>OZ038371.1:128183453-129584393 GCA_964036015.1 Leptarthrus brevirostris | reverse complement strand
CTACATACATATATTAAAAATTCAATTTATACGTTTTACTAGGAGAAATATAAACAGAAGAGTATTTTCAGAATCTATGTAACTCAAAATAAGAGTATATGATTCTCATAAATAATGCCAACATATCAATGTCATATACCCGTACTAATTCCTAATCTTAAAATATCTATTAAAATTTTAATTAATGCCCGATATATCTTACGAACTAATTGATGTTTTTCTCTTTGCAGGTAAGCCTATCATCACTTTACATGTTTGCAAAATTGTAAGTATTATCTTATAAATCAAATCATACACATTTCTACCTATAAATATTTTACTCAATATACAAATTTGTTTATTTTCTGCGTTTATTTATTATTTTACGTTTCAACTTCCATTAAACCTTTGAAGTATGGTAGAAACCCACAATCCCACCCCAATTTCTTATTTTTGTCCATTTAATTTATAAGTAACTAATGTAAGCCGGTTTTTTTTTATTTTTATTGGTACCTTAGCAACAACACAACATAAAAAAAATTTAAGTAGACTTAATTATAAGAGTATTATAAATAAAAAAAAATATAACATTTTTCGAAATAATTCATTTTTGACTATATTAATTAATAGTATTTTTTGAAAATTTGTACTATAGGACTTTTATGTTCACTAATTACGAATCCGAGATCAGATTTTTAAAATGCAAAATGGCCGATCCAGAATGGCGGAATCAAGCGACACAGATTTGCAAATTTTAAAGTTTTTCAGCAAGTTAAATAGCTATCTGATATTTCCAACTCAGATTGGGAAAGCTGGAGATGGTGTAAGGTCTCAAATACTGTAAGTCAGCTCATCGCTGTGCAACAGGAGACTCCACATAATCTCAATACCCATTTTACGGAAGAAATTGTTGTCATATGAATGTTTGTCACTGAGCAGAAGCAAATTAATAAACGCGATCTGTATGTGAGCTACGTCCTATCATAAAGAGTATCAAGTCGTAGGTGGAGTATGTGATAACGTGTCGGCTTACCAATCCGGAGGTCTCAGATTCGAATTTCACCGAAAGCGATCGATGGTTGCTTTCTGCTGATAACAAATTACGATTAAAATCCACTTTAACAACTTTGCAACAGTTGCCTCGAATCGGGTGAAGTTTTTCTGCCGCACCATGCCCAACAACGTGATATGATATTTAAGGGGTTTCTCATCCCAAACTCGATTTATATATATATATTTGTACACAAATATTTAGTTAGTTTTTTTGACTACATTGAACGTGCGCATATCGTAGAAATATTATGTTTTCTAAAATTAACGCCATAAAAACCCGCATCCAAAAGATTCAAGGGATATTCAGGTGATTAAAAGTTGTTCTCGAAAAGGATGATGAAGCAACGTAAGCTTAATTTGTTGTTATAACTTCTTTTCACAGAAAAATTAAGAGAAAAACTTAAAAAAAAAACGTTTTTCTCGAAACAAATTCTGGCAACTTTTTTTCTCTCCCCAGGGTCATTACATGGCAAATCATCTTTAGTTTTGTAATTTCCTTGGTTTTTGTATTGCAGTTTTTCAAAGTGCCGGAATCGTGTTTACCTCAACTGTAAGTTGTTTTTGTAGATTCAAGTACAATACCCAATAGTATTAAATTTTTAAAACAATAAATGTTTAGATAAGTTTGGATGTGCCTTTTTATGTAAAGAAAAAATAAAATCGCTATCTAGTAATGGAAACAAGAAAAAATATATAAATACCGAAGTGTTAACTTTTTGCTCTTGGAATGAGAGAGGAATTAAGAGTTCTATAAACAGTCAATTGTATTTTTATTAGGTCTGTTCACGTACTTAGTTTTGGGATGTAACATTTCCCCTACTTAAAAATGTTAGTCAACATTTTCTCGAAGAAATAAGTTAAGCACTTTTGTTATAAAGGAACTAATTGTCACTTTGACAGTTATTGCTTTAGTTTTTGTCCAAGAGAAGAAGAATACGTCATGCGTGAATAAGTCACTGTCAATGTGCTGCCGTTTTTTTTTTGCTTTTTTAACTAGTTAGAGCGGTTTTCTTCTTAAATTAATATATTTATCTGATTACTTACCGCGCCAGCTGTATCAGTTGTGACAAATTTCAGTAACTATAATAACTCCCCATTTTCGTTTACATACAGAGATTTTCGGGTAATTAACGTTGAGAAACTCATTTCAGATGCAGAAACGGTTGACTGAGAGCATATCTACTTATTTGGCAGTGCAGATGATCAGATTGAGTATTTTGATAATCGGGTGGAATATCTTTTTGATACACATGTTCCAGTAAGGACTAAGTATAGCCCCGTTTCCAATGTACCCTGGCTTACTGCCGATATACTCTCTTTAATTCACCAACGCAACAAAGCATACAAATATTGGAAACGTTTTAAAATCCCTGAAATGTGGCACAGCAATCGTGTTTTGAGAAACAGAGTTACTATGAAGGTTCGGAAATCCAAGGCGTCATATTATAAATCTAAACTTGAAATCAGGCTTCCAGCCAAACGGCTTTGGAATAATTTGAGGAGGATCCTGACGCACTTAACGAAACATTTATAAATTTTAACACACCTTTTAATCTCTGCGGTGATCCTTGCGAATCTATAACCGGCGGTAACTTTTCTTTTGTTAATGTTAATGAGGAACAGGTTGCCAGCGCTATTTTCTCCATCAAATCTAAAGCTGCTGGCCTTGACAATATTCACCAAGATTTCATTAAAGTTATCCTGCCCATCGTTTTACGATATATTACGCATATTTTTAATACTATTAAACCAACTATCGCCTTTCCTTCCAAGTGGAAATTGGCTAAAGTTATTCCAGTTCGTAAAACCTCTCGGTCTACCACACCTGAATACAGGCCTTTGAGCGGATACTTTCCTTACAAATCAACAAACACCTAAAGGCTCACTCTATGTTGATTGACTTTCAATCTGGTTTCCGCGCTCAGCACAGCTGTATCACGGCCTTGCTTAAAATAACCGATGACATTCGCTGTAGTATTTCCTCGGAACTGATTACTGTTCTTGCATTGCTTGACTTCTCAAAAGCATTTGATAAGGTTGACCATTATCGCTTAATAGACAAACTTTGTCGTAAGTTCGGCTTTACCAGATGTGCCAGTAGGCTTATTTGGTCCTATTTAAGGGGGAGATCTCAATGTGTTGTGTGTGGTGATTCTGTGTCCAGGCTGTTTCCTGTTTCCAGTGGCGTGCTGCAGGGGTCGATACTTAGACCTTTGCTTTTTGTGTGTTTTATTAATGATCTACCTATGGTTGTTAAAAATTGTAAGTATCATATTTATGCCGATGACGTTCAAATATACCTATCCCGTCCTCTAGGGCTTGTTGATGACCTACTAGATAGATTATGTGAGGACCTTACAGCAATATTAGGTTGGGCTGAGAGAAACAAACTTGTATTAAATGCATCGAAATCTAATGCTATTGCTATTTACAAGCGGAACTTTGATAGTTCTTGCGTGCCTCCCATAGTTATTGATAATATGGTCATCCCTTACATGAAAGTTGTTAAAGATCTGGGAATTCTGATCACTAGTGAGTTATCTTGGGATAGTCACATTGACAGTCTTGTTGCAAAAATTTATGGAACCCTACGCAAACTGTCTTTATCGGCTCATTTTATACCTCGCGAAAGACGTCTATATCTTGTAAAGACACTTATTGCACCCATTCTAACTTATGGAAGTGAGATTTTTAGCAAGACGGATTCCGTATCCTTTAGGAAGTTACAAGTCGCTCACAATTCCTCTGTACGATATATATTTGGACTTCAGAGACATGATCACATTTCCCAGCATGCCAACTCTATTTTCGGTTGCTCTCTAAAGATTTATTTTCAATATCGCTCGATATGTTTTTTAAATAATCTTCTTATTACCCGATTTCCTGGTTACCTCAGTAACAATTTTGTTTCTCTGCGATCATTTAGAAATCTTTCGATAATGACTCCGCATTTTAATTGTATTACTACTGAGAGACAAGTTTTTGTTCAGGCGATTAGAATGTGAAATGCGCTACCGCTAAATATTAAAAGGTCATACAACAGCAGCAGGTTCAAAGACACTTTGTTTTCTTATCTCTTAAATGCAGTTGAATAGATAAGTAAGCTCTTTTTACTTTTTATTTTCACCTCACTGTATTCTACAACTTCCTTGTTTAATTGAATTATTTTATATCTTTGTTATTTACATTCTTTCTTACTTCTTTTTTATTTTTATTTTCATACTATTGTTACTCTTATTTGCCTACACTTCGAAAAGATTTGTATCTTAATTGTGTAAGGTCTAAAATATAATAACTGAAAATGAAAAAGACTACTCAAACTTGTTCACGTACTCTTGGCATTTGGTAATTTCTCCTATTTAACATTTTTAGTCAGAATATTTCAGATGAAAAAGTACGTGAACAGACCTATTATCAAGCACCAGTATACTATATTTAAGGTGACGGAACGAGTATGTGAAATTTCAAATCAAATCCCTAAAACAAAATCCCCAACTTCATAATCCCCAAACACAAAATCTCTAAATTCATAACTTCA
Source organism: Leptarthrus brevirostris (assembly GCA_964036015.1). NCBI lineage: Eukaryota > Metazoa > Arthropoda > Insecta > Diptera > Asilidae > Leptarthrus > Leptarthrus brevirostris. The sequence continues at coordinate 129,579,823 of OZ038371.1, read as the reverse complement.
CAATTCATAATCTCCCCCCCCCCCCCCAATCTGCGCGATTTTAGCCCACAATTAGTTAATAAAATTACTTTAGCACTCACTAACAAATTTGAAAAAATTGGGGAATGTAATTTCGAACTATCCATTTCAATACAGTTTTCTTTAAACCTAATATATAATATCTTAATATCTCATTCTGAGCATTCCTTTAAAAACCGCAGTAAGGAAATTTTAGATACAAGCAAATGCGAACAGCTGAACGCTGCTGGTGTAACCAAACCGCAGTTCCCATGTTAAGCCATAGGAATGCGTTGGGAAATTCAACTCTATCGTTATATTGTTTTTAGATATTATTCAAGTTTTAACCAGGCATTTATTCGAGGTAAACATACCAAAGTTCTGAATACAAGGAAAGAATAAAACTTTCTTCCTTACAATTTTCATTCAGGGTGTGACGTTTTAAAGAGATGATTCTCTCTTGTGTGCGTTTTGCTCAGGTATAAAGCTTGTAATGCGGCAATGAAATCAGTATTTTTCTCTGGTTTTGGTTAGAGGATTGTGCAGTTTTAATTGCGTGCAAGAGGTGGGCAATCTGTGGTAAGAAAGCGTACAAGAAAATAAAATATTGACTAAATGCTTTTTAATAAAATGGCCACGATTGTCATTTTTTTCGAGCTTGTATATTGAGTAGTCTATCAATAAACACACAGGGAATCAAAGAAGTAACTAATAATAATAATAATATGTTTATTAAGAATTCAAGAGATACAAGCTTCGAAATACAAATTACTAAACATTAAAGCTATGGCTCTAAGCCGTCCGCCAAATGACAACCAAAAATAAAAAATAAATAATTAAATTCAGAAAAGTATACATATTTATGAACGAATTATACTCTTTAACGAGAAATGATCTGTATGCGTATGCTGCAGCACTATAGTTATATAAAGCTGCCCAGTCTCTACCATTTAAGTAATCATAAAAACCCGCTTCATCAAGAGAACTTCTTCCGAGATAAATCAACCTGAATTCCTTTAGGATAGGACAGACTGCGACGAATTGAAATGTGTTTTCGACCTCATTCATATTGCACAAAGAACAAAGACCCAATGTGCCCTTTTTCCACGTTCTACCATTCAGGTCCAAGAGCCCGCATCTTAGCTTCAGGAACATACCGATGACACGCACCGGGTACTTATCTATAAAGTACCTCTCTAAGCATTCATGTTCCAAACTACAGTAACGATCATGATACATGGAACCTCTAGCCGATGCAAATATATTCCTCCACGTCCAGTTTTCCAATTCTTCTTGCAAATTTTCCTTACATTGCCGCCATATCCCGGGCACCACAGATTCAAGTTCCATTTGCAGACCTACTCCATCCGCTATCTCAGACAAAGCAGAAACGAAAAAGTGTTCTTCTCTATACAAAGTATTGCCAGCCTTTTCGGTAACCTGTCGTCACTCAAACTTAGAACCTTTATTATGTAATCCAGATGCAACTTCAGAGTATAAGGAAATAGTTTAGTTATACCAGACTCGATGTGCAGCATATAGTTGGGTGTATTATCCAGTAGTCGGAGAAGCTGTTTTATAAAGAATCTAAGCAGTTTTTCAACATTGTCATGCTCCTCATATCCCCACACCTGTGATACATAGCACATTATCGCTACTGATACCGCCCTGAACACATGTAATTCATCCGTTAAACAAACATCACTCCTGGAAAGAAAACTTCTCCAGGTGCTGTGAATACTATACTCTGCCATACGTAGTCGGCCGCACAGATGCAGATGGGTCTAAAGGTTAGGTGTAAGTATAACTCCCAAGTACTTATAGCTGCCCACAATTTCAGCCTCTGCGTCCTTATATGTCCAATGCTCTTCCCGTGCCCTCCTGCCTCTTGTATTAAAAACCATGTTCTTTGACTTCAAAAGATTCATTTGTAAATCCCAGGTGTCATAGTACTGCGCCAGCCTATTCATCAGCAAAGTAACTTGCACACCACCAATATCTATACCAACTTCTTCCAAGTGCTCCTCCAAATCATTTAGATAAAGACTGAACAGCAACGGACTTGGCAAGTCACCCTGTCGCACCCCGGCATGCATATCAAAGAAATCTGACATGCTTTCACCATTCTACACTGCAGCTCGGGTTCCAGTATATAAGTCCCTTATTACCCTAACAAACTTACTTGTCACCCCCATATTCAGCAGTTTGTAAAATAAAGAATTTCTGTTCACCGAATCAAAAGCAGCACTGAAGTCAATGAAAAACGCATATACTTTCCTTCGCTTTACAACACACCACAGATTAAAGAGTTTTAGAAGAAACTATTCGACAGTGGATAATACTGTCGAATAGTTTCTTCTAAAACCCGCTTGACACGTATTTATTATTCCATATGCTTCAGCCCACCTTTTAAGCCTCAGGAGTAGAATTTCGGTAAACAATTTTGTAATAGTGTCCAAAAAAGATAGCCCACGATAATTGGCAGGGTCACTTATGCAACATGAACAGTATGCTCTGTTTGAAGGGGTATGGAGTCGTGGCAACAGCTAAATAACTATTTAACTTCAGCAGAAGAATGTCGAGGAGTAGGTCAGTGGCATTTTTGTAATATTCCATGGGTATCCTGTCAAGCCCTGGAGCTTTACCATCGTTGGCTTTTCGTAGATCTTGTTTAAGTTCATCCATAGTTATTTCACTATCCAATATATCATTTACTATGAGAGGTTCTGCATAGTTTATGGCACCAACCATGCTTTTCGGATTAAGTAATTCCTGAAAATATGACCGAAATTGGTGAGAAGGAACAGCTATACCTCCCACATACTTATCCAATCTCATTTCCCTGAGCGTAGCCCACCATTCTTTAACATCTCTAACTGCCGACAGTTTTTCTACAAGCTGCTTGTAGTACAGTGTCCTCGCATTCTTGCACAATGCTTTATACTTATTTGGCAGTGCACTTACGCGTAAAATCAGTATTATTTTTTCTGTATACCTTTAGCAATCGGAAGGAGTCTCGTCTAGCTTTATGGCACCCAAAGTCGAACCATTTACATTTAAACTTTGCCTTGACCATGCACATAGAAGGATTGTATTTCGCAGCTCTATAAATTATTCCAGTAATGTCCTCAATTCCAAGCTCTTCTGGGTATACTTCGATGCAATTCATTATGCGATCCAATTCTTCCTTAAACTCATCCACTCTGGGTGGAATCCAGCGCACAGCAGGAACCAATTTTGTTTTCTTCTCATTATTCTCTGAAGCCATAAGGTTCAGTATAACGACTAGGGGTAAATGATCAGAGAGGATCTCTAGAACCACCTCAAGTCTACACACACTCTTGAACAACTCTCCAGACACACAGCAATAATCATTTACTGACGATCCCATTGCTCCCATGAAAGTTAATTCACCATCCATTCTACCATTCAATATAACACAAGCATACTCGTCCATCCAGTTGACGAATCTTCTACCCCTACTATTTACAACTAGGTCTTTAGAGTTCCTTTTCTTCGAAGCACTAGGATTCACATTTAAAAGGGAGTAATCGAGTTCCTGCATTTCACCAGTGCGAACATTAGCGTCACCCATAATAACAAAATTATCAATTGGAGTTTTCTGGAACAAGCAACTCAGGCGATCGAAGTCTTCATCCCAGCTGTTACCGTTGAGCTACATTGGTACAATTTGAAATTTCAGATCCTTTAGGTTCACACATATCCTAGCTTCCACACCTTCATCCACAAACGTAGCATATTTCAAGAAGTAAGTACTTGTGAACTAAATCCGCACTTAAAATGTTACACATAAGTTTTGGAGATTTTGTGTTTAGGTAGTCTGAATTTGGGGACTTTTCATAACCTTGGGGATTTTGTTGTTTGAGATTTCATGACTCTGCCGTGAAACTTGCAAATTTCAAAGTTTTTCAGCGAATTTATTGGCTATGTTACAAATATATTGTCATATAGTTAAAATTCAAAATAACCGACTCGAAATGGCGAGAGAAAATAATTTTAAGTTTACCGCAATTAAATAAATTGTTATGCGGTATATGGGCTTTTTGAAAATTTTCACAACTTAAAATTTCGGAAGCAATTTCAAATTATTCTAGTACTTCTGTTTGACTCAGTATATAAAGAATTTTAAGGTCACTAATTACAAATTACTTATTAGATTCCTGATATGTTCATGAAAATATTTGAATCAAAGATTTAGATGCACGATGCCGAAATCGCAACCTTTACTTTATTAGATAGAATCAAATCAAATCTTAAATTTTATTGGGAAACAATGTCAATTGACATCCTAAAAATATAAAATATTCAACAGTTGATGGTTTATTTTACAGTTCATAGTTATTTGACAGCCAGTTGATAACTCCGAAGTGTCAAAATCATAAATTCGGCGACCGAAAAGACCTATGTGTACCAAAGTTTAGAAGAAAAAAATGTGTGCTTCAAAGGGTTAAATGGGATTAATAAAATAATGAGAATTTTAAAAATCGAAAATTTCAAAGGGATACAAACTTTCTGTCTTTTGAATTGATTTCGACAATTTCGTCCGTTGGTATGTCCATTCCTATGCTGTGAACATCATAATTCCCGAATAGTTGAACTGATTTAGCTGAAAGTTTGCACACTTGCTTATGAATCGGAAGATCCCAGGCAATTTTTATCAAAACCACAGAAATTGGAAATTAGATATTTTAGAGGCGTAATTTTAGAAAACAAAGCCATTATTATAAGAGTAAGAAAGTTTGTTGAGGGATTTCCCAAATATTTTATATTACAAACTTAACAGTATCCTCATTGGTAATTTTACATTAAATGAATTACCTCTATGTAGGTTTGGAAATCCCTCGTTGAGTATGTCGTGGAAGAAATTTCAGTTTATTCGATAACATAGACTCGAAGTGGACCTAAACTTTAGGGTGAAACCGAATCACCGATATTACTCCGCTTCCATCAATAAAAAATAGTAAATACCATATTCGATTGCTAGACTAAAAGTAGAGAGGCGATATTTGGGAAGGTCCGGATGCTCGTGTAGTTCATTAAATTAGGAGATTCTTGCTGCTCCACTATAAGTACCACATTTTTATCGTGATATCAATCAGTGAACATACTATATACCATAAAAAGAGAAACATTTTAATCTGTCCACAGATAACGAAGCCTTTAATATATTAAACTGGAGAGTTTCTGACACAATCTTACTGTTTACTCTTTAGTGTTATGGTCAACCATTCAGAAGAGATAAAAGAATTGACTGAAAGAAATTTATAGAAATCGATATATCGAAAATGGCTAATAATTTCTGTTGAGACTTTCAAAATGGCCATGAAGGTGACCTTTATAACCTCATTTCAAGTAAAACGCAGGAAGAAAAAATTTCCACTATGGTAGCATAAAAACCTATATAATCTCAAGAAGTTAACTGGGGCGGTCTTTAATATCTGCTACCATCATACTTCGTTTCAAATAAAAACCCGTCAAAACAGCCAAAAAACAAGCTGGGTAGAATAGTGTCAATCCATAGGAGATATATGGGACTCAGCAAGATCCTTTCTAGCGGTCAAGTTTGGTCAAATTTTCGTGAAAAGATTAAGTGTAACTGGGACGGAGTCGACCGCTGAATCACTGGAACTACTAATGAACCAGGATTTAAGAGGAGCTGTATCCCCAACACACGAACAGATTTCACATTATATATAATACTACTGATTTATAAGGCGAGTAACTCCGTGACGTGGTAATCTGCGAGAGATGCATTTTACTATAGGATATCTCACAGAAATGGAGACGTGTGTGAGTGGTATTTAACCAAAAGTTGGTAAATACAGTCATGAACTCGCCAAAGATGTCATTTCTATTAGCTAAACCTTCTCTGTATAATAAGCTTCTGATAGGATACTCAAGATTCTTTTACTGTAGATCCTGCTAGGGTCATTACTACGTAAATCCTTAAAGGAAGATCCACTGAGACAGCTTTTCATGAGGTTTTGCACACCATGTGACACATAATACAACACACTACAAAAACTATAATCTAGCGGCCTTTCTGCACATAGATGATGCTTTCAGGAATCTCTCATCGAGTTAGGTGGGCCTTCGTCATTGGCTAGTAACAATGCTTAGAATAAGAACTATTCAGCCACATCTAGACGAAAGACATGTAACCAAATTTTTGTGTTTAGGGATATCTCAGGGTGGTGTCATCTCTTCTTTACTTTGATTCATCGTCATGAATACAATCCTATCTATTCTGGACAGCGATAGGATTTAGGTGGTTGCGTGTGCAAGTGATGTGACGTTTAAGGAATGTGTGTGCTATCAGGAGTGTCGTATTTAGTGAAATCTTGGGAAATGCAAGGGATTGGGCTACCAGATGCTGACATAGTGAAAACCACGGACGCGAGGTACTCGACGGTACAAGACATAGCTGCAAATTAAATATAGAAAATCGAGGAAGCAATGACTATAATGCTTGCTATGTACATAATTTCGAAGAAGCTAGCAATAAATAGATGCATTCTATTGTGTGTAACGTGGACGGTCGACGCTCTAAGAAAGGACTATAACATTCTAAAGTTAGATAGTATTTAGAGATCGGCAGGGATAAATATCACAAGTTTATCATCATAAATATCACAAGTATGTCACGGGAAAACTAAGCTTCACATAAAACTTTGCAGTATGGCTTCCTACCAGTCAGGAGTAAAAGAGCAACGGAATTATGACAAAACGATATTTACCGACGAATCGCAATGTTGGTGAGGAGATTATCTTGCAAACAATATCATCTATTAATGTCTTACCGCCTTCTGGAGCATGCAACCTACTCCACACAGAAATGCTATTCATTCCAGAGCCCGGCTCTAATGTTTTTTCGGGCCGGCAAACCCGAATCTGCCCAAATTTAACAGATCGATAGTGTGATGCATATATACCTGTTTAAATAGAACAGAATATCATTCATTAATAGAAAAGGTGCGCAAGCGAAGGTGAATGAAAAGAGAAGTCTGGTAACTATAAAAATGTGCACCTGACCTGTAATTTAATTACAAGGTGTCTTGTATTACATATTTTGTGAATTAGTGAGACGTGTTAGGAGTGAATGTGGGTGATCGTCCGGTGGGTGGGTGGGCGGTGGGATGTAGGTGGAGATTGGGTGAATGAAAAGAAGTCTAGTGATTATAAAAATGTCCACCTCACCTGTAATTTAATTACAACGTGACTTGTGAGACGGGTTTGTGACTTAGTGAGACTTTTTAGTAGTGAATGTGGGTGGTGTGTTTGGTGACCCATCCATTCATCCACCCAAATTCACTACTAAACCGTCTCACCTACTCACAAAACATTCTAAGTACAAGACACGTTGTAATTAAATTACAGGTGAGGTGCACGTTTTTATAACTTACAGACTTCTTTTTTTTCATTCACTCACTCACCTCCTACATCTCACCACCCACCACGCTTCCACCAGCCCACCCACCACCTCTAGGAAAAGACACCTCGTAATTAAATTGTAAGTGGGAGGGAATCACTTTCTTATAATTACCAGACATATTCCTATGCCTAGAAAACTCACAGAAAAAAGTTTCTTTTAAAACCAAACATACACTTCGGGCTGCAGGTGGCCCGATTTTCACGTTTAAAGCCCTAGACCCGGCCCGGCCCGATTGACGTTTCGGGCAGCCCCTGCCCTGCCCGGAGATAAGCTGTGGTAAAGCGCCCGGCCCGTGCAGGGTTCTGATTCATTCTAAGAAATTTAAAGGAATCAAACAAGTATTAACTGGCGCTGAATAGATTGCAACTTTTTCTGACTTTGAAGCCGCCATCAAAGCTCTTAATGTGATTGAGCAGTGTCGAAGTGAACTCAGAAACTACGTTGAAATAACTTGACTCTCGGTCCGAGGTCATATGGGTATATCAGATAATAATCGGGCCGGCAAGCAGCCTGGATCTGGACGGCTCTCTTCGAAAACAATTCACATTGGGAATCATTAAAGATCTTATCTTCTCACACTATTTGTCCTTGGCCAACTCCAGGAAAGAATTTTAAAGTAAATCCGATAAATATAATAGTAAATTCACCTTTTAATCACTTGGAGTCTATAGTTGACGGGCCGAGAGTAAAAGTGACCTATTTATAAGGTTCGGGCAAAAGTGGCTTAGAAAATGTTCCGCGCTAAAACGAATCGGGTGAGATTCCGGGCAAAAACCAATCGTAGAAAATTTCCGGGCAAAAACGACTTAACTACTTAACTGCATTAACTTTGCATTACTTTTTGTAGTTAAATCGTTTTTGCCCGGAAATTTTCTTCGATTCGTTTTTGCCCGGAATCTCACGCAATTCGTTTTTGCGCGGAACATTTTCTAAGCCACTTTTGCCCGAACCTTATAAATAGGCCACTTTTACTCTCAGCCCGTCAGTTAATCGGGTAAATAGAAAATATCAGTAAATAAACCCTGCTATAATAGCAAATACAGCTCCTATAGAAAGGACGTAGTGAACTGCAGGTGGAGCAACTTAAACACCTGTACTATATTCAGAACGAAATGGTCCTCCTATGTATAATCACAAGCTAGGAACTTACAAGACCCCTAAGAACTTTGCCTGGGTGTCATCGACGACAGTGGTCGCCATATCCAGGAAACACAAGACAGCTTGTCCTTGTTCTTCGGTATGACTTTTTAAAATCAGATAATATTAGTGACCACCGTTTTCACAGGTGATTCGTTAGTAAGTCAGCTTAATTTCGGATACTACGTCGAAGAAATTTAATTTCAAAATATCACCTGGCCTAATAACGTCAAATGTCTGATGAAAACTGCTTGCAAAAGTTCTCAATTTAAATAACTTAATAGGTACATGAATCAAGTTCAGGTAAATACGTCATAACTATTTTCAATTCTAAAGTATAAGTACATAAATACATAAGCCAATTAACTCAAAATTCGACCATTGTTTTAAAGCCACAACCGTTTTCCATTAAAAAAGTCCTAAGGCTTAAGAGGAGGGTCGGAAAACCAGGATACTTTTGAAGCTCGAGACCTTTTCCCAGAGTATATACTTCTAAAACAAAATATTTGGAAAGTTCTCGGAATGAGCGGATCCTTTGATGTCGCACAAAAACAGCTCTGGAAGGTAAAACCCACATTATTCCCCAAGTTAATTGCTTTTGATGCAATAATTCCTGGCCCCGTTCTCGTGTCGAATGTTTTATTTCGCCCTTTCACTGAAGTAGTTCCGCAAATTTTACCTTTCCAACTAAGCGTGAATGACAGACCACAAAATTTAAAATTTAAACTCTAAAAGCTTCATGTGGGTAGGATACGTCAAACAGGTAACCCGTCTAATGAGTGTTGGCAAGGGCAACTTTGTGGAAACATAATTACGCCAGTGATTGTTGGAGCTGGTTTCTGTAACACAACTCTGTAGCTGCCAACACGTATAAATCCGGGTCTTTAAAAGGCAGTCTGTATTGATTTTCCGCCACGCCCGAAACATTACTCGCAGAAATATACGTCGCTTGTTTGTATACTTATTTATTTGGCACCTGTAATGCCTCTCATCCATCCATATTTCGTAGAATATGTGTTAAAGATGCTGCAGGGATTTCTTCCCAGAATTTGTGGAGCTGTCACGTTTGTAAGTTCGGCGAAATAAGGCTTCAAAGAGTGAAATGATTTTCAGGCTTCGTGATGTAGATAAGGCTGTTGATTAGATTGCCCTCAGATATGAGTTTTTCTCCATATTTGGCTCAATAGATGAGTTGGGATTTTGCTTGTAGAAAAAAGGATGATGGCTTTTCAATTTGGTGCTGGATTGGGAAGCAGGAGGATATAAATTTTAATCCAGCAAAATGTTAGACCTATAAACATATTTATTATAAGTATAGATCTGTATATGACTGAGTATCCGAATATATCTTTTATTTCTACGTAACTCAAATGTATTTGAATTACTTTTACAGTATATCCTAACAATAAACCAATTCTTCCTCTAGTAGCTCATATACGTCCTCCTATTCAACGGCCGATGTATTAAGTGTCATTTCTTAAATGAATTGGTTCCCGCACTCCTACGGGTTTTGCCAAGAATTCTATTTCGGATTATTTACATAACTGATCGCTTTCGTTGTTATAATCGGATTCTCAGCTTCTTTTATTTTCCCAAAAGGCTTAGGATTTAAGAACATCAGACAGTTAAATACTAAGAGAGAACAGAAATTCGGTAAACACTCAAGCCTAAGAAAATATTATAACTAAACAGGACTTCTGGGAAATACATCTTTGATGACTTTTGCACAGAGTTCACAATTTGAACGTTCTTTGCTGTAATTGTGCAAAACTTGATCTCTTATGACTTTGAGTGATTGCTTAGATGATTGCGATGCGGGCAACTTTGCGAAAGAGAATTTACTTTTGTCAGAAGCAAACACTAATCATCCCAAGGGAGATAACTTTTACCAGAAACTATGATTTTGGAAATATTATAATTCCCTCTGCGCAGTTTGTTTTTAGAAGTGAAGCATAACATTCGGTTGGGGAATACATTATGTGAACAGTAAAAAAGTTGTTATGTCTAATCCAGTCACCTTCCTCCTGCTCAAGTTCTGCGCTGAATCCCTGGAATTTTGAACTCATATTTTTCTGTTCTAGAATCATGAAGGTCAAAATATCCTTGGAAATACGCTGAATCAACTGTAATAACAGCTGGCACATAATGTTAAAATAGTCTTCAGAACTTAGGAGCTGGAGCCCTGGTGGGATTTAAGGCAATGAGGCAGCTGAGACGCTTACAAAGGAAGGTTCTCAACTGAACGGTTCCTGTGAACAAATCGGTAGGTCGGCCACTAGAGGCAGTACCGCAGAACGCTTATGCATCCCCACCAACGATTTTTGTAGAAGTGGTCTGGACGGGGAAGAAGTAGAAAGCGTTCACCATTTACTCTGCGATTGTCCGGGCCTTGCCAAGAAAAGGTACAAAGCCTTGGGAGCGTACTTCTTCAGTGCACTGGACGAGGTTGCTAACATAAAGCTGAAGCAGGTTCTCCGGTTTATTAACAGTTGTGGCTGGTTGCAAATAACCCCTATAATCAGTCTTAGCTTCTTTGCATTAAAACCCTTAAAGGATTCCTAGCCATACATCTGTAAAGCTATATATTCACTGAAAAAGCGCGCAAGAAAGAGGAAGAAGTGAGCATTAATCCAGAATAGGTCGATCCTTTTAGAAAACGAGAAAGCATGGGCTTGCTCGCTACAAGTCCACACCAGATGAGCATTTACTATGAATATATGGCTTAAGACCTTCAGAACAACTACGCACTATTAAGTACTTAATCCACTAAAAACAATGAATTTTCGGTAAAGAAGATGAAAGCTAAGATTACTATTTTAAATGGGCATATTGAGGGTTTTAACTAGGACTAATGATGCCAAAGTAATTAAGCACTAGCGTACCTGAAACTGCCCGCCACGTCCGGGTATTGGCCGAGTGCGCAATATACTCAATATGCATTGATAATTCCCGGATGTTCAATTATCCGAGCTTATAGTACTCTGGTTTTTGGGAACCCGGGTAGTGGAACATCAAGGCAATTGATTGATTGATACAAAATAGCTAATTTAGAATACGTTATGAGAAACACTTTAAATTTCAAACAATTCACGTGACGAATTGGCAGGTATGAATAGGGGAAGATATGAATGGGCTGTAGCACCTTGTTTGAAATCTGGTTTTATTAGCTAACTAACTAATAGGGTACTTCAAAAATTATGTTGAACAGTTTTCACTAGTGGTCACCGGATTCTGCAAAGTCGTTGCCTAAATAAAGGGATTGGGACACTTTTTTAATTACCCCACATCAAGAAATGATATGTCATACAGAAAGTCAACTTGATTTGAATCATTCTATATAAAATGTGGTAAATTTTGTGTTCCATTTGTTATTCATGACCCTCTCCTATTCCTCTGTTTGCGCGTCTGACTCGGTTACCCGGGTATACTTAGCTCTATTGACTAACCGGATACCCAGGTACTCGGATATGGAAGCAATGCCCTGTCTCACGGGTACATGCGTACCCGATCATATCATTACCCGGGTAGAATCATTAGCCCTAATTTTGACCTCTGTTTCTTGAATGCTAAGGAGATGTTTTCGGGGACGAACCTGCATACGATGTTCAGCCTACTATCCTTCAAAATCTTTTTATATCGGTAAATCAATCAATGTCGAAGACTCGCTGTCATTCTCTCATCATATCTGCCCCATCATACCTCATTCCAACTCTTTTCCCCTGCAGATCTGGAGATCTTATTCCTCAAATATTACTTACCCATAGATGCTATCTCGTCACCGTTTCGATTCATCTCATATCGCAATTTCATCAAAAATATAAATATTTATCTTCTTTCTGAAGAACCAATTAATAGATCGGTTCGTAACTTCGCCGTCATTGCTTATTGACTCCCATCCTCAAGTCCTTAATAACAATTTGCTATACCTACTAAACAAACGCGCAAATATAACAGGGATCAATACTGGAACCTGTACTATTGTGATTATTTATTAACGATACCACATCTGTTGTGAAATATCGTTCAATCCGTCTGTATGCTGACGACATTGGAATTTATTTAGATTGGCCGATTGGAGTTCTGGAGGACTGTATTAGAAAACTGAATGAACATCTTGATCACATCGGACTCTGTTCAACAAACTGCTTCTAAACCCTAAGAAATCCCATGCGTTAGTATTAAGCCAAAAAAAGCAGCAGGGTCTTCCATACCCTATGTGACTTGCGGCCACATTACCATGAAACTAGGTATGCCTTATGCTGCTTTCCGCGATTTCTGCTTTTACACCGACATACTGTACTCCATCCTGGGTTTTATTTTTTATTTTTGGTGCGAGAGGTAAAAATCTTCCCAATACACCAACTGACCTGACTATCTCTGGTAGTGTGAGATTTTTGCTCACTAAAAACTAGGTATTCACGGCACCGAGACTTTGGCACATCTCGGTCTTGGTCTCGTCAAGGTGAAGACGATTTAGCTCTCGGCGATATAAAGGCCAGATAACAAAAGCGAATTTTGTAGGTATAACGGGGAGCGAGGACAAGTGATATATCTATGTGTATAAGCATTTTCTTCTTATTCCCCTCGCCAAAACAAGGTAGCCAAGGCTCTTTTTTGCTATTGGGGATACAACGCAAATATCTGAAGAAGGAAATAATGTAGAAAGAAGCGGTTGAGGAAAGCAGTGTATACTTATATGCCTCATAAATCACACAATTGAAATTTCGCGGAGCGACTGAAACAACTAAAACACATTTCCACAATAAAATAATAAAAACTAATATCTCGTCCACTCTCTTCACCGCAATCTCGCTCTCGGTATCGCACTGTTACGAATGATATTGGTCTCGCTTCCGGTCCCGGTATCGTGTCGAGACCGGCACCGGCAGCGAGAATTATCTCGAATATCGTGAAGCCCTACTAAAAACACCTCTCTTGGGATAAGTCGAATCAGACCACATTATTTGGGTCCCTTTTCGTCCTTCCCCTCGCCATCTCAGTGAGAGCGGCTCGGACTGATCCAGTTTCCTTCCCTCGCCTCGATTCCCAGGGTCAGCGCAAGCATTTGCTTATGAGACACCACTCCTATCCTTCCGCCCTGCATCCAGTGCTGTTACATCAGCTTCCTTCTTCTGCTTGCTAAGGCGGGACACTGGCACACTATGTGCATAGCGGCCTCTTCCTCCTCCAGTCGCAGCCCGCAGGTATCATCCTCGCAGATGTTCATCTTCTTTAGATAACACCTAAAGTTTCCGTCTCCTGCTAGTGCCATCAGCCATCTCAGAGCCCTTCTGTCAATATCCAGAACCCTCTTCTGTTCAGCACTTCTGGGCGCTCCAGCCATCATCTTGGCCTGTCTATACAAGTCTGTGATGTTCCACTGGTCCCAGCAATACATCGTGGCGCCCGTCTCCAACAGGCCCTCTACCATGCGTTTGCCTAAGACAATGAACGGCTCCGGACCTTGGAAGCTTAAAGCAGCTCCCAGTTTAGCCAGCACATCTACTCTCTCGTTTTCTTCGATTCCTACATATCCCCTAACTTACGCCAGAGTCGACTCATTGAATGAGGCACATGCCTTGAGTTTGCAGATAAACTCCAAGGCTAGCGATGCTTAAGATCTGTGTTGTTGATACACCTTATTGTCGAGTGCCACCTCTATCTTCTTACTCTTCACCAGACTCTTCAGCAGGTAATACAGCGCATAGACCAGAGCCAGGATCTCCTCCTATTAAGATATGCGCCCCCCGACTTAGATGGGTGTTCAACTTCAGGTCCTCGCTGAAGATTCCTGCACCTGCTCTTCGATCAATTTAGGATAGAGCCGTGAAAATTGTAACATCAGTTGGACTGTTTTCAGGGAGGTTTCGTGGCATTTCTCAAGCGTTAAGCGTTTCTTGGCATTTATCAATTACCCTTGTATTATCTTACTAATCGTATTTTTGACAAACTCCAGAATTTTTCTATGCCCATGGTTATCACGTGTTTTAACGTGTTTACCTACCAATCCGGAGGTTCCAGGTTCGAATACCACCGACAACGAACCATTGTTGTTTTCTGCTGACAACAGATTCCGATAAAAAAAGGTCATGGGGGTTTCAGAGATAATGCCAGTGGTTCGGAATCCACTTTAAAGTGTAGGTCCACTTGTAATCGTTGTATTGAATCGGGTGAAGTTGTTTTCTGCTCAATGGTCCAGAAGCGGTTTTTTTATACGATGTGGACAAAGCCTAGAGGACAACACTTTGCTGTGTTAGCATGGTTTTTGTCGGAAGGCAATTAGGGTAAGGGAAGTGTGGAAACTGTAGTCTTGTTTTTGCATTGCTGCGAGCTAAGCAATAGCCCAGAGACGGAGGGGATTACTTTAATTTCTTGATAAAAGCTCACGGAAGAGCTGTTGATGCAGCAGTGCTCTTCACATATATGAATAATGGCAGCAAACCATCATCATCTCTAACGCCACTTATTCCTGTTATCAAGTCAGCCTTTGAACCTTCCTCAGTTGCCTTTTTACGTTGAGCTTTGAAACAGGATGCAGCCTTGGCGAGATACCCCACCTTCGACCACACACCCTCTCACATTGATGAAGGGCCCTGTTAACTTTTTAGATTTTTTCCTTTAGATGTTCTTTCAGATAAGTCTTGATTCTAGGAATACCCCAGATACTCGACTGAATCCGAGACAGTAAGTGGTTCTCCAAAGAGTACTAATGGTCTAAAGTCCAGATTCTTTCACTTCCTAGTGAAAATTCATTGCATTTATGAAGAGCCCCTGTTCCACGCACCATTACTCCACCACCTTAAGACTTCTTCTGTCTTCGACATGTCGTGTATATCCCCTTCCTTGAGTTTGGATAACAATGAGTCGACATTGATTTTCCACAGAATGGGAGATAACACTCCTCCCTGTGGTCATCCTCTCCGCGTAATCTCGATTCTGTTCTCTGGATATTTACTGCTCTCGTCTTTTACATATTACCAGTCCATTTCCTCACGGTAGGCCTAGTTCCACATTCGGAGGTTATATTATCGAAGGCCCCGTTATTGCGGCCATTACTATGCCCTTGCTATTCAGTTCCTCTTCTGACAATAAGCGAGCTGGTTTCTACTGTGTGGGTAATATGCTAGACACACGATAAGCATGAGTGATCATTCGAGGAGGAATGATTATTGCACAGCCTGTGTGTCATCACGTCATAGAAACAATTATCATTCCTATCATCATAGAATGAATTACATACCTGCAAGTTCATTCAATGCCAATGAGCATTCCTTCTTGTGGTTTGGGGTGGTTGCTGTGGTGAAATATGACAAAATTGAAAATTTGGAAAAGATGTGCAATTTTAAGCAAACCATTGCCGTGTGTCCGTCAGAGCACGAATGGTCATCGTCGAATGACGTCATTGAAGCAATGAGCATTCCTGCTTATCGTGTGTCTAGCATATAACTTACGAGCACAGTCCCTTCGATGTGATAAGTCGCAGTCTTCTCCATTGCTTTCAACAGAAAGGACGTCAGGCTTACGCGTCTGAAGGATTTCGACTCAGTATAGTCCCGGTTTTAGTAATAATATAACCGTAGCCTCTCCATGAAACTGGGGCGTACCCTATTGCTAAACATGCTATGTATATGCCTGGGCTGGGAATATACTATCTAATCCTGCTGCCTTGAACGGTTCAATCTTACCCCTCAAACGACACAATTCTTACCGCTTTAGAGCAGTCCGTGCCATTCGCCCCCTTTTTCCTCACAGGCTAAGGCATATCCGATATGTAGCTTTCAGGAAAGTGAGTTTCTAACAGGGTCTCATTTGTTTCGTCCTAGGTTTCTGACATCTTTCCCGATCTATCTCGAAACAGGGTAATTATTAATAAGATGGTTATGTTCTAAACACATTACCGACTTATAATTGATAAGTGATTCAAAAATTTTAGATAGGAGCGAAATAAGTGCAATTGATCTGTAGATAGAAGACCGGCACGCCTATCCTTTGCTATATATCGGCTGAAATAGGCAAGTTTCCAGGCCAGATTGAGTTTTTTAAACTTATTGCTAGTTTCTGACTATTTATATGGTTAACAAAATTATGCTGATGATATCTTTTACTTCTTAGTACTCAATTGGTATTATAATTTTTAGGGTTCCGTACCTCAAAACGTAAAAAGGAACCTTTATAGGATCACTTCATTGTCCGTCTGTCTGTCTGTCAAGACAGGCACTCGCAAATAAATCAAAATCTATAAGGCACTTCCCGTCGACCTAGAATTATTATATTTGGCAAGATGCAAGAGAAAAACATGTAAAGTGGTCTACGAAGCAAGTGGCAGTTGGTCTACGAGACAAAAACGTTTGAGGACCCCTGACCCAAAGTTTATTAAAAGGATTTCACCAATCATACTGCCATTTATTACACACTTTTTAGCACTATACTTCTTACTTCGATATATCCTTCTTAGTACAAACAGGCTAAAATTATTCCTATTCCAATAGTATCAAGATTTGCTGTAGAGAAATACCGATCCATCGTTATTCTGCCTTATTTATCGAAAGTGTGTGAAAAACTAATGTACACTGATGTTAAAAATACCATGTGCCAATATCAAGCTGGTCTTAGACCTGAGCATAGGTGCGCAACAGCATTAATCAGGGTTTCATACGACATTCCTTACGTTATAGACCATGGCATAATGTCCATTCTTGTTTTGGTGAACTTCTTTAAGGCTTTTGATAGGGTGGACTATAATTGACTAACTCATAAGCTATCAGCGCAATTCAGTTCCACATTTGTGCCTGTAAACTCCTTAGCTCTTATCTCCAGACAATTTACTGTAATAAAGTGTACTCCAATTTCCTACATAGTTATACTAGTGTCCCGCAAGATTCTATAGTGGGGCCATTGTTGTTTCCATCTATATATAATAGTATTTTCATAGGTATTATAAACTGTAATTTTCACACGTACGCTGTCGATCTGCAGCAATACATATCAAGACCTACGTGCCTAACATAAGATGCTGTATGACGAATGAAGGACGATATTACATCGATCTGTCGTTAAACTGAAACAAATAAACTTCTGCGTAATACCTTAATGACGGCATCTGTTGTAATTTATAGAAACGAAATTGATACGAGTTTCGAAATTCGAGATTTAGAAATTCCTTATAAAGATGCCGTAAAGAACTTGGGTCTTATACTTAATAAAACGCTTTCTTGGTCTAATCATGTAACTGCTATTGTATCTCGCATATACGCAACTCTTGCCAAATGTTGGCTATCGGCTTAAAACTTTGTTGATAAAATCTTTTGACGATTGGATTATGCATCGCAAATAAAAGTCAACGTTGTGTTTAATTCTGCTGTACGATATATATTTAACCTTAGATGCTATGATCATATCTCTTAATATGTTGATTGTGTACATGGCTGCACCTTGACGACTTATATTGAGTTTAGAACTATTTTAATTTTGTACAAAGCAGATGCCCCAGCCAAATGGAAAATCCTCAAGAGTATTGAAGGCTGTTGCTCACAAGCGGAGAAGAAGAATTTTTTATTGCGAGAGATTAAGCACTAAAGAAGCTATTTTATTAGCGATTGCCAGCGCGGTTTTCTGGGCACTCCATAATAGATATACCTGACGGAGAGTTGAAATTATTGTTTCCATAATTTTGGTGCATTTAATGCTATAAAAATATTTATCCAGCCAAACTTCAACCGTTGAGTCTTTTTAAAGTTGATTGAAAGGTCCTCTAGTATCTCTGATTAATGCGAAGTAAATAAATATTCAATTTGTTAAACACTCTCTCTCGCCCATGTAAATTCAAGGAAAAATTACAATCTCAACTTCTACTGTGTATTAAGTTCGACAATATAAGTTGTTGATAAAAATGGATCACTCCATGCATGAAATAATAAATTTAAATTTGTCGTAGTTTTATTTTA
The DNA here is from genome assembly GCA_964036015.1 of Leptarthrus brevirostris. Classification (NCBI taxonomy): domain Eukaryota; kingdom Metazoa; phylum Arthropoda; class Insecta; order Diptera; family Asilidae; genus Leptarthrus; species Leptarthrus brevirostris. Next base: position 129,561,292 of record OZ038371.1, on the reverse strand, counting down.
CTTAATTTCAAAAGGAAAGACTTGTAAGCATCGAGAATAAGTCAATTAAAGTTTCTTGCTCGTCTTAGCTCTGACATATCCTGGGCAGAACCATTATCTGCAACTGTCGTCAGGAAGCAATTATTTGGGTCCCTTAGAGCGATATACATTTAATGACATCAAGTTCAAATGTAGAACGAAACTGGGTCAATATAGTGGGCTAAATGCTTTGTGGTTCAAATCTACTTCATATCATGAAAATAAAGCGGTTACCGCCCACAACTCCCCTACTAATAAAGCCCTATTACCCACTTACTCTCTGCATGAAGGAATCAAATTCCAGTTCACAAACAAGTGCATTTTATGCAAATTTATGTGGCTTTTTACACCACGATTAGGTTGTACCACTCACTTTACTTTATTATGGGCTTATGAGGGGATTTTCTTCGGAAACCCGTCATTCTTTGTTCGGAAGTGTGTGTGGGAGAAGTACGTAGGTTGTGTTAGGTTGAAAATAGCGTTAATAGAAGACCTTCCCTAAGTGATGGAAAAATACGTGCGAAAATGGTAGTCGAGGGAGCAATTATGTCGGAATATCATAACTGAATGAATTGGGCTGATAAGTCGTCCATTATAATAACAATGAGCTCTACAAAAATGTACCCACCAGGATTATCATTTTCCATAATCCTGTAGGCAGTAGCGGTGATGTCCCGTCTCCTGTGTGCCAGAACTGGCAACCATCTGTTCCACAAGAGTTAACAATTGGCATTCAAATCAGGCACGTAACGTATTATGGAGAATACTTCAGTTGCCTTTTGGTCCAGGAAAATAGGACAAGAAAAGCAAATTTTCGTAATTCTTAAATCCTCAGACTGAAGTGGCTGAGCTTTACAGGGTTGGTAGAATAGAAAGTAAATAAACGTTATTTAGAATATACATTACGAGTGGAAATTTTGAAGACGTTTTCTACGTGATTATTATATTAAAGGAGGAGAAATCCTAGTCATGCGATTAGCATTCAATAAAGTCTAGTAGATATGTGGCGCAGTTGTTAGTTGTTACTTTTTATGTAAATAGAAAACTCTTAGTACCTATAGTTTACAGTCTATACTTTCTTACAAAAGTTGACGAATACAAGTATTTATTTAAGAAGGAAAGCAAATCATACCTAATATGTATAACTTTTATTAGCATTACAACTTTGTATTGCAAATGTGAAAATCGCATGATTTCGTTTACGTGAGTAACGAATTTTTATAAATAAGAAAAGTGTAAAATCAGCAGAGAGAGTAGTGGCAAATAGAGGGCCATTACGATCTATATCCTGTCGGCGGAGCCCACATCGTCGTAGTTTCACCAAACGCACATCCGCAGAAGAAGGTGGGGTGGAACTGATGAACTAGTCTTGATCACCGATAGATGAAGATTCAATCTTAGATATGTTGGAGTCACTGGACTCACGAGAAACCAGGATTTCAGATGTAAGCTGAAATCCATCATTCCATTTCCAGCAGAGGTGAGGAACCATACTGTTAGTTTTCTTCAATATCATTTTCCTCTACGGTATTTCTAAAGTCTGTTAAATTTTTTTTGACAAATTATTTCGTGTCCGATAGATACTTAGCAACTTTACCATCTAATGTTGTCAAATTTTGTTTAAGAATTACACTTAATTCTTTACCGTGAACTAAACATTTTATCGGCACTAATGAATTGATTTAACTTTTCATATATTCAATTTCATTAAGTTAAGTTTGGTTAGGGTAGCTGCCTAAAATGCACACTTAGGCCAAAAAGGCCTATTGTGAAACCACAGTTAAGGCTGTACACTCAATCCTATCTACCCCTAAGGAGAGAGGAGAGCCCACCTATAGCTCTTTAGGAGGCCGAGCTAATTTCCTGTCATCTGTAGAACCCAGTTCTCGGGAAGCCAGCAGATAATGGTGGCAAGAGCAAAACGGTAGCCATTTAAAGCCGATGATAAACCGAACTAGACATCAGTGGAGCATAATTTTAATAACTCTTTAAAAAAAGGGGAGCCCAAAAACCGGTAATTGCAGAGAATGTGGAGTATGGTTTCCTCTTCCTCGTCATCTTGGCAATTCCTGTAAAAGTTATTCGAAGGCGCGCCGAGTATATCGGCGTGTATACCTATGAAACGATGACCCGAAATGACGGCCAGGAGAACGCTTATAATTGTTCATGCGAGTGAGATGTCCGTTGACCGCTTTTGGTTAAGATTCGGCCATATCTGCCGAATAATAAGGCAGGTGCATTCAATCTGCGATCTAACATTTGTTAATGTCCAAATGTCGAGTGGGACATATTCCCATGTGACATATTCGAATGTGACTATTCGCCGGTACCCAAATAAGTCGTACGTTCAGACGCTCAGCCATGTCATTCACAGTTGAGCGGCATGCTATAACCGTTTAACCGTTTACAAATGTTATCCGTAGTCAGCGATAAGTGTTTAAGACGGTCTGTGGCTACCTTTATGGCCATGATTTCCATGTGTTCCGAAAATATACCCGCACCCACTCTGCCTTCCAATTTGGAACCATCAGTGTAAAGATGCACCAAATCTCCCCATTGACCTCACATTCTGACCTAGTAGGGAAGCAGGAATCAAATTTATCATTAAAGAAAGGCTTAGAAGTGCTATATTTAATGTTTGTTGCGATTCTACCGTCCAGGATTTAAGAGTGTCCGTAGTCAGTGCGTTTCCAAGACTGGAAGGAGTTAAGTCTAATTACAGACACGGATGCAGTTTGCTTCCCAAAAATATCCACCGGTAGGAAATGAATTGAGTGCTTGAGAAGGTGTGGTTCCAAGAGTACCTGTTATTAGTAATGCTTCCATCCTTTAAACTTGAACAAGTGCTTCGTGGTGGGTCACTTAGTCCAGTGCTGGCCACCATACGACCACTGAATAAATGAGTGGTTCGTATAATACTAGTATAGACCCTTTGCATTTGTGCACGAGTACAACGCTACTGTAACTTTACGTACTCTTTCTTGGATATTAGGCTCCTAGCTAAGTTTCCTATCTTCGACCAGACCTATGTATCTAACTTGGTTATCTAATTTTAGCCTAATCGTATTTAGTATAGGGCCGTTTATAGCAGGAACATTTTGTTTCCGAGAGAATCGTATCAGCTCTGTCTTATCCGGGTTTGTACACAAACCACACCCATCAATCCATGAAGATACCTTGAGAAGGCTTGCGCCAACACCTCAGCCAATGTGTTAGGGTATTTATTTGAGCAAATCAGGGCATTATTATTAGCATAGACGACGACCCTGTGGCCGGAGTGCTCCAGATCCAACTCATCAAAAGTTAAGTTATACAAGAGTGGATGCCGTTATCGACTCTGGCTTGTCTTACTGAAAGCACTCTCGAAGGCTGCAAGTATCAGAGACGGAGTTGGATCAATTCGTTGAACAGCACGACCAACATGGTCTTCCACCACTAGGTCTTTCCGTGAGTTTTTATTAAGAAATTAAAATAATCCACTCCGTCTCTGGGCTGTTGTCTAGCTCGCAGCAATGCAAAAACAAAACTCAAGTTTCCTCACTTCCCTTACTCAAAATCCCTTCCGGCCAAAACCATTCTAACGCACCAAAGAGTTGTCCCCTAGCCTTTGGCCACATCGTATGAAAAAAGTAAATATTCTTTGTGCATTCTATACTTGCGGTAAGTTCATGCAAGGCAGTCTCGACAGACCTACCTTTGCTTTATGCTTGTTGTAAAAGGGACACCTTTGATGGTAAGACTGTCTCTTTAATGAAGACATCTAAGAGTTTCTCCAGGGATTTGAGTAGAAGAGGGAGAGACTTATAGAGGCCTTAAGTCGTCCTCATCGACGGGGACAATATATAGGTGAGGTCAAGGGAGTCCACGTAGATGACCATCAGCCACGGAATGAGGATCTCGAAATCTGATAGAAGTGCAGCTGGGATGACACCATCTAATCCCGGTGAAACTTTGTATCGCCTATTTCAGCTTTCTTTTCCCGAGGATCTTGTGGACCAGTTCGTGACCGCTGTGAGTTTCTGTCAGGTCAGTAATACCAGCTGTTGAACATACCCGAAAGTGGGTATCAACTAATAGCTGCAGCGACTCAAGACTGGATGAAGTCCATCTACCATCCCGTACTACTGGCATGCATGATTCACCGCCGATGCAGCGTCTACGTGCTAAGCCGCACCCCCTCATCCACTCCCCGTGGAACTGCCGTTAGGTATTACTTCGCGGCTCTGGTTAGCCATCATGCTATCAACCTGTCATATTAATCTGGTGTCTAAGATGTTCCAGTCTTTCCAATTCCTTTTGGACGTTTATTATAAACTCCGTCACTTCGCTCCAATTTTCGTCACTTTGGAGAATATATTCAATTATTACTGATGCGCCATGCCTGAAAACGTGGGCAATGAAACACTACGTGTTCAGCATCTTCCTCTTTCTCTAAGCAGTTCGTTTGCGGTATCCACCATGACCAGTCAAGAATTGCGTCAAGTGGTAGTTATTTTCTCCAAGCTTGCGGTTGACCCAAGTTTCAATGCATGGAATCAGTTGGTGCGTCCACCTTCTTTTCGTAGTATTGTCCCATCGGTTTTGCCACATTAACATCGAGATCTGTCTCTCTTCCTTTTTAATCTCCTTTTTTCTGAGGTTTCCCTTGCTCGTTGTTATTCTCGTGTAAATGCATCCCATCTCGTCTGCAAGGATGTCGATCGGGATCATACTAGCGATGACACAATCCGCTTCGTCAGATACCGTTCTATAGGCACTCGTAGCTCTTAAAGCACACAGTCTGTAGACTGTTGAGAGTTTTCTTTTTAACTTTTTCACCGCTAATGCTTTTACCCAGATTGGGGAGGCATACAGAAGCACAGAGGTCACTACTCTCAATAGCATTTTTTATATATGATGTTGCCAAAGCTCAGGGGATGCCTTATGATGCTAAAGCACAGCCTTGGCAGGAAAGGAATTTAGGTTGGGGAAAATGGGTTAGGAGGTTGAGTGAAGGAGGTGTCGGTGTACGCCCCGTTTGAAAGTTTCAGGCTCATAAGACGAGGGAAAAACAGAAGATGGTAAACTGTTCCACATTCGTGTTGTTCTGCTAAGAAAAGATTCCCGAAATTTGAGGGTACGTCCAAATTTGACCCGGAGAGTATAGGGGTGGGAGCGACTTGTAGATCTTGTATCGCGCGTTGTAATGAGTCTACAAGGAATCAGGCTAGCAATTTCGTTAGAACAATGGCCATGGAAATAGCGATAAAAAAGTGAGAGACAACCGACATTCCGTCGATGCTCCAGAGAGTCAAGGCCCTCAGAGATTGAGGAATCGCCAATAAGTTTAACAGCCTTACGCTGAACTGTGTCTAATGCGGACAATGCGGTGTGTCCTGCCCCTACCCAAATATGGGAATTATATTCAAGTCTAGGCCTTAAGTGGGACTTGTAGATCAACGCTAAGTCGGGTGGGGTGAAATATTTCTTACATCTCTGTAGAAAACCCAAACATTTCATCGCACTTTTAGCGATTGCAAATATATGATCCGTCCAGCTAAGATTGCTGGATATCTCAATACCCAAGATCTTTAGGGAGGGTGAATTGGCTATATTCACTCCCTCGACTGAAATGGGTTGGGGGTGAACTGGGCGTTTTTTAAGGGACATTAAACAGCATTGAGTTTTGGATGCATTAAACGTAACACGATTTGCTCTGCCCCAAGCGAGGACCATAGAAATGTTTTTGTTTAATGATCTAAACATGCGTTCCCTCTATTTGGGAGGTGTATTTCGCTGTTGTAACAATCGCAATGCCGTTTGCGAAGCCTATTATTTTCGTCTCTTGGGGGATCTGTAGTCTGATAACTTCATCATACATAACGTTCCTAAAAAGGGGACCTAGGACAGATCCTTGTGGAATCGCTGATTTCAGGGCTTTGTTTGGAATCCCGTCCGGCCCCGATACTTCGTTGCCTCCAATTTTTTGAGCACTGACTGAAGTTGTTCCGCCGTAACTGTCGGGATTTCCTCTATATTACTTTTTCTACGACAGCAGGAGCAGTCATTGACGCTGTGGGAAAAGCGTCGTTTTGATTCCTCTCAGCATTACTGGGCATGTACTTTGGGGAGATTTTTGCAAAGGCGTTTGAAGTTTTCTCTTTTACTGTCTTTGATGGCATTCTTCAAATCATTTCTTTCTTCTTTAAAGGCACTGAGCAGCGGGTTGTATTCCGCTGTACCTCTCGACCTTTGAACTTTTCGTCTTGTTTTCAGACAATTTGCCCTAAGTGACTGCATCTTTTCGTTCCACCAATAGCATGGCGAGCCTCTCCTATTGGGTTTCCTGTGTGGCATTACTGCATCGCATGCTCTATCCATCAGTTGAGTCAGTTGCTTCGTTCCGTTTTCTGCGGATCCCAATTCCATTTGGTCTCCTTGTCGAACAACGAATCTTTCCATTTTGGGCCTTTTAATTTAGATCATTAGGTATAGGTTAGAATATAATAATAAATTTAATTTCTTTTTCCTAATGTTTGTACTTATTCTTCTTTAAAAATTCTGTTCAGTAGAATACTTGCCAAGATACATATAATAAAAACCTAAATTTAATTTAAAAATAGTCACTCTATTTACATACTAAGTTTGTTTAACCATTATTCATATAAAAATAATAGATATTTTATTTTTGTTCCCATTTAAAACATATTTCCTCGTATATTAAAAAAAAATTGTTATGAGATGCTGTCCTGAAACATATTACTGAATGAGAAATCAATTTTTAAGGAAAGAAAAAAAGTAATGTTTTGAGTTTTTCTTGATTCTGAACTAGAAATCATTCATAGACCCTCCAGCTACAATGTAGTAGTATGGCTATTCCGATATCGTAAAATGACTCCTTCATGCAGCTGCATATATTTTTTGCAGTTACATAAAAGAATAAAGAAAATTCTTAAACATCTCGACTTTTTAAATACTCCCGCTCACATAACAATAACTTTCACTAAACCACGCTCCAGAGAGATGTTTTGATTACGTTAATAGCACTGAATAAAGATGCATAGAATAGAACAACAAGAGATGAAGAACGAGTACGAGAAATATTTACCTTGAGCACCTGTGCATTTTTAATGAGTTTCCTGGTGAGCACATTTTCATTCTCTACTCCAACGCTTTCAACTCTACAACAGCAGAATGCAGATATAAAGGATGTTAAGCAGCCAAAGAGCCCCTAAAAGATGATTGGGAGATTTCAGCTTCATTTATGTTTTGCTGCTGTTTTAATGGTTTTGGGATTTTTCATCACCCGGAGACATGAATATATTTTTAACAGTCACTATATGGATGTTACATCTCCCCTCCGCTCCCCGCAAAGGATACCCTCCGGAAGTATCAATAAAGGTGTTCACTGAACACAGAATAAATTACTCTAAGATTAAATCATAAACATGGAGTAAGCTATTATTCAGCACAATTATTATAGAATTATAAAACATCTAAAACAAGTTAATGCGAGTAATTATAATTCCGCGAAAAAAGACACTTGTGTGGGTAGGTTCGTTGCAGTTGCAGTTCTTCACAACTAAAAGTCCTATTCCACCCACTAATGTTACCAATGAGTACCAATTTTTTTTAAGAAGCCCACGGTAAGTAGGTAAGCGGTAGTAAGAATAGTTTGTTGTGCTCATCACAAAGCAGAGCTTATAGCTAACAAACTTGTGTAAACTCGATTCAGGCAAATTCACCTTTGCTTTTCTGTCAAGCATACAATCAATCACGATATGTTAAACCTCTTATGAGGCATGGGGCGGGAGAACAACTTCCCCGATTCGAGGCAACGATCGCAAGTGGAACAATTTTAAGTGGATTACGAACCACTGGCATTTTCTCATTTTCTCCCCATGGCCTTTATATCGTAATCTGTTGTCAGCACAAAACGACCATGTTGTCAGCACAAAACGAAATTGTAATTGTCGGTTGGTGCAATTACAAAAAATAGTCTTTTTGGAGCAGGCGAGAGTAGAGTTCAAACTCCAAACAGTTCTTAATTGCTCTTAAATGCTCCAAAAAACTAAGTACGCTGTCCGTTTACTATCAGAATGTTAGGAGACTGAGAACTAAAACAGATCATCTTTTTCAAGCATCCCTTGCATGCTGCTACGATGTTATCATGTTGACTGAGACTTGGCTTCATCATGGTTTTTTGTGATGCAGAGATTCTTCATGACTCCTATCCGATTTTTCGTAGGGACAGACATTCTGAATCTCTGTGTCGGGGTGGTGGAGTACTGGTTGCTTGCAAATCAGACTTTAAGTGCAGCTTAGTTGATGTTCCTGCCTTCTCTGATTCACTCACTATTGAACTCTTGGTTCTTAAGCTATCGCTGCCTAAGCTCAATATATTTTTGCTCTGTTGCTATATTCCCCTAACCTGAGGAACGTTGTTGATACTGAAGGGCGCAGTCTTTACGGTATACTAACCCTTAGTTTAGACTTCATCCATAATATGACGAACCCTGAAGATGAAATTCTTCTTCTTGGTGACTTTAATTTCGCCAATGTTCTATGGGTACCTAACTTTGATGACAATGACTTTCTTCCCTCATGTTATGACGGCATCCCTCCAGCCTTCGTCAAGTCCTTCTTACGATGCCCTTCTTACTCTATTAGCGATTCTCTTCAATAGGTCCCTTCAAGCTGGTAAATTTCCTACATTGTGGAAGTGCTGTTTTATAGTCCCTGTTCATAAAAAGGGCCATAATAATTATAGACCTATCGCAAAGTTATCTTGCATACCTAAATTATTTGAATCAATAGTGTATTCGCAGCTTATAGAGCGTTGTATTGTCTTAATCTCTCCCAATCAGCACGGGTTTTTGCCCGGTAGATCGACGACTACTAACTTACTTGAATTCAACTCCCACATTATTTCTGGCTTTCAGCGAGGCATGCAAACTGACTGCATATACACGGATTTTAATAAAGCCTTTGATAGACTCCCTCACTCTCTAATTATATTTAAACTCGGGAGGCTGGGTTTCCCCCTGTTGTTCTCGACTGGGTTTCTTCCTATCTAAAAAACAGGTCTTATCGTGTGTCGCTCCGCGGCTCTACCTCTAAAATCTTCAAGGCTTCATCTGGTGTACCACAAGGCAGTCATCTCGGTCCTCTACTATTCGTTCTTGCCATTGACGACATTGCTCGTCTGATCTCGTACTCTAATGTTCTAATCTACGCTGATGACATGAAATTCTTCTCTTATATTAAGGATAGTGGTGACGCCGCCCTTATTCAAAAGGACTTAGATACGTTTCGTGAGTGGTGCGATCATAATGGCTTAGACCTCAATTTTGAGAAATGTGAAGCTATGACTTTCTCGCGTGCTATCCGTAACTGACCTTGGGGTAAAACTTGATAGGAAGCTTAACTTCACTCTGCATATTAACTACATCGTGTCTAGACGCAGCTTAATCTTGGGCTTTGTTAAGCGTTGGTCTAGAGAGTTCTCGGATATACCAACATTGATGCATTTGTACTGCTATCTAGTTAGACCTATTCTTGAGTATGCATCTCAGGTCTGGTCGCCCTACTACGCTGTTCATTCCAAGCGTATCGAATTGGTGCAGTGTAATTTTCTTAGATTTGCGCTTCGAGGGCTCCCATGGGACGATCCACTTAGACTTCCGTCCTACACCGACTGCCCTCGCTTGAGAAAATGCGAAAAGTCGCTTTGTTTGGTTAAGTTATTATTGCACCATATCTCAGCAAAAGTATTAAATGCAACTCAAGTCTTACATCAGCTTCAGCTCCGAGGTCTGCTGTACCTATGCTTCCGAGATAGCAAAGCTTATCCACTTGTTCTATTTCCTGTTCTTCAAGATAAATTTCGTATTGTCTTAGCAACAATGATCTTAAGCCGTACTCTGCGACCTTCACTACACAGGGCTTCGGACATTAGGCTATATGACTCTGACTGTTGGATAGGAGGCATAGTCCAGGTGAGTGAGGCATAGACCAGGTGAGTGAGGTGGTTAAAATGTTTCCACCTTGGGTTGACATCTAAAGCGCTGCACAATAAGTCGTTAATGACGGTGAAGAAAAGCAAAGGTGACCGTATGCCCTTGCCACACTCCGTTCAACACTTGGAAGGGCTCCGATAGTTTTCCCTTGTGTAGGACATGACATTGGGCTTCTGACTATAATTTGAAAAGGAAATCGACGATCAGTAGATGTTAAGGGGACGTCCATTCGGTGGATTGCTCTACGATAATTCCAAGGGTGTTGATGTGATCGCTGCAAAAGAAACTCTCACGAAAGCTTGCCTGCTCATCATTTATTTATCTTTGTCATCAATTTGGAGACTGTAGTTAAAAGGCAGACACCGCGCCAATTGCGACAACTCGTCAGGTCACCATTTTGGAAATTTTCAAAATTACGCCTGTTTTCCATTCAGGGGGATAAGTCTCAATTTCCTAACATTCCTGCTATACAGAAAGAAGAATATCAGTCGCACTAATGGTACCAACCTTAAGTAGTTCCACAGGTATTTGATCAATCCCTGAGACCTTACCGAGGTCCATCGACTTAATTGCGTCAGCCAACCCCAATTTTATTGGAGTTTTGATGTTAATACTGGCCACAGTCGGCGGATGTTCAGGCTCAGATAAAGAGGTATTCGACGGTCTAAAGGTGTTGTTTAGGACTTCGGCAAAATATTCTCTCCACCTCTACAATTTCAGTTCCTCTGCGACTAGAAGGAATTCATTGATATATCTGACTGGATGTTCAGTTGCAATAGACTTTCCAGCCAGTTTCTTGGCAATCTTGGATAAATCTCCACTGTCACAGCGGTAGGCCGCTTCTTCTGTCTTTTCTACTAGCGCTTTGATGTAGTTGCACTTATCACGTCTTACACTTCTTTCTGTAGAAATCGATATGCAGTTCTTAAATTTTTTTTTAACTGCAACGACTGCAGCGGAAGTAATGCGGTCTTTAATCTACTTCTCACTGATCCATTGTCGTCTTTCGTTTTCTAATTATTTTTAGTTCTGCCATATGAGGAAACCCGGTATGTTAGATGGCATTTCTTGTGTTCAAATAAGGTTTCACCGATGACAAGTTATCGCGAGTTACGAAATTCAACAAACAACCCCCAATTTACGTTCCTATATCCGAGTCCAAACTGCCTCATTACATGGTCCAGGCCGATGTTGTTAGAGCCAATATTTTATCATCACCTTTAGGAGCCTTACCAAAGGTGTCACCAAGTAGCCGGTAAAAGACCTCCTTAGTTGTTATATCCGCTGGCTATATCGGCGCATAGCATTGAATTATTGAGATGTTACGTACCCTGGTCCGGAATCTGGCGATGATAATTCGGTCGGACATTTGTGCCCAGTCCGGCTGGCCAGAGTATAGCATGGATGGATGCAGAGTATAGCATGGATGATGTAAACTCTCCACTTCCTCTCTATCTAGTTTCGCTTATTCCTAAGATATTTATTTTATAACGGGCAATTTCCAGCACCACCTGCAGTATCTTTGCGTATCACGCTCGTCTCACAGGGTTCTCACATTCCATAGCCCGATCGTAGTCCGTTGTTTGTAGCCAAAGATCGTCTTCACAAAATCAGTCCGAGGTATCCGAGGCGTACTACGCGTTTCGTGTATATGTTGGGTTTTTCAGATAAGCGGGTTACAAGCCTACCTGTCCTATTCCAGAAGGAGGGCTGCTCCTTGAGACGTTCTGGGAGTCACCGAGAGAGTATTTGTATAGCACGTATTCGTAGGTACTCTCTAAGCCGAGTTGTTCTGTCTGGCGCGTGGATTTCCCTTTTCCTTTCTCAACCGCATCCCAAGGGCTACAGCGGAGTTGATGTTGGGGCATACGATTTTCAAATTATTTAAATATATAAATTCGGGAATTTACACCGTATCATTGTTTAAGTTTTTGAAAATCATCGGAATCAATGTCCATTGAATCATCCGCAGAGAGTTTTTCTTGCTAATGATTACAACTGATTCTCATATGGCTTTGATCTTGCTCATTGCGCAGTTTGTTTATTGTGATTATTTAACACATTAAATCTTTCGTCCATGGAGAATAACTCTTGATCCAATTCGGAAAAAATGCATTAACTGTAGAAAAGGATTTTGGACCATTTATAGTCTGGGTATTATGTTCGTTAGCAAAAGTTTTTGGAAGTTTTTAAAAATTTTTCAATCCTAATTTCTATAAAAAAAAACTTCTCATAAATAATCTAAAGCTCACAAAGTATACGTTTGTCAAACGTAGATATTTTGCACTGGCCATTTAGGGTAATGTTTCGTCTTTTGATCGAATGATTTACTATTGATATTTTATATAAAGCATCACAAATATCTAATTAATTACTAAATAATAGTTTTATATAATATAATCTACTTAACCATCTTGTTTCGGATAACGGTTTTAAACTTAGAATTGTGATGTGTTTTTAGGGCTCCGTAACAACATATGTCTGTCCGTCTGTTCGTTTATCTATCGGTATGTCACAGCCCTTCCACCTTCTCATTTTATACCTATTAAGATGACAAAATATACGAACATACATAGAACCACCGAAGTGATGAGTTTTTTTTTAAGAGAATGATTTTTTAGACCCCCCCCCCCCTTTCTTAAAGTGAAAAGTATTAAAAATATTTTCTCTCATTTACTTCATGGAGAGGAGTGTCTTTAGATAGGCCTTCTAAAATTCAACCAAAAATTTTTGTGGACTTTTTTGGTCCTTTTGATTTCAACCCTTTAGTCGCGAGATACTTTCTTTCAAAGCATCCTATGGCCATGAAAAGACTTTTTTTTGTATATCTACTTGAGAACTCAGCCGCATGCAGTATTGGACAAAAGAAAGTGATAAATTTCTAGATATTCACCCCATGGTTGTAGGTGGTTAAAATATCGAGAAAGGGTACGGATGGGTCCCTGCACCAACTGCATACAATTTTACAATTAGGAACCAAGAATTTTTGTACAAGGAAATACACAAAAATTCTTTTCTGTACAAGAAGTGTTCCTCAAAGTTATAAGGGGAAGGGCACTTTTCATGATTGATAAATTGTTGATACGCAAAATGAAGACAAGTTGTAATTAGCTGCAGTATTGGGTTGCCATATATAATTACACCATTATGGGGTGTAACCGCTTAGATATTTCCGTTGATTTGTGGTAGAGGGTCCCACCCGCACCGCTTCAACAAAGTTAGATCCCCTACGGCCCTGGAGTGAAAATCTAGCATTGGTTTAATTAAGCGTGACTACATGGATATTTTGCAAAGAAGAAACAATTCCTTTTCAAGAAAAGTTTGCCCGAAAATACACCAATGTGACTAAGTGCTTCTGGAAAATTATTTTTTGGTCAGACGAATCTAAATTTGATATACATAGGAAGGATTTTTTTTATAATATAGGGATGTTTCTCTGCATCCGGTGTAGGCAAGTTCATTAAAATTGATGGCAGAATGACAGAACAGTCTTATGTTACAATCCGCGGAAAAAACCTACATAAATCGGCCGAAAAATTGGGACTTAGGACTTTATCTTCTAATAGGATAACGACCCTGAGCATATTTCTATTTTTCCAAAAGAATATTTAAGGAATCAGAAAATGGAAACTTTAGACCAGTGATGGCCATACACACACACTTCCTAATATTAGCAACGCTTAAAAGCTTTGAAAACGTTTCGTACTGTCTGTTTAATTTAAAACCGTAAAATTTGCAAAATATTCCATTTCCGAGCACTCTGGAAGATGTCCTTTTTAATTCCTATTTTATTATATATTCAAGAGTGGCAATAGAAGAGACATTTCCTGTATTCCTTAGCTCTTCGAACTGTAAATTCAATCCCAACTATCCGATGTGTGTAAAGGCTTAATCTCCACTCGGCAGAATGATTTTCTTCAGGGTTGGTCCACGGTTTCAAACTTGGTTGAGTTTGTTTCCTGCAATGTCGGTGGATTCACGGATGGTTGCCAAACTGACTGTGTTTACACTGATTTTAATAAGGCCTTTGATAAGCTGTCTCACTCTATCATTGCTTTTAAATTGGCTAAGTTGGGTTTCCCGCCCTCGCTTATTGGTTGGATTAAGTCGTATTTATCTAATAGGACTTATAGGGTACGTTTTCGTGGCGTACTCTCTGATGATTTTGTGGCTCATTCTGGCATTCCCCAGGGCAGTCATCTGGGTCCATTGCTATTCATCTTATCTATTGATGATATTTCATATTTGCTTCAAAGATGTAAAATTCTTATATATGCTGACGATATTAAGATTTTTCTCCCAATCAAATCTAATGCTGATTGTGAGGTTTTGCAATCAGAGTTACACATTTTCTATGAGTGGTGCTGCAACAACAATCTTAAGCTGAACATTGAGAAATGTCAGGTTATGTCCTCCTCGAGGTCTCGCAGCTTCCGTACTTTTCAGTAGATGTTTGAGGGTACTGGTATAAAACGGGTGGAAGGGGTGAGGGACTTGGGAGTGTATCTTGATGTTAAATTGAACTTCATCTCCCATATTAATAACTTTGTTGCTAGGGCAAACTCTATGCTGGGATTTATTCTTCGGTGGTAAAAGGAATTTCCAAGCCCTTAAATTAGACTCCGTCTTTTTACGTCCCTGGTTAGACCCCTGCTTGAATATGCTAGTCAGGTTTGGTCTCCGTTTTACGGATCCCACATTAAACGTATCGAGTCCGTCCAGCGCAGGTTTGTGCGATCGGCCCTGCGTTGTTTGCCTTGGAATGACCCTCTTATTCTACCACCTTATGAGGAGCGCTTAGGGTTACTGCAACTTGTTACACTCGAGAAGCGTCGTTGGTTTGCAGATTTGGTATTTTTGCATCAGCTTCTGCAGGGAAAGCTAGACAGTGTTGAACTAGTTTCCAAAGTATTGCCTAGAGAATTGTCCTATTCCCTATGCAATCGATCACCTTTACAGATTGCTTTTTCGCGCACTAATTACGGCATGTTCGAGCTTATTAACCGCATGTGTAGGTCTGCTAATGATATCGGAGAGATTTTTGATACTAGTGTGGACAAGGTGACACTTAAAAGAAGTATCTACAATTTGTAATTCATTCTTTTGCTAGTTTTTATTTAATTTCTTGTTTGGGTCTGTTTTGCATTTAGAGTCGTGAATATGTGTCCTCTTTTTGACCTGACTCTTACCAAGGATTTGCTGTAACGATCTCTGTTGTCTATGGAACTCTGACTGTTGTGGGTGGGCGTATTTTAGTGTGTTAACTACTAATGTTTTTTTTTTTGCACGTTGGTGTGGGAGCCTCATTCGCCTCAATATATTTTATATTTGGCGAATAGGTCAAATGATTCTAGGCTACTGCCTAAGAAGTGCGCCTTCTGAGAGATAGAAAGATTAATTCTAATTCTATTAAGATATTGTATAATTGCTTACACAACCACTTCAAAATGAAGATCTTTTATCCTTTGTACGTTTTAACGATTAAAAAACGCCAAAACAGAAAACAGAATACAGCCAAACAAGGGCATATACGAATTTAATAGCTTAAAAACTCAATTGCTCGCGAGCATATGTTTAGACATCAATGCTTTAGACATTCCACCTTCATCTTGTGATCAAAGCTTCATAGAGCATCTATGGGCTTTATTAGATCGAAATATCCAAAGAACATCGAGAACCAAATCGGATATTTTTTGGAAAAAAGCTTAAAAATGGGTGGCAGCGAATAAGTTCATCGTTACTAAAAATGTGACTTTAAGTATACCTAAACGACTGAGAGATATAATGAACAATAAGGATGGATACACAAACTATGACAATATTTTTTACACCACAGATAAAAGTGATTTTTTATTTTAATGAAAGTGTATTACTTTTTTATACTTTCTTTTATCCAATGAATTTAAAAAGAAAACCTAACGTTTATTTATATATTTTTCAAGAGTATAATGAAGAGAATTTTAATTGTTATGAAAATCGTTTAGCTTAACAGTTTATACGTAATATTTATGAAGACAATGATAGAAAGCTTCTTACATTGAATAATACTATTCCCCTTCATCATCAGATATAGCTAAGGCAGCCCCCAAAGAAATTTTAGGTCTGATAAGGGAACTAAAGATTGGCGGGGTGGCTTAATACAGCACCTGGATCAGGTCACAAAAGATCAGCTTGGTCGAAGTGTCTAAAGGATGCGGATAGTCCTTGATCCATTCTTTAATAATTTTTTTTTATGTATATATGGCTCTTTATTTGGCACAATCGTTATAAAGCGTAAAAATCCTACAAGAACATGCTACCCTAAAAATCACATAAACATTAAAAAGACACAGTAATGAGGATCAGAAAGAACATAACACAAAAATGACTCAATAGACTACGTTACTGTAAATAGATTAAATAAAAAGTACTCTAAAACTTGAAGGCAAAAACCTGTAAAAAAGAAAATACAAAGAAATTTTGAAATGCCTCCAAGCGAGTGCCAGCTCTAAGAAAAGTTCAGGAAAATTTTGAAAAGAATCCGAAACAAAACCTAGAGCTTAACCTAAAACGAACTAACAAAATAAACCGAAACCGAAAAATCAAACTGGAACATGATTGTCTGAGTGTTCCCAGAGGGTAGATGCAGCACCGGGCGAAGTTCCTACTTCGGGAACCACTGCTCCCAAGCAAATGCCCTCTCCGTAGAGCCGTTCGCCACTTTTCTAGTCCTCCGGGAGCACTCATCCAAACATGTTCTAGACGAACACACAAAAATTCCGAACCGATTAGAGTCCCGCGGGACCAGTCTGCAGAGTCATTGACGTCTGCAAACTGCTCCCATCATCCTTGGGTCCTTGGATTCTGTCGTCAGCGCGAGTTACGGGCAGTTTAAAATACAACTGTTAGCTACACGAGGCTGCTTGCAGCCCAGCGACCCCCGTAGCAACAGTAAGTTCATTCTTTAATAATAATAATAATAATTGGTTTTATTCTTCTCTTAAGTGTTCTAAACATTCTTTTGTCCAATACGGTAAATTTGTCTTTTAATTATATTATGCCTTATACTTTTCAACTTCTAAAAATGTTTTCTGAATACTGTCAATAGTGGTTTCATTTTCAAGAGACTGACACAGTTCTATTCATTTTTTATAAATATTGAAATAAGCAGAACTTTTCTCATGTCGCAGCGTCTCTGGTGCTCTAGCTAATGAAAAACTTAAATAAAGTAGCTAACGTCTTTTACAAAATAAATGAAAAGGAACATATTTTTGGAAGTATTTTGCTCACCTACAACGAACCAAATGGACCTAGCCAAAAGACATCGCTAAACATCGTACCTCCAATTCTTAACAACTCAAAACCTTTGAATATCATATTCTTCTGTAAATAGGGAGATGTAACGTACAGCGTGAATTGTTTATTCGAACACCCATTTCCTGCAGCTTTCAGAGTTCCAAAGATATCTTATTGTCATCAAAGTGTAAGTTAAAATTTGACAAAATTCTTTTACGATAAAGTAAAACGACTCCGTCGGGAAATATCTAAAGAAATCGAGCAATCTTCAAAAGGAAAAAATATGGTCCTCCTTCACTTAAATATAGGTATGAACATCTGCTGTCAGTGTATCCTGCCTTAAATTTGCCATAAAAACGACACAAATCCTCTAAACTCTAAAAAAGTTTATGATGGAGAGATTCTTACAGGATAGCTTTCTTTTAAAAGAATTTAAAGAAGCAAAGCTCTCCCTTTTACGGCAGTGTTTCTAAGAGATACATTCTAAAAGTTCGTTAACTTTCTGACCTTGTTCAACTCAAAGAGATCTGGTTGGGACTAATAAATTATAATGCTATAAAATTTATCTGTCAGGCCTGAAAAAAGTTTTGGTTGAGATGAGACTATACGTACGATACGTAAGAGATCTTATGCATATCTAGCACAGCTCAAGAATAATTAATGAGGGAATATCGGAATAAAGGACAAGTTCGGCTAAAGAAAAAAATGTTTAAGTGCTTTGCTTGCACAGTTCCCGTGCATACTTAGTATAACTTGCAGAAGTAAATCAGGCGTTATACTGACCGAACTCGGTCCATTTATACGCGTAAAACTTACCTTACTTAGTTTAAAGTACTTGAAAGGCGATAACTTTTACGAGAGATAAGAGCATACTCTAAACTTTTGAGAGGAAAAACTTTTCTGCATTTGCTAAGCGTAATAAAGTTACAAACATTGTGTAAAATGCACTCGAATTAGTAAAGTTATTCAGTCAGTTTATTCGCTGGTACCGAACCCAATGGCCTGTGAAACATTTACCTTCAGTCAGAACTTTTTAACTGGTCAAGTACTTCTAATTTATTTCCTTTTAACAGCACAGAAAGGACTTGTTCATAAAGCCTTTTAAAGGTCAAATTACTGAAAGACTTCAAAAAGAAATTATATTTGTTATGTTATCTTAGAACTGCTTTTAATCAAAAAAATACTCAGACTTTTCCCATAACTTTAGACGACTTGAGCTTAAGAATATCGTACTAAGATAGCCAATTTACGCAGTAAATTTTTATCTGACTTAGTGTTTTCTTATAATAATTATATTAACAGAATGAAAGCGTCCTTACGAGTCGATCCTAAGCGATTTTGGAGGTTCGTGAACTTGAAGCGCAATTCTGATAGCTGTCTATCTTCTTTGTCTTTCGGAGACAGCGAAAGCAATCAGCCCTTGACGATAGCAAATCTTTTTGCCGATTTTTTTAAACTGCGTTTTTGGACGATACCTGTGATATTAGCTTTAATGATTTTACCCATTTGACGAGGTTTCCACCGACTTCTCTCGAATCCAAAGACCTTTTACTTGACGAAGTTACGATTTTGAAGAAAATCTCCACCTTGACTGATAGTTTTTCGATTGGTCCTGACGGTATCCTCGCCTCACTCGTGAAAAGATGTGGTTCCGTTCTTGCTCCTATTCTGTGTTATTTATTTAATCTCTCAACTCGTTGCGGTGTTTTTCCGAAGGCTTGGAAAACCTCATTAATTATACCCCTTCACAATTGCTAATATTTGTTATATATCCAAGATTTTTAAGGCACTTATTTGCGATGTTCTATACTTCCACTGCAAGCCGTTTTTGCAGCCGTTTCAAAATGGCTTCATTAGGAGTAAGTCAACTACCACCAATTTATTGGAATTTTCAAACTTCTCTATTTCTGCAATTGAAGGTGGTAGGCAATCTGACTGTATTTTTACTGACCTCAGCAAAGCTTTCGATAGAATAAATCATAGAATTCTTATTCTCAAACTCTCCCTTCTTGGGTTTTCGCGAGTTTTTGTAAATTGAATTCATTCGTACTTGTCTGACCGCACTCAGCGTGTTTCTTTTCGTGGAGCTCTGTCTGATGCTATTTTCAACACTTCCGGTGTACCGCAGAGCTTCCACCTTGGGCCATTGTTATTTATAATTTATAACGACGATGTTTCTACGAAACGTTCTCACTCAAATATTCTTTGTTATGCCAACGACGCTAAGATATTTCGCACTGTGTCTGACAATGCCGATTGCCTACTTTTAAATTCTGACTTGGACGCCTTTCAGAATTGGTGTTCCATTAACGACATTTTTAAATACCGGAAAGTGTACATCTATGTCTTTCTCACGAAAAAGGTCTCCCTTTCAATTTAACTTTACCATTGATGGTTGTCCTTTAACAAGAGTTACAAAGACTAAGGACCTAGGTGTCTGGCTCAATTCCCAATTTTCTTCCGAGGATAATTTTGATGCCATAGTCAACAAGGCTAATGTGACTCTTGGTTTCGTGAAGAGGTGGTCAAAGGAATTTGATGACCCTTACATTCTAAGAGCTTTATATTGCACTTTTGTCCGACCTATTCTGGAATATGCCTCTGCAGTCTGGTCACCACTTTATGTGACACATATCAATCGCATTGAAGCTGTTCAACGGAAGTTTGTTAGGTTCGCTCTTCGAGACCTTCCTTGGAATAACTCCCTTATATTACCTCCTTATGTTGATAGACTTGAACTCTTGCACTTGGAGTTGGAAACACTTGAAAAGAGACGCCGTAACGCCAGGATCGTTTTTGCTGTCGACTGCGTTCGGGGGCCCATAGACTCTTCAGTTCTCTTGGCTTGTTTTGGCATATATGTTCCGGCTCGCTCCCTGAGGTATCACGACTTTCTTCAGTTACCTTTTCATCGCACTAATTATTGATTAAATGAGCCTATCACATCGATGTCGCGATTTTTTAATTCCTCTTTTGATTGTATTGATTTTCATCTATCACGTAATCATGTGAGGAGTCAGCTTTGTTGAGATTACTTTTTGCTTTATGTGCTTTTTACTTTTTGTTTGCTTTTTATTCACTTTGACATTTATATTTTGCGAATTCTTTTCTTGTTCTTTGTTTTTTTTATACTTTGTTATACTGTTTTTATATCCTTATGCTTTGATTGAATTTTATAATACTATTTTTATCTATTTTTTTGTAGTAGTTAGCACATTGATGAAATATTGTAAATAAATAAATAAATAATTGAAGGTTTATCGGGTTATTGAGTACGAGAGTATTTTTAAATTTAAAATAAAATAGTTTTTAAAAAAAAGTTGAACTGACTTCACAAAAAGCGCTAGAAAGCATAACATAATTTTTAATTTTATATCTATGACGGCATTTTGAAGTCGGCGCAAATCAAACAAACCAAACAACGACAACAAAAGTATTATTCGTTTTTTCTTATGATCCCAGGAGCTGAAACGTTCAGGTAGTATTATGTATTATCTTCAATTGTGGTTCTATAGTTGTTTTATATGTTTAATTTGCATCGACTTCAAAATGTCGTAATAGATATAAAATTAAAAATTATTTTATATTTTTTAGCGTTTTTTGAGAAGTCGGTTCAACTTTTTTTTTAAAAACTATTTTATTTTTCACGTTTTAGTATCTTCTACTATATACAACTTAAAAAAAAAACCATCCAAATCGGTCCACGCATTAAAAATTTAGGTTCAATCTCCTACCCCCACCTCCATTCCACTAAAATTTTTTTCGTGTTATCAATCAAGGAGCTCTACACAACAGAAAAAGAATCATCTAAATCGGTCCATGCGTTACGAAGTTAGACTACCGCTCCCACCTCCCCCCACCTTAGGCAACATTTTTTTCTCCTATTAGCAATAGGGGTCATACTCTGTACAACAAAAAAGGAAACATTCAAATCGGTCCACGCGGTACAAAGCTAGGCCCCCCCCCCCCCCCCCCCCCCACGCCCCACTTCACCAAAACTTTTTTTGGCATGTTACCAATCGGTGAACATACACTACACAACAAAAAAATCATCAAAATCGGTCAACTCGTTACAAAGTTTGCCCGGTCAGACATAAAAAAACAATACATGTCGAACTTAGAACAGGAGTAGAACTTCACCCGATTCGAGACAATGATTGCAATTTAAAGTGGATTCCGAACCACTCACATCTTCTTGCAAAACCCATGGCCTTTTTATCGTAATGTTTGACCTTCAGATTGGTAGACCGACTCGTTATCACTTACTCCAATGACGACTTATAAACCTTGGATGAAGGGAATCCAGTCCAATCGCTTTAGATTTTATAAACATCACCGCAAAGCAGACCGCAATATCAGTAACTGGCATAACTGAAAATCCTTCGGATGGGTCACTTACCTTTAAATGCATTATCAAGATTTGCATATGAATCCGTATCAAAAAAACAAACAATTTGTCCTACCTATATCAATTTTTGACAATACATCTTTTTTAATATTTCAAATCGACATAGAACTGAATATTTGGAATATTCTATTTAAATTTTTTGTTTATATTTACTCGAGGTTTAGAAGTTGAAGCCTTTTTTTATTTATTAATTTTGTCTATTCTTCATAATTAGTTTCTATTATTAAATTAGCCTCTTTCTTAATCTATTTCTTTCTTAATAAATTATTAATTATTAAGAAAAAAATAAAATATTTGAATTTGAATTTTAAATTCAATTTGCAAAATGCTTTATGGTAAATAAAGTGTCATAACAAATATTCGTTAATTTTGCAAATGTCTGATAAATAAAGCGTCTATAGTTTGCTCGTTTTTCAGCTAACTTATTATCATATATTTATAACCCCTAACCCCCCCCCCCACCCCACCCCCACCAACCTCCTTCGCTCAAAGAAAATTCGCGTCTGATATCACAAATTCCTATTAAATGTCATCCTTCATCCATATTCTTCGGAAGCACGAGTATTTCAAACCCTCACACAATAGAAAATCTTATAAGTTCTTGTGTCCAGAGCTCTACGCAGGTTTCCTGTAAATATACATACAAGATTTATTTTACTCATACTCAGCTCATTTATAGACCTAGATGCAACGCTCATGTTTGGCAGGGGCGGAAAAAATTCTGTTAGACAAAGGTGTAGTACAAAAAAAACCGCTTTTAAAATTATTATAGACGAAACGATCACGGGCGCAATGTTGCATATTTTGCACTATTCTATCGCTAGCTTATGTGATACTAGCATCTATAGTAGAGCCTTCTTTAAATTTTTTCCTTCGAACAGAACATAGCGCAACAGTATTTATTTATTTATTTAAGCTTAATACAAGCTATTGCATAAAAAATACAAAAATAAAAAATTTAATACAAACTATAACTTAATACTAATTCTACAGAATATAATAAATGAATAATTAGGAATAAATAAATAAAAAGTATAAGCTACAATATGAGCTATATATATTGGTAACTGGCAGAAGGCGAAAGGAAGAAGAATTAAAGTAGGCGATCAGGATCAAGATGGGCGGGGTCAAGATATAAGGCTTTGTGGAGTGATGATTTGCTCAGATGGAAGTCAAAAGAGGAAAGGTCGTTGACTTTTCGTAACATCCTGGTAATTGGCTCGCTTTGACCGTAGTTTGTGCGATGGCGATCGAGTCGGAAAAGGGGAGTGGACCTAAGGTTACGGGGATTGGTATAGATGGGTAAAGATTGCAGGATTGAGGGGCAGTCTATGGCACCAGTTAATAATTGATAAATGAAGAGAATGTCGGAAACATCACGACGTTTGCTTAGAGGTTGTAAGTCGATCAGTTTCAGACGGTTTTCATAGGGAGGAAGGTTGAATCTGTCAACCCACGGAAGATCACGTAGAGCAAAGCGAATAAACCTACGCTGGACAGATTCAATCCTATTAATGTGAGTTGTTTGTGTAGGGGACCATACCTGGCTGGCATATTCAAGGAGAGGTCTAACGAAGGAGACGTAGAGAGATTTGGAAACATAAGGATTGGAGAACTCTCTAGACCAGCGCTTCACAAACCCTAGCGCGGAGTTAGCTCTGTTAATTATGCTGTCAATGTGGGAACGGAAATTGAGTTCACTATCACAGATTATTCCTAAGTCACACAAAGAGGTAACGATAGGGACTGGTACGTCGGTTAACATATAGACTCTCGGGGTGGCGGTAAGACGTTTGCGGGAATAAGAGATGGACTGGCATTTGGAGACATTGAGCTCAAGAAAGTTTTTCATGCACCATGTGATGAATGAATCGAGGTCTTCTTGCAGGAGAAGAGAGTCGGTAGTGGAGGAGATATGTTTGATTATTTTCATGTCATCGGCATAGATGGACAACTCTGAGTGTTTGATGACACATTCAACATCATTTATTGTGAGGATAAAAATCAATGGACCAAGGTGGCTGCCCTGAGGGACGCCGGAACGAGCGACAATAGGGTTAGAAATGGATGAACTGAAAAGAATATTGTACTGACGGTTGTTGAGGTAGGATCGGATCCAGGAGATGAATCTGGGGGGGAAGCCTAGGCGATCAAGTTTGAACAAGATAACGTTATGGGAGATCTTGTCGAAGGCTTTACTAAAATCGGTGGCGATAACATCAACATCTTTACCGTTTTCCAGGGCACATAGGGTTTTAGAGACGAAGTCAGTAAGGTTGGTGGTTGTAGATCTACCTTTGAGGAAGCCATGCTGTGAGAGTGAGAAGATAGACTTACAGTGGAAGAACATGGAATCATAGACCAATTTTTCGAATAGTTTAGGTATGGATGATAATTTAGCAATGGGTCTGTAGTTGGACACATCGTTCTTGCAACCTTTCTTGAAGATGGGAATAATATACGAATTTTTCCATAATTGAGGGAAAACCCCTTGAGTGACCGAGAGACGAAAAAGCAAAGTAAGGGGTTGGACTAGATGTATGGCACACTTTTTCAGAACAATGGCCGGAATGCCATCAGGACCTGGGTGAAAGTCGTCCTCAAGCCTATTAATACTGGCGGCGACTAGTTCAGGATCAGGGTCAAAAGATGAAAACGACGTTTGAGTGCATTTGTCCATGAATGCAAAATAGTTAAGGTCGGGTTGTAGAGAATTGTCGCTGAAAGATTTACTGAAGAAGTGTGCAAAGAGGTTAGCGATAACCTTAGGATCAGATGAAGAGGTACTCTCGAGCTTTAGGGTGGAAGGGTAACCATTGGATTTCTTCTTAGAATTAATAAAGCTATAAAAACGCTTGGGGTCGGATATGAGGCTAGTTTCCATCCGTTGGAGGTACTCATGGTAGAGGGTATCACAACGTTCAGAAAAAGAGGTATAAGCAGATAGATAGGAAGAATAGTCAGACTCGGTCTGGGTTAGAAGAAAAGTTTGCTAACGTTTGTTTCTCCTGTTGCGAAGAGAGCGTAATTCTTTGTCGTACCATACGGGGGATGAGGAGTAGTTTTTACGAGGAAGAAGAGGGATAGATTGTGTAAGACAAGCGTGTATTTCCGAATAGAACGCCTCTAAAGCGACGTCAACTGGGAGATGTTGAGGGATATCCCCAATATTAGAGTTGAGGAGCAAGTGATTTAATTTGTCAAAGTCACCTTTACGAAAATTGAAGGATAAAGAAGACTCGGAGCCTGAAACGGCATGAAGGTGTTCGTAGGAGAAAACGAGGAGCAAAGGAGGATGGTGACGGTCGAGGGAGGAGAGAAGATGGTTGCTTTCTGCGACAGCCGAGTTAACTGGGTCTGAAGAAAAGATTAAGTCTAATTGTCTGTCCAGGAAGTTCCTGACTCCGCTTACTTGAAAGAGACCTGAAACGGAGAGCTGATCGGTAAAGAAGGCTTCTTTGGCCGAAGATGCGTTAAGGGGGACAAAGTGAGAACAGTCCTCGGACAATGACCATTGGATACGGGGGAGGTTAAAGTCACCCAATAAAATAAATTCATCGGACGCGTTAGCGTTCTCAAGCAGGGTATCGATCGCTTCAATTATAGGCTCGTAGGCGTCTAAAGGTTGAGAGGGGCGAATGTAACAACAGAGGATGTACAGAAGACACTTATTTAGTGCTATTTTTATACACACAAATTCTGATATTGTAGAGTCGGAGGTCTTTAGCAGGGTGGCGTCATAACGGTTGTGAGCAGCTATGAGAACCCCGCGACCTGGTGGATCATTGGTGCCTATACAACCGTCGACACGGAAAATGGTATAGTTTGGAGGGAATAGTTCGTTGTCGAGAATTCCTGGTGTTAGATTGGTTTCAGTTAAGGCAAAGATATCGTGCGGGAATTTGTGGGAGTTAAGAAAAATATTGGATGTTTTTGTACGAAGTCCTCTTACGTTCTGGTAATAGACCGACAAGCTGATGGGGAGAGGATCTTGATCGGAAACCGCGGGTGAAATAGAGGGGAAGTCAGAAATAGGGAAATCAAGGGGGTTAGGAACGAAAGTAGTTTAAGGAGTCGTTACGACTTTTTTGAAGATGGGAAATACGGCGAGAACTGACGTACGCAGCATAGGTGGATAGATCTTCTGAAACTTTATGGGAAGGTATATTGAATGATTCATGGTATTTTGTGAAAAGTTGGAGTAAGACTGATGGGTCTGTGGGCAGGCCTTCTTGTTGTATACTTAACATGACGTTGGTGCTGGTTTTACCTTCAACACAGACGGAGTTCGGTTTGTCGTGGAGATAGGCTAGAAATAGACGTACGTTGTCATAAATGCGACGGTCCCGTAAACGGGACAAGAGGTAACGTCCATCGCCAGAATCAGCAGAGCGCAAAGTCAATTTAACTGTAGGTGGGAGAAGGGGATCGATAAATGAATGATAGTAAAGTGTCGAGAGTTCTTCTAGATGAATGTGGAATGGACTACCGTCTTTTTTTCCCTCTTAATTACATATAAGCCGTAGCACTTCAAACAGAATGTACAACGCTTTAGTTCCCCTCCCCTCTTTCCTTTTCACCAAAGCTGTGTTATATCATTTTGTAAAAACATATGTAACTGATTTTGCACATCCCAGGACCAAGTAGGCACATTTAAGAATCATTTCAAGCAGTGAGACCTGATATTGTATGGCGTAAAGCAGCCAGATATTATCGCTGGTGGAACTTGGAAATAACAGTTACTAGTTAGAAACAAATGTTTTCTCAAGTTTCGGTCTATCCGTTCGTCCATCCCCTGTCTGACTGTATATAATAGCCCCTTCCATCTTCTCATTTATATACCGGTCTAGTTCTACTAACAAGGGAATTAAATTGAATGATTTTCCCCCTCTATATTTGACTTGAAAATTGGTTATAACGAAGATTAATGATAGAGTACTCTAGGTACTTCAAAATATTTGAAATTTTTCAAGTTATAGGCATTTTTCAGTTTCCGGATGACAGAGAAGTGAGAATAGACACAGGAAAATAGCTAGGGCTTCACTGCACCGAGATTTTGCCATATCTCGGTCCGGGCCTCGTTAGGATGAAGATGATCTTGCTCTCGTCGCAATCTCGGCGAGATGAAGGCCAATCTCGACCCGGTATCGCTCTCGGCGAGGTAAAAAAGAGAATTTCGATGGAAAAGCGGGGAGATGGGACAAGTGATGTGTATATTTGCATTTTCTTCTTATTCCCCTCGCCCTGCACAGGTAAGATAAGATCTTCTTCGCTATTGCGGATAAAACGCAAATATCTGATGATGGAAGTAGTGAGGAAAGGTGTATACTTACATGCCCCATATATCACACAATTAACGCTTTTCGGAGCGACATTACAGCTGAAACAACTTAAAGAACTGCCCACAATAAAATTATAAAAACTGAAATCTCGTCCACTCTCGTCACCTTAATCTCGCTCTCGTAATCACACTGTTACCAATGATATTAGTCTCGCTACCGGTGCTGATTTCATACCGAGACCGGCAATAGCAGCGAGAATTATCTCGAGTATCGCGAAGCCATATAAGTGGCTTTAAAACAATTTTTTTTTACTTAAAAGAGATTTTTCAGTAGTACAGTAAGTATTTATGTAATAAATCCATCAACATTTCTGGAAATAGAAAGCTACATATGTACAATAATGCCTATTAACTTAGCCAGCGAAATGAGGTCGGTATAGAAAAATCACTCGAACAAATGTTTAATTTAGACGGGGAAGTGATAGTCATGGAAAAGATATTTCAAATGCCTTTCTTTCAAATCTACAAATGAAAATTTGTCTGTCCCGAACGTCACACCCAGCGGAGAAGTGAAGGGCTTTTGATAATCTTCTGAAGCGCTTCGTAGGAAGGTCAGAGTGCTTCCTACTCGTATCCCAATTCATTTCCCTTCTATACAGCCATAATGACATGAACGAAGCGCTTATATTTTGCTTCTTTAGAAGCGCATTTGAAGCTTGGATTGGAAGTGATTTTAAAGAGCTTCTAAACCGCTTCGTAGGAAAGTCAAAGCATTTGCTACTCGTATCACACACTCTTCTAATGGGTGTTTCAATTTTAGCTGATCCCTCTCATGGTTACTTGTCCTTTAAGCAAATTGAACTGCCTTCGATATTAACCTTTTTAAATGGAGTTTACTGATTCCAGGAGCTATCTGACCCACTCTTACTGCGATATTCTGATTAATAAAAAATACATTATATTGCGAGCTTACTATTATCTTCACGTAATTTAAATATTAAGCTAAATTAAACATGATTTGCCCAAAAAGAATGGTTAAGCGAGGGGTGGGGCAGGCGAGTTAGTGTGGGTGAATCTTACCCAACTTTGTGGTTCTGCGTTTTTCGAATATTTCAATACCTGTAACCTATGTATCAGCAGGGGAAGGTTTAATAATTTAAGGAGTCTGCACATTTTTGGGAACGTTCAGAAACAATACTTTCTCAAAATAAATTTTTCAAATCAATATTTTTGCATTCAAAATTGTTTCATATTTTTTAATAATTATTTTATTAAATTTAATAAATTTTCCTTACCTTCCAAAATAAAAACAAAACACCAGCTGCGCTATTTATCACTCACAAAAATTAATTACTTTGCGCAATTCATTAAAAATAACTGTGTTATTGCGTTATTTCTTTTACACAAAAAATCAAAACAAAACGAGCACGTGCGTGCTTCCAAAGAGCTTCCAGGAGATATGAATCCGAAGCGCTTCGGTCTTGCTCCTTTTGGAAGCATTTGACTTATTTCCCGCTGGGCAGTCAACACTAAATGCACTCACACGACTAATCGCTCACTGAATGAAACAAAACGTAGCCTGACTTGACGGGCTGAGAGTAAAAGTGACCTATTTATAAGATTCGAGCAAAAGTGGCTTAGATAATGTTCCGCGCAAAAACGAATCGCGTGAAAATTTCCGGGCAAAAACGATTTAATTTCAAAAGGTGATGCAAAGTTAATGCAGTTAAGAGTAGTTAAGTAGTTAAGTCGTTTTTGCCCGGACATTTTCTACGACTCGTTTTTGCCCGGAATCTCACGCGATTCGTTTTTGCGCGGAACATTTTCTAAGCCACTTTTGCCCGAACCTTATAAATAGGTCACTTTTACTCTCAGCCCGTCACTTCATCTTTCTTTCAATTCCAAGAGGGACAACTTCGCATTCTATTCAATTTCTAGGTGATTTAAACGAAATTTTAGCTGACAGATAAGTGATACAAAATTCGTGTCGCCACTGTTAAGTGAAGAAAATTTTGGTGAAAATATGGGACTGTAAAAACTTTACAACTTTTCCGGCAAACAAACACTTATGATTATTGCCTTAATATAATATACCTTAGTAAACTGCTTTTAAAACGTCATTACGTGGACTTCAATTTTGGATTTTGAAATGTTACCCCACAGGGAAAAGTGACAATTTTGATTATTTTGAGGTAGTGTTGTCGTAAAAATATTTGCTTGAGATGGCTGAGTTTAAATGCCCAATTAGAAACTGATGTAAACCTTCATTAGAAATTATCATTATGAACACAAATTGAAAAAATATTAATCTACGACCTGAGCCGGACAAAATTCCTTGATTTGTAGAACTAGCCACCTATAAAGTTGAAGACGTAGATGAATGACCTGAAATTTCCAAAAACAAAAATACAAAAATCGTTCCTTCAAATTGTCTGATCTCTAGCTACAGTTTTTTGTGAAAAATCCTTATGTGATGGAAACAAACCGAGTTTACATATATTCGTAACTAGAAGCCCCCAAAACTCCATAAACATCTATAAAATCCGAGGTAGGAAAAAAAGCGCTCTAATTTGCAGAATTGTGCTATTATTGATAATAATTATATGACATCAATGTACATTGATGTTGTGGATGCTCTACAAAAACAAGTTTATGTAAAAAGTTTACATTGATGAAAATCAAAAATATTTTGGTTTTCTTCTATAAAACATTGTCAGTTCTGTAATAGCTTTAAAATAGTACAAAGGACTCGCGCAAGATTGAGGTGACGAGATTGGACGAGCTTTTAATTTTTTATCATTTAATTTGTTAATAATTTAAGTTGTTTCAGCTTTTATATCGCTCCGAAAAGTGTCAATTGTATGATTGATGGGGCAAATTCAATTCAATCGAACTTTTGCGGCCCTCAAGGATCTATCCTCCTGGAGTTTTCCCTCTAGACTTATTAAGGAGTGCTTCGACACCCTCCATCAACTAATCTTTCATAAAAGGGTATTGTTCTGTTGGATATCTGGTCACTCGGGTATCGAGAGCAATGAGATCACTGTTGAGCTAGCCAGAAAAGATTCATCCTCTCGGTGCCAATACCCCGAACATTATTGAAGCCTAAGCTGGTCGTCGGCTAGAGTTGGCTAGGAGGGCTATACTGGGGGAAATGTCCCCGGACCTACCAGGCCTGCAACGACACTACCGCCTTAAATAAGGTGGATCTCAGGTACAGGTCAAGTCAGGATCCCTATTTGGATATCATCTACACTGGATACGTCTGTCTAGTGAGAAGGAGTGTCGACTCTCTTTCGAAGACGCTGTAGCCACTACTTACATTATGTGCTTATGTCCTGCTCTGGCATGGTTTAGAAGGAAGATCTTCAGTCGGAAATTTCTGAGCAAGGCTGTAGTTATATCCTCTTCCGTTAAAGACCTTCTTGCCTACCTGAGGGTGGCTAAGAGTCTGTTAGATTAGAAAGGGTTTTGGCACATAAAACCTTCTTGATCGTAGTACCCATCATATGGGTTAGCCATTAATTAAGCCATTAATTAATTAAGTAATCAGGCGGACGCCTGATTGTAATGTGCTCACCGTTGACAGATGTAGTTAATTTGGAATTTGCCATTTATATAACAACTCCTCACTTATTTACTGCCATTCTTTTTGCGAAATATGGAACTTTAATATCAAAGAAATACAAAAAAATGTGAATTACGTAACGTAAAATTTTCTAGATATTACATTAAGATATTTTTCCTAAAGTGATAAATATATTGCGCGAAATGTCTAGGGGATTATATTACTTAAGGATTGAGGTCAAATCTTGCAGGACAATTTTAGATCCCCGTAACTATTTCCTGTAATGAGGTATCGCAAATGAGGTATCATTCATTCTTAAGAAGTTTCTTAGTCTCCGAATATATATCCTCATAACGATATCATCAATGCTAATTAACAAGTGTGCCAATTTTAATTAACATCACATCGTCAATAAAACTTAACAATAATCGTTGATTGCTTGTAGAGCGTTTAAGATAAAATAAATAATACATACGTCTTATTTGCGTCGGAATTTATTACTCAATTTAAAAAATGCAAAACCTTTTCTATTTTTTCACACAAACAGAAAAACTTTCGACAAAAGCGGTACCTATAGTTTGGCGCTAAATTTGGTTTATCTGGCAACGGAACCAATATTTTATGAATTTTTATATCTTAATTTGTTTTATTCATCAAATAAGATAAAAAGCGAACATTATGGCACTCCAATTATAGGCGAGTGATTTTTTGTACAAGAATTATTATTTTTAAAGTCATCTTAGATTCTCTAGATCCATTTTTCTAGCTCTTTATTTTTATATAGAAAAAATACTTAATACATGTTTAGTTAGATGCCTTATTTATTTAATAGAGTATCAATTGAAGGTTCCGTAGTCGATTATAGATATTGAATTTTCATACTTTTGGATTAATAATATATATTTTATAAAACGTAACATTAAAAA
The DNA here is from genome assembly GCA_964036015.1 of Leptarthrus brevirostris. Lineage (NCBI taxonomy): Eukaryota > Metazoa > Arthropoda > Insecta > Diptera > Asilidae > Leptarthrus > Leptarthrus brevirostris. Next base: position 129,529,818 of record OZ038371.1, on the reverse strand, counting down.
TTTGATCCTATTTATTAAAATAAATTATAAAAAATGAATACTAAATTTTAGAAAAAATTTTAGAAAAAAAGAAAGAAAAGAAATTAACAAAAATTTTGTCTATCTCGGCAGTGGCGTCGGATTTTGACGCCTCTGAGGTAAGAGGTGGCCCAAATCCCCAGCCCCGTTCTTGGATCCCAGTGGTGGCATATCTGGAACCTCTGCCGAGACCGACCAAACCTCCAAGTATGTTCTCACTTAATATCTGGAAAACTAGTTTAGAATATCCGTTCGACCTTTTTTGTTGCTTTTATAATTTTTAATGCTTTTAGAAATCATTAAAAATTACATATATTAACTTCCTTCTAATTAAATCGTTTACAACAAATTTTTTAATTTTTATTTACAGAGTGTGATCAAACATTCGTCTCCCGTGTCGGTGGACCACAAAATGGTACCTTCACAGCCCCACTATTGCATAATCCCACAAATCATTCCAGACAGTGTTTGTACATCTTCCTAGCAGGCCCTGGGCAACGTGTTGAAGTAGTTTTTACCAAGTTTAACCTAAGAGGAAATCCACCAGAGTAAGTACTTTGCTCCCTACCTTTGTCTTTTTAGTTTTCTCGTTCTTTGTTTACCAAAAACTTGTTTTGTCCCCATTCATTCCTTCTTTCAAGTTAAAATGTCGGAGATTGCCTTTTCAAGATTTTAAATAGTCCTAATAATGTCCTAAAGGATTTAAGGCTTATGGCTAATTTTTCTTTTTTGTTTCTTTTAGTGGATCCGCTGTTGGTGAACTACCAGCGTAAGTATTATCTTTTATGACATTTTTATTTACCAATTAACAGCTGAATACTTTTGTGAAGTGAAGTCGAAGATTAAAGTAAAACCGAAGCAATCTGCTCCAATGAAATATAAAATCTAAGTAAATGAGTAAGGTTTGAAGTTATTAATTGGCCTAAAACCCTTTAAGTTTCCCATAAGTATCAAAATAAATTAAAGCTAAACATGCCGAACTCATTACTTTCGTTTTCGTTTCGAAAAACTTAATTAAAATTAAGTATTATGTTTCCTTTTTGTTTAGAGTTTAAAGACTTAAAAACCTTCTATAGTTTTCATAACCGGGTTTAATGCAAGCTGAATTCTCTGAAGCTATGATTGGAGATAATCAGAATGTGTAGGATAAATGGTGCTAAAACCAATTTATCCGATTTTTACCATGTTTTCAATGCTCAAGGGATTTGAGTGAGGGAAGTGACGAAGTAAATTTCACTTGAACGTTTGGGGCTCGCACGACGAGGGAATAATATGATAAAAAACTAATCCGCTTTCGTGTTGTTATGCTTAAAGAGAATATCCAATGGTACGTCCAAATTTGACATCAAAGTTGTAGGGGTGAAAGCGACATGCATCTCTTGTATTGCACGTGGTTGGGGGATGAAGCCACTTACTGTCACGTCTGTAGATAAAGTCGACGAGTGCCGCTTCTTAATACTCTCTACTTCATTCCTAATTTCTTTAACATTTTTCTTCATGGGTTCCATTTCATATTTAGCTTATTTTATTTTGAGCTGTCCAGAGACCTCTTCCAATCTCATTTCGACAGACAGGGTATTTCAGATCTGATGTGCCAAAATGAGTGGGATGATAGATCTCAGCTAGGCAAACAAAAAATTGTATGGCAGGGAGGGGGGCAATCTCAACCGTTTGGGAGTTACAGGGTGATTCATAAATTTCAGTTTTTCATGGTATCTACCTTACTCTTTTATTTTTATCTTTTGATCTACCCAACACAGCGACATCAAACAAACGCTATAAAACTACCATCTAAATGACCTTTTCAAAATTGTCAGCAATATTGATCTAACTTTTATAATTGCAGGTACAGTCACTTCCAAAAGTGAAAAAAATGGTTTGCAATTACCTAAAATTCAGCATTTACCCAAATTTTCTCCGAAATTCATGTATTAAGTACATCTCCTTTAATTTTGATTGCATTGCCCATCTTATTACCTTTCCAAAGGTACAACATGCACAGGTAGAGAAAGGGTGTAGAAATTTATAAGTAGAAAACTTATCGGGAAATATTTGAAAATCTGCAATTTAAAGAAACTAAACTCATATTAACACTAAAATCCTTTTTATTGAATTCAAAACGTATTACAATCAATCTTACTAAATTACTGTTCAAAATGTTCACGGCCACTTTGGATGCATGCCAACAATCTCCTTCTAAGTCCCTGTTTAAGGCGTATTGCAGCCAGCCTCTCCCGTATTTTCGTCGCTGCATTCCAAATTCTGCTAACTAAATCTTCCCTAGTGTTAAGAGGGCTTAAATAAACTTCATCTTTCATTGTTCCTCATAAGAAAAAGTCCAATGGGGTAAGGTCTGGAGATCTAGCAGGCCAAGAAATCGGTGCACCTCGTCCAATCCAGCGGTTGGGAAAATTTACACTTAGTATTGCCTGTGCAATGTTAGGAGTATGCGCTGGTGCTCCATCGTGTTGGTAAAACATGTCCGTCCGATTATGCCCAGGGATGTCCTCTATTAAATCTGGCAGTGTATTCTCCAAAAAGTCCGCATAAATTTGACTACTGAGCACTTGCGTCAAAATGAATGGTCCTACCAAATGGTTGCCGATGATACCAGCCCAAACATTGACACTGAATATCTGCTGGAATGATGTTACCTCTGTACTTTGTTGGGTTAGTTTTCGACCAGGTATAGAGGTTATTGAAGTTCGTGATACCATCCCTGGTAAATTGAGATTCATCCGTCCACAGAATTCGGCTCAGGAACGCCCTGTCGTCAATGTCGCGTTCCAGAAGCCAAGTGCTAAATTCCAGTCTTCCCTCGTAATCTCCTTCTAGTAGGCCTTGGTCTAGGTGATGGTGATATGGACTTAGTCCGTCTCGATGAATAACCCTTTAAACCTTAGATGAAGACACTCCTAATCGTCTTGCGACTCGTCTCGTGCTCGTCTCAGGGTCTTGCCTTACGATGGTGATTATTTGCTTCGCGACGTCGGCAGAAGTTCCCGAAGTTTTGGGTTGTGTTTCCCTGTCGTGTGAAGTAAGACTTCCTGTTTCTCTTAACCCTCGGAAAGTCCGTGTAAATAGGGAATATCCTTTTATATTCCAGTACAGCCGCTTCTGTCGTTTCCGTCTACTACACCATAAATGTAAATAATATCCGCGTATTCTTCAAAAGTAAATTCTACCATTTGTAAATAATTTTTCTTACAAACACCCGTACTTATTGATTAGTATTTCAGCTATGATTGGTATTCTTGCTGACTGGTCTTTTTTTATAGCAAAATTTCTATCAGGTACGAGTAACAGATCGCAGTATACAAGGGTGTGAAGCTTGGCTAACACAAGCTAATATCGGCAATAAAACAAAATTACACCAACATTTTATAACCTTTTTGCAGCAATAATTAAAACTATTTACCTTTTAATCAATCAAGAAAACTCTTCAATAAAGCCAAGCGCTCAGGAGCCTGAGACGATTACAAGCAGGCCCTGACTGAGTATAACAAAGAATTAAGGAGGTCCCAGAGGAAAACCTGGAGGAAGTTTTGTGACAGTAAGGTGGGTCATTAGCTCCTTTAAAGCCTACAAATCTCCCGGTGGTGACGGCATCTTTCCAGCTCTTCTGCAGCAGGGTTTAGATGAACTGTTGCCAATAGTCACAAAAATATTTAGGGCTAGCTATCAACTCAGCTACATCCCCAATCCATGGTAGGAGGTAAGGGTAGCTTTTATACCCAAGAGTGGCTACGACCAGCGGCTCAACCCAAGGCATATCGGCCGATAAGCCTATCCTTCTTCCTTCTCAAGTCAATGGAGAAAATCATTGACCAACATTTTAGGTATGGTTGTCTGAAGGACACACCGCTACATGATAACCAGCACGCTTATCAGGTAAGCAGATCAACTATAACAGCACTACATAATCTGGTTAGAAAACTAGAAGATGCTGTCACTGGTAGGGGCGTTGCCCTCTGTGCTTTCCTTCATATTGAAGGTGCGTTTGACAATACGTCTTTCTCGTCCATTGAAGGAGCGGCCACCGACAGAGGTATTGACCTGCTGACGGTCCGATGGATTGGGGCAATGCTGAGTAACCGGAACATCACAGCGAGGCTGTCCTCAGGGGGGAGGTCTCTCCCCACGGCCTTGGTTACTTGTTATGGACGATCTCCTGGTCAAACTGACTAATTCTGGCTACGATTGCCAGGGCTACGCTGATGACCTTGTCATTACCATCAAGAGCAAGCAGGATAGAATCCTATCAGTAAGACTGCAAAATGCTCTGAATATGGTACAATCCTGGTGTGCTAGGGAACGGCTCAGAGTCAACCTTAGTAAAACAGCCATTATACCATTCACAAGAAAAAGGAACCTAAGGCTAGAGGCTCCTACTCTTGAAGGAACACGGATATAATTCTCAAGTGAGGTCAAATTGTTTCAAGTTTCCATCGAAAGAGAACACATTAGCTACTAAAATAGGCCAATTTTTCAAGATATTTCCCTTCGAAATGAATAAATAGATTTTTTTCCGAAAATTTAAGTGTGAAAATCAATTCCTTTAAGACTATTAGCAGTAAATAAAAGTTATACAGTCATTTAAAACATGTGTTACCGGTCACTTTAGATAATAATAAGAATAATAAAAATTACCAAAGTTAGAATTAAGCGATTGCCTCTACTTTAAAAATTTCCTTCATCTTCAATTTATTTATTTTTTGCAAAATGGCAATATTATAAAAAAAAAGATTCTTTTTTCATAATACCAACGATCAAAGGTTTTTTCTTTTGTTTAATTCATATTAAACGTTGAACAAATACTTCAATTCTTTCTTAAAATTATCATCATTAATCCTGTCATCCAACATATTAAAAAGTATAATTTTTTATTCAGCAATTGGTATACATGTAAAACAAACTCTTAACAGCAAAAGAAACTAATTTAGAATTCTCAGGTACCTTAAAATTCTTAATTCTATTGACTATATCGCCACTATTTTTAATGGAATATATGGTTTCTCTTATCAAAATTTGATTAAGTTGTTTACAAAATTTTATAGGCAGGTGCATTGACATAAGAAACAACTGGCCTTATAGGTGCATCCTCCTTGTGTAATTTTATCAAGCCATAGAGACTGGGTGCCCTCGGATTCATATTTGAAAATCGGAACGAATTTTCCCCAAAAATATATTTACAATGTATCATGCAATTTCTTACTTCCCTTTGGAACGTGTTGGTAAGATCCCTTTTAAGGTCAACTGCATGGCTCTCATCAATAAAATCACAAACCTGCCTTTTGTAATCTTCCTGTTTTAAAACGACAACCGAATTACCTTTGTCTGCCTTTGTTAAAACCAAATTATGGTCCTTTATTTTGCTCTTAATTCCTAACAAAATCTTTCTTTTATTGTTCCTACTAAAGTTTGAATTGCTTTTCTGTTGCTGGTTTCACTGATGATTTATTTTTAATTGAAAGTGCAATAAGTTTTTTCCGTTTACGTTTATAAAGCTCTTCTGCAACCTATATTCATACCTCAGAGCTAAAGGGTATTAAGTCCAAATTGAAATTTTCCGGTTGGTTGTTTTTTTATCAGTATTATATAAATAAGTAATCTAAATCAAGTTTAAATTACTGATTTATACAGGCTACAAAGCAAGTAGAAATAATAATAATTTCTTCTTACTTTGTAACCTGAACAACACAATAAATTATTGTATTTATTTTATCTCCTGTAAAATTTACATTTTGTGACTTAATACCCTTTTGCTCTCAGGTACGGATATTCATTTCTCTTATAACGCCGAATCGAAACAATCGAATTCCGCTGCATGTAATCTAAACGCTAGTTCTGTATGCACAACCTTCATGTGAATTTTTAAATTATCTCGAATAGAAAGCCACTTTCTCAGCTCATTATTAAGCCAATTAACTTCTGCAAGTGTTATCGATTTTTTAGCTTGTTCTGATTTGTTATTGCACTTTATGTTGATATACGTAATTAGCAAAGACACCAGATCTCTTGCATTCAGAGAATAGAAGGTGGATTCCGAACCCCCAATGGACTTTTATTAGAATCTCTTGTCAGCAAAAGATAACTGACGGACTGAGAGTAAAAGTGACCTATTTATAAGCTGCGGGTAAAAGTGGCTTATAAAATGTTCCGCGCAAAAACGAATCGCGTGAGATTCCGGGCAAAAACGAATCGTAGAAAATTTCCGGGCAAAAATTGATTCAACTACAAAAAGTAATGCAAAGTTAATGCAGTTAAGTAGTTAAGGGGGTCTTCTACTCTCGACGCCTGAAATTGAGCGGTTTTTTGGGGAATAAATTGCGAAGGATCTACTGAATACATTTTAACTTTTTTTTTATTTCGAAGATACATGTTTTAACTTTTCAATTTTACTTTTGAAGATGAACAAAAATAACTATCGCGACCTTGAAACGTCATTGATGACATTGATGTTGAAACTGCATGGGTCCCGCTTAAGCAAAGTTGGGGCCAATTGGGTAATCTGTAATCTGAAAATTTATATTCTTTCTAATCATAGATACGTTGGCTATGTTTTCCCGTGACAGATTTTTTTTATTTTGCAATTTGTAAAAGTTATGCAACAATTTGTAAAAATTTCAAATTTTACGTCATTTTTTGACCTATTAGAGGCTATAAAAATGGAAAAAAATAAAATTTTGCAAATCGTACTCGGGAAAACATAGCGGTATGTTTTCTGAACAATTTAAAAAAAAAATTATTGAAATCGGACCAATACTTTTGTGAAAAGTCTTACTCGGCAGCTAAAAACGCGTTTAATGATAAATTACGGTGTATAACCTGATTGTAGTAACTTACGAGTTAATCTGCTGTACCGGCGCCGTAGAGTTCTCCTTCCTCATCACGTTGATGTTTTTGGTTGTCCACATTCTTCTCAAGAACGGACCGGTAAATTCTTTAGACAATGATTTTTAACTGGAAAAGCGCCGTCGAGACGCGCCGCGCTTAGTTTCTCGGAAGCGGCCGGAGACGGGTACCTTTCTGTTCCCAGTAACATGCAAAGGAACGTGATTTTCATGAAATCCTTTCTGTGGCGTATTCTCAGATACATATAGATTGAAATTAAAAAAAAAAAACAAAAATCGATTTTTTGAAACCGCGAGAGTAGAGGACCCCCTTAAGTCGTTTTTGCCCGGAAATTTTCTACGATTCGTTTTTGCCCGGAATCTCACGCGATTCGTTTTTGCGCGGAACATTTTCTAAGCCACTTTTGCCCGAACCTTATAAATAGGTCACTTTTATTCTCAGCCCGTCAACAATGTGTCGCCGTCGGTGTGGCTTACTCCGCCGACGACCTAATCCAGTATCTCAGTATTACCAAGTACTGTGCTAAGTTTTTCTAAAAGATTGTATTTTTTAATCTTATATCTGTACCTCAGAGCAAAAGGGTCACAAAATGTAAATTTTACAGGAGATAAAATAATTACAATAATTTATTGTGTTGTTCAGGCTACAAAGTAAGAAGAAATACCTCCTGGGACAACTTAATGTTAAAGTCATAGAACCCAGTGACAACTTTTAGTAGAGAGAATCTATAATAACCTGTCAATCGCGGATTCCATGGTTTGAGAAACAGTTTTTCGTCGTGTTTAATTTTTAATTGGTGGAATCGTAAATGTTACAACTTAATAGTCAAATCCCCCAGGAGGGTTTTAAACTACGATTTGTAAAATTTTCTGAAGAAGAAAATAATCTGAAGAGAAATTCATCATGATTCATCTTGACTGATCCCCCCCCCCCTCCCCCCCCCCCCCCCACTACACTTTCGCACGCAAAAAGTTTTTAAGGCACCCCTTAAACTCGATGTATCTAAAGCTCCTGGACCTGATGGTTTCTCGCCCGTGGTTTTAAAATATTTCATCTGATTTGACTAAATCTCTGCGCAAACACTTTCATCTGTCATTCTCAATAGGAGTGTTTCTCTGCATGGAAACTTGGTCATGTTCAGCTGATACTTAAAAAGGAATCATACAAACCAATTTCACTTATATCGGTTTTATCAAAGGATTTTGAATCACTCATCAACTCTCAGTTGATGAAATATCTAGATAGTAACCATCTTATCAACGATTCAAGAACAATTCAAAATAAACTTTTTCAAATTAGAGCGACGTGCATATTTTCTGTATATTTTGCATATATTTTACCACAAAATTTGTGTGAGAGTGTAAGTGATTAGAATATGATACAGCTGTCTAGGTCGGTGATTAAATTTGTCCAGCAGCTAAAGAAAAGTGAGCCCTTTGGTGCTGGTGTTGAGGAAGAGTCAAAATAGTTTAGTTGATCGTTTTAGCTGATCGTTTTGAGAAATTTTTTTATATCTCTTACGTCGCTCGAGTCTAAAATGTTCATTTTGAATTTTTTGTTGCAAATTCATTCGGGTTAAGTGTGTTTCGTGCATATTTTGTGATATTTTATGAACGATTGTCAGTATGGTACGTACGAAATAAATACAGGTGTACCTTAGGGGTCAGTTCTTTCACCCACCTTATTTCTTCTTTCTATAAATGTTCTTTTATCTCTCATATACAATGCTATTCATAGACGTACAATGCTATTCGCAGACGAAAGCACCCTTTTTTAATAGATAATTATTGGGCTCATAAAACGAGGAAAAATATAAGATGGCAAGCTGTTCCACATCGTATTGTTCTGTTTAGAAAAAATTTCCGAAATTTGACGATACGTCCAAATTTTACCTGGAGAGTATATGGTGAGAGCAACCTTAAACTCTTGTATCGCTGATTGTGAGGTGTTTACAAGAAATCAGGCTATCAATTTCTTTAAAACAATGCCCGTGAAAATAACGATATAGAGTTGAAACAACCGACATTCCGTCAGGCCTGATATGGGACTTGTAGATCAACACCAAGTCAGATTCAAATATGCAAATATCTGGTAGGTCCAACTAAGATTGCTGCATATCTCAATACCCAAGATGTTATTGGCGAATTGGCTATATTAACGCCGTCGACTGAAATAGATTAAAGGTGGGCTTAGTGTTCTAAAGTGCGAGGTACTGAGGGTTTCATTCAATACTAAAAAAACAAGTCAAAAACTAATATTAACTATTTTTTGAATCCTTAAAGCAAACGGTATATAAAAAAAACTATTTATATTTTATATATTTTTTCTAGTTCTATTCAAAACCTCCCTCTTTAATTTAAAAAAATATTTCTGAAATTAATTAATTAGGAATAGATGCGGGCAAATGACTTTTATAACAAATTTTAAGTCGATAGCAATAGTAGTTACTGGGAAAAAACCGCTGTGAAATACAGACAGATATACAGATAGCCACCTAATTCTCTTCATAAGGGTTTTTTGTCCTTTTAACTTCGGAATAGTAATAAAGAGAGTAATCCAGTGGATTCAAGTTGGACGATCACGGAGGCCAACTAAAAGGACTATTACTGAAATTAGTGTTATCGTCAAACTTGTCACACAGTAAATTGAAAAGTCAAACCAAAAGTTGTTTGTACTGATCTCATTTATTTTTGGAAATAAAAGTTTATTGAAAATGTGTCGATAACACACCATTGGCAGTAACGTTAGCTCCATTCTCACTTCGAAAAAATAAGGACCAATAATGCGACCGACCCATTAACACCTCACTTATCTATTTACCATACCAGAAATGAGTCTCATCATTAAACAAAATTTTGCAATAATAAACCACGAAGAGCTCTACAACTTTATCGAACTGAACACTGATTTGTAAAGTAAATTTCTACATTTTGTAAGCATTATGTGAGTGCAATGCGTTCCATCATTTTTGCCAGCCATTGATGATATCCGGCTGACCTGGGGGTGTGGTCTGAGGCTGTTACTAAGAATAGCGAGATTTGTGACTCAATTGCCTCCGACGGTAAACTTCTTGTCTCACAGGGTGCGGGTGGCTCTGCTCTCCCTCCGTCTTTGTCGGTTGGTGGTTCTGAGGGTTCCTGCAGGAGTGGTTCTGGGGTGTCTCCCCCGGTGGCTGTTTCCATCGCTCTTCTTGGTATGGGACAGGGCTCTATTTACTACACGTGTTGTTTTGTTCTCGGACACGGAAGGTAGGGTTAGTGGTGGGGTTACCAGCTCCTCGCCCGAGATGGTGAAGAACTCGCAATCTAAACCTAAATCTAGGATTAAGCTTCGGAGCCGTGTGGAGTGCTCCATGGTGGATTCTGGTCTTTTGGTAATGATGTGATTCCTATCGTCATGCTCTCGAACATCCGCGAGTCTAGTGTTGATGATGTTGGACTCTCCGCCGTTCCTCGTCCAAAGTCTATTTTTGTCTCTCGCCTAACGCCTGGAACATCTTGTGACCTAATATTGCGTTTCCTTCGATCTAGGAGTGCTGACACGTCTGAGGTATTCTGTAGGAAAATTAGTGGACAGTCAAAGCCCTACGCATCAGTGATAATTTCTGACCCCAATATGTTTTTTGTAAGGTCTTCGTACCCAATTCTCGTCGCCGCACCAGGAGCAGTTCAGTCTCCTAGTTCAAAACACGGGAGAAGATCTCTCTTTACTACTAAAATGTGAGAGGACTGAGGACCAAAACAAATCATTTTTATTTCTCATCTACTAACTGCGGTTTTGGTGTGATCGCTTTATCGAAGACGTGTTTAAACCAGGGTATTTCGGACGTGGAACTGTTTAATGGCCCTTGTCAAGTTTTCCGTAGGGATACGCATGCTGCCTCAACCGCACGCGGTGGTGGGGTTCTCATAGCTCGCAGGAATTTTCTTAATACTAATCATTTCGACAATCCTTCATTTTCTGACCAACTGGATCTGGAACAAGTTTCAGTAAAAATTTCATTTTATTCGAGCAACCTCTTCTTAATTTGTTGTTATATACCTCCTGATGCGTCTAATGTCGTTGATAGTTATGGTCGGAGTTAGTATGCTATTCTCATTCAGCATATCAACTACACCTATGATCGATTGGGTTCGAAGGATGAAATTATCCTAGTGGGGGACTTTAACTTACCCAATGTACGATGGGTAGCGGATGATGATGACGATAGCTTTCTTCCCCATGACTTGACTGAAGGATAATCGCTATTCCTCGACAGTTTGGCTAGCTTAGGACTTTGCCAAATGAGCAATGTGAGTAACAATATGGGAAGACAGCTTGATTTGGTGTTCTCTACGAACTCCACGCTTACTTTTGTTGAACAAAGCCTCCTTTCCTTGACAAATCTTGACGTGTTTCATCTCCCACTGCTTGTTGCTTTTCATTGTCTGTCGGACGTGTTTGTGTCGATAACCTCGATAGCCAATATCATTTTAAGTTTAGAGCGGCCGATCTTGAGGCTTTGAATGATTATCTTAGTGAGATAGACTTCCACACTTATTTGTCTGCTGACGATATCGACAGAAAAGTATCAGGTCTCTACGACGTTTTTTATGAAGCTTTCGGGAGGTTTGTTCCCTTAGTCCGGGTTAGAGGTATAGACTTCGCTCCACCCTGGTTTGACAAAAAATTGAAGACTCTTAAGAATAGGAAGAATATACTTTGGAAAAAGTACTTTTGAGTTTACAGTGTTGACTCCTAGCATGGTTTTAGTGTTTGCCATGAACATTTTATTAGAAGTTCTCGTTCCCTCTATGAAGAATATCTTCAAAGTTTAAAGAACAGATTATTCTCTGACCCCCGTGCATATTTCGAATATATCAACTTGAAGAAAAAGGTTGATAACTATCCATCGACTATGGAATTCGGGGAGATTTCCAGCAATGATTCTAATATTATTTGTAACCTATTTGCTGAATCTTTTAAGCGTGCATATGAATCATCTGTTTTCATTCCGGATAGTAGAAACTTTTCGCACATAAATAGCCTAATTTTACCCATGATACCAGTTCCATTTATCACGGAGGAGATCTTGTTGAAGCATATTACTGCACTTCCAACTGAATTTTCTAGTGGTCCTGACGGAGTTCCTGCTGCAGTCATAAAGAAATGTTCTACGGTGTTATTATGGCCTTTGCTGTTACTATTCAGGAAGTCACTTTCGCGGGGCCATTTTCCAGCACTCTGGAAGATATCCTTTTTAATTCCTATTTTCAAGAGTGGCAATAAAAGAGACATTTCCAATTACAGGCCAATTGCTAAATTGTCCTGTATTGCTAAGCTCTTCGAACTAATTATTCAATCCCACTCGGCAGCACCGTTTTCTTTAAGGTAGGTCCACAGTTTTAAACTTGGTTGAGTTTGTTTCTTGCATTGTGGGCATCTCCCATATTAATAACGTCGTTGCTAGGGCAAACTCTATGCTGGGATTTATTCTTCGATGGTCCATGGAATTTCCATGCCTTTATATAAGAATCCATCTTTATACGTCGCTGCTTAGACCCCTGCTTGAATATGCTAGTCAGGTTTGGTCTCCAATTTACGGCTCCCACATTAAACGTATCGAGTCTGTCCAGCGCAGATTTCTACGATCGGCCATACGTTATTTGCCTTGGAATGACTCTCTTATTCTACCACCATCATCTACAATTTGTAATTCATTCTTTTGCTCTAACTTTTTGCTGCTGTAACGATCTATGTGGTATATGCACCTCTGATTGTTGTGTGTGGGCGTGTTTTAGTATTTTGATTACTAATGTTTTTTTCATCTTGGTGTGGGAGCCTCATTCGCCTCAGTATATTGTTATATTCTGGCGAATAGGTCAATAGATTCTAGAAGTGCGCCTCCTGAGTTGGAAGGATTAATTCTATTTGATTTTATCAATAATTTGAACACTCTTACTGAAATGTAATAAGAGCATGTCAAAATAGCTTCAATAGTGAAGATGTTGCCTATGGAAAGTTCTATAATGGCAAGAAAAAAAAACACTTAACTTTCATACAATAATCATGAAACTGTATTTTTTTCTGGTAATACTAATAGTGTAAAGGTTAGGACTGACGCTACGTTCGCTTATGTTTTTGCAGATATACCGAAGCATTTTTTATATATTTTAAATTTAATAATATATAATATATATGTATTATATATATAATACATAAAGCATTACGAGGACAACTTCTGAAAATTAAACAGTTAAGGTTAAGCTGTATAAGCTGATTCCCTTAGCTACATAGTCCAGTAGTCAAACTATCACTTTAGTAATAAATGTCAATGTGTTAATTGCTTTTACATTGAGGGGTCTACCCTAATTAGAATTTTCAAAAAATCGGTTTTTTTCTTATTGCATTTTTCGAAAGTATACATATTTAAAAGTATCATACTAAAATTTTATAAAGATACGAGCAGTCTAAGTGTACTTTTGAGCGACGTTTACTTAGCTAGCTGAGCTAATTTTTTCACGATCCTTCGTTAAAGAAAACTTTAAACGCGTTTTTCTCAAAATGACGTTTTTGGACGGCTTGTCGATAAAATCTCCGAAACTATTCGACCGATCCTTACAAAAATGTTACCACATGTTCTTTATGACTGCAGCTATAGTGCATATCATACGAATTATGAAATTTTGAGTGTAACTATTTTTTTCTGCAAAAAACGATGAAAAAACGTGGTTTTTGTAGTTTTTGGAAAAATGGCCGCCATATTGTAATTTTTGAAAAAGTCAAAAATCGTATGATATGCGCTATAGCCATTTACCTACTGAATCTAAAACCATTTTGTTTTTTTTCAGATCATCCATTCCATAGATTCATTCAACAGCGCACACCCATCTTTTTTTTTGGACCTGTCTTCTCCCCATTTTTCTGTTCGGAAACTGAGTAAAATAAAAATAAAAAATTTTTTTTTGTATATTTTAAGAGTGTATTTTTTAGGCCTAACACTTTTTATATCCATATTTATAGTTTATACCGGTCAAAAAAATTCGTAAAAATAGCCTTTCTGCCCGTCTAATTAGGGTAGACCCCTTAATACACACATCAAAAAATGCTAAGGGTTTTTTCCACTGCCATTTCCAGGAACAATTACCGATCGTTTTCATTTCTTGACTGCAGGTACGCAATAGGTATGTGCACTGTATGCTTAAGAATTTTCAGATAAATTCGAAAAGGGGGTAGGGTTAATTAATTAAATACGAAGCAAAGTCACTTTTTCTTTCAGTCGTGTGTAACTTGTGTATGGTAATGTACAAATTACGCACTAAAGAGAATTTCTAAAGTACTGATTTGTTTTGGGAAATATGGAACCGGGTAGTACGCGTCGCCTTTTCACCTCCAGCGAAATGCTTTTAGATATAGGAATGCTACAAGGTGGTAAAACACAAGCTGACGTAGCTAGAGCTTTTAATGTCAGTAGAAACGTAATTTGCCGATTGTGGCAACGACAGTGTGAATTCGGAAGCCGACGAAAACAACACGCTCATAGATCCAGGTCAACAAATTCGGCACAAGATCGCTACATCATTCTTCAAACTCGATGGGATCCGACACTGACGGCTCCCCAATTGGTTGCAAGCCTCGCCACAATGCACAGCGTCGCGGTTAGCGGTCAAATGTCTAACCCTTCGACGTGGGGGTCGAGCCAGGCGTGTTCAGTGGTGTAAGCTGCATCAAAATTGTTACTGTTATGGTCTAGTCCTAGACAGAAAACTTACCTGGAAGCCTAACGTCCAGGAAAGAGTACGGAAGGCCAGAGTAGCGCTGCACTCGTGCAAAAAGGCTATTGGGAAAAGATGGGGTATGGAGCCACGCATTGTGCATTGGCTCTATACGAGTGTCATACGACCTATACTTATGTATGGGATCGTTGTTTGGTGGTCGGCACTAAATGTAGCAACCCATCACAAAGCAATGGATAAAGTTCAGATGATGGCAATACTGCTGATAACAGGTGCCCTAAGAACAACGCCTTCTAAAGCTCTGAACACTCCATCTTTTACCGTTGGATCTCTATGGTAAGCAAACCGCATCCTCGGCCGCCATCAGGCTTAACTCAATCCAGACCTGGAAGCGAACTGACTTTGGTCACTCCAAAATATTGGACAGAAGAACTGCCAACAATATCGAATATACCTCGCCCAAGCCTTTCTTTGGAACAAAATTCGAATCCTTTTTTCCCACCAGATCGGAATGGGAGGAAGGACCTCCCCAATAGGGGGAGTCAGTGCATCTCTACACTGACGGCTCCAAAATGGAAGGCAAAGTGGGTGGAAGCATCTTCTCGGAACATTTAGACCTCGATGTCCCATTCCGCTTGCTTGACTACTGCAGCGTGTTTCAGGCGGAAACCATGGCTATAAAGGTAGTTGCGGACCGCATGAATCATCTAACGCTACCCACAGATGACATTTGTATTTTCACAGATAATCAGGCCGCTATTAAATCCCTCTCAGGAGTATATACCACCTCCAAAACGGTTATAACATGTCGCTCAGCACTAAATGCCATATCTGAGCATCTGAAAGTGCGACTCATCTGGGTGCCTGGCCATAGTGATATTCTGGGCAACTGTAGAGCCGACGAACTAGCGAGAATCGGTACCACTCGTCCTTATTCGGACATTTACCACCAGCTGGGTAAGCCGCTGGCCACATGCAAACTGGAACTCTTACAGGAGTCTCAGAGTATTGCAAACATTAAGTGGCAGGAGGAACACACCTGCCTGTTGACCCGACCCTAAACGGTCAAGGGAGCTCATCTTACTTGGACGCAAAACGATTACCAGTACCGTGGCCGTTATCACGGGTCACTGCCTCATAGGCAGACACGCCGATAGACTGGGCGCGCCTTCAAACGACTTCTGTAGGAGTTGCCATGACGAAGAGGAAAAGGAAACCAACTGTCCGGCCCTAGCCAACCGTAGGAACCAGTTTTTGGGCTCTTCCTTCTTTGAAGATTTAACGGAGCTAGGCACCACTGACGTCAGGGACCTGGCTCGATTTATCAGAAGTTCAAAATGGTTCCCGACGAGTTAGGGCCGTACACCCTTACCAGCCTAGGCAAATCTAGTTTGGTTTCCCTAGAGCTGGCCCCACTGGAAACAGGGAGCTGGCTCGGTGCACAGGGGAGTACATGTCCTCCCTCCTATTACTTAGGTTATTTTTTATGGGGGTTGCTAGAGTTTTTGTAGCCTCAACGTGGTATCACAATGGGCCTCCTTGGCCTAAGTGTGCCTTTCTCAGGCAGCCACTTTAACCTAACCTAACCTAACCGGGATAATGATTGGCGGGCGAACATCTCTCGTTTTTCCTGAAGGCAACTTAAATGCAGCGGACTATGTTAGGGAAATACTGGAACTTGTTGTTCTCCCATTCGCACAGGAAATTGGTCCGGAATTCATCTTAATGCAAAATAATGCCAGAGTTCATACTGTAAGAACCGTAAAAGAGTGGTTCCGCTCAAATGAAATCAACGTTTTACCGTGGCCTACACAGTCTCCGGATTTAAATCCCATTGAACATGATTTGTCATCAGTAGTATCCTGAAACGACCTATGTGATTTGCTTCAAGAGACTAATACCCCATGATTTCCTCGATAACTTAATTTTTTCAATACCAAGGAGATGCCGTGCTGAAAAGGGCTGAGCAAACAATGCACATACCTACTGCCTGCCTGTAGTCAGGAAATGGAAATAACCGGTAGTTGTTCCTGGAAATGGCAGTGGAAAAACCCTGTGTTCCTTAACATTTTTTGATGTGTGTATTTACGAAATATACAGCTCCACTTCATTTTCGAGAGAGCAGCTATTAGTCATACTTGTGCTAATTATAACCGACAACAGAAGTATCCAACGAACTGAACCGTTAAAACTTTTAAACTACTTAATCCATGTTTTTTAAACTTCCATAATTTAATTCGATTACAATAGCCGTCCGCAATTAGCAACTTAATTAAAACTTGCTTGCACCTCATAAAATGCTTTTAGAATTCGTATAATCCTATTGTGAACACCGGCCGTTTTAGTAATGAGCAGATGAGTTTATTATTTATAATCCACAGAAAAAAAGGAAATCTGTTTTCAAAGAACTCAAAGAAAGGTGAAAGCTCTAAGAATTCTCCCTGTGTGGTTTTCTAGTGGCAGCTGGCAATTTTCCAAGTATTACCTGGACTTGAACAGGTTTCCTGTGGAGCAATGCTGATTATTTGCTGAGAAAGAAATTGCGGGGGAGTGTGTGGCTTTTCGCATTATATATACTTAATGATATTTTCCACTTTTCTTAGTTTTCCCTATTTATTGTGTTGCTGTAGATTATGAAATTCTCTGATTTCTTGTCGTCAATCCCATTGCAACTTTTGATGATATTTTGCTTCACTATTACAGAACAATATCCTTAATTACTGCAATTAATAATAAAAATTTTTATTTTATTTTTCCAGCTGTGTTCACGAGTACATGGATATATACGCTGAAGTCCAATCATCAGATCCCGCAGATTTAATTAATTCCCCATTTGGTGGACGCTATTGTGGCCCAATTCCCCCACGTCGCCGAATATCAATGTACCGGGCGATAGCGTTGTCATTTTTTACGAATAAAAATACATCATCGCCTGACATATTTGAAGGACGCTATAATTTTAAAAATGCATGTAAGCTCACAATTCTCATTATTTCGACTTTGTTTTCACATTTACACTAATTATTAATTTTTTTGTAGCGGAATATGAAATTGGTATACCAATAGCCGGATCACCATGTTCCTACACGGTCACTCCTAGCATGAGTATCAATAAAACAGGTGCTTTAATATCGCCAACTTATCCAGGTGCCTATCCAAAAGATATGTCGTGTACATATCAATTTCTTGGTGAATCGAATCAAAGAGTTAGATTAGAATTTCGTGATTTTGATCTATTTTTTGGTGGACCACAGTGAGTACATTCGATATTACTATTTTTTAATTATTTATTTATGCTTGTAAAATATTTTTAATATGTGTGTAACGTAATTGTGAGAGCAATATACATACAGGGTGTCAGGCCCGTAGAGACAAAATTTGGGCCCGGGGGGTACCACATACGGGCCCCCGCGAAAGGAATTTCGGGACCAGGACTAAGCGTTTAAGGGCCCATATACAATCGAATGAGTGACTTTCAATTTAAAATCAGTCTAGTATATTACACTTTTTCAATCGTGAAGCATTTTTTTAATATATATTATAATTAAAATGGAAAAAATTTTCTGTTGATGACTTAGATGACTGGGCCCATTTGAAAGCCCGGGCCCGGGGGGTTTACCCCCTTCGACCCCTCCCTCTCGGCGGCCCTGCAGGGTGTTTCCAGTTAAGAGTTAAATACAAAACGAAATAAAAGTACTCATTGAGTCAAATAGAAAATCGTATGAGGAAATCTTAACAGTTCAAGAATTACAGGGTGCTTATTAAATTTTAATATTTCTTCGTGCGAGGATGAAATTAATGTTAAAAGTTTGCAATCTACCTCTAGTCGTATTTGTCGTACTGATTTGAAATTTCGCAAACTAATGCAATTGTGGTGGCAATGCAATATTCTTGTGTTGAGCTTTGGTTGGGAGATGAGGGCGCGCCTAATCACGTAACGCGTGGACCAATTTCGATGATTCATTTTATGTTTTATAGAATACGCAGTCTGCCAGAACTGAGGTCATTGCAACTTTATTTTACAAAATTTAGGATACATCAATCTTATCCCCCTTAAAATACTCCCCATTTATAGCATTGCATTTGCTCCATCTCCGTTTCCATTGTTCAAAGCATCCCTGAAAGTCCTCAGAAGTCAGGCTTTTTAGCTGGTTGTCGTTTCACGTCTTATTGTTTCAACATCGTCCTAGTATGTCCCCGGCATGACATTTTTACGTTTCAGGAACAAAACGAAATTGCACGGGACTAAGTCTGGTGAATAGGGTGGATGATCCAGCGTGGTGATCGAATTACCAATCATCCGGATAAAATTCAGCAATCATCAGGGACAGTGAATCGGTGATTGGAAATCAAAAGAGACTTCACTCGATCCATGTCTTCATCGGTACTGCTGGTCGACAGTCGTCCTGTCCTGGCACCATGCTTCCAGTCTTCACGGACCTCACTAAAACGCTTGGTCCATCTGAAAAGAGCTGTATGCTTTAGTGGGTTTTCTCCACAAACTGCTCTCTAGTGATGGGCGATACTGATACCGATATCTTGACTATCGATACTTGGCAGCAGATTATCGATAATTTTTATTCGATATCCTAAGGATCGATACTATAAAATATCGAACACGTAGGGATTGATATATCAAGACATGCTCTCTAGTGATGGGCGATACTGATACCGATATCTTGATTATTGATACTTGGCAGCAGAATATCGATAATTTTTATTTGATATCCTAAGGATCGATACTATAAAATATCGAACCCTCAGCGATTGATATATCAAGACAAAAAAAAATATCGATACCTTTTATGTAAATAAAAAAATGGTAATGCTTTGTGAAAAAACTTATATAGACGTGAATGGTATTCTGTTTGTTGACTTGGAGAGTGTTAGAACATACAAAAGATCTCTCACTCTAGTTCCAGTAACCCCTCGTGGGGCATGAGAAGGGAGAAGAACTTCGCCCAATTCGAGCCAGCGATCGCAAGTAGACCTACCATTAAAAGTGGATTCCGAAAAACTCACATTTACTTTGCAACCCCCATGACCTTTTTATCGAAATCTGTTGTGAGCAGAAAACAACCATGGGTCGCCGTCGGCGGGTTGATACTTGCATAGCGGATATTTGCTGGTATCGATATTTTTTTCCTAATAATATCGATGTCGATATATCAGAAATAGTAGTGAAGCCTACCTTTGTAAAAAGTGAGCTGATTTGGATGTCATAAAAGAGCATACAAGGAAACAATTGAGTTTCAATTGTTTAAAGCTTAACATTTATACTCGTCATACTTTTACATTCTCAATTAGACAAAAAATTTCCGGTAACACTGTACTTTCTTTATAGAAGTTATAAAAATACGTCTTATTATTCTAGCATTTAGCAAAGTTTGTAGGTTAGGTTAGGTAAGGTTTGAGTGGCGCTGCTGAAATCACCTTCAACCTGTTTCACTTATTCCACTAAATGTGTTTATTGTACCCCATAGATTCATAGAATCTAATCTTACTGAGGCACCTACTCTATAACCATCATGTTTCCATAAGAAATCTCAGTAAGGTTTTCAGCTCTATGCCATGTAGCTCCTGACGTCAAAACACTTGTCGAACTGATTCGATTTCCTCCTGATCCCTACAGCTCTGGCCGAAATCATTTGCCACTTAACCCGTCCTTCTGGCGTGATTACAAATGGTCCTATGTCCCATTAAAAAACCTACTAGATTCCTGGTGTCAGTTCTGCTACCATTAAGGACTATGTTAGTTCTCCTTTTGCTGTACTCAGGCCACATTTATCCGGCAATGCAAAATACGGTTTGTTCGCCGATAATAAACCTTAATGTAGGCATAACTTGATCGTGTTGATCAGAATTTTCACATAGGTGATCGCACCAGAGCTATCCATTTCAGCACAGTTTTTCGCCAATTCATCCACTCATTGCTTGGGAAATTCCTGTTTCTAGGCAGTACGCATAGGGAAATGTGACATTACAATTACAACACCAGCAAGGAATATAATCATCAGTGCGATCAAAAACTTGACTATGATAGACTTTCCTTAGAAAATCTCATTTCCCAGTTAGTAATATCCCAAATAATATGGTAACCCTGGCTAGTGGCAACAATCATCAACAATCTTAATTCACTAAAAACGTAGGTAAAGGTTTAAAGATTTAAAATATTACGAAATATGAAGTAAATTCATACGATATTTATGTGCATGAGACGATCTTTCCTCGGGATACATTTGAGCTCTGCTTTACTCAGTTAACCGAGCTCCATAAAGAAATAACTACAAACCAGCCTTTTTCTTCTTACTGCCAGAGCAGGGTATTCATATCGCATATGGTAAACTGACTAAGCAAGTTGTTAGCAGGAAGTCCAAGTTTTCTTGCGTGGGTATCTATGGTCCAATGACGCATTCAGACCCCCACTAAACATCTGGTATCACTCCTATTTCCACTGAATTCCGAGGAGTGGCCTCGTTTTCTTTTTATTATTTACAGACCACTCTTGTCCGGCAATACAACATATGTCCCTGTTTTGCCACCTATTGGAGGCCTCACGTAGTCCACTGATATGAAGATATCATTTCAGAACACCTTCTGGCTAACTTATTACCTCTTTCATATTCCGGAATACTACTGTGCTTGGGTACCCAGCATAGTCACCTCATTACAGTGGTTCGATGATATCTTTGAATAATTATACGATGTTCCCTTGTACCACGCCAGCTTCAAGCGCCTTAAAAGGCGCCTGATTGTCATTGTATATACGGATGTCCTTACCGGTTTCTCCCCGTCTAGGCAACAGCAATGCTGCCTGGTAAATCGCTAATATTTTTACCTGGAAAACCGTACTGCATTTGCCCAGTAGTCTGTATGATTTATAATACTTTAGATTAAGGATCTAACTTTAAGATGCCTCTATTACTCTACAAGACATTTGAACCGATGTAACGCGAGAGGGGTTCATTGCAGGGAGATACATTTAGCCTCGCTTAAAAGCATATGGACAAAGCTTTGCAATAATGTGTTAAAGATCACCTTTCGCTAAGTTGTTTTTACGCTTTGATAGGAAAAATGAGAAAAGCCACCTCAACAACGGCAAATTCTTAAGAAAGCTGAAGCTCGGTAATCACTGAGAATAGACTCTCCCCTTGGCTACACAAATAATTCTGCATCTCGACGCATACTATCATTTTGCAAAATATTTTCCATTAATTCATATACACCCGTAAACCAGCAGTTATTTAACTAGACTAAAGATTAAGGTGCATTGTAGAGACGGAGTTCGACCAAGTGGTTAAGTGGCACGATTACCACGATGGTTTCAAGGTACCCTAATTCCCTTCCGGCCGAAGCCATGCCAACGCAACATAGGACTTTCCCCTATGCGTTGGCCACATCGTACAAAAAATAACATAAGTGAATTAAAATAAAAATTGATATTAAGTGTTTGTGGCAAAACGATTTTTTTTTAATACGATGTGGCCAAATCCTAGGGGACTTTGATGCGTTAGCATAGTTTTTGCCGGAAGGGAATTAGGGTAAGGAGAGTGAGGCAACTTAAGTATTGTTTTTGCATTGCTGCGAGCTAGACAACAGCCCAGAGACAGAGTGGATTATTTTAATTTCTTAATAAAAGCTCACGGGTAGATCTGGTCTCGAACCCGGACCCATGGCATGTTGGTCGTGCGGCTCAACGAATTGATCCACCTCCGTCTCCTGCAATGGTTATGACCACGTTCTGTCTTCTAGAGACAAATCTATATATTAACTCTACTATCATGAAAAAGGTACACGGAGGCTATAAAACACTTAACACAGGATTGTCGCCGCATAACTTAACACTGAAACAATGTGTTCCAATCATATTATTACGTAATTTGAATGCTCTCAAAGTGTGCAGTGACACTAGGTTACAGGTGAAGGATTTCTGTAATACGTTACCGTCCAGCTGCAGAGCAAGTTTTTAAATGGCATAATGCCGATTTGTACTTAAAATGTTTATTTCAATCTAAAATATTATACTAACGCTTTTAAATATAACTGTTTAATTTAATTTCTTATTTTTTTTAAAGAAAATTTTATATTTATACTTAAAAATCATCTCTATTACTTACAGTTGCCCGTTTGACTACGTTAAAGTTTATGATGGTCCAGATAATTCTTCAGCGTTAATCGGTACATATTGCGGCCAGCAGAGAAATTTAGTTTTATATTCAAGCGAATCGAGTCTTTTCGTTCATTTTTTTACTCTTCAAAGAACAGCAAATACCCAAAATCGTGGCTTTAAAGGAATTTATGAATTTAGCGAAAGTTTTGTTAAATTAGAATTTATACGTAAGTAGAAAAGCTTTATTCCATAATTCTCTCAAATTTTAAATCTTCAATAATTAGGACAAAATGACGGCATTCACATACGTGGCTCAGAATGTGATCAGAAGATTTTATCGAAAAAAGAATCAACAGGACATGTTTTTTCTCCGAATTATCCTTATCCTTATATACCGAAAACTGTTTGTAGGTAAGTTTGTTTGTTTGGAGAGGAAGAGAAGGAAGGAAAGTTTAGACTCGGTCTCCTCGTGGGTTTTTAATAAACTTAAAAATCCACTCCGTCTCTGGGTTGTTGTCGAGCTCGCAGGAATGCAAAAACAAGACAATCTAGTTCTCTCATTCCACTTAACTTAATCCCCTTCCGGTCAAAGCCATGCTAAAGTATCATAGGGCTGTCCCCCTGGCTTTGGATACATCATAAAAATAAAACCTGTTACCATTAGTTTAACTCTATTACTTTTCTTAGATATTTTATATACGGAATGCAGGATGCACAACACTTAGAGCGAGTTCGTTTAGAGTTTTCTATTTTTGAAATACCAAAAGTCGAACAGAAAGATAAAAGCGAGTAAGTACAACATTAAAACAGTGGAGAAAAATAAAATCGAACATAATTCGTGTACTTTCCGTTGTAGAACAAACTGTTCAGACGGCTACCTCAAAGTATACCTTAAAGGTCAAGAAACTGCCGATGCTTACGATAAATTCGACTATGAATTATGCGGAAACGAAACTACTTCTGTTGTTAGTGATGGACCACGACTGGCAATGGTCTTTAGTTCTGGCGAATTGCAGGGCCGTGGCTTTAAAGCGAAGTACACATTCGAAACGGAATACAAAATCCCAGGAACTGCTGCACCCGACGGATCGTGCAGCTTCACGTATCGAAGTACATCAAAGAAAAAGGGGGAATTGAACAGTCCACGTTATCCTTCCAATTATCCATCCGACACAAATTGTTCGTACGTTTTTCTAGCGCAGCCAAATGAACAGGTGACAATAGTGTTTGATCATTTTAAAGTTAAAGCGGACAACGTCAATGCAACAGGAGGAGCTTACGGGTACTCAACCTTTGTTAAACTCTGATACCTTTATCTAACACATGGAAATTTTATTTCAGGGCTTCTGTTTGTTTTGAAGACTGGCTGGAAATGTATGTTATATACAGAGACGGACCAGATCGTTTTCTTGGTCGGTATTGCGGGATGACTGCCCCTGGACCTGTTGAAA
This sequence comes from Leptarthrus brevirostris, assembly GCA_964036015.1. NCBI lineage: Eukaryota > Metazoa > Arthropoda > Insecta > Diptera > Asilidae > Leptarthrus > Leptarthrus brevirostris. The sequence continues at coordinate 129,505,669 of OZ038371.1, read as the reverse complement.
GTCCTAAGGGAGCTGTCGGAATTCGTTTGTTCCTTCACACTGATCAAGAGAACGTTGCCAGTGGCTTCAAAGCTCGATATATATTTGAAGCTTCTAAATCCGAATTTGGCGACTGTGGTGGCAACTACTCTGGTCAAGATTCAGGTATTATAACCTCTCCGAACTATCCAGCTAATTACAAAGGTCCTGGGAAGAACTTGGCGTCAAATGCTTGCAATTGGTACATAACTGCCCGTGCGGGATATAAAATATCAATTAATTTTGAGTTCTTTTCCGTGGAAGGCGATCCTGCCGGTAAGCCTATTTCTTTTGCCTTACTTACTTTACTTTACTAAAAATTTCTCTCTATTTAAAGCTCGAGGATGTCCGGCAGCTGTTTTAAGACTTTGGACTAATTTGGAATCAGAGGCACCACCTATAGAACTATGCGGTGAAAAGGCTCCGTTAGAACATTGGCACTATATATCGCAAGGACAATCGGCTAGAATAAGCTTCACAACCACCGATAAAACTATCGGTGCACAGGTAAGTTGTCCATCCTAAAATAATGTTTTTCGAAAAATAACACAAGTAATAAGTAATGGAGATTTTCGCAATGGTATTTCTCTAAGATTTAAAAAGAAAGATAATTGCAAGAATGAAGCTGCACGATGCTTAAAGGATGTGTCTTGTACATCAGCCATATGTTAAACCAACCCAACAGAAAACCCCATCTTTCAGACATAAATAATTTTCGAGTACTTATTGTGTTAAACATAGGTGCGTGTTCGACTTTAGAGTTGATCATGACACATCGGAGGAAGACCTTGTTCTCCTTATTGCTCACAAAGAAATGGCAACTAATTCTACTCCTCTTTTAAGGTTTTTCTGCTCCACAATTTTTACAAAGCTGTTGTCCTACAAACTCAACCGTCCGTGAGTTTACTCTTAACTGCTCTCAGTTTCGTCCTTAATTTCAAAAAACTTATTGGGGAGGTATACCTTTCAAAATTGCAGATGTAACTGGATTTCCATCTGTCTTCTTCTCTCGCTCTACAGGATCCTGATTCGACGTTATAGGGCTTGGATAGTGAACTCTTCGGACCTGATTACTTGATGTTTCGTCGCGGTCGGCATTAAGCTTTGGATGTAGCTGTCCTTGGCAGAGTATCCGTTTTGTTCGCCAGGACATTCCGTGTTTTCTGCTGGACGACGCTGACTTGAAAGATCTCGAGTATTAGTGTGCTATGCTTCGGTTTCCAGACACTGTTTTCATTCCTCCATCGCTTTACGAATTGCTTGCCGTAAGTTTGAAAAAATGTTCGGGTGTCTTGCAGCCTTTGCTCTGTGGAAACTTCAATATGACAGGTGATAAATAAAGTGTAGCTTGTAGGTGTTTTCTTTTCCGGTCCTCAACAAGCTGTAGATTTAACCGACCACATCAGTGAGTTGGCTGTTTCAAGGAATCTTTATAGTACTTTTGTAAAACGTTGGAACAATAGGAAAAATGGCTTCAGAATTATTTAATCATCCTGAGCTTCATATTTAGTTTTTCGTGAGCCAGTTTCACTGTCATTCCGATTGTTATGTGAAACAGATTGAAATCGCATGACAGCTGATGCGACGTGAAACTTGACGACATGAAAATCCAAGCAAAAGATCAATTTTTTTGTTGGCAGTACTGAGTGCGACCGACAAATTTTAGAAGTTTAAATCTGCGTTCGACAAAAAATTTCGTAGCATTGCTGTGTCGCATTCAATGTGTGACAACCAGTGCAAATCAATGGTTTCTAAATTTCGTCGTATTGCTGTGTTGCACTGTCGTATGCAAGCTGTTTCAGCCTTAATTCTGCAGGAGGTTTTGTTCATCTACAGCGACAGCAAATATACAATTATTCTACTCTTCATAACCAATATTTTTCACCTGTGGAAGCATCCTACCATACCTACATTAAGTCGTCTATGAGATTTTTTTTAGCCGAAGCAGTTTTGTTGAAGGTACAGATCATCCGAATTATTGTCAACCTCTTTGGGAAATTCTTTAAAATGTTTTCGAGGCGATCGATGACTGTCATATTAATTTTTGCGGGTTATCACCCCCTCCAATCGCATCTAAAAGACTCCTTGAACTTATTCGAATTCTTTTTTTCGGTTATTGAAGCTGGTATACATATAAGTAAACTGCATATATAATGATATATCAAGGCGTTTTATATCAACCGTGGTATTTCATTTCCATTCTCGGGTTTCCTTTTTATTTTATTAGTTGGCTTAGAGCATACTTCTTACTGAATGCAATGAGTGATTTTTCGCGAAACACTTACCAATCTTATCTTGGGTTGACTAACATCTTCTGCGAAGGATGGCATATAAGAACTACCCCCTCCTGACGAAGCTTTGGGTTCCAAGTCATAGACATTTATCAGGAAATGAGAAAGCCGACAACCTTGCTAAGAAGTTTACCAGCCTACGTGATTTCTAAGCTGAGAAAGTTTATATTCCGCCAGGCTCACTCCAAATGGAGATCTTTCCATATTTTCTTAGAATGGCAAACATTTCGTGGAATACATTAACGAACCGACAATTTGGTCTAGGTAGATATAAGAAAAATAGAACTAACGAAGCCTCTTGCTGGCACAAAAAAATTACTGCAAAGCTAGGATTAGGAGGAAGGCCCTGGAGGAGTATTTCTACGGTAACCCCAATGCAATCTCAGAGATTAAAAGGGGGGATTGGACTAACTTTTTCATTTGTTTGCCTGGTTCTAACCTTAATCCGCCACCGACATGACATTCGTGTTCCGGGGCTTAAAAGTCAGGTTTCCTATGTAGAAAGTTTCGATTGGTCCAAAGTTAACGTAGATGTGTAGTTCTATTGAACTCCGGCTCAATAGTTTCCCATGGATAGTCGGAAATAGAAATAACTTCGTATCAAGCTGTATAAGCAAATGTTAAAAACTATTATCGCCCCAAGCCTGACACTCAGTTTCGGTCATCCAAAGGCAATAAACATTTTTAAACAGCAAAATAAATATACATAGTGTTTCGAATAAGATATGCCAAATTAAGTCGGGTGAAAGATCTCTTAAGCGTTATTTTATTTTTATCGTTTGATCTACTCATTGGAGCGACATCAAGCACACGTCAAAAATTGACTATCCCAATATCCTTTCCAAAAATTCAACAGGATTAAAACTACCAGTGAAGTTACAGAAAACTCTGAGGTATTCCGGTTTATTAGATTGAAAAAGATTGTACAAGAAAGCAAGAGCCCTTTGCTTTAGATAAGATGACAATGTACATCCAAGCATTCTCAACCGGAACGGTGAAACATGGTCGTACCTCCGTAGTCCGAAAACAAAACGAATGCAGTCGTTGAAAGCAACTTCCATTTTGCGCGCACAGGTGCTATCTAGCTTCGGGTAGATCATACTACCAAAGGTAAAATGGGGCATTATTAACGCCTTAACTAATCTTAGACGCGTACTGAAGGGTAAAATACGCACCGAGAGCCACAGCCTGCGAAGGCCACCATAAATCACGCCAAACTTCCCCTTTGTATTGTCTAGAACTGGTAGCGAATACCCGTTTAAAACCACCGACGGAATATTAGACTGATCAATTACGCTGTTGGAGAAAATGATAAGCTGCGATTTTCTAGGGTTTAGCTGCAATCGGTTATAATCGTACCATATGCATATACTTTCAAGGTCAGAATTAATGTGAGATATACAGTCCTCAATGAGACCTATCGGCCGGCTTAAATATAAATGTACGTCGTCCGCATAGAGATGAATAGTTGAAACGCGGATCACCGACGGCAGATCATTAATAAATAAACTGAACAGTAAGTGAAGTAAGCTCGGAAGCCAGACTATCAGTACTATCAGTCGCTAAGGTTGCTGGCGCCTAAGTAAATATTAGATAACCAAGCCATGGTATTCTGCTTTTGGCTTTGACTTGAACCTGCATCCAAAAGTCAAGGTTTTGTTGCCCAATCTTAAACTTAGCCTGGTAATTCCTACATGGGTTTATTGGAGTATAACGTCGTGAATTTAAAAGGTGAAACCAACCAAACAACAATGAAAAAATTTATATTTTATGTTATAAAAAATAACATTTAAATCTCTGCTTAGAGTTAAGTTATAAATTTCTAACTTACTAAGAAAAAGGCTCCAAATGAATACTAAACCTAATCGATATTCGAGAAAATAAGGTCTTTCAAGTCTTTTGCACTACATCATTTGATAGAAAACCGACGATTTTTAATACATAAATACTTTATATATATTATATTTCGAATGTTTATAATCAAAATAGATGATTTTTTATACGTTAGTCTCATAAATTGTTGTGTTTACAGGGCTTCCGAATTGTATGGACTGAAATACAAGACTCCGGCCCTGGGCCGCCGTCTTCCATTACACTTCTATGTGAATCAACCTACCACTTCCAATGTAATTCAGGTTATTGCATAGCTGACAAGTTGCGATGTGACGGTGTCAAAAATTGCGGTCCCGGCGATGATAGCGATGAAATGCACTGTGAGTCGTGAGTGAGTCGAACGGTTCAGTTCATTTTTTATTTTTTATTACTTTTAAGTTAGCTTTAAGTTTTCACTTTGGAAACAAAGTGATTAATATTTTACTCTGATTTTCATTTAACAATTCCATTGGCTGCTTACTTTTATTCAATTAATATTTCATTCTTATTAAAATTTTTTTTTATTCTTTTTTAATAAATTTAATATTTTATTTCCATTAAAATAAGAAAAAGTTACAATGATAACATATAAACTTGAACCTGACGAACACTTAATTCTTCTAAATTAAATAACTCTTACTATATTTCTATATAAATACTATTTCCTAAAAACAAAATTCTAAATCTATATAAATCCTATCCCTATGTTATTCTCAACTTTTTAGTTATAAGAAAATAGCACGCAGCACGATAATGCGTTTAAATATTTACTTACAACTTTTCATTTACAATATTATCCATTATCCTAGGTATTATCATAAATTTGATATCAAAAACATATCACAACTTGAAATAAATCAGTGAACAAAAGGTAAATACATGCAGCTACATTGAACAAAATAATTAATTATTCTTCCAATTATAGGGTTTCTTTATTACTTTGTATTATTTTGTATATATTTCTAATTAAAAGTATTTAGAAAAAGATATTAAAATTTTGCCGTAAAATACAATTTTTGCGTGTAAATAATTACCAAAATTTAGACTTTACAGTTAATTGTGAAACATTTTACTTATTTTATAACTCGTAAATTTAATCGTATAACGTATGACGATGATACTTTTATATTAACAAAATTTTTACTAATTTTGAGAAAACTTATTTTTATGACTAAAAATATGATTTTAAACTACCTATTTATTAATTTTTATACTAGTTGTTGTTTGAGAAAACTTTAATTATAGACCTTTAATGTGGATTAGTAATTTACTTGACAATGTAGTATTTAACTCGCTTTTGTAATATTGGATCAATTACTAATATACATTGCAGATTGACTAATCGCGAATGATGTTATATACAACATTCTGACAATACCTTTTCTTTCTATCAGAGGTGACACTAGGAGCAATCAATTCTTAAAAATCTGAGAACAACCTCCCCCCTGAAGGCATGGAGCGGGAGAAAATTCACCCAATTCAAGGCAACGATTGCATGTGGACCGACAACTTAAAGTGAATTCCGAACCAGTGACATTTTTCTCTGCAACCTCCATGGCCTTTTTATCGTGATATGTTGTCAGCAGTAAACAAGCATGGGTCGCCGCCGGTAGGATTCGAACCTGGCCCTTGGTATAATAAATAATAATTATACCGCTTTTATTTTTCGTTTGAAAGTTTCAGGCTGATAAGACGAGGGAAAAACAGAAGATGGTAAACTGTTCCACATTCGTGTTGTTCTGCTTACAAAAGATTCCCGAAATTTGACCTGAAGAGTATAGGGGTGGGAGCGAATTGTAGATCTTGTATCACGCGTTGCCATGTGTCTACAAGGAATCAGGCTAGCAATTTCGTTAGAACAACGGCCATGGAAATAACGATATCAGAGTGAGAGACAACCGACATTCCGTCGATGCTCCAGAGAGTCAAGGCCCTCAGAGATTGACGAATCGCCAATATAATAGCTTTACGCTGGACTTTGTCTAACGCGGGCAGTGCGGTGTCCGGCCCCTGCCCAAATATGGGAATTATATTCACGTCTAGGCCTAATGTGGGACTTGTAGATCAGCGCTAAGTCAGGTGGGGTGAAATATTTCTTACATCTCTGTAGAAAACCCAAACATTTCATCGCATTTTTAGCGATTGCAAATATATGATCAGTCCAGCTAAGATTGCTGGATATCTCGATACCCAAGATATTTAGGAAGGGCGAATTTGGTATATTCACTCCGTCGACTGGAATGGGTTGGGGGTAAACCGGGCGTTTTTTAAGGGAAATTAAACAGCATTGAGTTTTGGATGCATTAAACGTAACACGATTTGCTCTGCCCCAAGCAAGGACCATAGAAATGTCGTTGTTTAATGATCTAAACATGCGTTCTCGATTGGCTTCTGTAGAATTTCCACGTGAATTCATTACAGAATCAAATGAGTACGCGAAATCAAGGATGCTGTCGTCGGCGAAACTATGAATAGGATTGAGAGTAAGGGATAAGAGATCATTAATAAAAAGAAGAAATAAGGTTGGTGAAAGAACTGAACCCTGAGGTACACCGGCATTTATTTCGTAGGAATCAGATGTAATTCCGTCAATTACTACACGAATTGAACGGCCTGACAAAAAGCTCTCTATCCATTTAACGAGGGTAGGGTGCAGACCAAATGTTTGAAGTTTGGCTAAAAGGGCAGCATGCCAGACTATCAAAAGCCTTTGAAATATCAAGAGAGACGATTTCAGACTCACCAAAATTATGAAGACAATGATTCCAACGTTCCGTTAGAGCCGTTAGTAAGTCTCCGGTTGAGCGGCCAGTGCGGAAATCGTACTGGCAATCGTTGATAAGATGGTTGTTTTATAGATATTTCAACAACTGAGAGTTGATGAGTGATTCAAAAACTTTAGATACGATCGAGGTTAGTGCAATTGGTCTGTAGTTAGAGGGGTCGCATGCCTCTCCATTTGTAAGTATCGGCTGGACATGAGCAAGTTTCCATACACTTGGAAACATTCCTTTTGAATATGACAGGTGAAAAAGTTTGCGCAGAGGTTTAACCAAACCAAAGCAAAGATTGTTTCTAAATGTAGTAGTAGTACTACTACTTTGAAATCAAATATCTCGCGCAATCAAAAACATTTTGTATTGCACTTTAGGAGAACTACCTAAAGACATCCCACTTAATGGGCTATCCCGAGGCGAAGTTTTGATATCTCCTAGTGTTCCGTTTACTACCCGTACTGATATACATTAAAGCGTACTTGGAAAACATTAGAAATACAAATACTATTCAGACGGAGTTATCTTCTGGTGTTCTTTAAGGTATCGAAAACGGAACATTTGGTTCATTCTGCAGTTTTCGATACCTAGGAGGTAACTGTAGTAATTTTAAGAAATATTTTAAATAATTATGTAGACTCTTTTAGTGTTCTTCCAGTACGCTCCTCATATTCTTTTAGAACTATTCTAGCATTTCTTTGGTTCACTTCTCGTGTTCTTTAAATATTTTTTTAGTACTCTCCCCGTGTTCTTTTAATTTTCTTCTTGTGTTTTTTCAGTACTCTCTCTTATGTACTTCTTGTACTCTCATCGTGTTCTTCCACTACACAAGGATCTTCTTTTACTACGGGCAAGATCGTCGCTGAATGGCGTTTTTTTTTCGCCACTTTTCACCCATCATATCAGCGTCCACAGTTTTCGTATCTTTACTTTCGCCCTGCCCGACATATTGGAAAACTTGACAAACGTTTTACTTCGGAAGTTCAAACTAGACTGAAAATGTTTCAGCATGTTTCACAACGTAGCAGACGACACTTTTTTGTTAACATTTTTATGTCCATGGAACATCTAAAGAACACTGAAGTATAACTAAACTAGTTAACGGTTAGATATCGCTTAGTACTCGTTAAGTTAATCTATGTGACAGAGTATCCTTTTTTGTGTAAATTTACGGGGGCGCCATCTTTTTTTTTATTTGAAAAAACAACATGCTTTTTATGAAGTGAAATCGAATTTATTTATTGATAATGGAAGGTGGGTTTATGCCATTTATTTATGAAAAATAACATCAATCATGTGACCACCGCGGCTTCGTTTACAGGCCAACATCCGAAAATCAAAATTTTCAATGACGATTTTCGTCCGAATATTGCGCTTGAGGTCTTGTATAGTCTGGGGAGCATTGGCATACACTGTCCCTTTCAAAAATCCCCAAAGAAAAAAGTCGAGAGGCGTTAAATCGCATGATCTTACGCGGTCCGGAAATTTTTCGTGTAATAAGGCGATTGTTTGGCGAGATGTATGAGCCGTTGCTCCGTCTTGCTGAAACCAAAGGTCGTCGACATCGATACGATCCAATTGTGGCCACAAAAATTCTGTGATCATGCCGTGATAATGTTCCCCGTTGACGGTAGTGGCATTTTCCTCTGCATCTTCAAAAAAGAATGGTCCGACGATGCCACCAGCCCATAAGCCGCACAAAACAGTTACTTTTCGGGAATGGAGAGGCTGTTCATGAAATTTCTGTGGATTTTCAGCCTCCCAGAAACTGCAATATTGCTTATTCACATACCCATTGAGGTGAAAATGAGCCTCATCAGAAAAGAGCACTTTGGCCGAAAATCCGTCTCCTCTTTCAAGCAGTTTTCGTAATAAGTTTGGATAACCAAAATGCGTTGTTGTGTTGTAAGCGAATCCATGATTATAAATGGCATACCTATGACAGTTCATATGTGCATACCATATGACTTTTGATTCATATGGCAACACACAAATTCATAGGTAAATAAAAGTAAAAGATGGCGCACCCTGTACAAAGAACACTTAGATTTAACTAACTTGGTTATCGGTTAGGTATTGCTCAGTACTCTTTAAGGTGTTGCACGCGGCTGAGTATCTTAGTTTTTTTTTTGAGAATTAACAAGAAGGAACATCTAAAGAACACTAAGGGTAACTAAAATTGTTATCGGTTAGGTATCTTTCAGCATTCTTTCAGGTATCATACCCACCACGGTATCTATCTAAAAGTCGCGACAAGTACGCGTCTACTACGTGCAAGTTATCTTTAAGTGTTCGAATTTTCTACACAGATAACTTAAAGAGTACTAAAACTTCGCCTCGGGATGTAAGAAAAAAAATTTAGTAAACTGTAAATTCTGTGGGAGGGGGCAAACAAATTAAATAAAAAAATTGTAAAAAATCTCATCCTTTCTGTTTTTGGGTCATCAATCTACGTCCATATATAGCATCATTCACTCAATAGGTAAATAAATAAGAGGACGTTAGGGCTGTGATATACAAATAGATGGATAGATCGAAACTGGTTCCTAGTTGCTACGATAAACAATTGTTAGCTTTTTTTTTTAAATCAAGTGCCATATAATTAATGTCTTACATTATAATAACATGTCTGTTCTCAGTTAAATCTCACTCGAATCTAAATAATTCAGTACTATAATAGTTTTCGATTTACAAAGTAACATCAATAAGATCTCCGAGTCCGATGAGTCTATGTAAGACTTCTCACTGTGTATTTGTCTGGTTCCCGTAACCCCTTGTGGAACATGGGGCGGAAGAAAAACTTCGCCCGATTCGAAACAACAGTTGCAAGCGGACCTACAATTTGAAGTCCGAATCACTCACATTTCCTTTGCAATATGTTGTCAGCAGAAAATGTCCATGGGTCGCTATATATAGGATTCACCTCCGGATTGGTAAGCCGACACGTTATCACTTACTCCACCAACGGCTTCTGACTGTATATAGGAAAAGAAAATCATCGCTCTAATTTTCTACCTTTACTTTGTTTTTTGAATATAAATACCTATAAACTATAAATTTGTTGAAACCTTTGTCAATAAATTCTTTTTGATACGCCACGTAATAGGTTTGTTATTTTTATTTTCTCATTTTTAAAATATGGTACTTATTGTTCGCTATATTAACACAATTACATACCCAGAAGCATTTCCAGGATGTTATTAAATTTTGTTGACACTTTATTTCTTAAAACCTATCCAGCCGCCTAGAATTTTAAGGAATCCTACTTATATAATACGCAAATATCTACCTTCATATCAATAAAATCATTAACCTGTTTCAATTTGAGGAGATAAAAAGGAAATTTTAAGCAAAGCTCAACAAACTGCGGAGTGGTGGATAAGTGATTTACCTAGAAAGCAAACAAAGTAAAGCAGGATGTGAAATTTGAATTATTAGGAATCGCTTTAATTATAATTTCTGTGGGAACGTGTACAGCATTTCGATCCAATGTACATAGAAAGAATAAAATGTATGTACATATACAAACAAAGTTACAATAATAATTATTCACTATAGAGAAAAAAACAACGGTCAAAATGTAATACTAGCTCACTATATTGTGGCCTTGTGGATTATTTCTTCACCTATTAGGTTCCTTTGTTTTCAAAAGCTAACTTATATAGATTATGCCCTGGTGGATAATTCCTTCACCTAATTAGCTTCCTTATTTTTCAAAAGCGCACTTACATATATAGGCTCCCCCAGGGCAAATTCATCATTTTTCGAATGTGCTCTATAACATGTTTATTAACACACCTCAGTGTTATCACACCATCCTCGAATATGTCACCGAGTTTACTCCTATATCCCGGACGTTTTCAGGAAGGGAGTCTATAGCCTCCAACAGAGTCTCTTTAAAGACCACTAGTTGGGCCGGCTTTAACCCCCCCTCATACTCACGTCCATGACACTCAGATGGAGATCATTCGCCACCGCCAGGTAGAAGATCGGTCTACCGCTGTTGCCGGCAGCCGTCCCTAGCTAGTGAACTTTTGGCTTCTATAGTGCCGCAGACATCTTACTCCTTGCTTGGACCGGTCTGGTCGCTTCTTGCTTAGAGTTCTGAGTCCCCATCTCTTTAGAATACTTACTTTTGTTGACCTGCGGTAGACTTTCTAATGACCACCGTGCGATGAGGCTTCCATCTTAGTCGTAGTAGTCTACATTTGAACCTTCACGGTTCCACAGACCCTAGGTCTCCGCCTTGGAAGTGTTTCGCCCGGCCCGCATCTTAAGGTAACCCGCCAGTTGGGAGGGACTTATTGAATCTCTCGGCCATTTGGCCGACCTTTTGAATCTTCGCATCCCTCTTAAAGGCTTTTTTCGCTTACTGATTTCTTGTTTTCTCTTAGGCTTTGTGCCCAGAAGCATGAAAAGTACCTTCTTCAAAATTAGCTTTATTTGATCCTTCGAAGTGCTAATTATAATTTTTACAATGGCAACTTCTTTCAGGACAGCTATAGCACTTACAGCTGACTTTGTTTTACTCAGATCTTTTTTACACAAAAGGATACAGACAGACAGACAGACAAATTCACTTAAACGTCGTTTACATCTTTCGACCCTGATCCCGAACTAATCGCCGCCAGTATTAACGGGCTTGAGGACAACTTTCACCCAGGTCTCGACGGCCATCGTTCTGAAAAAGTGTGCCATGCATCTAGTTCAACCCCTTACTTTGCTTTTCCGCCTCTCGGTCACTCAAGAGGTTTTCCCTCAATTATGGAAAAACTTTTATATTATTTCCATCTTCAAAAAAGGCTGCAAGAACAATGTATCCAACTACAGACCCATTGCTTAATTATCATCCATACCTAAACTATTCGAAAAATTGGTCTATGATTCCATGTTCTTCCACTGTAAGTCTCCTCTCTCCTCTCAGCATGGCTTCCTCAAAGGAAGATCTATAACCAACAACCTTACTGACTTCGTCTCCAAAACACTATGTACCCTGGAAAACGGTAAAGATGTTGATGTTATCGCCTGCGTTTTTAGTAAAGCCATTGACAAGATCTCCCATAACGTTATCCTGTTCAAACTTCACTAGGCTTCACCCCCCCCCCCCCCCCGGATCATCTTATGGATTCAATACTACCTCAAAAACCTTCAGTACAATGTTCTCCAATGCTCATCCATTTCTAACCCTATTTTCGCTCGTTCCAGCGTCCCTCAGGTCAGTCACCTCGGTCCATTAATTTTCATCCTTACAATAAATGATGTTGATTGTGTCATCAAGCGTCAGAGCTGTCAATTTATGCCGATGACATGAAAATAATTAAACATTTTTCCTCCACAACTAACTCTCATCTTTTGCAAAAAAAACCTCGATTCGTTCACCACATGGTGCATAAAAAACTTTCTTGAGCTCAATGTCTCCAAATGCCAGTCCATCTCTTATTACCGCAACCGTCTTACCACCAACCCGAGAGTCTACATGTTAACCGACGTACCAGTCCCTATCGTTATCTCTTTGTGTGACCTAGGAATAATCTGTGATAGCGAACTCAATTTCCGTTCCCATATTGATAGAATAATTGAGAGAGTAAACTTCGCGATAGGGTTTCTGCAGCGTAGGTCTAGAGAGTTCTCCAATCCTAATGTTTTCAAATCTATCTTTATCTCCTTCGTTAGACCTCTCCTTCAATATGCCAGCCAGGTATTGTCTCCTATGCAAACAACCCACATTAACAGGATTGAGTCTGACCAGCGTAGGTTCATTCGCTTCGCTCTACCTGATCTTCCGTGGGAGACAGATTCAACCAAAGGTGAAACCCTATGAGAATCGTCTGAAACTGATAGACTTAAAACCCCTAAGGAAACGTCGTGATATTTCAGACATTTTCTTGATTAATCAGTTATTAACTGGTACCGTAAACTGCCCTTCAATCCTGCAATATTTATCCATCTATACCAATCCCCGCAACCTTAGGTCCACTCGCCTTTTCCGACTGGACCGCCATCGCAGAAACTACGGTCAAAGCGAACCAATTACCAGGATGCTACGTAAAGTCAACAACCTTTCCTCCTTTGACTTCCATCTGAGTAAATCATCCCTTCACAAAGCCTTATATCTTGATGGCCTTTCTTAATTCTTCTTCCTCCCAGTTTAAATTAACCATAATTATAGCTGATATTGTAGCTTATACTATTTATTATGACTTATCATGTATTTTTTATTTTTTTTATTTTTGTATTATTATTTTATAGCTTGTATTAAGCTTAAATAAATAAAAAATAAAAATTTGTAAAGCCATACTTTGCCGACAACTTGAGCCGAAGTGAATCCTCAGGTTATTATTGACAGTGGAAACTTAACCTTCCTTCTCAGATAATTTGAATTATAGTTCTCACCTCATCGTTTTAAAACTCCAACACAAAGCTCAAATCGGGATTCGTCGCTTCATAATATGTTTTAAGTCTTTACGTCAAATTTTTACGTTTCTGAGCCATTCTGAAGATCTTTTCTTTAAAAGAAGTTTTAAATTTTAAAGAAATGTGAAAGAAATCATGTTGGCGATTATTAATCCCGACCGTGTACGTAAGTTTTCAAATAAACTTGAATACAAAGGTTACCTAAATGAAATGTTAACTTATTACTTTTTTTGACTTATAATACATGTAAATTTTTATAAGCATTTTTGGTTCCCTAAATTGTAACTGATTGCCCGCAAAATGAAACTAGAAATCTAAGGTAGGACAATATGAACAAATTGAAATTAAAAGTACCCAAATTTGCGTCGCGTCTGTTGCTGAAACTTCTGAACACTTCTTTGATATAAAATAATCTAAGAAATTTTCTTATAGTTTTAATATAATATAATGAAGGGTCTGATATTTGGATATCCGTTTTCATGGTTCCCTTCCAAATCTTAATTAACTTTAACAATATGGTGAAGAAAACTTCACCGTTCAACTTACGGCATTAAAATTAAGAAAAGATTTTCTAAAATACCGAAGGGTTTAGGTATTATCGATTTTTTCGCTCGTTTTCTCTTAACACTCAAGACAAAATTAAGAATATTATTTTACTAAGGGTCGAACCTCTTCCCAAACTTGTTTCACATTTCTTTTTAAATTTTTTGTTTTCTCTTTTGAAGTTTTCTCCTTAATTTAAAGTAAAATATTGCGTTTCTGTAATTAAAAGTTTTCTCAAATTAATGAAGCAAACATGTAGCTGCTCACGTATGTATTTTACCTTTTGAGCACATTTTTTACGAACATGAATATATTAACAAAACGATTCGTAAAACTTTAAAATCAATTTTAATTGAATTTTATGCGAAAATAAGGTAGTAAAAAGCTTTTATTTATCTTCGAAATTTAAGCGGATAATGTGTACGTTAATAAAACTTAAACAAAGTCTAAAGGAAAAATTTATTACTTTGGGCTTTAAATTAATTTTTGGAAATAATTTATTTGTTTTCTTATTTACATAGTGTTAAACATATATAAGTAAATGTGTCCATTTTCCTAGTTCTGATAACATTTCACGTATTTTATTTTCGCATAAAATGCCTGCTAATCATTTTTAACTCCTAAAAATTAATAATAAATATTTTCCTATATGTAATATTTATATTATTGTAAAGTTGAAATATATCTATCTCTTTTCTCTTTTATTTTCATTTGTCTGACGCTCACCAGGTGACGGCAGTGGTGTTTTGTTACCAATTAATAACCAACTCCTGGTGCTAGCATTTTGGGCGACTGCATTCTTCGCACTATTTTGATTAAGCATCTTATTTACATTTTGTATGTTTTACTTTTTTCAGTTATGTTTGATTTAATTTAAGACAAGCTGAAATAAGAATCAATTGCTTTTTGGATAATATTTGAAGTTTATTCGTCATTTAAAGTTATTTTTCAATTAAGCTTAAACGCGCGCAAATAAGTAAAATTGTAACCAATAATTAAAAAGTACACAGGAAATTTTGTCGTTATAAAATTGACGGGCCGAGAGTAAAAGTGACCTATTTATAAGGTTCGGGCAAAAGTGGCTTAGAAAATGTTCCGCGCAAAAACGAATCGCGTGAGATTCCGGGCAAAAACGAATCGTAAAAAATGTCCGGGCAAAAACGACTTAACTACTTAACTGCATTAACTTTGCATTACTTTTTGTAGTTAAATCGTTTTTGCCCGGAAATTTTGTACGATTCGTTTTTGCCCGTAATCTAACGCGATTCGTTTTTGCGCGGAACATTTTCCAAGCCACTTTTGCCCGAACCTTATAAATAGGTCACTTTTACATTCAGCTAGTCAATTGTAGAAGAGTTTAGGCTAACGTTCAGTTACACACATTTTTTTTTTGAACGCGACGGCACTATTTTTAAATAATTTAACCGAAAACAACACTATTCATTTAAAAATTACCTTAAATTTTTGAAAAACGTTTCCAATTCGAATGCATTTCGATGGGCATTCCCATCCTCGTCAGCGACTACCGCAAAACTAAAACAACACAGCTGAGTCTGGTCAAATGCAGCTGGGGTCGATATTAACGAATTAGTAGTGAACACAAAGACTTCAATTAAGCGCTTGCCAGAAAATAAAAAGGACTACCTATTTTAACAGAAACAAATAAATTTAAAAACAATGTAGAGGAGATTTATACATTGAAGTCGTTGAAGGAAAAAGACGTGTATTACCTAAAAGCGGATAAGGGTAACGCAATGGTAATACTAGATAAAATAGAATATGAATGAAACTATGAAAGAGGAAATTTCGTCGAATTAAAAAATAATCCTTTAAATAAGATGGTGCGCGATTCAAATAAGTCAGCAACATTTTTGGAATTCCAAATTGGAGACTAATCCTCCCTAATCCGAGAATTCCACATATGTATGGATTACCAAAAATACATAAGCCAGGAAATAAGATGAGGACTATTTGTAGCAACACAGAAGGACCAACATCAAAAATCGCTAAATGGATTGTAAGTGAATTTAATACTTTAATCCCTCCTGAAGGCCTCTATGTTAAAAACTCACTGGAAGTGGTAGGAAAATTAGAAAATATATACCTGATGGCAGACGAAATTTTAGTATCGTTAGATGTTACTGCACTTTACCCAAGTATACCAATACCAAAAGTATTAAATGTTGTCAGAGAATGGTTGAAATACAAAGCCTAGAAAACGATAAAGTAAATGTATTAATGGAGGCTTTAAACTTGTGCATGGAACAGAATCAATTTGAATTAAGGGGAAAGTATTATACACCAACACACGGAACCAACATTGGCAACCCAATATCATGTTTCTTAGCAAACATCTTCGTGGACAAATTTGAAATGGACCTGGATAAAAGAAAGAAGCTAGCGCGATATGTAGATGACATACTGGTTATTAAAAAAGAATCTAAAGTGGAAAAACTTCACGAGGAATTAAATAAAATATGCCCTACAATAAAATTCACTATAGAAAGAGAAAACGATAAAAAGATACCATTTCTAAATCTGATGCTAACAAGAGAGAACATAAAAATAAATTTTCAAATATATAGGAAGCCTACATTAACGAAAAGATTTATAACCCGAAATTTATATTGCTCAAGACAACATAAAATGGCAAGCTTTAATAGTATGACATACAGATTATGTAAAATACCCCTATCCTTAGAGAACTACATAAAAGAGTATAACTATATAAAGGACATAGCAACCACAAACAGGTTCAAGGAACATGACATAGATTGTTTAATTAATTGACATACTAAAAGGATTAACAAAAACAACTTAACTACTTTAACACCTTTAGAGAATATAAAAAGAAAGAAAATTAGTTTGCCATTTGAGGGAAAAACGACCGAAAAATTAAGTAAGATATTCAGAGAAAACGACTTGGAAATAGTGCATAAAAATAGAAGAAGATTGATAGATTTATTAGGAAATCCTAAAGATAAAATGGACATACTTGAAAAATCCGGAATCTGTAGTAGAAGTTGCGGAAATTGCGAAAAGTTGTACATTGGGCAAAGAAGAAGAAAAATTAAAATAAGATATAAAGAACACCTGAATCATGCTAAGAATAATCAGCCCTTAAGATCACCTGTAGCACAACACATAATTACAATGAATCATTATGACGTAGAATTGGATAAGTTAAAGCTAGAGAAAGCGGTGAAGAATATAAATTCTCTCGATGCATGGGAAAGCTTATTTATACAAAAAAAAAATGCAGAAAAGGTCATGAACAACGATAACGGCCAAATGACATCGTCACTTTTTGAAATCTGGAAACAAAACGGACCCCGAACGTTGACCCCAGGTGCATTTGACCAGACTCAGCTGTGTTATTTTAGTTTTGCGGTAGTCGCTGACGTGGATGGGAATGCCCATCGAAATGCATTCGAATTTGAACAAAGGTTTTTCAAAAATTTTATGGATTTTGCAACGTGAGGCCGAGCGTTGTCATGTTGCAGAATTACTTTTTCGTGCCTCTGATCGTATTGTAGCCGTTTTTCGCGCAATGCTCGGCTCAATCGCATCAATTGAAGTCGATACCGTTCTCCAGTGATGGTTTCGTTTGGTTTCAACAGCTCATAATAAATAACACCGCCTGGTCCCACCAAATACACAGCATAACCTTCGCAGCGTGAATATTCGGCCGAGCCAACGACGTAGAAGCATGACCGGGTAGTCCCCATGAACTTATTTTCTTTGGGTTGCTGTAATGAATCCATTTTTCGTCACCCGTCATGATACAATGAAGAAAACCCTTCTCTTTTTGCCGCTGGAGCAGTTTTTCACAGGTGAAAAAACGACGCTCAACGAACCCAAGTTCCTTGTTTGTGAATCATTCCCAACGCATGCAATCGCTTGGAGATGGCTTGGCAGGTAACTCCTAATGCTGAAGCAAGCTCTTCTTGCGTTTGGCATGGATCCTCATCGAGCAATGCCTCCAATTCAGCGTCTTCGAAGGTTTTCAGCCTTCCTTCGTGCGGACGATCTTCAACATCGAAATCACTGTCTTTGAAGCGACGGAACCAATCACGGCACGTTGTTTCACTTAGAGCAGCATCACCGTAAACTTTTTGGAGCTCTCGATGCGCTTCAGCTGCCGTTTTTTTCGAATGAAAGAAAAAAATCAACACTTCCCGCAAATGACGATTATTTGGCACAAAATCAGACATTTTCACTCAACTAAAAGTATATCACGGGAAGATGTAGCCTCTTAAGCTTTCGCATACTTCTGAAATAGGCCATCTGCCGTTATTATATAATCAATATGACGGACGTCCAAGATCACAGGAATACTTTTTTCTTCCCACCCCGCTTAATCTGGGTTGATCAAGTAAAATAGACTAACCTATGTTACGTCGTAATTGATTCTATCTTCTCAGCGTTTTTAATTCCAACCACCCAACGTCAAGGTGTGAGCGGCGCGATAAAGGGGATTATAAAAATTAGATATCGCTAGAGGCTGACCTTACGGCTCCGGATGAATTCTGTTGTAATATGTGTGTGTTGACTCCACCGGGCAGTTTGTCAGTATTTTCTCCAATATTCGTGTAAACAAAAATGAATAAAACGTACAATGCGAAAAAACGAACAGAAACCATGTTTAGAAATGTCAATTAATTTACCCCAAAAATTAAAAGGACTTATATAAAACCATGGAAAATATACTTTAAAAAAACGGTCTTATAAATATAGCAACGTAACGGGTTTCTGCGCTTACAAGCTAAAAGTAAAAGCGTTGGGCGCGGGTTTTAGAAATCCATTAGCATATAGAAGATACACAATTAATACTAAACTTCACATTGCCCAATGACTAAGCTAAAAACTGTAATAGTAATGTTAAGTTGAGTATTAATTTTTTGGGACATCTTGGATATTATGTTAATGGTTTTTCTAAATTTTGCAACTTTTCGCGCTCAAAGTTTTTGTAATTATTAGCTTTTATCTCCAGTTATGCTTGATAATCTCGAAAATATGATTTTGCATAGACTCAACATATGGTTATGTAGTTGTTCCGGTGTTTAAGGAGTCCTCGTATATATTCAGCTCATGTTTCTTTTGCAGCTTCCTATTGTCCTCGTATTTTCTCCTTTCAGCTTTTCCCAGCTAATATTTTCCATCTTCTTTAAATCGGCGGAACGTGCTGACCACTCAACAACTCCACATTGTGCTTCACAACCCAAGCCGATGAGGAAGCGCTTACATGTATGTTATTAGGGCATTATTCTGTTGAAAAAATAATTTTTCTGCAGGAACCTTAGCTTGGTACTTGATACTGTTCATACGAATTGTTGAAACTCTAAAGGAATAGTACCGAATTTGATA
Source organism: Leptarthrus brevirostris (assembly GCA_964036015.1). Lineage (NCBI taxonomy): Eukaryota > Metazoa > Arthropoda > Insecta > Diptera > Asilidae > Leptarthrus > Leptarthrus brevirostris. The sequence goes on along the minus strand of OZ038371.1, from coordinate 129,486,390 downwards.
AATGCATCCCACACCTTAGGCAAACCAGACCGAAATTGCTCTTGGACAAATACAGCGGTTCTCTGCAGAGAGCTCTCCAATAGCCATTCAAACCATTTGGATGGTTTGGATGGTGAATAAACCTAAAGTACAAAAACCACAACTAGAGCCTCATTGAAATAAATAATGATTTTTGTTGTCTGATTCTAGTCCTGGTGCCTTATTACAGAACACGAAAACGAAACGAATTTCTAGCAGAGGCAAATTTTTACATACACTTTTTTATTTAAAATCGTGCCTAGTTAGAAATTTATTTCGATTTCGTGTTCATATAATCACATCTGAAAGAGAGTATTGCTTCCTTATTATGGGCTTCTTCGCGGAGATCCATGTCTCATCCTTGCTGAAACGATATTTGGATTCGCCTTTCCGCTTGATCACTGTAATAATCTCCATTTTTCTCAATAACTTCTTCAATTGAGTTCGTCTATAGCTTAGAAACAGGCTGTATATCGTTATCATTATTTTAAGTCATCGATTAGTAGTGTTTACTGCTCTATTATATGCAACGCTCAACGACGAAATGTGAAATGGCATTTGACTGAGCGAGACAAACAAAGTATCATTTAGTTTAAGCCGCGATCCGTGCAGCTTTTGTTTTAACTTTTACTATGTCGTATTGCATCCAGGTTCCCCAGTCGTGAGACTTAATGTAAAATAGTTCCGACATTTTACGGACATCCAGATTTGATCTTCATTATATAGGACTGAAAACGACTATTACGTGTAATATATTTATAAGAATTCACGTTCGTCATTTTGTTAGCAGAGTGGCTCTAGAAATGTCGGAAAAAAGTGAAAAGTACTGGCAAACCTTTGACACTCTAGGAGCTCAAAGCCCTCAGACACTCTAGGAGTTCAAAGCCCTCAGAAGTTGTAAAGTCACCAATGAGTTCGATAGCATTTTATTAAACAATACGTCATGAAAACAATGCGATACGTCTGCCTTTTACGTAAACATGTGATATTCTATATTAGCCTCTAGGCCTGATGTGGAATTTGTAAATCAGCTACAAACTAGAGCGAATTATTTCTTACTTTTTCGCTAAAACCTCCAGCATTTTATTGCTATGTTAAACTATCGATAATTTTAAGCGCTAATGAGAAATATCGTAATTTTTAAGAACATACAATCACTCCACCTTTTCAGACCTGCACTCATCAAGTATCTCTTTAATTTCTCTTTGCGTCGGTCGGTCTAGGTTCACTTAAGGAGGTAATCGCGCGGAAATATAGAAACAAACAGTAATAATGAACAGTTGAATCTTTTTGATTTTGTCAGAAATTTTCCAGAGTGTACGAAACTATTTTTTCTCCCTTGCTCCTTGCGCATGTGCACTGGTTGTGTTGAAAGGATAGGTGGATGAAAAATCTCTCCCGATGGTGGACGTAACTGAAGTTAGGAACGCCCTAAAGTAAAAACCCAAAATTATTCTCAAAGTATAATGATAAATCCACCAAATGACACAAGCTCGTGAGGTAAAAATTGAGTTTGAAAGAAAATGGCGCGGTTTGAACTTTAAAGCTCCAAAACCGCCCCAAAATTTGAGAGAGAAAGGGATGGGGAATCATGAAAATTCTTGAATCAAAAAAAAGCTTGTGTCATTCTCTCGGCAATTCAATCCTGAAGAAGAGAAAAAAATATTTTTAAATCGGTTGAAAACCTTTTTCTTATCACATTTCCAAAGAACACGATTAGAGAAAAACACGATTGAAGTTTCGGAATGTGTTTTCTCATGCATAGTCAAATCCCCACATTTATCTGTACGTTAATGATTTGAGAATGAGAGAAAAAATGATTTTGAAAATCGGTTAAATTGCTTAAAATCAACAGACATGCCCTTGCCTCTTTTCAGGACAGTCAGACACAACCGGCTCGTCGCTTGTGAAAGAGTTGTAAGAACGGCCTTGTAGTTAAAATGCCAGAGCCTGCTAGAATCAAAATAAATATATAATAAAAAAATCGAAATTTTCAAATATTTCTGTGTCAGTAGCCCCTTAAGTATACGGAAACTAGTGGAACACAAAAAGAAACGGATGTGATCAAATAGGTTGCGACGCACTGCTAGGAAATATTCCACAAAAAGGGGCAATAATCTAGTTGAATACGACAGGTGACTACCACTATAACTTTTTCCTCCCTTTTTCACGTTTCGACAGTGATTTCTATGTTTTTTGGTCGCACGTCAATCAATAAGAAATACAAAAGCCTTGCTTCTATTAAACAATAGTGCAAAGTCCTTTAGTAATTCGCAAATAGTGCCACTCTTATCATTGAAGAAATGATCACACAAATGATTGAACCGATGAAGTTTACTGATATCGAAAGTACGGGGAAAATTAATTACAAAATTAATAATACAATTATAACAAAAAATAATAATAAATATATACAATTATTCTACATATCATAAGACAAAATGGCAGAATGAAAATCAATTCTTAAATATTTCAAATTTCCATAATTCGGGTGATTATAGAAAAATCTTAAAAGCTTAAGTTACATAAAAGATAATGTATTTAAGCGATGCTGCTTCTTTAAACGTAAAATATGGAACAAATTCTAAATGAAACCACTATTTTAGTTTCGAATTTAAAGGCTGGATTTCGCTATGAACTTTCCTCAAAACATCTTTTTAGTATATATACGCTTCAAATAATCAAAAAATTTCTTACTTTAAATGACGAAAATTAATAAAAATATTTGTTTAAACAAAATAATTTATTATTTAATGGTCGCCTAGATTTCGTATTTATCAAATATTATGCAAATATCGATTTTTTTTCTTTGTTATATAAAACTCATAACTTTTATTTTTGCCATGCTTTTTTTCTCTTATTCTACTTCTATTTCTTCTTTATCTTCTTTCTTAGTTGCGTAACATTATTTAATAAACTATATGCAAGAAAAACTCAAAAGAATAAGTACATAAAATATTCAGCCTGCATGCTCTGGCCAAAAAAGACGACAGTCAAGTAAATTATGAAAGTAATGTTTAAACCGAATCCTCCTCAAACATTGTTAATGAACTAAAAGTGAGTTTCAAGAAATGTTTTTATTAAAAACTTAAATACTTGTAGACACACATTCAATATTAAGCTACCCTATTGTAGAATAACCAGTAGAGGAATGATTTGTAGAGATGATTATAGACCACTATTTTGTGCACTGATTGCGTTATTTCTATCATTATTTAAATATTTTTCATATAAAAAATTAAGAAAAACCATAATTATTATAAAAAACTAAACATAAAAAATTAAATTACAATAAAGTATTGTACAAATTACTTTCCAAGTGAAAACCATGCTTACCTGCCTCATCCGTCTTAAAAAGTATTTAAATTTCCAATGTTAAAATTTTACCGAATTTTTCTAAATAAATTTAGTTTTTTTTTCGAAAAGTTATATTTATTATAAAATGTTTGCTTATAATTCTATTTTATAACAAATTTAAATTATGTTACTGCTTTCCTTACTTTCTATAAATGAATCTACTCTTTTAAATTGAACAAACATTCTTTCCTTTCAAAATATATTCTTTTCCTCTAACATGCAGAGGAATGCATTTCAATTGGCCTTTTCTTCGCTCTCTATGTTCAACTGCCCAAACAGATTACTAAGCTCCTTCGTAAATGTTTATTTTACTCTCTATGCAAACTATAGGCTAGATTAGGGTAAGTTAGAGTGCTGCTGGTAAAAACATATTTCAGCCAGGATCACTTTAACCACCAAAAGCAATGGATTTAGCCTCATAGGTGCATAGAAAAATATCCTTAGGTGAAAATCTCTCTTATTATTTGCACTACCTTCGATTCTACTATACTATAATAGTTTCCAGCTCCAGCACTACATTTGTCTGGCAGTCTATGTGATTGGTGCAGTTCTATTTTCTGAAACGTACTTTAATTTCTGTACAACTTTAACAGGTAACTTCGTAATCTTTAAGGATAAACGTGAAACAAATGTATTATCAGTTTTGAGTTTAACCTTCAACAGAAACTTCATGTCGAAGTTGCCTGTATGTGTTGCCCAGAAATGAGAGTATGCTTCATCTACTTTGTTGTCTTCTTTACTTTGTTTTCGAAGCACTCTACATACTTTTAGAAGAATTTTGAAATGTCCATGCATTATCTGCATCTAATACTCTATCGTCTGATTGTATTTATCGCCGCTATGCTGACTCAGTAGAAGTCGAGTGGTACAGTTATATCCAGACCAGCTACTATCTGAATTTTTGACGAGGGACAGACCTAATTAAGCAAGAGGTACTAGAAGTTAATTTCAATGTTACTCGAAAGTTTAACCGACACCAACACCATCCTCTAGCATATTTTCGTATGGTTCTTTGAAGTATCGTTTCTTTAGACGTTGGTGCATATAACCTACGCCCCATATCAGCTTCTCATACTTAGAGTAAAGTAGGTATTTTTGTTGATTTGTAGCAGCCTCATCCCAACGATCTTCCATCTCTCGAATGACATCTTGCCATCAGGGTCGCTACGATCGATTATCGGCACGATCACATTGTTTTTCGCAATTTTGCTTGCGCACTTTGCCAGTACCTTGATCATCGATGGTACTGGTGCCGGCCTTGATTCAGCACTTTGCGTCTTTGGACTGGATTTAGGTTTTTTGCGGGGGTTTGCCGAGACGTCACCAGCATCCTCAGTTGGCTTATGTCTGCCCTTTATCGCAATTTTTCGGACAACTTTCTACTCCACTTTGTTGCCGAATCTTGGGAGTCCTTAACCACAAAGGTCCTTCTACTTTCAATAAAAGCCCTACCTTTAGCCACAACATTTCCGTCCAAGACAGCCTTTTCTGCATTTCAGAGTTCAGTGTTCTTGTCTAATATCTATCAGCATCCTTCCTCTGACAGGGTGATCGCAATCCCAAGCTGTGTTTACGTTCATGAGAACTGGCACGATGGTCGGTCGATGCAGGTCCAAGACTACTCCAAGACTAGGATATTCTTTTGGGCGACACTTGGTTGATTACTGGGATAGCCATAGATATTTATGATAATTGTCTAGACGAGACCCGACGTAAGGTACATACAGGCATAAAATATGCGCGAGGTAGTGTGTATTCCTCTTCGTGTGAGATGTGAGCGCAATTTTCGCGCAATTCGTTCGAACTCAAGCGATAAGTCATCGATCAAGTATCACTTGCAGATCTTGTCGCTTCGGTCGTAGTAGGCGTACGTGTTTGCTACACTGGCTTATACAAATTTAGCTATATTGGCAAGACTCAGTTGCCTACTTCGAGAGATATATAGATCTCTGCCTAACCTACATTATCTACGAAAAGGAGGAGAGGCTGAATAGACTATAATTCTTCGTTGTTTTATGGTGTGTATATGTATTTTCTGAATAACAATTACACTTTCCCTCCAGAGTATATAAGTAAATAAGCGAGCCAGAGCCAGCATGATTAGTCGCAGCTCATCCACCACCTAATTTCAGGGGATCGAACGAATTTACTGTTATACTGTTACTCTGACGTTGACTATTGACTTATTGAAATCCCAACCACTGTCAACTCTCGGTTACTCCGAAAAAAACTGTAGCATCCGTCTCCGCTTCCCAAACAATGGCTGTCAAGGATTATATTTAAAAGCTCCCCATTTGAGGTGATCCAACCTCCGTTTTCCCTCTATTGTAAGATTAAACGGATCGTTCGATAACACCCTCCGAAACCTAAGCGTTTTTGCTTTCGCTTCAATAAACCCCCAATACTTTTTTTGAGGATTTTTCGCTAATATTAGCGTCTTCTTAAAATAACTATGTAGCAAAAGCAAAGCCCTTTTTATTTCTTTTAGTCGCATTGGAAAGCTGACGCGTGTTCTCCCTAAGATTTCCCAGAAGCTTGGGGTCGCTGCGGACTCTGCTAAGCAAGTAGAACTCCAAAAATGTACTACATAGCACTGTCCATCCTTCATCTCGAAAGTTTTCCCAATTTGATTTGCGAACATCCCTAAATGGAAATTAAACATCAAAAGTGTCCAACAACGATAACACGCCTCTAATAAGAAATGCCTATTCAGACAATCTCCAGTTTTGTACTATAAAGCCATCAAACTTGTGACAAGGATCATGTCGAGGACTTCCCGCCTATTCACAGTTATAAAAGTTGGTTTGTTTGTTGTCTCCATTCATACATATAGCTTAGTTTCTAGTAATTAAATATAAATTGTATATGTCGGGCGTTAGCATCGTATTCCAAGAGTATGTTGATGCCTTATATCTCGGTCGTCGCCACTTTCTCACTTCTTTTGAGGAAGGTGATGATTGCTCATACAGCATGGATGCCAAAGCCATCTGGCATTTTTGTTTCCCGCCTTCATCCTCATGAGCGCAAGTCCTTTAAATCAGAAATTAAACGATCTATCAGACTATTACCATATTACCATGGACTATAACAAAATCTGTATTTTTGTGAATTTGAACTATCTTTTCATGAATTCAAGGCGGATGGACTGAATGCTCGTTTGAACCCTCTTTAAAGAGAAGCTGCCAAACCATGAAGTCATACTGCAGTATTAGTATTATACTGCTTTACTAACGTAGGAGTTTATCTGTGAAACCTTCAGCATTACCTCATCCTTTCTAATGGGAAACATTCCCAAATTGTAGAGTTGCGTCTTTTCTACTTCTTCCTTATCATATGGACCGAAGCAATAGCCAAAGGATCACAAAACTTGTACTCCCGTCGTTTAGCGCTTCTTCTCCTCCAATTTCTTCCCGGGTCATAGGTATGTCAACATTTTGTGAAATTTGTTCGTATTGACTTCCCTTAACTATCTGTTGCGACAACCCGTACTTCTGATCTCTCTTTGATGTTATACATACAATGGGACAAGTACTATTTTAATATTTCTAATGGTACCTTTATCCTTGTTGTATTACTAAACCGTAAAATTATTGTTTTTATAATGTAGTCAAGGCCCAGGGGACAACCCTAGCATGGCTTTGTCTGGAAGGGAATTAGAGCAAGGGGAATGAGAGAACATGAATTTCTTGTTTTTGCATTTCTGCGAGCCAGCCAATAGCCCATAGACGGAGTGGATTTTTTAATTTTATTTAAAAACTCACAGGGTGGCCGAGGCCTAGCACCATGGCGTGGTCATCATACCACTCATCCATGGATCCAAATCCGTCTAACCAACATTTTCCAGCCTTTTTGGTACAATCTTCCGTATACAGTATTGATGGGCGAAACTAGTAGTATGAGTTAAGGATTGGAACTTCTCATAAAAGCCTAAAAGCTCTATATGTATTTCCTTCATTATCTCCTATAAAATATTAAGACTTTTACATTAATTCGATAGTCTTATAATTAAAATAAAATTACAATATTTTCAAACAATATGGACATAGTATATAGGATTTAACAACACATTTATCTCATACTGGCCAAATTTTGGCTTATACTAACTAACATTAGCTCCCCTGAACCAAATTAAATTTAATGGCTAATGTAAAAATTTTAAAATATAAATTTTTTTCTGTACCGGGTATTGCGTTTTTTTTTCATTGATTATTTTATAATTTGTATGTTAAAACGGCAGATTTATTACTATAAAATTATTATAATATTAATTTGATTACTTTAACACTTGTAGAGAGAGGAAGAATTGCTTTATCTGGCTGCGCAGGGTTTACAGAATTTTTCTTTTTTCTTTACTAAATAAATAAGGATTTACCAATTAATATTCATTGCTGATAAAACACATAGAGTGAATTCTCTCTAGTTCCCGTAAACCTTTTTGGGGCATAGGATGGAGGACAACGATTACAAGTGTTTCAGAAGTTCCCAACCACCAACATGTCTATGCAACCCGCAATGGCATTTTTATTCGTTATTCCTTGTCACCAGGAAATAACTATGATTGGCCGCCGGTGGGGTACTCATTTCGGACTTCTGGGATGGAAGGCCGTCGCTATACTCCCATATAAATATTAAATTCGATTTACATCTTTTTGAATTTAAAATTCCTTTCGGATTTAAAACTCCTTGAATGGTTCCCGTTTACTTACTTTATTCTTATTAAAGGGCATGAACTCAGAGAATTTTCTGTGGATAACTTTTAACAAAAATTTATATTAAGGTTCAATATATACTTAGCAGAATTTTTTTTGTATCGATAAACTGTCAAATAAGCGTTAACCTAATCAGTGCACAGAAATATTGAAGGACATATTTCACTTAGTTCATCAATCAATCATCCAGAATTCATCTTCAGCTCCACGAACGCATTATTTTCTTCATCCATCATTTTGACTTGCTGTTTTGTGTCATTAAGTGAACACCTTCAGTGCATCTGTGGTCGTTTTTAGTTAGTTTCAATAGAAAATACACAGCAGCTTGAAGCGCCTTTTTACCTGTTTGGAAAGAAACATCATTAGTGGATGAAGCGTCCTTTAAATAGTAGTATCCAAGCACAATTTTTTGCTTCTATCCATACATGTTTCTACTTTCCTGCAAACATTTAACTCTCACATCTGTACATACAGAATTAAGAAAGTGTGAAATGAAATTTTTTTAGACTGTACAAACAGATATTAAAGTTAATTTTCAAAATGCTTAAACAAGTAAAAAAATTTCATTTCAAATTTTAAATCGACAAAAGCTAATCTCACACATTAAGTTTAAAAACTAACTTAAAATACAACCAACAAAATCTATCCACACACACCCTCATCACAGCACATAAGCAAAACACAAATTTGTTGTTAATTTTACGTATACTTCACTAATTTTCTTCAATTTTTCTCTTTTTATTCGATCAAAACATCCCCCATCGCGCATAAATTCATCATCAACATTGACCATGCACATACGGACATAAAGGTATCGTGGAAGCTCCCAAAGAGGATCACGGCGTCCTCATCATATGCAGCATAGCCGCCGGCTCGTTCCTAATCTGTCTCCTATGCACACTTTATCATCGCAAAAGAAAGCGCAGACATCATAGGCAACTGGGTCTCCATCGAAACGCGGCTCATTACGATTCAACAACTAGTGCTACAGGTAAATATTTTTTATCAATTATATTCCAATTTTTATTATCAATAAAATACTATTCAAAGATAAATGGTAGAAAATATAAGATCAACACTGATATTCTTAGTCTGTGTTTACACCAGTGGCTCTAATCATGTTGTAAAGATTAACAAAAAAAAATTAATCATTTCAAAGAGAGATATTTAGTATATGGAGGTTGAGTTCTAGCAATATACTTACTGGGAGTGCCATTTTGAAGGTTGGTATTCTGTACTTGCTAGTAAAGATTATCATTTCGGTCTTGCGTGTGTTAATACCAAGCTCACTGGTTTTGGCCCAGGAATTTAGCTTCCTTAGAACTCCTTGCGTGTTTTCGCTAATCGTCCTTAGGCACACTTGCCTGACACTAATATAACTACACACGTTGATATAAGCTGCGACTTTTACAACCCTTCTCTCAAACGTCACGTTGCGTCGTTTATGGTGGACGCCGCTAAGGAGTAGAATGATAACTTTCATTCTACTCCTTAGCGGCGTCCACCTTTGCCGTCTCTAGAGCATCCATAATTGCTTCTGTGGTGGCGTTGTTTAATGCCCCATCTACACTCCGCGAAATAATTATAAAAGCACCCCGATATTTTTGGATAACAAAAAAAAATTAAAATCTTTCTAAATTTTTAAACTTTAATTTTATTATTTCATTTCGTTATACTTTAATTTATATTATATTTGAAAATTAATAACATTTATTATCATTGTTACAAAAAAATATTTAAATAAGATCCGAAACAATTCTAAAGACATCGCACTTATTTATTTTGTCGCCGCCTTGGCATCAAATTGATTAAACAATGGATGGTTCTGGGGAAAATTTTCAAATTCAAATTAATTTATTTGTAACAACTAGACTAGTAAGAAATACATCTTTTAATTAAGTGTAGGAAAAGAACAAAGAAACAAAAGAAAGAAAAACAATTATTACGATATAGAGCTACAGTCAAGTCTCCTATAACGCGATTAATCTATATCGCGTTATATGGAAACCACCGCCGCGTTCTATGGAAACCGCGTTATAAGAAACTCAGAATTAATACAAATTAAATGAATTCGTACCGCGTTATATGGAATCTCAGAAATAAATAAATTCTATATAAATCAGACCTATATAAAAACTGCATTCTCAAACTAACAAGTAGTGACTGATACGGTTAGTAAATAAAATTTTATAATAGAAATGACAATGAATATGTAGATTTTTACATATTTAAACTTAGGCTTAATGAATATAATACATAGTTCATATAATAAAATTATATACTTAAAAACTTGTTTCCAGCAAAAAACTTAATTTGATACATATTAGATTGTTTTGTTATTTATCATCACTGCCAAATATTTGTAGTCTAGCCCTTTTTTTTCTAATTGGCCGAAAATCATCTTCACTTTGCAAATTTTCTTCTTGGTTTTCAAATGTAGTTTTATTTAGTAGTTCTTCCAAAACCTCTTTATATGGAGCCAAGCAATTTTAAAATTCTGTTTAAAATTTTGTACTGCGTATAGTTGAAGGATCATTTTGATTTAAGTAACCTCCTAATTCTTTAGCCAAATCCAACCCTTTTTTTAAATCATAACTGAGGTTTGAAAATAATTCGTTATCCCTATTTTCTTCCTTAAATGCATTGGAGGTAAACTCATTTATTTATTTTACCAATTCTTCCTCATTTAAATTCTCTTCCCGAAGTAGTTCTTCTATATCTTCATGGTTTATATCTGCAAAACCTCCGGTGCCCAGAGCAGAAGCAATGTTTACTATTTCTGTAAGTGGAGCTGAAATATAATTTCACTTTTAAACCATTTGAGGTAAAAGAGGCCTCCAAGATGTGTTGACGGTTTAATTCCTGCACAAGCTCATGAGACTGTTCGAATGCAATCTAAAATAGAAAATTCTTTCCAAACTTGAAGAAGAGTTTTACCTTCATCATTTTCTAATCTGTTGAAAATGGTTTGAAAAAATTGGCGTATGTAGTACATTTTGAAAGTTCGGATGACTCCTTGGTCCAGCGTCTGTATGAATAAAGTGCAGTTAGGAGGAAGAAAAACAATTTTCACATTTGGGTGATTCAGTTCCTTACTATGACTGCTAGCGTTATCAAGAATCAATAATACTTTGAAACTAAAATTATTTTCAATCATATAGCTTTCCACTCCAATCCTTAAATAATTCTTAGTTCATCCACGCTTTTTCATTAGCTCGCCAAAATACAGGCAACTCAGACATCCTAATATTTTTAAAAGCTCGAGGAGTTGAATAACAATTTATTATCATAGGTTTTATTAACAAACTTCCTGATAGATTGCTACACATATGGAGAGTGACACGTTGTTTAGACGCTTTAAATCCTGAAGCCCGCCTTTCACTTGTTGTCCGAGGTGGAAGTTTTTTCCAGTACAATGCTGAATCAGCATTAAAAATCTGATCCGGCGCATATCCTCCTTTATCGATAATTTCAGGGAGCTCCATTTTAAATTTTTCGGCAGCCTCAGCATCAGCTTAGGCCTGTTCTCCTTGAAATTTGATGTTGTGCAAGGAGTACCTTTTCTTTAGCTTTTGTAACCACCCTGTGCTTGTAGTAAATGTCTGGCTGTGTCGATCTGAAGGAGAATGATCAATCCTTTTAAAATGCTCATAGATTTTAATTACTTTCTGTTTAATAAGATTTCCGCACACAGGTATCTTTTTTGATATACAGTCTTCTAACCAAATCATCAAAGCTCGTTCCATTTTAACCATATTAATGTCTCGTGTACGAGTAGCGCGCTTCGCACCTGACGGGCAACCATCTGCAATAGTTCTCCTTATTTTTTTCTCATTTTTCTTTATAGTTTGAATTGTAGATTCATTTAAATTTAAGGATCTTGCAACAGACGATATTTTTTCTCCATCCTTTAAACGATTTAAAATTTCGATTTTGTCCACAAGAGATATAAACTTTCTTTTTAACCATTTTCCGCTTTTATTTATTTCAGCCATTTTGCAAACCTATGGGTAATTATTTTTTCCAGGTAAATATTGCAACAAATAAAAAATTTTACCTAATGTTGCACAATTCCAGTAACGTAACATAAACAAGTGAAAAGAAGTTTTTTAATAACTGAACATAACTGAACGTCTGAACACATTTAAAGACAATGTTAGAATAAATTAAAAGAGCACAATGCTTTATTTTTTGCTCATTTTTAGAGAATTTTTGTTGCTCATTTTTAGAGAAATTCACACCGCGTTATAGGAGACTTGACTGTAATAATAGTTAGGCTGCTGAAATAATAATCTTGTAATTGAAATTATAGTAAAAATTAAATGTGTACTTATGTACAAATACAATATAACAAAGCCTATGCACACATATTAAACTTGTGAACAATTAATTGATGTAGTAAGAAAAAAGAGCAACATTTAAAAAAAAAAATTAAAACTATTTAGTACAAAAATAATCAAGGAGAATATTGGAAAAATTGGGTCTGCCGCTGCTTCTTCTAATTTGAAGTGGAAGAGCATTCCACAGCCTACGCTAAATCGAAAAAGGGCGTTGGCAATGAAAAGGTCCGACTGGAGAATGACACACAATTTAACTTAATTTTTTTTATACGACGTGGCCAAATCCTAGGGGACAACCAATATAAAGGTAATTTGGCTTCTTAGACGTGATAATTGTATAGAGAAATAAAATAGTACGATAATTCAGATAGTTATCAAGGCTGCATCCGATAATAGTTTTGGTATAAGGAGAGACATGATCGAAACGCCTTAGTCCATACACATAACGGACAGCAGAATTGAAGGCGACGTTAAGCTTACGTGATGATAGATAATCCACCTTACAGAAGAGTTCACAACAATAAGTCATGATTGGTACAATTAATAATTTTACTAACATAATACGTGTCTGCTGTGGTGTGAAATGGGCAGTCATAAATAGTCGTCGCAAAGTACCATATACTCTACCAATGACATTATTAACCTGATCAGACCAGGTTAACGTTCTGTTAAAATAACGCCAAGATTTCTAACAGTTTTACTATATGGTACCGTAGCACCATTAATTTTGACAGAGGGACAGGAAAAAATATCAATAGGACTCCTATGTATAATAATGGCATTTGATTTACAAGGATTTAGAATTAATGCATTATTTTCTGCCCACATGGATAAACGTTCGAAGTCGTCATTCAATCGACAAACGGCATCTTCGATTAATTCCAGTGGTCTAGATATATACAGTTGTGTATCATCAGCATATATGTGAAATTAACAGTCTCGTAGGACAACAGGGAGGTCGTTAATAAAAATTGAGAATAACAAAGGACCAAGAATATACCCTTGGGGTACACCACTGCTGACATCCAGAAAGCCAGACGATTTACTGTCACAAAAAACCTTCTGTTGACAAGAGGTGAAATAGGACCATATTAGCTTATATGCAAGTCCCGAAAATTCGAAATATTCAACAAGTTTGTGAAGTAAGAGCTGGTGATTAATTTTGTCAAAAGCTTTTCAGAAATCAAGAAGAATCAGTAAAGTAACCTGATCGCCATCAATCGTATCTCTGATATCACCCGAAATTTTCGCTAAAGCTGTATTACAACTATGATTGGGCCTTAAACCAGACTGACATGGTGATAAGAGGTTGTTCTTCTCAAGATTACCAAGGATTTGCTTATGCAGCAACTTTTCAAAAACTTAAGAAAGAGGGAGAATTGATATAGGGCCGTATTCAACAGAACTAGTGGGGGGTTTAGGAATTGGAATAACTTTAGAAAGTTTCCAAACAGTTGGGGAGGAGCAGGTTATAAGGATAGTGTTAAATAAATGAGTAAGAAATGGAAGTAAAATAGGCAAGAAAGCATTGATAAATTTGGGGTACATCTCGTCGATTCCGACAGCATTAGATTTAACAGATTTTAGAGCTGAAATTAGGTCCATTTCATTAAAATTAATGAACGAAAACCCCTCACTGATATTCCTGGACCTAATCATCTCTAGAAGAGTGTCATCAAAATTCGCTGTATTCTTCAACGCATTAATAGTAAACTGTCGATTTAAGTCATCCGGGTTAGCTGAGCAATTGAAGTTTCTGGTCTGGCCAACACCGATGGACTTTAAGTTCCTCCAAAGTTTTTTAGTGGGAAGATTTATGTCGAATTTAGAAATGTAGAAATTTGATTTGGCTCTAGAAATTTCTGCGCACACTTTGTTACGTAGAATCCGGAAATTATTCCAACATTCAGACGTACGATATCGCTTTCATCGACGGTATGCGGAGTTGCGTATGATTATTAATTTCCTTATATTTGGGGTAAACCAAGGACAACTGGGACAAATAATGCGCCTACTTGACAGCAACGTATTTATTAAACATGTACATAATAGGTCTGTTAGGGGAGGGGGGTTGTAAACGGTACCAACAAGAAATTTTCCAAAATCAACCAGAAACTCTAAGAACAGATACTCGATGTCGTGAACAGGGTCAGATTTAGCAACTAGACGAACTGCAAAAGAACTTCTCACATAAATACAAATACCTCCTCCCAATCGGCCCATACGATCATTGCGAAATAATTTAAAATTATGTAATGTGATAAGCTCATCGCAAATGTGTGGCCCTAACCACGACTCCGAAATAATATAACAAAAAATGAATCACGAAATTCGTCAAACTTGGGGTATAAACTCGGTGCATTCAAATGGCACATCCTCAAGCCCGATGGCTTGATCTTGTTTACACAAGATATTAAAGAGAATATTAGTGTTGCTCGATCCATTAGACTCTAAAACTTACATAATAAAATGTCAGCAAAACAATGCCTATAAGCTACAAAAAATTCATGTAAGATACTATAAACACTATATTTTTTTTCTTTGGAACCCCTATTTGTAGTATTCTTGTTAACATATCAGTTTGAATTATTATCTCTTAGGATAAACACTAAAACGAAGCGTGCGTTTCAAATTATTTTCAACAGGTATATTACTGCAATAAAATAGTTTTTTAAAAAAAAGTTGAACCGACTTCACAAAAAGCGCTAAAAAGCATAAAATAATTTTTAATTTTATATCTATTACGACATTTTGAAGTCGGTGCAAATCAAACAAACCAAACAACTACAACAAAAGTATTGAATCGTCCTTCCTTTTGATCCCGTGAGCTGAAACGTTCACGTAAAATTACGTAAATTTTCAATTGTGGTTCTGTAGTTGTTTTATTTGTTTAATTTGCACGGACTTCAAAATGTCGTAATAGATATAAAATTAAAAATTATTTTATGCTTTTTAGCGCTTTTTGTGAAGTCGGTTCAACTTTTTTTTAAAAAACTATTTTATTTTTCACTTTTTAGTGTCTTCGACTCTATACAATGAAAAGAACCATCCAAATCGGTCCACGCGGTAAAAGTTAGTTATAACCCCCTACCCCACCCCCATTCCACTAAACTTTTTTTCTCATGGTATCAATCAAGGAACATACTCTACTGAACAGAAAAGGAATCATCGAAATCGGTCCACGTATTACGAAGTTACTACCCCTCCCCCACCACCACCATAGGACCAAATTATTCTCCTATTAGCAATGGGTGATCACACTATACAACAGCAAAAGAACCATCCAAATCGGTCCACGCGTTACAAAGTTAGGTTCCACCCCCCTTCTCCCACCCCAACCACACCAACAATTTTTTCTTCTCGTGGTATCAACCAGCGAGCATACTCTACCCAAAAGAAAAAGAAATATCCAAATCGGTCCACGCGTTACGAAGTTAGACTACTCCTCCCCTCGCCCAATTCCCACCATGGGCCAAATTATTCTTCTATTAGCAATGGGTGATCACACTCTATACAACAGCAAAAGAACCATCCAAATCGGTCCACGTGGTAAAAAGTTAGGTTCCACCCTCCCCCCCACCCACACCCACACACCAGCAACATTTGTTTTCTCGTAGTATCAACCAAGCATCATATTCTAACCCAATAGAAAAAGAAGTATCCAAATCGGTCCACGCGTTACGAAGTTAGGCAACCCCTCCCCCCCACCCACACCTTTCACCATAGGACCAAATTATTCTCCTATTAGCAATGGGGGATCATACTCTATACAACAGAAAAAGAAGCATCGAAATCGGACCACGCGTTACAAAGTTAGGTTCCACCCCCACCCCCCCCCCCATCCCTCCAAACTTTTTTCTCCTGGAATCAACCACGGAACATACTCTACCCAACAGAAAAAGAATTATCCAAATCGGTCCACTCGTTACAAAGTTAGCCTACCCCTCCCCCCTCCCCCCACCCTAGGCCAAATTTTTTTCTCCTATTAGCAATGGGGGATCATACTCTGTACAACAAAAAAAGAACCATCTAAATCGGACCACGCGTTACAAAATTAGGTTTCACCCCCACCCCCCACCCCCACCCTACCAAAAATTTTGGTACCAATCGGTGAACATACTCTACCCAACAAAAAAAGAATCATCAAAATCGGTCGACGCGCTACGAAGTTATGCCCGGTCAGACATAAAAAAAAAAAAAAATAAATAAATAAATAAAAAAAAAATATATGCGTCGAACTTAGAACCTCTGTGTTTTTGGGAAGTCGGTTAAAAATGAAAAGCGAAGCACCAAGCATTTATAGTTTCTGAAAAAAAAAATAAGTAACTCTGTTAATTATTTGTTTTATACATATTATACGAAGCCCTCGGTGATCGACTCTGACTCGTACTTGCTCGGAGTTTTTTAGGTTCGTAGTACTTTACATATCCAAAACCAAATTTTCGAGTCAACACCAGATCAGATTTTGATGAATTTTCAATATTTGTTAAATACAATTATTCAAAATCAGGAACATAAGTAAAAGTGCAGATAATTTTTTGAACGCGAAATTCGAAGATTTTTGTGAGTTTTGTAGATTTTTTTTTATATTCTTTGTATATATCACTGATAGTTTGCAGACACCGAATCTATAGAATATTCATGTAATTTATTGCGAACAGTTTGATGAGCCATTAGTTCATCAGCGACAACTTTATCAATTCCGCGAGAGATATAGGACAATCACAACTCACAATTCTAGTCGGTACGATTTATTACTTTTACTACTACTATTCTATTCTATACTATTCATCGTATTTTGGCAAATAAGGTGTTATTTGATGAGTCATAATACTCTGTGTAAAAGCAATAAAAAAATAAATTATTATAGAAAAAGATCAAACCCCTGATTCAATAACAAAGGTCTTGGATTAAAAATAGTTGCAGTCGAAGGCCTTCTTTTAAAATCTTTAATATTTTTGCCTCCACTACAATGAGGCTTTTGACCTCCTCTTATTACTTTATGCTTGTTTTGTCGAGTTTTAGTTTTAAAGTTTTATTTTATTCCTATGACCTTGTTAACCTTAATAATTTGTGGGTAAATCGTTTTTTCTTAAATATAATTTTCTTGTAGAATTTTCGCACTCGCGAAGTTTTTAGAGTACTTTCAAAACTCGACGTGTCCAAAGCTACTGGGCCTGATGGTTTCTCTCCCCTTGTTTTAAAATGTTGCGCCTCTGCTTTGGCGAAACCTCTGCGCAAACTTTTTCACCTATCATATTCAATAAGAATGTTTCCAAGTGTATGGAAACTTGCTCATGTCCAGCCGATACTTAAAAAAGGAGAGGCATGCGACCCCTCTAACTACAGACCAATTGCACTAACCTTGATCGTATCTAAAGTTTTTGAATCACTCATCAACTCTCAGTTGTTGAAATATCTAGAAAACAACCATGTTATCAACGATTGCCAGTACGGTTTCCGCACTGGCCGCTCAACCAGAGACTTACTAACGGCTCTAACGGAACGTTGGAATCATTGTCTTCATAATTTTGGTGAGTCTGAAATCGTAGCTTTTGATATTTCAACATTTGGTCTGCACCCTACCCTCGTTAAATGGATAGAGAGTTTTTTGTCAGGCCGTTCAATTCGTGTAGTAATTGACGGATTTACATCTGATTCCTACGAAATAAATGCCGGTGTACCTCAGGGTTCAGGTCTTTCACCAACCTTATTTCTTCTTTTTATTAATGATCTCTTATCCCTTACTCTCAATCCTATTCATAGTTTCGCCGACGACAGCACCCTTGATTTCGCGTACTCATTTGATTCTGTAATGAATTCACGTGGAAATGCTACAGAAGCCAATCGAGAACGCATGTTTAGATCATTAAACAACGACATTTCCAAGGTCCTTGCTTGGGGCAGAGCAAATCGTGTTACGTTTAATGCATCCAAAACCCAATGCTGTTTAATGTCCCTTAAAAAACGCCCAGTTCACCCCCAACCCATTTCAGTCGACGGAGTGAATATACCACCCTCCCTAAACATCTTGGGTATCGAGATATCCAGCAATCTTAGCTGGACTGATCATATATTTGCAATCGCTACAAATGCGATGAAATGTTTGGGTTTTCTAAAGAGATGTAAGAAATATTTCACCCCACCTAACTTAGCGCTGATCTACAAGTCCCACATTAGGCCTAGACTTGAATATAATTCCAATATTTCGGCAGGGGCCGGACACACCGCACTGTCCGCGTTAGACAAAGTCCAGCGTAAAGCTATTAAGCTTATTGGCCATCCCTCAATCTCTGAGGGCCTTGACTCTCTGGAGCATCGACGGAATGTCGGTTGTCTCTCGCTCTTCTATCGTTATTTCCATGGACGTTGTTCTAACGAAATTGCTAGCCTGATTCCTTGTAGACACATGGCAACGCGTGATACAAGATCTACAAATCGCTCCCACCCCTATATTCTCCAGGTCAAATTTGGACGTACCGTAAAATTTCGGGAATCTTTTCTAAGCAGAACAACACGAATGTGGAACAGTTTACCATCTTCTGTTTTTCCCTTTGGCATCATCATATATAAAAAAATTATAGTTTTTTGCATTTCTTAAAGGCATTTTTAATTTATAGTTTTATACCATGTGAGGATACATTCTGAAACTGTTTTATTGTTTATTTATATTTTTATTTTATTTTTAGAGATAACTCTTTGGCACAGATAAAAAAAAATTCATCCCAATTGAAGGTAAGATTTGTGTTTTTTAATTAAGATTTTTGAGAACTTCTGTTGATCTTTTCTGTCAAATTAATTTTATTCATTTCAGCTGAAAACTTTTCCTTTCTGTGTATCGTTTGCAACAACTTGAATGAATCTTAATTTTATTACTATACTATTTAAAAAATTCAATAAACGATCCTGTTTTCGTTCTGCAACAACTGCTTTTAATGTTGGCAGTGCTCTTGTCACTTTTGTGAGTTTTTACACACTTTTATGCAACAACAATTTACTGTAGAACTATGAGGAAACATGTTGAAAAGTGTTGTTTACATATACGAAAATGGACGTTGTTCTGCAAAAACGATCCAACCCGCAGAACGATGATTTTGAGTTATTGGCCTTTGAAATTGATATTATGAATAAAAATAAATGTTACGCAGGAAAGGATAAAACAATGATACTAACCATATAAAATAAATGTCACAATAATTTCTCGAAAACTTCAATTGATTGAAAATTTTTTATTTGGTGATTTATTTATTTTACTCAATAGGTAGAAAGAAAGAGAAAAAAGGGATAAAACGCCAGCAATAATGTATTAGTAACTAAAAATAGTTATCAGAAACAAAAAAAAAATTCTGCACGAACCACTTTCACTATATCAATGCCCAAAAAAAAATATTTGTGAACGATAATGACCAAAACCAAACTGTAGTGTTCCGTTTGAAAGTTTCAGGCTGATAAGACGAGGGAAAAACAGAAGATGGTAAACTGTTTCACATTCGTGTTGTTCTGCTTAGAAAAGATTCCCGAAATTTGACGGTACGTCGAAATTTGACCTGGAGAGTATAGGGGTGGGAGCGATTTGTAGATCTTGTATCACGCGTAGCCATGTGTCTACAAGGAATCAGGCTAGCAATTTCGTTAGAACAACGTCCATGGAAATAACGATAGCAGAGTGAGAGACAACCGACATTCCGTCGATGCTCCAGAGAGTCAAGGCCCTCAGAGATTGAGGGATCGCCAATAAGTTTAATAGCTTTACGCTGGACTTTGTCTAACGCGGACAGTGCGGTGTGTCCGGCCCCTGCCTTAATATGGGAATTATATTCAAGTCTAGGCCTAATGTGGGACTTGTAGATCAGCGCTAAGTCAGGCGGGGTGATATATTTCTTACATCTCTTTAGAAAACCCAAACATTTCATCGCACTTTTAGCGATTGCAAATATATGATCAGTCCAGCTAAGATTGCTGGATATCTTGATACCCAAGATATTTAGGGAGGGCGAATTTGGTATATTCACTTCGTCGACTTTAATGGGTTGGGGGAGAACCAGGCGTTTTTTAAGGGACAATAAACAGCATTGAGTTTTGGATGCATTAAACGTAACACGATTTGCTCTGCCCCAAGCAAGGACCATAGAAATGTCGTTGTTTAATGATCTAAACATGCGTTCTCGATTGGCTTCTGTAGCATTTCCACGTGAATTCATTACAGAATCAAATGAGTACGCGAAATCAAGGGTGCTGTCGTCGGCGAAACTATGAATAGGAATGAGAGTAAGGGATAAGAGATCATTAATAAAAAGAAGAAATAAGGTTGGTGAAAGAACTGAACCCTGAGGTACACCGGCATTTATTTCGTAGGAATCAGATGTAACTCCATCAATTACTACACGAATTGAACGGCCTGACAAAAAACTCTCTATCCATTTAACGAGGGTAGGGTTCAGACCAAACGTTTGAAGTTTGGCTAAAAGGGCAGCATGCCGGACTCTATCAAAAGCCTTTGAGATATCAAGAGCGACGATTTCGGACTCACCAAAATTATGAAGACAATGATTCCAACGTTCCGTTAGAACCGTTAATAAGTCTCCGGTTGAGCGGCCAGTGCGGAAACCGTACTGGCAATCGTTGATAAGATGGTTGTTTTCTAGATGTTTCAACAACTGAGAGTTGATGAGTGATTCAAAAACTTTAGATATGATCGAGGTTAGTGCAATTGGTCTATAGTTAGAGGGGTCGCATGCCTCTCCTTTTTAAGTATCGGCTGGACATGAGCAAGTTTCCATACACTTGGAAACATTCCTGTTGAATATGACAAAGCAGAGGCGCAGCATTTTAAGACAAGGGGCGAGAAACCATCAGGCCCAGTAGCTTTGGAGTTTTGAAAGTACTCTAAAAACTTCGCGAGTGCGAAAGTGTAGCGTCTCCTGCCCACTAGTACACTGCGATGGAGATGGAAGTGGCCGCGATGAAGGTGGTAAGTATGAATTAGCAGCAAACAGGTTGGTGTCCAATGAGTCAGTAAAAACATTCCCATTATAAATGAGTGGTGGTGTTGACGAACAGGTGAAATTGTTCTTTACGGTTTTTACACGAGAGCAGAAGCCCTTACTTTTTTTTTTTTTTTTTTTTTTTTTTTATATATGATGTTGCCAAAGCTCAGGGGATGCCCTATGATGCTAAAGCACAGCCTTGGCAGGAAAGGAATTAAGGTTGGGGAAAATGGGTTAGGAGGTTGAGTGAAGGAGGTGTCGATGTACGCCTCGTTTGAAAGTTTCAGGCTCATAAGACGAGGGAAAAACAGAAGATGGTAAACTGTTCCACATTCGTGTTGTTCTGCTAAGAAAAGATTCCCGAAATTTGACGGTACGTCCAAATTTGACCCGGAGAGTATAGGGGTGGGAGCGACTTGTAGATCTTGTATCGCGCGTTGCAATGAGTCTACAAGGAATCAGGCTAGCAATTTCGTTAGAACAATGGCCATGGAAATAGCGATAAAAAAGTGAGAGACAACCGACATTCCGTCGATGCTCCAGAGAGTCAAGGCCCTCAGAGATTGAGGAATCGCCAATAAGTTTAACAGCCTTACGCTGAACTTTGTCTAACGCGGACAACGCGGTGTGTCCGGCCCCTGCCCAAATATGGGAATTATATTCAAGTCTAGGCCTAATGTGGGACTTGTAGATCAACGCTAAGTCGGGTGGGGTGAAATATTTCTTACATCTCTGTAGAAAACCCAAACATTTCATCGCACTTTTAGCGATTGCAAATATATGATCCGTCCAGCTAAGATTGCTGGATATCTCAATACCCAAGATCTTTAGGGAGGGTGAATTGGGTATATTCACTCCGTCGACTGAAATGGGTTGGGGGTGAACTGGGCGTTTTTTAAGGGACATTAAACAGCATTGAGTTTTGGATGCATTAAACGTAACACGATTTGCTCTGCCCCAAGCGAGGACCATAGAAATGTCTTTGTTTAATGATCTAAACATGCGTTCCCGATTGACTTCTGTAGCATTTCCACGTGAATTCATTACAGAATCAAATGAGTACGCGAAATCAAGGGTGCTGTCGTCGGCGAAACTATAAATAGGAATGAGAGTAAGGGATAAGAGATCATTAATAAAAAGAAGAAATAAGGTTGGTGAAAGAACTGAACCCTGAGGTACACCGGCATTTATTTCGTAGGAATCAGATGTAACTCCGTCAATTACTACACGAATTGAACGGCCTGACAAAAAACTCTCTATCCATTTAACGAGGGTAGGGTGCAGACCAAATGTTTGAAGTTTGGCTAAAAGGGCAGTATGCCAGACTCTATCAAAAGCCTTTGAAATATCAAGAGCGACGATTTCGGACTCACCAAAATTATGAAGACAATGATTCCAACGTTCCCTTAGAGCCGTTAGTAAGTCTCCGGTTGAGCGGCCAGCGCGGAAACCGTACTGGCAATCGTTGATAAGATGGTTGTTTTCTAGATATTTCAACAACTGAGAGTTGATGAGCGATTCAAAAACCTTAGATATGATCGAGGTTAGTGCAATTGGTCTGTAGTTAGAGGGGTCACATGCCTCTCCTTTTTTAAGTATCGGCTGGACATGAGCAAGTTTCCATACACTTGGAAACATTCCTGTTGAATATGACAGGTGAAAAAGTTTGCGCAGAGGTTTAGCCAAAGCAGAGGCACAGCATTTTAAAACAAGGGGCGAGAAAACATCAGGCCCAGTAGCTTTGGACACGTCGAGTTTTGATAGTACCATAAAAACTTCTCGAGTGCGAAAGTGTAGCGTCTCCTGCCCACTAGTACACTGCGATGGAGATGGAAGTGGCCGCGATGAAAGTGGTAAGTATGAATTAGCAGCAAAATTAGCACACAACAGGTTGGCCTTGTCCAATGAGTCAGTAAAAACATTCCCATTATAAATGAGTGGTGGTGTTGACGAAGAGGTGAAATTGTTCTTTACGGTTTTTACTAGAGACCAGAAGCCCTTACTACCCTTTTGGGTAGAAAATACCTTCCGTCTGATGTTCTGGTCGAAATTGAACTTTGCCCGACTAATTGCTGAATTGCAAATATTCCGCGCATCTCTATAGATACGTCTCAATTCCTCTGAAGGGCACAATTTATATGCCTGGAAGGCTGCTTCCTTGTTTTTCATGGCTGCGAAACAGTCATCATTGAACCAATTGGTGTTAGTTGGTTTGATGTTCTTGAAGCTATGAGGAATAAAGCGATGCATTCCAAACCAAAGGATGTTTAAGATATAATCGGTGCATTTGTTAACGTCTCTCACAGAAAAGCAATCGGACCAATCCAGCTCTCTGAGATACTTATTAAGTCCCGCCCAATCAGCATTTTTACAATGCCACACTAATCTTTTGGTGGAATTTAGGCTAGTGGTTGTCAGAGAGGAGATGGGGAATTGAGCGGAGATTAGACAATGGTCTGAATTACCCAAGGGAGACGTCACCGAAACCGAGTATTTTTCAGGATGCGATGTTAGAAATAGATCTAAAAGATGCGCGTTGTGCCCCAAAGTATAAAATTGGTTGTTAAATTTTCCATGTGGAATAAATTAATAATGATCATTTTGGGTTCCGGATCAAGATACATGTTTTCACTTTTAAAATCGTAGGATAGCTCCGCATGTATTTGGTAGGAATATCTTAAGTTTGACATTGAATTGCTCTATCTCTGCTATTTTACTCGTTTCCACGAAGATATGGTACTATTTACACTCGTCTTCTTATCTCATGGAATTCAAGATCGACTGTGAGTGAGCTATTCTCTCACTTGTGTCCCCAATACCCGGTGAAATGGAGGAATCTCCTAAAGAAACGTATAGTTTAACATATAACGGAAAGATGTAGCCTCTTTAAAAAAACATTTTTAAATTTTTAACCTGAGTAAAAATAAGACTCAAATGCACAAAACTAGCCGACTACTGCTGAGATAGTTTTGTTATTTCAGACGTCGCCGTCGGTCTCGAACGAGTTAATCTACGAAAATAATTTTATTATTTTCATTTTAAATTTTAATCTAAAAAAACTGTGAGCATACCGTACTTGAGTTGGACTATTTCATGCGTCTTTTATTGATACGTTCCTGCATTTGGAAAAGTATAATTTTTACTCATACGTATCATGCCTCAATTGAGTGTCATTCAGGCATTTTGAAGCTGTGCGTGCCTGTTTCATAATAGAAATGGACGAGTCTTACTTTTACTCTTGCTGTTTAAATTAAAAAGCATTTATTGAAGAGAATGAATTTGGTTTTAAATCGAGTCTGTAATAATATTCCTCGGCTATATTTTGATTAAAAATAAATAATGGTATTTAAAATTAAAGTACATATACCATAGTTTAAGAAAAGCGCACTCCGTTGCCTTCAAATCACTGAAGCCACAGTGCGCGGTGGCGACTGGGGACAAATTTTGCACTTAAACAACGCCAGTGAACGCTTCTTACCCTAGCAGATGAGCAGCGGATTATGATTTTCGTTACTTATGAGCAAAACCTTATTATATAAAGTACCTCAAAAATATATTCGTAACCATCCAAATTAATGTTATTATGTTTACGTCTCGTCGCTGAAAAAGACGCGATTCCAGTTATCTGCAGTCGAATTATTATACCCTATACAAAAATTAAGTCGGACCTTGCTGTGCCGTGCCATCAAACGTGTCGTCTTCTTTTTTGTCACAGCCTTAAAACCCGGCTCTCTTAGAAGCCTATGAATATTTTCAGTACGAGCGGACATACAGCGGACATATTTTAGTTTAACCTCACGTGGTTGATTGGTCAACGACAATGTTTTTCTTCCACCTTTACCAAAATTCATGAATTAATACTTTTCGGGGTCAACAAGATGAATAATGACACTCCCGATGCCGTTAAATAATTTACATATCCAAATAATCAAAACCGACCAATACTATTGTGAGAATCTATAGTTTTGGGTGGATAAGAATTATGACACTCCCATGCCGTTAGATACAGCAGTAGTAAGACAGCCCTCGGCGTGCGGGTGGGAAGAAAGGGACAGGAAAAAAAATATTCAAAATCGACTGATCTTAATGTTGAATTCATATTTTTCGGGATTAATGAGATGAACAATAACACCCTAACTGTCGTTAGATACTATTGGAGTTAAGATATATTTAGCACTTCTGGGGGGTAGATGTGGGAAGGGAGAGACATGTAAAATAATTGTTATAAGAACTTTTAAGGTAAACGGTTTTATTTAACCTGTGATGATATCCTAAAAACTAGAAAAATAATTGGTTACAGATGTGAGGCTTACCGAAATAAAAGTACAGTCTATCGGTATGAAGTCGCGTAAAACCAAGAGCAGTGACGTCCTCTAGTGTCGGAGGCCAAGATCCACATTGGGTCGATGCATCGGCGGAATAAGTAAGTAATCAGGGGCTTTGATCAGGCTTAAATAAAACCGGTGTGATTCCTGACCCTACATCTTACTTTTTGATTTAATCTGCGGATAAGAATTTGATTATCGCTTCCTTTGACAGTGAAAAATACATCGTGAGGAAATCAGCACACCAAAGGCCCCGAGTCTGGTCAAAGCCTCTGATTACTTACTTATTATGCTGATGCATCGAACCAAAGTGGATCTTGGCCTCCGACACTAGAGCACGTCACTGCTCTTGGTCATACTCGATTTCTAACCAGTAGGCAGGTCCTATATCTCGGTATCTCGGTCACATCTGTGACCCACCAGTATTTTCTAGCTTCTAGACATCATCTAAAATCTCGCTTTGGTTATTCTTGAAAATTGTACGTACATATCGCATTTTCCGCGTTATACAAAGTTCAAAGAAAGGCTATAAAACTAATTGGCGATTTCTGAGAGCATTGGCTCTCTGGAGCAGTGACGAAGTGTCGGTTGTCTCTCACTCTTTTCTCACTATTTTTATGGCTATGGTTCTGACGATATTAGTAGTCTTATTCCTTGTAGACACACCGCAACGCGCGGTACAAGAGCTTCATGTCGCTCCCACCCCTATACCCTCCAGGTCAAATTTGGCCGTACTGTCAAATTATGGCAATATTTCTATTCTATTTCTAATATCTTCTGTTTTTTCCTTATTTTATAAACCCGAACCTTTAAAACGAGGCGTTCATAGACATCTTCTTCATGAAGCCTCTTAACCCATTTCCCTCACCCCTAATTCCTTTCCTGCTAAGGATTTGCCTTAACATCATAGGACATCCCCTAAGTTTTGCAATAATATATAAAAAAAACGTCGATTGTACCACCACGGCTTCCAGCGCCTTAGTGGCCACCTGGTTGTCAGTATATAAGCAGATATCCATATTGGACTCTGGTTTTCTAGATACTAGCATTGCCGCCTGATGAGTAGCTGTTATTTCAGCCATTACTTTCGCTTTGTGGCAGTGCCATTTGCTGTATAGTTGTGTACTCCCGTTCCTGCGTCAGCATTCCTTTTGGATCCATTCCTATACATGGAGACCTCAGAAGCTTCCACCAAGTCATCCAAATTGACAAGTCATCCACCAAGTCATCCAAGTGACAAATTTATGTCTCTAGAATATGAAAATTATCAGGAAAATATTTTACCTTCAGTCGCATTCCTCTCTAGTCAGCAGCTTTGTACTAAAGCGTCTAATAAAGGTTATATCTGTCACCCGGTAGTCCGTGTCGATCTTGTTATTGCTGCAGCATAACTTCAGAAGAATGCTAGAATGCCCGTTCACCCTTCCCTTCCAGCACCTGATAGCCTTCAGTCTAACTGCACTTTTTACTTCTTCTGCAGTAACAGGTCCAATAAAAACAAAAACAAAAGCCGCTGTTGGCGTGTAGACACCCAGTTACTCCCAAGCCGGCCGCGCTTTGCACTTTCCATAACTTCTCTAGATTGTACCTCTTATCCAGAGTTCTCCACCAGACTAGTGAGCCGTAGGAAAAAATCCGCCTGACTATGGTGGTGCACATCCAATGTACCACCTTGAGTTAGAGTCCTAATTTGACCCCAAAGGTCCCCACGAATAGAAGGTCACGCTTGTGTTCGCTATGCGTTCTTCTATACCTCTCTTCCAGTTAAGTTTCGAGTATAATATTTCACCCAGATACTTTGCTTCACCAGAAATAGTTAGACTTTTCCCTCTCAGTATTGGGAGCCTAAACTCTGGTATTTTCCTCTTGTTGGTAAAAAGCACAAACTGAAACTATGGAACTTTCGTTCTCTAGTTTCTGCAGGAAATACATATATGAAGTTTGCACATTTTCATTTTTTTCGTCAAAATGATAAAAAAAGTTTACATTTACCAATAGAAAAAGAAAAAAATGATTTAGGATGTTTTTTCAATTATTTAAACAAAATAAATACGTGAGCGCCCCAGCTGGAAAGTTTAGGATTTTAAATAATTGGACTGGCATTTAAAAATATTCATCAAACTCGGATCTACATATTTTGTAGAGTTTCAAAACTGCATTGACTATTTACCTGTTTCATAATTTTTTATGACCAATCGAAAATTATTAGCAGGCGGAGAGATAATGATTATTAGTTAAAAATCAGGGGAACAAACTTGGATTTTGACCGTTGCATGTGCATTGTGCAATTATTTGGAGGTCTAATGTTCTTTTGAGAAGGCGTTTGACAGCGCTGTTCGCGAATATACAGGGTGTTTCAGATCTGATGTGCCAAAATGAGTGGGGTAATAGATCTCAACTAGACAAACAAAAAATTGTATGGCAAGGGGGGAGCAATCTCAACCGTTTGAGAGTTACAGGGTGATTCATAAATTTCAGTTTTTCATGGTATGCACATTACTCTTTTATTTTTATCTCTTGATCTACCCAACACAGCCATATCAAACAAACCCTAAAAAACAACTATCTTAATGACCTTTTCAAAAATGTTAACACTACTGATCTAACTCTTACCATTGCACGTACAGTCACGGCCAAAATGGAAAAAAATGTTTTGAAATTACTAAAATTTCAGCATTTTCCCAAATTTTCTCCGAAATTCATGTAATTAGTATAGTATACCTCTTTTTTATTTTTATTGGATTGCCTGTCTTATTAGCTTTCCAAAAAGGTGCAATATGGCAAGGTAGACAAAGAATTAGAAAAACAGCATTTTTAGAAACCTCTGACTACCTAGTTATTTTATTGCACTTGAGGTAGGAAATTCTTTAAATAAACAAAATTTTTAAGATAAAGGGTCGAAAATGTTTGTTTTGGGTTAACAGGTAATTAATTTTAATTGTTGCTGTAAAAAAGTTATAAAAATGTTATTTTAATTTTGTTTTATTGCTGATATTGGCTTGTGTTAACCAGAATTCACATCCTTGTATCCTGGCGTTTTGTTACTCGTACCTGATGGAAATTTTGCTATAAAAAAGGGTCAGTAAACAAGAAAACCTATCATAGTTGAAAAACAAAACAATTAGTACGGCTGTTTTTAAGCAAAAATTATTAAAAAATGGTAGAATTTACATTTGAGGAATGCGCGTGTGGCTGTACTGGAATATTAAAGGAGATTCCCTAATCAGCGAGCACCAGAAATTGGGGTATTAACACGGACTTTCCGAAGGTTAAGAGAAATAGGAAGTGTAACTTCACACGACAGGGAGACACGACCCGAAACTTCGGGAACTTCTGCGGACATCGAGCAGCAAATAATCACCATTGTGAGGCAAGGCCCTGAAACAAGTACGAGACGAGTCGCAATGCGATTGGGAATATCTTAATATAAGGTTTGGAAGGTTATTCATCGAGAGCGATTACGTCCACATCACCATCACCCAGTCCAAGGACTAGGAGATTCCAAGAGGAGACTGAAATTTAGCACTTGGCTTCTGGAACGCGACATTGACGACAGGGCGTGTCTGGACCGAATTTTGTGGACGGATGAATCTCAATTCACCAGGGATGGTATCACGAACTTCCGTAACCTCCATACCTGGTAAGAAACTCACCCACACAGGGTAGAGGTGACCTTATTCCAGCAGAGATTCAGTGTCAATGTTTGGGCTGGTATCATCGGCAACCATTTGTTAGGACCATTTATTTTGCCGCAAGTGCTTATTAGTGAAATTTATGCGGAGTTTTTGAGCAATACACTTCCAGATCTAATAGAGGAGAACCCTATGAATAATCTTGGGGAAATGTTTCACCAATACGATGGAGTACCAGCACATACTACTAACATTGTAAAGGAAATACTAAGTGAAATATTTCCTAACCGCTGGATTGGAGTAGGTGCACCGATTCCTTGGCCTGCTAGATCTCCAGACCTTACCCCATTGGACTTTTTCTTATTGGAAACAATGAAGAATTCAAGCCCACTTAATAATAGGGAGGATTTAGTTAGCCGAATTAGGAATGCAGCGACGAAAATACGGGAAAGGCTGGCTACAATACGCCTTAAACAGGGACTTAGAAGGAGATTGGTGAAATGCATCTAAAGTGGCGGTGGACATTTTAAACGGCTTTTGTTACTTATCAACATTAATTGCAATTATTTTTAAATTCAATAAAAACCATTTTAGAATAAACTTTTTTCTACGTATAAATTTCTACATATTTGGTCTATGTGAACATGTTGCACCTTTTTGGAAAGGTAATAAGACAGGCAATCCAATAAAAAAAATAGGAATACTAATTACATAAATTTCGGAGAAAATTTGGGAAAATGCTGAAATGTTGGTTATTTCAAAACATTTTTTTTTATTTTGGCCGTGACTGTACCTGCAGTGGTAGTAGTGAGATCAACATTGTTAAGAGTTTTGGAAAGGTCATTAGGATAGTTGTTTTTAGCGTTTTTTTGATGTGGCTATGTTGGATAGATCAAGACATAAAAATAAAAGAGTAATGTGCATACCACGAAAAACTGAAATTTATGATTCACCCTGTAACTCCCAAATGGTTGAGATTGCCGCAACCACCTATCGCGAGGGATTAGATAGAAACTCTTTAACCACCTTACGCACCTGGCCAACGATGTATATCTCCTATCTAAAAAACAAAGTCATGTAGCCCAAATGTTTTGCTATCTCGGAAGTATAGTTACAGCAGACGGCTGAAGCTGATGTACCGGCTCGCATCAATAAGAATATCTCCAGACGCAAAAAACTTCAGATCGTCCAGCCGTACGTAAAATCTGTTCTGTTGTACCTGTCAAATAACATCAAAGCTACATGCCCTTGTCAACCAGTGTCTCCGGCATATCCTTCACATCCATTAGGTCATTACCCACGGAGACCTAGACAGACTTACAATGGATAGGCCACGCACTAAGTAAAGAGCCAAACAACATCTCACAGCAGCCTCAGTCGAGAGGGAAGGTACACCGATCAACCAATCGTAGCCACAGTTGAAGGCGTTTGCGCAGGAGTGGACCAGGTGGAGAGTCGGTGTAATAGACGCTCTATGTCCCACAATTATTTAAAGGAACTAGAGATAAATATTCTTGACTCTTTAGTGTTTCTGAGTTCATGTTACTAGAAATAAGAAAAGCATGATTCCCGCAGATATACCTTTGTTCTACAGTATTAAGTTTGTAGCATTTATGAAATGGAGCATAATTCAAATTTTTTTTTCATTCTAATGAAGTTGTTTTTAAGAATAGAATAAGAACTCTAAAGATTTTATGCTCAATGATTTAGAATTAATTCAGCTCTCTATCCCTTGTAATTTCCTTATCAATTATAATTTTTTATTCAAATTTCATTTGCTTCCTTCTGAGTACCTGATTCTGTTTAATTAATTTAAAAATAAAAGTGAATTGAGAAAAAACAGAATTGCTTCTGTTCAACTTCAAGAAACAGCAGTTAATGAATATTCCACGTTTATCCTCCTAGGGATTATTGCCGTAATTCATGAATTTTACAGACCTATTTATTTAAATTTATTCTCACTTACGGTCCGTCAAAAACATTCAGACAAATATATGTATTTTCACAAGCTCTGCATTCAGGAAACAAAACATTAGAGATTTCCCGAGGGAAGCCGTAAATTGCTTGGTGTTATTTTTAACTTATTTAACACAAAATTAGTTCTGCGTAAGAATTTTTAATGTTTCGCCAGTTCGTTTTGGTTTGTATTATGGATATAAGCACATTTAATTAAGATTTATTAATTATGATATCATACCCGTTTGGCAGTTATTAAGCGAAGTATTTACTTTAAACAAATATAGAAGCATTTCACAGGAAACTGCAGTGAAATTCAAAATAAACGCAACTCTACACATCTAGGTAATTAATAAAAAGTGGCTGCCTTTGACTATCTGTAAAGCTGGAATGCAAGCGACCCATCCTTTGACACATAGTGCTGTTGGAATTATGGCGGTAGATTGCTCTCCTCCAATTTGTTAGAATTTTTGTTTTTTTTGGTGAGAGTTGAAAATCTTCCAAAGACACCAGGAGACTGTCTCTAGTAGTGTAAAATTTTTCTTCACTAAAAACACCTCTCTAACGATTAGCCGAATGACACTACTTTATTCGGGTTCCATTTCATCCTTACCCCTTACCATCTCAGCGAGAGAGACCAGGACTAATCAAGTTTTCTTTCCTAACCTCCTCTATACAGTGGTGTCCCATTAGGTTCCTCATTCTGCGTGCTACGGCAGGACACTGGCGCACTATGTGCACTACTCTTGCTCCTACAGGTATCATCCTTCAGGATGTTCATCTTCTTTAGATGACACCAGTTTTTTCTTAATTCTGTTAATAGTGCCGTCAGCCATCTCGAAGCCGTTCGATCCATATCCACGACCCTCTTCCGTTCAGCACTTCTGGGCGCTACAATCGCCATTTTAACCTGTGTACACGAGCCCGCGACGTTCCAGTGTTCTCCTAGTGCTCCCTCGTGGACCAAGTCTCCAACAAACTCACTGCTGTGCCTCTGCTTAAGGCAGGAAAAGCTCCGGAACTTGGAAACTCGAAGCAGCTCCTATTTTAGCCAGTACATCTGCTCTCTCATTTCCTTCGATTCCTTCATGTCTCCTCACCCATGCCAGTGGCATGGACACAATGGTTTACGAACACAATTCACGACCAGCGCTGTATTGAACTCTGTGTTGTCTATATACCTGATCGAGTGCCACCACTATCTTCTTACCCCTCACCTGACTCTTCAGCAGGTAATCCAGCGCATAGACCAGAGCCAGCATAGACTTAGATATACGCCCCCAGATTTAGATGGATGTTCAAATTCAATTGAAGATTTCTGTACCTGCTCTCACATCAAATTTATTAGAATGAAGATTAAAGGAATCTTTGACAACCGTACGAATCAGTGTTACGCTGTCATAGAAAAATTTTAACATTCTGTGGGGTCCGAAAAATTGGATTTAAATTAAATGACGTGGACAATTTTGAGCTTGCACACCGGGAGAGAAGATGAAATTTCTCTTTAGTAGCAGCGAATACAATATGTGGATAAATTTTTTTTATTTCCAAAGAGCCACCAGAGGTCGAAGTGTACACTTGCGGAGATTTCACACGATAATAACATCTCCAGACGCACAAAACCATGGGTTTTTGATTCGAACGCCTGCTCTGTTGTACGTGTATTCAACATGAAAGTGATCTGTCGAATAAAAGTGTAAGCTTTTGTCAACCAGTGTCTTCAGAGAATTCCTGAACATCAGCTGGCCTAAGTAATTAAGAGCTTTTTAGTTCGCAAGCCAAGACATTGGTGTAGTCGCTCAGAAGGCTTTAGATAGGAACCCGCGTGGGACCCAAAAAACATAGCGATAAAGACACCCGCGCAATACATGCGTAAGATCTATAGAGAAGGATAGTACCTAAATTCGAAATCACAGCAGGGGTAGAAAAGTTTGCGTAGAGCCGAGCCAGGTTTGCTGATGATAACTATGGGTTATATAAAACATATATGCATCTATTGACTTGAATGCGTGCAGGTTTTGGACATTCTTTTCGTGTCCTACCAGCAGATGCACTCACTACTCTCTGTATAACAATGTGAAATTTTTAGCACCTTAGCTATATTTTTGCATATTAAGCAACCGGAGGCAATCCACATAAGGAGGAAGCCTTAGTGGATCATTCCACGGAAGGTCTCTTAGTGCGAACCTAACAAAATTCCACTGCACCGACTCAATGCGTCTAGAATGAACAGCATAGTAGGGAGACTAAACCTTAGATGCATACTCGAGGATTGGCCTAACCAAAGAAAAGAATAAGTGAATTAAGGTCCTCCGATCAGAAAACTCCCTTGACTACCGCTTTACATAACCCAGAACTGAATTACTCCTAGAAACAATGTAGTCAATGTGCAGAATGAAATCGAGTTTACGGTTAAGCTTCAGACCAAGGTAACCTGTTTCTAACGCATGAGAATATCTTCATATCGTCTGCGTAGATTAAGACTTTGCAGGGCTTAATCAGAGGGACAATGTCGTCAATGGCAAGAATAAACAACAGCGACCCCAGGTGGCTACCCTGCGGTATGCCAGATGTAGCCCTAACAACTCTGATACTCGATACATCCTATATTTTAAGTAAGAGCAGATCCAGTCAATAAAGGCGAAAAACCCAACTTTTCCAGTTTAAGCATAATCACAGAGTGAGGAAGCTTATCAAATTCCTTGCTAAAGTCGGTATAGACGCAGTCAGTCTGGAGGCCTTGTTGAAAGGTAGAGATTATGTGCGATGTAAATTCAAGCAGGTTAGTTGTCGTCGATCTACCAGGCAGAAAGCCATGTTGATTAGATCAGATTAACCCCTTACACTGTCCAACAAGCTGTGAATATATAACAGATTCGAACAACTTGGGTATGCAGGAAAGCTTCGCGATTGCCCTGTAATTTGTTATTAAGTTTTTATGCCCCTTTATATAAACAGGAATCATAAAGGAGCTCTTCCATAACGTAGGAAATCTACCGGCCTAAAGAGATTTGCTGAAGATGAGTTCCAGTGGAGTGAGTAAGGCGCCAGAACAGCATCTCAAGAATGCAGGTGGAACACAATCAGGACCAAAAGAAAAGTCAAGTTAAAGTTCCTTAATACCATCCATGATAATATCACAAGATATAATGGGTAAAGCAATGGGTGCAGCGGAACGATCCTGGATATGACCAAACTATTCCAGGAAAAGCACAAAGTTGCCTGATAAAAAGGCGCCTTCAAAAAACAATGCAAAGGCGCGCTACAACTAGAGGACCTATTGTACCACATTGCAGATGAATAATTATCAGTTTTCTTCTTCATATTTACAAATTTAAAAAAGGTACGATTGTCATTATGCAAGTTATCGGGAACATTATCAAGGTAATCCCTGTATAAGGATGAAGATAACGCTAAAAAGCTGTCATGACAATAAACGAAATCACAATAAGCTGACGTGCTTCTACAGCGTAAGTAGGTTTTCTATAATCTATTCCTTTTATTCTTAAGGCTCCGTAGTTCCCTAGTATACCACGGGGGCAAATTACAGTAAGATCTCGACCGTTTTTGTGGTAGGCACGTATTAAACAGATCATAAATCATATCATAAAACACGGAAACGCAATCGTCGATATCGCTATCATAAAAAAGAGATGATAAATCGATTGAGAGGATCCTGTTTGAAGGATCAGAGAAGTCCGCCCTTTTAAAATCAGGAACATACTGATCTACAAATTTCTAAATTAGAGCACCAACAAGATCAGTAATAACCGGAAAAATAGGTTTAAAAATCAAACACCTTAAAATCTTGTTCAAATATTATTATTATTTGAACAAGATTTTAAGGTGTTTGATTTTTGAACCTATTTTTTCCAGTTAATACTGATCTATGTTAGGGTCAGCAATATTAGAACCATTGTAGCAAAAAGAGATGAAAATGGGTGGATGTAAACTGTCGATAGCGGATAAGTTACGAGAAGTCGGTTCGAGTATAGTGTTACTCGAATCAGAAGAAAAGATAAGATCTAACTGTCTTCCCATAGAGTTCTTTACATCACTCATTTTGTGTTAACCAGAGGAGGAGATGGCCGTCAAGAAAATGGGAGTCTTAAGCAGTAAGACAATTTAAGGGAAGGTAGTCATCGTCATCAGCGTTGAATACTCATAGAACGCTGGGTAAGTTAAAGTCACCAAGAAGGATGATTTCGTCCTCTGGGTTTGTCATTTTGTTTATAAAATCTAGGCTAAGAATTAAAATATCGTAAAGACTTCGACCATCAGCATCAGCATAGTATGTCAAGTTCGAGGAGTCGCTAGGATCTGCTTTATTTAGGTCTTGAGTGAATATGAATAAGTTTTCACTCAAACCAAAAAATTCCTCACAAATAAAACATGTTGTGTTGTTTAATAAACAGAATTGTTTTGCTTTTGCCTATGGTTCCGGAATTACAACAAACTCTTAAGTAATATAATTTTTACAAGGTTTCCCAATTGTGAATTAAAGCGAGGCCAAGCGCAGCTACTATGCAAACTACCGCCAAAACAACTATGGTCCAACCTGAAAAATGCGGGTATATATGGCCAATCGCACGTAAAATGTGATTTTGATGCTGACTACCTGAATAATTCCTTTGTGACACATGACATTAGTCAAGGCAGAACTCAACTAGTTGACTGCTGACGTTCCCAATTCGGATGGATTTGCATTCAGGTGTGTCCATGTGCTGCAAATTTCTGAGGCAATGGCATCTATTACGTCAAATGCATGGGGACCAGATGATCTATTTTCAAGGTTCCTAAAAACCACATCATAAACAGCTGTTTAACCATCTCGCAGTTTCCTAGAATTTGCAAGCATGCACTGGTACTTCCCATTCCTAAAAATAATAATCCTAGGGATGTTCTTGATTTTAGGCCAATAAGCCTGTTGTGCTTTATATGCAAAATTCTGGAAAAATTGATGTATACACAAATCCTTGAATACATTTCTAGAGGAGGATAACTTTACAAACGGCAGTCGGGCTTTCGCGCAAAGCATAGCTGTGAGACAGCTCTGCTCGATGTTACTACAGATCTTCTTGAGGTACCATCTAGGAATCTTAGTTCTACTAGACTTTTCTAAAGCTTTTAACTTGGTGAACCATGATTTACTTCTTAACAAGTTGGGTAGAATAGATGGATTGTCATCATCGGCATTAAGAGTAATAAATACTTTCATAAATGGGAGGACACAGCAGACTAAAATAGATAATAAACTGTCGACGCCGTTAGGTCTAAGTTGCGGTGTGCCACAGGGATCAATATTAGGCCCATTACTCTTTAGTCTCTACATTAATGACCTTCCAAGTGTATTGAAAAATGCTAACTGTCATCTTTATGCTGATGATGTCCAGCTATACCTTAGTAAACCAATCGGGCTAATGGAGGACTGTATTTGCAGAATTAATGAAGACCTTAATCGAGAATGGGCAAAACATAACTACCTTATGATTAATACTAAAAAGTCATGCTGCTACTTAACTGCATTTACTTTGCATTACTTTTTGTAGTTAAATCGTTTTTGGCCGGAAATTTTCTACGATTCGTTTTTGCCCGGAATCTCACGCTATTCGTTTTTGTGCGGAACATATTCTAAGCCACTTTTGCCCAAACCTTATAAATAGGTCACTTTTACTCTCAGCCCGTCAATTATATTTCATTTTACATATGCCAGTACTGCGGAACATATTCTAAGCCACTTTTGCCCAAACCTTATAAATAGGTCACTTTTACTCTCAGCCCGTCAATTATATTTCATTTTACATATGCCAGTACTGTGTTTTCTAAACATGATTCAGTGTGCTCTAATAAATTAAAGGTGACCTTTAATGACTGTGTCCGCTTTATATTTAACTTAAAGCGATATTAACACATATCGTAGTATTAAAATAGCATACTAGGTTGCTCAATAGCTGATCTTATGTGGCGAAGAACTGTGCTCTTTCTTCATGGCTTAATTTATTCAAAGGAACCTCTTTATCTTTATGAAAGAATGAACTTCTTGCGTAATACTAGGCGGTATGACATATTGATCCCGAGATATGAGTCTATGTACGGCGAACGTTCTTTCTTTGTCCGAGTGGCACGTAGGTGGAACGGCTTACAAAGCAATATGAAACTTATAAGAACTTCGGGGGTCTTCAGAGGTGCGCTTGTGGTAAATTCGTAGGGAACTAGGATGCTTCTGCCTGTAGGTGAACTTTTTATTATTTTATTTTTACAGTCTTCTTTTCTTTATTTTTCTCTTAATCTTATTTGCTTTATGTATTCGTATTTGTTTCTTCTTTTACTATTATATGAATAATTTCTTTGTTTTTTAACCGACTTCCCAAAAACAAACACTTTGTAACGCGTGGTCCGATTTCGATGGTTCTTTTTCTGTTGTATAGAGTATGATCCTTCTTTGTTATAGGAGAATAATTTGGTCCTATGGTGAAAGGTGTGGTTGGGATGGGGGGGGGGGGTAGTCTAACTTCTTAACGCGTGTACCGATTTGGATAATTCTTCTTCTATTGGGTAGAATATGATCCTTGGTTGATACTACGAGAAAACAAATATTGCCGTGGGGGGGGCTAACTTTGTAACACGTGGACCGATTTCGATAGTTCTTTTGCTGTTGTATAGAGTGTGATCACCCATTGCTAATAGAAGAATAATTTGGGCCATGGTGGGGGGTTGGGCGAAGGGAGGAGTAGTCTAACTAACTAACTAGAGTATGCTCCCTGGTTGATACCACGAGAAAAAAATTGTTGGTGTGGTTGGGGTGGGTGAAGGGGGGTGGAACCTAACTTTGCAACGCGTGGACCGATTTGGATGGTTCTTTTGCTGTTGTATAGTGTGATCACCCATTGCTAATAGGAGAATAATTTGGTCCTATGGGGGGGGGGGGGGGGTGGAGGAGGGGGGGGGGTAGTAACTTCGTAACGCGTGGACCGATTTCGATGATTCCTTTTCTGTTCGGTAAAATATGTTCCTTGATTGATACCATGGGAAAAAAAGGTTAGTGGAATGGGGGTGGGGTAGGGGGTTATAACTAACTTTTAACGCGTGGACCGATTTGGATGGTTCTTTCGTCGTTGTATAGAGTCGAAGACACTAAAAAGTGAAAAATAAAATAGTTTTTAAAAAAAAGTTGAACCGACTTCACAAAAAGCGCTAGGAAGCATAAAATAATTTTTAATTTTATATCTATTACGACATTTTGAAGTCGGTGCAAATTTAACAAATAAAACAACTGAAAATCACTAAAAACACTATATGTATAGATTAAGATCTTTAAACTACTTTTCACTTTGCACGTTTAATTAAAACTGAGGTTCTTTCTTAAGGAGATTGAAAGCAAACCTCTGGAAACTAAAGGGTTGGTCTATACTTACGAGGTAACGCTAATTATTTTAGGAATTTTTGGGTGAGGGTCATAACTTACGAAATTTTAAAAGACATGCACAATTTGTTTACGCAAGCGTCGATGGCGCCTTTCCCATTACATTTTCCCAGAAGAGGTTTAATTGAACTCGCCATTTATTGCAACCTACATTATGTATTTGAATGTCTGAGGATGGAAAAGGAACCAAATCTTTCGGATTGTTTATCTATTTTATTATGGTTGTGTCTGTCCTAGAAATCTTGGATTTTCTGAATTGGTTATTACCTGACAATATACACGATGCCTAA
Source organism: Leptarthrus brevirostris (assembly GCA_964036015.1). Classification (NCBI taxonomy): domain Eukaryota; kingdom Metazoa; phylum Arthropoda; class Insecta; order Diptera; family Asilidae; genus Leptarthrus; species Leptarthrus brevirostris. Next base: position 129,447,353 of record OZ038371.1, on the reverse strand, counting down.
CTAATCTATTGACGGAAATACTATCCTTATGTAGTGAGGATAGTTTGGAATAAATTTCGCAAGATTATTCGACGTATTTTCTTATCTCATTATATATATATTTTATTCCTATATGTACCCTCATCTTACAAACTTATATGCAGTTTTGAAATCTTTTTCAGGTTTAAGTTCCAGTCGACGACATCTGCAAGGTCCTGGAGGTGGTAGTTTATCAGGTAGTTTACATGGTATAAACAGTGGATCACTCTCAATTCCCCCCGCTCCATTGCCACCAACAAGTGTACCTCCTCCTCCACATATATGTATTGCCGGCGTCGGCGGTATGCTCAATAATGACGACGACGACGATGACGACGATGATGATGGAGAAGATGACAACAAAGACTACTTTATTAACGACGTCCGATTCGATGATGATGACCCTAATAATGGTGAAAGTGTTTAACAAATAGCAAAAACATTTTTTTATGCGCTAAAGAAGTTTTTTATTTAGAAAAATCACTCGTTTTATATTAACAAAGTGAATTTAGGACAACTAAAAAAGGAATTTAGACATGACTTATAAGTGAATAGTAGTTATTCAAATGGACACTTTTTCACTGGAATCAAATAAATACGAAAGCTTAAACATAGTGAAAGTAGTATGTAAAGTCGTTTTTAAGTTTTACTATAATTTTAATACAGAAAGCGATAAAATAATGCAAAAATTATGAGAAAAGCCTACCAGAACTAAATGATTAACAAATAATTCAAAAATTTAAAAAAAAAACTGTATACAAATTGACATACATACATCAGATATTTGAAATATTATTAAAGTTGTTGGTTTTTATATTTGATACGATTCTAAAATTGATAAGTAATTTGTATTATAAGAGCATAGTCGAAGAAAGACGTGAACTAGTAATATTTATAAAACTTAGGACGTAATAGAAAAAACAAAATCTGATCACAATTACCAATGAACAATTTCAAAAATAGTTAAGTAAACCAATTTCTTTACATGCAATAAAAATTGTAATCGATTCTTTGATTTTATGAAATTTTCCTGAAAGAGTGACTGTACATGGATCAATAATTTGGAGGGAAAATATATAATTTTATTGTTATTAATTCATACTATACGTCCGGATTTATAGAACAATTTTATTTAGGTTATGAGCGCTACAGAATTAATCAGGAAGTTGGCCTAGGCTGTCTTACGTTATTGTAGTCGAAAGTGCACTTTATTGAAATCATATTTAAAAGTTAACAAAGAATTGAAATGTTGGTCCTTATGAATTAATACCTGTTAAGTCAGTGTATTAGTATGCAGATTGTAAAATGAAGAAAACAATTATCAATTTTTCGAAATAATTTAAATTTTATAAATTTTTAGACTAAGCAAATGCTTAAAATTAAATAATTTTTATTGTTACACTCTGTGTCGCACGGTTAGTGAGTGAGGTAATAGTAGAGAATGTTAATAGCTCTTGTTATGGGTCATACTGTATTAAAAAAGAAACACTCTAAATGTTGTTAAAAATCGACGGTTGTTTTAAAATGAATTTCATTAATGATTTAAATAAATCCTAAAAAACTATGATAATAATCTGCGCAAAATTTGAGAAATCCAAAAATGAGAAAAAACCATTCTAAGTTTATCGTTGTACAAGACAAGAAAGAAAATCTTAAAATATTTTTAGCCTTATCCAATGACTTAGATCTGTATATTTTTGGAGCTGTGTTCGAATAAGTTTTAGTGAACTGTTGTGTTAATAATTTCTATACAGATCACACCGCACAATACACCACATCGTTATAGCTGAAAGAGTTTAAGTGGCGCTTAAATTTGATAATAACGTTCACTGTGCCTTATGCAAATAAACTTAACTTTTTTTTAAGACTCAAATCCTCTACATCGCTGTCATTAATACCTATTTTGACAAATATCTCAATACCTTGTCGTTTTAAGTAACACACAAATATTCTAAAAAATTCAAAATACATTTTACAGTAGAAGAATTAATGCCATCCAACAGGCGCCGCTTTCGTAATATTGCAGCATTATTGGCAGATTTACTTAAGGATAATAGACCTTTGTCAAAAATTTAGAACTCTCTTTACTTTTTGATGAGATGCGCCATTATTTCAGCAGTTTGATCTGCCTATTCCAGTTGACCAGAACATTGTTACGAAGGCAGTGTGGCTATTACAGGCTAAACGAGTTAAGCTTTCTATAAAATGGCATAAACTTGCCGAGAAAGGATCTGCCAAAATGTGACTTGGATGTTGACGATCTCAATACCTATTTTCCTACATCATCTAATAACTCTTCAATACAGTCAGCCCATAATACAAATTTCTATTCAGAAAACCACAGTAGTTTTAGTTTCAGATGTGTTTCCCATGATGAGGTTATCAAGGGATGTCTATCCATCAGATCCAATGCCACTGGGTCTGATGATATTGTACCAAAAATTTTTAAAATTTTACTACCTGTAGTTCTTGACAGCTTAGTTCATATTTTCAACTCCTGTCTTACATTTTCTGAGTTCCCACAGGTTTGGAAAAATGCAGTGGCTATTCCACCTGGGTAAATGCTCTTCACCTAGTGCAGCTTGTGATTATCGACCAATAAGTCTACTTTGTTATCTTGGCAAAGGTCTTGAGAGACTACTAAGTACGCAAATCATCCAGTATGTTTCGGAAAACAAATTTATTTCCAAGTGGCAATCTGCTTTCCGCTCTGGCCATAGCAGCGAAACTGCCTTGTTGAAAGTAACTACTGATATAAGCAATTCGCTAGATAATGATTTATTAACTGTCTTAGTACTACTTGATTTTACAAAAGCATTCGATTCTGTGAATCATAGGTTGCTTTTATCAAAACTGCATAAAATGTATAATTTCTCACACTCATCCACTAAGATTATATCTAATTTCCTTTCAAACCGCTCTCAGTTTGTGAAAGCTGGCGATGAAAAGTCCAAGTGGATTAAAATCAAATGTGGTGTTCCACAAGGTTCTATACTTGGACCTCTTCTTTTTGTCTTATTCATCAATGATCTTCCTGGTGTCATTGAAGACGTGAATATCCACTTGTATGCTGATGATATTCAGATTTACTTTTCTCGTTCAATTGGGTTAGTTGAGGGCTGCATACACCGTGTCAACCGTGATATGATATCTCCACTTAGGCCTCCAGTAATATGTTCTTGCTAAATCCTCTGAAGTCATATTGTATGGTTTTCTACAGAAGTGACCTTGATAAATTAGATCTTCCCACTATACATCTGAACGGAGTACTGTTGTCTTATTCTGACAGAGTTAAGAATCTCGGAGTGTATTTCAATGGTAATATAGAGTGCTGCGACCATATAAATGCTGCATGTCAAAAGATTTATGGCGGTCTTCGGCTGCTTAGACAGTCGAGTAGCCTGTTTCATTCAAAGCTAAAGCTTGTTCGGACATTGTTAGTTCCTCACTTCACTTTCTGTAGCACAGTCTATTCACGGCTAGATTCAAAGTGCAACCGGAAATTAAATGTCGCTTTTAATGATTGCGTACGATTTGTTTATAATTTAAGACGTCACGATCACGTATCCCATTATAAGGATCTTGTTTTAGGGTGTTCCTTAAACACTTATTTAGATATAAGAGCTTTAGTGTTTTTGCGTAATATGGTGTACTCTAAGTCTCCTACGTATCTATATAATCACTTGCGTTTCTTGAACTCGTCACGTCATGTCAGCCTTCTGACTCCTCGAGCGCATTATGTAGTTGGGCAACGTTCTTATTTCACTGTTATTTCTCGTTTGTGGAATTCTCTTCCTGTTAACATCAGAGGGCGGGATCGGGGACGAGATTTTAAAAATGAGCTGAAACGTTACCTTATAAATTCATCTTGAATTAACCATGTCTGTAACACAGTTTCTACTATAGTTAGATTAAGCTGAAAATTTTGTAATTATTCCTTTTGTAGTTTTTGATTCATTGTTTTGTCGCTTTTGAAACGTTGAATTTTTTGTCTTTTCTTACTTGGTAATAATTTTCTTTTGGATTGCTTGTTATATTAGTTTATTTCTTCTTCTTTTAGTTTTATAATATTTGATAGTATTGTACTTTGAATTTTCCTTTAATTTTGTACTGGTAAAAGATGTAGTATTGCGTACATATCCTCAATAAATTGATTTGAACTTCAACAAGTAGGGTGAAAAGTAAATAAAACTACCTATAATAAGTAATCGCAAAGAAAGATACATTGATTGTAACGTGGATATGTACATATATGCGAGGCTTTCGAGGCCGCCACTATAACCTGATCTGACGTGGATATGAAAAAACTTTCAATTCGACAATTTTCTGCTAAAATGGCTAAAGTTTTTTGAACTTGCATTATAATGAAACAGCATTTCATTGTAACTAGTTCTGGATGTGCTTTTAAGAAGAAAGAATGTCGATTTCTTTACAACAGATATCGGCAGTAACACTTGGCACGAACAAGGTAATTCAGATAAAGTACTTCTCGCGCAGTCCAGGTTACAATAATCAATACATTTTTTTGATGGATTCTGGATTTTGAGCAATTCCTAGAAGTATACCTCGTATTTTCTTGCCAATCTATCAGCTCTAGGCTATAGTAATCTAACTCCCCTGTTATTTCTATACATTTTTCGTAAGTCTGTATTAATACACTCCGATTTTTCAAATTTGAGCGTTGTAGGACGACCAGGACGTTTCTTATCTTTCAGGTCTTCAGTGGTCTTTGGAACCACTTTTATGATTTTCTTTTACTCATAAAAGACTCGCCACGGATACTTTGAATTCATCCAACCACTGCTGTAGCCATATCTCCCTGTTTCAATTCATAGTAGCACGAATTTTAACGTTCTTTGTTGGCATTTTAGCCCTTTGCACTCGAAGTATTCCTTTCAGGCACAGAAAATATTATTAGTTGTTTCTTTGATCGATAAAATTCCGAGGTGCTATGTATACGTTTCAACTGATAAAAAGTTCCAGTTCAAAGTAGAATGTGCTTACAAAATGTCCTCAATTGCTAAAGAACATGTATGTAAACCCATCGACAAGCATTTTACCACGATTTTACTTTGAACTGATTTGTACCATTAAACCGTACAAGCATCTTACTAGCTAACATTCCGAATGGGAACATGCTGACTAGAAGTGGCACATACATAAAATGAAATTCATTATGACTAAACCAAAATACGCAACTTTTGCCAGCCCAAATTAAACGGGCATCAACTCTCATTATCCTGAGTTAAATATTTGGGGGCGTTTCTAAACCCCAAGTTTAACTGAAAGGAATAAATAGAATGGGTTCGTGCTATTGGGATACTGCGCATTACCTCAACGGACGCTCTCAAAGTTATCCCGCACGTACTCCCTCCTGATCTACACATCAAATCACAGGTCTACAAGATTTTGTTTCTGGGCAGCTGGGGGTCATTTCCGAAGTAATTTGCTGCGAAAAATCCGAATCCGTGGTCAGAATTGGGCCATCAGCTCAGGATTTTGAGATATTTGAGGTTATGTACTCGAAACATGGTCTTTTTGGATACTTTTGAGATTATGAACAGGATACAGAAAATTTTGTTGGTCTTTTTTTTCTGAATCATAATTTAATACTATTCTTACCCTTTAAAATAAGCTATGAAGCGGTCACCTACGATTTTTTCTAGCAAAGTTATGACCATTTTTAATTTATGATGCTCTTATTTCATATAAATAGATATATTATGTTTATATGAAGTATGAATTTCATAACTTAAAATGGTCGTAACTTTCCAAGAAAAAATCGTGGGTGACCGCTTCATAGCTTATTTTAAAGGGTAAAAATAGTATTAAATAATGCAACTAGAAAAAAAGACCAAAACAAACTTGTGCATCCTGTACATAACCGCACAAGTAGCCAAAAAGACCATTTTTCGAGTACATAACCTCAAATATCTCAAAATCCTGAGCTAATGGCCCAATTCTGACCTCGGAAGCAAATTACTTCAGAAATGACCAACAGCTGTCCAGAAACAATCATGACCCCATTTTTTGTAGACTTGTGATTATCAAACATCACTGAAACAAACTGGTTGCTGGGTTGCTAAACCCTATGGTCACAGTAGTATCCTTGACTAACACCGAGGGGGCTTTATACTACAATGTCTGATTACATTATACCCAACCTTGATTTTATGATGGGCTTCAGTGTCAGTACTCCATTGACATTGACAGCTCCAAAATTGTAAATGGTGTCGGTGCGGGTCCTATAGACTGCCAGATAGCGAAAGCGTATTACACGCGCAGGTGCTTGCTATCCTGAAGAATTTATCTCTGCTAAGATTCAGTGAAACATTAATTATGAACGTTGGCATTTTTACGGACAGCTCCTCGAATCTAGCAAGTCCTGAATTACACGAGAGGGATTTTACCCCATGAGTGACGAAAACCTGTTTTTTTCTTGGTGAGAGAAGTGAAGTAGCAAGAGGGTAATCTGCGAGCGTTAATCACGAATCGTAGGGGTTTTGCTTGAGTTTTTCCTGATTTGCTTATGTTCATTTTCGTAACGTCTTCATTAGGGTTCGAAAAATTTTTGGCGTCAGGTTGATTTAGTATTGCTTGAGCCGGTGAATACACATTTTCAACCCTGCAAAACACTTATGAACCGGTTTTTTAACGTCAATCAAAGACCCTTTCGTAGCAACACTCCCAGGGTTTTTCTACTTTTGTACAGAAGAGAATTGCCGTGAGTTATGGGGTAAAATATCTCTCGTGTAATTCATGACTAAGTGGCTGTAGAAAAAACTCACCTCTTTATGTTCCAGCAGCCAGTTTCTGTAACTTTCGTGAGTATTTTCTCACGCGCAGTGACGTAAATGCAAATGAAATTGTTGTTGCCCAGTTTTACGTCACAAAGTGAGAAAATACTCACGTGAAAATTACAGAAACTGGCTACTGGTCATAAGAATATACAACGAAATGAGAAAAAGGATGAACTCGCAAGGAATGGTCCTGTCTTCATTGCTCTAGCTCTGCAGCAGAAATTCACATACTACTAAATTCACTTAAAGAGGAACTCTCCCAGCACTTTTTCGCGAAGGGTAACCTCAGATGGAGTATCGCGTCTAGAGCGGCCTGGCTAAGCTTTAACAAAAATTGAATATCGGAGATGCTGTATACGTATCATCCTTTCATTGCGAAAAAAATCGCGGTCTGTACAGACGTGCATGTAAGCAGGCTGGGTGCTCTCTATAATACACACTGTCGCAGCTGCGGCATTACCAGTAAAAAAGACTTTTGCTTCATTTTTTGTGCAAGTGTAGAAGCTATCAGGAGGAAGTCACTGGAAGATTATTTCCTTGAGAAATTACAGGCAATCGGAGTAAAGATTAGAGAGTTAATCCAATTCCTAACCTCCTGGGGTTGTCTTAAGCAGAACTCTCACGCCTCATCGGCGGCTCAGCATTTACCTCCATGCCTAAGATAGATCAAAACCAACAACCGGGACTTATAACACGTGGTATCAAAACGGCGCATAAAGTGCTAATTGGAATTCCAGCCGCAATGACCAGCACTCGTCACATAAACCAACCAATCATTACCGAACGTTGCAATATTTATCGTGACAATCCAATATTTCAAATTTGCTTCAATATATTCCAATATGTTAGGAGACAGTGATTATGTGTAAAAATAGTGGCAATTAATTTGAGATAGCGAGCTGGTATCTTGACAGATCACTTCATTTGCTTTAATTAAATTCAATACGGATAATGCTTAACCTCCTCAGCTAATCTAGTTTGTCGAGGTATAACAGATTGCTTTTATGGACAATTTAATAGTTCTAACACCCAGCCTTTCTTTAACTGGATACGTTTCATCCGACTTACAGACGGAATTAGAAGGAAAAAATGTTTTAAGATAAAGATAAAAGTTAATTGCTTCTTGTTACATGCATCCAAGTTTAAGAGTTTCAATTTCTTGTCTTGATACTAGAGTCTGCTTCCATCCCATTAAAAATTTCTCAAATTTAAGTCAAGGTTAGTCAATCTAAACGTAACGTAGAGCTTTGCATTTGTTAAGTAATAATGAGTTTGATGTCGTATTTTGAGATGCACTAGATATGATGTGATCGGTTCATTGTCATATATCTAAATAAATTTGCCTTGTCCTTTACTATAATATTATAGCAATAAATATAGGCACAAATATCAATTTTATAGCATGTTTTAAAACAAATAGGACAGAACTTATAATACAGCATTTTTCCGAATAATTTAATCTGATTGAGTTTATGCTTGCGTGAAAATTTTTAATTAATAAGTTCATAAACAGTAAGTAAATATAATTAAAGTGATATAATAATGCAAGTTATTCATATCTTAATGATTAAAGAACGCCTGATTTCAATAATGAAATATTGAATTCCAGTTGAGGGTAGAGTTGCATGTGTAAGCCATGTACAGATCACTTATATTTAACACCAAATACTTTTAGAATATTAAAACCTTATTTAAACACTAACAAGGGATAACCTGCAATTAGAGGACATTAAGGTCATAGTAATGTTAACATTACAATATTGTTTTAAATAGCAATATTTGTTATAAAAAATATCAAAAATAAGCAATAAATTAAATTATATGTGTGTAATAAAAACAACGAAAATGAACTTACTTTTAATTAAGAATACAAATTTATATGAAGCAAATATTTTGAAATATTAATTTAACGGAATTCAGGACATATATAACTTGCGATCGATGGATTAAATTATTTATAGATATGTTACATTCATCTCAAGATTTTGCACGAAGTAAGTTTTGCGGCTCGTCGAAATAAAATTGCTTTTAAGTTATTTCATCGCCATTTTACAATTCAGTTCTTTTCCGAAACTGTAGAATATACTATATAACTGAAATTCCGGAATTCATACATATGAGTGTGTTTATATTATAATTATGAGCGAGTTTTTATATTATTATTAATTTGCTGGTTTGACACAAATGGTAAAATTATATGTAGTTAGTGAAACATATTATGCAAAAGCCACTTTTTAATCTATTATTTTCTCATAGAAAACTTATATAACTGATATTTATGCATTTCAATAATAATCCGTCTGTTTTTCTCAGTTTTCCGGTGTTTGCGGAAAAATTTAATATTTAATTAAATTGTATTCTTTTATTAGATTAATTATGACTTAACCTGCTCTTGCTTCACACCTTAGTGTCCTTTATGATTGCTGAATTGAAGATTTAAATACTTACTGAAAAGTTAAAAAAGAAAACAAGCAAGCAAAGGCGAAGTGTAAAAAGGCTAAAAAGTATTTTGAAAATGCTCAATAATTAGTGACTATCAAAACTGAATCTTCCAATTATTAAGTAAAAAATTATTATATTTATAATGCTAAAATAAAAAGCTATTGAAATTAAAAAGATAACATGAAAATTTAATACTAAACAAATACTGGTACTAAAATAAAATTATTATTAATAAAATATTAAAGACGCAGAACGCAATAATAGTGATTGCTTATAATAAAACAGCAAATATTTTTCTTTCATACAAAAATTATATTTTTATCTTTTAAGTTCATTATTTAGGTCGGAAACAATCTAACGTTCTAATGGTAAAAGATAATGTTTTTCTTTATATAAATGTTACAAGTTTTCTCAACATTAAGGAACAAAATTTGAAAAATTTATGCTAACGCTTTTGTTGGATAATTCAGAAAAATTCATACAAAATTATTTCCCAAGGTAGGCGAATTGTAAGTAATATTTTCAATGCAAAAAATTCTCCTTACTTAAAGGTCCACTCTAACAAATCATATAGACAAATTCCTTCAAACCATTTGGGAATTTTAAACAGATCAGTGGCAATTTTTGTGAATGTATTAATTCACTGAGGGTTCCACCCATTTTAGTTGTGACTCGAAAGGGACTTTTTTCAAGTAAATGCAATTCACAAGTTTTTAATTGAAAATTTCATATGCGATTTCTCCTAAACTATTAATTACCGATAACATAAACATGTTATAATTTAAAGTGAAACCGCATTACAATAGCAATGCAATTGTTAGTAAAAATTAAACCATCTGCTATTTACAATTGACGGGCCGAGACTAAAAGTGACCTATTTATAAGGTTCGGGCAAAAGTGGTTTAGAAAATGTTCCGCGCAAAAAAAAAACGCGTGAGATTCCGGGAAAAAACGGATCGTAGAAAATTTATTTAACTACAAAAAGTAATGCAAAGTTAATGCAGTTAAGTAGTTAAGTCGTTTTTGCTCGGAAATTTTCTACGATTCGTTTTTACCCGGAATCTCACGCGATTCGTTTTTGCGTGGAACATTTTCTAACCCACTTTTGCCCGAACCTTATAAATAGGTCATTTTTACTCTCAACCCGTCAATTGGAAGTGAGCATTTTTGAGGATAACATTTAGTAAAGGGCAACCTTTTGAAAGTAAAATATATTTCCTTGTTCCTTTCTCATTTTTGAATAATTGTTTTCAAGAAAAGCGATAGTTAATTTTTATTCTTTGTAAAAAACTTGCACATTAAAAATATAACCAAAATGCTGGTTATTAGTTAAACAATGAATTTAACAGGTTAATGATAAACAACAAAACGACATGTATAAAATTTATTTCCAAAATTTCAATTCTATTTAATGCCCCCGTCTTGCGTTTCGCATAACTCACAGGTCATTATTGACCAAATTATTCTGAATGCTGTTGGAATCTAAAATATTCCAGAGTCTGTGTGACAGCCAGTTTTCTCCATAGCTTCTTAAGTAAACTCTTAATATCCTTTAGTTTTTCAGACTTTATTTTTGGAAAGTTTTTTATAAGTTGTAGACGCGTTCTTGTTATTTAAATTCTCCTTTTAAGATAGACTTGAATTGTTTCGGATCACTTTTGTATGTTGTCTCAACCCTCTTCAAATGAGATCTTTGAATCGAAAATGGCATTGGCTACTCGGTTTAAAAAAACCGTAGATTCTTTTTTCCAGTCATAAAGAGGGAAATCTTGCAATCTTAGTTGTGATTTGTCTGTTCATTGATTTGATTTTCCAGATATGCTTTTATTCAGTCTGGCCATGAAAGAATTAACTTTACAGGACAACCAATAAAACAACATAGCCATAGGTCTGATTCATATGAGCTAAAAATAAAATCCCAAATTAAGGGAGGATTTCTTTCATATTTAGGTTGTTTTAACCAGTCTTGATTTCGATACCGAAATTAAAACCCAAATTTAAAGTGTACCGAAATAAAGCGACCGAAATCAAATGGTCCCGAAATAAATAGACCTTAAAAATATGTGACCGTAACCGCCAGACAAAAATTCAAAGACCGATTAAAATTGGTACCGCAGAAGAAGTTATACGACCGGTCTTGCGATATTTTCGACTCACGAGGCGACTAATTTTTATCCCGAGGGAACTGAGGTAGAGGTAATTTTCGACTCTAATGCCCAATTATGAGAAGCGCAGTCCTGGCATTCAACCAACTATTCAACCAAAATTACAGACGATTATTTTTTCAAATTTATCAATTTTTTTCACTACCTTCATTACATAGCATATTCCGTAAATGTCGAGATTAAGGGACCGTTGGTGGGAGGAGGGTGGTAGGGAGTAAAGGGGGATCGGATGACTTCATAATGATGGTTAAAAAATGTAGGCGAGGAAGTGGTGGGGCGGGGGACGGTGCAAATTTGGAGAAGCATTACCCCCCCCCCCCCCCTCTACATAGCATTCTACTCTTATTTTGGAAAAGGCAAATTATAATAATATATATTATAATAAACCCTAACGTTTCAGTTGTAACCAAAACCGCAAATTTCACATCTACGGGGTTTTTAACCGAAACCGAAAATGAAATTTTACGTTTCGGTCCGAATTGAAGAAAATTAATTACGGTTAAGGTTGTTGCAATTGCGGTTTGGTTTCGGTTGTGGTTCCATTTCGACTCCCTGATTTCTTTAATTTTGATCGGAAAATGATAATATTAAAATTTTTTTTTTATAAAAACGGTAACTCCTAATTTTTTGAAATTCAAACCTTTGATTTAGTGCAATTTAATTTGGAATTATTCCAGACACATGTGAAGGGAGCAATGCGCCCACGATCACGACGTTCCACAGTTGACAACAAAACAACAACAATAAAATCAAGTTTCATTTCATTATCTATATACACGACGCGTAACCAAGAATGAAAGATATTGAACAAAATTTGAGCATATTATAATTTTTCTCTCAAAATTGGGCAACGTTTCATTCAGAAAAATTGAAGAAATGAACGTATGGTCTTCGAAGAAAGAATGTGTTTACAAAATGCAGTTCAAATTTCAAAGCAATCGAGCCAATGGTTTCAGAGTTATCATGTCAGCCAGCCGCAAAAAAGCTGGTGCTGGCGCGGACTCTACCTGCGAGCCGGGCTTGTAAATGACTAAAATCATCATAACTTTGGCAATATTGAAAATTTCGAATTGAAATTTTGCTTACATATTCTAAAGACCTTATACTAGGAAAATAGGAAATTTTTTCTAACCAAAATTATAGTCTTCCCCGCCTTAAAAATCTCTAATGCCAAAATCTTTAAAAATAAGAAAACTAAAATGATAATATCTCGAAGATTAAAAATTAATAATTCAAAAAATCTAACTATAAATTCTTAAAAGCAAGATTTTGAATTTAATCCGGAATAAATTCAAAATCTAGGTCAAGAGCAAATATCTATAAAAAGAGTGTTTAATCGCATTCCTTCTGCAGCGTAAATTAAAACTCAACGTAAATATAATAATTAAAAATAAATAAAATAGAAAGATATGCCACGAGAGATATGAGAAATCAGAATAGGCATTTTTAAAAGAAATTACATTAAGTACGCAGTTATTTTGAAATTTGTATTTTATTATATCTCAATTCCTCTTAATTTCTGGATTTTTAGGATTTTCTTTTATGGATTTCTTATTTTAGAGATTTTTATTTTTAGGAATTTTATTTTCGGTATTTTGGCTTCGGGATTGTGAAGTGATCCCCTAGTCATAAATGCTATCCGGTGTTAGTTGAAATTTCGAGAGTCCTAATACTATACAAAAAAAAAATGTATATTTAGGCTGCTTACCGGGCACTTTGGCGATACCATATTTTTCTAGCAGTCGAGGAAAACAAATTATTGCGCGTTTCTCTTTTAAATGCTGCGTTCCTAAAGTTACTTTTCTTATCACGGTTTATTAAGGATGCCTCTTTAGTATACATCTGACATAGTCTGTTAATCGACAGACCTTCCGACAAATGAAAGTGGTATAAGTCACCTTGCAAAATCTGTCAAGTCTGAGATTTCAGATTAGAAGAAAAAATATGAATAACCGTCAGAACGGTTCAAATTTTGCTATTCTCTATCGATAGTTATATAATTTAGAAGTCAGGACCAGACACTTCCTTCTTCCTTGGTACTTTCTGGTGGGTGCACATTCGCGTTAGGCAAAATAAGTGCATTCTATTTAACTAAAGCTAGTCAAGAGATAAGATAGGTGATATGCATCTAGCAGTTAAATACAATATTGCCGATCTGATGGAACCGACAATTTAAAGACATATTTCACACGAGAATTTTCTTGCTTCTAAGTATTGTCTTAATAGCTTTCAAAATAGTTTCCACCGTTATAGTTAAAATCCCAATTACTTACATTCAGGCAAAACTTTTCTTGATATTCTAAGATAATTTGATATGAATATTTAAGAGCGATGAGGTAAAACATGGTTAGATTCGCATTATTGGCACTGTGTTTCACTGTAAAATATTGGTGATATTAAGCTTATCGGTCAAAAAATGATTACCAAATTCGCTGAAGTAGAAAATGGATCAGTAGTATCCAGAGTTGATGCTTTTGATAGATCTGTCGATTGCTTGCTTATTAGCAAATTCTTGAAATTTCTAATCACGGATGACCACATATTAGCTCCAAAGGGAGACGGAGCTAGATAAATTGATTGAGTGACTCAATCAGCACGCTTTTGTGCTAAAAATTAAAAAATCCACTCCATCTTTGGGCTGCTATTTAGCTCGCAGCAATGTAAAAAAACAAGACATTCTATTTCCCTTCCTGCCGAAGCCATATTAGGGCATCATAGGGTTGATCCCTAGGCTTTGGCCACATCATGTATATAAAAAGAGGGATTAAAAATATTGTTATATTAATATCAGTGCCCTTTTATAGTAAATTTTTACAATAAAGAAGCTATAAATTTCATTCAGGTTTTAACTTGATGCTTTATTTACAATTTTGACAAAGCGCAGTAGTAAAAATAGCGTTGAGCAATCTTTGCCTGATTTGCCGGGATTGAGAATAGTGCGACTTGGGGCTTGTGTTATCCACCAGGCTAAAAATGTCATTAATAATAACCATCCATGTAACGACAAAACAGTGATTACCGTCCAACGTTTCATCAAAGTATAGTAAATCAATATTCAAAATCATGCCTGCTTTGCCAATAAGTCTGGGTTTTTTTAAACTTTGTCTATCGCGGATAGTCTCGAATTTACCACATAATGCGACAGTTTTACTGGTATAAATTTATATATATATTTTAAAAGCTACAGAACCATGAACTCCATGAACACTTCTTGGGATTACCAACTATGATCGATAGATTGTTAATAATATCAGCATAATTTACGAGGATAAAGAAAAAGAGAAAAAGTTATGAGTTTGTAAAAATTTTGCTTAACTCTGTATTTTCCACCGATTAATTTAATTCGATGAAGTTTATTTTTATTCGTAGACTAAAAAACATTGGTTTTGTTCCAAAAAACTATTTATCAATGATTAGTTTAGTAGATACATAGATTGATTCCTTCCTAAATAGAGAACTTATTAGTTTTATTTTAAAAACAATACTGAAAGGGTGTGCTTTCCTGAATTGCTCTGGACGGATTTTGCACTCACATTATCACACAAGAGATTTTTCAACTAATTTTAAGTTACAAAATTTTTAAGCACAAAAATTTTGAACGGTTTGCAAGCTTCTTTTAAATTTTACTATATTTTTTGTGCTACAAGCTGTCCGAATTTGCATATCTAAGTTTTTTTTTAATTGACTTTATTAGAAATAAATTAAATTATCAAATTATTTAAATTATATATCTTTGCATATACCAAAATAAATAATATGGCGAGAAGACTTTATTAACATAATAAATTCTCTTAATAACTAAGTTGCCTTAAACTTAAGGGGGCAGACTCAGTTGGGACTTCCAAAAAAAGCTCTTTTTTAGAAACTTTTTTTGGCCACGCATTAAAATAGTTAAAAACAAATGTTTTTTCCACATGAAAGATATATATTCACAGAAAATATTATAAATGTTGTTATAACAAAATATTGAAAAATGAGTGGGATACAGCAAATTTGGGATGGGTTCAAAAAAAGTGTTTTGCCGTGATCACTACTGCTCGTCACTGGATCATCGGAAAAAAAAAACAAAAGGGATCATTAGTTAATGACATAATACTCCGGATGGACGCAGGGATTTGAAAAATTTTGAATTTTCACAAAATGACGAATGTTGAAAGTCAAAATCCTTTATTCGACTAAAATTTCACTCGCATTTTTGGCTATAAAAGAAATTATTGCCAAAAAAAAAATTCTTCGTCCATCCGGAGGACAATTATGTATAGAATAAGTGAGAAAAATTTCAAACCGATCGGCAAAGCCGTGCTCAAGTTATAGTAATCACCGACTTCGGAAACATGGTTTTGAGAAAAACGCGAGTAAAAATATTCAAGTTTTGAAGTGAGGCTGTACAAGGGACGTACAAGGGCCGCAGTTTGAACATTTTGCTGGGTCGAACAAGTGTACATGGTCTTCTTGCAGGACAATTGGGCCGTACAAGATTTTGCCCTGGGTCGTACACGGGCCGTACAGGGGTTGTACACGGGCCGTACAGGGGTCGTACAGGGGCCGTACAGGGGTTGTAATATTGCCTCGTACAAGGTTGTAATATTTTCTTTATCCACTCATGGTAGATCACCTTTCCAACCAACTTTCTTATACTTCAGTTGAATTGCTTCACTAATGTATGTGATTATATGAACTGATATTTCACTGGTTTCCGATCAAAAATTAATGTCCACCAAATTATCTTTTTATAATTAACCATGAATGTGCACTATATCAGAACGACAATACTTTAACAGGACAAACGTTTACTGACCACTGTCTGCAACCCGAAGAACAAGCCAATTTCAATTGTCATAAAACAACCCAAAAATTCGTGTTTATTTCCGTTTTGGGTCGTCAGCAAAACAACGGAAAACTAGTAAAGAGCCATCTTAATATTCTTTATGCCAGAGCTATAGTTTTTAATTTTGCTGTAATGTTCTTCTGTACCGCAGCGTTAACGTTCAAGCTTCCTAATATAATTTCAATGAGCGGAGCCCGAGGCTCCGTTAAATCATTTTTTTCAGCTTTTGTGTTTATTCACATAATGCAATTTACTTTTATATATTATCAATAATGATATGTATAAATTAAACTCAGTCTTTATTAACAGTTCGGATCTCGTTGTTGAGTCGAACGAAACTGAAATTAATCGCAGTCTATTGATCAAATTTAAGTTTGCTCAATGTTTGAATATTTCAGTATTTAAGTGTTGATATTGATAAAGAAAATAAACTACATTTTATTCACAATATAATTATTATACGGTTGCCCATCCCTGCTGTGTACGGCCGTTTGGGCTTTTCACTTGAGTTTGGACCGTGTTCGCTCCGATGTTCGACCGCTCGGGCCTTACACTCAAGTTCGGGAAAATTTTCCGGACCCTGTACAGCCCGTGTACGCCCTTAGGAAAACTGAACGGCCCGTCTACGACCGCTGTACGGCTCCGATCATTTTTACTCGTGGTATTATATACGATATATATCTCCATAAATAAAGGTCCGATTTGTCTGAAATTTTCAAAGAATACTTTTGAAATATTCTACTTTGAGAAAATGTAAAAAATTTCAAAATTCTAACTGGTTCTGCCCCCTTAAAGCGTAATTATTTCAACCATTTAATTCAATTTATATTCCTACTTTCTAACGATAGTCGGAAAGGTAGAATTTCCAATTTGTTGTTTTGTTCGTTTGACCCTGCCCTGCTGACAACGGTGGCTTTTGAAACCATCATAACAAAGTGAATTAAATTTCTTTCTCAGTTTTAAAATTAGCTCCCTACTAATTCCAATAATATTACATATTTTTTACAGAATTCAGACAGACTTTTTATAGTTTTTTAAAAACTTTAAATTTTGCCCTTTTTGAAACCAATTACCAATGATTTAATCGGAAATATAAAGCCAAAGTATTTTTTTTGCATACCCTTTCAGTTATACTCAAATCTGTATATTTTTAATAATTTTTTAATAATTTGCATATTACTGCTTCGAATAAAATCGAAATTAAACACCATCTATATACATAGAACCAAATATACGAAATTATGTTAATAGTTCAACCCAAATGTAGCTACATTTTATATATAAATGCGAATAAAAGTGTCAAACTTAAAATGGAAAATAAAGCACTAAAATAAATGTTGTTAACTACTAACCGGATAAACTAAAATGCAATGAATAACTTTAAGGCATAGATCGTAATAAAAACAAGCTTACATTTTGTGTAAACACTTTTTAACAATAACAAAAGATTGGAAAAATTTTAACATTTGATTTAAATGCAAAATCATAATTTTTTCTAAACCAAACTGATGATAGATAATCTAACTCAATGCAAAATTTTGTAATATTCTAATAAATTTTATAAAGATACCGGAATCTTTATTTCTTTTCTAGTGCGCAATAACTAATTAACAATTAGTAAAAATATAATTAAGAATATTTATATAAACGAAATGATTATTGGTTTCATAGAGCACGTAATATTTTTTAATAAATCAACGCAAAAAATATAAATAATAAAACTAATAAATAATTTACATATAATAAACCGCGATATATAAAGATTTTAATAAACTAAAAAAATGAGATTAAGAAAAATAAAACTTAAATAATAAATAAAAAAAAGCTCTTAAACAAAAATGTCAGTTGTTTGGAATATTAAAAAAAAAATATTTGTTGTATAGAAAAGTGAAAATCAGTTAAACAAACTGAAAAATAAAAACCTTCTGTTGTTGTTTTAGTTATAAGTTAAAAATAAAAGGACTTTTGTAATGTTTTGTGTTATAGCAATAATATGAGAGTTGATATGAATTGTATTTAAAACTATAAAGCAAAAAAACGAGAAAAAACTGAAAAGCGACAAAAATATTTATATTATATATGAATTGTTTAGAGAAAGATTGACAGTAACAATAGTGATGTGACGATTAGGAGAAATATACCTATTAAACACTTTAAAAACGAAATGAATGAATAAAATGAAAACAACTACTCCATTCGTGTTAACATAAAAGTAATTTCAATACCATTGAGAAGCATGTTCTAAAGGAACGTTTTATTTCTATATTAACCGTATATACATATATTGAAAATAGGTATATATTATTAATATGAGGGCATTCTTATTATTTGGTTTTAAATAAATGAATTGTAAAAAATTTGAACATATTGTTTTAATTGCTCCCTTGAAAAATTCATCAGTGCCAAGACTGGGCACTTTCCTACCTTTTCTCGAATCGTTTCGTTGTATTTTCGAAGCCTCATAACTTCAGTCTGAATAATACCAGAGAGCCCAAAATCTTAGAATAAGATTCAGTACCAGACTAATGAAACACACTAACATTCAGTTGTCCAGCTTTTATACTTTAGATTTTATTAATACCTGAAATACGTCGATTTCGGCACTCATGATCATCAAAACCTCTAGCGTACTTCCGAAGTCTTAGAAAGCTGAAATTTGATATACTGGCTAGAATTAGCACACAAACAACAAAAATATTAAGAAATCTGTGTTCAGGTCTGTATATAAAATTTCTTATTGGTAGGTACTTCCAAAAGTTCTAGAAAGCTGAAATTTGATATGCACACTAGGATTAGCACACAAACAACGAAAAAATTAAGAAATCTGTAACTTTCGTCCTCCAACCCCCCTCTGTATTATATACCAATTTCTCATAAGATAATTTCCAAACTTGTTATGCGCCCTAAATCCATACAGTGAACGTCCTTGTTATTTTGTGCTTGTTAGTAGAACTATGGACAATTAATAATGTTCTCTCAAGGTTTTCTCGCATGTATAGACCAATAATAGTTGGTGGTGGCTTTAATGTCAATCTGCTTAAGTCATGTGGTGTATCTGAAAGTTTCTTGAACTGTCTTAAAATTTTAGATTTAAAAATTATTAATAAAAATCCGACTTATTTTGGTGCTATTGAGCCTTCGTTGCTTGACTTGTTTATGATCTCGGATATGGATAGAGTACTGGACAACAACCAAATAGATACACTTAGTTTTTTGGATCACAGTGTATTGCTGCTAAGGCTTGATATTATGGTAAAACAAAAAAACTAGCAACCTAATAAAATTTCGGTCATATCAAAATATAAATATTCATGTTTTATACTCACGCTGCAACGAACTTCACTGGCACGATATTTTCTCAACCTCATCCATTGATCATAAGGTATCACTGTTTAATGGTTTCATTCATGAATTACACGATGAATTTGCTCCTTTACGTACAGTCGCAATTAAGGTACAAACGAATCAATGGTTTACAAGTGAAATTAAATCATTGATTAGTGAAAGGGAATTTCTCTACCAGGAATATAAACGACTTAAGAGTGAAAAAAGCTATTGTAATTTTAAAAAGATCAGAAATTTAGTAACTTTAAGGATAAGGGAAGCAAAGCTAGAGTTTTATAAGGTCAAGCTGGATCCTAGTTTGCGCACAAAAGATCTCTGGAAAAATATACGTAATCTGGGAATTAACTCCTTGCCAAAATGTGATATTACTTTAAAACCTGATGATTTTAATGAATATATCACAGCAAACCAACTCTTAACACGGCAGTCTGCACAGTATTTTGAAATCCCAAATAACACCTCAGGTTTTAGTTTTAGATGTGTTGATGAGAGGAGATTTTTAACAGCTTAAATTCGATTAAATCCTGCTCTGTCGGACGTGATGATATTTCTCCAAAGTTTCTTAAACTTATCTTACCACGTGTAATTCCATTTATAGCTCATATATTTAATTTTTGTCTTATGACCTCGCAGTTTCCCACGGCGTGGAAAAAATCTTTTGTCGTTCCAATTCCGAAGGTCCCACAGGCTTCACAGGCAGGTGACTTCCGACCAATAAGTCTTCTTTGTTTTCTTGCAAAGGCGCTTGACAGGATCATGTCTAACCAAATGCTGACTTATTTTGAGAAACGAAATATTATTACTAAGTGGCAATCAGGTTTTCGTAGGGGACACAGTTGTGAGACTGCTCTTTTAAAAGTAACAACGGATATTACAGCAGATCTTGATACGGATCAAATATGTGCTTGCACTCCTCGATTTCTCTAAAGCTTTTGACTATGTGAACCATTCACTTCTGCTTAAAAAATTGGATAAACAATGTGATTTTTCTTCATCGGCGTTAAAACTTTTGCGGAACTATCTTGCTACTAGGAGCCAGCAAGTCAAGATAGGAGAACGGCTTTCGGCTTCCACATACATCTATAGAGGGGTACCACAAGGGTCAGTATTAGGCCCTCTTCTCTTCACTGTTTATATTAATGATATTGTGGACGTAGTCTATGACTCAAAAATTCACATCTATGCTGATGATGTTCAGCTCTACATAAGCAGACCTAGAGGCCTCGGTGAGGATTGTGTTGCCCGACTTAATGACGACCTGCGGCTAGTGTACCTTTGGTCAAGGAAAAATTATTTGAATCTTAATGGTAACAAATCTGAATGTATCCTATTCTCTCGAAATGAGATTGATGAAGGGGTTTCCGGAGGTATTCTTGGGTTCGACAGTTTTGGAGTTTAGAGACAAGGTCAAAGGTCTTGGCGAGGTACTGAATAAGTCAATGTCATGCTGTGACCAGATTAGCTCAAATTTAAATAAGATATACGGTACTTTGCGCATGCTTTGGCTTTTCGGAAGCTACTTGTCAACTGATACACGACTTAAACTTGTTAGAGCTCTGCTTCTACCAATTTATACTTATTCTTGTGCTATTTTTTCATCACTTGATGCCAGTTGTTTTTCTAAAATGCGTGTAGCGTTTAATGACTATGTTCGTTTTGTATATAACTTAAAAAGATATGACCATATTTCGCACTTTAGGAACTTGATCTTGGGTTGCTCAATTGATACTTACCTCAATATAAGGATTTTGTGCTTATTGCATAAGCTGGTTTATACTCGCGAACACGGGTACTTATTGGAGCATGTGAGCTTCCTGCATTCATCCAGGACAATGAACTTATCTTTGACTAGAGTAAGAACAGTTGTTGGGGAAAGATCTTACTTAGTCCAGGCTATTCGTTTGTGGAATACTCTTCCTTTAAATATTAAAAGCACTCGCTCGGCTGGCGGATTTAGGCGACTCTTGGAACGCCACTTTGGCATGGATTAGATATGTAGTGGTTAATTTGATGCATACTCTCTTATTTTTCAAGTAGTGTAATGTTTATTTTATTGAATATTAATTTCTTTTAGACTATTGTAAAAATTTTATCGTATTATATAGTACTTATTTATTTATTTATTACTTTCCTTTCTTTCAATTAGTGTAATATTTATTTATTTTGTATATTTACTTCTTTTAGCTTGATAAATTTATCTTATCATATAGTATTTATTTATTTATTTATTATTGTATTTTCTTTTAATTAGTGTAATTTTTTTTCTTTCTATGTATCTTTACTTCTAGCTTTGGCTATTTAGATTTTTCAGATTTTTTTTTTTTTGAGAATTTTTTTTTATCACATTGTATTTGTTTCCACAATTCTTTACGGTACACTTATAAGATTATAATCTTTTTGTACTTTGTCTGCACTCAGTATTATTAGTTTCAGAATTCTCATGATGGTATATGAACGGAGTATATAGAAGAAATTTATAATGTGCGCATTTTACAGTGCGCTGGAATTATCGTAACCTAAACCTGAAAGAAGGATTGCCTACATCTAAGTCCAGAAGGCATGATTCAAAATAGGATGACTCAAATCGACGACTATCCCCGTTAACGCTGTTAAGCCTTTCATTTCATTCGAGGTATCTATGTGCACTCGACGATTCAATAATAATAATAATAATGTTTATTAAAATAATTCAAGTATAAACATGTCTGTCGTCTGTCAGTTGGCACTCCTCATATTACGATTTATTTTAATTTTTAAATATTGAATTCGCGAATTAATTCCTCTCTGTAGTTAAAAGCTTCCTTTACAGATTTGTACAAAGCACACCAGTCCTTACCATTCATATAAGAAAAAAATTGCTTTTCGTCTATTTCTGCAGCTCCCAAATACAACAGTCGTAATTCTTTCAAAAGCGGACATGCAGCTTCAAAGTGGTATGTATTTTCTGGCACATCTCGGTTACATAGAGAACATATACCGCAAGTATTTTTTTTCCAGCATCTTGCGTTTAGATCTAGCAAGCCACCTCTTGTCATAATTAGAGTTCTTATCATATGTAGAGGAAAATTATCTCCAAAATAATGCACAGGGCTGCCGCATTTCAATCTATCGTAAACATCGTGATGAGTTGAACTGCGTGCTTGACTTATTAGTTTCTCCCACACTAAGCAACTTAGCTTTGGCAGCGCATTGTTTTTAAAAGAAATCAGCCTATCTTTGTCTATATTTTCAGTATCAAATTCGACTCCAGTCATTTGCGCTAATTATTAGAATTCCAAGACCCTTCTTCTTTTGAAGACATTCAGCAGCCAATATCCTAAGTAGGCGATGTGATTCCATAGACAGATTCTTTATTATATAGTCCAGGTGTAATTCCAGTGTGTAGAAATAAAGCTCATTCCAACCAGATTCCAGATGCAACATATAATTTGGCGTGGTATTTGGAAATCGAAAAATTAGTTTAACAAAAGAGTGAATGATATATTATTAGTAAGTACCACTCCAAGGTATTTATAGTTGTTGACAACAACCTTTCCGCCTGTAGAACCATGCTTCCCTTGCCACCAACCTTCCACCCCTTCTAAAAACCATTATTTCGATTTGGAGAGATTGACCGTTAATCCCCACCTATCACAATACTGCTCCAGCTTGAAAATCATCCTTTGTAACTTTTCAGGGTCATCTGCAAGCAGCACCACATCATCTGTAGCATATTTGTAGAATTCCATGGGAATTCTATCGAATCCCGGAGCCTTGTTATTCTTTGCTTTTGTCAAGAAGTGTACAGTGCGATGCGCCTATCCAAAATATCATCATGCACATACCGCTCCGCATAAGATGTGATATTGAGCGATTGATTTGGGTGTAGAAGTTTGCCAAAATGGCTTTCAAATTGTTCTACTTATATGGAATTCCCAGCTGAGAATGTTTGTTTCTTAAGTTCGCGAACTAGTGACCACCATTCTTTACTGTCTTTGACATGAGTCTTTCATTGACCTAAAATATTGTGTTTTGGACAAGTTTCATACTCTCTTATAATTTTTATTCGCGTTTACATACAAAGTTCGGGCTCCATCTGAGTTGTTTTCATTAAAAATTTTCAAAAATTTAAAAGATATTTTCCTAGCTTTCCAGCAGTCCGAATTGAACCACTTTTCGTTATAGCACCTCTTCTTATTATACTCGGAATTATAGTTGGCAGCTTTGTATATTATGTTTACAAGCGAATTAAGGTCCTGAGTTGCCAGGTTATTATGTTCCATTCTGTGCATTTCTAACTGCAAGTTGTTTCTGTAGTCTTCCAAATTGTTTTGCTTCCAATAAATCTTCGGCAGTAATTTCATTCTATCTAATTTATCGGACGATCAATATGTGGATCCTTTCTTTTCACTTGATATTAGATCTTCACAATCTTGATAGACCATTCTTCCGGGATTTTCATCCTAAATTACCTTTGTATTTGCATACATAATGAAATAAATTATAAATTGTATTTAGTAAAGTAAGGTAACTTTTTAAAATTTTAGAATCTTCATAACAGCAGTTCTTTTATTGAATTTTAAGTTCGAGTAAAGTTCAAGTAGTATTAATTTTGATAATCTTTGCATAATTTATTGTGCTCACTAAGTCACCAAGTCACGAAATAAGTAAAGTAAGAAAGCCATTTAAATACACACGGTTATCCTTGGACTATCCCATCACGTCATCGAATCTCGGGAAATAAAATACATATATTTATAAGGGAATCCAGGTCTATCTATCAAAAGTGAAACAAAGGGGTAGAAAAGCTGAAAGCAAACAATTACGTATATACTCAAAACTGCAGTCAATCTAAGAGTATAATGTCACGAACAATCCATACGTAATTCAAAAGACAATATTAAAAATATTGGAAGCTAGTTACGTGAAAGCAGATTTATTTTGTTATAAAACAATTGAAGTGTTTTGAAAAGACTGCCATCGAACGGGCCCATGGCCCACCGGATGCTGCAGAATTACCAATCTCCTGATACTAGCAATGTAAGGGATTCAACTAAGTACCTGAAAATAAATGGTGCTGATATAGGGCAGAATTGCAGTTCAGGTCCTACTTCAAATAGGCGGAAACTTTAATCGCGTTTTTCTCGCAAACTACGCGTTCTCGGGCCTTATTTGTCCCTTCGGGGTTTCTAAGGGGTATGAATCAACCATTCTGAATCGATTGGCGCTATCAGAAAATATCGAAATTTTGGTCTCTGAACTCTGACGGCTACAGGGCCTAGAATTGGCACCAAAACTACTCTTTTGCAGGTATGGGATTAACTAAGTTTGGGTAGGAGGAGCATCCAAGACAGCAGAAGGCACGACGTCAGCAGATGAAGCAGAAGTAGAGCCGAATGAAACACGGGATGAGATACTCCTAATATCAGCGGGAACAGAAACAATTAGGTCACTGTTCTTTTTGACAGCCAAAGTGCAGGATTCCAGGTCCTCCTTCACGCGCCGAACACCGCGCCAAATGCCATCAATGGAAGGCATAACTGAGTCTACAGATGGACTGTGAGAAAGCGACGGGGAGTCAGTGGTAGCTAGTGACATGCATAGATCGTCCAGCGAAGTAACCACTTGGCAGCACTTAGATGAGAGCTCATGAGTTTTTCCTAATAATGAGGCTGAATTGTCGTTAAAAACATCAGTAGCGTAAATAAGCTTGTCGATTTTGTTATTCAGAATAGAAACGTCGTCAGATAGAAGCTGAAGTCCGGCCAAGTTTGTGGAGATAGAGTTAATCTTTTCAGCTAAGAATAACTGGTCAGCGGCGTAAGACATGACAAGGCCTAATGGCGGAGCAATCTCCACATGTTAAAGGACCACCAGATGTACCCCTCAAGCAAGCCGCATGAAAAGCGTGCCCGCAAATCCCATCGCAGATAACCTTATCCTCAAAAATCTCAACACCGCACGTCTTACAAGAAGTCATCATGTAGAATCGTAGATCGTAGTGTGACAAACGCAGAACAAAACTTTTTGATTGCAAAGTATGTAACAATAAACAGATTAAAAAATTTGCATTAAACGAGGCGAATTGACAATGTAAACAGATGAGTTTGTTTCAAAAAAATGTACCACAAATTAAGTTCCCAAAAATATTATGTTATTGCTGAAAATTAATAAAATTTGTGATCCGAAGTGCCAATAAGTCAATATAAATTATAAATTGTACGCTATTACCAAAGCTCTCAATATCCAAATAAAATGACAATAAAGTTCAATACTTATTCCACGGAGAATACAATAAACATAGCGGAGCACATGGCACTGGGCAAGTAAATCAAAATAGCAACAATAACTGACTGAGGTCACTTTTCGGCAAAGCCATTTAATAATGTTATAGCTAAATGAAGACTTACTTCTAGCACTAAGAAAAGACTTTTATTGTATATACATTGTAGAAATCTAAAGTAAATGAATAAATAATAATAATAATTTATTGCTTATAAGTGTACACAAGATTTACAATCTTATGTGAGTACAAACTAGTAAGTCGGAGTAATATGAATTCATGATAATAAAAAAAAGAACAAACAGAAATGAGCTATTATAAACTAAGAACAGAAATTAAAAAATAAATCGGCTACGTCAAATAGTTCAGGAAGAATTATAAAAGAGTTGTTGAAAAATAGAAAATTACATCTGTTTAAAATTTAGTTTAATTTTAATTTTGATTTAATTTCAAATTTCAAAAATTCAAAAGCTGCTACCTAGACAAGAAAGAAATTAGAAACTAATTATATACAGGGTTATACAAAGTGAGTTCGAATTTGCGTTTTGAATGCATTAACGGTGCTTGCAGTTTGCAAAGTAACGGGTAAACTATTCCATAATCTGATAATCTGGACGAGGTAAGAACCTTCCATAACTGATTTATAAAAGCGTGGCATTACAAGGTTTCTGTTTCGATGAGATGTAGTGGACTGGAAAAATTCCCTAAGATATTCCGGCTTATTCGATCGCAGTACGCTGAACAGCAGAATAAGCGCTCGACGCTTTAGATAAGATTCCAAAGAGCAGCCGAGTAATCGAAAACGAAAAGGGGAAACGTGATCAAATCTACGCAAACCAAATACAAATCTAATACAGTCCTTGAATGCAACCTCCATTTTACGTGCACAAATATTATCCAATTTGGGAAAAACAACACTTCCAAAAGTGAAATGAGGCAGAATCGACGACTTTACCAGGGTTAGACGAGTATTACAAGGCAGAATATCGGCCGATAACCAAAGTCTACGCAGCCCAGCATAGATCTTACCCAGTCTCGCCTTGACATAATCACAGCACTTCATACTGCTATTTAATTGTATTCCAAGATTGGCAGCTTTATTTGACATGGGTAGTGGGGAATGGTTTAGAAACACTGGTGGGACGTCAGACATATCAAAGACGCTATTATAGAAACATATAGACTGTGACTGTGTACAGGGTTAAGTTGCAGACCATTGTCTAAAGACCATGAGTATATTCTATCAAGATCTGCATTGATACACGCTAAGCAATCCTCTAGAAGACCGATAGGCCGGCTTAGATAAACCTGTACATCATCAGCATAGAGATGTACTTTTACATCTCGAACAGCTTTTGGCAGATCATTTGTGAATAAGCTGAATAACAATGGACCCAATATCGACCCTTGGGGGACTCCACACTGTAGAGGCAGTATTGTGGAGTAGGCATTACCGACCCTGACCCGCTGGCCACGGCCGCTCAGAAAGTTGTCCAACATAGATGCTGCTGAGTTACCGAAGTTAAAACAAGAACAGAGCTTCTGCATAAGCATTCCATGGTTAACACTATCAAAAGCCTTTGAGAAATCCAAGTGGACAAGGGTAGTGAATTTGTCACAATCCAGTGCGGTTCTAATGTCAGATGTTATCTTTAATACAGCAGTTTCACAACTATGTAGTGCTCGAAAGCCTGATTGCCATCGGGATAAAAGGTTATTCCTATTCACGTGTACAAGTATTTGCTGGTACATTAGTTTTTCCAACACTTTAGATAAAAAGCAAAGTAAGCTGATTGGGCGAAAATCAGCCGGGGATTTTGGCGAAGTTTTCTTTGGTACTGGAAGAATAGTAGCTTCCTTCCAGCGAGTGGGAAACGAGGATTATGTGAGACAGAAATTTATTATGTTAAGGATATACATACTGATAATAGGTAGTATTAGTTTAATGAAGCGTGGCCATAAGCTGTCCGGTCCAGTTGCGTCAGAACTAATTGAGTTACACGACGATATAAGTTCAGTAACATCCACCCCACGAAAAGAAAAGCTGTGATCAGAACTGCTTGGAGTAATATCAGGGTTGCGTATCATGCTAAATTGACGAATATTGGAAACAGATGGAGCAGTATGGTTGGAAGAAGTAAAAGAGTTGTTAAGCTCGTCTGGCTCGAAGTTGCATTCAGTTTTGTCCTTTCCATAAACTCCGATCTTACGTAAATTCCGCCACAGATTTTTGGGGTCGAGGTTAGCGTCGATGTTGGAGGAATAATATTGCCGTTTAGCTAGTCTAATTGCGCTTGTAGCTCTATTGCGGGCAACTTTGTACACTGCTCTTGCTTGAAATGTTTTAAGACGCCTGTAACGTTGATAGAGATACTCGCGCTCTGCAATGTGATTACGTACACTCGCTGTAAACCATGGACAACCCTTCACTGTAGAAACTGTAGTCTTTATTGGTACGTACTTATCAAATAGATATGATACCAACGACGTTAAAAACTCGACTTTCTCATCCACAGAAACGCAGTAAAAAATGTGCCACCATGGCAAACTTTGGCATTCATCAAATAAGGACCCTCTGTCTATTCTTTTATAATCGCGAAAGGAGAAACTAACTGGGCGCGGATTCATGTTTAATGATAAGTCATAGCTTAATAAAAGAATATCATGGTCTATATTGCTAGGGGGGCTAATTTGGGTGTGATTTATTATTGTTACTGCATCAGTAACAAGGTTCAGATCAAGCATCGAGGGAATTGTTGATTTGAAGAAGGTGGGCAAGGTATTAACCTTGGTTAGATGTAGAGATTGGAGCATATGCGAAAAGTGATCAATAACAATTTACAATTTTCGTAGCGTTGAGTTAAGTTTGAGATTTTGGTTTCGAATTCGTGAGCGTTATCGCAACTAAAACAATTAGGGGGCAATACACAGACGTAACCTTTGGACGTCACCACATATTTTTCACTAGCGGAACACACCTCAACACTTACGAATTATATTGCTTGTTCCATTGAGGCTGCAATTAGCTTAGCTCTGAGCCAGTCCCTTACAAAAATAGCAACACCTCCACCCCTGCGTTGTAATGTAATGTAAAATTATTTAAATAGCAAACATGCTAATAAAAAATGAAAATTTACAAATAATGAAAAACAAAGCATACCTCTATTTTTTGTACGACTTTAATTTTGAAAAAGTGTCTACTGTCCATTTTTATTTGCAAGCACTGTAAGGTTGACTCCATATTGAGCCACTGCTCTGCAATTTGTCGCAGTGGTACGAGAGTTGGTGACATAAAGTGAAGTTGCTTTCGGAGCTGGCGAATAAATCAATTAAAGAAGTTTGTGAGTGCCTAGTACATCAGATTTTTAACGTAAGCCCAATTAAGACAAGGTATCAAATTCAGATAATTTTATATTTCAGATGATTTTTGACTTGTTTCATTGAAAAATCCATAAACGAGACAGTGCACGAGTGTAGCCGTCAAACACATTTCAGTGAAGACATCCACCATATCCATCGAGTTGGTAGTACTGTGTTTGGATGAGACAAAATGTCTTTTATTGAATTGGTAGAACTGCATTATCAAAATCGAAAGGGAGTTTAATTTCGTTTTCAGTTGCAGGAATTTCAAAATTTAGGTTGCACAAATGAAGCAAAACTTGCACTTGCATGCCGTGTGTACGTTGAATTAAAAGATGGTAAATTAACCCAATGTTTGACTTAATTTCATTTTCACATTTGTGTTCTCAGTACAGGAAGTTACAAACTTGGACAAATTCTTTGACTCGGAGTTCGATGCAATATTTTTCCGGGACAATACCAAAGAGGCACCGCACATATATTTGCCTTATTCCAGTTGCGAGGCAATTAACTTGAAAAAACTAAGCAGAATTCAGGAAAAGTATTGTAATGGCGAGATAAAAAGGTAAAAATCCGTATTTTCTCTGCTTACAAAACAAGGAAAACAAAATTTTAACATTTGCAGTTTTTCTCTTTGCATCTGCGACCCAAGTTCAACAATTTTATATTATCGAGTTTCAAAAGGATGGAAAGAATAATTAATAATGTGGCAATAAATAAATTAAAACCTCGCTAAAAGAATTTTTGAAATTAAACAAATTTACTTTGGTTTCTCACTTCGGTGAGCAGATTTTTTCAAATTATCGTACACTTCAGAAAAGATCATAAATATTTGTTTGGCGCATTTATTATTTTAATTTCATTTTCTTATAAAATTTAGAAAATAAAATGTTTTTACTTAAGCTATTGAGTTTTTGGAAAACGTAGTTTGATTGATAGATTTTTTCGGTTTATGAAATAATATTAATTAGCCGAACGAACGTATCCTACAGCTATTCGAGATTTGAACCATCTGGCAATTTGACGTTCGTTTGACAATTCGATTTCATTACATTTGAGAGCCGGGGTTTGGCACAGATTATATTGAAAATAAGAATTTATAAAGGTTTTTTATAAAACTAGGAACCAGAATGTCTATTGAAATAGAATCAGCAGAGTAAGTACCACTTAAAGAAAATATCTCAACAGTAAAATGTGCTCAAACTTCCCTTTGATAGTGTTATAAGATTAATCCAGCAGTACCTGAAAGAGTCGAATCTTTACAAAACGTTGCAGACTTTACAGGTTTCTTCTATTAAATTATCAAATTATGTTAAATATATTTAGAAATATACTATAGGAAGAAACTGGTGTCTCTTTAAATACGGTTGATAGCGTAGATGGATTTGTACAAGATATACATAATGGCCATTGGGACACTGTCTTGAAAGTTATCCAATCGTTAAAACTGCCCGACAAAAAACTTATTAATTTATACGAGCAAATTGTTTTGGAGTTAATTGAGCTTAGGGAACTGGGAGCTGCACGTTCCTTGCTCCGACAAACGGACCCTATGATAATGTTGAAGCAACAAGAACCAGAGCGATATATCCATTTAGGTACAACAACATATTTCACATTTCTTTTACAGTCAGTAACTTAACGTATTAACTCCTTAGAAAATATGCTTCAGCGTGCATACTTTGATCCCAGAGAAGCCTATCCGGAGGGAAGTAATAAAGAAAAACGTAGAGCTGTAATAGGGCAGGAACTGAGCGGTGAAGTGCATGTTGTGCCATCGTCTCGTTTACTAGCTCTGCTCGGTCAAGCACTAAAGTGGCAACAACATCAAGGTCTCTTACCTCCGGGCACAACAATTGATTTGTTCCGTGGTAAAGCTGCTATGAAGGATCAGGAAGAGGAAATGTATCCTACACAAATGTCCAGACAAATAAAATTTGGCCAAAAGTCTCATGTTGAATGTGCGGCGTTTTCGCTCGATGGTCAATATTTAGTAACCGGAAGCGTTGATGGATTTATCGAAGTATGGAATTTTACCACCGGAAAAATTCGAAAAGATTTGAAATATCAGGCACAGGATCAGTTTATGATGATGGAACAAGCAGTTTTGGCTCTAACATTTTCAAGGGATTCCGAAATGATTGCTTCGGGGTCGCAGGATGGTCAAGTGAAAGTGTGGAGGCTCATGACAGGACAATGTTTGCGACGATTTGAAAAAGCTCATATCAAAGGGATAACGTGTTTGCAATTTTCAAGAGACAACAGTCAAGTTCTTTCAGCGTCTTTTGATCACACGATTAGGTTGCATGGCTTGAAGTCAGGGAAAATGTTAAAAGAATTTAAGGGTCATCATTCGTTTGTTAATGAGGCGACATTTACTCCCGACGGACATGGTGTTTTAAGGTTAGTCTGCATTAGTCAATTTGTTGCGTTAATTTTCAATATTAATTATTGCAGTGCATCTTCTGATGGAACAGTGAAAATTTGGTCTCTGAAAACCACTGAGTGTACTGCCACGTTCAAACCGCTCGGAAATGAACTGGCTGTCAATACAGTATTGCTTTTACCTAAAAATCCTGAACATTTTATAGTTTGCAATCGGTCGAATACCGTAGTTATTATGAATATGCAAGGCCAAATTGTGCGATCGTTCTCCTCGGGTAAGCGAGAAGGCGGTGCATTTATTTCAGCAACACTTTCGCCGAGGGGTGAGTTTATTTATTGCGCCGGCGAGGATCAGGTTGTTTACTGCTTTTCAGTGTCGTCAGGGAAGCTCGAGCGAACCCTGAACGTAAGCTTTTTGTACGTTAACAATTTTAAGTGGTTCTAATGGAATTTTTTTAGGTACACGAAAAAGACATCATCGGTCTGACACATCATCCACATCAAAATCTTTTGGCAACATACAGTGAAGACGGAATACTTAAGTTGTGGAAGCCTTAAGATAACTTTAATTTATATTTTTCGCCTTAGTTTAACTCATAAAGAACTTTTAAAATATTCAAGATTTTATGCGTTGTCCCTTCAGTCGGACCAAATGTTTGCTTCCTTCCTCTTATTTTTAGCTTTAACGCTTGTATTGGTAACGATATGGGAGAGTGAAAAAGATGGGTGTGGGCTTTAGTTTTGGTGTATGATGAATGCAATAAAATGTGTGCTGGTGGTGTTTGTTTATCGTCGACCTAATTAGCAAAACGTGTAAGTCCATTTTCGTCAATTTTGAGCTTTTAAAACCGTTGCATTCCTGAAGAAAAATCTCTCAGAGAGAAGCAAGCAATATAAGTTTCGATAAGTTTTGAGTGTGTTAAGAGAAAAATAGAAATTTGTGTATGTGTTTTTGCAACACGCAAATTGTGTCCATAATTTGTTGGACCGGGAACAAACGGAGCGGTCCAGCATTCTTATTATTTTCTGTGAAAATCGGGTACGTTTTTAATAAAAAAAAATATTTCAAACACTAAAAATTAATACAAGTAGTATTAGGAACTAAAGATTTGATGCTCTTTATTCTTTAAATTAACATAAAAGTAGTTTTTGATTCTAACTGGACATACACAATCTTCTAATCAGTTTCGGTTTGTTTTAATTATAATTTACCCTTCCGAAATCTCAGAAGAAAGAGGCTAAGAGTAACCTACAGAAAGCGGTAGCTGGACGGGGTGAACCACAGCCGAGTACATCCGCGGCGGCTAAAGAAGAGGACCTCGGGTCGCTCTATGAAAAAGTGGCCGAAATGGACGTAGAAAGCGAGTTGGGATCGATAGGATCGCTATACTCACTGTGTAAACCGGAAGCTCTAGAGGAGGTGACATCGGAGGGTTTGTCAGATATCTCACAAGATATGGATGATGCAAATCAAACGATACCGATGAACCGGAACGTAAGGGCCCCCAGTCAGAAAGAGATCCTTGCGATAATTGGAGTGGAGGAACCCAGGACCTCCACCCGAAAAAAGAAGGAATCATCATCATGACGTGGTTGGTTCAAGCCAACCTACACAGGAGTAGTGCGGCTACGGCCGCGCTAGCCGAGATGATGGTGAAGAAGGATGTGAAGATCGCGTTGATCCAGGAACCATCCACTTTTGAGGGAAAAGTCACGAACTGGAACTCAAAAGTGTTTAATTGTTTGTATACAATGAACAAAGGTAGGCCCAGGGCTTGCGTAATTGTTAAAAAAGAGATACACGCTATTTCTATTCCACAGATTAGCGACCGTGATTGTGTAGCTGTGCAATGGGAAGTCGGCAAAGGACAAGACCAAAAGAAGCTACTACTAGCATCGGCATACCTTCCATATGAAGAGAATCCACCTCCCACGGAAACTGTAAAGAATATGGTAAGGTATGCAAAGGAAACAAACTTAAGGTTTGTCGTAGGCTGTGACGCAAACGCACACCATACTGTGTGAGGCAGCACGGACAACAATGACAGGGCTAAGTCCTTAATTGAATACCTAGTAAAATCAGAATTTTTTATTATAAATAGGGGCAATAAGTTAACTTTTATCACTAAAAACAGAAAACAAGTTATAGACATTACACTTGCGAACGGGAGGACTGTTGATGAGATTGAGAATTAGTATGTATCTGACGAGGTATCATTCTCGGCCCATCGATCAATGTCAGAAATAATCCTCTGAGAGAAAATGCTTCTTTCGAATCAACACAGGGAATTGATGATGAGACTGCTAACATTGAAGATGTTATCAGACTCGCATTCGAGGAAGCGTGTCCAATGAAACGACTGAAAACAGTATGGAAACAGAGATGGATGAATTCTTCTCTCATGGAAATGAGAAAAAGAACCAGAAAGCTATTCAATAAAGCTAATAAACACTAAAGAGAGAAACTCTGGGAAGAATATAAAACGGCACTTAGGCAATTCAAGTCCGAGTGCCAAAAAGCCCAAAGGGAATCATGGAAAGTTTTTACTAACAAAATTGGGTTAGGCAGCTAGACTGAGGAAAGTATTATCTAAATCGAAAAGCCAATAAGAACTCATCGAAAACTCATCCAATATGAGGGAATCTCTTGAGAGGCTGATTACAAATAGCTTCCCGGGGAGTACCCTGGTGGAGGGGGAATCGATTGGGGAAGACGCTACTCCTTGGAGATCCCAAGTTGGAATGGAAGAGGAGCAAGCGAAGAGGCTGTGTACTTTCAACAAGGTAAGATGGGCAATAAAATTCTTCAGCCCATATAAATCACCGGGAAGAGATGAGATATATCCCATAATGCTAAAGAAGGGAGGTAACAAACCATGGAACAGACTCGTCCTACTCTTTAGAGTGTATCTAAAGTTCAGTAACACTCCTAAAAACTGGAAAGTGGCAAAGGTAGTATTTCTACCCAAACCAAACAAGACGGACTATAGTACACCTAATGCTTATAGACCAATACTGAAAAGTCTACAAAGACTCATAGAATGGAAAGTAAGGAACCAGATAGGCATAAACCAACTATCAAGTTGTGAACATGCATATATGAAAGGTAGATCGGTCGATTCCGCTCTACACAGCCTAGTACATCAAGTGGAAACAGCATTAATGTACAAGGAAGTTCCGTTAGGCTGCTTCATTGACATAGAGCGATAGTCTGGTCGAAAGCTATGGAGGTGGGCAGAAACCAGAAGATTTTGGACCAGGCCCAGCGTATGTGCTGCTTAGGCATAACAGGGGCTACTAGGTCAACGCCGACAAGGGCCTTAGAGGTCATTCTAAATATAACTCCACTGGAATTCTACGTTAAACAAGTAGCACTAGACTCGGCTGTACGTTTGCGAATGAATAAACTGTGGAAGGTAAGGGGAGCGCAAACCCAACATGAGAAGATCGTCCAAGTATGTAATGGAAATACGATCAAGAGATTCTTTGAGGAAGAAGATTGCTGGGAATTCAAAACGGGTAATCCAAATTTGGAGACAATCTTAAAAACTCAGTTCCCGACAAAAAGTGAATGGATTAACAATAGGGTGATTCACGAAAACACTTTAGCGATTTACACAGACGGCTCAAAATGCGAGCGTGGCTGTGACTTTGGAATATCGTGCGAGGAACTAAACCTGGATTTATGGGGAGGGGTTAACGACTCCTCTTTGGTTCTTCAATGTGAAATCGCAGTAATAGAGATAGGAGCTAAACAGCTAATAGAACGGACAGTAAGACCCTTTAGGATTTCAATATGGACGGATAGCCAGGCGTACATCAAATCTTTAACTAACACCGAGGTAAAATCTAAAACGATAGAGGGATGTAAACAGACCCTCACGGAACTAGGGAGACAAAACGATGTCACCCCAATATACGTGCCGGGGCACTGCGGCATCCCAGGAAATGAAAAAGCAAATGAGCTGACGCAAATGAGGACACTCCAATAATGCTCAACCTGAGCATACCCATCCATGAAGTCAGAAAGGAAATCATGGAATGGGTAACGAGGAAGCACAAAGAAAAATGGGAGGCATCCGACATCGCCAGACATACAAAGGCGTTTTGGGGAACTCTCAATGCACATCAATCTGAAAAGATCATTAAGCTTAACAAATCCAAACTAAAACTTCTTGTTGGCCTTGTGACAGGACATGCAAGACTAAGAGCTCATGCCATAAAAATAGGAAGGACAAACACCAGTCTATGCAGGGGATGTGGGGAAGAAGACGAGACCGTATTACACGTTCTCGGCCACTGCCCAGCCCTAACGCAAAAAAGATCTAGAATCTTAGGAACATACTACTGCGAAGATTTAGCAGAAGTAAAGAAATCAGGGTATAATCGAATTATTCAATTCGTTACGGGGATAAGTTAGCTCGACAGTGGACTTTAAGGTACGCTGACGAGCAGGGGGCGTACAACGGGCCACTAAAGGCCTCAGTGCAAGGAAGACATGCATCTTTCCCCCCTCGAAAACCAACCAACCAACCAAAAATTTGATGCTCTTTATTCTTTAAATTAACATAAAAGTAGTTTTTGATTCTAACTGGACATACACAATTTTCTAATTAGCTTCGGTTTGTTTTAATTATCGACTTACATAAATTTCTTTTGCTTACTAAACACACTAGAATTATGTTCCGCGGCCAAAAAATGCTTCAATTAGCCTTAGGTCAAAGCCTTAGAATATATAACAACAGGAAAGGCCCTCATCTGTGAAATCGTGTACGTGTGATCGGCATTTGGCTTTTAGGCGAGGCGGGGACGGAGAGCTCTTCTCATTAGTTTGCGAACTGTCAAAGTGATTATCGTGAATTGTTTGATGGTTTAACAATTTTGTTTTGTAATTCCCTATAAAGTTCCGAGTGTTTTTTTCTCTTTATTTTAGTGCAATATATTAGAAAACTGTAAAGCTAATAGCTTTCAACTTTTTGAACTGTATACAGTGTACTTTAATAGTGAAATTGTTGAAATGAAGTGCGCGGTTTTGTGTTGTGCAAACAATCGGCGTTGTACACGTGGAATATCGTTTTTCAGGGAAGTTATATACTCTAAGGTCAAAACTTGACAGCGGAAAATTTTTTATGATCCCGCAAAATTCAATTATTATCTGCAACATGCAACCGGATGGCCCGCTACTAATGATTGAGACGGAAAATTATTCAAATTACGATGAAAACATGGATAATGGCCTAGAAACGATCGAGGAGGCCAACAATGGGTAAGGTAGGAAAGGGAATCTAATCATTTTGTATATTTGGTAATAATAGCCAACTTTTTCCTTATCAGTTGAATCACTAGATGAAGATCTCTTCTCAGTTAATGCAAATTTGCATAATAAAGAACGCAATAAAGTTGAACTCGAAATTAACAATAATGATTTATCATTACCAGGTACGAAATCTGAGCACTTGTAAGCAAGGGTCGTAACAGTTATAGAACTTTTTCAATCTCTTCTAGTTTATCGGTTATACTGGAACCTTTTCACATAAATCTGCGAGCATAACTTTTCTATTTGGAATTTATAATTTAGAGTTCTAAAAAATAAGTGTTCCTCTCCTGTGAAAACTTTTATCTCCCAAAAATTAAATATTTCTCTTATAAAGGGAAAAATACCAAATAAAGAAGAAAAATAAATCTTCTTTCTCTTATTTTAGGCTCCAATTAAATCAACACGTTTTGAGAAAGTTCATATTAAAGAAGATATATAGAGAAAGTACTGCCAATTCGATATACCAAATTAAGAAAACAAAAACTTCTTCCCTCCCATATGGTCACTATTTCCGCTATTTTTCGTGCCCTTTCGCGCACCATGTACATTTACAAATTTGCTGTCAAATGACAAATGGCGCGAAAGTTTATTTTCCTCTCGGTAAAGTGCGCGCGCGAATTACATTGAAAAGACTGAATCGATTACATCGAAGAATTATCGTGCAATAAGTGTAAGTTTATTAATTTTGATTTAGATTTTATTAATTTTAGGTGATTTAGAACCGTCATAGTGACATTTACCATGTAATTAGTTGAGTTTTTCGTGCTTTCGCGTAAATGTTGTACCACATCACTGCGCCATACTTAATTTAAGGGTAGAGCAGCCAACTTTAAAAAAACCGGATGAGGGAAGATTCTTCGTGCAGTTTAACGAACCTGGGCCATATTGGCGGTACTTTCTCTATATACCTTCTTTAGTTCATATATCCGTTTTTATAGTCCACACAGTTACCATAAATCAGCAGGCACCCAAGGCAGAAAAGAGAGAAATAAATTGAAAAATCAAATAAAAAGTTATTTGATTAAAAAATTTGTTTGTAATTATCGGATAAAAATTTAGGGGAGATTTAAGTTTCTGTGGCACGCCGATTTGACGATGAATTTCGATAAAGCACCCCAAAATAAAACGAAAATAATAAATAAATTTTTTTGATATCTGGCTTAGTTTAAAGAAGTTATATAGAGAAAGTACTGCCAATTCGATATACCAAATTAAGAAAACAAAAACTTCTTCCCTCCCATAAGTTCACTATTTCCGCTATTTTTCGTGCCCTTTCGCGCACCATGTACATTTACAAATTTGCTGTCAAATGACAAATGGCGCAAAAGTTTATATTCCTCTCGGTAAAGTGCGCGCGCGAATTACATTGAAAAGACTGAATCGATTACATCGAAGAATTATCGTGCAATAAGTGTAAGTTTATTAATTTTGATTTAGATTTTATTAATTTTAGGTGATTTAGAACCGTCATAGTGAGATTTACCATGTAATTAGTAAAGAAGGTATATAGAGAAAGTACCACCAATATGGCCCAGGTTCGTTAAACTGCACGAAGAATCTTCCCTCATCCGGTTTTTTTAAAGTTGGCTGCTCTACCCTTAAATTAAGTATGGCGCAGTGTTGTGGTACAACATTTACGCGAAAGCACGAAAAACTCAACTAATTACATGGTAAATGTCACTATGATGGTTCTAAATCACCTCAATGGTTTTGTAATTTGCTAGATTTTAGGACCAAAGTGAACGAGGATCTGACAGACTAAATAAATAAGAAACAAAAAGCTAAATTAAAGAATGAAAACATAACAATTTGTCCTAGGATTTTCTGTACACTCTAATGTTAACAAAATTAATAAACTTACACTTATTGCACGATAATTCTTCGATGTAATCGATTCAGTCTTTTCAATGTAATTCGCGCGCGCACTTTACCGAGAGGAAAATAAACTTTCGCGCCATTTGTCATTTGACAGCAAATTTGTAACTGTACATGGTGCGCGAAAGGGCACGAAAAATAGCGGAAATAGTGACCATATGGGAGGGAAGAAGTTTTTGTTTTCTTAATTTGGTATATCGAATTGGCAGTACTTTCTCTATATACCTTCTTTAGTAATTAGTTGAGTTTTTCGTGCTTTCGCGTAAATGTTGTACCACAGCACTGCGCCATACTTAATTTAAGGGTAGAGCAGCCAACTTTAAAAAAACCGGATGAGGGAAGATTCTTCGTGCAGTTTAACGAACCTGGGCCATATTGGCGGTACTTTCTCTATATACCTTCTTTAGTTCATATATCCGTTTTTATAGTCCACACAGTTACCATAAATCAGCAGGCACCCAAGGCAGAAAAGAGAGAAATAAATTGAAAAATCAAATAAAAAGTTATTTGATTAAAAAATTTGTTTGTAATTATCGGATAAAAATTTAGGGGAGATTTAAGTTTCTGTGGCACGCCGATTTGACGATCAATTTCGATAAAGCACCCCAAAATAAAACGAAAATAATAAATAAATTTTTTTGATATCTGGCTTAGTTTAAAGAAGTTATATAGAGAAAGTACTGCCAATTCGATATACCAAATTAAGAAAACAAAAACTTCTTCCCTCCCATATGGTCACTATTTCCGCTATTTTTCGTGCCCTTTCGCGCACCATGTACATTTACAAATTTGCTGTCAAATGACAAATGGCGCGAAAGTTTATATTCCTCTCGGTAAAGTGCGCGCGCGAATTACATTGAAAAGACTGAATCGATTACATCGAAGAATTATCGTGCAATAAGTGTAAGTTTATTAATTTTGATTTAGATTTTATTAATTTTAGGTGATTTAGAACCGTCATAGTGAGATTTACCATGTAATTAGTAAAGAAGGTATATAGAGAAAGTACCACCAATATGGCCCAGGTTCGTTAAACTGCACGAAGAATCTTACCTCATCCGGTTTTTTTAAAGTTGGCTGCTCTACCCTTAAATTAAGTATGGCGCAGTGCTGTGGTACAACATTTACGCGAAAGCACGAAAAACTCAACTAATTACATGGTAAATGTCACTATGACGGTTCTAAATCACCTCAATGGTTTTGTAATTTGCTAGATTTTAGGACCAAAGTGAACGAGGATCTGACAGACTAAATAAATAAGAAACAAAAAGCTAAATTAAAGAATGAAAACATCACAATTTGCCCTAGGATTTTCTGTACACTCTAATGTTAACAAAATTAATAAACTTACACTTATTGCACGATAATTCTTCGATGTAATCGATTCAGTCTTTTCAATGTAATTCGCGCGCGCACTTTACCGAGAGGAATATAAACTTTCGCGCCATTTGTCATTTGACAGCAAATTTGTAAATGTACATGGTGCGCGAAAGGGCACGAAAAATAGCGGAAATAGTGACCATATGGGAGGGAAGAAGTTTTTGTTTTCTTAATTTGGTATATCGAATTGGCAGTACTTTCTCTATATACCTTCTTTAGTAATTAGTTGAGTTTTTCGTGCTTTCGCGTAAATGTTGTACCACAGCACTGCGCCATACTTAATTTAAGGGTAGAGCAGCCAACTTTAAAAAAACCGGATGAGGGAAGATTCTTCGTGCAGTTTAACGAACCTGGGCCATATTGGCGGTACTTTCTCTATATACCTTCTTTAGCTTAGTTTAGCAGATATTCGATCTTAAAATTTTAAAAACACATGACTTCACAACCTGTCAAAAGAGGTGTATTAATTAGGCTTTTAGGTGTTTTATTAACTAACCAATGCAATATATGCCTCTGCAGGGTGGGGGAGGGGGGACGGGGGGAGGGGCGGCAGAAAGTATAATAAAAAAGTTCGCGCTATCTTTGAGTTCGGCCATTTTGACAAGTCGTGAAGTTATTTGTCACTAAAATTTCAAGATTGAATATTTAAGGAGATTTATTAACAAACTGGGAATATATTCTTTTGCAGGGTGGGGGGGACGCAAGTTAATAAAAGAACTAAAAGACTTATTTATACACCTCTTCCTCCCAGAAAGTTTAATAAAAAAGTTCGCGCTATCTTTAAGTTCGGCCGTTTTGACAAGTGATGTGTTCCTAAAATTTCAAGATCGAATATCTTGAAATCTATACCAGATATCAAAAAAATTTATTTATTATTTTCGTTTTATTTTGTCGTGTTTTATCGAAATTCATAAAAAATTTCGCGTCTTAAGCCTTTAAGGCCGTTTTAACAAGTCGTGAAGTGATGTGTTCCTAAAATTTCAAGATCGAATATCTCCAAAACTAAGCCAGATGTCAAAAAAATTTATTTATTATTTTCGTTTTATTTTGTAGTGTTTTATCGAAATTCATCGTCAAATC
This sequence comes from Leptarthrus brevirostris, assembly GCA_964036015.1. Classification (NCBI taxonomy): domain Eukaryota; kingdom Metazoa; phylum Arthropoda; class Insecta; order Diptera; family Asilidae; genus Leptarthrus; species Leptarthrus brevirostris. The sequence goes on along the minus strand of OZ038371.1, from coordinate 129,406,096 downwards.
CGGGTGCCACGGAAACTAAAATCGAGCCAAAATTTATTTGATTAAAAAAAATTATTTTTCCTTCGTTTTATACAAGGTCTCTTATAATTAGGAAATTCACTGCCTTGTTATATTACCCATTTACATGAGCTTTTGCTAACTTGCTTACATTCATGCGCATGTATCGCAACTTTAGTATATGTACTATTGTGAAATTTCATCTTTTCACTGCCGGGATTTCAGTTTTGGTAAATTCAAATTTTTTTTTGTCACTAATAGTAGGACATTTTCAAACTTTCTTTGTTTATAAAATTATTTGTGTCATAAATTTATAAAGTAATGTGTAAGGTCTATTTATATAAATGTAAGTTTGAAAATTTCCTACTATAATTGATTTTTTTTTTAATTTCACTATTTTTTATCGATTTTACTGTATGTTATACCAAAAGTACCAAAACTGAAACCCCAGCATGTATCGCAATTTTACTAAAACTACTTGCATACACCGCAAACAAAAGTATCTATCCCTATTGCCTAAAAAATAAATGTTCCACAGGAACATTTCAAATATAAAGGTTGGGGAAGATGCATATTTTCCTGCTATGTTGTTATATCCCTCCAAACTTGACAAACTATGCTGATGCAAATGGTCGAAGTCTTTACGATATTTTAATTCTTAGTTTAGATTTTATTAATAATATGACAAACCCTGAGGACGAAATTATCCTTCTTGGTGACTTTAACTTACCCAACGTTCAATGGGTATTCAACGCTGATGACAATGACTACCTTCCTTCAAACTGTCTTGCTGCTAAAGACTCCCATTTTCTTGACGCCATCTCCTCCTCTGGTTTACACCAAATGAGTGATGTAAAGAACTCTATGGGAAGGCAGTTAGATCTTATCTTTTCTTCCGATTCGAGTAATACTATAATTGAGCCAACTTCTCGCAAATTATCCGCTATCGACAGTTTACACCCACCCATTTCCATCTATTTTTGCTACGATGGTTCTAATATTGTTGACCCCAACGTAGATCAGTACGTTCTTGATTTTAAAAGGGCGGACTTCTCTGATCTTTCAAACAGGATCCTCTCAATCGATTTCCCATTACTTTTTTATGATTGTGATGTCGACGATTGTGTTTCTGTATTTTATGATAAGATTTATGATCTGTTTAATTCCTGTGTACCACTCAAGCGGTCGAGATCATCCTGCCATTCTCCCCCGTGGTATACTAGGGAACTACGGAGTCTTAAGAATAAAAAAAATAAATTATGGAAAACCTACTTACGTTGTGGTAGCACGTCAGCTTATTCTGAATTCGTATATTGTCATGACTGCTTTTTAGCGTTATGTTCATCCTTATACAGGGAATACCTTGATGTTATTCGCAGTAACTTGCATAATGATCCTCGTACCTTTTTTAAATTTGTAAATTTGAAGAAGAAAACTGATAATTATCCATCTACAATGTGGTATAATGGATCCTCTAGTTGTAGCGCGCCCGATATTGCCGATAACTTTGCATTGTTTTTTGAGGGCGCCTTTTCACCAGGCCACTTTGTGCCTTCCCTGGATGATTTTGGCCATATCCAAAACCGTCCCGCTACCTCCATTGCTTTCCCCATTATATCTCGTGATATTATCTTGAATCTTATCAAGGAGCTTAAACTGGACTTTTCCTTTGGTCCTGATGGTGTTCCACCCGCATTCTTGAGATCCTGTTCTGATGCCTTACTCACTCCATTCATCTCATCTTCAATAAATCTCTTCAGGCCGGTAGATTTCCTACGTTATGGAAGAGCTCCTTTATAATTCCTGTTTATAAAAAGGGGCACAAAAACTTCATAACAAATTATAGGCCAATCGCGAAGCTTTCCTGCATACCCAAGTTGTTTGAATCTGTTATATATTCACAGCTTGTTGGGCAATGTAAGGGGTTAATCTCATCTAATCAACATGGCTTTCTGCCTGGTAGATCGACGACAACTAACCTGCTAGAATTTACATCCCACATTATCTCTGCCTTCCAACAAGGTTTCCAGACTGATTGTGTCTACACCGACTTCAGCAAGGCATTTGATAAGCTCCCTCACTCCGTGATTATGCTTAAGCTTGAAAGGTTGGGTTTTCCGCCTTTGTTGCTCGACTGGATCTGCTCTTACTTAAAAAATAGGACTTACCGTGTCTCTTTCCGTAATACTTTATCTAGAGTCGTTAGGGCTTCATCTGGTGTGCCGCAGGGTAGCCATCTGGGGCCGTTGCTGTTTATTCTTGCCATTGACGACATTGTCCCTTTGATTAAGCACTCCAAAGTTTTAATCTACGCAGACGATATGAAGATTTTCTCATGCGTTGGAAACAGTTATGATTCTTACTGCATTCAGGATGATTTGAATACCTTCGGGGGTTGGTGTGCGTCAAATGGACTGCAACTTAACCTGGATAAATGTGAAGTTGTGCCATTTTCTAGGAACATCAATCAGCTCGTCTTTGATTATACCTTTGCGAAAACTAATATCCGTCGTGTGGAGTCCGTTACTGACCTCGGTGTAAAGCTAGACAGAAAACTCGATTTCACTCTGCACATAAACCATATCGTATCTCGGAGTAATTCTGTCCTGGGTTTTGTTAAGCGATGGTCAAGGGAGTTTTCTGATCGACAGACCCTCATTCACTTATTTTTTTCTTTAGTTAGACCAATTCTCGAATATGCATCTCAGGTTTGGTCTCCTTGCTATGCTGTTCATTCTAGACGCATTGAATCGGTGCAGCGGAACTTTGTTAGGTTCGCACTAAGGGACCTCCCGTGGAATGATCCATTAAGGCTTCCTCCTTATGAGGATCGTCTCCGATTGCTTAATATGCACTCGTTGGAGGAAAGACGTAGAGTTGCTGACCTAGTATTTATTCACCAGCTTTTGAACTCGAATATAGATTCTCGCTCTCTTGCAAGTTTAGTTACTTATAGGCATACTCCGTATAGGTTAAGGAGATTGCCTTTACTACATGTTGTCCATTCTCGGTCTAACTATGGTATGCATGAGCCTATTAATCGCATGTGCAGAACCGTGAATATGTGTCCTATTTTTGACCTGGCTCTTGCTAAGGATTTGCTTAAGCGATCTCTGTTATCAATGCACCCCTGATTTTTTTGTTTGGACGTGTTTTGGTTTCTTGTTTACTAATATTTTTCTTTGCATGGGTTGTGGGAGCCTCATTCACCTCAATATATGTTATATTCTGGTGAATAGGTCACTTGGTTCCAGGCTTCTGCCTGTGAAGTGCGCCTTTTGAGTTAGAAGGGTTAATTCTATTTATTTATTTAATTTTTTTTGAGACCCTTGAAGATAACTGACCAAACATTCCCAGAACAGTTATATTAAAAGTTTTAAAATTACCTCTTCTTAAGAAACTTTTACGCATAAATCTGCTCTTGATTATATAAGTTCTTTGAAATCTTGCACATGAAGATTTATATTTGCAGTTAAAATTATAGAGGTTTCAGGGGAATACATATTTTTAAATTGAAAATATTAAGGTTCCAGAGGAAGCTTTTAAAAATAAAGGTTAACTCTATGCTATTTGTAAGACCAATTCCCCAAGAAATAACAGTAAGTTTTCGTTTTTCAGTCGAGTCCCAGAATTCGATTCTTAAACGGCGCAAAGGCCGCCATGTTAATCGAAGTGAATGGAAAAACCGCCGTGAGAGTTTAAACAGGAAAAAAGGATTATCCTACAAAGGAAAGCGTAAATATAATAATAAATGGACGTACGATATAAATAGGAATGGAAAGGAATTAAAGCCTCGCTGCAATTGCGCCTTCTCTAAAAAGGATTCCTGCATCAATTTATATGCATTTACATATATTTAATAATTTTTAGAAGTTGTCATGGGGAGAAAAAAAATTTTCGTGCAATGCTACGCAAAGAAAACAGGTACGACAAGAATGAGAGTGAGAAATGACGGAGATGCGGACGATTTATCCTAAGGTGATCAAACTTCATGATTTTATCCCGGATAGTGGAAACTTCTCGCACATAAATAACCGAATTTCACCTATAGTGTCAGTTCCATCTATCACGGAGGAGATCTTGTTGAAGCATATTACTGCACTTCCTACTGACTTTTCTGGTGGTCCTGATGGGGTTCCTGCTGCAGTCATAAAGAAATGTTCTTCGGTGTTATTGGGGCCTTTGCTCTTTTTATTCAGGAAGTCTCTCTCGCGGGTCCATTTCCCAGCACTTTGGAAGATATCCTTTTTAATTCCTATTTTCAAGAGTGGAAATAGAAGAAACATTTCCAACTACAGGCCAATTGCTAAGTTGTCCTGTATTCCTAAGCTCTTTGAACTGTTAATTCAATCCCAATTATCCGACGTGTGTAAAGGCTTAATCTCCACCCGGCAGCATGGTTTTCTCCAGGGAAGGTCCACCGTTTCAAACTAGGTTGAGTTTGTTTCCTGCACTGTGGGTGGTTTCACAGATGGTTACCAAACTGACTGTATTTACACTGATTTTAGTAAGGCCTTTGATAAGCTGTCCCACTCTATCATTGCTTTTAAATTGGCTAAGTTGGGTTTCCCGCCCTCGCTTATTGTTTGGATTAAGTCGTATTTATCTAACAGGACTTATAGGGTACGCTTTCGTGGCGCACTCTCTTATGATTTTGTGGCTCATTCTGGTGTTCCCCAGGGCAGTCATCTGGGTCCATTGTTATTCATCATATCTATAGATGATATCTCGTATTTGCTTCAAAGATGTAAAATTCTAATTTATGCTGACGATTTTAAGATCTTTCTCCCAATCAAATCTGATGCTGATTGTGAGATTTTGCAATCAGAGTTGGACATTTTTTACGAGTGGTGCCGCAACAACAATCTCAAGTTGAACATTGAGAAATGTCAGGTTATGTCCTTCTCGAGGTCTTCCAGCTTCCGTACTTTTCAGTACATGTTTGAAGGCACAGTTATAAAGCGGGTGGAAGGGGTCAGGGACTTGGGAGTGTATCTTGATGTTAAATTGAACTTCATCTCCCATATTAATAACGTCGTTGCTAGGGCAAACTCTATGCTGGGATTTATTCTTCGATGGTCCAAGGAATTTCCAAGCCCTCAAATAAGACTCCATCTTTATACGTCCCTGATTAGACCCCTGCTTGAATATGCTAGTCAGGTTTGGTCTCCGTTCTACGGATCCCACATTAAATGTATCGAGTCCGTCCAGCGTAGATTTGTACGATCGGCCCTGCGTTGTTTGCCTTGGGATGACCCTCTTATTCTACCACCTTATGAGGAGCGTTTAGGGTTACTGCAGCTTGTTACACTTGAGAGGCGTCGTTGGGTTGCAGATTTGATATTTTTGCATCAGCTTCTGCAGGGAAAGATAGACAGTGTTGTGCTTGCTTCCAAAGTTTTGCCTAGAGAACTTTCCTATTCCCTGCGTAATCGATCAGTTTTTCAGATTGCTTTTTCTCGCACTAATTACGGCATGTTCGAGCCTATTAATCGCATGTGTAGGTCTGCTAATGATATTGGAGACGTTTTTGATACTAGTGTGGACAAAGTGACACTTAAAAGGAGTATCTACAATTTATAATTTTAGTCTTTTGCTCGCACTGCTTTTTGTTTTGATTTCTCGTTTTTGTTTGTTATGCATGTTGACCCGTGTATATGTATCCTCTTTTTGACTTGACTGGGACTTACTTTAATGATCTCTGTTGACTATGCACCTCATATTTTTATGTGTGGCGTATTTTATTCGGGTGTTAATTTAATTACTAATATTATTTGCATGGGTGTGGGAGCCTCATTCGCCTCCATATTTTGTTATATGGGACGAATAGGTCAAATGATTCTAGGCTTCTGCCTATGAGGTGCGCCTTCTGAGTTAGAAGGATTAATTCTTATAAAAATATTTCTTGAATGTCAATGGGCCGGAGATAAGAGTGTGCAAAACTATGTTTCCAAATACTCTAAACATTCATCAGGACACTGTTTTAAACTGGCTGAAAGAGAAGCACAATACTGAACCGGCAGTCGCTTTTGGTAAACCCTCGGAACTCTTCAGAACAAAAATTTTCTGAGGATCTCCCGGATCGTAACACCAGGCGGGTCAAATACGCTGAAAACAATAAAATGTTGAAACTTTTTTTCAATAATATTGCAAAAATGGAATCGCTGGAACTGCAGGGCATCGAGCAATAAATTGTACTTGGAACCAAACTGGTCAAGTAAAGCTCAGCTTTACAACGAATATAGAGATATTTGGTGCACGAAAAAGGGAACCGCAACTGTTTCTTCTACTAAATTTAGTCAGGTGTTCGATGACATCAGTCTAAGTTTATAGAAGTTTTATCGAAAAAAATAAATAGAAAAGTTGATAGGTTTGAAGGGGGTTAACATTTTACCTCGGCTGGAGCTCTGCGGAGATCAACCTGGGTGTTTTAAATGGAGATGTATAATTTTCTATTCCTTTTTGAAAAATACGAAAATTTTGTCCGTACAATTTTTTCCTAGCCTAATTTCCGCCGATAATTGGTTTACAAATCCAATTATAATTAAAAAATCGGGTCATATCAGTGTAAACTGGCTCGAAAAAAGACTTTTTCGACCCGAGAGAATGCTGTAGAAAAATGGGCTTAGTTCGATATTTTGTCAAAACACTCCCGTGTTCATAAAAACTCCTTGAATCTGTTCAAAACTAGATTTTTAAGACAACTCTTGACGGAAATGTTGAAACCAAAAGTTTCATATATTTCGGCCAGGAATCGAAAAAAAAAATTGTCACGTTTCGCACTTCTGTGGACGCCTATCTTTAGAGATCGATATGCAGTTCTAAGTTACTATTTGACTGCAAAATCGGTAGTATTAATGATGCTGTCTTTAATCTGGTTCCGTTCGGCGTCACTGATCCATGGCCTTCGTCCTCTCTCTAACAATCCCAACAAGCCCTTTCACAGTTTGGGTCGATGTAATCGTCGGGTTTTTGCCGATGTTCAGTGTTAAGTCAAACTTACCGTAAACCGTACGTTCAGAAGACAGGTTTAAGAAATAACTCCCTATTTGCGTTCCTGCTTTTGAGTCCAAACTTTCCCATTACATATTTCAAAACGATAATGTTCGAGCTAATTTTGGCGTTGAGATCCCCTTAACGTCTTTTCTAGCCTTGTCAGAGGTGTCGCCTAGGAGTTGGTCTTTGATTATTATATCCTTCTGCTCAGTCGCCACATAGCATTGAATTACAGAGATGTTAAGTATCGTGATCCGGAACCTGGCGATGATAATTCGACCGGATATTAATGGCCAGTCAGCTGCCATGCAGGGTGTTTCTGATTCTCCCTGGCCACAGTATAGCAGCATATCTAGATGTTACGGATGTAGACTATCTCCACCTAATCGTAGTTTCACCAAACCCTAAAATATTTATTTTGTACAGGGCCATTTCCTGCTCTACCTCCATAATCCTCGCGTATCCACTTTGTAACGCGTGGACCGATTTGGATGGTTCTCTTTTTGTTGTACAGAGTATGATCCCCCATTGCTAATAGGAGAAAAAAAATTGGCGTAGGGTGGGGGGAGGGGTAGTTTAACTTCGTAACGTGTGGACCGATTTGGACAATTCTTGTTCTGTTGGGTAGAGTATGTTCCCTGGTTGATACCACGACAAAAACAATTTTGGTGGGCTGGGGGTGGGGGTGGAACTTAACTTTGTAACGCGTCGACCGATTTGGATAGTTCTTTTGCTGTTGTATAGAGTGTGATCCCGTATTGCTAATAGGAGAATAATTTGGTCCTAAGATGGGGGTTAGGAGGGGGAGGGTAGTTTCACTTCAACAGCAACAACAAAAGTATTTAATCGTTCTTCCTTATGATCCCGTGAGCTGAAACGTTCAGGTAGTTTTATGTATTATCTTCAATTGTGGTTGGGTAGTTGTTTTGTTTATTCAATTTGCACCGACTTCAAAATGTCGTAATAGATATAAAATTAAAAATTATTTTATCGCTTTTCGTGAAGTCGGTTCAACTTTATTTTAAAAACTATTTTATTCAGATAAGCGAGTTACTCGTTTACCTATCTGAGAGTGCATTTCCATAGCACATAGATTTTCTTTGAGCCCAGATATTTTGGTTCAACCGGGCTTGGGACCGTCTACGGCGGAGTTATTTATGTACCATATCATTAGATTTTACGGCTTTTTAGGATCTGACGCATATAGCCTTGAATAAATGATTTGCTACAAATTGAACAAAACTTCTTGCAATCGAGCGTGTAATTCTAATTATCCCGTACAGACAATCAACAGATTTTTTTATATCCGGTATACATATCAAGACCTAGAACAAAAAACGCTAGAAATGCGAAAGGTCAGTTCACATTCTTCACATAAAGTTATAAGGCTGGAGTTGGGCCCATAATTTTTGATATGTAACAAAAGCTTTTTTCACGGCGATTTTATTGGCAATGTCAGGTCAATTCGAGACGCAATTAAAAATTTTCATGCTTTTCTTCATTTCTAACTATTTCTTCGCGAACAGTGGAGAAAGTCAAAAGAATGGCAAACTATTTAGGTAGTAGAGAAAAATAAGAGATATAAAAAATATGAATCGCCACTGGAGTATGAACCTGAATGAAACTTAGCGACCACGGGGCATAAGACTAAAGTCTCATGAAGCGAGTTATCGAAAGATATGGTCGCGGATGAGTTTCCTGCACTCTATCTGATTTTCGAAGAGCAACGAGGGCAGCTATTACTTGATTATGAAATTTTCTTATGTTTAATTAACTTTCATGTTTTGCACATGTTTCGCAAAAGATCAAATCTAATTTTTGCTTGTTCGGGGAAAGGTTAGCAGAAGAAGCAAAGTGAAACTAAAACATAAAATTAAGATACCGACGGTTATTGTATGAGTTCTGCCCTATAAAAAGTAAATAAATTATGTTTTTATGCAATTTACTTCAGTTATATGGTAAAATGAAGCAATATATAAAAGTAAATATGCTAAATGAAACGAAGTGATTGCATTACACTATATACATCTTGATTTGGATTGTGACCGTACAAAATTTAAGGAGGCTGTTGCTATAAGGTGTTCATAGCTACTACTTACTCTTAGTTAAATATAGTAGTTTAGTTGTAGTTGTGGGTATTGAATGTTTTTTTGTCTTATTATTAGATATTTGTTTTCTAATTGATAATGAATTTTCGATTTTTTTTGCTTTTCGATATAAATCTTATAAGCTTCCTTTCTTGTATATTTATTTATTTATTTAATTAAGCTTAATACAAGCTATAACATAATAATAATACTAATACTACAAGCTATACTAGATGATAAATGATGGAATAATAAATAAATTGAAAAAGCTACAATATGAGCTCTCATTAAGGAACAAACTGGCTGGAAGGAAAACGAATTAAGAAATGCGATCAGGATGGACGGGGTCAAGATATAAAGATTTGTGAAGGGATGATTTACTCAGATGGAAGTCAAAGGAGGAAAGGTCGTTGAATTTTCGAAGCATCCTGGTAATTGGCTCGCTTTGACCGTAGTTTGTGCGTAGGCGGTCGAGTCGGAAAAGGGGAGTGAACCTAAGGTTGCGGGGATTAGTATAGATGGGTAAAGATTGCAGGATTGAAGGGCAGTCTATGGCTGCTGGAGAATCGACGGACGAGTTGAAGCCTTCTAGGATACGGTGATCCTCATCTGGATATTCTCAAGTGTTAGTTACACCTCCAAGTGGTAGCAACCGGGCAATGCATCCTAGAATGTAGCCAAGTAACTAATGCGGGAGGAGATAACCTCTTGAAAAAATCCCCCTAACTCCAAGAGAGTCTGCAGTGTTGCGTCCCCTCTGCAGGACCCAGGGGTAATTGGGTCGCAAATGGCGTTTTCCTCGGGCGCTTCTGTTGTAGTGGAGGTGGATTGTATGGGAGACCCCAACAGGTTGGCTATACCCACGGCACCCACAACACAACAGTAGCAGTTTTGGGAGAATTACCTTTAGAAGGAACTGTGGCGGCTGTGGAGGCTGGCTCTCTTCCACCGGCTGAAACTGCTGTAGCAGTCCTGGAGAAGGGTGCCATTGGCATAATAACAACTAGCAGTTCTTCAGGTGCGGCGGTGCAGAGACGGGAGACTCTAACGAGTTGGCTATCTCCGCGATACGCACACCAGGAGAAGATGCAGATCTGCCTTCCAAAGGGTTAGCTGCGGTTAATCCGGAGGGGGTTTCTTGTCCTGGCTCAGGACTAAAGCGTTACGGCCTGGAACCCTTCAATGCCGTAGGCAGAGAAGGGATGAAGGTTGTAACTAACGCATGGACCAAAAAGGAACACTGGAAACGGTGGGAAAATATGGATTTATGCAGATCTGCCCTCCGTAGGGTTAGCTGCGGTTAATCCGGAGGGGGTTCCTTGTCCTGGCTCAGGACTAAAGCGTTACGGCCTGGAACCCTTCAATGTCGTAGACAGTGAAGGGGTAAATGATGTAACTAACGCATGGACCAAGAAGGAACACTGGAGACGGTAGGAAATCATGGATTTATGCAGATAGGCTAGGATTCTAGCAGTGACCCAGGAAACCGAGGTTAGTGGCGACAGTGGGATAACTGGATACTCAGTTGCCCCCACTAAGGGAGACTGGGAGGGGACGAAAAGGGACCCGGTTATGTGGTCTGTTTCGGCTAATCCCCAGAGAGGTGTTTTTAGTGAGTAAGAATCTCACACTACCGGAGGGCACGGGCTGTCTGGTGTCTTTTGGAAGATTTTCACCTCTCCCGCAAAAAAAAAAAAAAAAAAATGGCTCCACTTAATAGCTGATGAATGAAGAGAATGTCAGAAACATCACGACGTTTACTTAAGGGTTGTAAGTCAATCAGTTTCAGACGGTTTTCATAGGGTGGACGGTTGAATCTGTCTGCCCACAGGAGATCACGTAGAGCGAAGCGAACGAACCTACGCTGGACGGATTCAATCCTATTGACATGGGTTGTTTGTGTAGGTGACCATACCTGGCTGGCATATTCAAGGAGAGGTATAGTATAGTATTTAGGAGTATGGTGTTGTAAATGGAAGCGTATCTGTTGCCTCCATGCGACATTGGTAATTCCAGTATTATACCCACGCAAGCTAACACAGAACACGGGAGGAGTAAGCCTCTTGAGTAAAAGGGAATCTGGGAACGGGACCATATGAGGATGGGACTTTTCAAATCAGAATGATGCCTCTCAAGGGATCCGTAGTTAAGGGATCGCTAGTGGTATATTCTCAGAGGCAGCTCAACCTTCTGTTGTAATTTAGTTGAATAGAGAAGGTATTGAGGGATCTCTGCCTTAACGGTCAGTTTGTTTCTTCCCCAATTCGTGAGTTTTTTAATGGCTTATAAAAAAATTTAAAAGAATTCGCAGATTTTGAAGATAAGAAGGCGCAAGTGGAGGCAGATCTCCCTAGGTCAGAAAAAGGCAACGTTCTTAGGCTGGAATAATTTGAACTAAAGAAAAATTCCAAAGGATTCGAGGAAACGAAAGAGGCTGATTCTAAATCGGCTGGTAACGTGGCAACCAATCTGGCGGAAGGAAGCGCGAACTCGGTCTCGGGCGCTGAAATGCGCAAGCATCTTAAGGTGAAGAGAAAGAGGGAACGAAGATAAAAGCAATTCGCGTCAGCTAAGGCTACTAAGAAGGCAGATGTGGACCAGGAGGTCAACCAGTAGCTGAAAAATTGGAAACATTTGCCCTATAGGATTCAATAACAGATGAGGAAGGTCCGAGTAAGGTGAAGACCAAGGTGCGGTGAGGCCAGCTAACTTCGCGGATGGTGGAGAATCAATGACGGCCTCTGAAGCAAAAGTGGATAAGCAGCCGACAACGACGAAATCACCAGGACGAGGAATGAACCATGGTGGGAGGAGGCGTAAAACCCACTCTGGGCTGAGGCAAATGATCTTCGTCTCGGCATAATGGACGCTAGGAGGAAAAAATATCTTGACGACAAACATCTGCAAGTCCTCAAACCAGCCTTTTTAAGAGCCATTGAATCTTTTCCTGACATAGAGGTGAATTCAGCGGATCGCGTTCATGTTATCAAGAATATCAGGAGGGTGATGAGTTTTGCCCCAGAAGAGCCTAAAGGAAAGGATATCATCCTAAGAAGGTTGAGGAATCGGAACTCCTGGGAAGCAAGATGGGAAACTCAACTGTGGACTAGAATCGGCCTTCATCAAGTTTCAGTTGGCTAACAAAGGTCAGATGGAAAAACCGTTAGTTGGTAGGCCGACTGACAGATAATAAGGAAAAACTCCAGTAATGAGGGAAATGGGCCCGTACCGAGGGAAGAAGGTGAGAATACCCAGAAAGTATGGCAACTCAAACTGCATCACAATAAGGCGGCATCTTCTGTGGAAGAGAATCTAAACATAACGCTGCTGCAGTAACCCTAGATAATCAGAAAGACAATAAGAGGACTCTCGAAAAGGATTCGTAATTTGTTTTAGGTACACTCAGATAACACAACTAGATCCTGCGTTCTAGTTAGACGGAGAGTTCAGGTGGTGTTATTACCACAACTCACTACGCCAGACCTTGCGACGGTTTGTGTGGGATATGGGGACAAGGAGCTGGAAGCACGGAAGAAGGAGAGCAGGAAGGCTCTCAACGGAGCCATAAGTAGTCAGGATGTGGAAGCAGCCTGTGGCAGATGAAAGGCCTTAAAGAAAGAAATGAAGAAACGAAGAAGACGATCTATTAGGTCGTTAAGCCATTAAAGACAGCAGGATTAGGTGATATATTCCCAGCTCTACTTCAGTGGAGCAATGAGAATTTAGCCCTAATACTCAGGGGCATATACATAGTAGTGGAGAGAGGCTAAGGTCATATTTCTACTAAAAAAAAGACTATACTGAGTCGAAGTCTTTTAGGTGTGGTGGTAAGGACTTATCACATGGAGGGGATTGTGCTCGTAAGTTTCCCACTAAGTAGGAACGACATTGCAATTATGGCAAGGAGTACGTTCATGCGTGCCTTAGCAGAAACCGTAAGGAGAGGTCTTAGGGTCCTGGAGCAATGGTGCGTGGAAAAGGGGCTTATAATAAATGCAAATATTTCATCATTTTTACTAGGAAGAGGAAGAATATAGACTTTAGAAATTGTTTACAAGTAGTACTCTTTGGAGACTTACTTGTAAGGGACAAGCAAAAAGTCCGAAGAGCTAACAGGGCCCAACATCAATGTGGGAGGCTGTGTAGTTGAAGATGGGCTATCTCTCTGTGGGCCGCATAACAGATCTACACTATGATGGTATGATCCAGTATTTTGTATGCCTCGGTGGTCTTGTGGTGCTTCAAAGCCCAGGTACTTCAAAGGCAAATGAGTAAGGTTCAGAGACTGGCGTGTGTGGGGATAACAGGTGCCTTTCGAACCACGCCGGCATTGGGGTTAGAGATGATACTAGGTTTGCTGCTGCTATAAGACATATATGTGATGAGATCTGCAGCATCAGCAACTCCTCGCATGGATCGAGGTGCAAACTGGCACGGGTCTCGTGATAATCATGGGAATATAAAAATCCTGGATCTTCTGAAAAACAAAATACTAGAACTATAAATGTCTGTCGAGGGTACAGAAATGTAACGGTAATTGAGAGATATCATGTAAAGCTTATAAGAGATGGGTCCCTCATTGAAAACAGTCTAACTGAAGTTATAGGATGGTTGCAAAATAAGTGGGAGAGCAAGTGCTAGAATCTTTAGTGAGAACCTGAATTCGAACACCTATCTAAATGTCGGGGCGTATAACTCAGTCCATTAGGCGGTGATGCTGGCTCTGGTCTATACGCAGGATCACCTGCTAGAGGGTCGGTAAGGGATAAGAAGATAATGATCCGTGTATCCGTTAACCCAATGAATGTGCCCCATTGAATGAGATGACACTGACGTGGGTTAGGAGTCATGTAGTAATGAAAGGAAACGAGAGAGCATATGTACTGGCTAAACTGGGAGCTCCTTCGACGTGCGGAGCTATTTACTGCCTTAGGCAGAAGGACTGTTCGAGACGTGGGCAACGTGGGAGGCGTGTTGATAGGGTAATATGGCGATTGTAGCGCCGAGAAGTGCTGAACAGAAGAGGGTCCTGGATATGAAATGAAGGGCTCTAAGATGGCAGACGGCACTATTAACACGACATGTCATCTAGAGAAGATCAACATCCTCGAGGATGATACCTTTAGGCTGTGCCTGGAGGAGAAAGAGCAGAAGGAGGAAGCTGATGGAACACCACTGGATGAAGGACGAAAAGATTAGGGAGGTGTCTCAGAAGCAACTTTTTGCGCTGACTCGGGGGAGCGAGGTGAGGGACAAAATCTGGATTTTGTCCGGACCTCTCTCGAAAAAAGACCCGAATAAAGTGGTCTGATTTGGCCTACCACACTACCAGAGACAGTCAGGTCTCCTGATGTCTTTGGAAGATTTTCACATCTCGTAGGAGTATAATTTGTAGAATAAATAAATAAATAATATTGTATTATGTTTTACCTATTTTTCTATTCCTGTCTCAACGCCAAATCCACTTTCATCACTCCTCTCACCCCCTTATCTGTTCTCTCCACCCATTTTTATACTATTTGTCGTCCCCACCCTTAGTAACATGAATTAACATCTATATTTCAAGCAATTTCAAAAGATACCTCCAACATCAAAATTCCTTCAGCAGTAGTGTAGGAGAAATTACGCGTGTAAGAAAACTTGTAAGTTTCTACTTTTAGGTAGTTCTAGACTTGGTACAGCATTTTTAACTTGGTACCAATCTGGAAAAATATTCTATTAATCAAAGGAAGAATTATTTAAATCGGTCTACACGGTACGGAGTTAAGCTCGGTCATACATAAAAAACAAATACGGTTGGCTTCTTTTTTGTGAAACTCGGTAAGAAACAGAAAAACGCAACAAAAATGTATTTTTTTCAGAAACCTCTTACTGCCTACAAGTGGATTGATTAATTTTATTTTTAACAGCATAATAATAGGAAACCGAAGGAGGATTGAAAGTTGCAAAGAAATTGTTTACAATAATCACCTCGTACCCATTTCTATATAATCTGAAATGCGGCAAGAAACATTATTCCCAGTCTTATTTTCAAAGGATCTAATTCGCTAATTTATGTCAGGCCAGGTGGTTCTATTGAAAACTTTTTCGCGCGGCTGCTTTCAAGTACAAGGATACTTTACCGGAGTTAAAGTGTCGTGGATTCCAAATGCTGCTTTCGCGTGCACAATCTGACTTTATATTTAAGGGTAGACTAGCTGACATAAATAGTTAGTGAAGTGCCTCGATATAGGTCTGCACGCGGACTGTTATAGTCCTGGAAGGATTTCGGGTAAACGCGAAGTTGATCTTGAATTTCGAATAAACTTCCACGAAACAATGTCTTAATTGGTGGTGAAGTCTCTTAATGTTTTTATGCACCTCTAAATATTTTACGTGAGAATGTATGCACCCGAAATTATAGAAGGGAGTATCCAGGTAACATGTGACGAAGTTTTATTGTCTCTTTTAAAAACGCGACGCGGTTTTATTGTGCTTTTATTTTTAAAGGTATAAAAAGTGATGTGCTTATGTGCTTATAGCCTACAATTAAATAAATTAAGTGATAGCAGCATGTATCTTAACATTAAAAGGCCTCTCAAAGTGACGTGATGAAGTGCTTCATGAAATTTGATTACAACTTCTCTCCTGGTGTTAAGTGAATCGTTTTAAAGTGCTAAATACTTCTTTACAATTTTCCGTTGAGTTGACTGAACCAGAAAAGGTAAGCAAACTATAAATCATTAAAGAAACTTAAGGTAAAAGTGAATTTGGCTCGGATCCCGGCTTGATATGCTTGTAACTAATGGTAACCGCGGCTCGTGTTTGTAATCAAACGCCTCAAAAATATTTACAACAGTGTCACTTGAGTGGTTTCGTTCTGTTTTGAATTCATGGGAACACATACAACCCTAAGTAGTTTCTGATAGCAAGACTCATTTAATCGCGTACAATTCCTGGATACGACCTATTTATCCAGTTCAGTATCGAATTTTCATTACAGGAATTTATAGCTGCATGCGTGTCAGAATATTTCCTTCACTAAAATATTCTGTTGGCGCTGGACGTGATTTGTTTACAACTGTGAATTTATAGGACTCTCTGTCTTTTGGTATACAGGTTGTAACGTTTCTAGAGGTCAATATGAGTTTAAATGATAGCTCTCACCTAGGCAAACAGAAAATCGTATGGCAGGGGGGGGGGGGCAATTTTCACCATTTAGGAGTTACAGGGTGGATATTAAATTTCGGAATTTGGGGTACGTGAATAAGTTTATTGTTAATATCTTTTCACTGTAACAACCTAGCGACATAAAACTACTGGCAAATGGAAGGTAATAAAATGCCCTTTCCACAACGGTCAAACAAGGTTACCTTCTTGCTTTCATTTTTGTACAGTACTGTTTAAAATTTCCTATTTTTGAGTTTCTGATTGATTTTTTTCGAAATTTTTTTAATTAAACTACGCTTATTTTTAAATCTAGCAATCCCTATTATATCCGCTTTCTAACGAGGTACAAATTATTGTCCTGGTACAACCGACTTAAAAAAAATAGACAAACAATTGAAAGTCGACCCTTATTGGTGTAATTATAATTCCGGGTATTAAGGTAAAGGATCGTAGTATTAATTACCTGGAGTGATATGTTTATGACACCTGGAGGCTGGAACTGACCTGTAGTTTTAATAAAGAGAAAACACCAATAAACTTGTCTGAATCAAGTATTTTTTTTTGAATTTGTTCCTTTAAAAATCATAAACCATAACTCCGCAAAAATGTGGGAAATAGTAGGCATCGTTGCCTATAAATAAGGCATGGGATGAAAATACAACACACACCCCAGGAGGGTTTTTAAAATGTTCTGTACTTCTTGATTAGGAAAAATTTGACTGAAATTCTAAAAAGATAACCTAAAATTAGATAACCCCATCCCCATCCCTTCCATTTTAGAATGCGTGCTCAACTAATGTATTTCAAAATTCCTAGAGTTGGACCAAAGAGTGGCAAAGCTTGGGAAATAGCTGACCGAAGGATTTGAAAACTGAGAATACGAGAAGTAAATGATTCATGCAAGGAATGTATTAATTTTATGGATTCCTTCCTAAAGCTTTTGATTGGTGTTAAAAGCCAAATAAGTCCTGTTTATTCTAGCACTTTGCAACAGCTGAAGCACCCACAATCCCCTCAGCATAAGCTCTTTATGGTAGGCTTCCGATTTAGGACCCACTACAGTTCTGGACATGTCTTGAACCTTTGCCTTCGCTACATTATTATGAGGCGTGTGTTTTCTATTTACTATTACCTAATGATCCAAAAAAGTTTTTAGCGGTCTTAAGAAAGAACAAATGTGAACATTGAGATCTGTTCCGGCAGGTTGTTTTCTTTCTATTCATATTGGATCCACCTAACCAATTTGTTCGGGTCAGGAATGGGTAGTCGAAGGTCGAACTACTCAGGTTTGGCGTACCTCAGGGATCCATTTTAGATGTAGTACTTGATGCCTTTATACATTTATATGCAGATGACGTTCAGATATGTCTAAGTGCGGACTGCGTCTGTCGGCTAAATGATGCTCTTCAGCGTATTTATGAGTGGTTATCACTAAATAACTTGGTACTTAACCCAAGCAAGTCTGTCTGGCTATTTACAGAAATGGGATTGACATTAACTTGCTATCCCCAATATTATTGAACGAAGTAGTTCTCTCTTATAAAAATTCTATCAAAAATCTGAGAATTGAACACAATTTAAGGTTTGGCTGTTTGCTCCGCCTAAGCTCTAGCATCCTTTTGTTAAGTTTACGTCTCCGTCTTATGAAATCATTAGTTATTCCCCATTTTACATATATCATGTGAGTATGTTTCCGGTTCTTGACTCAGTATGCCGGAGGAAAATTTATGTTGCATTTGATGATGTGGTTAGATTTGTATACAAACTGCCCCGTGATAGTCATATATCAATGTATTCTAATTCTCTTCTCGGGTGAAATATGGATACATATTTCATATTTCGTATCCTGAAATGTTTTCACAAGGTCATTTACCTTAGACAGCCAGTTTACCTTAGAGCAGACATTTGAACCTTTTAATCCCTCGATGCAGGAGTCATATTGGTGGGCGTTCTAACTTCGTTCAGTATGCTTCTTACTTCGTTCAGTATGCTCCACTGTGGAATCGGTTTTTTTTTATACGATGTGGCCAAATCCTAGGGGACAACCCTTTGATACGTAAGCGTGGTTTCGGCCGGAAGGTAATTAGGGTAAGGGAAGTGAGAAAACTTGAAAGTCTTATTTTACATTGCTGCGAGCTAGACAACAGCCCAGAGACGGAGTGTATTATTTTAATTTCTTAATAAAATTGAATTGATCCAACTCCGTCTCTTATCAAGAGACGTGCAGAATTATTTGTAGATTCATAAGACAAACCGATATTTTTTAAATAATGGCGCACATCGGGGGCTGTTTCTTTCTTCTTTTTCCCTTTCTCCGATCTTTGCTTTTTGTTTTTCGCTTTCATACTAGCTTCATTAATTCTTTATTATATTGTATTCCTTGACATAATTTTATTTTCAATGCATGAATATTTTGCGTTGCATTTAGTTATTTTTGTTTATTTATTTATTTTTGAATTTTTTGTAGCCATCAATAATAATTCATTTAACCAATTTAAGATAATTAGTGTATTTTTTACTGTTAAAATAAAGTATTATTGTTATAGACCTGTTTTTGAATCCATCTCAATTCCAGCAAATAACTAGGGTCGAAAAGATGGTTTTAATAGATCAAGTTCCTTAAAAAAATCTTTACTAAAAGTGCAACATTGACCAGTGATTCTCGAAGGGTATACCAAATTGGGTTAAAATGTAGTCAGATTTCAAAAATTTTTTTCAAATCCGAGAAAAATAAGACTCGACAGGAACCTATCAATAAAAGATGCACGAAATAGTCCAAACCAACCACGGTACGCTTACAAATTTGCTAGACTTACATTTAAAGTGAAAACATTAACAATTATTTTCCTAGATTAACCCGAGTAAAAATAATTGAGTTGGTATATTCACGCCCAAAGCAAGTACAAACGTTAATATTTTTAAAAGTTTATACGCGCCCGTTGCGGGCATGCATAGTGAACAAATACGCTTGCCCCCGAGAATGCACGCTCCCGCTACAGGCACAAAAATATAAAACAACGCTTGCCATAAATGCACGCTTTTGTTACTGCGTTCTGCTTTAACACATTCGAGACTGCTGACTCACCGCATGGGCTATGCAAAATTTTACCCATATAGACGCGTGTTCAATAGCCGATGACTCACAAGATGAGTCATGACAATAATATTGATAACAATTGCCTGAAATTTCTTAATTTTATTCTTAGATGTTTTCCAGTTTAAGTTATAATCTTTATTAATCCAAGTAAAAATAAGAATCAACTGCACAAACGTTGAGGGTTACTGCGGAGATAGTTTTGTTATTTCAGACGTCGGTCTCGAATGAGTTAATCTAGGAAAAAAAATTTATTTTATTATTATCAAATATAAAGCTTGAAGCCCTGCGGTTCAGTTTTCACTTGATATGCAGGTCGAACAATCTTTCTATATATCGCCTTAAGTAGGAAGGATGTGAAACTGGTTGGTCTAAATGATTTAGGTAGTACTGGAGACTTATTTCCTTGTTTGGGAATAAAAACTACTTGGGGATACTTTCCTTCGTAATAGTGGTATGTGGTCCCAGTTATCTCTCTAGTTCCCGTAAGCCGTTGTGGGGTGGGAGAATGACCTTACCCGATTCGGGACAACGATAGCAAGTTGACCTATAATTTAAATCGGATTCCGAACCACTGACATTTTCTTTGCAACGCCCTTTTCATCGTAATCTGTTGTCAGCAGAAAACAACCAGGGGTCGCCGTTGCGGTCGGTGGGATTCGAACTTAGAAACGACCTCTGGACTGGTAGGCCGACACGTTATCACTGACTTCACCGACAACCCAGTTATAGATGGCTGTAAACAAATTGTCTAAAGGAAGAAAGATATTATCAAAGCTGTTTTAGAGGAGGGCTGGGAAAATACCATCGCTCTCAGGGTCTTTCAAGGGTTCTAAAAAAGCCACTACCCACCTAACAATTGTCAAAAGTGAAGACAGACAAGCTTGAAGCCCTACGGCTCAAAGGGGACCATTCATCACCGGCCACTGGATGAACTGAGTATGGTTTTAGAGATGATCCAGAAAACTACACCTGCAACAGATATTCTAATGTTTCCATTTAGGTTTTGGTGTAGGTACCTACATCTTCCTTCTTAGAAGAATCTTGTTTGCTGAGAAGCGCTACCCCGTTTAAGGCGTCCTTGGATAGCACGGTTTGTAAACGAGCTACCTCTTGCAAGATTTCAATGCTTTCGAATCGTCTCACGTTTGGAGCGCCTTATTTCTTTGCTATATTGAGTGAGTGAGAACCTGTATTCTACCCACTGTTTGGAGTGTTTAGCGCTATTAAATATACGTTTGACCCGTCTACGTATTTTAGAGAGCCGTTGGATCCGCCTAGGTACCTTTCGTTTCACTTTGATTGAGAACGAAACGGTGGGTAGGAGGAAATAAGCACGTCACTTAGCTGATTTAATCAAATTTATAGTCTTCATTCGCTAATCGAGCTAGCTCTGGAGATTAACATCTCAGCCTTCGAGCACAAAATAGCCCTTAAGATAGAGTGCCACGGAATGCCGAATGGGCTGTGTTTTAGATCCGACAGCGAAGCTCCTTCTGAGACTTGCCAGATCCTTATGAACTCAGGAGGCAGGACCCCGCTAGCCAGAGTGAGATCTATCACCTCTTCTCTGGTTGCAGTAATAAAAGTAGGTTATCACCCTTTATCAATTATGCCAATATGTTTTTCCATTAAGTAATTAAGCAGGTACTCTTCTTATCTCTTTCACTGATGTTGCCAAACCACTGCCCAAAATGTATGGTGAGCGTTTGTGTTGCAACCTTTGAACTGTTGGTTCCACCGTTAGCAGAAGCCGATGAGTTCCTTGACCTCATCAAGTGGACCGCATCGGCTGTCTCCAGGAAAAGAGGCAGAAGCAAGACGAAATTCCTGCGTATCGCCTACTGTGATCCCCTGAAATAAAGTTATTAATGGGGAAATTTTTAACACTATTGTCAAGGAGGATAGCCGCCCGTGGTCTACCTTCTCCCCTCTGAGAAAGCAACCCACATTAGTTGATGTTGAGTCCTTGGACTTGACAAGTAAAAACTCTTGAATTAGGACCAGGGTCAACTGTTGTTCGGCAAATATCCTGCATGCTTTGGCATGGTGCTGATGGGACCTCCCATGATGAGAGTGAGAGTGCAGGCGAGGAGAAGCCAACAAGTGTAGGATATACATTCTTAGAACTTGTCAATAGTGACAGTGTTAAATAGTGACGTCTATAATCGTCTCCTGTAAGAGTACAGGAGACGATTATAGACGACATTAACCTCCGGCTTGTTAAAGACGTTTAACTTGCCTACCTTCAGTACCTTTTACTGGAGAGGTCAAGTTAGCAGCATTTTGTCCGGGATTAGTGCTTATTATTGCACGGCATAACAACCCACTCTCCCTGAGAGAAAGCAGCAACCCGAAAGGCGTTGAAGCTTTATTATACTAAGCATTTTTTATGCATATTATTTATTTATTTCTGAGAATGTTTTCGAGTCAACATCGCCTTCCGCTGTAAATTCGTTAATTCATATGGCCTAAGTGGTCATTAAGTAGGTAGGTACGTTAAGAAAACATGCTATATAGTGTTTAACTGAATCCCCTAAATCATTGAAACAGTTTATAACCTTTGCAATTACAACTCATTATCTGGTGGCAAGGAGTAGTACTTTACTTTTAATAAATTCCAAGACTCTTCTTATCATTGCCTTTAATGAATCAAGATATTCTCCTTGATCGCTTCAGCACCCAATATTAAGGCACAACGGCGTTTCAAAGTCAGAAGAAGTTACGTAATCATCAGCTCGACAAGATGCAATCAAAGAAGTCATTCATCCCACACTAACTGGAATGAACAAGGAGATAATTGTTAAAACAAACTCCCCAAGATGATTAGAATGCGCTTGGTTTGGAGATTCCTATGGAAGTGCACTTGGTTCATTTTCGCTTTTTGCATTTTTCCCTCATTATACGAATCAAGCCAAGGCCCAGAAATATCCCAATCTTGGATTGCTTCAGAGCTGCTCATTTAAATATTTCCTTTGTATGGTCAGTTGGTGGAGCTCATTAAACGAGATGATTGAGTTAATTTTCCAATATTTGATCGAAATTATAGATCACAGCCGCATTCTACGATTCTACCTTGTGGTCAAAGATTCGAAAATTATACAGCCTAGTTACGATAACCTGAGATGATGATGACGGTGAATACCTGAACATTTTGCCTACTTTCATGACTCTTGCATGAAGGTCCACTCGGTTGTTTTCTTTTGTTCTTCAGCAGAAAAACGTAAAAAGCAATTGATCAACAAAATTAGATGAACTGAAAAGATCGGATCGGATCGCACGAATTGCAGTTCAGTTCGGCAGAACACAATTCAGTGTCCCGTCCTGGTAGTCATTGCTATTGCAATTGCAAACGATCTTGTTGAGTCGATCATGCTCACTCCTCGATTGCGATCGATCAATTTTCTGCATTTTTTCCGCCCTAATCCTTGACGGTTCGGCTATTGTTTACGAGCGATCTTGCTATTTTGCAAAATAGTTTTATACATGCCCCCCATCATTTCTGGGATTTATTTGATTATTCGATGACCATGTAGAGCTGAGCTTAGTTTGGTTGGACGATTTACGGGCCCCTATGCACGCTATGATCTATTGAGGATCGCTTCGTAATTTCTGTTGAAAAATGGTAATTTTAACGTTATTCACGTTTTGAAATTGTTTGTAGATCGTTAAGAAGTCTTTGCACTGCGATGCCCGAACAATTTCGAAAGGTATCGTACATCGCACGTCTGCTCCGAATATGTACGGTGCACGTTGTGCCGGCGACCATATAACCACAATTTCCAGCAACACCAGCTATCTGGTTGGATTGCGTATACTATACAGTGACCATCGTGTCCATTGAAATGCGTCACGGCTGTCATTACATTGTTGCTTGAAAGGAAGATAAACTGCGAACCACTAACACCGTCGACGACCTCTAACCGAGCTGGCATCCAAGCAATATGCAAATCATAGTAGCTTTTAACTATCCAGCCATAACCCATCTGCGACGCTCAGGAGGAACATCATCTCCAACGCAACAGCACTATCTCCAGAAACTGGTTCTCACTGAGATTGCACCGAAGAAATTTTTCGCTTCTACCTCTTTGCGAAACACCACGAAGTGCTCATTGTTGTTCTTAGTTGGGGCATTGCGATTCGCGCAATAATTGCGTAATTCCCTTGATATGAACCTACACAGATACGGGGCTCTTATGGCAATTAAAAACGGAACCGAAGTTGAAGCAGCCGAAAAAATGCGCTGAAATAAAAGAAGAAATGTAGCCTCAACCTAACCTGAGTGACCTTCCTGGTTGTTGTTGATTAACCTCGAATTACCATTTGTACTGCCGTTGTTTGTTTCACGCGGTATCGGTTCATGTACGCGATGCAGCGCAATAGCCTTTATTGGGAATAGATGTGATCGCAATGGATCTATAAGCGCTATAAACAGCCACAACATGTGGCATAGTCGCACCTTTGTAATTTGTTTCAAGCAAGTTCAATACATACCTCCTGCGATGCCTCACCCACCCTGCCAGTGAGTACTTCTTGTTGCACGACACTATCAGGAATGTAATTAAAAGTTTTCGCCTTATTTTATCGATTTTATGTTGCTTTATCGACTTCTTGAGGTCTAGACTTGAATAGGAAAAAAATACAAAGTTCTCCCGCAGCAATGCTATATGTCAGCATAAGGTTACAAAGCGACTTCAGAGTTACAACAGGTAGGACGTAGGTGTCATTATCACTATTGCAGGTAAAAAAGACTCTACGTGAGGGTGTCAGTATCTGCTAACATATAAACTGTTATTGTTGCTGCTTGTTGTCTACTTAGATAGTGCATTTAGCATGTAAGACACTTTTATTCAAAATAATGGCCAGGGTAAGTATCAACAACCCCATAAATTTACGTACATGCCAAGGTGAAAAACTTATTCAGGGTCTTGTATCAAATATAATCACATAACATAAATTTATTGAACTACAATGTTGTTTCCAGTTTGTTCTAAACTAGCGGAATCCCCGGCTCGTACGCTTCAAAAGTTATGTTTATTGTAGAATAAGTCATGCCATTCTGGTGAGAAGCCCTGGGATTTGAAAAGTTCAGATATATCAGAAAATGAATTATGTATAGGCGTAGGGTAGTGACGGTTGGAAAAAATCGGTTTTTTTATTTTTACTATTTTTCCAAATGCCTGAAATAGGGTTTCAGAAAATGCCTTGAATTAAGAAGTTAGAGGACTTAGATGTTCGACGCGCATGGAAATTTGCGTCACTGTCATCATACAAAACTTCAAACCCGTTGTTCTTGAAACCACGGTTTTCAATCGGTGACCACGATATCTTAAGTTGTAATGAATGATTTACTTGAAACTTTTACAGTACCTTCAGTACAATAGCTGCTATCGTTGGTAGTATCATTGCCTCCATACGATTTAGAATTTTTTTATACAAACATTTATTTTAAAAGAAACTCACAAATCCGACGTTTCTCTCGTATTTGCATAACTTTCGTAAAAAAATTTTTGTTGAATATCCATAAAATATTCTACATTTTTAAATTTCGAAAATTGATTTAATGCTTTTCATTACTCTTTTTCACCTACTGAATTTAAAGTTATTCATTAACAAACACGAACCAAGTTTCACTTCATCCGTGCGCTTAAGTAGGTGAGGTTTAGGTATTACAGTTCCGTTACAACTAAAAAGCATTATAGTTTCGGTCCGTCCGCCCATCTGTATACCATAGGCTTCCATCCTCTCATTTCAAAACTTATTAAGATAAAATTTGTTATTATTTTTTTGAACCTTTTCATAAAGTGAAAGATGTACTGAAATTTTTTTCTATTTAGATAGGTCTCCTCAAATGCAGGTATGTCTTAGAGCCCCTCTCCTACTCTAATTTTTAAACTATTGATGCAAAATATCTTCAAAAATTCCTAATACTAATTCAATAAAAATTATAACGAACATTGTGGCAAACTATCATGTGCGTGTCCAACATGCTCTTAACTAATTTTTTTATTACATTATTAATAAAAGTATTAAATAATATTTAATTATTACTTTTTTAATCAGAATGCCAAAGCTCAAGAAATGCTAAGACACAGCTTTGACAGGAAAAGAATTAAGGATAAGGGAAATGTGTTTCGGGCTTATAGCACGGGAGAAAAACAGAAGATGGTAAACTATTCAATATGTCTGTTGTTTTGCTTAGAAAAGGTTCCCGAAATTTGACAAAATTTTTCCAAATTTGTCCTTTCTTATATTGCGCGTTGTAATGTCTCTACCAAGAATTAGGCTAGCAATTTCGTTAAAACAGTGGCCGTGGAAACAGCTATAAAAAAGTGAAACATGCGATGGAACAGTGAAAGACAACCGAAATTCCGTCGATTCTTTAGAGAGTCACTGTTCTCAGAGATAGTGAAGTCGCCAATAAGTTTAATAGTCTTTCATTAAACTATTATCTAACACAGACAATGCGGTATGCTCAGTCTCTGCCCAAATATCGAAACTATATTCCAGTCTAGGCCTGATGTGGTACTTGTAGACCAGCGCCAAGTCTGAACGACTATATTTCTGGAGACAACCCAAGCCTAGCGACAGCAAATATGTGATCAATTCAGTTAAAAATTAATATCGAATTCTATTCTAAAAATAATCGGAGTTGGATCAATTCGTTGAGCGACACGACCTCCATGCCATGGGTCCCGGATTCCAGACCAGATCTCCCCGTGGGTTTTTATTAAGAAATTAAAATAATCCACTCCGTCTCTGGGCTGTTGTCTAGCTCGCAGCAAATGCAAAAAACAAGACATTCAAGTTTCCTCACTTCCCTTACCCTAATTCCCTTCCGGCGACAAAACCATACTAACGCACCAATGGGTTGTCCCCTAGGATTGGGCCACATCGTATAAAAAAAAATCTCGATCAATTATTTAATATCATAATTACGATAATGCTTTATTATTCATAAAAAATATACCCTAAATGAGAATTTTTACTTTTTGTAGAATTATTTGTAGAATAAATAAGAAATTTTATTTGTTAATACAGTACTTTAAATGAACTGTAAAAAGTACGGGTTGATTTTTCGAAATAAGTTTACATTTGACTGCCATCGCTCCGGTTAAGTATAGTTATTTTTACAGTGAACTTCGGTGTAATTTTTCTTATAGGAATCTGTCCACTATAAAAAAAAGTTCGGACAAAATTCAGGGTGGCTAGGGGGGGGGGGGGTAATTGCCCCGCTCCTGGATCCGCGCCTGAATTATGGTCACCGTTTATACCTGCTCTGCGGAAGCTTCAAGCGCTCTCGGGCTCTTTTCTTCAATAAATTAAACATATTCTTATGTAAAAAGATTGAAGAAATATAAGAAATAATCTCAAATATGTCCTACTGATCCTGGAAAGTTCCTGATTTTACATCCAAACGAAAAACGGGCATCATTTCGGAATACCCCCCTTAGTTAATATATGGGGCATTCCACGTAAAGCGGACAGGTAAAAAATTTCGATGTTTCCGATTTTAGTAATATTTGATTATGTTATACCTATATATGTATGTCCTCAATGCAGATAAAAAATGTTTTACAGTATAAAGTCTTGTCAACGAGCTAGAGGGCTTTAAAAATTTGACTAATCGGCAGGTATGCGCTACTTCGAATCCCATTACCCAGTTTTAAAAATTTACAATAAAATAAATAAAGTAGTCAAATTTATACTTCATTTAAGAAGCTTTTTAAATGCATTTTTGGATATTAAAAAAAAATTTTTTTTTTGGAAAAAAACTATATTTAAATTTTTGAAACTTGAGTTTTACAAAGTTCAACCATTTAATTTTAAAAATTGCAAATAGTGTATAGATAATGCTTGCCAAGTTTCATAATGGGCGTAGAAGTCGTTTAGGAGCTAGACTAGTATGATGTTTCCACATCGAAAAATTGCCCAACACTTAAATATTTTGCTGTCATACTGTGGACGGAATTTCCAAGTTAATGAAAAAACTTCAGGAACGCATCGCAAAATTATTCAAAGCGCCAATGAATATCGCAGTGCTCCAGTAAAAACCTACTATTTAGGAAGAAACTAATGGAAATGCCCACTCGTGGCAACATTAATCTTTAACACACTAGGGTTAACGGCATTGCAGTCGGCGCAAAATTATTTTGTTTCAGGAGGTTCTTGGAGTGTCTTTTAAACAACGTAGACACGTTCAATTAAACAATAGGTCTGTTCACGTACCTTTTTATCTGAACTATTCTGAGTAAAAATGTTAAATAGGAGAAATTACCAAATACCAAGAGTACGTGAACAAGTTTGACTAGGCTTGATCAAAAACTAAAGCAATAACTGTCAGAGTGACAATTAGTGCCTTTATAACAAAAGTGCTCAACTTATTTTTTCGAGTCAATTTAAACTTACATTTTTAAGTAGGGGAAATGTTACGTCAGCAAATTTTCCGCCATTTAATGGGTACGTGAACACGTTTGCGTAAAAATATCATAATTCATTTACCCAAAACTAAGTATTACGTGAACAGACCTAATTTAAAATTAAAATTTGTTCGTCTCGGAGGGGACATCCAATGATACTAAAATCGACCCCCCGCCCTCACCTCCTAGGGAGTGGACGGTGAGGGATAAAAAACTTAAATTGGAACGCCTATTTTTAATTGCAGATTAGTATTTTTTGCGCGAACGTGAACAACTTTTGTCACAAACATTTTGTTTGATAACGTCAATTTTTTGAGATTTTTGAGGGACAAAATTGAAAATTTTGGAACTTTTAAAAGTTGTTTAAACGGAAATGGTTAAGTTTACAGAAAAATTGCGAAGGAGTGAAAGTGCTTAGGTTTCTACAGTGAATCGGACCAAATTTTGTGAGAATTCTTTTTTTTTAAATTTTGCATAAACAAATTTTCAAAAAGTTTGGTCAGATTGCCTGAAGAAATCTAAGTACTTTTGCTCCTTTGCAATTTTTCTGTAAATCTAACTATTTTCGAGCAAAATATCTAAAGTTCCAAAATTTACAATTTTGTCCCTCAAAAATCTTAAAAAATTGACGTGATTTTGTGATAAAAGTTGTTCACGTTTACGCAAAGTTAAGTTTTTTATCCCTCACCGCCCACCCCCTAGGAGGTGAGGGTGGGGATCGATTTTAGTATCATTGGATGTCCCCTCCGAGACGGGGAAATTTTTACTTTACATTTTTGATCCGATGTGTAATTTTCGACATATTTCTTCAGTTAAATTAAACATCCTGTATCAGTACAAACTTTATCATATAAAATTGGAAGTTCCTCTTCTTAATCTCACCATTATTTAAAAGAAAAGTCAGGATAACGATTTTGAAAACAAAATATCAACATATTAAAAATATTTAATATTAAGACACCAGTTAAATTTGATGAATTTAATTCGTCAAATGGCTCAATGATTGCAATGTCTTCCATCACACATTTAATTTGTGTGGATTGCCTTATTAAAGATTTGATTAGCTGCAAAAAGCATTTCCAGTTATTAAAAATATTCAATTTAATTTGTATCACTGCCTAGTCTCGTTCACTGAGTTAAAATAGGTTTTGATTTCAGAAATGCTCTGAACAATTCATATTATCCTTTATAGCCTGAAAAGCTAAATTCCAAGAACTTTTAGTCACTTATGGCGTAAAACTAAATTTGTTGGGAATCTAACGTACAAGAATACTAATCAGTGTCAATATTTTTATTTTATTAACGGGATAATTCATCGTAACATTAATATAAAACTTAACGATCAAAAAATCTATAAATGTTGATATAATTAAAATTTTCGTAAACCCCTTTTCAGAAAAACTATTCTCCTTCCCCCAGCGCAGAACAGCTGGTGTTATCGAAACGAAATGTAAACAAAGTTTTATTTTCACGTAAAATATGAATATTTCCTAATTAATCTTCAAATGTCCCACGTTTCTACTACGACTACGACTTTTGTGAGTTTTAAATATTTTTTGAAAGTGAATGTGTTCTGGCCACTATTTTAAACCAGAATATATAAAAAAATTGTAAGGCACATTTTCAAAATATCTCCGTTTGAAGTGCAAAAATTTATTTTTTGTTCACAGAAGTTAAGTTTGAAAATCAACCTATTGGCAGTAAAGAAAAAAAAATTATATCTACAGACTTTAACGCCATTATTTTACTTGTCACCCGAGATATTAGTAGCGTCTATAACACTTAAATTGTACAAAATATGCCTTAAAATATAAGACTGGTTAATTTCATCGTAAGAAAATTTAAACTTCTAAGTTTGAGTATTTTTTATTATTATAATTAATTTAACAACAACAAATTCGCCGATTTTTATCAAAAAATGTTCATAAATTCAAAAAATTCGTCTGTTTTTACTTCTAAAAATTGACAAATCAATAAAATAAACTAAATCTCGACGTTGTTACCTCGAAAAACTCATAAATTAACGAAATCGTTTTGGTTTTTTGTCAACATACGATCCAGTAATGAGTTATGATGATCACCGCAAAGTATCTTTTTTTTTGTGTATACGAATATTTCCTGTCAGTCGCTCAATTCACAATATTTTTACCCAAAAATTTACTATTATGTTCTTAACTTAAAAATAAATTTATATTTACCATATTTTTTGTTTTTTATTTAAAAATTTGGTTAAAATATTGAAAATTAACCGCCCCCCCCCCTTAATGGGGATGCACAAAATTGGAACTACCAATCACCAGCGAATGACGAACTAATCGTCGGAATAGAGCAATTTGACAATTTGATAATTATTGCCAATATCAGCGCTGAGTTTATACATTACATGAAGAAGGCAGTTTTTTAAGTCTTGGAAAGAGCAATTAGGCCAACCTGGTTCTCAGTTCTGCCATCAGAAACCCAGGATCGTAAATGGAATATTGTTTTTAAACAAAGATCTACGGATAGAAATTACCATAAGTTAAGGACTGTGCGAGAAAAAACCCGGAAACAAACCTGTTTTTATTGCGCAGAAATGGTAAGTCACCAATAAGTTCTAATTTGTGCAGTTGTTTACACAAGTGTACACGTTAGTTTGAAGTGCGCGATTATCCGATCACTGTGGTTGAAAATAAAATGAGTTTGAAACAGTTAGATAACAGAAAAAATATTTTGTCCTTCTTCGAACGAAAGAAAAATCTTACGAAGAATCAAGTGGCTAAAAAATTCAAAATACCCAAATCTACGGTATACGAAGTGTTAAACAAATTGGAACAACGTTTAAGTGTTAATCGGTTACCAGGTTGTGGACGGCCGAGAGGTCCTAAATACCCAGAACTCAAAAAGGACATTTTAACCGAGTTCAAGAAACATCCAGACATATCGGTAAGAGACATGGCTGTTAAGTTTGGAGTTTCGGCGTCAACAGTTCAAAAATATAAAAGTGATGCAGGATTAAAATGCTTTGTAGCCCAAAAGGTCCCGAAGCGAACTGTAAAGAAAGAAATTGTTGCTTAAACACGAGCAAGAAAGTTACATGAAAATTATCTAACAAAATACGATTGCGTGTTAATGGACGACGAAACGTATTGCAAAACGGATTTTAAGCAGCTTCCTGGAAAAAAATTGTATACCTCCGATATGAAAGGCAATGTTTCAACTAAGTTTAAGGAAATAGGGACAGACAAATTTGCTGGGAAATATATGGTATGGCAAACGATTTGCTCGTGCGGCTTAAAAACACAGACCCCTTATTTCAAATACCACGATTAATAGTGATATATATTAAAGAGTGTCTGGAAAAGCGTGTTTTACCTTTCTATAAGTCTCATGAGGGATCCTTAATTTTTTGGCCAGATTTAGCCACTTCTCATTACTAAAAAAAAACTTTGAAGTGGCTTGAGGAAAATGGTGTTGACGTTGTTTCGAAAGACTGCAACCCCCCAAACACGCCAATGCTAAGACCCATCGAGCGTTATTGGGCACAAATCAAACGAGAACTTAAGAAGAAAGGAGGCGTGGCAAAAAATATCAAATATTTACGGAATAAAATAGTTTTTTAAAAAAAAGTTGAACCGACTTCACAAAAAGCGCTAAAAAGCATAAAATAATTTTTAATTTTATTTCTATTACGACATTTTGAAGTCGGTGCAAATCAAACAAACCAACCAACTACAACAAAAAAA
Organism: Leptarthrus brevirostris; assembly: GCA_964036015.1. Classification (NCBI taxonomy): domain Eukaryota; kingdom Metazoa; phylum Arthropoda; class Insecta; order Diptera; family Asilidae; genus Leptarthrus; species Leptarthrus brevirostris. The sequence continues at coordinate 129,374,631 of OZ038371.1, read as the reverse complement.
TTTAATCGTCATTTATTATGATCCCGTAAGCTGAAACGTTCAGGTAGTATGATGTATTATTTTCAATTGTGGTACTGTAGTTGTTTTATTTGTTTAATTTGCACCGACTTCAAAATGTCGTAATAGAAATAAAATTAAAAATTATTTTATGCTTTTTAGCGCTTTTTGAGAAGTCGGTTCAACTTTTTTATTAAAAACAATTTTATTTTTCACTTTTTAGTGTCTTCTACTCTAAACAACGGAGAAAGAAACATCCAAATAAGTCCACGCGTTAAAAGTTAGTTGTAACCCCCTACCTCACCCTCATTCCACTAAACTTTTTTCTCATGGTATCAATCAAGGAACATACTCTGCCTAACAGAAAAGGAATCATCGAAATCGGTCAACGGGTTACGAAGTTACTATCCCTCCCCCTCCCCCACCATTACAATAGGACCAAATTATTCTCCTATTAGCAATGGGGGCTCACACTCTATACAACAGCAAAAGAACCATACAAATCGGTCCACGCGTTACAAAGTTAGTTTCGACCCCCTTCTCCCACCCCAACCACATCAACAATTTTTTTTTCTCGTGGTATCAACCAGGGAGCATGCTCAACCCAAAAGATAAAGAATTATCCAATTCGGTCCACGCGTTACGAAGTTAGACTACTCCTTCCCCCACCTAACCCCCCGCCATGGTCTAAATTATTATTCTATTAGCAATGGGTTTTCACACTTTATACAACAGAAAAAGAAGCATCCAAATCGGTCCACGTGTTACAAATTTAGGTTCCACCCTCCCCACCCCCACCCCACCAACATTTGTTTTCTCGTAGTATTACGAAGTTAGACTACCCCTCCCCCCACCCTCACTTTTCACCATAGGACCAAATTATTCTCCTCTTAGCAATAGGGGATCATACTCTATACAAAAGAAAAAGAACCATCGAAATCGGTATAATTGTATCAACCACGGAACATACTCTACCCAACAGAAAAAGAATTATCCAAATCGGTCCACGCGTTACAAAGTTAGACTACCCCTCCCCCTCCCCCACCTTATTTCAAATTTTTTTTCTCCTATTAGCAATGGGGGATCATACTATGTACAACAAAAAAAGAACTATCCAAATCGGAGCACGCGTTACAAAGTTAGGTTTACCCCCACCCCCCACCCCCACCCTACCAAAAATTTGACATGGTACCAATCGGTGAACATACTCTACCCAACAAAAAAAGAATCATCAAAATCGGTCGACGCGTTACGAAGTTATGCCCGGTCAGACATAAAAAAAATAAATAAATAAAACAAATAATAAAATACGCGTCGAACTTAGAACCTCTCTGTTTTTGGGAAGTCGGTTAAAAAGTGGAATGAAGCTGCGGAAACCATCGACAAAACCGCTGTACAACAACTTATGAAATCCATTAAAAGTAAAGTAAGAAATTTTTATATTAAGAGCAAATTATTATAAAATTATTTAGTGTAAAATATTCTATACAGTTTATAACTTAAAAAAATGTAAACATTAAATATTTTTTGTACAACTGCATTATTTTTTTCTTCACATTTCTGTTTCCGTTTTTTTTTCTCGCACAGTCCTTACATAAATTAAAAGACAAATATTATTTTCAATCCAAGCTTTTCCATTACTTGTTCTAGGCCGATGTTGTTTAAGCCAATCTTGTCGTTGAGATTTCCATACCTATTTTGATATCACCATTAGCAATCTTTTTAAAGGTGTTGCCAATGGGTTGGTAGAAACCGACTTTCAGTTGTTTCATCCGAGTAGGTCGCTGCTAACTACTGTATTATTGAGATTGAATGAACGCTAGTTTGGAACCTGACAACAATTACTTGTGTTCGGATTTAGTAGTGATAGTAGTAACCGGCAGGCAAGCTTAGTTTATATTATAAAAACCATTGCTAAATTTTTGCACATCTTTTTTTTATAAAGAATTGGTGTTCGCCGTTTCGAGGAGGGCCATTTTTATCGTATGGGTGAAGTACTCCAAGGAAAATAAGGGGGTATTTCGTTTTATATCATGATTTTGCTGTCGTCACGGAGCAATCTCTAAGAGAGTTGAAGGTAATCATGTCGCAAATTTCGGCGAAACTTTCTGAAAAAATGGAATAGGTGTGCAAGAAATCGAGAAGAGTAGATGATAAATAGTATAAAATATATATAATATAATATAAAAATATATGTACACTTTAATAATTGTCGATGTTTTTTTTAATACTACCACCTATTTTGCAAACTACACTTACTGGAGTCGAAAAAAGTACATATCCGTGGATAATCACCGTATCTAAAACTAAAAACCTTAAAAAATAATTTTGTCCAGCTAGCTAGTACTACACGAATCACTGCGCGTCGGCAATCTTTCCACAAAGCCAAGTCTCAGTTTAGTTTTTGTCGGACGTACGGGGTGTTTCAGAATTTTCCCGGACAGAACATACGAGCACAGTTTAAGAATTAGGTATTATATTCTCTCCACTTCTTCTTTATCTCTTTAGTTCTCGTAATCCCTTATGGGGCACGGGGAAGAAGAACTCCACTTTATTCGATGACAACGATTGTAAGTACAATTTACGATGAATTCTGAACCATCGACATAACTTTGCAACCCTCAGTAGGTCTTCAAACATAATATGTTATTAACAGAAAGGATGGAAGGCCAGTACGTTATCACTTACTTCTTCATCTAGTTCGTTTAGCCCTAGGTGTTTATTTTGTACTGGGGTATTTGCTGCTTCACCTTCATAATCTTAGTGTACTCATACTGGTTTTCAAGTTTTCTAGCTTAGTCCAAGTCCGTTGTTTATAGCCGAAGCCCGTCGTCATAGAACCAGACCGAGGTATTGGAGGCGTACTTGGCGTTTCCAACTAATGCAGGTTTTCACATAAGCAAGTAACAAACCTACCTACCCTGTTCCAGGAGGGTGGCTGTTCTTTGAGGCTTCCTGGGAAATACAGACAGTGCGTTTGTATATTGCATAGATTCTCCCTTAGTCGGCTGCGGACTAAGTAGTCAGTTATGAAGTAACTGACTACTTTGTGGAATTAGGGTCCTAGACACGCTGTACATCTATAGAAAATATAGTCTTTTGGTAGTACGTTTCCATAAACTTGTACCATTCGAATGTCCTTTTAATCGTCATCAAGTTTCCTCATTAGGGTCATGTGGTATTTTTGAATAAGTTTTACTATTACGATCGAATTTATTTTACTCTAAAAAAAATGCTTCGATATCTTCGCAGTAGTAATATTGCATCGAGTGAGAAAGGGATTTTTCTTCATCTGACACCCCATCTTTGGCGTCTGTTGCGCAGCAATAATTCTTCGTTGCCCCTTTTGTTGCTGACATCCACCACTTTGAACTGTAAATTACATTATGACAGCCGAATTAATATCAGGTTGCAGGCTCAGTATGCTCTCAGGGAATGGTGAAGTCTTCGCAATAAGCCTCTGAAAGGCATGAAAATTCTGTTCAAAATTGGTTTTCTCTGCTGTCTCAGACAGACCGTTGCCGCATTAGAAACCTTTTAAGATAAATTATTGCACATATTGTCGCTATCAAAGTGGACAAAGATATTAAGTATTTTGCGAACGAAGAAAAAATATTAAAGTTAACGCCATTGCCAGCGGACACCTTCACGAAAAGTAGAAAAGGTTTGAACTCCATTTCTCCTGCAATCAAATATCACTTACGAAGGAGAATGAATCGTGCTGCAAACACAATGAGTCGTCATATAGATAGAACTATGCTCTTGTACAGCCATCCTCCTATACCTATTCTACCTACCTAGCTTAGGTATCTTGACAGCTATAAGCGGCGATATATCTTGAGAGTAGCGTGAATATGGTAACTGGACCCATCAGTAACTAGCCGAAGAGTTGGCTGCTAGAGAATTCTTTGCATATCAACACTGCAGACAGAACACAAGGAAGTAATCTAGCCAAAGGAGTAAGCCACGAAAAAGGCTAAAAAGATAACTATGGCATAATTTGCACAGTATCTTAAAAGCCGAGTTTCATTTCGGTGGATATGACAACGTGGAAACACTCCGAGCACTGACTTATCTATTGGACTTGGACTCTGAAGTAAGATACAAAGCGCGACCGAACGATTCTGATCCGAGGTGCTTTAAAGTGAGTGCCCTCTGCGGCTCAAGCTAGTTCCCTTTGAGAACAGTGTTCTATCTTGGATGCTCTTAAATCTCGTTAGCATATGTTGTCCATATACTCAGATTCTCGACAGAAGTGTAAGATGGTCGTGTTGTGCTTCAGAACTTTCTTTCACATGATCCCCCTCGTTCGATATTTACACGGTTGCAGAAGGATGCTATAAGGTCATGATGCATTTTTCTGTGACCGTGCTCCAAACAATGGATGCACTAGATCATGGTAGATTTTTCTAAATGCCTTTGTTATAGTCTCAATACTTGTGGGAGGGAAGGTCATGGATGTATGGCACACACCGGTTCTTTCTTAAAGATCTATTCATAACCATTAAATTTTCTTTTGATCGCAAATTCATTTAATATGAAGATGAGGTTGTGGTTAAGGTTCAATCATGTTCCTGAGCATACTTGAAATAATAGAGTCATTTTCAGATTATTAAGTCTATGAAAGTATGGTGGAAGGTTTTAAATTTGCTATATCATACAGATTACTCGTACGATTATATGTGCATTGTATATATGTTAATCGGCCTATTGGACGTTCATCACTTTTCAAATGAATTCGGCTTCCTAATACTTAAAACTTCGAAAATGTCCGATAAATTTAAAAAAATACTTCACCGAATTATCACAAAAACTAACATTTTTAATTTCATATTTGATTCATTCATATTTAACACACGATTTAAACATTAAAAGTACAAAATGATAACTTTAGATGTAGTTGTCACTACGTGAGCCTCTGATTAAAGTTGATATGAGATGACCTCAAAGTCCAATGGATCCGTTGTTATTCCGTCGACGAATTTTTTTTTCACAAAATGGCGAGTATTCAAAAATTTCCTTTTGCTATGAATTTTACTTCTATTAGGAGAGCTCGAAAATATACTAATTAAGAAAAACCCCTACGTGCAGAAAATAGCGATAACCATTTCGCTTTAAAAATTTAAAAGTCATTTCGAGAAAAAAACGGTTCAAAGTCTAAGGACGCCAATTAAAGTATTTATTTTGTAAATGGAGATGCAAATTCCCATACACTTGTACTAAACTTTATTACGTTTTTGAAGTTTTAAGTTCGCTATTACTGCTGACATAACTAAAAGATCTCAAGATCTCAATACATCAAAAAAAAAATCATCAATCAATCTGTCTACACGTTACGAAGTTAAACTACCCCTCCCTCTTCCCAGCACTCTCTGGGAACATATTTTTTCATTATTTGCAATGTGGAATCTATACAACAGCAAAAGAATCATCCAAAGCGGTTCACTGATTACGTAGTTAATCAATTACAAACTTACATTTTTTATATCTTTCGGAAGTGTTATTAACGGGTATCATCATGTTAAGCTTTTTCACGGGTTTTTGCGCTTGTTTGAAAAGCTTTTTTTTATATATATGATGTTGCCAAAGCTCAGGGGATGCCCTATGATGCTAAAACACAGCCTTGGCAGGAAAGGAATTGAGGATGAGGGAAATGGGTTAGGAGGTGTCGATGTATGCCCCGCTTGAAAGTTTCGGGATCATATGACGCGGGAAAAACAGAAGATGGTAAACTGTTCCACATTCGTGTTGTTCTGCTTAGAAAAGATTCCCGATATTTGACGGTACGTCCAAATTTCACCTGGAGAGTATAGGGGTGGGAGCGATTTGTAGCTCTTGTATCGCGCGTTGTCATGTGTCTACAAGTAATCAGGTTAGCAATCTCGTTAGAACAATGACCATGGAAATAGCGATAGAAGAGAGTCAAGGCCTTCAGAGATTCAGGAATCGCCAGTAAGTTTAATAGCCTTACGCTGGATTTTGTCTAACGCGGACAATGCGGTGTTTCCGTCCCCTGCCCAAATATGGGAGTTATATTCAAGGCTAGACCTAATGTGGGACTTGCAGATCAGCGGTAAGTCAGGTGGGGTGAAATTTTTCTTACATCTCTGTAGAAAACCGAATTGGGTATATTCACTCCATCGACTGACATGGGTTGGAGGTGAACTGGGCGTTTTTTAGGGACATTAAACAGCATTGAGTTTTTGATGCATTAAACGAAACACGATTTGCTCTGCCCCAAGCGAGTGCGATAGAACTGTCGTTGCTTAATGATCTAAACATGCGTTCTCGATTGACTTCTGTAGAATTTTCACGTGAATTCATTACAGAATCAAATGGGTACGCGAAATCAAGGGTGCTGTCATCTTATTCTGACGAAGTCCCTTTGACTCACCTACAGAATGCTTTAAAATGGTAATTTAAGGGGGTTATAATTCTACTCAACATATTGATATCTCGGTGGAATAAGCCACCAACTGAGATGGCGGCTTATTCCACCGAGGTACGATACAAACTGTATCGCCACATTCAACTTTTTCAGGAATGTTGTGGAAACTGCTTTTTGTTCATCTGCATTAATTTGTCCAAATCAAAAGATATAAAACAATTTAGTTCTCTCTCTCTGACGTATAAGTTTCTTGTCTACATTCAAAAAGTTCGTTCACGAATCGCTTGAAATAATCACCAAATTTGATATTGGGTCGTATTCTATCATGACAATTTTATCATTTTATGTTATGTTAGGCCATAACATAAAATAATTTCCTAAAATCCTATTCTGTCAGAGAAATTTTGTTTTATGTTATAGTCATAACATAAAATTTTTCCAGTTAAGAGCTCATAACATAAAAGAACCGGTCATTTTATGAATCTTTCATGTGACTGACGTACGATTTGACATTTCTTTTTTCATTGTGAAAGAACTTGTGCTTGTGTTTATATAAATTAATTATGATACAATGTCAAACGCCGTGAGGATTACTATTTCGTCAAAAATTGTGAATAAAACTCGACGATCAACAAAATTGAATCGACTTGGCAAAATTATTTTGTTTTTCACTCTGAACGGTTGAGCTCAGTCTTATCTCATGGACAAACATTTATAGTTGGACACTTCCCTTCGCGACCCCAATAATTGGAGAAAACGTTCGTCGACGCAGTTCCTTATTTATTTAGCTTGAGCTTTGGGCTGTTCGTCCAGCAAATTTCATATGTGTATGAGCATAAAATGGTCAGAAAGTGTCCACTCAATTAAATACTAACAACAAATTTAAAAAATGAACCGCTAAGGATTGATGAGATTTTAACATTAGACCGTAGAGATGGGCGATACTGCATCGATACATCGTTGTACCGATAATTCTGTACTAATATACCGATATTTTGTATCGATGCTGGCAACACCAGATAAATCCTATAATCGATATTTTTGCATCGATACTCAGATAGTATCGAAATTCTAAACAACTCCCAGTGATGCCAAATCAGTGACTTACTGTGTGTATTTATCTAAGAATATAGAACTAATAAGGAAGTCCTATAAGCTCAGAAAACTTCGGCATACTTCTTTCAGTATTGAAATGATCATTTCTTGTGTGAGTACATCATGGAAGTAACACAGATTTAGAATTTTGGTAGAGGGGTCGGGAAAAACATATATAATTCACCCAGTTGCTTACAACTACGATTTGTCACGACATTTTAATATTTTATGAATTAATATTTTTATAAAGGAAAAAGAAAATTCTTATCATTGTATCGTGCATGCCCCTTTTCAAAATATAACTAAGAACTGCCTTTGAATAATTGGTGTGACTAAAAATGAACATATTTCAGATGTAAGCAAACTGGACATTGCAACAAAAACTTTTTATTATTTTATTACTATTTTTTCAGGATTTACACTTTTTTTTGGCATATTAAGATAGTAAGCAATCATAAGACGAAGTTAATCGATAACGCATGGAGCGATAGTCTGATGGAAAGCGATGGAGATGGGCAGAAACCAGAATATTTTGGACCAGGCCCAACGTATGTGCTGCTTAGGCGTAACGGGGGTTTCCAGGTCAACACCGACAATAGCCTTGGAGATCATTTTAAATATTACTCCATCTTCTTCTATGTTAAACAAGTGGCTCTTAACTCGGCTATACGTTTACGTGTGAATAAACTGTGGAAGAAAAGGGGAATGCAAGCCCAACATGAAAAGATCGACCGAGTATGGAATGATAATACGACCAAGAGACTGTTTGAGGAAGAAGATTGCTGGGACTTCAAAACGGGTTACCCAAATTTAGAGGCAATCTTCAAAACGCAGTTCCCGACTAAAAGTGAATGGATCAACAATGGGGTGATCCAAGAAAACACTTTAGCGATTATACAGACGGCTCAAAATGCGAGCGTGGCTGTGGTTTTGGAATATCGTGCGAAGAACTAAACCTGGAGTTATGGGGAGGGGTAAACGACTCCTCCTCGGTTCTTCAATGTGAAATCGCAGCGATAGAGATAGGAGCTAAACAGCTCATAGAACGGGGAGTAAGATCCTCTAGGATTGCAATATGCACGGATAGCCAGGCGTCCGTCAAATCTCTAACTATCGCCGAGGTAAGATCCAAAACGATAGAGGGACGTAAACAGACCTTAACGCAGCTAGGGAGACAAAATGATGTCACCCTAATATACGTATCGGGGCAATGTGGCATCCCAGGAAATGAAAAAGCAAATGATCTGGCGCGGAGAGGTTATAATCGAATTATCCAATTCGTTACGGGGATCAGTTGGCTCGACAGTGGACTTAAGGTTACATTGCCGAGCAGTGGGCGTACAACAGGCCACTACAGGCCTCAGTGCATGGAAGACACACATCTTTCCCCCCTCGAAAACCAACCAACCAACCAACCAACAAAATTTCGAGGAGAAATGGTCGAAAATGTTTGTTTGTCACAGGTTACTAGATTTAATTCCTGCTGAGAAACAGTTATAAAAAGATAAGTATAATTTATTTTATTGTCGTTATTAGCTTGTATTAGCCAGTACTCGAACCCCTGTGTTCTGGCGTTCTGTTTCTAATTCCTGATGGAGATTTTGCTATAAAGGAGGGTCAGTCAGCAAGAATATTGTAACGTAAATGGGGCTCTTCGGGCTCGACGGATTAATTAAGACAATTATTTTCAATCACAAATGTTCACAATTTAATTCACTTCACTTAATTAGTTCGTTTAACACTTTCTTTTACACGTTTACAAGTGCACGTTTACAAGTGCATGTTACAATATCGATCATTAATTATTTAAAATTTACAGAATTTACTTTTGAGGAAAACGCGGATATAATATAAATTTATTGTGTAATAGACGAAAAGGATAGAGCGGTTGTATTGAAATATAAAAGATCTCCTAATCGACATGCACCCCAAAAAGGGGTATTTTCACGGACTTTCCGAAGGTTAAAAGAAACCGGAAGTATAACTTCAAATAGCACGGAATTGCGAGTTGAAACATCGGAAATTTTTGCCGACGCCGAGCAAATAATTACCCGAGGTGACTCGCAAGACGATCAGGAGCGCCTTCAGTTAAAGTTTGGAGGGTTGTGTATCGAGGATGATGACGTCCATATCCCAGAATAAGGACAACTGGCAGGAGATTTCGAGAGAAGATTACAATTTTGAATTTGACTAGTGCTGTGCGACACTGTGTTTGGGCTGGAATCATCGACACCCATTTAATAGGACCATTCACTTTTCCGCAAGTGGTTAATAGCCAAATTTATGCGGACTTTTTGGAGAATACACTGCTTTATCAAACTGATAGAGCCCCAGCGCATAATTCCAACATTGTGGAGACAATATTAAATGAAAAATTTCTTTACCGCTGGATTGGACGAGGTGCGCCGATTGCTTGGACTGCTAGATCTCTACTCTTACTCCATTGAGCTTATTTTCATGGAAAACAATAAAGGATGAAGTTTAATCAAGGCCTATTAATGATAGACACGAAATAGTTAGCAGAATTAAGACTACAGCGACGAAAATACGGAAAAGGCTGGCTACTATACTTTTAAACATGGAATTAAAACATATTACAAGCATACATCAAAAATAGTGGAGGACAAAACGAACAGTTTTTGTAACATAATAACATTAATTGTAATAAGTTTCGAATTCAATAAAAATATTTTAGGGTTAATATGAGTGTAATTTTTTTTTAAATTGCAGAATTTTATAATATTGGTTTGGTTGTTCGTTATATCGATGTTTAATCTTTCCTACAAGCACAAACGTTTCAACGAATTGAGATTCTTTATTTAATAACTATAAAAGTAATAAAACTAATAGGTGGACAAACAAGAATTAACGATAGACAAACCTATGCAGTTCACAAATTTTTGTTCGAAATTTTCCAGTTCTGGTGAAAAAATTATGCAAAAAAAGTTTTTTCTCCGCCATTTTGAAATGGACAAATAAAACTAATAGGTGGACAAACGTGGACTAAAGATGGACAAACGCGAACTAACGATGGACAAACGATCTACGGAGTTAAAACAAACTTTTTTCGCAATTTTCGAGTTGTGGTGAAAAAATTATGCAAAAAAGTTTTTTCTCCGTCATTTTGAAGCTTGAACAAATAAAACTAATGGGTGGACAATTGTGGACTAACGATGGACAAACGAATGCAGAAAAAAAATTAATTAAAAAAAGTGGGTGCCAATAGCTCTGCAAGGAAATGTGGTAAAACAGTGGGAGTAATTTGGAAGCCAAGGGGGATAGCTTTATGCATACATTCAAATCTGAATGAAGTACACCTGCTCCTACAAAATGTTGTACATCATTTTCGATAATTGCTAAAACATTTGACCCGCTTGGTATCACCAACACTGTTGTTCTTGAAACAAAACCTTTCTTCAAAAATTCTGGATACTAAGAACACATTACACAGTGGTACCGCCGCCGTATGTGTATTTATGTATACAGGGTGTTTCAGATCTGACTTGCCAAAATAAGTGGAGTGATAGATCTCAACTAGAGCAACAAAAAATTGTATGGTAGGGGGGGGGGGGGAATCAAGCGTTTAAGAGTTACAGGGTGATTCATAAATTTCAGTCTTTCACACACATTACTCTTTTATTTTTATCTTTTGATCTACCCAACCTTTCCAAAAATGTCAACATTACTGATCTAACTCCTACCATTGTACGTACAGTTACTTCCAAAAGTGAAGAAAATGGTTTGCGATTACCTAAAATCAAGCATTTTCTCAAATTTTCTTCGAAATACATTTAATTAGTACACCTCTCTTTTATTTTTATTGGATTGCTCATCTTATTACCTTTCCAAAATGGTGCAACATGTTCACGTAGAGAAAATATGGAGAAATTAAACTCAAATTAATTTTAAAATGCTTTTTATTGAATTTAAAAATAATTACAATTTATACTGATAAGTAAAGAAAAACAGTTCAAAATGTCCACGGCCACTTTGGATGCATTTCAACAATCTTTTTCTAAGTCCCTGTTTAAGGCGTATTGCAGCCAGCCTCTCCCGTATTTTCGTCGCTGCATTCCCAATTCGGCTAACTAAATCCTTCCTATTGGTAACTAGGATTGAAAAAACTTCATCCTTCATTGTTCCCGATAAGAAAAAGTCCAATGGGGTAAGGTCTGAAGATCTAGCAGGCCAAGGAATCGGTGTACCTCATCCAATCCAGCGGTTAGGAAATTTTTCTCTTAGTATTACCTTCACAATGTTAGCCATATGCGCTGGTACTCCATCGTATTGATGAAAAATTCCCCTCAGATTATGCATAGGGTTCTCCTCCATTAGATTTGGCAGCGTATTGTCCAAAAAGTCAGCATAAATTTCACTATTAAGCATTTGCGGCAAAATGAATGGTCCTACCAAATTGTTGCCGATGACACCAGTCCAAACATTGACACTGAATCTCTGCTGCTATGAAGTCACCTTTGCCCTGTGTGGGTTGGTATTCGACCAGACATGGAGGTTATGGAAGTTCGTGATATCATTCCTGTTGAATTGACATTCATCTGTCAACAGAATAAAGTGCTAAATTTCAGTCTTCTCTCGGAATCTCCTTCCAGTAGTCCTAGGGCTTGGTGATGATGATATGGACGTAATCCCTCTCGATGAATAACCCTCAAAACCTTATATGACGACACTCTTAATCGCTTTGCGACTAATTTCGTGCTCGTCTCAGGGTCCTGCCTTAAGATGGTGATTATTTGGAACTCGACGTCGGCAGAAGTTCATTAAGTTTCGGATCGTGTCTCCCTGTGCTGTGAAGTTACACTTCCTGTTTTTCTTAAATTTCGGAAAGTCTGTTTAAATATCCCTCTTTTTGGTGCTCGCCGGTTAGGGAATCTCCTTCGATATTCCAGTACAGTCGCCCTCTCGTTTCCGTCTACTACACCATAAGTGTAAATAATATTCGAATACGCGAAATGTAAATTTTACCATTTTTTGCTCATTTTTGCTTAAAAACACTCGTACTTATTGATTTGTTTTTCAACTATGATAGGTATTCTTGCTGACTGACCCTTTTTTATAGCAAAATTTTCATCAGGTACCAGTAACAGAACGCCAGGATACAAGGTGTGAATTCTGGCTAACACAAGCTAATATCGGCAATAAAACAAAATTACAGTGACATTTTTATAACTTTTTTGCAGCAATAATTAAAATTTATTACCTGTTAACCCAAAACAAAAATTTTCCTTTTATCTTAAAATTGTTGTTTATTTAAAGAATTTCCTACCTAAAGTGCAATAAAATAATTAGGAACTCAGGGTCTAAGGATACGGTTTTTCTAATCCTGTGTCTACTTTGCCATGTTGCACCTTTTTGGAAAGATAATAAGATGGGCAATGCAATAAAAATAAAAGGGTGTGTACTAATTACATGAATGTCCGAGAAAATTTGGAAAAGTGCTGAACTTTAGGTAATTGCAAACCATGTTTTTAATTTTGGGAAGTGACTCTACCTGTAATGGTAGGAGTTAGGTCAATATTGTTGACAATTCTGTGATAGTAGTTTTTTAGCGTTTGTTTGATGTCGCTATATTGTGTAGATCAAAAGATAAAAAAAGAGTAATGTGCATACCATGAAAAACTGAAATTTATGAATCACCCTCTAACTCCCAAACGCTTGACATTGCCCCCCCCCCCCCCCCTGGCATAACATTTTTTGTTTGTCTATTTGAGATCTATCACCACACTCATTTTGGTACGTCAGATCTGAAACACCCGGTATAGTGGAAAAGTGCGCTATAAAGCCAGTATATACATCGAAACCAAGGAGAGACATATTATGTTTGAGTTATGGGTATCAATGATGCCCGGAAATGTTATATCTACAAGTGTTGAAACAAAGATTAGTATAAGAATCTCCCATAAAAATGTTTGAATAAGATTTGTTAAGTTCGGTAAACAGAAATACTGACATTTTCTTCCGTCCGAGAACATGGTTCCCAGTAGTAAAAGGTAATTACACTGGTTAATGAAAATAAAAGATCTAAATACATACGTACTAATTTGAATAATGTCACCTTACGAAGAATATGCAAACACCTGCATTTACTCTTAAAACTTCCTTATCTTACAAATGGGTGTTGAAATTTTGCAGAGATTTAAGCAACTTTTCACGTTTGCAATTTAAATCCTTTCGGACGGTATTTTTCGCGACGTTCATAGTGCACAACGCTTCTGTTCATACAAAGCATGTTTCTTCGTTTCGATTTGTATGCATTCATTCGAATGCCTGGCTCAGCTCAGGCACAATGAATAGACGGGCATTGAGCCAAAACTCAGGTAAAGGTAAGTAAATGCAGTTTGGTAAGTCAGCTGAGGGGCTCGGAGTACGTGTGCTAGCTTTATCCACGGTTTTGAAGCATTTTGCAAGTACGGCTGACTGCAGCATAAGCCAATATTCCTAACCTAACCACCTTCTACACAATACTGTGAGGCTCCCCGACTAGCACTCTGTAAGTCTTTACTGTACCACCAGAGCACTTCGGCGGAGTTAGTTGCTTTCTTTTAGTGCAAATTTCAAGTAAGAAACGTTGGAGCATTTCTTTGCTACTTACCTGAGCAACATAAACAAGCTGACCGGCTCAAGGTATGGACGTTACGTTTACTCTCTGCCCGGAACTGTCGATCTGTTCGTGACTTTTTATCAAAGTTTCGATCCTGCCTTTGTTTTGTTTACCTTTGTTAACTCTATTCTTTTGCCATATTGTGGTTAATGAATGTATGTTCCTTGTGGTTTGGGAAATATTCACTTTTTTATTAAGTTTGTGGGAGTGAGGTAGAATTAAAAAGTCCTGAATTGTGCGCCATAACGTGATTCACGTGCATGAGGTGGAATGAGCCCGCGCGCGGAATATGTAGCAGTTAAAAAGCTGCTAATTTGCGTTTATTGTCACGTAACTCGTGAAAATGCCGATGGCGTCCTTAAAAGAAATTTTGTGTAAAAGTTCCAACTAATAAAGGCACTGTGAACTTGCAAGGACATCTTCCCCGGTGGGTGTTCCTGTGCTGCCACCAAGTGAATTGAAGTGATTTACTCAATATAATGGAAAGAATTTTTGTTCAATTTTCTTTTATTTGTGAAATTTTCCTTTCGTAGGGTGTGCTTCAATTTAAAAGGGAAAAAAATCAGTTAAAGTACCGATTTTAGTTCAAACTTGTTTTACCGTCTTGAGTTACATTCGTGAAGTTTTTCCCGACTTTCGTTTCCTTATGTGTTTTTGTTATTTTTTTCGTGCCTCCATATTAGAACGTGCCTCGTGGTAAAGTGTTATCTGTGCCATTTATCAGTAGCTGAATTGGATTAAGGTACAACCGAGCAAGGAACTGTGGACTACAAATAGACGAGCGTCTGCCATTCGAGCGGTTACTTAATGTAAGTGATTTATTGCCTCCTGGAAAATTTTTACTTTCTATTTCAAGAATTTCATTCCCGGTACAGTGTATGTGGATGTTGGCACAAAATTTGGGTCAATCGGTTCAATCCCAATTGTTTACATGCGTAGGGCTAGTTAAATTTCGTAACTTGTCCTTGATCTGAATTCACTTCCTGAACCACCACAGGTGACCAAGTACAAATGTACATCTAAGCCTGCGGTCATAGTATATTCTGCCAAGCGTTGAAAAATGTAATCATTTCTAGCCTAAATTTAATTTAATTTGATTGATTGATCACTCTGACGCAGCAACATTTTTGGAGGCGTTATTAAATTTTAACAAGAGTTGGTTTTTTGTGGCAACTTGAAGTCGGCGGAGCATTTGCATATCAGATCTTAGTTCATGTGGTTCTTGAAAGACAATAAGACAATATCTGTCGCTACTGTACGGACAGACTCAATTGTTCCTGTCCTTGAAGTATATTTGGTGATCTCATTACTTTAAGAACTGAGCCAATAATTGATTGCTCACACAAAAGTTTGACGAGCAGAAGTTGAAACCGTCAATTACTTGGAAGTCATTTAGGTTCTTTCTCGCCATCAATATCGTTGACAGAAAATTAGATAATCCATCAACACAAAGATTTTCTATGGTAAAATTATAGTTTTTGATTAGTCAATTATAGTTGCGTCGCCTACAAGAATGTAAATGTTATTTCATCATTTCGAGAAAATTAAAACATTATGAGCATTGTACTTCACTCTTTTACTTACTGCTAAAGCCAAAGAATAAATTAAACGTGAATATAAGCCATGGAGTAAGTGCGAACGGGTAGGTCTTTCATCCCGGAGGTCCCAAATTCGAACTCCGCAGTCGGCTACACATGGTAGTTTATTGCTGAAAACAGATTACGATAATAGGCCATTGGGTTTGCAGGTTAATGTCGGTGGTTCGGAATCCGCCTTAAATTGTAGGTCCACTTGTAATAGTTTTCTCGAATTGTGTGAAATTTTACTCCCGCCTCATGCTCCATAAGGCATTACGAGAAGTAGATCGATATGATACGAGAGAGCAGAGATATCCAATAATCGGAATTATGTGAAGGAAAGCTTGGTATTGGTTTCGTAGAGTTTGCGGTGCTACTCCTTTCCATAATCAAATTCAGAGAGCAGAGATATCCAATAATCGGAATTATGTGAAGGAAAGCTTGGTATTGGTTTCGTAGAGTTTGCGGTGCTACTCCTTTCCATAATCAAATTCCGGAGGACTTAAATCCAAAAAATTGGAAGCTTACTTTTCTTGTATTTTTAATTAAGGAAAACAACGTAATAAGAATGTCATTTTGCACTTTTAGTTGCCGCATGTTTCACACATCTTACCAATGTTGAAGCCAAATTTTTCCTCCCTCCTCGTGTTGGCTTAGTTTGTGAACACAACTCTAATTATAAAGTTTATTTTGGGTTTTTCTAAACATCTAAACTTATAACAAAATCTTTCTTATTTCAAAATCTGTCAGAAGTAGCTTGGTATATAAAAATATTCTTTTTGAATCTTTCTCAAAACAAAATTCTCTCAATTAAAAGAAACAGGTAAAAATGTCCAAATTTTTGTTTTCCGTGATGCGGAACTTGTCCTAAAATAATTATTAAGTATGTATGAAACAGTAAGGTGATGATGCTGGTCCATTTGAAAAGGAATACCATCTATTAGAGCAAATTGCCCTTCAACTCTCTGGGATCCAACAAGTGCTTCCCAAAGGTAGATCTCTTTTCGGCCAGGTACTCGCACATGACACAGTCAGTTGCTCTGCCAATTTTGGCTAAGTGCTTTATTAGTTGACAGTGACCGGTGATCACTCTAACGATACGTTGAGATTCTGTACGCCGGGTCGGAGCCCGCATCGGGCAAAAATATCCGCATTTCATTATGTATCTACTTAAGAAACCTCAATGAACTGTATACAAACCAATTTGACTCTATTTGTTCTTCCCAGTTCAATCAGAGCTTCTTGAGGTTTCCAGACCAAAGACTTACAGGAATATGTTTCTGTTAAGGGGGTCCTCTACTCTCGAGGCCTGAAATTGAGCGGTTTTTTGAGGAATAAATTGCGAAGGATCTACTGAATACATTTAAAATTTTTTTTTTTCGAAGATACATGTTTTGACTTTTCAATTTGACTTTTGAAGATGAAAAAAAATAACTATCGCGACCTTGAAACGTCATTGATGACATTGATGTTGAAACTGCATGGGTCCCGCTTAAGCAAAGTTGTGGCCAATTGGGTAATCTGTAATCTGAAAATTTATATTCTTAACATTGGCTATGTTTTCCCGAGACAGATTTTTTTTATTTTGCAATTTGTAAAAGTTATGCAACAATTTGTAAAAATTTCCACTTTTTACATCATTTTTTGACCGATTAGAGGCTATAAAAATGGAAAAAAATTAAAATTTTGCAAATCGTACTCGGGAAAACATAGCGGTATGTTTTCTGAACAATTCAAAAAAAAAAATTATTGAAATCGGACTAATACTTTTATGAGAAGTCTTACTCGGCAGCTAAAAAAACACTACTTTCGGGAAAACGCGTTTAATGATAAATTACGGTGTATAACTTGATTGTAGTAACTTACGAGTTAATCTGCTGTACCGACGCCGTAGAGTTCTCCTTCCTCATCACGTTGATGTTTTTGGTTGTCCACATTCTTCTCAAGAACGGACCGGTAAATTCTTTAGACAATGATTTTTAACTGGAAAAGCGCCGTCGTGACGCGCCGCGCTTAGCTTCTAGGAAACGGCCGGAGACGGGTACCTTTCTGTTCCCAGAAACATGCAAAGGAACGTGATTTTCATGAAATCCTTTCTGTGGCGTATTCTCAGATACATATAGATTGAAATTAAAAAAAAAAACAAAAATCGATTTTTTGAAACCGCGAGAGTAGAGGGCCCCCTTAAGGTATGTATGTTCTCTTAATGTTTTCGTAGAAACTGTTCGTACTGACCGTTTATATTCTTCCTTGTTCACCATCCATAGTATATGAATTGCTCGTTGCGTCTATTGACAGCCTGTCTAATGCTCTGATTCGGGTTGGTTTTTAGATATCGTGTTTTCGCCCGATCCGGACGGCACGATGGTGAGGGGATGCCTCACTCTGTTGGTTTCTGAGTTATAATGTTATTCGGTGCCGCTATTACATCTGACCCTTTAGTTGGCAATTTCTTCTTCAACTTTGAACTGTCTGACTTTTTTTCTATCAATACCTGGCTCCTGTCTTGTGATTGGTCTGGTGTGCTTGAAGATTCTGATGTCGATCTGGCTGTGGGAGCCTTCTACGACATCCTTTATGAATGTTTTATTTGCTGTGTCCCTATTGGTCGGGATCCCCCTATTATTTTCGTCGCTGGCTTGACGGTGGGTGCTTCACGGCAGCTTCAAAGGTAAGACTTTTGTTGCTTATTCTTCATTTTTGAGGTATCGTGATTCTGAGAGTGACGATCCCCTTATAATTGCCCATTTCTTCGTGGATTTCTTCCGAACTGCCTTCTGTGATTTACCCACTTGACGCGTCTCTCACCTGCTACCCTTGCATCTTACGACTTGGTATATGAATAAGCATTTGCTGCTGAACATTTCTCTAATCTTTCGGACGGCTTCTCTGTTGGTCCAGACGGCATTCTTTCATCCTTCTTGAAGAAATACCAATCGTCTCTTGTTCGTGGTCTTTGTTATTTATTCAACCTGTCCTTGCATTCCAGCCGCTTTCCGCCTTCTGACGTTTCTATTTAACGACTGATTGCTAACTTGTGTCATGTTAAGAAAGTCTTCGAATCCCTTGTCCGAGATATACTTTGCTTTCACTGCAGACCTTTAATGGGTGCTTTAAATTGGCCACCATCAACTTTGTCGAATTTCTTAATTATTCTTTGCCGATCATTGAGTCAGACAAATAGCTGGATTGTCTGTTTACAGATTGCAGCAAGGACTTCTATATTATTGGCCACGCAAACCTGATCTACAAGCTGTCTCTTCTCGGTTTTACTTCCCGCTTTGTCGATTGGTGGTCCTCCTACGTGCGAAGTCGTACTCAGCGTGCCGCATCCTTGGCCCGCTCATATTCATTCTGTATATCAATAATGTTTCGCTTCTTTTGTCCAGTACTGAGATGTGTTATGAGGACGACGCCATAATATTCCGCACTGTTTCTCACTACTCTGATTGTGGTCTCTGATTTGGCTACGTTTTGTCATTGATGTTCTCATAATTGCCTTCCCTTTAATGCCGGAGAGTGCATGGTAGAGTTGACATGCTTAGAGATCTGGTCGTGGTTCTCAAATCTTGTCTCTTTCTCTTGATGATCATGTGGATTCTATCGTAGGCAGGGATAACTCGACGTTGAGCTTCGTATTAAGATGGTCAGAAGAACTTGATGATCCCTACCAAACCCAACTTATTTACTTCACCTTCGTCAGGATAATTTTGAAATACGTCAGCCCCGTTTGGGTTCCCTACTTTGTTCATATCAACCGCATCGAGGCAGTTCACCGCAGATTTCTTAGGTCCGAACTGCGCCGATTTCCCTGGAGTGATCATTTGGTGCCTCCCTCTTATGCTGACCGACTTGGACTGATTTCTCTTGACTCCCCTGAAAAGATTATCAATATTTTCAGAATTTTCTTATCTTCAATTTATTGCAGGGAACGATAAATTCACCCGAATTGCTACGGGTGTGACAATCTACCCACACACAAACACAATCCGACATACAGCTAGCTAACTATTTTGTCTGAGCAACCTCCTCTACTAGATTAGCATTGGTATCGAAGGAACCAAATTTCATGTGACATTGACCGGAATATTTTGCTATTCATGAACTCGAGCTGGAATACCTCAAATTATTCTTCCACGTTAAGTAATTCTACAAAGGTTTAACCAGATTAAGGAATTGAGAAAAAAGATCCAATTGCATTCGCGATTTGTACAAAAACCATTTTTTCACTATGTGTGCCGTATGGTAAGGATCATTGCCTTGTTGAAAAATCCATCTCCTTGGCAACCCCAACTTTCCCACATTAGGTTTAAAATTCTTTCTTAGAATTTTCAAGTAGCTTGTGTATTCATTGTAGAATGAATGAACCATGTTTCATTGTTCCAGAAAGATTCTGCAATTCGATTTCATGATTTTTCTTTCTCCACACTTTTCTATTTCTTTTACAGTCAAATGTTTTCAACTTACTTCCATCTGAAAAAGAACACTTTTACAAAAAGATTTGCATTGATCTTTTTATATTTTTAAGTATAATTAAGCGTTTCTTTTTTTGTTTGCTAGAGATTAGCGATTCTTACTCGGGGCTCCATTATTATTTAAAGGTTGACATATTATAAATGCACTACCAAGTTTTTGGGATTTTCTGGTAAACCTTTCTGAAATTTTCACTGTACGCTTTGGCCGACCCGCACATGTAAATTTTTAATTGTTGTATTCACAATTATTTTTACACTATTAATACATTTTTTACAATTTTAGATATTTCTCGAAAACATTTGACTTCTTTTCTCAGTTCTAGTAACTGTCCGTGTTTCTAAAAAGTTTTCTTGTCTAATTTTTGAAAACAAATCCGCTGAACAACAAGCCGAGAATGTTAATAAATTACAATTTATTGCTAAATTAGCTCCAGTTATCAACATTACAATCAGAATGTAAATCCAGAACAAAAGCAGAAGCAGATAAGAAAGTGTGCAGGCAGTTTTGACTTGTAAATATTTGTGAAAAACTCAATCAGTCTCCATTAAACCTATACCGACTGTACAAATTTATATTTGGTGACAATTTCTTAATAATTGCAGGATATACTTACTAAACAAATTTTTATCGAATTTACTAAGTCAAAAGCAGTGTTTTGTGTCTAGCGTTCTATAAATTACGATTAATTTGATACCTTTTCTAGTTAGTCAGTTTTTCCATATGCGTGTACTAGGTTTTAAAACTTATTGCTTGTTACATTTGGTTACGTATACCTATGTATGTTAACATTTCTATTGAAAAATATTAGACTATTAGACTAGTTATTCACCCCCCCTCCCCTTCAGAAGATTTGGTACCCAAATCAAAATAGCATGATCGGTCTGAAATTAAGGTATACCTATACACTTGTGATAAAAAAACCGAGCATGAAAAAATTTAATTTTATTTTATGTCATATTTTTTTCTTTTCAAGAATTATCTAGCCATTAGTGATTGTTTTTACCTAGTAGCTTATTGTGATTTGAGGGAGCAAAAATATATGACTTCTGATCATAGTTAACCCATTTACAAAATACATTTGAGAGTACTGGTTCAGTCCTAATGCGACTTTTGAAAAGTGACGTGGTTTTAAAAATGGTTTTATCTTTAGAGAAGAAGTTGAAAATTATTTGTTTAAGTCAAACATATTTATCAAACGCAGAAATAGGGAGACGCATTAAAGGTAATGAGACTTCTGTTCAGAGATTTTTAAGAAAATACCAAGAAACTGGTCCAATAGGAAGGAACAGGGCAGTAGCGGAACGAATCGTGTAACTCCGGATATTAGAAGAGAGTTTATTGCAGCAACTTCTACATTAATTTCTTAAAGAACAATTCATGTACTTTTACTAGAAGTGGGATTCCAATCTCAAACCCAACAAGAAAGCAAAATAATGGATACAAGGCTTAAATGGACTACTACTCAACGAAGAAATTTCTCAGATGACAATTGGAGAAACATAATTTTCGCTGATGAATCCAAATTTAACTTATTGGGTTCAGATCGGTGTTAGAGTTCAATGAAA
Organism: Leptarthrus brevirostris; assembly: GCA_964036015.1. Taxonomy (NCBI): domain Eukaryota; kingdom Metazoa; phylum Arthropoda; class Insecta; order Diptera; family Asilidae; genus Leptarthrus; species Leptarthrus brevirostris. Next base: position 129,352,914 of record OZ038371.1, on the reverse strand, counting down.
TGTTGGAGAATGGTGTTGGTGTTGGACATCTCTTGATTGTGGAAGGATTCGTTAACACCGAAAAATATGGTAATTATCCAATTTCTTCAGAACTGAATCAAAATAGTTTGATCGCTCTGAAATTTAGGTATATATGTATATATGTGGACGTTATTTGTAAGAGAACTACATTTCCCTAATATTTACATGTTTAATGGCAGCTAACATGTAAATATTAGGGAAACGTAGTTCTCTTACAAATAACGTAATAAATTACACAATTGAAACTAAGATAATTTGAGCTTCAGATTCTGTCATTTTGGAAATGTTCAATATCAGTTTATTTCATTAAAAAATTTCTTTTTATACGATGTGGCCAAATTCTAGTGGACCACCCTTTGATGCGGTAACATGGTTTGTACGGAACGAAATTAGAAATGAAATGAGAAATATTTAAATTAAAAGTTTAGCGCTAAAAGTCACCAGAAGTTATATTTCATTAGATCATAATGATTTCAGAATGTTACCCTATTTACGAAAGAACGAGAAGCCCTAAAGGAAATAATTATACCGTAATTAATTTTCTTCAATTCGGTTTCGGTAAGAACCGAAACGTAAAATCTCATTTTCGGTTTCGGTTAAAAACCCCGTAGGAGACGGAGTTGGATCAATACGTTGAGCGGCAAGACCAACATGCCATGGGTCCCGGGTTCGAGACCAGATGATCCCGTTAGCTTTTATTAAGAAATTAAAATAATCTACTCCGTCTCTGGGCTGTTGTCTAGCTCGCAGCAATGCAAAAACAAGACTCAAGTTTCCTCACTCCCTTACCCTAATTCCCTTCCAGCCAAAACCATGCTAACGCATCAAATGGTTGTCCCCTAGGATTTGGCCACATCGTATAAAAAAAAATATGTGAAATTTTCGGTTTTGGTTGCAACTGAAACGTTAGGGTTTATTATAATATATATTATTATAATTTGCCTTTTCCAAAATAAGAGCAGAGTGCTATGTGGGGCGATAAATGCTTCTCCAAATGTACACCGTCCTCCGCCCCACCACTTCCCCGTTTGCACTTTTTAACCATCAGAATAAAGTCAACCGATCCCCCTTAACCCCTACCTCCTCCTCCCACCGACGGTTCCTTCATCTAGACATTTACGTAATTTGCTATGTAATGAAGGTAGTGACAAAAAATTAATAAATTTGAAAAAATAATCATCTGTAATATTGGTTGAATAGTCTTGAATGCCAGGGCTGCGCTTTTCATAGTTGGGCATTATAGTCGAAAATTACCTCTAACTCAGTCCCCTCGGGATAAAAATTACTCGTCTCGTGAGTCGAAAATATCGCAAGACCGGCGTAAAACTTCTTCTGTGGTACCAATTTAAATCGGTCTTTGAATTTCGGTCTGGCGGTTACGGTCACGTATTTTTAAGGTCAATTTATTTCGGGACCATTTGATTTCGGTCGCTTTATTTCGGTACACTTTAAATTTCGGTTTTAATTTCGGTACCGAAATCAAGACCGGTTAAAACAACCTAAATATGATAGTTTTCGGTCCCGTTTCGACTCCCTGATTTTAAGAGACTAGTATAACACAAAATTAGATCCGGAAAATCGAATCCGGAAGACTACTCCCAGAACAGACGCTTCCATTGTTAGGGCATCAAAAGCTGATCCCTTCATGACGGCACCTAAAATAAAGGAGTAAACTGAAGGAGACTTAAATGTTGTCGTATCTGTAAGCACAATTAAAAGCAGATTAAGAGAAAAAAATTTGTCTGCATGAATTTCGAAATTCGCAAAAAGCCATGTGGATAATGATGCGAACTGGTGTAAAAATGTATTGTGCACTGATGAGTCTAAGTATAGTCCCTTCGAGTCAGATGGATAAATGTATGTAGGTCAAGGGACTTATCAGGAATATCACCCCAGGATTACTATGAAAACTGTGAAGCATGTTTCTGATATCTCAGAGATGCTGATATCTCAGAGAATAAACAGATCGTCAGCTACTAATTTAAACCAGCTTTGGGTCGAAATTCAGAAAGCTGTGATATGTTCTCCTAAGGAATATATCCTCTAGTCCAGGATTAAGGAGTAAGTTATACCTGAAAAATGTAAAAAAAATTAGGCGCCAAGTGAACTTTCGCAGAGTCGCAGGATAGGTCACAAAACCTAAAGCAATTTTAATTAAATCTGAGCGTTTAATAAAACGAAAAGTTTAAACTATATTTAAATTTTATTCATCCATTGTATCGCAAATTTAGTTAGAAAAAAAAATTCAAGATCCGAATCACCGTCACTAACCTATAGAAAAAATCGAAAATATTTATGAAAAATTTAAAAAACGCTTTTTTCGGAACGTATGCACCGTGTAAAAACATAATTAGCTGAATTTGCCTTTATAGAACTACTAGTGTCGTGGAGAAATAGCTTAAGGATGGATGAAAGCGGTGCACTTTATTTCTAAATTAAAAGCAGATAGTTGCTCGACGAGTACAATCAATTTAAGTTTGTTCATTTGTTTAAATTGCTTTAATTTACTCTACTCAATTATTATTAAAATAGCTCTGAAATCTTTCGTACCTATCCATAATCTAAGCAAGAACAAAAATCATATATAGCATCAAATAAACTATACTAATATCGGGGATGTCCGTTGAAGTGTGGTCCAGTTGCAGGTTTTTCGAATCTTCAAGTATGTATGTAAAATATGGAAAGCATTTTCAAATCAAACTAGATTAGTTGAGAACTTGGAATAGTTTCGGTTTTTGGAATTTTAACCGACTTTACTGCCTTGAATGATGACCAGCGTGATTTGATGTGGTCTAGTTTGGTACAATGATTTGGCGAACAAACCTCAATACATTCAGAGAAAGCATTAGTAAAGGTTGAGCCCATGTTGTCTATATCAGTGCGTTGTTAAATTCCTGTAAGTGAAACGGTTGATAGATTGGATAATTCATATTTTAACAGGATTTGATAGTATGTCCAATTTGTCAGTTTAATTTTTAAGTGTGCTTGGTGGGATTAGTGGGATTAGATTAATAACAACAGATATAGATTATTAATAATAGTGGGTAGATGACCCGAGGGTACTATAGTTACTATTGCGCGAATAAGTCAGATGAGTCTGCTAGAAAGAAGTCCAGACTGGAATTGTAAAAAGGATCAGTTGGATAAAGAAGTGCGAAAGGGTAAGGTTAAATTTAGTTCATGTTAAATGTTCGCTCGGAAACATCCCCAGAATTGGTGAATTGTAATTTCTTTAAGTCAGTTCTAAGCAAATTTTTTTTGCTTGAATTGAACTTGTCCCCTGGAAAATAAGCGCAAACAATTTTTATCAAATGGAATGGGTAGTTGTTTGGTTTTTTTTTTTTTGAGGGGAAAAATGCTTTATGCACCGTCAGGGCGGTGCTTTGCCTTGGTGTGTGGTACTCGCACCCACTAAAAAACCTCCTACTTTCAGGCATGTCTTCACCCCGGCACTAATTTTCGTATTATTTCAGGGTGGTGCCCATTGCGCCATATTTGGATTCTTATGTTCTAGGTGTTATCCTACTACAGTTCGTCCAGTACTTCTGGGGTTTCCTTTTTTTTTTTTTGCAGGATCTTCTGGATAAATACTTCAACTCGGTCTCATTGCGCTTTACCTCTGAGCATGCTGTTCACTATGTCTTCGGGTGTGAATCCGCCGAGCTCTTCTTCTAGCTCCTGTCTCTCTGCGTTCCACCTTCTGCATTCGAAGAAGGTGTGTTGGGCGTCGTCCTTCTGGGAGTCGCCGTATTGGCAGGCTGGGCTTTCTGTTTTTCCCATTTTATGGAGGTAAGCGTTAAAGTACCCGTGTCCGGTAAAGCACTCCGTCAGGTAGTAGTTTACCTCTCCGTGTTCTCCCTTTAGCCACTTCTTTAGATCTGGTATTAGTCTAGCGGTCCATCTCCCTCTTGTCTCCCTATCCCAGCGGTCTTGTCATCTCGTAAGGGCGTATTCGCTAGCTTTGAGTTGTTTGGTATAAGTGATAAGTACTGGCCAGCAAAGCTAGCACTGCAATTAGACTTCACCGCCTTTTTGATACCACGACATGTAACAACCGGTTTTTGGGCTAGCTCTATCATAGACAACGAGTTAGAAATACTCAGAAGCCGTCGAGGCCTGAGAGCTGTGTTAAAACCACAGCCTAATATTTTCTCCTGAGAGTGCTTAAAGAATTTCCAGGAAGTAATACCCTATCGACTTCCTCCTAGTATCCGCCAGAACTGGTTACTTACACGGAAGGTGAAATATGTTTTACTTTTGGCTCATAATGCCTAGCTTTGCCGCATGGTCGCATATTAGACAGCAGCCAGTGCAGACCAACAAGTATCTTCGTACCCAGACCACGAGATCTGTTAAGCAGCTCCGATGTTCTATTTTTATTAAAGCTTGGCCAGGTAGCTCTGGAGATAGGCAATCCCTCTTAGGTAAGCTTTCGCTAAAAAGTGCTGGAAGAGTTCCACTTTAATGTAATTTAGTGATATGTGAATCAACGCTCTAATTCCATGGGTATTGGGAAATACCACATTTGGTATTGTGTAATTAGACAATGGTATGACACCTGATAGTTAATGAGGAGGTCAGGAGGTAGAATGTACAGCAGAGCATTAGAAACATCTGTTGGGCTTAGTGCCCAAGTAGCATCAATGCAAGTAGTTCTTTGCACCCTATTTAATTTGGCTTTGTTAAACCATTCTCCATAGCCGGTAACTGAACTACGGAGTAATAAGTGTGAATAAGACGTATCACTGCTGTGTACATTCACAGGATCATTCAAGGTCGCAATCCCCACCTTTCACCGTAGGTGCGTTTGCAAGCATAGAGACCCAGATTCGCCTTTTTGACTCCTTTTTAACCGACTTCCCAAAAACAAAGAGGTTCTAAGTTCGACGCGTATTTTTTTTTTTTTTTTTTTTTTTTTTTATGTCTGACCGGGCATAACTTCGTAACGCGTTGACCGATTTTGATGATTCTTTTTTTGTTGGGTAGAGTATGTTCCCCATGTCAAAAAATTTTTTGGTAGGGTGGGGGGTGGGGGTGGGGGGAAACCTAACTTTGTAACGCGTGGTCCGATTTGGATGGTTCTTTCTTTGTTGTACAGAGTATGATCCCCCATTGCTTAAAGGAGAAAAAAATTTGGCCTAGGGTGGGGGGATGGGGGTAGGGGTAGGCTAACTTTGTAACGCGTGGACCGATTTGGATAATTCTTTTTCTGTTGGGTAGAGTATGTTCCGTAGTTGATACCAGGAGACAAATATTTTGGTGGGATGGGGGTGGGGGGTGGGGGTGGAACCTAACTTTGTAACGCGTGGTCCGATTTCGATGGTTCTTTTCTGTTGTATAGAGTATGATCCCCCATTGCTAATAGGAGAATAATTTGGTCCTATGGTGAAAGGTGTGGGTGGGGGGAGGGGTAGTCTAACTTCGTAACGCGTGGACCGATTTGTATAATTCTTTTTCTATTGGGTAGAATATGAGGCTTGGTTGATACTACGAGAAAACAAATGTTGCTGGGGTGGGGGGAGGGTGGAACCTAACTTTGTAACACGTGGACCGATTTGGATGGTTTTTTTGCTGTTGTATAGAGTGTGATCGCCCATTGCTAATAAAAGAATAATTTGGCCCATGATAGGGGGTTGGGTGAGGGTAGGAGTAGTCTAACTTCGTAACGCGTGAACCGATTTGGATATTTCTTTTTCTTTTGGGTAGAGTATGCTCCCTGGTTGATACCACAAGAAAAAAATTGTTGGTGTGGTTGGGGTGGGAGAAGGAGGGTGGAACCTAACTTTGTAACGCGTGGACCGATTTGGATAGTTCTTTTGCTGTTGTATAGAGTGTGATTCCCCATTGCTAATAGGAGAATAATTTGGTCCTACGGTGCTGGTGGGGGAGGGGGAGGGGGAGGGGTAGTAACTTCGTAATGCGTGGACCGATTTCGATGATTCCTTTTCTGTTCGGTAGAGTATGTCCCTTGATTGATACCATGAGAAAAAAAGGTTAGTGAAATGGGGGTGGGGTAGGGGGTTATAACTAACTTTTAACGCGTGGTCCGATTTGGATGGTTCTTTCTTCGTTGTATAGAGTCGAAGACACTAAAAAGTGAAAAATAAAATAATTTTTAAAAAAAAGTTGAACCGACTTCACAAAAAGCGCTGAAAAGCATAAAATAATTTTTAATTTTATATCTATTATGAAATTTTGAAGTCGGTGCAAATTTAACAAATAAAACAACTACAGAACCACAATTGAAAATTTACGTAATACTACCTGAACGTTTCAGCTTACGGGATCATAAAAAATGACGATTAAATATTATTGTTGTAGTTGTTTGGTTTGTTATTTGATGTTTTACTTCCATTTCTACTTCGGGTCAGCTGAAGTACCTAAACTCACGAGGATAATAAAAATGATTGGATACTCGACCAAATATTGAATATTGATTTAGAAGATTAGTGTGTAAGAAAATTCTTAAATTAAAATTATTGAAATTTCGCTTAGCTAATTTACTATTTTATTTTATTGCACAATCGAATAATATAGTTATTCCTAGTTACTTTATTTTTGTGATATAATATATTTTCTTAGCACTTTACATAAACTAAAATAATGCTACAAAATCTTCTATTGCACCATGTAAATCCAAAAATATCTGAACAAGAACAAAGTGTGTTCAATAAATAAAATCCCCATTACTCATAGCATTTGTGGATCGATAAGTCTGTTTTAAGTATTCAATTTTACAATTTCGAATACATTCCTTGCAACTAAATATAAATTCCATATTTAAGAAATATCGAATATTTTGCATGTAGTGAGGTTAAGCGTTCAGTCTGTTAAAATGTCGTCTAACCCTGTCCAGTGTAGGTCACATTCTGTTGAATTTACAAAGGCACGCTAAATTATCGTTGAAATACCACAAAGTGCATTAACATAGCAACTTGAAAAGTTTTAAAGTTTTAAGAACATAAGCGAAGTCTGGAAAGTTATTTTTACAGGTGAACACCGCATCCAACTCCAAAATGCCAAGAAAGCAACACTATTTCTGGAGTTCCTTGAACAAGACACCACCTTTTAAGTGTCTTGCTTTTGGGTTTTGCATTCTTCAGATTTTCTTGTAAAGTAGGAGTCCATTCATTTTCTTTAAATAGTTGAAGGGGAGACAGGCGCCTTTCTTAAGGTATTTTCACGACTTTTACTGCTTTTAGTGCTGTTTTAATTGCAGTCGTTACAGCCGTTTTATCGCGATCTACTTTCGGATTCAGCAACTCGTAGTCAGTCAACAAAATTGTCGGGTGTCTGCAAATCAACGGCTGTCGGTGTTATGAAAATTTCACTCATTGCAAAAATGTAATCGTGAATTAAAGTGAATGTAGTCAAATTGATTAACGAGAATTGGTTTTGGGGTTCGGTCGTCTAACCATCAAGTTTCCCGCACTCTTCTTGAGATAAATGGCTCTTTTCGTAAATGCTTCATTTTCACACCTTCTTTTCTTAGATACCTTGTCTTCATGTCCATTTTAACTGGAAGATAATTTTTCATATCTCAAGATCACGAACGTTTGGAATACGCGCCTAAAGCAAAGATTTCCATCATAGTTGCATAGGGCGAGGATCATAATGAGTTTCTGCATTGTGCCAAGATGCGATAATTATAGTGGCTGATTGTTAAGATATCTCGAAGCACCTCTAACTGGCTCAGCAAGAGTATTCCAAGCATATAGTACACTAATACCGTCTGGCTGTCAGTACAACTTCTTACTATAATTAATTAACGCTCTCTTCCTGCTATAGACAAGGTACGGAGAAAATTCACAAGGATCATGTCAAACGTTTTTTCTCTGTACAGGAATGTCACTTTTCTGCTCCACTGTCATTAGTTCTAATAATTCACAGAAAACGGTCAACGTGTGGCTCTCTACCTGACGCGAAGGACAGAGGAAATTTATTCTCCTTTAATACTATCTTACAATTGATAAGCATCAATATTTATTTTCCTTGGCCGTTTTTAAAAGTTGCCAGGTACGTGGGAGATACGGCTTTGATTAAAAAAAGTAGACTTAGTGGCCAGATCATATGAGATTAATCCAAGATTCATTTCTGGTAAATGCCATCGTTAGAGATTTTAATTTGATTAGCAAGGTCTGACTGTGCATCATTAGCGCGTGACAGTTTCTGATTGAATATTTTTGATAAGTAATATTAGAACCTGATATTTGGGTTGGGCTACCCTAGAGGCCGAAAAAATTGGTTTTTTTTGGGGATTTTCTTTTCAGAAAAACTACAAAATAATTCTAGATTACAAAAAAGGGTGTTTACCAGTGACTGTATACAATCATTTTTTTGAAGCGATTAATTTGAAAATGTCGGCTGTGCAGCTCCTGTAATTTATGAATTATGATGAGCCAATGAATTTTCTTCGGTTATATATAAAAACAGCTATAGAAGTACCTACGTAAGATTTTTTCGATATATTGAGTTTTGGCCAAATGGCGCACTTCTAAAGTGAAAAGTGGAAAATTTGATACATTTCAAATTTCAAATTAATCCGTTGAAAATAGTCTATGTTTCCGGCCAACTTGAAAAATACAGTTTTGAGATAAACGCGTTAGAAGTGTTGAGTAGTAGAAAATCTTAGTACTTAGAGGTTTTTCCCGGCCATAATCTTTAGGGACATCATTTTTGAGGTCCTAAGGGACCATTAAAAAATTTATTTTTCGAAAATTCTAGAGTGGCCTAACCCCTTAAGTCGTGGACCCTGGAAGGGCGGAAATATTTTTAAACCTTTCCAGCATTTGATATTACATAGACTTCGGCTTATAGATTTTAGTCATACTAACTGTCAAAATTAGTTAGTCTGTGGTGATACCACTAACATATGTATTAAAAGAATTACTTTTTATCTATTTAAACATTGAAATATTTTTAAATCCCAATGTTTACTGCCAACTTGCAGAGTATATGCTAAGAATGAAATAGTCAAATATATAAAAAATTAACTCCTTCGATTGTCTTGAAAATTTTATTTTGTACTCTCTATTACTTCATATTTTTGGGGATTCAAACAGGAAGCGGTCGAAACAAATTTTTTCACTTTTTTTTTGTATTATTATGACATTAACCCATTAACGACCAACGTTGTATATATGCAATGTGAGATTACGCCTACTTATTACGTGGTTAAAATTTATGCAGAGCGGCGACCAACGTTGCATATACAGGGTGTTTCAGATCTGACGTGCCAAAATAAGTAGGGTGATAGATCTCAAATAGACAAACAAAAAATTGTTGGGCAGGGGCGGGGGGGGGGGGGGGCAAAATGAGTGGGGTAATAGATTTCACCTAGGCAAACAAAAATGTCAACAATATTGATTTCACTACTACTACTGCACGTACAGTCACAGCCAAAATTGAAAAAAATGTTTTGAAATTACCAAAATTTCAGCATTTTCCCAAATTTTCTCCGAAATTTATGTAATTAGTATTCCTATTTTTTATTTTTATTGGATTGCCCTGCCCGTCTTAGTACCTTTCCTAAAAGGTGCAAAATGTCACGTTTAGAAATTTATACGTTGAAATCCTGTCGGAGAATATTATAAAAATCAATAATTTCAAGAAATTAAACTCATATTAACTCAAAAATCATTTTTATTAAATTCGAGATGTATTTTAATGACTCTTAATAACTTACAAAAGCTGTTCAAAATATCCACCGTCACTTTGGATGCATGCCAACAATTTCCTTCTAAGTCCTTGTTTAAGGTGTATTGAAGCCAACATCTTCCCGTCGCGGAATTCCCAATCCTGCTAACTAAATCCTCCCTAGTGTTAACAGAGCTTGAATAAACTTCATCCTTTATTGTTCCCCATAAGAAAAAGTCCAATGGGGTACAGTCTGGAGATCTAGCAGGCCAAGGAATCGGTGCACCTCGTCCAATCCAGCGATTAGGAAATTTTTCACTTAGCATTGTCTTCACAATGTAAGCACTGGTGCTCCATCGAGTTGGTAAAACATGTGCGTTCGATTACACGCAGGGATGTAATCTATTAAATCTGGTAGTGTATTCTCCAAAAAGTCCGCATAAATTACACTATTCAGCACTTGCGGCAAAATGAATGGTCCTACCAAATGTTTGCCGATGATACCAGCCCAAACATTGACACTGAATCTCTGCTGGAAGTTTGTGATACCATCCCTGGTGAATTGAGATTCATCCGTCCCTAGAATTCGGTCCAGAAACACTCCATCGTCAATGTCGCGTTCCAGAAGCCAAGTGCAAAATTTCAGTCTTCTCTCGGAATCTCCTTCTAGTAGTCCTTGAACTGGGTGATGGTGATATGGACGTAATCGCTCTCGATGAATAACCCTTCAAACCTTAGGTGAAGACACTCCTAATTGCATTGCGACTCGTCTCGTGTTTGTTTCAGGCTCTTGCCGCACGATGGTGATTATTCGCTGCTCGACGTCCGCAGAAATTCCCCAAGTTTCAGGTCGCGTCTCCCTGTCATGTGAAGTTAGATACACTTCCTGTTTCTCTTAACCTTTGGAAAGTCCGTGTAAACGCCCCTCTTTGGGGTGCTCAACGGTTAGGAAATCTCCTTTGATATTCCAGTACAGCCGCTCTCTCGTTTCCGTCTACCACACCATAAATGTAAGTAATATTCGCGTAATCCTCAAAGCTAAATTCTGAGATTTTTTTTACTAATTTTGGCTTAACAACACCCACACTTATTGAGTTATTTTTCAACTATGATAGGTATTCTTGTTTACTGCCCCATTTTTATAGTAAAATTTCTATCAGATACGAGTAACAAAACGCCAGGATTCAAGGATGTGAATTCTGGCTAACACAAGCTAATATCGGCAATAAAACAAAATTGCACTAACATTTTTATAACTTTTTTGCAGCGATAATTAAAACAAATTACCTATTAACCCAAAACCAACATTTTCGACCCTTCATCATAAAAATGTTGTTTACTTAAAGAATTTGCTACCTAAAGTGCAATAAAATAATTATGTAGTCAGAGATTTCTAAAAATGCGGTTTTTCTAATTCTTTGTCTACCTTGCCATGTTGCACCTTTTTGGAAAGGTAATAAGACGGGCAATCCAATAAAAATAAAAAAGAGGTATACTAATTACATAAATTTCGGAGAAAATGTGGGAAAATTCTGAAATTTTTATAATTTCAGAACATTTTTTTCAATTTTGGCCGTGACTGTACGTGCAGTGGTAGTTGTGAGATCAAAATTTTTAAAATTTTTTGGAGAGATCATTGGGATTGTAGTTTTTAAGCGTTTGTTTGATGACGCTATGTTTGGTAGATCAAAAGATAAAAATAAAAGAGTAGTGTGCATACCATGTAAAACTGAAATTTATGAATCACTTTGTAACTCCCAACCGGCTGAGATTGTCCCCCCCCCCCTGCCATACAATTTTTTGTTTGGCTAGTTGAGATCTATCACCCCATTCATTTTGGCACGTCAGATCTGAATGACCGCTTTTAACCGGCTAAAAAAAATGGTTTTTTCTTTGAAGATTTGTATTCCAGACAAATCAGATACAAAACAAAAAGGGCTTCTGTCGTTAATGGGTTAATGTGCAACCATAAAAATAAGGTTTTAGTGATGATTAAAATCCGCATACACAAATGCAAGGGAAGGAAAAATTAATCCTAATTAACAGTTATAAATAATAATAAATTAATTCAGAATAAATATCAACGACCATGTGTATTCATATTACAAGGCTAAAAAACCTTCTAGGTCACAGTACCCACCATATGGGTAACATAAAATAACATATTCATACTACACGCCAGAGAAAGGAAACTTCTACGCAAAATTCACAAATAATGTAGGAAAACGGTTAGGAAATTGGTCAGAACTGTAAAGGTAATTTTCAATGAGTATACCATTTAGAAGCTGATGTTCAGATTCGCATCAATAAGGCTCGAGTTGCATTTAATACTCTTCCTGCGATCTGGCGCAATCTGTTCTGTTTTACTGCTGTTCAGCATGGAAAGTGGCCTGTCAAATATGAAGCCTTTGTCCATCAGTGTCTCCGGCACACCCTTAACAACCATTGGCCGGAGGTCATTACCAACGAAGACCTACATAGGCCAAGAGGTCAAGACGGGATATACACAAGTATTATTATAGGCGAAAGTGACAATGGATAGGCCGCACACAGAGAAAAATGCCAAGAACATTACTCAACAGACTCTACGAGTGGAATCCGCACGGGATTCTAGGAAGATGCCGAATTGGACGACCTCGTAAGACACGGAGGAGATCCGTAAAGAGGAAAGGTATCCAGATCAACAAATCATGGAAACAGTTAAAGACGTTGGCGCAGAACCGGAGATTTATATTCCAAACATGAAACAATAAGTTTATGATAAATTAAGTACGAAATCAATATTTTTGATTAAATTTTATCTAAATATCTAATAAATTAAGCATCAATTGTATTCACTGATTAGGTCGTAGATACATTGCGGTCATATTTATTTTCAAATTGAATTTGCGATCTAAAAATGTTACTAAAGGTTGTGCCTCTTCTAAAGAAAAATTAACATTAATATTACCTCTTAAAATTACAGGGACATCATTAATGAACAAAATGATCTTTATGTGACCAAAATCCATTAGATTACACAAATATTATGAACTGACGCGTTTCGCCCTGTTAGTGCATTATCAAGACTCAGAGTTACGTCGACTGTAGGCTCTTAGGCTTGTAGGCTTGGCGGATTAATCAAGACACTTATTTTCAGTCACAAATGTACACAGTTTTTATTCGATTAACTGGTTAGCTCTTTTCACAATTGTCTTTACTATATAATATTTAACGTCACTTATTTCTTCACTAGTTAAATTAAACGTATTACAGTATCAATCGCATGTAAACTATTCGCGGTCTCAATCACGACTAAACTAGCAAGGATGCTACACAGCCTAATTCTAGAAACTTCAGCCACTTAGTTCGAGATATCTGCAGCCGATGCATCGGATCGGTGGGTTTCGAAACTGGGACCTCCGGATTGGTAGGCTAACACATTAACAATTAGTCCAGCGAAAGAGAGAGAGAGAGAATATATATTTCATTAAAACAGCGGGCTTCGTTTTTGCAGCAATTTTTTCAATTTTGACTTTTTTAACAGCAACAAATGTTGAGCATTCTTTCTGTGTTTGCAACCCTTCTGCAGTACTTCATCAGTATTTTTTTACTTCCAATATTTTCCGTTTCGGATAATTGAGTAAATTTAGAAAGATCAGGAAATTTGTTTCTCCTTATCTTAATTGGAAATAAATCATGGTTGGTTGGTTGGCTGGTGTATCGGGCTGTTTGATGCCGAGGTCCACTGGATGGCCATGTAGCCATTGTGAATGCCATTAAAAGAAGATAACAGCATGGCTAGAACTTAAAACCATCGAGATCTCTGTAAGAATCTATTTAGATCCACCAGTACTATCTTAGCTAAGTCGTCCTGATTGTCAAAGAAGCTTGCTCCCAAACAGGCGAGTCGTATTTGTCTGTGTTGATTTATTTGAATTATTTGATTTATTTTAATGAAAATGTTAAGGATTTAAATAAAACAAAAGAATATATATTTTTTTAAATTAAAAACCTTACCTGCTTCCATCCTCCTCTGTTAGATATGATGATGAAAAAGGATTGTCTAAAATCATATTGTGGCCACGTGTAATCCGTTATGGGGTGCAAACCATTTGGTTGAACTTCCTGCAAACGATCTAATCGACTTAATGGAGGATATATCCTTTGAAATTTTAAGAAGTATGTTATATCAACATGGCGGGGCGCCAGCCCATTGCGGAAAAAATGGAAATGAATAACGGAATTGTTATTATTTCTAGATGCCAAAGACTGTCAAACACAGCTCCTGGTGTCAGTTTTTATAACACTCCTTCGGAGCAGCCCGGGAACTTCTTTTACGAGTTTTACGAAGGACATCCAGATGGTCTATTGTATACTTTATATGGCAATGTAAAATTTTTGGGTTCGTCCAGCTTGAAAGAAAGCTTGACGTCGGAAACAGATTGATAGTACGTAACTTTTTGTTCAAGGTTTATGCATGAACGTTTTGAAATGAGATTTCCCAAAAGTTGCGTTTTTGTAACTGGTTGACATGATATCTCGAAAAATAATTGATCGATTAACTCAAATCTATTATCAAAATCTTTGAAACACATGCTATCGTCTGACGAAGACTTTTTGACATTTTAACACAGTTTACATCTGTTTTTGACCTTAAAAATATGGAAAAAACACTTTTTTTAATGTCGACTATTTTGCGAAATTTTTAAATTTTGAAAATTCCGTTCGTCAAACGATAGCTAAAGGGCTAATGAAACTAAATATTTTTCGAGTTTTTGTTTTAGACGACTGAATCGTTTCAACCATTTTGATATGAACTTTTCGTAAGGGGTACTTCCAGGTCGAACAGAAACAATAAAATATCAAAAAAATCATTTTTAAAGTATAAGAATAAACGAGTTGAACCCAAAAAACGTATTTCAATCATTCTCGAAAAACAGTATCAAAAACGGCGTCGTAAGGTAGAAGACCCCCTTAAATGGTAATTACAGGGGTAGGTTCGTTCTCCCCCGAAGAAAAGGTATGCGGCTGAGAAGTTGCAACAAGAGATGAATTCAGAACAAGAATTTTAGAAGCGGAAATAAAAAAACTAGAAACAATTGACTTGAAAAGAGGCATGCGAAGAAGAGCATGGAGCTTTTTTCTTAGAAGGGCAAGTATGAGCTGTAGGTTTGGTCATGTAAATAGGAATGGTAAAAGATTTTTGTGCGCTTGAAGTTTCCAGCGAAAGAGAATGCATTAGCCACTATTTTAAACCCTAAAATACAAAAAGAAAAATAGAGCAATTTTTCAAGATATTTCCATTTGAAATGAAAAAATTGATATTTTTTTCCGAAAATTTAAGTTTGAAAATCAAGTTTTTTCAAACTATTAGTAGGAAAGGAATTACACAGTCTTTAGCACCATTGTGTTACGTGTCAACTGAGATATTAATAAAGTCTCTTGCATTAAAACTTTAGAAGACATACGTTAAAATGTAAGACTGATTTTTTTCATCGTAAAGAAAATTCTAACCACTATAGCTGGAGGGGGGAGGTCTATCTCCGCATACAATTTATGCTTTTTTCTCACATAGATCTACTAGATCTTGCATTTTTGCGCACGCACTTTGAAACACCCTATATAATTTTGACGTCGTAAGTAAGACTCTGAAGTCGTATATTAGTTGTAAAACCAACCAATATAAGACTGTCAAACATCATTTTTCCAAACTCGTCTAGACATTTCCAGATTTATAGAAATCACAATGCCATTATACTTGTAAAAATAGCCTTTTTTTTGATAATTTCGCAAGATTTGACATTTTGAACATATCATGACCGTTTCATTGTCATCCAGATAAAATACTTTCTACAACTACTTTT
Source organism: Leptarthrus brevirostris (assembly GCA_964036015.1). Classification (NCBI taxonomy): domain Eukaryota; kingdom Metazoa; phylum Arthropoda; class Insecta; order Diptera; family Asilidae; genus Leptarthrus; species Leptarthrus brevirostris. The sequence goes on along the minus strand of OZ038371.1, from coordinate 129,337,411 downwards.
TTTTCAACTTTGACTTATGACGTACCTAGTCCTTCTCGTGCTGTAATAACTTTCTTAGCTATTGTATTACAACGAGTTGGGGAAGCCACAAGAGGAACATTAATATAATCTTCTTTATGCAAGATATTACATTGACTTAATGACTAATTGTATAGTCATACTGTAACTAGCTATAATTACCACCTAACGTAGCTTTTAATTTTAAGACAATATGAAGTTTGCTTTTAGTTGTAAATGATAGTTAAATGACAACATCTCGACATCATTAAAATTTGGTTAAACCCTATGCTGCTTAGGGTATTATCGGTTTCTGAAGTATTTATAAAAAACTTAAACGAAACTTTTTTAAAAAAATGGAGCATTTCGGAGCGGATAGTCGACAATTTGGTTTTATGAAATTTTTCAAATCCTTGAACACCAGCGTTTGCAATAACATTACAAAGTGTATTTTTTCCAAAAGCCTTATCATGGTGGTATACATAATTAAAATATTTCAGAGCATATCAAGTGAGGGCCGCTACTGAAGTTTTAAGATCGGTGTAGTGTCAGAAATACAGTGCTTTTCAAAGTTATAATCGCGCCATTCACATTTGTAGCTCAGAAAAATAAGAGCAATAAAGAAAATGGCTGACACTAGTGATTGCGCTCTTAATTGATTTCAAAATATACTGAAGAGTTACTGCTAACAGTACTGTAACGTAAATGGGGCTCTTTGGGCTCGACAGATTAATTAAGACACTTTTTTTCAATCGCAAATGTTCAGTTTTATTTAGTTCACTGATTATTTTGTTTAAAAATTTTCTTGAAATCTTTTCTTTCGCAATAAACCGTTTTACTTCACTTATTTGCACTTTTCACTTTACGGGTTAAAATACAACTAACTATTTGTAGTATCACATATAAACCCTTCGCAGTCCAAATCACGACTTAAACTAATCAAGAAGCTCCTCAGCCCTATTTATACCACTCAGTTAAGTTCTAGAAACTTCAGTCACTTAGTTCTAGATGTTTCCGTTACATATTTCCACCTCACATATTCACCACTCTATCGGCACATTATTCACTTCTGCTTTTTATACCGCAGCCCGAATATGTCTGACACTGACACTGTGTGCTCCTTCGATAAACTGTCTTCCGATATCGATAAGATTTTGGAATTATCCCCCTCTTCTGAAATCGTACTTGCTGGAGATTTCAACGTCCACAACACACAGTGGCTCAGGCATTCTTCTACCACAAGCCCGTCTGGAAGACACGTCGAGTTATTTAGTGAGTCTTTTAATTTACAGCAACTGGTTGAGTGTCCGACTCGTGTTCCTGATACTTCGGGGCACAACGCGCACCTTTTAGATCTATTTCTAACATCGCATCCAGAAAAATACTCGGTTTCGGTGAAGTCTCCCTTGGGTAATTCGGACCATTGTCTAATCTCCGCCCAATTCTCCATCTCCTCTCTGACAACCACTAATCTAAACTCCACCAAAAGATTAGTGTGGCATTATAAAAATGCTGATTGGGCGGGACTTAATAAATATCTCAGAGAGCTGGACTGGTCTGATTGCTTTTCTATGAAGGACGTTAACAGAAGCACCGATTATATCTTGAACATCCTATGGTTTGGAATGCATCGCTTTATTCCTCATAGCTTCAAGAACATCAAACCAACTAACACCAATTGGTTCAATAATGACTGTTTCGCAGCCATTAAAAAGAAGGAAGCAGCCTTCCAGGCATATAAATTGTGCCCTTCAGAGGAATTGAGCCGTATCTACAGAGATGCGCGGAATATTTGCAATTCAGCAATTAGCCGGGCTAAGTTCAATTTCGACCAGAGCATCAGACGGAAGGTATTTTCTACTCAAAAGGGTAGTACGGGCTTCTGGTCTCTAGTAAAAACCGTAAAGAACAATTTCACCTGTTCGTCAACACCACCACTCATTTATAATGGGAATGTTTTTACTGACTCATTGGACAAGGCCAACCTGTTTGCTGCTAATTTTGCTGCTAACTCGTACTTGCCACCATCATCGCAGCCACTTCCATCTCTATCACAGTGCATTAGTAGGCAAAAGCCGCTACACTTTCGCACTCGGGAAGTTTTTAGAGTACTTTCGAAACTCGACGTGTCCAAAGCTACTGGGCCTGATGGTTTCTCGCCCCTTGTTTTAAAATGCTGCGCCTCTGCTTTGGCTAAACCTCTGCGCAAACTTTTTCACCTGTCATATACAACAGGAATATTTCCAAGTGTATGGAAACTTGCTCATGTCCAGCCGATACTTAAAAAAGGAGAGGCATGCGACCCCTCTAACTACAGACCAATTGCACTAACCTCGATCATATCCAAAGTTTTTGAATCACTCATCAACTCTCAGTTGTTGACATATCTAGAAAATAACCATCTTATCAACGATTGCCAGTACGGTTTCCGCGCTGGCAGCTCAACCGGAGACTTACTAACGGCTCTAACGGAGCGTTGGAATCATTGTCTCCATAATTTCGGTGAGTCCGAAATCGTCGCTCTTGATATTTCAAAGGCTTTTGATAGAGTCTGGCATGCTGCCCTTTTAGCCAAACTTCAAACATTTGGTCTGCATCCTACCCTCGTTAAATGGATAGAGAGCTTTTTGTCAGGCCGTTCAATCCGTGTAGTTATTGACGGCGTTACATCTGCATCCCACGAAATAAATGCCGGTGTACCTCAGGGTTCAGTTCTTTCACCAACTTTATTTCTTCTTTTCATCAATGATCTCTTATCCCTTGCTCTCAATCCTATTCATAGTTTTGCCGACGACAGCACCCTTGATTTCGCGTACTCATTTGATTCTGTAATGAATTCACGTGGAAATGCTACAGAAGTCAATCGGGAACGCATGTTTAGATCATTAAACAACGACATTTCTAAGGTCCTCGCTTGGGGCAGAGCAAATCGTGTTACGTTTAATGCATCCAAAACTCAATGCTGTTTAATGTCCCTTAAAAAACGCCCAGTCCACCCCAACCCATTTCAGTCGACGGAGTGAATATACCCAATTCACCCTCCCTAAAGATCTTGGGTATTGAGATATCCAGCAATCTTAGCTGGACTGATCATATATTTGCAATCGCTAAAAGTGCGATGAAATGTTTGGGTTTTCTACAGAGATGTAAGAAATATTTCACCCCACCCGACTTAGCGTTGATCTACAAGTCCCACATTAGGCCTAGACTTGAATATAATTCCCATATTTGGGCAGGGGCAGGACACACCGCATTGTCCGCGTTAGACAAAGTTCAGCGTAAGGCTGTTAAACTTATTGGCGATTCCTCAATCTCTGAGGGCCTTGACTCTCTTGAGCATCGACGGAATGTCGGTTGTCTCTCACTCTTTTATCGCTATTTCCATGGCCATTGTTCTAACGAAATCGCTAGCCTGATTCCTTGTAGACTCATTACAACGCGCGATACAAGATCTACAAGTCGCTCCCACCCCTTTACTCTCCGGGTCAAATTTGGACGTACCGTCAAATTTCGGGAATCTTTTCTTAGCAGAACAACACGAATGTGGAACAGTTTACCATCTTCTGTTTTCCCCTCGTCTTATGAGCCTGAAACTTTCAAACGGGGCGTACATCGACACCTCCTTCACTCAACCTCCTAACCCATTTCCCTCATCCTTAATTCCTTTCCTGCCAAGGCTGTGCTTTAGCATCATAGGGCATCCCCTGAGCTTTGGCAACATCATATATAAAAAAAAAATAAAAAAAAAAACCACAAGTTCGAGTCGTCCCTCACTTTCTACATTTGACATTTCCTTGCCTTAATTTTTGGCCACCTAGGGCATGCGCATTGCACAGTTGCCTATTTCTCTTTTCGTGGCCTACCTTGTGCATGTTACAATACTTTTGTTGTAAAAATTCAAAATGTTATAGAAATGTGCAAAACAGGCATTTCATTGTTTTAACCGCAGTGTTGCATTTTTTGGATCCCTTTTTGATTTTTAACAAAATTACAGAAGGTGTTGTTAATTATTCCACGCGGTAATGGTCTTTCGGAGAAGGAAAAAGGGAAGATCGACGCTTTTTGGAGTAATGGAGTGTCAAGGTAGGAAATTGCTAGGAAAATTGACTGATCTGACCGGGTTGTGTAGAATTACTTAGCGATTCGGGAAAATTATGGCTCCAGATTATATTCTGGAAGAAAAAAATATGCTGCGAGAGATGTAAGAAGGATTTGCAGAATAGTGTTTGATTCAACGGTCTCGTTTTCTTCAATTAAACGACAATGTGACCTTTCTGTGTCCGGTCCGACGATTTAGCGTACAATCAAGAATAATCCTGACATCTCTCGAGAGTACATGCAGAAGGCATCTTGTCTAGGCCCCTAACACCTCGCTTTTGCTAGAGGTCGCATTACTCAAGACTGGAAAAAGTTAAAGTGATTATTTGAAGCTCATTATACACACCCTACTATTTTTTAACTTTGTTCGTGCGTTAGGTGATTCTTTCTGACGAGAAAAATTCAACCTTGATGGACCACACGGTCCAGATGGGTACTGGACAGATATCCGCAAATAACCCCGACATTTTTCAAAAGGGAATTTCGTCGGTGTCTCTCTGGTAGTTTGGGGAGCTTATAATAGCCACGACACTGTTGATCTAGTATTACCTTAAATTCCGGTTGAACAGTACCGAATACTGTGAAGTGCTCCAACCAAAGCTCTTGTCATATTTCTGCCGACGCACGGATTCATGTAAGTGCTTCCACAAAGGCTTAGTTTTCGAATCATAGCACTAATTTGATGGATTGGCCAGCTCGCTCTCTGGATGCCTACACCGATAACCAGCAACTCAATCACGTGGAAGAGTTAGAAGCCGTCATTAAAAAAAGTGTGGATGTTATTTACGCCTGAGACATTGATGCCATACGTGGACTCCCTGCCCAGAAGGATTCTCGCAGTTGTAGAGTTGTCAACTAAATTATTAATCTTACCGTTATGTTCGTTATTTAGCAGAATTGATTCTTGGGGCAAATGAGGCTCCCACACCAATATGCAAAAAAACATTAGTGACCAGAGAAAACCAAAACATGCAGTAAAGGCAGTCTTCTTAAGCTATAGGGGGTATGTGTATAAGAAACCATACCTGAGAGAGTGCAAGAATCTATGTTTGAATTCAAAAGCTGGTGAATAAAGACTAGGCCAGCAATTCTATGTCGTTCTCCCAACGAGTGCATATTAAGCAACCGGAGGCGATCCTCATAAGGAGGAAGCCTGAGTGAATCATTCCATGGAAGGTCTCTTAGTGCGAACCTAACAAAGTTCCGCTGCACCGACTCAATGCGTCTGGAATGAACAGCATAGTAGGGAGACCAAACCTGAGATGCATACTCGAGAATTGGCCTGACCAAAGAAAAGAATAAGTGAATTAAGGTCTTCCGATCAGAAAACTCCCTTGACCACCGCTTTACATGGCCAAGAACTGAATTACTCCTAGAAACAATGTAGTTAATGTGCAGAGTGAAATCGAGTTTACGGTCCGGTAAAGCTTCACGCCAAGGTCAGTGACGGACTGCACACGACAAATATTAGTTTCCGCAAAGGAATAATCAAGGACGAACTGATTTTGGTTCCTAGAGAATGACACAACTTCACATTTATCCAAGTTAAGCTGGAGACCATTAGATCCACACCAGTTCTTGAAGGTATTTAAATCATACTGAATGCAGGAAGAATCATAATTGTTTCTAATGCATAGGAAAATCTTCATATCGTCTGCGTAGATTAAGACTTTAGAGTGCTTAATCAGATGAACCATGTCGTCAATGGCAAGAAGAAACAACAAAGGCAAAAGATAGCTACCCTGCGGTACGCCAGATGTAGCCCTAACGACTCTGGATAAAGTATTACGGAAAGATACTCGATATATCCTGTCTTTTAAGTAAGAGAAGATCCAAGCAAGCAATAAAGGCGGAAAATCCAACTTTTCAAGCTTAAGCATAATGACAGAGTGAGGAAGTTTATCAAATGCCTTGCTAAAGCCGGTGTAGACGGTGTAGTCAGTCTGGAGACCTTGTTGAAAGGCAGAGATTATGTGGTATGTAAATTCAAGCAAGTTAGTTGTCGTCGATCTACCGGATAGAAAGCCATGTTGATTAGATGAGATTAACCCCTTACACTGCCCTAAAAGCTGTGAATATATAACAGATTCGAACGACTTGGGTATGCAGGAAAGCTTTGCGATTGGCCTATAATTTGTTATTATGTTTTTATGCCCCCTTTTATAAACAGGAATTATAACGGAGCTCTTCCATAACGTAGGAAATCTACCGGCCTGAAGAAATTTGTTGAAGATGAATTCCAGTGGAGTGAGTAAGGCGTCAGAACAGCATCTCAAGAATGCAGATAAACACCATCAGGACCAAAAGAAAAGTCTATTCTAAATTCCTTGATATGATCTATAATAATATCACGAGATATAATGGGCAAAGCCATGGAGGCAGCGGAACGAGCGTGGATATGATCAAACTCTTCCAGGGAAGGCACAAAATTGCCTGATGAAAAGGCGCCCTCGAAAAACAATGCAATGTTGTCGGATATATCGGGCGAGCTGCAACTAGAGGATCCATTGTACCACATTGTAGATGGATAATTATCAGTTTTCTTCTTCATATTAACAAATTTAAAAAAGGTACGAGGATCATTATGCAAGTTATCGCGAACATTATCGAGGTATTCAATGTATAAGGATGATGATAACGCTATAAAGCTGTCATGACAATAAACGAAATCACAATAACTTGATGTGTTTCTACAGCGTAAGTAAGTTTTCCATAGTCTATTTTTCTTATTTTTAAGTCTACGTAGATCTCTTGTATACCACGGGTGAACTGACAGGATGATCTTAACCGTTTGAATGGTACACACAAATTAAACAGATCATAAATCCTATCATAAAACACGGAAATGCACTCGTCGATATCGCTATCATCAAAAAGAGATGCGAAATCGATCGAAATCGGTCCTGTTTGAAAGATCAGAGAAGTCCGCCCTTTTAAAATCAAGAACGTATTGATCTACGTTGGGGTCGGCAGTATTAGAACCATCGTAGCAAAAAGAGATGAAAAGGGGCGGATGCAAACTGTCAATAGCAGATAAGTTCCGAGAAGTTGGTCCGACTATAGTGTTACTCGAATCAGAAGAAAAGATAAGATCTAACTGTCTTCCCATAGAGCTTTACATCACTCATTTGGTGTAAACCAGAAGAGGAGATAGCGTCAAGAAAATGGGAGTCTTTAGCAGTAAGACAATTAAAGGTAAGGTAGTCATCGTCATCAGCGTTGAGTACCCATTGAACGCTGGGTAAGTTAAAATCACCAAGAAGGATGATTTCATCCTCTGGGTTTGTCATATTACTAATTAAATCTAGGTTAAGAATTAAGATATCGTAAAGACTTCTACCATCTACATCAACATAGTTTGTCAAGTTTTGAGGGGTATAACAACAAAGCAGGAAAATGTGCATCTTCATCAGTGATATCCTAAGAGCTAAGAGCTCAATTGTGAGCGTGTCGGAAAAGGCATGTATATTTTCATGCTGGATGAACAGTATCGCGTACCAGGACATTCTGGATATCGCCTTACCTTCAAACAAGATAACGCACGGATCTATCTGAGGAGCTTCCACAAAGACTTCAAACTATAACACTAATTTGATGGATTGGCCAGCTCGCTCTCTGGATGCCAACCCGATAGAGAACGTTTGGGGTTTGCTCGTCCGAAAAGTCTACACCGATAACCAGCAATTCAATTACGTGGAAGAGTTAGAAGCCGTCATCAAAAAAAGCGTGGACGTTATTTACGCCTGCGGCATTGATGCCATACGTAGACTCCGTGCCCAGAAGGATTCTTGCAGTTGTAGAGTTGTCAAATAAATTATTAATCTTACCGTTATGTTCGTTGTTTCTATCCTTTTTTTGAAAAAGCCATGTGCGGTTATAAAAATGGACCGTCTGTTTTGGGCATTTTTATAACATTTTGAATTTTTACCTCAAAAGTACCGTTATACAATCACTCTTTAGAATATTGTGAAAGCAATTAAGAGCGCAATCACTATAGTGGCTTTCTTTTTCTTTATTGCTTTATTATTTTTTCTAAACTACCATTGCGGTTGTTGCGGTTATACCTTGAAAAGCACTGTACGTTGTCTGAAAATCAGTATTATCTGTTCTTATAGGGTGCTCACGTTATCGTAAATTTTAAAAACACATAATAAATACGAATTGAATTTAACGACAGACTTGAGTTTACAGTTACACTTTATTCAATTAAATTCTTGTAAATTCAAATACAGATTTCCTGTCATTATTCATTTAGGGAACGGTGGGAATTTTTTTTAATGCTATAAAATGTTGGTTGAATGCTTTTGATTATTTTAGAGTTTCAATTTTTAATAATTCTTCGTATGATTCGTAGAAGTGATAAGGAAAGAACTTGACGTTTGTACTTCTTAAGTCTTTCCTAAAGGAATCTCGTGTGACCATTGATTAATTTGGTTTAACCGGCGATGACCCACTTAACCTGGCAATGATTTGCAAGTGTCCACTTGTACTACCCATGAGCCATGAGTGACCGAAGTCCAGCACGATTCTTGGTAAGAATTTTGTTTGGTCACTTGGGTCACCCATGGCAACTCGGGGTATTTTTTCTCTTCGACAAATATAGTTGAGTTTTTATCACTTATAGCTCTGCACGAGTAAAGTAGTATGCTAATGTCTTACCCTTTACATGCTAGAAACAAGAAGTATTGACGACGGTAGTAAGCCGAAGAGAGTTTCATTCATTTGCATTTGCATGTATTGAACGTCGGTGCTCGGGCAAGCAAGGTAAGAGGGCGATCTGCTGACTTGATAATGAGAAAACACAATTCACAATTGCTCGTATATTTCTTTCAATAAAGGTCTTTTGCAATTTTGTTGAAAATTTATTTACCATTTTCAATTTGCACTTCTATTTACGAACGTATAAGTGCAACATTTATTTAAGCTTAGAACGTTTTGTCTTGCCTGGATATTGTCGCCGTTTTTGGAACGACCTTTCCGCTTGGCGGTAACTTATTTGCTGCCCATTGTGAACTACTAAGCCCCATAACGGGACGATTAAATAAGCATCCTTTTTGGGAGAGAGAGGACCTTTTGGCATTAGAAACCTTGGGGCTAAGGCAGTACTTAGATTCAGAAGTGGTTAAGAGTTCTAGTCAAACGGTTACTGTTGTTCGGTTAGTGTGGTCATAAAAGTTTCGGTGGTCATCTGGACGGTGAACCAGTTCATTCGTCGTACAGTGGGTGGAATTTCGTAGTTAGGTTTTATGAAACTCGTTGAATTTTATTGGCTCTCTTTGGTACCAAACATCCCACTCCTCGACAAACAATAATTAAAATGGTGTGTGAGTTAGTGTGAAGGGAAAAAGTGATAAATCTCTATAATAAATAGAAGTGATTACACATGTGAAGTTGGTTGTAATTAGGGAGATATTAATCATTTAGAGTCTATTTTCAACTTTTGGAAAAATTGTTTCCATTACCATCAGCTGACCTTTTCGATTGGGAATTCCAAATTACAGGTACGTCCGTATATTAAGTTTAGTTAAAAGAATACACGTGATGTCATCGTTATTAGCACGTGTCCTTGGAATATAACTTTGAATACAGTTGTGCTGGCCGTGAGTAATTTCTTAAACGCACGACCGTTATTTTTTGAATGGTAGGTAATGTTGTATAAATTTATTTAATTGTGTGCTTAGCGATATGTATGTAGGACGCAAAGGAATCACTAATGTAGGTTGCTAATGTGACCCAGTCCTAACACCCAATGCCCTTATTTATTGAGTTGTCACCGATGACCTCAATGGCGTAAATAATTTCATCTTTAACACGGAACGTGAAACCCTTGCTTTATTAAGCTGGAAATTCTTTTATTGGGGTTTTTCTATGGCCTCACGTATCCTTGCCCGATTTTGGTGTTCTTGAGGAACGTAATGGGGATGAGAAAATTAATTATTGACTTTGGCAGTTTGACCTTACGGGTTACAAGTTAATCAATGTTTTGGGAAAAAATTTGGCCAACAAATATTAACTTGATAATTTTGAGAGCAAATATTTTGTTTGGTAATGAAAGTGGTTAAATAAGAAAAGGATGATTCGTTTAAAGAAATGGATATTAACAAACAAATCAATTTGTCAAATATGTATTAATAGAGTTTTTCAACAGAAATAAAACTGTTAACCGACGGTAAGTACAGAAGTAAGAACTATCATTACACGTTATTTACACTGTTCGTTAAATGAAATATTTAAATAGGTACAATTTTAATATAGCATGATCCACAAAATCTGAATATAAGCTTATTTAGGAAAGTTTATTAAATAAATTTTAGATGTAAACATGAAAAATCCAATTTTTTACAAGTAGTACAAGTAAGAAGTCTTGAAAAAACGAATACAATTTTTTATGTTAAATCAAAATTTATTTAATTCTTTATATTAAATCCTTTTCGTGTTAATATTATATATTTACTGCTTTCTTAATAAGGTGGCCAAAAGTTAAATACTGAAATTTACGTGTAATTTTCATGGGCTTAGCCCGGGGAGGGGCGAATGGGGCAGATACATCCCCATTCTCGGTTACAAAAATTCAAATTCAATGTTTTTTTAATAAATAAATGTTCTAAAATATAAAATGACAATAAACTGCCTTGAATTGCTTCTTTAGCCAACCAACAGTCTTTTCTCTCATTTAGTGGTTAATGTTCGCGACAAGATTTAGTTATTCGAAATATTAGCGTAATTCCAAATACTATTTAGTTAAAAAACTCTTGAAAATAGTGTGAAATAGTGAAAACAAAAGAATTAAATAAGCGGAAGAAAACCAAAATTATTTACACTTACCTGTATTTTGTTCTGTCCTCCAAACGAATTTAAGGATAAAACTGAAAGAAAAGGTATTTTATAATTACAGAAAATATTAAAAAACCTTAACTGCTCACTGATGAAGCACGGAGTCAAGGAAGCTCAGTTGAGAGTCTGGTTATACTGAAGATGCATTCCTCTTAATGTCCCAACGTCCCAAAAATCCTGAAAAGCAACTTACCTACATTTTCTTCTCAATCCCAAAATGTCCCACAAGTCCGGTCCCGAAAAGCTGACCTGAAAATCGTGGTACTGAAGCTGCAGTCGCTGTATGTACGAATATACATACATGGAACCTACTTTGAGTGGAAATCGCTGGCCGATGAAGCAGATGGTTAGAAGCCTGACCTGATTGTGTTAACCACTTTAAGCCTTGCGAATGGAGTTGCTGAGACGATAAGTTGCTGTAAGAATAGAATAGGTTAGTCAAATTCAGTATAGTTTAGGTATATAATATTCGTTAGTCTAGTTTAAGCATTTTACATAGAAATTTAGGGAAAATAATGCGGCTAGGATAAGAAATAGGATTAGTTAATTGAATACATATAGGTTTGAATTTCACCTAAACAAGTAATATAGTTAGGATAGAAGTAGGATAAACATGATGAATTTTTGAGATAGGAATAGTTTATTATTTAAAATATATGAAAAGATACTTACTTTGTGAAAAGAAATGAAGAAAACCATCAATATTTTTCGAACAAATATTAGCTGTCTATGATATTTCAATAGCCTACCTTTTCGGAATTTCTCTCTTGTTGCGACGAAAACTAAAAATTACATCACACTTAACCTCACCAAATAACTTACGAAACTTTAATACCCGGAAACAATAACCGATTTTCCTAGGCTGTCCGTAACCCAAAGTATAGGTTGGTTAACAATTTTGAGGCGAAATAATATTATTAATTGAATTCGAAACACGTGTACCCGAATGACAGATGGAAACTTTGAAGCGAAAATTTGTACCCTTACGAAGATCGGAAAATTTTCATAACAACGCAGAAATGAATGTTGAATTTTGAAGATAAATTTTACATAAGAAAAAAGAATTTAATTTCCAAAATGTGAACCGATTCGCAAAATTATAAACCGATTCATGAGTCAAATTGCGATTTTTGGGGAAAACTTCATAATAGGGGCAAATTTATTTATTTAACCAACCCTTTTGGTAGGAGAAGCGGATAGTTTAGTACGAATTTTTGAGAAGTTAATGTGAAAAAAAGTCAACTACAGAACATTTCTTGAGTGAAAACATAAAAAGTGGAGGAAACGTCCAAAGTAAACAAAAAAAGCAGATACGCAGATACCTGAAACGAAGGAGACACTAAGAAGATAACTAAGGGAGTGGATATCTACCTGTGGTAGGAGAGGACAAGGAGACCGAGAAATTTGGAAAAACTAAGTAACTTCTTTTTATTTATTTATTTTGATTTATTTATTTATTTGGTTTTCTTCCGCAATCACAAAGTTTGTTCAAATGCTAAGTGCTAATAGTGTAATTATCTTATGAATAAAACGTAAAATTTCCGTGCGAAGTGAAAAGGGTCTCAATAAATTTAATGAAGAAATAAATTTTCTTTTAGTTCCATTAAATAAACTGGTATTTGTAATTTTTCCTGCGTTTGAGTCGGCAACATTTGAGTTCGTGGACTCTCATAACCACGTGGTGCCCACAAATACAGTGAACCCACCAACGAAGTTAGCATGAAAGCATATAACAATCTATTAAACTATGACACGGCCTCCCTACGATGCCCTTGCTATATACATAATATACATATATATAATATAGGTGAGGAAAAACAATGTAATAAGTTGGAATTCCCTTATCTCTGATTAGAAAAAAATAAATCCTACAACTTTCATGATATCTTGTGAAGAAGTTTTTTTTTATTTACGCTTTTCATGTAGCACGTTAGTACTTTTTCCAGGTCTGTTAATTTTCTAGATGTTTAACTTAGCATTATCCGTTGCAACAAGTAATATCTCGGATAAAAATCTACAGGCTTATTCTTTATTTTTGTTGCACCCTTGTTCAATGTTAAAAATGACATTTAATGAATTTAAAAATGAGTCGCTGCAAAGGTCCTTTGAGTATAACAGTACTGAAAATATTATTTATGAAGCTGAAATCTAGTCTCCGTAACCGCTTGTGGAGCATGGGGCGGGAGAAGGACTTCATCCGGTTCGAGACAGCGATTGCAAGTGGACCTACATTTTAGAGTGAATTCCGAATACCAATGGTCTCTTTATCGTAATCTGTTGTCAGCAGAAAATAACCAAGGTTTGCTGCCGGTGGGATTCGAACCTGAGACCTCCGGGTTGGTAGGCCGACACGTTATCACTTACTCAAATGACGACTTTGGTATAACATTTGGCGTAACAAAAAAGGAGGAGCCTATTTACCACTCTCAAAATTACAATAAAAGCTATTTTTATATTTTTAGCCCAACAATGTACCATTAAAGGGGAGCCCCCCCCCTCAAAAAGAATATACTGGCTACTCCCTTAGTGATTTTATCGTTCAAGGCCCAGAACATCTAGGTTATGAAAGTACAAACAATCCTTAAATAACCTTATTAATTTCCTATTAAGTTACAAAAATAACGGCTAAGTGAGACAAGTATGACCGTATACGATATTCATGTGAATTATTGTTTGTTTTGAATGTGTGACGATAAGATAAAAAACTATTATCAATATAATGATCTTAAATAAACCTACATCTATTTTGAAAACTAAATCGTCTGTTTCTTCTGAATAGACCCGACGTGTTTTGTTTTGTCCTGAATGTCAGTACTAGATTCTATGTTAGTGAACATAGACACCTCTTTTTACAAACTTTTAAACAAATCTAATGACAATTTGAATTTGCAGTGCCTTAACTCGGTTCTGAAATCACTGTGCGGCGGTTTTTTCTTACAATCAGTCAGAGCATCCTAGCAACTAGACTTTATCTCTCAGATTGCATCAAGTAATTTGTCTTTCTGTTTGGACAATATTTGCGTCAGATTGTCCTGAATATGGTCGTTAAGGCATTCCACCTAGTACATATTTACGATTTAAAAAAGGGTAGTGAGTCAGCCTAGATGTACATTAACTCGTTCAACTGAGATTCGCGTAGACTACAGCCATTACACTACATCGCATTATCTCTTATTTTCTTTAACTAACTAACTTTGACTTGCCTTTATGTTTTATACCCTAGAAACACAGCCCTCCTAAATTCCTAATTAGTTAAATAATGACACAGGTCTACAAGCTTTTGCTGTTGGGCAGCTGGGGGTCATTTACGAATAATTTGCTGCGCAGTGTTACCAAGTCGTTGATCAAGCGTGTCACTAGATAGGGACTGTAAAAGACACCTTTTTCAAAAAAAGTCACCAGATAAATAATAAATTTTTTCAAGATTGTTTCCAATATAATGTAACGTGCACGAGGTAGGCCACGAAAAGGGAAATAGTCAACCGTGTAATGCGTATGTCCCAGGTGGCCAGAAATCAAGAAAAGGAAGTGCCAAACGGAGAAAGTCAAGGACGACTCGAACCCATGGTGAATATATGAGATGAAAATGTGTAACGGAAATATCTAGAACAAAGTTAATGAACTTTCTAGAATTAAGTTAAGTAGTATAAGTAGGGCTGAGTAGCAGCCGAGTTAAGTTAAGTCGTGATTTAGACTGCAAAGTGTTTACATGAGATAATGTGAAGAGTCAGTTGTATTTTTACCAGTGAAGAGATAAGTGTAAATAAGTAAAGCGAAACAGATAATTGTGAAGAAAACGTGTAAAGGAAGTTGTTATACCAACTATTTAAGTTAAGTGAATAAAATTGTGAACATTCGTGATTGAAAATAAGTGTCTTATTTATCCGTCGAGCCCGAAGAGCCCCATTTACGTTACAATAATACAAGAGACTTCTAAAGAAAAATGTAAATACTACTACTTAATTAAAAATAAATAACAGGCCGTATTTACCGTATTTACTTTTTATTGGTGCGTATTACGCGTATTTACTTTTTATTGGTGCTTATTGAAAAACAGTGCACTTTGATTTAATCGACAGCTGATCTCATGTCTTAAGTGTCGTTTAACTCTTTCTTTTTAATTTATAAAACGAAAGGGAGGAAGAAGAGAGAACTATTACAATGTGAAAAAATTCTAATTTTGTGAGCGATCCTCTTATCGAAAACGACAGAAAATGAGTATCGTTAAAAGTTTCAAGGTCCGGCTGGAAAATCGAAAACTTTCACATGCATTTAGCTTAGAAACAAAAGCACTAAATGGGCCCGCTGTACATTACTTACTGTGGTTGTAACTGAATTAATTGGTAGGACAGCAAATATGTGCAAAAATAGTCAGAGAAACACGAATATCTACGTTAAAATGTTAAAAAAATCGGGGAAGATATGGTAACATTTGGAGTCCCCAGAAGAGGTACAAAATCACCACGTTTTAGACGTGTCGCAAAAAAAAGGAATTTAATAAAATAAATATTCGAAAACACAAAATTTGGTTACAAAGTCACTGATTTGGCATCACTGTCACCAAAAGTCACCAGAAGTACCGCGGTGGAGGTTAAAAATCACCAACTTCTAGACGTATCTGAGAAAAAAAATCTGTCACTTGGGAGGTGTTCTAAAACACAAGATTTGGTGGCAAAGTTTCTGACACTATTTCTGCGTAGAATCCGAATGCGAGGTCGAAATTGAACCATCACGTCAGGATTTTGAAATATTCGAGGTTATGGACTCAAAAAATGGGTTTTTTGGCTACTTTTGGGGTTATGTACAGGATTTACACAATTTTTTTCGTAATTTTTTTCTAGTTGCATCATTTAATATTACTCTTAATCTTCAAAATAAGCAATTGAGCGTTCACCTACGATTTTTTCTTGCAAAATACGACAATTTTAAATTATAAAGTTCATATTTCATATAAAGGGGGTGGAGTTAAAAATTCTTAACGTACACTTCGATAATTAGGGACTCAACATTAGTATATAACACAAAATGCACAAAATGTGCAGCAAAAATTCAAAATTAGTATATAAGCGAAATTTCAAGCCTGTGATGTCATTCGTTTAAGAGTTATGGCCCTTCGAATAAGTCTTTTCGGAACAAAGCCGCAACTTTGGAAAAAATTGAATTTCGCGCCGTGATGAAGTTCCTGACAAAGCAGAGAAAATCTGCTCAGACTATAATTAGTGAGATGGAAGTCGTTTATGGTGATCAGTGCCCTGGTAAAACCATTATTTACAATTGGCATAGTCTTTTTAAACATAGTCGAGAGTCGATTGAATATGATCCTCGCCCTGGACGGCCGATCGAGGCTACCTCGTCAAACATCATCGAAAAAGTCGAAAAATTAATATTAGAAGATCCTCGTCTGAAAAAAGCAGTTATCTGCATTAGTTGGTGTATCAGATACCATCATTTTGAGAATTCTACACTATCATCTTGGCATGACTAAAGTCAGAGCAAGATGGGTGCCCAGAATGCTCACGCCGCCGCAGAAGCAACAGCGAGTCGACGCTTCTAAGCATTTTTTGGAATTGTGTGGCGACGAACCTAAGTCCAAACAAGAGTCGATGCAACGGCATTAAAAGAAGTTTAAGGTGTCAGAATCGGCTGGAAAGTTGACAGTTGGGACTGTGAAGGAATTTTATTGGTAGACTACAAAGAAAAAGGTACCACAATTACTGGAGAGTACTATGCTGCGATATTGGAAAAGTGGAAGGTAGCCATCAAGGAAAAACGTAGAGGAAAATGTGTGCTGCTCTTTCAAGACAATGCGCCCGTTCACAAGAGCAGAGTTACGATGGCTGCTCTACACAAACAAAGGTTTGAATCTTTAGTTCACCCACCCCGTTGTCTAGTGTTGGCTCTTAGTGATTTTTATTTGTTTCCAAATTTGAAAAGAGAGCTAAGGGGAAGAAAATTTTTCAAGGACAATGAAGGCTATTTTGGCCCATTTTGAAGGCAAAGACAAAAAATATTTCTTTGATGGTATTGAGAAATTAATTTCTATTTCATTTCATTTATTTATTTTATTTACAATATTTTATCAATGTGCTGATTACTACAAAAAAGAACTAAACAATAAACAAAATAAAAAAACTAAATAAAAACACTATAACAAATCATATAAAAACAAAGAACAAGAAGAGAATTCTCAAAATAAAAAATTCAGAAAACAAAAGTGCTAAAGTGAATAAAAAGCAAATAAAAAGTAAAAAGCACAACAAAAACCAAAAAGTAACCTCAACAAAGCTGACTCCTCACATGATTACGCGATAGATGAAAATCAATGCAATTAAAAGCGGAATTAAAAAAGCGCGACATCGACGTTATAGGTTCATTTAATCCATAATTAGTACGATGAAAAGGTTACCGAAGAAAGTCGTGATTCCTCAGGGAACGAGCTGGAACCGATATTAAAAAACGACCCAAGATACCAGAAGAATCAATGGACCCACGAATGCAGTCGAAAGCAAAAAGGATCCCGGCGTTACGGCGTCCCTTTTCAAGTGCGTCCAAGTGCAGGAGTTTAAGTTTATCAACATAAGGAGGTAATATAAGGGAGTTATTCCAAGGAAGGCCTCGAAGGGCAAACCTAACGAACCTCCGTTGAACAGCTTCAATGCGATAGATATGTGACACACAGAGCGGTGACCAGACTGGAGAGGCATATTCCAGAAAAGGCCGGACAAAAGTGCAATATAAGAGCTTTGTAATGTAAGGGTCATCAAATTCCCTTGACCACCTCTTCACGAAACCAAGAGTCATATTACCCTTGTTGACTATGGCATCAAAATGATCCTCCAAAGAAAATTGAGAATTGGGCCAAACACCCAGGTCCTTAGTCTTGGGAACTCTTGTTAACCCCCTTAACCCTCTATGGTAAAGTTATATTAAAACGGAGACCTTTTTCGTGAGAAAGACATAGATGTACACTTGCTAATATTTAGGGGAAGGTCGTTAATGGAACAGCAATTCTGAAAGGCGTCCAAGTCAGAATTTAAGAGTAGGCAATCGGCATTATCAGACACAGTGCGAAATATCTTAGCGTCGTCGGCATAACAAAGAATATTTGAGTTAGACAGTATCGCAGATACATCATTGATATAAATTATAAATAACAATGGGCCAAGGGGTGGGAGCCCTGCGGAACACCGGAAGTGTTGAAAATTGCATCAGATAGAGCTCCACAAAATGAAACCCTCTGAGTGCGTTCAGACAAGTACGAATGAATCCAATTTACAAAAACTCGAGGAAACCCAAGAAGGGAGAGTTTGAGAATAATAATTCTATGATTTATTCTATCGAAAGCTTTGCTGAAATCAGTAAAAATACAGTCAACTTGCTTACCATCTTCAATTGCAGAAATACAGAAGTTTGAAAATTCCAATAAATTGGTAGTAGTTGACTTACCCCTTATGAAGCCATGTTGAAACGGCTCCAAAAACGGCTTGCAGTGGAAGTATAGAACATCGCAAATAAGTGCCTCAAAACTCTTGGATATACAACAAAGATTAGCAATTGGTCTATAGTTCGAGATTTCACATTTATCACCTTTTTTGTTAAGGAGAATAATTAATAAGGTTTTTCAAGCTTTCGGAAAAACACCGCAACGAGTTGAGAGATTAAATAAATAACACAAAATAGGAGCAAGAACGGAACCACATCTTTTCACGAGTGAGGCAGGGATACCGTCAGGACCAATTGAAAAACTATCAATCAAGGCAGAGATTCTCTTTAAAATCGTAACTGGGTCAAGTAAAAGGTCTTTGGATTCGAGAGAAGTCAGTGTAAACCTCGTCAAATGGGTAAAATCCGTAAAGCCAATATCACAGATATCATCCAAAAACGCAGTTTTAAAAATCTCAAAAATGAATTGAGGTTATGGGGAATTATATTGAAGAAGTAAAATAATTTTGTATTTTTATTTAATGTACAACCCCTCCATTCCGAGAATTTTTGGACCTTCCCTCGTATATTATCTTTATATGAAATACAAACTTAACTTAAAATTGGTATGTGACAGCTTCATAGCTTATATTAAAGGGTAAGAGTAATATTAAGGATGCAACTAGAAGACAATGACGAAAAAAATTGTGTGCATCCTACGCAGGAAACTACTTCGGAAGTGACCCCAGCTGCCCAGCAGCAATCGTCCCCCCATTTTTTGTAAACCCGTGTGATTAACACTAATTAATGATTAGGTAACTGGTGAAACACAACCACGTCTTTAACGATGGTAGTCAGCTGTTTAACTTTAATATTTTGAAAGTTTTAACGAATCAAACGCAGATTTTGAAATTATGTCTTATGAATTTATCTAAATGATAAATGATCTACTTTATGGTTATTTAACAGCTCTAATTACAACTAGTATGTGGCACACAGCTCCTTAATTAATGATTTGTTTTCATTAGCTGTGCTCCATTGGGCCATGAAGAGTACTCCGGCGCACCCCCAACTACGTTCAGCTACACTAGGTGATGGGTAGGTGTAGTTTACAAGGGTACTTACGCTGAGTTTTTCCGCTGGGGTTTTTGTGCTTCAAAAGCTCTCAATAGGTGGCTTTTTCCTGTTTTATGTAATAACAAATATTAAAGGTGTTTAAAAAGAAGCATCTGCCTCCCATAAATATCAAAAATGTTAAAATTATCATCATATCATATTTCTCACAGCACATCAAAATACCGCAAATACAATCTATAAAATGCCAAACTTGACAGCCGCTAAACCTACTCAGGTAAAGAAAAAGCGTTCCATTGGGGAAGTACGCCGGATTACACTGCATGGCCCAATGGAACGCAGCTATTATTAATTTAGGAGGGCTGTGTGTCTAGGTTTTTATGCTTTTGTGTAAATTAAAAAGTATTAAATTATTTTAATTTTTATTATGATTATAATAAACAATATTGCCACCGGATTCTTATTAGCTATCTCTTCGGGATACAATTTTTAAAAATCCCGACCCCTCTGAGTAGAGACGACGTCGCCTAAAAAATTGAGTACGCTTGAATTAATACTCAGGCTCCTATGAATTGAGGATGCTTGGTTCCTACAAATTATTTTTGAATATTATCCACCAAAATATAAACGTTTTTGAAAAATATGATTAAAGACTCCCACTTCCGCAACGTTCTTTCACTGAAGAGTTAAATGGAAAGTATTGCTGATGTAAGAAGAATTTTTTTGTTTGGAATGAAGAAGAATGCTTCCGTTGCCTTTAAACAATAGTTTAGGAACCTACCGATCGAAAGTATTTTTAAGAACTTACACAAAATATGTTTCATTTGTTGGAATGTTATAATTTTTTGGAACTTAAAATTTTGAGTGAAAAAAATCAGTGAATTGAAATATTTCTGTGATTCGGAATCCACCTTGTTCAAGGACCTTATATTAGGCTGTATTCTAATACCGACTACATAATACCAAAATAAACCATTCTAATACCACCGAATTGCAATATAACGTAAAGTAATTCTATTTTATTACAGATCCTTCTCAGTATATTACATATAGCTGCGATAAGCTTGCCCTAGTCAAAATTGCATTCTAGAACTATATCGACATTGAGAACTATATCGACATTGTGGGAAATAATATCTGCAATAAACGTTTTTGCATCCACTATTATAGTTTGTTTTTGTTCAAAGTTTCATAAATTTTGTCCTTTCAATGTTTAAAACTAATGTTGCTACAAATTCCCATAGATCGTTTATAAATTCCTGAAACTGAATAGGGTCTAGCATCGTACCCCGGGTTCCTCCATTCCCCGTCACGTTCATAATGGATCCTGCAACCTAAAAGAGTCAAAATTAATAGTAATGTAACGTGTTTTCCGGTAGTGGGGGTGGTCGCTGGTTCTTTCCAAGGGATAAGCTCGCCAGATCCAGGGTCAAGGGCTTCTGGAAAGAAACTCACCAATTTCTCACTAAAATGTCAGTTTATTTATAGTCAATTAATACAGTTCGGTTCACAACTTAAATTCTGCATATTTATTATCTTTGTATTATTTTATTTAATTCACTTTATGTACCACTTTTATCCTATTCTCTAAAATGTTTATATTTCACTTGCTCGTTCTCACGGGACGGCGGTCGCACTACTCCTTTTGTCTCCCTTGGGTAATCGTGGTTATTCCGGAAGGTTGATGTATGGATTGTCCTCTTGAGCGTAGTATGACGGACGGACGGTTGCCTTGCTTCGGGGCGAAATCTTCATGCGGCGGTAACGGCTATTCTTTCTGTGGGGAAAGGGACGGGGATAGATGATTTTGTACTACAATACAAGGCCTAAATTATCTAAAGCTCTGAGAGACAATCACTCACATAAACAGGCTGGCGAATAATACGTCAATACCAAAGTGATAACCGGGGACTTGCCGGTTAAGAGTGTCGGTCAATAGCTGTATGAGCGTCTTGCATCAGGGAGGCACGCTAGTACAAAAGATAAAGCGAGTGTCTGTCACAAGGGAGGCACTCTAGTGACAGAGAAAACTAGATAGCCGGGAAAGCACGCCAGCTATATGAGTATCTTGCACCAGGGAGGCACGCTAGTGATGGACCAATACAAATTGTTGTACTACGGTTGCTTATATCTTACCACCGTGCTGGCCGTGCTGGCCGTGGTGTCCGTCCGATCGCTGGTCTTCGACTTCCGGCGATCCGGTATGGGGACCACCTATATAGCCCAAGTGCTGCGATCTACATAAAAAGAAAGCTAGACTGATGACCCGTTGAGACGAACGAAAGATAGACAAACACGTAACCACCCATTTGATAAGTTAAACCTGAAACGGGAATAATATCATCATGAAACATAAACTTACTGGTATTATTTAATATTTGTAACTGAAATTGATCATAACATGAGATTTTAGGAGACTCTATTAAAAATGTGCATTACACCTTTATGCATGTCAAAGATGCTTATACGATTTTTTTATCAAAAACAGATGTGCTGGATCCACCTGTAATGATTAAGATTAAAAGCTTTACATTTAGTAGTTTTAAATTTCTAGATTGATCTTAATAAGGATTAGTAGTAATAGAAGATTAACTAACAATGTCAAGATGTTGTGAAACGGCCAAGAAATTACATGAAAGTGACGATATCTGAAAGATCTTGTTTCCCTACTAAGAGTAGGATTACCAAAACTTATTTGCGCTTTTAAGGGGGTCTTCTAACTTGTTGGTTCAAAAAAATCGATATTTTTTTCATCTAGAACGTGTCAGGAACAAACCATGGATTTGAGGTTGTCAGGACTGTCAAATACAGCTCCGCGTGCCATTTTTGTAACGCTCCGTCGCGACAGCCCGGAAACTTGTTTTACGAGATCATACCAAGGACATCCGACATTGCAAAAAGGGCTCGGATTGAACAACGAGAACAGCAAGTAGCACAACGGGAGTTTATTCTCCAACGAGAAAATGAACTCTACAGTCCTGACATTACAGATTGATCGTTAGTAGTTTTTCGTCCAAGGTAAGGATTAACAGCGAAAGTAAGTGAAAGTGATGAAGTGATGTGTTTCGAAGTTCGAAAAGAAATTTAAGTGCGGAGGAGGTAGGATAAAGAAAAGATTAGGAAGAGCAGAGAAAGAGGGAAGCTGTATGAAATTTGACGGGGTTATGTAAAGGTTCGACCGCAAAGTCTGCTAAAAAATAAGAAGATAATTTTGTATTATTCCATTTTTTAGGTAAACAGGCCCAAATTTTAATTTAAAATTATTTTAATCGTTTTTGTAAATGTTCTTTCTTCCGTAATTTAGAATCATGGATTAACGATGATTCGAGTTTTGAAATTAGCGTTTATTTTTCCTTATATACTACTTAGAGAGTTCAAGAGAGAGGTTCAAGTTTTGGTAAATTTTGGCATTTGCGAATGTAAATTAAGTAATGCTTGGCAATCGAAAGTTCGACCCTGGCTTAAGGAATCGTCATTTTTCTAATGCTTCCATCAGTCTCTTAAAATGAAAATACTTCTTCAAATCTGAAGAATACTGAGGGTATGATAGGATTAATGGGGCTCCTTGATGACTGAAAATAGGAGGGCGTAGTCCATATAATTGTACATCCCAAATCCTAGTTCCTCTTAGTACCTATAAACTGTTTAGATACATTTTATTTAAACGAAGAAGACTATTTTATTTTAATATTTTTATAATTTTTTATTTTTATATATTTTTTAAAACTACCAGTTCGGTTGTTCTGGCTAGACTAAAAATTATTTACAATATTTTTGTATCCTACTTTACGTTATATACATAGATAGTTTGTTAAAATTTTCTTTGTATTGAGTACAGTATTTTATTGTCAATGAATAAATGATTACGATAATTTTTAAAGTGTTTGTGTTTCACACTATTCAAATTTTATCGATTACAGGTTGATTAAAATATTTTTGACAGTACAGTCTAATTGGATATTATTGAAGTAGATTTTTAATACTAATATTTTATTAATAATATAATCAAAATAATAAACTTTTACTTAAAATATAATATATTAAATTTGTAGCTACTGCTACATTACTCCCCCCTCAGTGAAAACGTCCATTTTAAGTGGATCGTAAAATTAAGAAAATGATGAATAATAATATTTTTAGTAATAAAAAAAATTATAATTGAAATTTTACTTTCTTTTTTGTAATGTTTTTGATTGGTGTAATTATTTGTTCCGTGTTTTCGATAAATGCTGGTTTTAGTCTGTCGACTGAAATGTTTGTAGCTTTACCACGGTAATCAAATTGATAAAATTTGTCCAGTTTGTTTAATACTTTGAAAGGACCTTCAGATGGGTTTTGTAAAGAAGATTTGCTTCTGTCGATTCTAACAAAAACGAATTCTGTATCTTTTAAATCTTTAGGTACGTAGATTTTAGAATTTTGTTTTCGAGAATGTGAAGGTTTGAAGTTATTTATGCAAGATCTAATTTTACTTAAGAAATTTGATGGATCTTGTATTGTTGAGTTGTTGTTAATGATAAATTCTCCTGGAACGCGAAGAGGTTGTCCATAGACAAGTTCTGCTGGAGAACATTGCAAGTCTTCCTTAATCGTGGTTCGGAAACCTAAGAGGACTGCAGGTAATTGTGTGACCCAATTATTTTGGCCGTTACGAGCGCGTATGGCTGCTTTTAACTGTCGATGAAATCGTTCTATCATTCCGTTTGATTGTGGATGATAAGGAGTAGTACGGATTCGATGTGATCCTAAAATTTTTGTAAATTCTTCGAATAATTTGGATTCGAATTGAGTACCTTGATCTGTGGTAATTTCTAGAGGAATACCAAAACGTGGAAAATATTGTTCGTATAACGTATTGATAACTGTGCTTGCCTGTATATCTTTGATTGGATAAGCTTCTGGCCATCGAGTAAATCTATCTATTATTGTTAAAATGTAGGAATATCCATTTGAAGACGGTAAAGGACCTACCAAATCTAAATGGATATGTTCGAATCTTGTTTTGGGTAGTTCGAATTTACCGATTTCTGATTTTGTGTGTTTAGTTATTTTGGCCTTTTGGCAATTGACACAATTTCTCGTCCACTTGTTAATATCTGTATTCATTCCAGGCCAAAAGTACTTAGAAACAATAGATTTTCGTGTTGTTCTAATTCCTGGATGAGATAAATTATGTATGGTATTAAAGATAGTTTTTCGAAGTTCTTTGGGTATATATGACCGTGAATTTTTAGTAGAAACTTCGCACCAAATGTTAGACTCAGAAGTGTTTAATTTAATTTTAACAAGTTTATATTTTGAATTATCTGGTCTGTTATGTTGAGTTATTAAAAGATGTGTAAGTTCTTCATCACTATTTTGGTACTCAGCAATAGTTTTTAAATCAAATTTGGTATTGCTATGTTTTGAATGTTCGAAATTTTCGATTGAAATTCTAGATAGAGTATCTGCTACTGTGTTTGATTTTCCTTTGATATGTCTGATATCTGAGGTAAATTGAGTTATGTAGTCCAGATGTCTAGTTTGTCTTGGACTTCTTTCTGTTTTAGACCATATTGCTGTAATGAGTGGTTTGTGGTCTGTAAAAGCTGTAAATTCTCGACCTTCTAGAAAATGTCTAAAATGTTTGATGGCTAGATATAATGCCAAAAGTTCTCGGTCGAATGCTGAATATTTTATTTCTGCGTCTTTTAATTTTTTAGAGAAAAATGCAATGGGTTCCCAATGATTTGCATTGGATTGTTGGAGAACTGCACCAACAGCGCTAGCAGAAGCGTCCACAGTTAAATTGAATTTTGCATTTTCAATAGGATGAACTAATAAAGTTGCTTTTGAAAATGATTGTTTAATTTTGTTAAGTTGATCTTCACATTCTGCTGGCCAAGAAAAGTTTTTAGAGTTATTTGGTTCCTTTTTGAGAAGTTGGGCCAAATGAGTGTGAATTGGGTTTAGTAATGTGGCAAGATTTGGAATAAATCTTTGGTAATAATTAACCATGCCTATAAATTGTTGAATTTGTTTAATGGAATTTGGAGAAGGAAAATTGTTAATAATTTGGACTCTGTCTTCTGAAGGTAAGATGCCTTCTTTTGTTATTTTATGACTGAGGAAGTCCAAAGATCCAACTCCGAAAATGCATTTGGATGGATTGATATTGATTCCAAAATCTGATAGTTGTTTAAAAATTTGGTTTAAATGATTTTGATGTTCGGATTCAGATTTGCTGGCAACTAAAATATCGTCAATGTAGACAAAAGCGAAATCTAAATTTTTAATGATTTGGTCCATGAATCGTTGAAATGTTTGTGCAGCATTTCTTAGACCAAAAGGCATTCTAGTGAATTCAAATAATCCGAAAGGTGTTGTAATGGCTGTTTTATGTATGTCTTCTTTAGCCATTGGAATTTGGTGGTAAGCTCTTATCAAATCAATTTTTGAGAAAATGGTGCAACCGTTTAAGTTCATTGAGAAATTTTGTATGTGTGGTAATGGGTATCTATCCGGAACTGTGATTGCGTTGAGTCTGCGTTAATCTCCACATGGTCGCCAATCAGTAGAATTTTTCTTTGCTACTAGATGTAGTGCAGAAGATACTGAAGAAGATGATAATTAGCACAGACCTAATTTAACCATGTGATCAAATTCTAATTTTGCAATTTTGTATTTATGTCCATCTAAACGTCTTGGACGAGAAAAAGGAAGTAGTCCTTTAGTTTCTATGTGATGTACAACGTTATGTTTAACTGGCATATCATAACGAGGTGGTTGTGTTAATGTGGGATATCTTTGCAAAATTTTACCGTACTCATTACTGATTGCGTAGTAACGAGGAGTTGGAGTATTTGCATTTACCGTGATTCCACTAACACTTAATGTTGTTGTACCGTCGAGTAATCTTTTGTTTTTTAAATCGACGAGTAAATTAAATTTTGTTAAAAAATCTGCTCCGATAATGGGCTTGTTGACATTAGCAATCATAAATGGGAAAATGAATTCTCTCCTAAGACCGAAATCTACTTTATGTAGTTTTGTACCATAAGTGTTAATGGTAGAACCGTTTGCTGCGGATAAATATAAGTTAGGGTCTTTGTTAAATTTTTTAAAGAATTCATTAGGTACTACTGAAATATCAGCACCTGTATCTATTAGAAATTCGAATTTGTTTTCTTTGTCAAAAATAAATAAACGCTTAGAAATATTATTGTTAAATATATTGTTCACTGAGGGATTAATTAGTTTTTTTTATTATTAATAGTTTTGTAAGAACACGGCGAAATGCATTTATTCGCTTTGGTACCATATTTATTGTGGTACCAACAATAAGGATTGTTATCTCTAGGTTTTGAAACTTGTCTGCTATGTGAATTGTTTCTAGAGAATGAATGATCTCTTGATGTGTTTCGAGAACGTGAATAAGAAGGTTGGTTTTGACACGATAATCCTTTTATCAAATTTTCGAGATTTTCTAATTTGTTTTCTAAATTATTTATTTTTGTTAAAAGGAAATTGTTATCGATAAAATTGTAATTTGGTGTTGGTAGATTTTTGTTTATTTCCGATATAAATTGAATTTTGGAAATATCATATATATTATCTGCCAAATCTAAAAGTTCTTTAATATCTTGTTTTCCGGAAGATATTAAGGCTATGTTGATATTTGCCGGCAATTTTCTCATCCATAATTTTTTAATAAAAGATTTGCTAAATGTGGAGGAATTGCCTGCAAGAATTTCCATGGAGCGATAGAATTCGGAAGGTTTTCTATCTCCGATTTCGGTAGTAGATAGAAGTTGCTCTAGCTTTTTTTCTTCCGATTCAGTAAATCGTTTGATTAGAGTATTCTTCAAACTTTGATATTTATTGAGAAGTGGAGGATTTTGTAAAAAGTCTAGGACATTTGTTATTACTTCCACTGGTAAAGATTGAACAACGTGACTGTATTTTGTCTCGTCTACCGTTATTCGTTTAGAAGCAAATTGGGCTTCGGCTTGAATGAACCAAGCTTCTGGATATGGAGTCCACAAGCTTGGTAGTTTGATTGATGTTGTGGCTACATAATTGTTTTCATTGTAATTTGTAGCATTTGTATGTAAACTTTGTTGTGAAAAGTTTGACTCATTTTCACTAGTCATCATAGTTGATGTTTGAAAGTAAAATTTCACTTGTTTATTTATACACTGATTTTAACGAGACTTAACTTCGCGAATCAGAAAATGAAAGTCCAACCCCTTATTATGTATAAATTTTCAGATGATTATACCATGATAAAATATATTTTAATTTAAGTTGAAGATATATTATTTATTGAAACAGATACAAATTTTGAAAGGTGAGAAAAAAAATATGTTGTATTGTAGAATTGTGTATGTTTGTGTTGTACAATAATATTAATTTTAATTAAAAAAAGAACATACCAATATTGAATTTAACTGATGTGTTGACTTTATTTCTTTTTCTTGCTTCTTTATTACGTTGATTTTTATTTCTTCCTAAAGATGAGTATTCTTGAAATGTTGACTTGAAATTGTTGATTGATGAATATTTTAATAAAAAGGATGCCTTACCCTAGGTGGGGGGCACCTCTTATTAAATATTTTGTTGTTGTTGATTGTTGAGTTAATTGTTGATAGTAATTTTTTTAAATAACGAGGATGCCTTACCACGGGTGGGGGGCACCTCTTATTAAAAATGTTGCTGCTTGATTTTTAAAATCAGAGAATACCTTACCTTGGGTAGGGGGTATCTCTGTTTTAAAATTTGGCTTCTTCTTCTTTTTGTAAAACAAGAAAGTACCTTACCTTGGGTAGGGGGTACTTCTGTTTTAAATTTAACGATGTTGTCTTCTGCTTTCTATATTAAAAACCAGAAAGTACCTTACCTTGGGTAGGGGGTACTTCTGTTTTTAAAATTTTGAGGTCACTAATGCTGCGACCGGAGCGTCGGGGTCACCAATGAGGGTATGATAGGATTAATGGGGCTCCTTGATGACTGAAAATAGGAGGGCGTAGTTCATATAATTGTACATCCCAAATCCTAGTTCCTCTTAGTACCTATAAACTGTTTAGATACATTTTATTTAAACGAAGAAGACTATTTTATTTTAATATTTTTATAATTTTGTATTTTTATATATTTTTTAAAACTACCAGTTCGGTTGTTCTGGCTAGACTAAAAATTATTTACAATATTTTTGTATCCTACTTTACGTTATATACATAGATAGTTTGTTAAAATTTTCTTTGTATTGAGTACAGTATTTTATTGTCAATGAATAAATGATTACGATAATTTTTAAAGTGTTTGTGTTTCACACTATTCAAATTTTATCGAAGTGTACAGGTTGATTAAAATATTTTTGACAGTACAGTCTAATTGGATATTATTGAAGTAGATTTTTAATACTAATATTTTATTAATAATATAATCAAAATAATAAACTTTTACTTAAAATATAATATATTAAATTTGTAGCTACTGCTACAAATACAAGTTAGTTTAGGTCTCCAGACTATGCAGAGAAAGAAGAAGGTTTAAAACCATTGCTCTTTGCAATGAATTTCTGTGAATGACATATTATGTACAATTGATTATTGGATTAGGAGTTACAGCACTTAATGTAATAGATGGAGAGCTGGCAACGTGTTTACTTACGGTATTCCAGCAAACTTAACATTTTGCTAAGAAATTTTATTACAATAAAGAATATTGATTTACCGAAGAGCAATCATACTAAGTGCAATTATTTATAAGTGCTCCGTTTTTTAAATTTTGTATACAGCTCCGCTCCTGGTTTATTTCAATTTCAAAACAAATGGAACTAAGAGGACCTCTCTACTTCCGGTAGTTTACGTAGTTTCTGAGAAAAAACGCAATTAAAGTTTCAACACTCTTAGAAAAGTACCTCACCTGCAATTTTGCCCGCTGCCGGCATCATTAAAATTTCCTAAGTTGAATTCCTGAGCGAAAAACACTTGTTTTTAGTCCAAATTCTTAGCCCAGTAGCATGGACAGGTGCACGTGTACGTGAGTAAAACATTAGTACTCCTTGCCTTAGTGCACAGTCGCCGGTGGAGTAAGTAATAACGTGTCGGCCTTCCAACCCAAAGGTTTCGGATTCGAATACCACTGACGTCAACCCACGGTTGTTTTCTGCTAACAACAAATTTCGATAAAAAGGCCATTGAGAGTTGCAGAGAAATGACAAGGGTTTGTAATCTACATCAAATTGTTGCAAGTCAACGCAAACTTTGTCTCGAATCGGATGAAGTTCTTTTTCCGCCCCATTCCCCTGAAGGAGTCACGGGTACTAGGGAGAGAGCGAAAAGATTTGTTTTTACCCTTTGTTAAATGGAGCCATATGGAAAATATTTTAAAGAAATAATAAAAACTCCTCTGGAGTAAGACAGGTGAAAAGTTTGCGCAGAGCTTAAGTCAAAGCAGGGGCGCAGTACGTTAAAACCAGGGGCGAAAACCATCTGGTCCTGTTTAGAGAGTACCTTAGAAATCTTCCGAGTGCGAAAGTGTGGCGACTTTGAGAGGCGGTGTAGGAGACGGAGTTCAGCTTAGTCCGACTGATTAATGATTTACGTATATTCCGACGAATCTCTATATATACGTCTGAATTCCTCTGATGGGCACAATTTGTATGCCTGGAAGGCTGCTTCTTTATTTTTATTATTAATTATTATATTATTAATCTTCTGTTTTTAATGGTAGTAGAACAGTCATTATTGAACCAAGTGGTGTTAGTTGATTTCCCATTTTTAAATGCATTCCAAACCATACGATGTTCAAAATATATCCGGAGCAATGATTAAGGTTGCTTGTGGAGAAGCAATCAGACCTGTAGATCGCTTTGAGATTGTCTGACTAAGTAGAAAAAAGTAATCATGGCACCCCTTTAAAGTTGTTATCATGGTGCTAATCGGAAAACACACTTTATGCAGTAAAATAATTGGTGAAGTATGAACGCTGTTCATGCGCTCAGGGTTTCGTACTAATTCTATTTTAAATACTAGTTTTTTTTGGTTTTTTCTCAAGTATAAGCTATTAAGCTATATGTGGTTCGGGCCCAAAAGTCCATGTGTTTTGTTATGGTGATCCCAAGTCTCACCTATTCGCCATGTTTGATTTTATGTTGAGGTCATCGGTATAATAGATGGCGCTTGTAGTGGTAATCAAATCGAATATATCTGGCAACACTATTTTGGTTGTAACTGTTCCCTTGGTTCATGCAATTAGGTCTATTTCTGGGTGAAATTGGTGTGTATGCAAGAAATATCCAAATTTTTGACCTTTCTTCGTGCAAAAGTTTCTAGATCAACGGAAAGTACCCTATCGGGTTTGATGTAACAGTCAGAATCATCCTACTCGGTCGACACGATACGACGTTAGGCTCCTTTGCCCCCACCCCAAAATGGGTACATTTGTATGCTGGTATGATGAGTGAGCATACTCTAACGTTACGAAGTTAGATTCCGCCGTCTCCCCTAATGTGGTTTAACGTTTTTGACATGGTACCAATGGGGAAACATTGTGTACAACAATTACGGAATCATCCAAACCAGTTAATGTGTTACGCAGTTATGCCTGATCATAAATTAAAATAAAGATGTGTCGAATTGAGAACTACATCCTTTTTTTATGAAGTCAGTGCGAAATAAAGCAAAATTGCGCACTTTATTTAAAATCAAAAAATGATGGCATCATTTTTGAAATATCGAATTTTTTATAACATTTGACATACTTAGGTCGAAATGTATGTAGTTACCAAAGTGTTACCCTACCTCTTTTAATGAAAAGTTTAGTGAGTCACTGCTTAATACTAAAAGTTAGAACCCGAGGCATAAATCAAGTGGTAAAATCTGAGCTGCTAAGAAAATTCTGTACTATTCAAAAAACTAATTTTCACTTTTCATACGTTCAGCACAAACCAGTTTGAATGCACTAGAACGACACCAATGCCTGGAGTTGATTGAGTGGTGCAATTAAGTGATAACACATCTTTGCAAACCATTAAAAGATGATGGCAGCTATTAAAGATGGTGTCTGGATCATTTAGCATGTCGCTCATGCTCCGGCTGCGTCAGAAGGATCATTATAGCATTTACAGCCCAGTAATTTCTATTATAACAGCTTTTGTAATCACTTTGTACTTCCTTCTTTTGACTCCCATAACTGACAGCACTTTACGTCCCACTGTGCGGCCAGGTTGCACGGTCACCTTCTAATGTCTAATCTATCGCTCATATAGTCGTCGTTGGCATTAAGTAAGCCTTGAGCCAACTCTACACCGAACGTGTCCCCACAGGTATTGCCCACTTAATGGAGTCTTTAGGTTTGGCGGCAATAATCATAAACGACTCCCGGCAACGGAATAAGAGCCTGAGCGAGTTGCATTTACCAATTTTTATAATTTAATTTGTTCCCTTGCCACTGTTCGTCATGGCGGTTTCTCTTTCAATCATTTCATTACGCCACAACAGCTGGACTAAGTGCACATTGTTCTACTGTGAATTTGCCTAAAATTGATGTAAATTGCATTGATTTTGTTGCTTGCAAATGTAATAATAAGCGCATAGCCTATTTGGGCAGAGGCACACTGGAGCTCCTCTCATAATTTTTCAATTTGCCTCCGAGGTAACTCAAGACAGACGACAATCTTTGGCAGCGGGCTCCGGTCCTCGGTCGTTTTCCATACCTTCTATACAATTGACTCGCCTTGGCATATAATTTGCATCACTTGCACTGCAGTCTCATACTACCTGAAAGCAACTAAGGAAACTTACCTGTGATTGATTGCGAATTCAATTTGTACGTGGTCATTATTATCATACCAAAACTGGTCAACCTGAAACTATGTTTCAATTAATAGTT
This sequence comes from Leptarthrus brevirostris, assembly GCA_964036015.1. Lineage (NCBI taxonomy): Eukaryota > Metazoa > Arthropoda > Insecta > Diptera > Asilidae > Leptarthrus > Leptarthrus brevirostris. The sequence goes on along the minus strand of OZ038371.1, from coordinate 129,305,110 downwards.
GAGTTTTTTTTTTTGAGAAATCGAGGTCCCTTGGCCATTTTTTCGCAATTTGAGGAAAAATATTCTACCTGAATTACATTGCTACCTGAAAGTTATGCTAATTGGAATATTGTAGGGTAAAATTTTGATTTATTTATAGCTGCTAACTGAGCAGGGAATCAGTTGAAAAAATATGGTAATGATTCTATGTGGCCTTGTTTATGATAAAACCGTGATACTTTCAAAGATATTCGAAAATTAAACGTGTTTGAGGAACGAAATGCTTATAGTCCCTGGAAATTTTTAAGGCACCAAAAATAGATCCGGATAGATTGGAGAAGGTGGGTATTTTTCGATTAAGGGAAAAATTAAGAAACACGTCTTGGAAGTCAAAGAACTGTCTGAAAATGTCATGGAGATCGTTTCTATGTATGGATATTATTGAATATTAGTATCAAATTCGGTTGACAAAAATCCTGGATATATAAGCAGCATATTTGAAATATATGCCTTTCTGACATCAAAATAATTTCATTTGATGTATTCAAGTCAGACTACGAGAATATTTTCAGTGGAACAATGATGCAATTGCAAATTTTAGCATTTTTGAGTGAAATACGACAAAACTACCAGAAAATGTTAAACTTTCCTATGGTGCAATGACATTATTGTAAAGCAAGAGCGTCATTGTCGAAATTGTATGTTTTAACAGCGTCGATTTTTTTCTTGGGTTTTTTTTTAACAAAGCGCTCTATGATTTGGGCACTGCTTATTGGAAAATGTTTGTGAACATGTAAAAATTCCAACTCAGTCAAACTATCTTCTCTCATTCGAGATTGAAATCACGTTTTTATTCGGCGCAAGGACGAAAAGATCCTTATTCCGTGAAAACACTGTTCGGAAACGTCACCAAAATATTAAAAACCATATAAATCCCAGGGTACATATAGATATCGCAGTTATCTAGAACTGCCACAACATTATTTAGAGCCTGACTTGATAATAAAATGAAGTCTAACTTTAAAAAATTTAAATATATTATGTAATTAAAAATATAACGACCAAATAATCTATTATATAGTAGGGCAAATAAACGCATTGTAATTGGTGTGTTTATGAAATGTATTTCTATTAAGATAGTCTGAAGGAAATTCGTGTTAAACTTTCTTTAAATGTATTTATTAGGTAGACTTAAATTAGAAATTAGAATGATAAAATGAGCTTTGTATACTGTTGGAGATAATAAATAATAAAAGCAGAGAGAGGTAAATACTACTATTCGCATAAGATTTTTAATAAAAAATTGTAAATTTATCTCTTAGAAAGAAAAACTTTCTAAGAGCAGCATATCCATCTGAAATAAAAGTTTTATAAATTTTAAAAATTTTTACCATTTATGTATTACAAAATAAATTAACATACGTGTGTTCCAGAATTGATAATAAAATATTAATTTACTTACACAGAAAAATTTGCTGATTAATAATCTGTTAATCAAAATTGACTTAGAGCTGTTGTTTTCGAGATATTAGTTAACAAACATTTTATTCATTGCAACTTCGTTAATTATTTGTTTTAAAAATTCGAATTTTGCAATAAAAAAATTATTGCGTTATAAATTATTATTAACAAGTTCTGAGGGAGTCCCTGTATAAAAGCTAACAGAGTTGAGCTTTGTTTAACGAAAGTCCACCGTACACGACATTCAGCACACTCACTTTATGTCGGCTGCGCGAGCTCTTCGTAGGAGTGAATCCTACGGATCACTTAGATGTTAATATACGGCACGCACATCTTGGGGTCGATTTGGGAGTAATACTCCATGATAGCCTCGTGTATCCAAATCAGCTGAAACATATCGATGGACGAATTCAACGAGCCTGCACGGTTTGTATTGGTAAAGGAATCAATAGATATTTCACATGCCCGACCTTGTGCGACATATGTACCAGCTTATCTGCCTGACATTCGGCGTAACAAGGTCGTCTTGCTAAGTTGAACGTTGAACGTTCAGTTGCTATGTCAACAATTTATCTGTACTGCATGCGGATCGAGCCTGGACAACAGCCCACTAACCCGCAGTCTTAACATGTGGTCCTGGAGGCCGACACATTCAATTGCACCTGGCAACCTTTATCTCGGTTCGGAAACACTGGAAACAACAAGCCGCAGGCTTGCAGCAGCTTTTCTACGAAGCTTCTCTTCGCTTTGGTATTACTGCAAGTACTGCGGGAAGAACAAGTCTCACGTTGGAATCGTAGAACTGGGAGAATGATGGGAGAATGGTCCCGCGGGACTCTACTCGGTTCGAAATTTTTGTGTGTTCGTTTAGAGCATGTTTGGATGAGTTCTCCCGGAGGATTGGAAAAGTGGCAAACGGCTCTACGGGGAGGGCATTTCTAAAAAAATTTATATTTTTTAGGCAGCGTCTGTTCGCATCACCCGTGTCCATCAAATTTTTATTTGACTTTCTGGGAGGAAGAGGTGTATTAATCAGGCTTTTAGTTGCTTTATTAACTGGGGGGTGGTGGCTGTTTACGTAGAGGAAATATTTAGAAATTTATACGAAGAAATCCTATCGGAGAATATTATAAAAATCAACCAATTAAAGAAATTAAACTCAAATTACTCACCGCCACTTTGGATGCATGCCAACAATCTCCTTCTAAGTCCCTGTTGAAGGCGTATTGCAGCCAGCCTCTCCCGTATTTATGTCGCTGCATTTCCAATTCGGCTAACTAAATCCACCCTATTGTTAACTGGGCTTGAATAAACTTCATCCCTTATTCCTCTCCATAAGAAAAAGTCTATTGGAGTAAGGTCTGGAGATCTAGCATGCCAAGGAATCTGTGCGACTCATCCAATCTAGCGGTTAGAAAATTTTCACTTAGTATTACTTTCACAATGTTAGCCATATGCGCTGGTACTCCATCTTGTTGGTGAAACATTCTCCTAAGATTATCCATAGGGTTCTCCTCTACTAGATCTGGTAGTGTATTGCCCAAAAAGTCCGCATAAATTTAACTATTAAGCACTTGCGGAAAAATTAATGGTCCTACCAAATTGTTGCCGATGATACCAGCCCCAACATTGACACTGAATCTCTGCTGGAATGACGTCACCTTTTGCCCTGTGTGGGTTAGTGTTTGACCAGGTGTAGAGGTTACGGAAGTTCGTGATATCATTCCAGGTGAATTGAGATTCATCTGTCCACAGAATTCGGTCCAGAAACGCCCTGTCGTCAATGTAGCGTTCCAGAAGCCAAGTGCTAAATTTCAGTTTTCTCTCAGAATCTCCTTCCAGTAGTCCTTGGGCTGGGTGATGATGATATGGACGTAATCCCCCTCGATGAATAACCCTCCAAAGCTTAGATGACGACACTCCTAATCGCCTTGCGACTCGTTTCGTTTTCGTCTCAGGGTCCTGCCTTACGATGGTGATTATTTTTTGCTCGACGTCGGCAGAAGTTCCCAAAGTTTCGGGTCGTGTCTCCATGTCGTGTGAAGTAACACTTCCTGTTTTTCATAAACTTTGGAAAGTCCGTGTAAATACCCCTCTTTGGGGTGCTCGCTGGTTAGGGTATCTACTTTGATATTCCAGTATAACCGCTATCTCCTTTCCGTCTACTACACCATAAATGTAAATAATATTCGCGTATTCCTCAAAAGTAAATTCAACCATTTTTTAATAATTATTGCTAAAAAATACCCCTACTTATTGATTTGTTTTTCAACTATGGTATTCTTGTTGACTGACTAGAAAAATTTTCATCAGGTACGAGTAGCAGATAGCAGAACGCCAGGATACAAGGGTGTGAATTCTGGCTACCACAAGCTAATATCGGCAATTGAAAAAAAAATACGTTAACATTTTTATAACTTTTTTGCAGCAATAATTAAAATTAATTATCTGTTAACCGAAAACAAACATTTTCGATCTTTTATCTTAAAAATTTTGTTTCTTTAAAGAATTTCCTACCTAAAGTGCAATAAAATAATTAGGTACTCAGAAAGTTCTAAGGATGCGGTTATTCTAATCCTGTGACTACGTTGCCATGTTGCACCGTTTTGGAAAGGTAATAAGATGATAAAAATAAAAGAGAGGTATACCAATTACATGAATTTCGAAGAAAATTTGGGAAAATGATGAATTTTAGGTAATCCCAAACCATTTTTTTCAACTTTGGAAGTGACTTTACGTGCAATGGTAGGAGTTAGATCAGCGATACAATTTTTTGTTTGTCTAGTTGAGATCTATCACCACACTCATTTTGGCACGTCAGATCTGAAACACCCTGTAGATCGTTTTGTTCGGTAGCTCTTCATATTTCAAAATGCAATTGCAATTCTACTGGATTAAATAATTTTTGAATCACATCACGTTTTCCCTATAATTTGGTTACGTCAAAACAACATTATACAAAATTAACAATTACACGAATCATAAAATTAACAGGAGAATATGTAATTAAAATAGAAAATGTTCCCTGCTGGGAAGTATCATGTCCAGTGATCCAAAAGTGTAGTTCGCTTGACCCGGTGGCCGCTGTTAAATATCAGCCGTGCGCACTTACAATTATTAAAATTAGCAAATTGCGAGCGGAAACCGATCGGGTAAGTGATAAATCTTTTGCTGCCTAATGCAACCTCGATTAATTTTATAATTCCAGCTGCAAGTACAAAACGTTCCCGAAGTCCTTCGCTCGTGCTGCCTATGAGTAGGCCTCGAAGCTGGGTCCGTCCGCCACACCCTCTCTACGGGAACCGTGCAATAAACTTTGAAGTAAAGCAAACCGGCCACTTCTATACACCTGAACATCTCGCAAAACGCCTATACCCTCCAGTCTGTATGCCTTCCAACAGTTGTGTTTACATACAAAGACACCAATTTATCCAGATAAATTTACAGAAAAGGAAATTTTATTATTTATAGCGAATATCGGGCTTATCGCGTTTATTATCGCCTGTTTGCATAAGTTTTGCTATTCTTATTGGGATTTGGACCAGTGGTGCTGCGCAGCAGAAACTTTAAACGCGATTGCACCACGGAATTATTGCCCAACTAATTCTCCTATTTTGTTTTATTTAAAAAAATTTACGCCGTTGTTCTCCAGGTGAAAAAATAATATTCGGCTCGTGCCAAGGTTTTCTGCAGTTCAATAGTCGTGAGCTATGTACATAAATTGAAAGAACACTTTGAATGGAACCGAATTCTACAGGAACAGGTTACAATATTTTAACGAATAAATTTTACTAGTTATGTTGCGACTTTTTCAATTGAAGGAAATATATCAGTTTTAATGGCTATTAAATTTAATCAGTGGAGGTTTAATTGAACAAAGCTCCTATCAAAAATCGTAAAGAAGAAAATATGCTTTTGAAGTTAGCAATCTTTGGTTTTGTTTTAAAATTTGAATGGCGCATAATTACCCGTACAGGAAAACAATTCATATTCATTATACTACTCTTGATCAGCGCAGGTCGGACAACTATTTCTTATTCAATAATGACTTCCGTAATTACGTCAACTTCTCATTAAGGGTTTAGGTGGGTTTGAAAATTTCAAAAAATCGATTTTTTTGTTGTCATATTAAATAGTACAATATGTTTAAAATATTCTCCTAAAATTTCAAATCGATCCGAGTAAAATTCTAAGAGATAGACCCTTCGGAAGTTCCGCCCATCAGGCCACGTCAGTGCAGCGCTTCGCACTTTAAACGCGTTTATCTCAAAACTCAATTTTTTAAGTTGGTGGACATGATTTCTCGAAAAGTTATGAAGCGATTTTGTTCAAATTTTGCACAAATCTTTGAAATAACATTATCTAGTCATTGACCGAAGGATTTTTTTTTATTACAACTAATTTTTTCGAGCCAATACATGGCGAAAATTTGACCAAAAAATGTGTTTTTTTGTTCAAAGTCTGTCAAAAATTCAAATTTTAATTTATTTTTTGCCTTCGTCCAATAACGAGATTTATCCATGTACTAACGAAATATTTGTGGTTTTTTGATTTTTGATGAACCAATAATCAGTTATGCTGTCCACGGCAAGAGCATTTTTTTTTGAGACGTCAAGGGAGATGAGGTACCAACGGCTGAGTTTTCGGAATTTTTAAATAAAAATTTCACAAAATACTGTTTAAATATGTATATATATGTGGGGCATTTCACGCGAAGCGGACAAGGGAAAAAATTTCAGGTTCTGGATTTTGTTCATATTTGGTTTAATTGTACTTCTATATGTCCTGAATGAATGTGCATTTTTATTTTTTTTCTATGAAGCCTAGTTGCCCTTTTCTAAGCTTTTAAAGAATTGACAAAATTTGAGGAGCGGGTTTTTTATTTGCTTTTATTCAAAGTGATAGAAAAAAGTAAATACTGTTATTTTAAAGACAAATAAATGTTTTTCTTGGCTGTTATTACAGAGTTTAAAAACAATTTTTTTTCCTGTATAAAACCGGAAGTAAACATATCAAATCGGATTTTACTTAACTTCGACATGTTTAAAAAATTTTGTTTTTATCTCAAAATGTAGCTTATAGTTCATAAATAATATGTGTAAAATTTTAGAACGTGATCTGCATTCGTATCGGAGATAGAGAATTTAAACTTAAATTTTTTCACGTTTCCATACAAAACTATCGCACTGGCCAAACGCCGACTACGCGCTGCACTGTGTTCGAATGCAGATCACATTATGAAACTGAACAGGCATTTACTATACATTTTAAGTTATTTTTTGAGCTATTTAAAAAAAAAATTAAACATGTCGAAGTTTGTCAAAATTTAATTTTAAATATTAATTTTGGTTTTTTTACATGAAAAAAAAAATCCAATTTCGAATTCGTTTCCACGACTGTGAAGAACAAGCAATTTCCTATAAGAATCACTATTTGAATTATTTTTATATAAGGTTCTTAATATGATTAGTTGCATTTGAAACAGGTCATACATAACTTCTTCAAAATTGTTGGTTGTCCGCTTCGCGTGAAATGCCCCATGTATAAGATGCTGAATTGTTTAAATAAAGGGCGCATTCGAGAATTCAGTCGGCTGCAGCAAACGGAGCAGCCCAACGTTTAAATATTCAGCTGTGCTGGCAATGCCATGTAAATAACCGTCCGAATATTTAGTCAGCTGACGCAAACGCATGCATTTACAGCAAACAAAAGAAATTGGCTCAAGGCGAAGCAAACGAAAATGTCTATTGAAGAGTAAGTTCTTGTTTCCATAAAATATTAAATAAATATTACATCTTTATATTTTCAGTGAGCTACGTCAACCTGGGAGCTCCATTGCGCCTGAAGCGTGGTTTGAAAACTCTTTATTGCTCAAATTCTGCATTTTCAGTTCAACCGATATATGGACTCCTGAAGTTATAAAACTATTAGTAGAAACCAGATTGAATATAAAGAACGATTTTAATAAAGGTGAAAGAGGGCGAAATACACTTTGGTATGTCGTAGCTTACAAAATGGAAAAGATTAAACCTCTAGTACATGTAAGTGGAAAAGATGCAAGGAGAAAGTTTAATAATATGATGCTCACGTATAAAAGAAATAAGAAACGAAAGAGCAAGTCAGGAACGTGTCCAATAAATTGGACATATTTTGACCGATTTGATGAGGTTTATGGCTCTCGTCATTATATTCAACCCCCAGAAGATAACACTGTTGACACCCTGCTGCAGGAGATTTGTCCTAACGATAATTTCGACGAAGAGCGAATTCATTCGGAAGAACATCAAGAATTCGAAGAAAGTACTCCAGAACCTCGTAGAAAACGAAAAAAGATGATGTCCGAAGATAAATTTATTTCTTATTGGAAGAACGAAGACGAAAAAGAGCAAGCACGCCGCGATGATCGAATGAAAATTGAAAAAGAGAAAAATGAAATCGAAGCCAACAAAGTTGGAATAATGCTGGAAATAAAAGATCTACTGTTCAAACTTACCGAACAGTAAAATTATTCTTTTCCCATAGAATTGGAAATCCGTTTTTGTGAATTTTTTGTTTTGTTTAAGTTTATATTAAGTGAATAAAGACTAATTTTTTATTACAAGATGATACTTTATTTTTTTATATCGGTATTTACATAAAAATAGCCCCCAAAAGATTACGTTTTTGTTTGCCACAATTCAGATTTTGCTCGATTCTTTTTCTTCCTGTCTCGGCTAAATATGACTCGTAATGGTTTCCTGGAAAATCTTCGAAAGAATCGTCAAGATCACTAGAAACACTATTTAACTCCATGTTATTATTTATTATAAGATTATGGATGATGGCTGAACTTAGCACTAAGTACTTTGCATTTTGTGAATCGTTTAGTTGCAGATATTTAAGTCTACGAAATTTACCTTTTAATAAACCAAATGCCTGTTCTATCACAATGCGTGAAGAACTAAGCTTTGAATTAAATTTCGTTTTAGTTTGGTCGAGATTTCCGTTATCCTTGTACGGTGTCATTAAATACTTGCGTATTGGATAGGCAGAGTCACCCAACAAGTGGTATCTCTCCGGCAAGGTTAACATTTCATTTGCTGAATCTGTCTTTGGAGCTGAAATTGCGATGTGCGTGCCATCCACGCAACCTACTACATTGGGAAAGCTTTCAGATCCTCGAAGCAAATTGAATTTATTTGCAATATCCAGCAACTCTGTATCACTTTGGGGCCATCTTATATATTTATGCGCCAATTTGCAAATTAATTTGCAGACTGATCGAATGAGCACAACTGCGTGATACGTGAAAGCGATCAGAAATGGCACGAAAACTATCTTGAGTAGCTAACGTCCATAATGTTATTAATAAAGCCTTCTTCAGAGGGACTTTTGCTCGTCTTTTTCCTTTTTTGTATACATTTTCAAGCTCAGTTTCTAAATCTAAAATTTAATATAAGATCGGAGTACATTTTAAAGTAACGAAATACTTACTTCAAATACTTTCCGAGTAAGCCTAAAATGGCTTCGAAATGTTTTATCGTCATATTTTTTTACAATATCCAAAAAATTTTTGATTTTTTGTATGCTTCTTCTCGGAGAAAGCTTTTTTAACAAAGTGATTTTTCGCCTCCTGTCTATGGACTTCCTTTTATAGATTACGTTTTGGTTCTCATTTCCACTTTCATCTAAAATAGTGCTGCTAATAAACAAGCCCGTAATTTTTCGTTTTAATGCTACCGAATCCATTTTGCAAACTCACTGGATTAATCTCCACCAAATGTCAAATAACAGCTGTTTGTCTTCTTCTTTTTGCAAACATGCGTTCGAAAGTTCCGGCAGCAGCAGCTAAAGATTGTTTGCGTTGACGTCATACTACCTGCTCCGTTTGCTGCAGCCGACTGAATTCTCGAACGCGCCCAGAATATATGATTGTATGAATTAAAAAAAATAGTAAAAATACCCTTTTTTTGAACCTCTGAAACCCACCTAATCCCTTAAGGGGAGAAAAAAATTATATACTTTTTAATTTTTTTTGGTTGAAAAAAACTATTTTATTTATTAAACTGATTCCTTTTGGGCATTTTTATAAAACAAATTAAGAATATAAAAAAAAATTTTTTTTTGTAGTTTTAGTAGGGGAGTGGGTTGGGTTGTGAACCGGGTTTTGTGTTAGGAGTGAAACTTTTTACAGAATAAAGATATCAACGAATCCAAGATATCGTTGGAAAGGTGAACATAAAACGCAACTTTTTCATTCATTTTTGATTGAAGTGTAACTGTCTATGGCCAATTATTTGAGGACGTGTTTTTTGGCTCTTACAAAGAAGTGGCTGGGTTGTGAACCATCTGGCAAATCCCGATAAAAGTCGGAAAATCGGTAGTAAAACACCCATAATTTTATAGAAAGTAAAAATTTTATTTATTCACAAGGCTTTAAGAGACAAAACAAGTAAAAGACAAGTAGTACAAGTAATAAAGTAATGAAGACAAGTTATGAAACAACCGGTGTTTTTTTAGGGTGACATGGCTAAAAATTGAAATGAATGTAAAATTAATTAATTTACAAATCAAGTAAAATGACATAAAAACACTTTATTCTAATATATCCGACGATATTTGAGAGTTCTAGTGCAAATCTAGTATGAAAAACGGATGGTTCATAACCCAGCCACAAGGCTGGTTAACAACCCAGCCATAACGCAATTTTGGAAACATCAAAAACAGCAACACTTACAATCTCAATTCGACATAACCAAATATTGGATCGTAAATAGAATCAAAACACTAAATAGATATACATTACACTCACCTTTTTGGGATGAATTCAGTCACTTGCATAGCACTTTACAAACAATCAAAAAAACTTTTCGCAATCGATTTTCAATACGACGTCTGCAGCTGGGATAAGCAATACGTATGTATACACTTCGGTGTTAGCACAAAAACTAACTTATGTCAAAATACAAACTAACACAGACAGATGGCGATACGTGTCAATTAGGGGAAAAAATGATGGTTCACAACCCAGCCCGGTTGACAACCCAACCCACTCCCCTACATTTTGACCACTGCAGAGGGCGTCTTCCAAAAGATACTTTTTAAACGGCTCCACAGTTTTTGGGCTTCTTGTAACATATAGAGTAGAAATTCGAACTGCATTTTCTTCATAAGACTAACTAACTAACTAAACCTAAAAACCATTTTATTTTTAATATTTTTATCATTTTATAAACATTTTTCTGAAAAATAAAAAAAAATCCATATTTTGAGGGTATAAAAAAATAGGGCTGTGTAACATAAAAAAAAGGTTAAGTTACTTGTATTTTTTATAACGGATCGAATGGTTTTTGGATTATTAAAATCGGTTGAGTAGTTTTCGAGAAAAATGTGGAACCAATTCAAAAAACGTGATTTTGAGCAAAACGTGTTTAAAGTTTTTGTAACATAATTTTTGTATATAAAACGCTCATAACTAATTTACAGATATAGGTATAACTCTTTTTCCTATACGAATTTCTTAAAACGGTTTTAGGACAGTATTTCTGTGATGTTAAGGCACACTTTTGTGTAAAAAAAAAAGTGGAATATTTTGAAAGTTTTCAAAAGTCCCCTTAAAATATTCGACAAAAACATTCTGTTGTAATTTAATTTGAGTGATTGTTTGTAATAATTGATTTATTTGTTAGCTTAATTTTAATCGTATAAGAGAATCTGGTACAATATTTGATTACAATTATGCTCAATGTGAACCTTACTTATATCATCCGGAAAAAACACCATTTTTATAATATCGTTTAAATTATTTTTATTTGTTCATTAAATAATCTTCATTCGTTATACTAGGATAGGTTAGGCGGCTGTCGGTATTAAACCAGTCGACTTCACATAGTCCTTGATATGGTCCGTTGTGATACCATAACGAAGAGACTTCAGTGCCACTGTCGCAGGTTGTCAGACCGATCCATCTGCACTCCGCGAGCTGTACAGCTTTCAAGTCGATCTCTCTTTATACTGAACTTAAAGAGCGTCCGATTGATCTCTCTACTTCTCAAGTGTTCTCCGCGAACCTTCTTTCGCCAGAACATCGGCCGCTTAATTACCCGTCATATCGCTATGACCGAATACTCAACAGAACATAACCTTTTGTGATTCAAAATTCTAATCTTCTGGGCATTGGGTACTAAACCGCAGACATTTGCCCATATATGTATAACGCAAAGAGCTTTCTCCATACAACTTCCCTGACACCAAAAGGACCTGCTCCAGCAACCTTGAAATTTTTACTTTACACTAAAAGCCACAGCAAAGGGGATAGAGCGCTACCTTGTGGGGTACCCCTACAGACTAGTTTTACAGCTACTCAGCACTGCCTCGATCCATTGTTAGACGTAAGGGTCTATTCCATGAGGCTTTAATGCATCGCTGGGGTGGACGCGTCAAAGACTCTTCGTAGGATTTTTACTTTTATAACGATGAGCCAGAACAGTAAAGAGCCAAATTTAAATAAAAAAAATTTATCGTTAATGTCAAATGCTCCTCAAAACCTCGGTGTGTTCGGAAATGATTTTTCCAATTGATTACGTAAATTTTTAAACGAATAATAAATCTACATACATACATTCTACTAATCCTTTTGAATTAGAATACCAATAAAAAGTGGCATTTACTCGTTTTCGCAAATCTATATTTATCACATCCTGCAAATCAATATTGATATCCCGATCGCAAAATACAATGAGACGGACACGATTTGCTGGCCGAAAAAAATGTCTTTGAAGTACGGCGCTCCTATACTTCTAGATCAATTAATCAACAAATTGGCCCGACAAAGTACCGCCAATTTGAAAATTTCTCGGCATCGACAGCAACATTTCACAAGGATATTTATTAAGGCGAAAATACAATTTACAATTTCCTCCTTTACCCTAAGTTCCAAACTGGCTGCTGAGCAGATTTCTCCCCTCGCGCATCTAAAGTAATTTACTGCGTTGGTTCTTGTCGATTTTATCAAATCTCTTCTCTCTTTACTATAGTGAGGCTGGTGAACAGGTTGATTGTATTTATACCGATTTTAGTAAGGCATTTGATCGCATTGACCACAAGTTACTTCTTTTGAAGCTTACTATCTTAGGTTTTAAATCTCTTTTCGTCCAATGGATTTCTTCTTGTCTCTCCGACCGAACACAGCGTGTTCTGTTTCGCGGTTCCCTCTCTTGTGAAATTTCGGTCACTTCCGGGGTGCCTCAGGGCAGCTATTTGGGTCCGCTTCTATTTATTATTTTTATTAACGACATGGACTCCATCTTAGCGAATTCGAAAATTTTATGTTATGCTGACGATGCTAAAATTTTTCGTGTTGGCTCTGACTTCAACGATTGTTTTACGCTGAACTGTGATCTTCAATCTTTTAATTCTTGGTATATTGCGAACAATATGCCTTTGAACGTTGATAAATGTACGCTTGTCTCGTATTCAAGAAGGAAGGCTCCATTAATATACGACTATACTGTCAGTGGCAGCTTGCTAACCAGGCTGGATATAGTAAAGGATCTTGGTGTTATTTTTGATCCACATTTGTCTTTCATCGATCACATCAATTAAATTGTTAACAGGGCCAACGTTTCCTTGGGATTCGTTAAGAGATCGTCTAAGGAATTTAATAATCCCTTTATCAGCAAGCTTCTCTTTTGTACCTTCGTCCGGCCCGTTTTAGAGTATGCTTGTCCCGTGTGGTCTCCGTCCTATGCGGTTCATAGCGCTCGTATTGAGGCTGTTCAGCGCAGGTTCCTCAAATTTGCATTGCGTGGCCTTCCATGGAATAACCCCTTGATTCTCCCCGCGTATAAAGAAAGACTTGTGCTACTCTCTTTGGACTCCCTAGAGGATAGGCGCAACAGATCTAGGACTTCCTTTATATTTGATATCTTACAGGGTTTTGTTAACTCACCTGAACAGCTGTCTAAGTTGAACATCCATGTTCCTATTCGTTTCTTTAGACATAGTGACTTTCTCCAGGCTCCGTTTCACCGCAATAACTATGGTTTGAATAAGCCATTGTCGTCAATGTGTCGCCTTTTTAATCGTTTTAACAACCGTATCGACTTTAATCTTTTTAAGTTAAATGCGAGATATCAGCTCCGTTAGAGTCGTTTTAACCTAAATGTGTTATTTTGTTATATTTTTCTTTAGTTTATATACTTTTCTTTTCTTTTTATATTTTAATTTGTAAGTGTTTTGATAAGTTTATTTGGATCGTAATTTTCAGTCTATTGTTGTTTTCGTTTGCTTTTGTTATTTTTATTCTTGCTTTTTTCTATCTTTTTTCGCTTCCGCTTTCATTTTTGCTTTCGCTTCTGTTGTTGAGTAATCAGTCTATGATGAAGAAGCTGCTTTCAACAATATCACCTTTGAAGTAATTGAAGAATCTCCCATCAAGTTAGGTAAAGAGAACGTTTGAATGTTGATTTCATGATTGACCTAAATGCACAACGAAGCCATCTGTATTGAATGCGTCATTGGAAATCAAGCCATAAGCCAAGTTACCAATGACTTCGACTTATATAAGACTTTAACAAACAACAATGTGAGGAACTACATTTATTCACTCGCTAGATAACTAAATTTGTGTGCAGAGTAACACCCCAGGGTGGTTTTTGTTTTTTCTTTATTCTATCTCATCGTGATGAACCAGATCCTGCTACACTAGACAAAGATCGAATTAAGGTCTCCGCATACGCAGCAATGTTCAATGTTCCCATATTCCACTTTCAACAAAAAACAGACAAACGAAGAAGGCGCAGAGCACCTGTCTTCACGGTCCCCAGTAGAGATATTTCACATTCCACTGCGAGCTACTATGGAGATTGTTTTTTCCATTATCTGTCCTTGAACTATTCTAAATAGAGAAATTTAACCACCTAAGCCGTATTTAGAACGATATGGATATGTCCCTTATACAGCACATGCAAAAACTGCAAACTGGCTGACAATATCTATTACTAAGCTTACTTCCGCAATTGCAGATCACACACTGGTTAAGATTAGGTTCTTCAAACGCTGCTCTAAGAACCAACTCCGTTCTAATAAAACACAGGTTCCATTGAAAACCACTGTATTTGTCGCCGTTGTATTAATACATATTGCTTACGTAATACTCCGTAGACCCCAATCGCAAATCATTTCGTGAACTGCTATTGCTTGTGATATTCCAGTTTGGGACTGCAATGCGTTAGCCCCAATAATTGTTCTCTAGTGCCAGCTCCACTATTGATAACCACCGCACGTCTATCTACCTATTTTTTTCACATACAATGATAGAAGCAATTTCATATCTTAGTGAATAACGGCGGATTTAAGTTCAAACTCTTTAAATAGTTTCATTTATATGTTCGGTTTGTTCTGTCTGTACCTCCGAGTGGAAGTTTGGTTCAGGACAATACCATTAAAGTTCTCTCCAAGAGCTTCTCCAATGGTGAAGAGCAGCGTACCGGCATCTCATTTTTTACTTCTCAAGTACTGCCATCAACTTTTCTAAAAGTACGGCGGGGGGTCTTAAAATTTATATTTAAAGTTGTTCCTAACTATTAAGATATTAAAAATGCTTTAATAGCATTCCTAACTTGATGGTTTGGCGCGGTTTAAACATTTTTATCTAAAACCGAGGGAATTTACGAATCACCATAAATTTACTCCATACTTTGTGAAATATTTAAGAATGACATCTGCAAAGTAGAGAGAACGTCAAGTTATGTAAATTAAAGCAAACCGAAGAAAGCATAGCAAGATGTTCTGCATGCAGTAGAAATTAAGTCCGCTTTATAATGACAGAGCGGTTAACATAAAATTATAACGCAGAAATAATCACCAGGTTTAAAAACGATCCGAAAAAAAATTTATACAAAAGACTTCCAGTTTACACCTAACCCAAAATTCAGGAACTTTCCTTCAGCCGTTGCAGTTGGGATAGATTTCTTTAGGTTCAAATGTCATTAAGTGAAATGCTGCATAGTAACCTATAACTAACGACATAAACGCTATTAATTAAGCCTCCGAATTTTATCAGATAAAAGGGAGTTAGAGACTCAACAAAATATCATAAATAAAGTAAAAAGTTCGTGTAGGTCTACGTTGAATGGACTTCATTTGAATACGGTCATCAATCTCCACGGGGCATTTCTTTACCTGAGTGAACTCATTCATTTCTTTAAGATCTTTTGCTTTGCATCTCACACTTCTTGGGTCAATGATTTATGGGCCTTGCTAGTTGTGATTTGCCCATTTGATAAGTCAAAGAAATCACGAATAAATCCGAATGAATCGATGTGTCCAATTGTACTTTTCCCAGTAACATTGTTTTTCTCTGCATTATTTTAGAAATTCCATCCACTCTTCAAGCATCGACAGACTCTGTCAGGTTATCTATATTTAAATCGCGTGAATTTTAGTGTTTAGTTCATTGAAAATCACACGGTTTATATTTAACGGTAAAACCACTAGTAAGCATTGTTGTCATTTTAAGGAAGTGTTTATGGTCCTACTATTGACAGAAATTAAACAGGCACACTAATCAGTAAAATAACTCGACACACCAGTTGAGATTCGAATTAATACGATTATTTCTCCCCAACATTTTTCGCAGAAGCAAAACCTATCGCAATTCCCAAGCGGTATGCGATGCGGATTTAATTTTAGTATAAAAAGTAATGAAATAATATACACCAATTATAATGAGATATTATGAAAATTCGCATCGATCCACCTATTGATGATAATTCAGTGGTTAAGGAATGGTGTGTACACCAAATATCAACCACGCAAAATCTTTTAAAACAAACAAAATTAGTCGCACAAGTTTGTTCGCATAGAAATTCTGTATACTTTCTATACATAGAAATTCGGTACCTACTCCAAAGATGGAACAATTAATTGAAGTAGTGAAAAGATATCCTGTTTTATCGGATTTATCATCTAAATCGTAAAACTATCTAACGAAATTTTAAGTCTTCAATTTCGTAGCAAGTGAAGGTTGAATAATGTAAAATAAGTACATGTAATCAAATGAATAAATTTTCGATTATTTTGGAGAAGACAAGATCAAAGAGGAGGCATTTTCGACATATTTACATGAAGCATTTAAAAATACAAGAAGACCTAACAAAGCAACATCATAAAAACAAAAAGTATTGTTATGCTGAGCAAATGTTTTTCCTCCAATATCAACCTCCACACAAACGAATAAAATACATGTGATGATCTTTGTGCATCTTCAACAGAGTTATCTTCTCTAGATATTACATATGCAGGTAGAAGTACTTGGAGTTTTTACAAAAAAAAAAAAAAAAACTCAAAAACAATAAATGGATGCTTCAGAATCGCATCGACCTGAAAATTTCGTAATAGACAAAAATTTTATATTATTTTACGACTTTTAGCGCTTTTTGTGGAGTCGGTTCAACTTTTTTTTTAAAATGACTGTGTAATTTTCATTTTTTAAAGTCTTCAGACATACTACTCAAAAAATGCAACTCGTACGAACAAAGCGATCGTAACAGGTCATAAAGTCTACAAAAAACGTGAAGTCATCCAAATCCCGGCAAATGTAACGAGGTTAGTCGCCTTTCCACAACCTCGTCTTAAAACCGAAATATTTACCATTCTAGTCCGACAACGTTTTCCAAGAGAAAAGAATCATCTAAATCGAATCACGAATAAGGCAACTGCTCGCTCTATTACTCGTCCACACTCTAGGTACAAACTATTTAGCATAGTACCGATGAAGAAAAGTATTCTGTAGACAAAGTCAAAATCGGTTGACGTATTACGAGGCTAGTTATTCTCACCCCACCGCATTACGCTCTTCGGCAACCCCCAAATAGCTTAGTATACACTAGAATCATCTAAATCACTATTGCGTTACAAGGTTAGGTTTCGCCCACCCGTGGGTCGGGGTGTCATACAAATTTTTTGATACGTTATCACAATGGTATCACACCGTATAAAAAGAAAAGAATCGCCCAAATCAGTCCCGGAAAGTTAGGCTCCCCTACCGTAGGACTAAAGTTCTTGACATAGGGTAACGGGGAAATATACAAACAACAAAAAAAGAGTCATCTAAATTGGTCTATGGGGATGGGAATTTTGGGACATTTTTGGCATTAGTAAAAAACTAATGTAGCTTAGAATGAAAAAAGACTAAATACTGAAAGCAAGCCGTTAAATTATACCCTACATGGTATATGGAGCGAACAAATTCTAGTTCTATCCTCCCCTGTATTTATTTAAAAAAAAATCCGAAATTCTTTCAATATATTTACAATCGCTAAAACTGCGATTAATCGCTTTAATTTTCTACAGAGATATAAGAAATATTTCACGACATTTGAACTGCCGCTAATCTACAAATCCCACATGAGGCCTAGACTCGAATATAATTCCCATATTTGGGCAGGGCTCGGACATACCACACTGTCCCTGTTAAACAAAGTTCAAAGAAAGTCTATTACACTCATTGGCATCGACGAAATGTCGGTTATCTCTCACTCTTTTATCGCTATTTCCACGGCCCTTCTTCTTACGAAATTGCTAGTCTGATTTCTCGTAAATAGATCACAACCCGCGACACTAGAGCCTCATATCACTCCCACCCCTATACCTTCCAGATCGAATTTGGATGGACCATCAAATTTCGGGAATATTTTCTAAGTATGATAGAACAACATGAACCATTATGTTGGGTGTCTTATGAGCTGGAAACTTTCAAACGAGGTGTACATCGACGCTTCCTGCGCTCAACTCTTAAACTAATAATTCCTTTCCTGTAAAGGCTGTGTTTTCGCATCATCGGACATCCTCTGATCTTTGGTATTATCATAAAAAAACACGAAAATAGATACGAACAAATAATTTCTACAATTGTGCCGAATTTCAAGTCGATAGCAATAGTACTTACGGAGAAAAACGGCCAGAAGTGACAGAAGTGTCACCATACGGAATCCGTACGACATTCAGACCGTACCGTATGCAATCGATGTGGTACAGTCTTCGTGTCTGTACCATACCATACCATGTCAATACCATCTGACACGACATAAATGACTTATATCTATGGATGGATAGAACTGTTAGAATTACTTTCCGCCAGGTGAAAAACTTATGTATGTTCATCCTTTTCTGTATAAGCATATTACATTGAACTCTAAAAGGTAAATTCGTAGACAGAGCTATTCCGGACCTAGCAACATGAAGCTGCAGCCGATCTAAAATATTTTCCATTACTCGCTCACGATTTTAAATTGCCGCCAGCAAATACAATTATGTTGGAAGCTTTGTAAGAACATTCAAAACAAGAAATTACATGTAATAAAAATAGACGAACGTACAGGAAAATATCTCCGCTCTGGCTATTAGAGATAGTCTAGAGATATTGGATATAGATAGACGTCGGTCTGAACTTAGTTAATCTACGAAAATAATGTTGTTTTCATTTTAAATTTTAGTCCAGTAAAAGTTTGAGTGTACCGTGGTTCGTTTGAACTATTTCGTGAGTCCTTTATTTATACTTGTCTGCAGCAGGCTGTATTTGGAAAATTATAATTTTTACTCAGGTGGACCGTGTCTCATTTGGGTGCCGTTTAGGCGTTTTGACGCTGTACTTGTCTGTTTCAGACTAAGAATGGGCGGGTCTTATTTTTAACCGGGCTTTCAGCGCTCGTTAATTGTTTTTATAAAGTATTTGTATTGCCTATAGAAAACCTCATCAAGGAGAATTTTCGCACTTATCTTCAACTACTCCGAGCGTACAAAATTAGTTGAAAATGAAGGAAGTTTTTGACAAATTAAAAAAAATTGATGAAGCTTTTGTATTACATTTCAGTAATTTCTGCCACATTTTGAAAAATGTAAATAATTTTTCAAATTTTGAAAATTTCTTTTGCCGCATTTTTGTTAAACTGTTACATTGAATAATACCTAACCTGTGGCAATGTAAGTGGTATCTTTCTGGTACTCTCTACGATGGCAGAATTGATTTTTCATTAATATGTTTTTTTAACCCTAAGCATTTAAACAAATGGAGATTTCAATATTTTAACCCCCTTCTTAGCGATATACAATTGAATAAATTATTTTAATTGTCCAAACAGATATATTGTTTTCCCTTCCCATGTGTAGGAACTAGGTATCCTATGTCTAGTGCTTCAATTTTCAACTTCAAAGTTCAGAGCCATTTATCAGAACTTACTCCTTTAGTTTAGCAACAACTAGTAGCCCAGTGGCTAAGATTCGTTCTCTTTAGCTGCTATGTGCTATATATGTTAACTTGGAGCGGACGTTTTTCGTATTAGAAGTATCCAGTTCTGAAATGGTGCTTCAGACGAATTTTTGAAGAAAATTTTTCAAACTCAGAGCAGGAGTGCTTTTAAAGAAAATTGCTGTAGCAGTAGCTTATTATCGAAAACCTTTCTTTTAATAAAAAATTATCGAAATATTGTATAAGGAAGCAATGAATACAATAAATTGTTTCCTCCATAATTAAATTCAAACTTTCATGTGAATAATAGGATTTGCTTTGGTATGAATTATCAAATCCATCTGATTTAGATAGAAACCTTCTGGTGATAAAAAGATAACTCAGTGCTTAAGGATTCCTTTTTAACAAGAAAGGACACAAATACACGTAATAAGTGGAAGGTCTTATTGCTTGAAATCTTATTTAGTTGCCACTTTCAGAGAGAATACTGTACTCGAAGAGAATACTGTGCCTTCTCTATATACGGTCAGTTTTTATCCAGGATTCACCCAATGCCCAATAGATCTTTATAAATCATTTCTGAGGGTTTATTTTAAAACATTTTTTCTTAGACGACTTAATTTAGCGAAAGTATTGTTGGTCCACGACTTTGTTGTATACTAGCGCAAAACTTTTGCGTTAGCAATATATGGCTTTTCGTCGGGCCGTCATTATTAATCAATTATTTCACCTGTTGCAGCGGCAGTATCAAGTAACCTTTGAATTTGAACTACGATTAAATCATCAGACAAAATTGTTTTCTTCCTTCTTTGTACTTGACCAACCATGAATTGACCTCAACGATTTAATCAAGTTTTGCATCCCTTTAATCAGCTCGTGCTCTAAAGTGATTTTATTTTCTTGAGTTTTAACTGAGAAGCTTCTTCTTAAGGTTAATTATTTAACCTCCTTCTATATATCAACGTCCCAGCTTATTATTAAATTGTAATTCGTGCAATATTTGTCTTTAACGTGATATTGACGTAGTTGTTATCGCTTGTTATGATAAGATATTTTATTGCTTCTGACAGTACGTCACTTATTTTACTTGGTTGTTTATGCAATTAGTAGTTCTCTTTTGAGAGCTTTTAAAAGAACTATTTAGCGTAACACACACTTCCAAAACGGAGTTAATGATATGAAATTCATTTATGTGGATTCTGCTTTTAACAAATGAAGTAAATTTTAGACCGAAAGAGGAGTTTTGCAGTGAATACGATAATACGATAATCAAGTTGCAATAATTTCTGCCGTGTGAGCAAAGACTTGTAGACTCTGACGTTATCTCGCTGAAAACAACAACTTTGAATGCAAAATGTGGTTTTGAGAAATGCGTTTAAAGTTTCAAGCAAGCACAATAGGAAGCCAACCAGATGAACTATTTTCTACTGTGATTTCACAAAATTTGCTAATTCTTGGCGGCTGCTGGTCGATTATCCAGACAGTCTCACATAATCGGCTTTGTTTGTACCACTTGTTTTTGAACCCTTCCTAGCGTGATCATCAAGTAGTTTGATTTAATGGCACTAACCGAGCAGAAAGCGGTTAGAAAGGCAGTTTATGAACCTAGCAATTTTTTTTATCTCTAAGCCCGCAAAACCCGACCAGTTCGCGACAGAAGTACTTACCTATCGTCTTATACCTTCTCCCAGCTAGTCAATCGGCTGATACACTACCATTACCTGAGACCGAGAAAAAAGTAATCACCCGTCGTGTTCCCGTGGCCCCGGGTTTATCACGACACCACTAAACTTGGCAAGAAAACAGAAAAGCAGAGAAACACTGCCTTGGTTTAGATAAAGGACGTTTTGATAGAACCTTCCTGAGCCTCATTCGTAATTTCTATAGATTCGCAAAATATATGATATAATGTACGTGTGGCTATTTTGATCGAAGTTTTGTAGCTTTTAAGGCTCGCTTTATAGTTGGCCCAACATTCACTACTATTGCTCACTTTTGGGATTTTAAAGAGTTTCCGCTCTTGTCTCCTAAGTATGCTTATTTCCTTATTTCATTAAGGTGAATAAGTCGTTTTAGTGGGTCTCCGTAGCGGAAAACTCTTTGTGAACGTATTGTCGAAGGTTTTGGTTAAGTCACCAACTGAGTCGTCGATTGACAAGGTGTCGGCGAGAATCTCGCATGTGAGTGTCAACGTCCTAGTTAAGACGATCATAAAGTTTACTTCAGCCGGTTTTAGCTGGATTTCTTAATGGTCCTGGGGGTAACGGAGAGGGATTAACGGTGAAGAGTATCCAGCTGCGGTCCGAGAAGGATCCATTGCTAGACATTCACCTGTTATCTACCACTAGATCGTGTAATTCATTTGTGAATGTAACATTGAAAATCTTCTCTCCATTTGCCGTTGCAAATGTTGACGTGTTACCTCTCTTGTAAATGTTGAGCTTTGATCTAATAATAAAGTTAAAAAGAGACTCCGCTCCGGTTGAATTTGCTGACTGCGGCTTCTACTACAAGCTTATGGACTTCTAACGGGTTGTGGTATTGATTTTTTCAACCCACCCTTTAACTTAGACAATTAAATTGCGCGGCATTTTATGCAAGTTCAAATATCCAACTTGTATTTTGTGCGCACTTTAAGTATATACATATATTCTTGTAAAAATTATTATTTTAAATATACCTTTAGTGTTTTATTTGCGCGAAAGGTGAAGATCTTTCAAGGACACCACAAGGCTCGAACGTATCTGGTAGTCTGTGATTTTTCCTCACTAAAAACACCTCTCTAGGAGTTAGCCGAAACAAATCACATTATTTGGGTGTATTTTTGGCCTTACCCCTAGCCTTATCAGCGCGAGGTGCCTGGACTGATCCAGTTTCCTTACTCACTTCGATTACCCTTGTTAAAGAGAACATTTTCCCATAGAATACTTGTCCTCGGTCCAGTGGTGTCCCAGCAGCCTCCATCTTCTGCTAGCTAAGGCAGGAGACTGGCACACCACCGTCTCCTGCTCCCCCAGGCGCAGGATGTTCATCCTTCTGAGATGACACCTGAAATTGTCATGCCCTGCTAGAATCAGATCCCAGCTTAGCCAGTTTGTGTACTCTTTCGTTTTCTTCGGTTCCTACCTGTTATAAGCCAGTGTGACCTGGTTCAGTGAAGCACACTCGTTGAGTTTGCGGACGCATTCCAAGGTCAGAGTTGTATTTATCTCTGATCCATACACCTTATCACCACCTGATTGTCGAGTGCTATCACTCCTCACACGACTCTTTAGCATAATCCAGCGCGTAGATCACTTATAAGCGTATCAAATAAATACTTTGCTTATACCGTCGGCAGGCATTGCCAAGTTCAGCATTTTATTTTTGATAACTAAAATCCAGGTTTTCTCTATGCTCGTAACCAGCACTCGACCTGTGCCAGTTTTCACCTCGATCTATACGAAGCACTGCTGACGCTGCCAAACTTTTAACATACAAGTCTAATGGCAGCAAACGTGGCAGTGGTGAGATTCCCTACCTTCGACCACACACCTTCACACATTGATGTAATGCCCTCTTGGGTATTTAAATCTTTAACGCCATAGGTCTTTTCCAGATAAGTCTTGGGCTTTTCTATACTCCCAGATATTTGACTGACTCCGAGACAGTAAGTCCTTTTGCAATGAGTTTCACTGGTATAAAGTCTAGCTTCTCCCCTTTCTCCATTGCTCCATCTTCCCTTTCTCCATTGCTCCATGCTCCATCTCTACTTATGATATCTGCTATGAAAAGTATGAACTTACCTCTTGCCATAATTGCTATGTCATCAGCGTACCTCATGTTGTCTATGCCCTATTCATCAAGTCTGCCAAGTAATGAGTCGACACTTTTGTTCCATAGAATTAGAGGCAGTACTCCTTCCTGTGGGCATCCTCTGCCAACCGTTCCGCGTATTCTCGATTCTACTCTCTGGATATTTACTGCGTTTTTAACATATTGTTAGTCCATCTCCTCACCGTAGGATTAGTTCCACGCCCAATAAAAGCATCTTCCAGCCTTCCAAAGTCTATGTTATGAACGGATTCTTCATTATGCATGATGGCGGCCATTTCCATGTCTCTGTTATTAAGCTCCTTTTATGCTACTCGCACTACTTCTGTAGATCTGCCAGCACAGTAAGCGTGCTGCTTCCTATTATGGGTATCTCAAAAACGTAATCCCTTCAATGTGATAAACCATATTCTTCTCCATTGCGTCAGGCTAACGGATCTAAAGGAATTCTGGGATGTACTGGGATGTATTGCGAAGCATACAATGTATATTCCCCTAAGTATTGGTGCTACCATCTCACTGCCCCACTGGAGTAGTATTAATAGATAGATCATCTGACCCCTTTAAGAGACACAATAACTTCCGCCACAGAGCGATTCATAGCATTGGCACCCTGTTTCCTCAGAGGCCACGGCATGTCCGATCAATAGCTTCTCAAACAGTGAGTTTAAAGTAAGATATCATTTGTTTTGTTCCAGTTCTACGACATTCTTTCCATTTTATCTCGAACAAATAAAAAGACCTGGTCCTTTCAGACCATATTCTGAAGTCGGTAGATGTCAGAGAAGTTTCTCGAGCTCAACCAGAACTTCCACGGTTCTCTTCTTTCTTCTGAAATGGTGCTATGATTATTTTATTGTAAAAGTAATTATTCAAAAACAAAATGAATAATGCAGTCTTCGTTTAGGAAAGAACATACGCAATTTTCTTACCCTTTTAGGCGCATTACAGGGAGCGTTATCCTGTTGAAAAATAAAATCGCAGGTGCCTTGGAAGAAAATTAAAAAAGATGAAATGAAGAAGAATCCGCACACCATTACTGCCGTAGATTTTGGTGACAGTAATTGCACACTAATCATGCAGTTTTTTTAACTTGTCTCCGTCGAACTAGCACTCTCCGATCGCCAACATGCAATTTGAACTTCGATTCAACTCCTCAGAACTGACTATTTATCTGGACTATGACAACATATTCCTTCCGTTAACATCATATTTCTAAGTAGAGCTCATTTCTTAACTCCATCTGCGTCTTGAAGTGATTCCTTAGACTTTTCATCTTTAAAAAATGATCCTCAACTCTTGCAGTTTGACGATACTTCTGTAAAAGAAATGCCACAACATCCAAGACTTTCCGGGATTTTCCGACTTGTTAAGTTCTCCCGTGATTACACCACCATATTGCTTTATAACTCCACTCTAGTTTTAGCCATGTATGTCATTCAATTTCAACACTATCACTTTCAATAATAAACTGAACGATAATTAAATCCTACGACGCTGAAAGTGGAAGGGTGGGGTTAATTAGTAGTATTCCATAAAGAATTATTTGCACAAAATTTCTTTAACACTTTTAATCCTTTTAGATCAATTCTTAAGAATACTTAAATGGAATTGGTAATAAGAAACTTTTATTATAATTTATTGAAGAGATGTCGAACCGAATGAGCAACGGCGCGGAGTTTAAATTAAGTTGCGTTTTCTGATCCTATTAATTATTAAAGACAAGATAATATCTACCCTCTGTGTCCACTAAGGCTGACAGTTTCACACACAAACCTTATGTTTCATTGGCGTCAAGATGAAATTCGAGTCTATTTTGAAACTTTGTGTTGTTTGTTCAAACAAATGACGGCAAGGCGTTAAAATTTCACTTACTTGAAATAAATTGTGTACTTGTAGCACCGCACTGTGTACGTCAAATATGTCTTTATAACCTCACTGTGCTGTGCCTTTAAGACGTAGATTTTAACAAGTTTACATACAGCTGGATATCAAATAAATAAAGTTCGAGTACAATGGACGCTTACAGAACACAATTGTACCAGAGATATGCCAAGAGAAAACAATAAAACATCACCATTGCGTTCAGTTGGCTGGAGCACCATGTAACAAGTAACAGACTTGGCTCGCGGATCATGGCCTGAAAAATTTGTATACGTTCGAAAATGAAAACGCGAAAGGAAAATTATTTCGTAACCGCCTACACAGGTTTCGGGGGCAAATAAGAAAAGAACGATGACGACGACTGTAAGAGATTGCGAACACAATGACGAACTCAACTCGAGCTGAATTACGCGTCGAGAACGGCAATCCTTGGATTGCACTTAGTTGGCTTTTGTTGAGATAAATTCCTATACTGCGACGACGAGATTGCGTTCGCAGAATTGCAAACTGTCCTCACTCCTCTTCAACTCATCCCAATCTTGGTTCAACTGCGGCATGTAAAGCACGTTGATGTCGAGCGCCGAGGACCGCTGCCTTAGAAAGTTATGAGATATGAGCAATCAAACATAAAAAATACCTGAAACGAACATGCGATAGCGCAGGCTCAGCATGGAGGCTCATGAATTAACCTACGTTGCGTTGTATACCTATAGGTGTCTCTTGCCGAGCCTCTTTCTTATCTGTACCTATTCTGGCTGCCTGGCTTGCTTATCCGCAACAGAGCTCTATATGGTGCGGTGGATCCTACGTTGCGTTTCGTATAGTCGCAGAATTAATTTTCAATTATTTGCCAGTGCGGCAGAAACAATTCATTTCCTTGGGATGCCCATTAGCCCGGAGGCGACTGAAATATTGATCCAAGAAGTGAATGAGAGCGCGAACACTGTTTTGAGTCTTCCCGTTAGCGACTGGGAGGCTTATTTATGTTTGGCTAGAGATGCGCGCGCAACTTACATGCAAAGGTAACAAAATTTCGTTATTTTATGGATTATTGGTTTCAGAATAAGAGAAATTTTTCCGCACTGGCCATAGTTACATACCTGTCCAGTTTGGGTGCAGGAGTGTTATCTCACAGGGTTTCATGTGGATAAGATTTTGTACACTATCCGTACGGCTTCGCGGAGGTGATTATACGTGCAAGTTATGATTGCAATCAAAACTGTTCCTCCGGCATGTTTTGATGAAAGTCTTGCCATCGGATGAATTGTTGTTGTAGAAATGCAATTTAATGAACAAATTTTATGATCTGTTAAAGTATCTTTAGCGAGTTGCTTAATAATTATGTTTAGTCGTATTTTTAGTCGGGTATTTATTGGGTATTTCTCTAAGGCGCTTTAGTTCACATAAACTTCCCGTCTATACCTTGCAGGCACTCATGTGCTAAAATTGTTAATTTTAGTAGGGGTACTTAACACACTCGATTCAGACACAAATTGGGTAATATTTTTGCCCGAAATTTATGAATAAAATGTCTAAAAGGGTTTTTAAAAGAACCAGATCTGTTGTAATTGATTGTCGTTAACATAGTCGGCAATGATCAATTCAAATAGTGCTAAGAGGGGACTCCTATTTTTATTAATTTTACTTATTTATTTTCGGAACCTTACTATGAATCAATAAATAGCAAGATGGATCGAAAACAAGTTTAGGCGAAATGGTTTCATGAAAAGTCGTTGTCGTTCTAATACTTTGGGAGATAAAGTGTAAATTAAGGCTATTCTTGGGAATAATGGATATTGCAGTTTCGGTGTATGTGAACTGGAAAATGTCCCACCGTGTTTAGATGATTACGCTTCTAATTTATTAAAAAATAAGCTCTAATCACATCTAAGGACATAACGCAGACTTCAACAATACGAAAGTCAGACGCCCAAAGCTCTACTAATTGTGGCTGTATGTCTGATTTTTTGTTCCCTCCTATACTTAATCTTTTGATGGATTCGTTTTAGCTTCACAAGTGTGACTGGGTTCATCTCTCTGTGTTTTCTTTAAGCCCTAGTGGGTCTACTTCATCGATATCTCATTTGATTCAGTTCTGCGTTACCGCCTTCAATTCCTGCCAAGATTTTCGAATTCAGGTATAGTGATCTTAAGAACATCTTGCACATTCATCCAATTCGGCGTTTTTCTTTGGCCCCGTGAGGTTCTTGGTGTGTAGCCGATCCATTGCCACTTTCGTCTTTGAACACCAATGTCTGTCCTAGATTGGCCGGTGAGTCTTCGTTCGCAGTGACATTATGCTAACGATAGTTCAGCTTATCAGTTTGGTTTTGGCAGCATTTATCTTAAGCCCAGCTCTGTGACCTTCTGTATTCGGGACTTCGGATGTTTGAGCTGCGTAACTTTTTTGGTTGGACAAAATATATGAAATGTTATGCATAGGTAGGTAAGTTGTTCACATTAAGTGAATAATGACATCCAAGAAAACAAAGTGTGTCAGAATGTCTTGCTCCGCTCAGCACTTGGATGGGCTCCGAAAAAAGATAAATTTCGTTTGTATTTCGTTTATCCCTGGGGCCTAACTAAGGCTCACCGGCTTAAAGTGTCTACTACCATCAACTTTGTCGGAGGTCTAATGTTAATGGCCGCTACAGTCGGCGCATCTTCAGGCTTAAGCGCAGAGGTGATGGTTTGGCAAACTGAACTGCGGTTCACGGATGCTGTTCGATTGTAATATCATTAGCAAAATCAATACCGTCTTTAACTTGCTTCCGATATTGTACTTAAGGCCAATTGGCGTTATATCATTAGCTTTTTGTTTTTCTTAACATAGTGGCACCCTAAACTAAACAGTTAAAACATGGGGTGCGCTGTTAATACAAGCATTGCGTTTTTAACACTTTCTTGACCTTTTTAAATTAGAAGTATGACGTCGGTATCATATGCAATAATAAGATGGCCTTACATCATGAAAATCCCATATTCGAACACCACCGGTGCCCACCCATTTTTGTTTTCTACTGACAACAGATTGCGCTTAAAGGCCATTGCGGGTTGCAGATTATTGTCGGTGGTTCGGAATCCATGTTGTACTATAGGTTCACTTGGAGTACTTATCATCGAATCGGATGAAGTTGTTCTCCTGCCCCGTGTTTCACAAGTGGTTACAAGAATTAGGAAGAATGAGGTCGGGGTGTAATTCTTGGTTCTGCCGCTTGGATGTTAAACGTCACCCTAAGCGTTTAGAGAAGGTTTTCTGTTGCTCTGGTAGCTCCATAGACGAGCGATTACACTATGATTTCAACAAATAGAAATTAAAGAATCTACTCCGCCTCTGGACTGTTGCCTAGCTTGCAGCAATGCAAACGCTAGACACTCATGGTCCTCCATTCCCCTTACCTTAATTCCCTTCCGTTCAAAGCCTGCTCCTTGTGTTTTGGTTTCTAAGTTTTGCAACTAGCGGGCCTACTTATCTTTGTTTGATGTATGGAGGCAAGAATTTAAAATGTAAGGTTTGGAGAAGGTTCTGCTCTTCAAATAGGGACGCAGATTATCTGAATTATTCTTGCTTGTGTCAGCAATTTGTTTCTGCTCCGGTATCGTCATAAAATGTGTACATTTATTGGTTAAACTGGTATTTGCAAGACAACCCGAGGAGGTTCCAGCAATTTGTAAATTGTAAAAGTAAAACTCATTAATTCATTCTTGGTGATCTTACGATTGCCAACCTTTTTGCTGCTGCTTTTAAACCGCGTTCTTGAATGACAACTGTGATATTAGTTTTAAGGATTTTGCTAATGACTTAATGAGATTCCCACCGACATTACTTAAGACCATGGTTTTGAATTTCGTCGGCTGCGGTGTTGAAGATCACCTTTCACCTCTTTGGTAGTTTCTCGGCTGGTCCTGACGGGCTCTACCTCGATTTTGAAAAACTGCAGTTCGTCTCTTGTCTCCGTTCTCTGTAATTTATTTAATCCTTCGTGGTGGTTTACCTTAACCTTGTAAGATCTCTGTAATTACCCCTCTGCATAAAAGGGGCAGTAAGTATGACATAACTAATTGGGGTACTATTGCCAGACTCTGCTGCAGTTCTAAGTTTTGTGAAGCCTTAATTGTTGATGTCCTTTATTTTAATTGCAAACCTAAATAACTACCATGAACTTACTCGACTGGTAGTCAGGTGGAATACAATTTTACTGATTTCATAATCATTATAATAATAATTAATCATAGGACTCTTACACACAAGCTTCCTTGGGTTTCCGTCTCTTTTCTTACTGGTTGTGCTCCTACTGGTCTCATCATCCACAGAGCGTTTTATTTGGAGGCACTTTGCCGACATTATTTATAATACTTCAGCTGTTTCGTAAAGCAGCCTTTAGGAACCTTCACTTTTTATTTTGTATTTTAATGACATATCGAGTATTTTTAATTGTTCCAGGGATCTTTGTTATAGTTTCTGACGTATCCGATTGTGCCCTTCTGAATTCCGACTTGCCGCAAGTGGTGCTTCACTAATTTTCCACTAGTCAATTTCAACTAATGCACTACTATTTCCTTTTCACGTAAGAGAAACCCATTGATTATTAACTATACCATAGATGGACGCTTTCTTGCTAGACTTGAGAAAACCAAGGACTTGGGCGTTTAGTTAAACGCTCGATTTCTCTTTGAAAATTTCATTGAGGCAACCGTTAATAGGGCTAATGCAACCCTAGGTTTTATTAAAAGGTGGTTAAAGGAATTTGACAATCTATATATCACGAGGCTACTTTATTGTACATTTGTCAGGTCAATTTACAGTATGCAATTTATTGTTAAGTCTCCCTTTTGTGGGCCACATATTATAGCGAAGATTCGACAGATTCCATGGAACTTGTAAAAAAATAAATAAATAAATAAACTAATCTATTGAAGATTCCAGCTTGTGTATTCCTGTCATTGAAGCTGACAGGCAAGTAGATTATGTTTTCACAGACTTTAGTGAAGCCTTCGAAGAATTAAGCGTAGGATTCTTCCTATGAAATTGTCTCTTTTTGGCGTGCCCCAGAGCAGCCATCTAAGACCATTAATTTTCGTAATTTACATTAATTATTTTGAATAATAACAAAATTCTTTGCTATGCTGACGATGTCAAGATTTTTCTTATTGTTTCATATGTAGATGAGTGTGACCTTTTAAGTTCTGACTTAGACGCCTTTCATATTTGGTGTTTTATTAATATTCTTCCTTGAAATGTTGATAATTGCACAACTATGTCTTCCTCTCTCAAAAGGAATCCATTGCACTTTAACTTTACAA
This sequence comes from Leptarthrus brevirostris, assembly GCA_964036015.1. Classification (NCBI taxonomy): domain Eukaryota; kingdom Metazoa; phylum Arthropoda; class Insecta; order Diptera; family Asilidae; genus Leptarthrus; species Leptarthrus brevirostris. The sequence continues at coordinate 129,274,440 of OZ038371.1, read as the reverse complement.
TCAACGGTATCTTAGTAACCAAACTTGACGTTACTAAGGATTTTGGGGTCGCTCTTAATATAACATTTTGATGGTATTGTGAATTAGGCTAACAAGGTATTTTATTAAAAGCTGTGGTCAAAAGATATTATGACCCTTACACTACGAAGCTCTTTTATTTTATTTGTATTAGACCAATCCCAAAGTATGTGTACCTAGTCTGGCTTCTGTTGTTCTGATCCATTTAGTTTACCGTCGTATTTGGAAAGGCTTGGCCTCCTTTCTTTGGAAGCTTTTGCAGTTGTAGTTCCGGCACTTCAATTGATGCATCAGAGATTTTTCTAAAGTTCTTATCACAGAATAGCTTATGGAGAGCATGTGCCTATCACGTCAATGTCTTGGCCCTCTAATACCAATTGTAATGTAATAGATTTTAACAACCGGCTGAATTAGAGTTACTTTTTTTTATGACTGTGCCGTAAAAAAAGCAATAAACACAAACAAACTTTGTCAGATTTCTTTCTCTATTTTGTTATATCATTTTTCATTTATTTTTTTATTATTAATTAGTTTAATTAAATAAAAAAATTTAGATTTTTTAGTAGTTAGTCTTTGATTAATTTTTGAATATTTAATGTTACCATCAATCTTTCAGAAATTACTTGAAGAGTCAGCTCAAATTAAATTATTAGCTTTCGTATTGTATCGATTATGCTCTTTTTATCTTATTTTAATTTATTAAGAAATTAGATAAATAATTGTTATTTCCTTTTTAATAGTCAGACTTTGACGGACTTTAAATAAATGAGTAAATAAATTGAATTGTTGCACGGAGTTGGATCAATTCGTTGAGCGGCACGACCACCATGCCATGGGTCGCGGGTTCGAGACCAGATCACCCCGTGAGCTTTAATTAAGAAATTAAAATATTCCACTCCTTCTCTGGGCTGTTGTCTAGCTCCCAGCAATGCAAGAAACAAGACATTCAAGTTTCCTCACTTCCCTTACCCTAATTCCCTTCCGGCCAAAACCATGCTAACGGATCAAAGTGTTGTCCCCTAGGCTTTGGCCACATGGTATAAAAAAATGTATGAGTCAGTAATTGAAAATTTTTGTCACTTGTCGAAGGACATAATAAAATGAAAATTGATGGGTCAGTTTAGCTAAGTTTTATTCTTATTTATATATAATTTTGAGTATCTGAGATCTTGATGATTCTTAAATAAATAAATAGCAACCACTTTGATTATTTAATAGATAATGCTATTAACAAAAAATTACTTAGCTGATAATAATCCAAAATTGGAAAGTGCCTAAACAATGGCGATACTCAATGGTTGGTTAAAGTATGATTTTCGTTTCATTTGTATTAATACTCTTTTAAATCAGTCAATTTTAACAAGACAATCTTAATTATGTTACTCAGTATAACAGCAATCACAATATATCAAAATTATTGCCAGTTACTGCAACCATATTTTGTGTAATCGATCTCACTATAGAAGTATTGTCTTGTAAAATAAAGTTTGTCGCTTAAGTCTTTTGTTTCAACTGTTCCGTCTCATTGACTCGTTTCTTGCGGCGAACTTTATTCTGTTTTGCTTTTATCCAATTAAATTCTTGTGAAATGATTAATATTACTGAAATACATAAATGGAAAGTGAGAATAAATTTTGCTCAATCATTTGTGGAAACGCCCCGATCCTAATTACAGCAAATTTCCGAGATTGATTGTGCGCACTTCTCCGAAACCGCACGAAATTGCCACTTTACTTGTAAATTGATTTTGATGTGGCGTCAAAATTATTTTTAGCTACCGTGGCAGAAGCTCTTGTCTGCGGAGGCACCCTCTAATTTACAATCAGATTTGAATGACGGGTTAACCTGAATATGGAGAACTCCTTCTCTCCATAGAGTCAAAATTACCTTCAATAAATCGAAAAAATTCTTGCTCTCGTATTTTGTGGTTTTGCGATGTGTTCCTGAATTGGCAGGGATAATTTGACTTAAAACTGGCCGACTTGATCACTGAGCCTGAAGACTACGGAAATCTAATTAGGCTGCAGTGCCAACTCAATTTGCTACGATAGGTTTGGACACTTATAAATCCTGACAAGTAGGTAGGTTGCCACATAGATAGGCCAGCCGCAGAGAAACTTGTAAGACAACAGTAGCAACCTTACACGAACGGCATATATTAGTACTCGCATAATCGCTGCCTCATGCTGGAGTTAAGTTTGCTTCATTTCTTCCTTTTTTTCTTATATTTCTAAAGTCAATGGCTATAAAAGCTTGTTTGCGTTTCGGTAAGGCGATTATGCAGTGCTAGGCACTTGCCTGCTGAATTGATTTAACTGCAATGTTGCATTATTTTAAGACTGCAATGAAAGTTTATCATTAGGTGACACTACAGTTGGCCATGCAAAATGCACAGATAGCGAAAAGTTATAGCGAATTTCGAAAGCAAAATTAAAACCTTTTACTTGGTAACAGGGCGTCGCTGCTTTACTGCAATGGTGCTGCAATTCGTTTAATTTATTTGCATAAGATGAAAGGGGAAATAAAACACAAAAGATTTCTACTCCGGAACATAGTAGAAATGCCGCAGGGCCATATTATCGAGAAAGGCATCACTTTTGGGATAAAATTTACAAATACCCACGAATCCGGTGAACTAGAAAGTAATAAAAAGTAATCACGACGCCGCCCTGTCTGGCGAAGTTCAGTGAAAGTTATTACACACCAGGTTAAGCCTGCAGATCGGTACTGCAGCAACTTTTTAACATTCACTTCTTCATCATCTTGAAGAAGTGGGTGGAAAGAACTGTCGACAAATTTTATACAGAACCATAAATTTTATTTGTTGTCAAAAGATTGACTCCAAAACTTCCTACTATCAAGTGGAGTGCAATTAGACGCGATACTCGCGGTTAAGAATTGCCATGCGTGTTCATAAATTGAATGGCCCGGAGAATGGGTGGCAACTATGCTCCAATGCAGCAACAGCGGTTGTTCACTTCATATGGAAGCCGTAGACCAAAGAAAAACAATGCGATTATCGCTGAATGGACGGGTCTCATATTAGGTAACTTTATTAAGTCAAAAATGCCCACGACACAAATTAATAAATAATTGTGTATCTGACACCTCTGTTTGTTTATTCAAATACTACCGCTAAACATTGACTAATTTATGGTAATTTTGCGCTATGAATACACAAGGAACAATTTCTTGGAAGTTGCCGGTAGTTTATGTGCCTTCTGAGGGAGGAAACTAATTCTAAGGTAAATTGTCTCTGCAGAAAACGATGAAGAAATAATTATGAAAATGTTACCTTTTATGGAGTATATTCCAATGAGATACGTTTGAGCATTTCTGAAGGTTTTCAAAAATCTCGTAAAACTTTAGCGTTAGTTTTATTTAGATTTATTTAAGTACTATGTGTATTTACTAAACTACAATACAAAATCTCTCGAAAGAAACCGAGACATTGATGGAACTCGAAAAGCTAGTTTCTAAATTCGTGCCCGTTTTTTTTATGCGATTGATATGAAAAATATAGAAAGAACTAAACTGAGAGTAAGCTAACTAAAACTGATCTAACAAATGAGGAGTAAAGATCATCTTTACTTTTACTCCCTTGACTGACTATCTTTTAATAAAACTGAAAGTTGTTTAGACCCTTTTATGACATCCGCTTTGTGATTCTTGAATACTTTGTACTTTTTTTTAAGGAGACTAAATAAAATTTAACTTTAGAAGCAGGAAATAGAAGATGTGGATAAATTTTGTTTATCTGGAAAAATAGTTACGGCAGATTACGTATCTGACATTGACAAAACAACATCCAAGTCAACCGTGTCTGTGGTGCATTCTTAACTTCCATTGGCCAGAGGTCTTAGTTGGTTAGTTTTAGTGGTGATTGTCCCTTTCATGGTAACTCTCCAATGTTATAGCGTTGTTGTTGATATAGCGCCAGTTTTTGGACTCAGTTCCACTTGCAACAGCTAATTGTTATCTGGAATTATGATTAAAGGCGACTGAGTATATTATGAGAAGAACTCAAGCCAGCCATAGGAGTATAAAAAAACTAATTACATCCTTAATCTTTACCCCCGAGATTGCCTTAAGGTTATCCCTCTTTCTGACACTGACAGGAGCCGCGCATTTACAAAGAAGGTGAAAAATGGTTTCTCTCTCCTTCACGTTGTCGCAACTGCGAGAGCGTGTATTGTAAGGAGCGCCCAGACTAGCTGCATGTTCGTCTATAAGACAATAAGTGGGCAGTATAGAACGCGATTTTTGCAATAACAGCTCTCAGCCTGTTGAGCATATCAGATATCCTACTTCTATTATAACTTGGCCAGGTTGCCCTAAGTACTACTACTGTAGTTTTGCCGCAACGAGAAATGCAGAAAGAGTTCCCTTTTAGCGGAGCACACTGGTATATGCACATTTGCAACATGGCTGCGGTGCAGTGCAGCACCCTCTCTGGCAAGTTTGTCAGCCATTTCGTTCCCAGCAGTGTTCCTATGTCCGGGAACCAAATGCAGGCTTACGGCAAGCCAACTGCCTAAGATGCCAAGTAACTCCAGACAGTCCTGCACCACCTTAATCTGTTAAGATGGTGATGTTCTGTCTCGCTTAGTGTATACACAGAAGCAGCGAACACACCTTCAGAATCGCAAGTACCTCCGCATGGAAGGCACCAGATGTGTTCGGCAGTCAATAAGACTCCGATTGTTCCTTCATAGTTGTTAGTCAATTCCGTAATTTTTCATTTCCTTCTAGTTGGAATCTTGACACTGAATCTTTTTTCAAAATTCATAACAGGGGTAATGTAGTCAGTTGCGTTATTGGCTAGTTCTCTAGGTGTTAAGCTGAGGATATTGCTGTCGCCATAGGGTTTAGCAGCCTAGCAACCAGATTCCTTAGTCTGACTGCACTGCATAATGCCTGGAGTTTGATCTTTTCATCAGGAGGATACAGATACAGAAACACATTGAGAGCTTCGGTTGGAGAGGAGCGTAGGACATCGGTAGTGTCGATGCGTGCGGTTCTCTGCACTCTTCTTATAGCTTGGGTTGGTTATAAGCCTTACTCGTCGCATCTTACGAAACTAGCGAACCGTAGATGAGAATTGGTCGCACCAAAGTGTCATCTTAGGTTGCACTCCCTAAATTTTACCAAAGGTTACGCCTGGATGAATATAGAACTATGCAGGGTGTTTCAGATCTGACGTGCCAAAATGAGTGGGGTGATATATTTCACCTAGGCAAACAAAAAATTGTATGGCAGGGGAGGGGGCAATTGCTACCGATTGGCAGTTACAGGGTGATTCATTTTAGTTTTTCATAGTATGTACAATACTCTTATATTCTTATCTTTTGATCTACGCAACACAACGACATCAAACAATCGCTAAAATACTACTCTCCCAATGACCTTTCCAAAATTGTCAACAATGTTGATCTAACCATGGCAGGTACAGTTACTTCCAAAATTAAAAAAAAATGTTTTGCGATTACCTAAAATTCAGCATTTTCCAAAATTTCCTCTGAAATTCAGGTAATTAGTGTACGTCTTTTTTATTTTTATTGTATTCCCCATCTTATTACCTTTCCAAAGAGGTACAACATGGTCAGGTATAGAAAGGGTGTAGAATTTTATAAGCAGAATATGAAGATGTCATTGTGAGAGTAGGTTTTTAGCGTTTGTTTGATGCCACTTTGTTGGGTAGATCAAAAGATAAAAATAAAAGAGTAATATGCATACCATGAAAATAGGAAATTTATGAATCACCCTGTAACTCCCAAACAGTTGAAATTGCCCCCTCCCACGCCATACAATTTTTTGTTTGCCTAGGTGAGATCTCTCACCCCCACGTCAGATCTGAAACATCCTATATATCACAACACCCTCCTCTATGTTTAGCTTCTAGGTCAGTCACCTGGCACTAGATGGTAGTGAGAGCTGTTGCCCGTTTAATTTAGGTAGAGCAAAGTATAGTACTTTGGTGGTGAAGAGAATAAGCTCAGGTTCCCCTGAATTCAAAGCCAGTCCACAATCATTGGACTAACTGCTCAAGGACGATACGTCGTTCTCTGTTCTCTGGGCAAATAATTACATGTCAAGAAATGAAATAGTAGTAACTGGAACGTACTGTGTTATTTAAAGTAGCACACTGTAAGGCGTTCTAGACTTTAAGGACCAAAATCGTAGATTTCGCCTCCATGAAGAAACTTTTGTGTATAGGTGGACAGGTTAGAGATACCGATTTGGAACATCTCGAGGAACTGATCCACAGGGAACTTGCAAGTGGCTTATTAAGAAACGTTTTAGCTACTTACAACGGCGTGTATAGCTTGGCCATCTATGTTGAAGTTTCCATTTTGATCACCGTAACGTATCAGGTATTTAGTTTTCGTCCCAATATATTTGAACTCAGACAGGACCTTGTTCATGACCAGTAGCCATAGCAGGGGAGAGAAAACTTCACCCTGGGGCGTACCGCGGGTTAGGCACCGGCTGATTCCGAATTCAGACTGGATTATCCTTGCCTTCAACGTAGTAGCTATCCATTCACCAAGCCATTACTCTACGCCGAGCTCGGCGAGATATTCGTGGATGGCCTCAATGCGTATATTGTTAAAGGCTCCTTCTATGTCCAGAAAAGCAACTAGTGTTTATAGTTTGTACTTGATTGAATATGCAGTTGTGCGTACTACCTCGTGGAGGGTTGTCTCCACGGATCTTCCCTTACAGTACGCGTGTTGGGATTTCGACATCGTTGCACCACAAAGAGTTAACCTTAGATGTATATCAAGAACCAGCTCTAGTGTTTTCAATAAAAATAAGGTCAGCCTAATCGGTCTAAAGTCCTTCGCAAGTTCGTGACCTCGTTTGTCATCTTTCGGGATAAATTGCACTTTACTTCATCACGATGTTAGTGGAATCTGATTATGGAACATACAGACTCTGAATAACGCTACCAACCATGGTATTATTATGTCTGATGCCTTCTGTAGCGTTATTGGGTAGATGCCGTCTAGACCAGGGGATTTATAAGAAGCAAAGCTGTTTATCGCTCAAGTGAGTTTTTTGCAGAGAAAAAGGTTCGACTTCTCTTCACGATGTACTTCGAATTGTCGGGTTACACGGCGGCACCTGACGACATTCATCATTGCAGATGAGTGTTCAATACCAGCTCTGTTTCAGCGGAAGAAAACGTCCTAGAGCCATCTGACCAGTTTAAAAAAGACGGTCTAGGGTCTAGGAGATTTAATTTCCAGATTTAAATTGAAAAGTATCCGATTATGATTAGAGAAGGATAATAACTCCGACACTGTCCAATTTTAAACTCTAAAGCTACTATTTGCTGATGTTAGTGTGATATCTAGCACCTCCTCTCAATCATCAAGGTCATTGGTGCTTGGTAATATGAAGGTTAGGTGGATTCCCTTATTACAACTAGTAAGTTAATTAGTGTAATCAAGCAGATACTCACCTCGCTCATTATTTTCAGAGCTGTCCGAGAGAATTTACCTTGAATTGGCATCACAGCCCAGCACCAGATATGGTTCTTCCGTTCATCTGTGTGCCATTAATTGGTCCACTGGTGGTGCATATCTGTCATGGGCCACATATACTCTGTCAGGGCTCTCCAGATTGACTACTGTCAATTCACTTGCACTAAAAAGAAGACAGAAAAGCGTTTTTATACTATCTTTATCAAGAATGCAACTTCTAGGCTTACAGCTCAAATCCGAGTTTTGTCTGTAGGAGAGGTTATACTTGGCGTTGCGCAGGCCTCTCACGGTTAAGTCTTTAACCCGAGGTTTGCCGTCGGCGGTTGGGTTGTGGGCTCCGAAGTCTTTCACTTTGGTCTGCCCAATTCGAAACCGAAGACTGAAGTCTGTCTTCTTTAGTGCCCATAGACACTTTTCATTAATAATGAGCAGAAAAGGGATATTGTTTTTCTGCGGTTTCTCCGCATTGATGACCATCCAATTATGTATCGGAACTGCGGGATTGTGAAACTACAGGCATTGGATAAGCTTGTTGCCACTGGAGCAAAGGAAATCCTTAGAGAACTAGTCTTCGCATTTAATTTCTCGATAACCTCTGACCATCTCAGAGAAATCAGAACAGGAAGCTGACCTCGTTGGTGGCCTACAGATAGTTCATGACTATCTCAGACAGCCTAGCTCCAACGACCCATAAAACAGCAGAAAATTTCCTGCCACGAATTTCCTCGTCCACGAGCGATATCTAAAGAACGCCACGAACCACTTCGCTCAGCAGACTCGCTTGTTGTGCTAACCTGATAGATGGTGCGCCGGAGGTCTCATCCTGAGACCTTTTGCGTTTCGCAGCTTGTGGTCGTTTCCGGTGGCAGAGAATGGTAATCGGCTACAATGGCGGAGTACTTGGACCTTATGCACCTGGTCACGCTCATTAACAAACTCCAATAGCCCCGTACTAAGCAATATTGTTCAGAATGAATAAGACTTTTTGGTGTCGCTTCAATTGCGTTCCCTTAGCTGTGGTCTTTCTCAGGGGTTTAGTGGTTGGTTTGCTAGTATTTTGCGGCACATGTTGGTAATGGTCTCCTGACTGGAGGCCAGAAGAGCGTCTTTAGTCGAGGGTATGATCTCCGAGGAGATCGAAGGGGATTTTGATTTTTCAAGTAAACTGGAATCAATTTTGGGTCAGACGGGTATGTCCGGAAGATACAGTCTGTCCCAGCAGAGCCGACATACCGGAGTAAGGTACTTGATATAACCGATCTTGCCTAAGCGTTAAAAAGAGCTCGTTAACAACTGATTTAACCCCCAGCCTCTCATTCTTCAGCACGACTTTAAGTACAAAAAGTATGCTCATATCACCGATGACGTTGCGTACCCCTACCGATCGTGAGGAAGTATTTGTGCCCAAAGGCTATAAAAAAGACCACTGAAAGAAGAGTGCTTCCTAATCGCAACTGATTTGCATCTGCAGGTGAGCCTGTTGAATCATTAGGAGCGGCCACCCACGAGGAGAGGTAGGTAAAGGATTTTTGCTCACTGGCCGGAGCTCTTTATCAACAAACGCCTACATTGACTAACAGGCTAAGATGGGATAGATATCGGTGTTCGAAGACGAAAGTGACAGTGGATAAACCACACACTATGAAAAGAGCAAAGCAGCATCGACCATCAAGCGCTGGATTGGAACCCACACGTAACCTGAGAAAGACGCCGACTTGGTTGATCGCACAGCACGCGGAGAAGATCCATAGAGAAGGAAGGTACCTAGATCAGAAAGTTGTCGCAAGAGTTGATGGCGTTGACGAAGAGTCGAACCAAGTGAAGAGTGAGTGTAGTAGACGCTTTATGCCCCACAAGGGGTTAAAATGACCAGAGAGAGGTAATACCTTAATTCATGTTAATACTATATTATAATTAACATGTACAAAAAAATGTATTTTGGCTAAATACTAAAAACATTTTATCAAATTGCTGTATTACAAATTTAATTATGCATTAGATTAATTTTGCTGTTCTTCATTAAAAGTCGAATATGAACTTGCAGAATTTTTATCCTAGTATTGAGGATTATGGGCAAGTTCAAAACATCACTCTTCTTCGAATCTTTAGGTACAAAATGAATATGCTTTTTTCATCTTTACTAGCAATAACATTGCTTCATTTCAGATCTGCTTGCCTGAAACATTTCACAACTTTCTCGAAAAGAGGTCACTTACAAAATTATCTAATACTGGAACTTGTGGCTCCAATTCACAATTACCATTACAAAGTGAATCATTCGCCAGCGGAAAATGTTTCGTTCATGATCATGAGTATCACAAATTCAAATCGAATGATCGAAGTCGAAATCAAAACTATACACGAGCCGTAAAAAGACGTTTGTCGAAAAAGATACAACAGGGAGAAATTATAAAACGAATCAAGAGAAATCCGATAATTGTCCATTAATAGGTCGTGACTTCCCATTTGTTATGATTTCAAATGAAACTTAAAAACAGGACGCATTGCCTAAGCATACAGAAAGTAAAATAGTTCAAAATAAATAAAAATTACTTTGTAAAAATTTAAGATGGTAAAATAAATATTTCAAATAGAAGCTGCTTAGAGTGAGGGCTTGCTTCATTTTTACCGGAAGACTCGTTTCAGTAAAGATTAAATACAATTAAAGTTAACAAAAAACAAGGAAAAGTACTTCTCTCTTACACTTTGGATTTCTATTTTTGTTGTGCTATCAAATACAGTTCAATGATTCAGTTTCGTGCTAGTGAGAAGTGAACTCTTTCGGCTTAGGTTTGACCTGCGCTGATCGTTACAACACTTTTCTTTTTCATATCGAAAACGATAATCGAGGATGAAAGTAAATCTATCACGCATAAATCTGTCGATAAAAACTTAAAAGTCATCGGTTAGAAATTAAAGTTAAGCGTGAACTATCTAGTCAAGATTTTTTCTTTTTCAAACGGTCGTTGCGAGCCTACACGCCATGAAGTAAAAGATTGTTGGAAAAGATTGATTGAATCTCATAATTGTTTTCGAAAGTGAGCCTTATTGCATGGCAGCGGGTCAGCCTCTAGGCTGGATAATAGATTAAGTAGCCGCGATGTAAGATACTTGTAATTATCTTTTTTACAGTGGCACTTTTTCTTATCTCGCTTAATAAGATAACGATCTGTTTTATGAACAAATGGAGAATTTGTTTAGGAAATATGCAAAAAGACAGAAGTTTCCCTGACATTTTGATTTATTCGATGAGAAAATGTCAATTCAAAATTTACAAAATAACTCTAAAGAAGTTTTCGTGACATTTGGTTTTTTAGGTTTTTTTTTTTAATTTAGGTAAAATAGTTTTTACAAAAGTATCTCATCATGGTCATTTAGACAGTAGGTGTTCAATTTGTTACCTTACTCTTCTGAAATTACAGAGATCTAACTCAGGGAAAGGGCTGACTTCAAAATACAGGAAGAACTTTAAAATTTGCAATATCTTTTACTTTTGAACGGATTGGTCTTGAAACCAAGAAAAGAAAACTTGTTAAACTGTCAATTATTGACAATAGGCAGTTTATTCGCCAAGAGAAAAACTTTATAATATGCCAGGCCCAAATCTTACTCAGGCCCACCGTTACCAACTTGGGAGCCCGTGTGCAGAACTGATTTTGCCGTCCCTTTCTATTCGAGATAAATTTCCATGCACGCTCATACATCGTATAAATCAATCCCGTCAGTGTATGTTTCATCTTGAGAATTACCTTTAAGTTAAAGTTGCAAGTCTTTCTTAAATTCGTCGTTGATCGGTTTATTAGAGTCTGATCCAAGATTCTGATGAAAAGCGTTACTTTCTAATTAATGTAATGTTCGTCTGTCCGACATTGTCCTATCAAATTTTCCTACAAATGTACACATAAGTAAATATTAATTTCGAATTGTGCATAATTCTACTTTAAGAATTTATTTCATTTAAAACCTCGAACCAAGTTATTATGTAGCAAATAATTATAATTTTAAGGGAGTCTTCTATTTAGTTTTAAAAAATCGATTTCAAAAAATGGATACAATTTGTTTTTGACCCTAAAAATATGAAAAAAAAACAAATTTTTTTATATGTCGACTTTTTTGCGAAATTTTTGAATTTTAAAAATTTCGTTCATTTTTCAATTTTTTGTTTTAGACGACTTTCATGTGCTGAATCGGTTCAACCGTTTTGATATGAACTTTTCGTAAGGCGTACTCCGTGGTCGAACAAAGGTCAAACCAAGAACAATAAAAATTTCAAAAAATTCATTTTCAAACTATAAGAATAAACGAGTTGAACCCAAAAAACCGCGTATCAATCGCATTATTGGTGACCCTACGATTCATCCTCGAAAAACAGTATCAAAAACGGCGTCGTAAGGTAGAAGACCCCCTTAAACATTCAAAGCAAACGAATGTGCTTTATATATAAGAGTTAAAAATCTTCTAAAGACACCTCTCTATGACTTAGCCGAGTCAGACCACTTTATATGTATTCCTTTTTGTCCCTACCCCTTGCCAATTCAGTGAGAGAGTCCCGGACTATTCCAGTTTTCTTACCCCACCTCGATTCCCCTGGCCAGCGCAAGCATTTGCTTATGAGACATCCGGGGATCGAGAGAAGTGGGTGGAAACACCTGGAAGTCTGGCAACTCAATCTGCATCACATTAAGGCGGCATGACGTGCCGATGTTTTGTGGAAGAGAAACTGGACATAGCGCTGCTACAGGAACCCTAGATATTCAGAAAGAGCGGGGAGTTCAGGCGGAACTCAGTACGCCAGACCTTGCGGTGCAGGGAATTGTCTTAGCCTCAGGATACCTACCGTATGATTCACCGGTCTCGCCCAAGGGAGGGAGGTGCAGGCTGTGGTGAAATACTGAAAGGACAGAAATGAGGGACTAATATTAGATTGTGATGCGAATGCCCACAATACACTGTGGTGCAGTAAAGACAACAACCGTAGAGGCGAAGACATGCTTGAATTCGCGGTAGGAAACAACTTAGCGATTCTAAACAGGTGACCTATCTCGTGTATGGAATGTGTAAGGAAGCTGTTGACATAACTCTAAGCAATACTAAGTGGTTGGATGGAGTGCTCAGTTGGAGAGAGGCTGATATGGTGACGCTGTTATACTATAGAGCCATAACTTTTGACATTCGAAAGGGGGAAAATAGGAAGCGTTGAAGGAGCCTGATTCCCTAAGAACGCCAATAGTCAGAAGTATCAAGAGGTGTTAAGGAAAAAACTGACGGCATGAACATCAAAAGTACCCAAAATCACAATGCATGTAAAGAGACAGTAGTCCGTTTACAAAAAGCTGTAGAGGCGTATCACAAAGCCTGCATTCAGCTGAAGTAGGGGACCAGGATCCAACCCTTGGTGGGACAGGGATATTGATGCACAGAAGAAGGAGAGCAGAAAGGCCTTCAACCGAGCCCTACGGAGTCATTGTTTAAAAGCATGGGGCAGATACAATGCCTTAAAGAAAGAAATGAAGAAAGCTCTACGAAGAAGGAAGTGAGAGATTCCTGGAGGAACTTCTGCTCGAACACGAGAAATATCTCAGAAATCTGCCGACTTCATGATACATTCTTAAATAATCCGGTTTCCTGACCCGGACTGGTTCGAGATATAAAGGGAAAGATGTCGAAGACCTTGGACGAAACAATGGACATTGAAGGAGCTTTTGATAATATAAACTTCGGAACGCTGGAGGATGCTCTTATCATACGTGGAAGTAACCCTACTGTAAGGTAATATGTTGAAGACAAGGGCAGCAAATATCAAGAGAGGAGAATCGAGATTGCGCGGGATACAGATGATACTCACTGGAAGGAACATTATTGCCGACTCATTACTACTTACGAAAGAGGGAATACACTACCTGGGTTATGCCGACGATATTGCAATAATGGCAAGAGGTAAGTTATAAAATATATAAATAAGGAGAATCTGAAATTAAGACCAGTAGTATTCTTTTGAAAAGAATTTACGGCCTTGGGTTCGGTCGAGTATCTGAGGGTATTTCAAGACTCAAGACTTACCTGGAAGAAAAAACATGTTAAGAAGAAAATTCAAAGAGTTAAAAGGGCCCTACAGGAATGTCGGACGGTGTGCATGTGCCTCGATGAACGAGATGACACTGGTGTGGGTGAGGGGATACATAAGGATCGAAGGAAAGGACAGAACAGCTGTACTGGCTAAACTGGGAGCTGCTTGGAATTTCCAAGATTCGTAGCCGTTCTCTGCCTTAAGCAGGGGCACGGCAGTAGGCCTGTTGGAGACGTGGGCCACAAGGGAGCAATGGAACGCCGCTGACGCATGTGGAGAGGCGAAGTTAGTGATTGTAGCGCCTTAAAGTGCTGAGTGAACTATTAACAGGACATGGAAACTTCAGGTGTCAACTAAAGAAGAAGAATATCCTCGAGGGATGAGTAAAAGTGTGCCAGTGTCCTGCCCTTGCAAGCAAAAGAAATAAGATGATGGGACATTACTGGATTGGGTGTAGCTCGCTCTCTTCGTTTTGCCCCTAGAGGATAAAAGCATTTCTTAAAGGCCAATAAACCCTCTTTTTGGGTATAGCTTGTTCGGAGTCAGGTTTTTAGAATTTCTCGAAGTTTATGTAGGGAAGGATAAGAGGGTACTTGAACCACCTTCAAGTGTGGTGGAACCTTCACCAAATGGAAATTGCTGTTTTGAGTGAGGATTTTGAGCAAGGGGTTTCCGATAAGTGTAGTGTATCTTACCACCCCCACTCTCTTTCTTATGCCCGCTCTCAGGAGAGTTTGTTTCAACGAGGCTAGATATTTTTTTACTTCCTGATTTTGAGAAATCACAAAAGAACTTGTAAAATTTATAGACTTTTTAGTGAAAACTTTAATATAGTTTTTGAATATATTTTTAGTGTTTGTCAGTTTTCAATAGCATTTAAATAAAACTGGTGCAATTGACGCAAGATAAAAATAACTCTGTGGGGTCATTACCAGAGTCGGTTGTGCCATTCACAAAATTCACAATTGGGTTTTAAAAGATAAATATAATAAAATAATTGTCGTTTGTAATGTTTTTATTAATATACTAATGGAGTCTTTAAAGGTATTATCAAACTAATAACCATACATTTATACTTGAGATAATATAACAAAAAATAATCACCACTTCTTCTAACTAAAGTTACCACTAAATCGGACAATAAGACGTCTTAATTTATAATTTTCAATTTTAATCTGATACATAATATTGTAACGTAAATGGGGCTCTTCGGGTTCGACGGATTAATTAAGAGAGTTATTTCTAATCACAAATGTTCATAAGTTTATTATTATTCACTTCACTTCATTAATTTGTCGTACAATTTTCTTGACAATATTCTCTTCACAATACACGGTTTCACTTTACTTCTTTACAATTATCACTTCACTGGTTAGAATTCAACTGACTCACTAGGCTGCTTGCTACTCTGCCCTATTTATACTACTTAGCTTAACTCTAGAAAGTTCAACAACTTAGTTCTAGAAATTTCCGTTACTCATTTTCACCACAACAAGTCACCACAGGTTCTAGTCGGCCTTGTCTTTATACGGCATCTGACGTTTTCCTGGTTTCCGAAATTCAGGACATGCGCATTGCACAACTTGGTTTCGTTTTCATCACGTAGCCTTTGCCAGACTATAGTGCATGTTACAATATTATAACCTTAAGTGATCCAAAGTTATATAATATTAAGTTAATAATTTTTTTTAATGTATAAAAATTAAATTGAATTAAAAATATGTGACAGTGCTTATTCCGAAAACGACTCATTAGACATTCCAAGTGAGTCCACTTTTTGCACTGAATGAACTCTGTCCATTTTTCCCTACACTATGAGCAGAAATATCTATCACAGCAAATAATACAATACTATTTTCTATTTCTTCTAGTTGCTTTAGGGAATTACCTGATAACTATTGGTTAGAATTTGTAGAAAAGTGCCCTTGCTGAATGTCCGATGAACCAGGCTTATGGCTAGTATCCATTGGTTGTTGCCGATTTTCTGGTTACAGTCGATCCGTGACGAAAAATGGAGCAAAGTTTTCGTTGGTTAACACTTTTGGATCATAGGTCCAAATACCAGCTTTTTTGTACGAATTGCAGATGTTGTTGGATGTAGATGCCAATTTCCAAACATATTTTAAAATACCTGAAATTTCGTAGATCGACATCGTGTTCCCAGGATTGTTCTGAAGCCAGTTATCTTGCGCTTTTGCGCAATATGTCGTGAACGGACCATTGACATCGACGTCAAGAAGTTGAAGGTTGTGAGTGGAAAGTTGAGTACAGGAAAGCATGATAACTGAATTTCAATTCGCTTTTTCAACCACCTGGATATCTCAATATGATCATCCAAAAGTAAAAAACGCCACGCGTTTGGAAAATGTAGCTTTCCGTCTCCGAAATATTATAGTCGGCGCAACTTACAAGAGACACTTTCAATCCCGCCTTCCCCTAATCTAAGAACGTATGCGACTTCCTATTGAAGTCTTACTGTCCAAGTTTATAAGCGTTAGTTTTTGCTGGAGAAAGGCAAGGTTAATTGCCAGAGTCAAATTCAGTTTTATCTAAGATCAAGCAGAGCAGCTTTTATTTCTTCATGACAAAGTAAATGCAGAGTAATTGCAGCAGGTAATTTCACCTAACTGTCCATAGTTTCATATTTGATAATCGTCTCAAACTCTTTTTCTATCTTAATTAATAAAAACACTGGCATAAAAATCGTCTGCTAGTTCACTGCCTGCTTTACTTTTTTCTAATTATTTCACTTCAGGAACAAAAATTTGTAAAACTTTTGAAGTAATTTGTTTGCCAATGCTTTTTTAATCTAATTTAAACCAAACAATAAGACCATTCAGGTCTCATATTTCTGAGAAACATGAATATTTTAGAGTAGCCCCCGTTTTCGTTTATTTACGAAGACGTGTATATGCTTATGAGCTCAAACTTTCATATAATAAACGACATAAAAAAGTAATCTCTTTTGAAGAGTGCTCCACGCCCTTCAGTGATAAAAGGTGAATGCTTTTTCCGTCCGCAGATCATAAACCCAGTCGAGGTTTGCTTCATATCTAACCTACAAATATATGACAAATATGATCACAAAAGGGTAAACCATCAAAGAATTTCTACCTGTAGATCTTCAAAAAAACCAAAGACCATTTGTCAGATGATCACAATCCCTCAATCCTTCATTTTTATATCCGGCGAAATATTTTTCGGTCTTATTTCGTGGTCTGGCAAAAAACCGTCTCTGAAGGATCGGTGGGAACAGACGGAATTTTCTGGCCATTTATATGTTAATCAATTTCGATCAGATCGAACCGATCCACGTTTTATTTCTGAAACTGACGAAATCAAGATCCGGCTAAAAAAAAGCAACAAAAGACGAGGTATTTTGGATGAAAGAATGAGGATCATTTCATGAAATCACAACTCTCGATAAGAGCCAATTTCAGCCGATTTAGTTCACTGGTTTATTGTGTTATTGCGTCAGCGAAAACACGTTCCAGATTTGTAATCAAATGACGTCATGGAAGGTAAATTGCGAATCGAAGAAAACAATTAAGAGTTTTAAACACAATTCCTTTTTGAAGGTAATGTTCCCGGTGAACGTTCTTAATGTCTACTCGATAGTTATAAAGAGGAATTAGTACCAATTCGACGTGATTTGGCACTTTTCGTTCCTTCATTCTTCCATCGAAGCAAATCAATTTATAAAGAAATGGAGCGCGTCTTTTTTCCAAACCCAAGGTCACCATTAACTGAAGTTGTTATATTTACCTTTCACAGAGCCGCAAAAGCAATTTGGATGAACATTGGGTGTGGTTAAAAATCTTGTTTTTGATTTTCCTGTTTTGCTTGTAAGTACATCTGAATTTGTTTATTAAAAATAAATGAAACTTAAAAGCAGAAGTATTATCTAGCATTCTCACTAGCCTGTCAAGGAAATCTAAATTACCTGAAACCGAACAGTGACTTTGTTTAAGATGTGTTTAAGGCTGAAATAGAACAGAGGGCAGCGGCAGTTCAAATCTCTAAAATTTGACAGCGCTAAGACTGTGGAACCGAACTAGAAAGCACCGCAGCGGCAGCTTTTTTGACATTGAATTGAGCTTGTCAATTTATTAATCAAATCTGGACTTCTTGCCTCCCAGAAAAGACTGCAGAAATTTGAGGAACAAGCGCATGTTTGGGTAGACGGTCGACGCTTTTCAGCTTAGATCTTAAGAATGGTCCGATGTGGTTCCATCCACCATCAGAACTACTGTATCTGAATTTTATATAGGGTACATTACTTAGAACGTGGTGAAGGTGTTAATAATTCTGAGAAGCTATTTAAGCCCTTTCTTGGCTACATCATCCATTTCTCCTAAAAATAACGTGTCTATGTTGATCAACTATTCAATCAAGAAAGCACTCTTGTTGTGTTGAGACTATTGCAATGCAGTGGGGAATCTCCGTGCTCGGCGGATTAACTCAGGTACTTATTGTCAAGCACAAACGCTCACAGTTTTTATTGACTTTTCTCTGTTGAACTCATTTTACAACTTCCCTTACAATCTTTCCTCACAATAAAACGTATAACTTTACTTATTAGAACTTATCGCTTCACTAGTTAACTCACAACCGACTCATCACATGTCAATTCTTATTGTTACTTAGCCAATTATTTACTATATAATTAAGTTATCCTTGCTACAGTTTTTGATATATCTCTCTCTCTTTCTTGTCCCGTAACCCCTTGTGGGGAATGGGGCGGGAGAACAACTTCACCCGAGTCTAAACAACGATTGTAAGTGGACTTATAATTAAAAGTGAATTCCGAACAACTGAAATTTTTTCTGCAACAACCGTAGGTCGCGGCCGGTGGGATTCGAACCTCAGACCTCCGGATTGGTAGGCCCTCACGTTATCACCTACTCTCTTTTTTTAGCTTACATATCAACACATTTCTCTACTAGCTGGCTATAGCATAGTTGAAGATCAATGTAACAGCACAAAAGCCACTTCTGTTGACTAAACTTAGAACGCATTCTTCTGCGTCCTTCAATTTCGTCAGAATTGAATTCCTAGCTCCTTTCTCAATTCAGGCCTCTTTTTCAGTGAGTTTTCCACTGGCTGTTCAGAATTTACCAATTTACCAGTTCCCGGCACGACAGTCAGTCTTTTTACACATTCAATCTTCTCGTCTTGTCACACATTCCCATTATTCAAATGTCCAAGGCGTTCTTGTTCCCAGCATTTCCAGCACCTTCCTAACTCGTTTTTATTTTGCAAATTTTCTCTTCCTTCATTTGTTCATTTTGATTGCACGATCACCATTGGCGTGATCTACTTTTTTTTGAAATATCTATATTGCTTCGGGCATCTTCACTTGGGCCACAATCCTCTAACCCTCGATCTTTCTTCTAAAATGACTCTGCAGATTACCTCCAATCCACATTCTTCTCGTTTAATTTTTCTGCAACTTTCACAACCAGTAATCTTGCTACCATAATGCGGAGAAGCTGCTCTTCTTTGCTTCCAGCAATCTCGGCGGAGGTGATACTCTTGGCTGCATGTCTAGTATCTCAGATGACACTTTTTGGTTTCTTCTCTTAGGTGAATGGTCCTTTTTGCTCAACATTACCTAATTTAACAAAAATGGCATAATGATATCCTTAGTATTCCAGCTACTAGCGTACCAAGTGAAGAAGCATTTTTCAGGTCGAGAAAAACATTACAAAAAAAAAAAAATTAACAGATAAGGCAAAACAAAAATACAGGCTTCGATATGTTTATCCTCTTGGTTAGTAGTATTTTTTAGTATTAAGTCTTTTTTTTCTGAATGACGTACATCCCTATTTTTATCCCTTTTTTATGGCTTGTGCTCGAGCGTTGTAGGAACGTTAATACCGAGCAGCTTATTAAAACGCTTGAGTCACGACTACAGCGTCTACTAAAACGCTCAGCTAGACTTGAACCAATTTTATAATGCTGGAACCGCAACTCGAGCGTTTTCGCGCCGACTCGAACGATTTTACATTACTAGTTCTAATAATACCTAATTAATTCATACTTAAAATACGTTATCTATCTTAATTGCATATAGATGCTATTTGTGTTTCTAAGACATGGCTGAAGCCGCATATTTGTAATAAACTAATTGATCTACAACAATTTTCAACATTTTGTAATGATCGTTCTTCTAGAACAGGTGGTGGAGTGGTTGCTTTTGTTAATAAATCGTTTCGCGCTCGTTTGGTGACACAATCAGAACCCTCTTCTGAAGTTGAGTATATATTTGTAGAAATCCTGGTAAACTCTACCAAGTGTCTGATTGGATCTGTCTATAAGCCACCGAATGTTTCCAACCTTAGTCCTTTGGTCATCATTACTCACATATAATTATATCCGGTGATTTTAATGCGGACTTGCTTGGACGCTGCTCTTCTGCCAACACACTGACTAATCTTATTCAAGGGTTTTGTTTAGATTTTGTAAATACAACTATCCCTACTCATTTTACAATTACTTCTTCTTCCCTGCTTGATCTGTTTATTATTGAAAACAAGGACCTTGTCACATTCTTCAATCAAATTTCTATTCCTAGTTTTTCTAGACATGATTTGATTTTTCTTATTTATGATTTAGTGCCTGTGAACGAGAGAAACCATTTTTTTCATATCGTGATTTTAAATGCGTTGATCTTAATGAACTATTAAATGAATATTACGACCTTTAATGGGATACAATTTACTCATTTACATCTGTTGATGATCAAATCAGCTATACTGAAAATGGCATTGGATATCTTTTTGACAAATATGTACCAATGAAGACTCGGAGAATAAATAATCCATGCTGCCCTTGGTTTACTTATCGAACTTTGCGCAATACAGTAAACAAAGAAATTTAACATTCAAAGATCTCTTACTATAGATCTAAGTTCGATGTTAGAGCTCCTGCTAGAAAACTTTGGATGAATCTTAAAGATATTGGTGTGGGTAAATCTAAGCCTCTTGAAGTAAATACTGACCTGGATGAACGGAATCGTAGTTTTCTTTATTCGCCTATTGGTGCGGTCAGTGATCTTACTATTGGCAGTTCTGCTGAGTTCATCGCTAGTGATCCCTCTGCGGGATTTTGTTTTGTGCAGGTGACGAGTCTAGAAGTGCTTGCAGCAGTAGCTAGTGTTAAATCTAATGCAGTTGTCCATACGGACAGAATACATCCTAGATTTGTTAAAACGATTTCGCCAGTTTTACTTTCGTATCTTACGTTTATATTTAATACTATCATAACTAAGTCTAAGTGGAAATCTGCCAAGATTATAGCTATTCCTAAGAATTCGGAACGCGACTCGTTGGCATATCGGCCTATTTCTATACTCCCATTTTTTTAAAAGGTTTTTGAAAAAATCTTACATAAGCAAATAACACATACCATGGAAAATAATAACTTCATATCGGAACTGCAATCAGGCTTTAGAGCTAAGTATAGCTGTACAACTGCCCCGATTAAAATATCTGATGACGTTCGTGTTTCAATTGATTCGAATATGCTGACAATACTTATTCTTCTCGACTTTTCCAAGGCATTTATTTATTTTGATTAATAAGCTTGGAACTTACTTTTACTTTTCTTCTCCCGCCTTTAAGCTTAAAAGGTCATACCTTACAGACAGTTCCTTAAGGGTCAATCCTAGGGCCATTGTTCTTTTCAATGTTTATTAACGACTTAACTTGTGTGGTCGAGCACTGTAAATTTCATATGTATGCTGATGACATTCAGCTCTATATTTCCAAATGAGGATCTGATGCCTATACAATCATGGGCATTGCTCAACAAGTTGACACCTAATGCTTCGAAGTCTACCTCTTCAGTGATCTTTAAAGATGAGCGTGATGTGTCCTACTTTCCCCTCTTAATGTGAAATGATGAGATCAAAGGACCCGAATGCTCTTGGTCAAATCACTTGTGGTTCCTCTTATCACTTACGGATGTAAGACGCTTTGACCATGTCTCAGAATTCGCCAAATCTGTGCTTGATTGTACTCTTAAATCATATCTCGCAATTCGAGTAATTTTGTTTATACGAAATATTATTTTGAGCCAGAAACCTACTTACTTATTTAATAAATTGAATTTTGTTCAGTCTGGAAGAACATTTAACTTAAATTAGCCAAGTTTTGGTTGTCGTGTCTCTGAACGTCAATTTTTTGTCCAATCGGTAAGACTGTGGAACGCCCTCCCCCGTGTTATGAAGTGCTGCAGCAACTGCCGTAATTTAAGATTACTTCTGTATGATAAATTTAAATAGTATCATACATATGTCAGTATTTTTCAGATGAGATATATAGGTATATGATATCAAGCGAACTAAGGTAGACAAGGCGATGTCTCAGAGAAAGGCAATAAATGCGGGAGTGCCACAAGGGTCTGTGCTGGGTACCCTACTATTTCTTGTTTATATTAATGATATAAAGAGTGTATTGGATGGTGCAAATATTGTATTATTTGCTGATGACGCATTATTGTATGTTGTGGGAGATGATATTAGTGAGTGTGTGAATGAAATGGAACATAATTTGCGAGAACTGAGTGGATGGTTAAGAATGAACAAGTTGAAAGTGAACATTACAAAAACCAAATTTATGACAATCAATTGTGAATATGAGGGTAATTTAAAAATGGATAGTGATAATATTGAAAAAGTGGAAAAGATAAAGTATCTTGGTGTGATAGTTGATAACAAATTGAAGTTCAAAGAGCACGCGGATTATATATGTGGGAAAATAGGTAAAAAGATTGGTTTTTTAAAAAGAATACGAAAGTCTCTTTCAATGCTTACGGCAATACAAATCTATTATGTAATAATAAAACCGCATTTTGAGTACTGTTCGTCTGTGTTATTTTTACTTGGCAGTGGAATGATGGATAGATTACAGAAACTTCAGAATAAGGGAATGAGAGCAATTCTTTGTTGCAATAAATATGCGCCTATAAAAGTTATGCTGGAGTCATTAAAGTGGATGAGTGTAAGAGAAAGGATTGTGTTAAATGTTTTGTTGTTAATTTTTAAAATGAAGAATGGATTATTGCCTGGGTATCTGAGTGAATATCTGATGTATACAAGTGAAGTGCAGCCGTATGGCTTAAGAAGAGTGAATGAGTTTAGGTTAGTAAATTTTACCACAGTAAGGACACAAAATTCTTTAATTTATAAGGGCCTTAAAATGTACAATAGGTTAAGATATGATAGCAGTGATATGAATGTAGATAGATTTAAGAGATATTGTATAGAATTTATAAAGAGTAAGTGGAATGTATTGGTTTGTGATTAAGAAAGAGTTTGAGATAACGTTTTGTTTTTAAGGTATGAATGAATGAATTATATGTTGTTGTAAAGCATTAATTTTTTGCTAATAAATGAAATGAATGAATGAATGAATGAATGAATGAATTTTTTAAACTTAGTAATTATTTGTTCAGTTTTAATTTTTTTATTTATATTTTGCATTTTCCTTCTAGCATTCTTCATGATTATTTTGTAGTTTGTTAGTTTATTTAACTATGTATTAATTAATTAGGATGTATTTTTTTTGTTTTTTTTTATTTTTTTCGCATATATTTCTGAAGTATTAATTCTTTTCTTATATCATTCCTACACAAATGTATAAATTGAATAATTTAATTTTGTAGTTGTTCCGACAATAAATGAATATAAATATGAATTCTTAAACCACCTACAATTAAATTCTGTCCCTTTTCATTAATTAAAACTTTCCATTTTCGAAATATCTAATTTCTATTTTGGTACATATAATATAAACCGCAACTATCGCGATAGTAATTATTTCTATTACAGCCCACTGAAGTAATTACCCTTTTGGTGATATATATCAAGCGATAGACGATAGACATACATAATAAATTATGTAATGAAAGCGACACATACATTATATATGCCCTGTATCATTTCCAATTAATCACCTATTTTCCTTAAAACTTAAGTTTGTGCTTATCTACCCGGCTTGGCAACATTCACTTGCCAATTTGAAAATCTTGATATGTTCATTAAGAAGACGTTAAATCCTAGTTTAACTAATTTCTACGATTTTTACAACATAAAAATGCAATTTTCACTTCTCAAGAATTTCACAAGAAGCCCGTTCCTTCGACGACCACTTGATCCATAACATGTACTTTTCCAAAACAAAGATCTTCGCAAAGGTAACTTAAGTAGTTGCGTCTCCGTTACTTGAGGAATGTTTGATCATTGCATAACCCGCCTATGTCCATAATTCAATTCAAACCGGCCTTGCGATTACTTGGACCGGCGATTTCAGCTGATAATCTAAAGCGTTCAGACTAAGCCTAGTTCGCAATTACACGCCTTCGACTTGATTAA
The DNA here is from genome assembly GCA_964036015.1 of Leptarthrus brevirostris. NCBI lineage: Eukaryota > Metazoa > Arthropoda > Insecta > Diptera > Asilidae > Leptarthrus > Leptarthrus brevirostris. Next base: position 129,250,487 of record OZ038371.1, on the reverse strand, counting down.
GGCGCCAATTGTACGGTGTGAGTATAACATGCTTACACAAAACCCGACTGTGACCGCATTGGGTATTCCAGTTCAGTCTAGAACTAATTTTTATTACATCAAATAGTTCCCGCCAGCTCGCTGAACTTAGGTCGAGTAACTGGATGGGGAAGAAGTAACTGAGATCTAGCCTACTGGGATTGTCTGCTAGCATTCCCGGACAAACCCAACCCCTTTAATGTTGATCAAGATATCAAGATGTTGTGATAAAGCCTGATTCTGAAGATACCCACATGTGTTCCCTGACGCACTCTCCATAGGACAATAAACCACTTTTGGCGTCCGTTTTGCGACAGCTTTCCAGCTCCAGCTTTATACATCTAATGAGATTGCGAACCAAGTCGAGCTGCTCGACCAGTTTGGTCATAAATTAAAAGGTTGACGCCCGCAATTTTGGAATTTATCACGTTTTGAATAATTTTCGAATCATAGCCATAAATAGCTGTTAAAGTTTTTGTCATCCGCGAAGGTCCGCGGTTCGTATCGAGTTCCGATCCTAATCATAAGTTGTGCAATGCCCGCGAGTACTTTGTAACTAAAATATCCAGGAAATGCGCTGCACTGGCCAGGCCGCACCGGGTGGTTGTGAACCTGGGCCCCTTTTAGTGGTGCATTAGAGTACTCTCCAGAAACGTGGTCCTGCCCAGGGGCATGAAATCGTGTTTAGCCTTTTAACACCGTTGACTACTACAACTACTCTTTGAGCTGCTTGATTTTAGCTTAAGTTGCTCGGTGTCAATTGTGTTGCTTTCGGATGATTTATAGCGACTGCACCCACTATGCATTTATGTCGCGCTTACATGCGGCTGTCTGCTGTACCCAGAAATGTTTGGTGGATTTAGATGTGCTCCAAGGCTTTAATATGCAAATCAAATACAATCGACGTCTTTTGAGCTATTTTCGCGCTATCGAAAGCTTGCATCATGTTTAACATAACTTTATGATTCATCATGGACGACATGCGAGGTGCTAACTAGACCTGCAGATTTATGAATAATTTTTACATGATCAGTTGTGAATATTGACAGGAGCGCAGTAGATGTAGAAATCGATGCTTTAACAAGCTTCACGCCAACAAAGTTGGTTTCAATAGAGCACCAGTCGACTTGAATAAATTTTTGTGGAATTTAAATTAGAATTGCAAAGAAAGGTATAAAAGCACCAGTGTTCGTGAGCATGAGGGTATAGCGTAAATGTAAATATAATGTTAAAAAAAATTCGCATTAACTAACCTAAGCGCCCAAATAAAGCACATATGTTATGTTTATGTTATTATTTATAATATTAGTACACATGTCCTTCTTAGTTACAATCATAGTTATGAGAAAAGGCTTATCAATATTTCAGTAGTTGTAGGTGTGAACCCTAAGTTTTGCTGCAATTCAAATTCAAGTAATATTTCGTAATAAAGCAAAGAAAGAAATCTGATTCACTGTTCTCTGCTATAGCCTTGATATTTTATTTTTTAGTCGTTAAAGGAGGTCTTCTATACTTAAGATGTGGGTATTAAGATGTTCGACTTCGAAGAATATCTCGAAAATGAATGGGCAGTTCCAAGTAAACTAGGCATCGATCCGATGGTTAAGTCTTAATTTTTGGTGTTTACTCCTTCGGAATCGTTTCATATATAACTCACGTTATGAGAAATAGATGGGTAGTAAGATCAAGCGATAATAAAAAGCGAAGCCTTAATGGTCTTCCTCTACGTAACATTCTCGCGCATCTTATAGCGCTCTCCGATCCTCAGCGCCAGATACACATTTACTTTATCCCTTTCCACTGTTTCTATAATTTGACTATAGTATTCAGTATATATGTACAATATCAAACGTCAATTTGTGGAGTTTTAAAGATTTAAAGTTTGATTTTTATTTATATCTGTTAATATTATTATATTTATATAGAGTGAAGTGAATAAAAACAAAATATGTGGATGCGATTACTAGATAGGTGACATAATACATATTTACATATGATACAGAGTTGTAATCGTAATTTGCTTGGGTATATTATACGTAAAATAAAGGTGTAAAAGTTTCAATTTTACTTTTAAAATTTTTGATTAATATTTCATAAAAATTTATATTTACATTAGAGTTTCAAATCTCAACAAAAACAGTTCTGAGAGGTAATGTTTTTTATTATGATGATTTTACAGCTTTATCATACGTATAATATACCCACCTAAATTGCGATTACAATCCTGATATAATACCGATTATACACACAAACAGATATGGTATAACCATTGATGCGATATTTTCACGATTCGTAACTCATTTAACTTCTGACGTTCATATATCGTATTTTAGTTTCCACAAACCTATTGTCACAGTATTTAATGCTGACGTTACTATTCACGAAATGAATAATGTAATATAAGTAAGATATTATTATGTAATATATTTTATCAAATCAATATAAATAAATATATGGGTTCATTTACTTCCTGTGCCTATTGTATATATTTTAAGACAATCGTTTTTCAGGAGTAAACTCCAGTCACGCATCGAAACTGACACCCACTAAAAAGCATAAAATAATTTTTAATTTTATATCTATTACGACATTTTGAAGTCGGTGCAAATCAAACAAACCAAACAACTACATAAAAAAGTATTTAATCGTCCTTTTTTATGATCCCGTGAGCTGAAACGTTCAAGTAGTATTATCTTCAATTATGGTTATATTTGTATAATTTGCACCGACTGCAAAATGTCGTAATAGATATAAAATTAAAAATTATTTTATGCTTTTTACCGCTTTTTGTGAAGTCGGTTCAACTTTTTTTTAAAACTATTTTATTTTTCACTTTTTAGTGTCTTCTACTCTATACAACGAAAAAAGAACCATCCAAACGGTCCACGCGGTAAAAAGTTAGGTTCAACCCCTACCCCACCACCATCCCACTAAAATTAGATAGATTACCCCTCCCTTCCTCCGCCACCACCATAGGACCCAATTATTCTCCTATCAGCAATGGGGGATCACACTGTATACAACACCAAAAGAACCATCCAAATCGGTCCACGCGTTACAAAGTTAGGTTCCACCCCCACCCCCACCCCTACCCCCACCCCACAAAAATTTTTTTTCCTGGTGTAATAATCAAATAATATACCCTACCGAACATAAAAAGAATCATCCAAATCGGTGTACGCGTTACGAAGTTAGGCTACCCTTCCCCCTCCGCCAACCGAAGACCAAATTTTTTTCTCCTATTAGCAATGGGGAATCATACTCTGTACAATAAAAATAACCATCCAAATCGGTCCACGCGTTACAAAGTTTGGTGTCACCCCCACCCCCCACCCGAACCCCACCAAAAATATTTTTGACATGGTACCAATCGGTGAACATACTATGTCCAACAAAAAAAAACATCACCGAAATTGGTCAACGCGTTACGAAGCTATGCCCGGTCATAACCTCTTTGTTTTTGGGAAGTCGGTTAAAAAAAGGAACCCTTATGGTGCGACTTTGTCCATCTGTCTGTCTGTCACACCTGCTTATTTCAGCAACTACTAATACTAATGCTATCGACATGACATTTGGAATAGTTATAAATAATGCTTGCTATAAAATGAAAAAAAAATTAAAAAAGCGGCGAAAGTGGAGACTTGAAGCAACTTGTCCATGAAGCTTCTTTTCGCTTTTGCAAGTGTTGAGCGAAGGGCAAGTCTCATGTTGTTATTGGGCGGATGATGGGAGCAGTTTGCAGACGGTAATGACTCTGCATGTTGGTCCCGCGGTACTCTAATCGGTTCGAATTTTTTCTGCGTTCATTTAGAACATTTTTGGATGAGTGCTCTCGGACGAGTATAAAAGTGGTGAACGGCTCTATAGAAAGGTTTGCTTGGGAGCAGGAAGGAGGAACTTCCGCCGGTGCTGCATCTTCCCTCTGGAAACACTCAGACAATCATGTTTTAGTTTGATCTTTTCTCGCCTTCGGTTATTTTGTTCGTTCGTTTCGGTTTAGCTCTTAGTTTTAGTTTCAATATTGTTTTTTCAAAATTTTGGAGGAACGCTTCTCAGAGGTGACACTCGCTTAGAGGTATTTTAAAGTGTCTTGTATTTTATTTTTTACAGGTTTTTGCTTTCACGTTTTAGAGTCCCTTTTACTGATCGTATTTATAGTATCGTAGTATATTGAGTCATATATTGTTTAATTCATTTCTATTATTAGAATTGTGTCTTTCAAGATTTGTGCTTTTTTAGGGTAGCTAGTTTTTGTAGGATTTCTACATTTATAAAGTTGAGCCAAATTTACAATTTTTTTATATATTATTATTATTATATACTATTTATTAAACAATTTCTACAACTTTTCGAAACAGAAATGTGGTCAATCTGATTCTCAGTTCTGTTATCTGGGGAAACCTGGGATGTTAAGTGGGTTTCCCCAGATAACAGAACTGAGAATCAGATTGACCACATTTCTGTTTCGAAAAGTTGTAGAAATTGTCTTCTCGATGTAAGGGCTGAACGCTGTGCTGATATTGGCAGCGAACACCATTTTGTAACAGCTAAGTTTTGCTTATGTACGGCAGCAGTACGACCACGTAACACAACATCTAATATTCCACGGCTCAATGTGCAGAGGCTTAAAACACTTAACATCTGCAGCGCATATACCACCGCAGTGCGCCAAAAAAATGATGCACTGCGTCATAACACCGACGACTCCATCGACCAGAAATGTGAAGGGCGAGGGAATGTCTTGTGAGCTGTGGTATAGAATACGTGGAACGCTTAGAGAGGAGAAGACTACCATGAATCAGTGATGCCACATGATCCATAATACAGAAATGCAAGCAGATTAAAGACCGCATCAATTCTGCGACCAGCGTTACAGTTAAACAACATCTCAGCTGCATACCGATCTCTACAGAAAGGCGTCCATAGAAATGTAAGACGTGACAGGCCCAACTAAATTAATGCGCTGGCAGAAGAAGATTGCCAAAAAACTGGCAGGCAAGATGCATGTAAGAGATACTAAAGAATCCCTTCTTATAACGGAGGAACATCAACTGCAGAGGTGAAGAGAATACTTTGCTGAAGTCCTAAGTAACACCTTCGGACGGTCAAATACCTCTTCACAGCCCGAACACCCGCCGGCCGCGGACAACATTAACGCCAGAACTCCGGTCGATGGACCTTGGTAATGTCCCAGGGATTGATGGAATATTAGTGGAACTACATAAGGCGGATGTCATTGCTGCGCCTGATATTCCTTTTGCCGTAATCCAGGAATGTTGGGAAGCCGAGGAGAGGCATCGCAGTAAAAATTATCACCATAATAAAGGAGTCCTACTCCAGAGTTCAATGTCACGTCCTACACAAGGGAAAATTGTGGGAGCCCTTCAAGTGCTGAACGGAATGAAACAAGGATGCATACTATATCACTCTTGCTTTTCCTGGTTATCATTAATGATGTATTGTGCAGCGCCCTAGACGGCCACCTATCGCGAGGGATGAGATGTAAATTTGTTTAACCACCTTACCCGCCTGGGATATGCCAACGATGTATGACTTCTATCCAACAGACAGAGTTATGTAGAAGCCCTGAGCAGAGAGGGATTAAGATCGACGCTGCTAAAACCTAACTTACGAGCTTGGCTCCCAGATGACAACATGAAATTTATCTGGAAGAGCAGCAAATAGAGCAAGAGAATAAATTTTGCTATCTCGGAAACATACTTACATAAGACGGCGGAGCTGAACCTGATGTACTGGCCCGCATCAATAACGCTCGAGCTTATACTCTTGCTGAAATCTGGCGCAATAACAACATCTCCAGACGCACCAAACTCCGGATCTTCGAGTCGAATGAAAAATCTGTTATGTTGTGCGGATTTCAACATGGATAGTGACCCGTCAAATAATATCTAAGCTGCAAGCCTTTGTCAACCGGTGTCGCCAGCGCACCCTTAACATCCATTGGCTGGAGGTCATTACCAATGACAGACTTATAGGCCAAGACGGGATAGTCACCAGTATTCGCAGGCGAAAGTGGCAATGGATAAGCCAGACACTGAAAAAAGAGCCAAACAACATCTCACGGCAGGTTCTGGATTGGAATTCTCACGGAATCCAAGGAAGATGCCGAATTGGACGACCGCGCAACACATGGAAAACATCCGTTGAGAGGAAAAGTACCCATATCAATAAATTGCGGCCAAGGTTGAAGGTGTTGGCGCAGAACCGGAACAGGTGGAGAGACGGTCTAATAGACGCCCTATGCCCCACAAGGGGTTAAAGGAATCAGAGAAACAATAATTAATTAAATTTTGGTTTATCTTTAATCTTCAATTAACATTTTATATTTATATTTTATAACATCTCTAAAGAGTAAGACCAAAATAAAAAACCTCAATTAAAGCTTAAACTATGTTAATTATCTGATAAACTGATTTTGAAGCTTGAAAATCAGTTTATGGTTTAATTAACATAGTTTAAGCTTTAATTGAGATATTTTATTTTGGTCTTATTTTTTAGAGATATTATATATTAATTTGCAAGGTTGAATTCTTTTTCAATTGTTATGATATATAATTGGGTTAGTATAGTGTTTCAGAAAAAATTATTTGAAGTTGAATTTAAATTCAAATTCTATCCACCCAATCACTCATTTAAACTTTTCATAGTGTTAAGAAATCAATATGAATATAAAATTAAATATTTGAAAAAAATACTAATAAGGAAAACAAGGCAAAAATATGACTATTTTTTGTTCGTTAAAAAAGTTGATCGGAAAGATCAATAAGTTACGCTAAGTCAGTCACCCATTACGGCAGTAATAAAATTTGGAAGATATTAGCACTTTAAATGTGATCAAATGGGCCTATAAAATAGGTCATAAAACGATAATTTTAACGACATTTATCGGTCTAAAATTTTTTGAGTCTAAATTAAGATGACAATATAAAAAAAGTAAACTAGTTGTGTTTTATCTTTTATGGATTAATTTCTGACGCAGTATAAGAACCAATTAATTGTGAGAAAAACTCTAGAATCTTGAACTGAATGTGATCAAAATAGAATGGTTATAGACACTGGAACTACAAATTACCGAATTTAATCGTTAGAGTAATTGGTACACAACGGTAAAAAGCTCAAAATTAAAAGCAAACCGTTTACTAGATTGTCCTACATTTTTGTGACAAAGTCGTTCAAGTATCTTATTTTATTAGATCCATTTATGGTTTATATTTCCTTACGAAATCTTAAAAGTGTTGTCAAATTTTTTTTAAGTACTTGACAGGAAAAGAATATCACCTAAAGGAAATTTTGGTGTGACGTAAAACGAGAAATTGTCTCTTATAGTGCAATTTAAAATAATACTGTCAACAATAGCTGAGTTGGGTTTAGAATATATCAAACCTTATATCTTGAAAGATTTAAAATAATAGTAAAACAAGTAATTGTAATGTTTTGCAAATGATACGTTTTTCAAGTTACACGCCCAAATTTTAACCTTAAATATGCATACCCAAGCTGAAGTCGGTTCAACTTTTTTTTCAACACTATTTAATTTTTCACTATTTAGTGTCTTCTACTCTGTAAAAAAAATAACCATATAAATCGGTCCACGCGTTAAAAAGTAAGGTTCAACCCAACCCCCATCCCGGCAAAAAAAATTTTCTCCAAACAGAAAGAGAATCATCGAAAAAAGGACCAAATTATTCTCCTATTAGCAATGGGTGGTCACACTCTAAATAACAGCAAGAGAACCATCCAAATAGGTCCGCGCTCTACAAAGTAAACTATGTTACAAAAGTATTGAACATAACGTTATTAAGGTATCTTATAAATACTGCACATGACGCCACGCCACAGCCGGCGAGAGAGATAGAGGGGATCCGCAAGCTGAGGGTGTAGGGACGTGGCGGGGTAAAATTGGTGCATTCTTTAAATAAATAATTTGCTTTTCTTGCTAGTTTATAAGCTGGTACACATCTATATTCTACATCTCAGCATACTGTTAAAACTAACAACTCAACAGGATAAAAGCAAATTAAATGGTATCTACAAAATAAAATGTGACAAATGTCCAGCCGCCTATGTAGGGCAAACAGGAAGATCTGTATAAAATAACATCACACGAGATCCACATCAAGCTTCTTAAAACATATTATTGAAAGAAATTACATTCAAAATAAAGAAAACTGCGAAGTCTTATATGTCATCAATAAGGGGTCTAAAATGGATGCACTTGAGACCGTGGATATTAATAGACTGTTCAGGGACCATAGTTTGGAGGCATTAAATGATCACACTGTATTAAATTCAGCACTCCTTCAACCATGGATATGATGGCTCACAGATTTAGTTGACTCAGTCGGAACATAGTAAGTTAAGGTAGTGGAATAGACAATCTCACCAAAAACATTTCATGTAAAGAAGGTTGCCAAGACTCACATACCGCTTTCACTGTTAAAAGCTTATCAGATCGCATGTTGAGCCAAACCTTTAACTCTACAAAGCCTAACTCTACAACCTAACTCTAGAAACCCTACATCTTGGTCAAAAAGTAGAGCTTGGCAGTTTCGTAATCATCGCACAGTCATTCCTATGTATTGTGGTAAGAAATTAACTCACTGGGCTTTAATGTTGTGTCATGCATTAGCTGCATGAAACGGCCAAGCCATACTTTATGATTATCTTTCCAAGAAAGTAAAAACATGTACACTTTATTAACCGAAATAACAAGACATCTCTGATTAAACCTGAAACTTTGTCCGACCATGGTCTGGTGCTTGTATTTTTTTTTTAAATTTCTCATTCCGTACAATTCCGCGGTTCTAGGCTTAAAAATGCTTGTTAGTTTTTTAAATAGGTTTTTTTAAATAGGGTACTATTTTTACCTCATTCGAAAGATTGTTTTGTTAACTTAAGTTTAAAGAAAAATCACTACCCGACGGTCTTCCATCTGGCGTAGACGAGTAAATAAGGTATTTCTTGCGGGCCACAGTTAATTTTTTCACACATACTGACTTTTTAGTTGTTTATGTACCTACTGATAACATCTAGACTTTGATATCAAATTTCAGCTTTCTAAAACTTTTGGAAGTACCTCCCTAGAAGAAATTTTACATACAGTCCTCCACCCCCTTTATGGAGGGTTGGAGGGTGAAAGTAACAGATTTCTTAATTTTCTCGCTGTTGGCGCGCAGAACCTAGTCTGCATACCAAATTTCAGCTCTCCTAGGGCTTTTGGAAGTTTGGAAATTATTTTATGAGAAATTGTTATATAATTCAGAACCAGACCCCCTTTTCGAGGGGTTCGAGGATTAAATTTACAGATTTCTTAATATTTTCGTGGTTTGTGTGCTTATCCTAGCTGGCATTCCAAATTTCAGCTTTGACGACGGAGGTTTAGATGATCATGAGTATCGAAATCGAGGTATTTCAGGTATTATCAGGTTATAAAATCTAAAGTATTTCAGGTATTAATAAAATTTAAAATATAAAAGCTGACTCAGTCTTGGCGGGGGCACTACCGTTCCCCAGATTTAAAATTTCTGTTTTGTGTTAATATTAAAAATGGAATTCCACCAAGAAATATCGATTACGTCAGTTAACAGGCTGTATTTTAGATTTTACTTTGGGAAGTTGCAAAATAAACTGAAATTCCATTTGAAGATACCTACTCATTTAAAATTGCACAACATTTTTGAAATTTTTATGGTGTTTTCTTTCATCTAACATATTTTTAAAATGTTGTTGACTCTTTCAAAGGAATTTATTTTTAATATTCAATAGAGCTGAAAGAATCGTCACAGACAATATGTAAATTTATGTCACAGAGCCAAAATTCGAATTAAAAATATTTTTTTTAGTTTACCTGTGCTTGTGGGATATCGTTAAAAAAAAGCTTTGATAGCAGAGCACAAATATATTATTTTAAATTAGTTCCGGCTTAAATTAACGCATTCACAAAATCATAGTTTTTTTTTAACCAGAATTTGTTATTTGTACTAAGTTGATAAAAGTGATTTGTGATTACGATTAAAATTTCTTACTGTATACTTTTTAGGGGTTTCCATAGTACGGAAACCTCTGTGCGCCAATCCGACTTGCAGGTTTTCTAGGGTTCCGTAGTCAATAACGAACCCTTATAATTTTACTATATCCGTCCGTATGTCTGTCTGTCTGTCCTTGGCTTAGTTTAGAGACTCTTAGTACTATAAAGCTGTAATTTGGCATGGGTATACATATTAATCATGCTAGCAAAGTGGTAAAATAAAATGTTTAAAAAAATTTTCGAGGTACCTCCTGTACACCTAAAGTGGGGATGCATTTTTTTTCTCGTCTATCCCATGATAAGGGGTGTCATTGCATCGATTATAATAATTATTAAAAGCATACAATTAAAGAGATCAATCTATGCTGTTCATATCTGTAATATGTATGTCCTTATGTTGGTCGGCAAAATTAAATAACCAAATCAAAAATTAAGTCTCTTTGCTGCTTCTTTACTGATTTGTTTTTCTTCTAGTGCGGGAAGGGGGAAAACAGGTAATTCTGGAGACCAAATGGGCCATATTTTGCATTACTATAATCTTATAAGTAGAAGTATGTGTATCAAAAATAGATTTTCTATACCTCTTCATACATAAAAATGCATTTGTTGCAATTGTGGTTGGGAAAATATGTAAGGCGGGTAAACCAGCAGGATTAGCTTAATAGTTTTTTGAATGCCTAATGCTCATATCACAACCTCAATCATATCTCTCAAAAAACTCAATCCAAGCTTGGACTAAATTTGAAGTTTCTACAGTGCTCCGTTCTACTATAATATAAAACTGAACGTTCAGACAGACGAACGGACGGACATGCATAAGTCAACGTAAGCGGATTTCGATGATTCTCTGTCTGCTGTATAGAGAATGTTATAAATTTTGGGGGTGGGGTAGGGGAGAGGCTGGAGACTAACTCCATAATGCATGGACTGATTTGGATAATAATATTTTTGTTGTATATAGTATTTTAGCTTATTACTATTATTGAAAAAATGTAGGATTTAGTGAGTGGGTCGGGGTGGGGAGGTTAACTTTGTACCGCGTGGGTGGATTTGGATGATTTTTTTTTCTGTGCCATGTCAGAGATTTTGTGGGTTTTAAACAATTTGGTTTATTTTAGAGAATGTTGTCAAGATTTTTGACCTGGGATGGGGTGGAGGGAACTGTAATGTCTGGACCGATATGGGTGATTACTTTTTAGTTGGGTAGGGTAGAAGTAGTTGCCGCATTGGTAGGACGGTAACAATTTTGTATTTTGGGTGGGATAAGGTGGTATTAAGTGGATGAGGGATGGCGCCTAACTGCGTACTTTATGTACCGATTTTAACCAGTCTTCTTTACTTTCAAAAATGCGAATTAAAATAAGGGTGGAATGAAGGGCCGGGACGTAGCCCTTCGTAGTAGGGATGAGGCTTTATTGGAGCAGTCGGTTGACTCCGTAATGCGCGATGATAAAATGTTTGTTTTAGAATGTGGCTAAAGCTTAAGGCACCCTTTGATGTGATAGCATGGCTTTGGCCGGAATAGAATTGGTAGGGAGTAAGGGAACTTAAATGCCTTGTTTTTGCATTGTTTCGAGCTAGACAACATACCAGAGACCAAGGCTCGAACCCTGGGACCATGGCATGGTGATCGTTCCACTCAGTAGTCGGCAACATACATTATATGAAAATTATAGTATTCTAAGTTCACCCTAACTTTAGTTGTTGCATAATAATTTACTTATCACAGTTTCACTTATTCGCTTTAATTGCAAAAACTATTAGTTGATATTTTTTATTTAAAGTTCCTTTTTTTCTTAAAAGCTATGAGCTCTTCACACAAATATCCTAAAATAAAATTGGCTAAGCTATAACCAAACCACACAGTAAGATTTACCATTTCCAAAATTTACCAGGTTATCAAGTATTCCGATGTTTATGTTGAAATTATGGATGAGCCAAGTTGACAAAACATCGATATTGACATCGATGACTGAACATCGATAATCGATAATAATCGAACACAAAACATCGATGTTCCTTAATATCGATGTTATATAGAATAGGTTTATAGAATGGCGGCCAATAGCATAAAATGAGAATATACTTGAATGTTGTTTTTTTTCTTTTTTCTTTTTTCTTTTGTGATGCAGCCAAAGCACAGGAAACAACACAGGAAGGGAATGAAGTAAATTGAACGTCTTGTTAACTACCGATCTGTTGTCAATATATTTGGAGTTGGCAAAGTCTTTGAGCCTGTGTTATCTGATGTCATTTATAGTACCCACAGGGTTACCATTTAGTACCGTTATTATTTAACATTTACATTAATGACTCACAGCTTGCCTCTCACAAAAATCTCATGTTATACTAACGATGCAAAAATATTTTCGTCACCAAGACTCCTTATTGCTCTTTTTTTAGACCGATTCGATAGTACATTTCCCCGATCTAGCCATCATTTTATTCAGTTCATAATAATTGGACCGAAGCGATAAGATGTAGGTTTCTTACATTTGCGCTTTGTAGCCTTCCAAGAAACAATCCTGTTATATTGCCTCCCTACAAAAATAGGTTTACGCTTCTTTCCATGGACACGTTAGAGAAAAACGGCTCTGCGATTCTGTACAATTCATTCCCAAGAGCTACTAAGCTCTAAGCACCAAAAGATTAGTGTGGCATTATAAAAATGCTGATTGGGCGGGACTTAATAAATATCTCAGAGAGCTGGACTGGTCTGATTGCTTTTCTATGAAGGACGTTAACAGAAGCACCGATTATATCTTGAACATCCTATGGTTTGGAATGCATCGCTTTATTCCTCATAGCTTCAAGAACATCAAACCAACTAACACCAATTGGTTCAATAATGACTGTTTCGCAGCCATTAAAAAGAAGGAAGCAGCCTTCCAGGCATATAAATTGTGCCCTTCAGAGGAATCGAGACGTATCTATAGAGATGCGCGGAATATTTGCAATTCAGCAATTAGCCGGGCTAAGTTCAATTTCGACCAGAGCATCAGACGGAAGGTATTTTCTACTCAAAAGGGTAGTAAGGGCTTCTGGTCTCTAGTAAAAACCGTAAAGAACAATTTCACCTGTTCGTCAACACCACCACTAATTTATAATGGGAATGTTTTTACTGACTCATTGGACAAGGCCAACCTGTTTGCTGCTAATTTTGCTGCTAACTCGTACTTGCCACCATCATCGCAGCCACTTCCATCTCTATCACAGTGCATTAGTAGGCAAAAGCCGCTACACTTTCGCACTCGGGAAGTTTTTAGAGTATTTTCGAAACTCGACGTGTCCAAAGCTACTGGGCCTGATGGTTTCTCGCCCCTTGTTTTAAAATGCTGCGCCTCTGCTTTGGCTAAACCTCTGCGCAAACTTTTTCACCTGTCATATTCAACAGGAATATTTCCAAGTGTATGGAAACTTGCTCATGTCCAGCCGATACTTAAAAAAGGAGAGGCATGCGACCCCTCTAACTACAGACCAATTGCACTAACCTCGATCATATCCAAAGTTTTTGAATCACTCATCAACTCTCAGTTGTTGAAATATCTAGAAAATAACCATCTTATCAACGATTGCCAGTACGGTTTCCGCGCTGGCCGCTCAACCGGAAACTTACTAACGGCTCTAACGGAGCGTTGGAATCATTGTCTCCATAATTTCGGTGAGTCCGAAATCGTCGCTCTTGATATTTCAAAGGCTTTTGATAGAGTCTGGCATGCTGCCCTTTTAGCCAAACTTCAAACATTTGGTCTGCATCCTACCCTCGTTAAATGGATAGAGAGCTTTTTGTCAGGCCGTTCAATCCGTGTAGTTATTGACGGCGTTACATCTGCATCCCACGAAATAAATGCCGGTGTACCTCAGGGTTCAGTTCTTTCACCAACTTTATTTCTTCTTTTCATCAATGATCTCTTATCCCTTACTCTCAATCCTATTCATAGTTTTGCCGACGACAGCACCCTTGATTTCGCGTACTCATTTGATTCTGTAATGAATTCACGTGGAAATGCTACAGAAGTCAATCGGGAACGCATGTTTAGATCATTAAACAACGACATTTCTAAGGTCCTCGCTTGGGGCAGAGCAAATCGTGTTACGTTTAATGCATCCAAAACTCAATGCTGTTTAATGTCCCTTAAAAAACGCCCAGTCCACCCCCAACCCATTTCTGTCGACGGAGTGAATATACCCTGCCTTAAGATCTTGGGTATTGAGATATCCAGCAATCTTAGCTGGACTGATCATATATTTGCAATCGCCAAAAGTGCGATGAAATGTTTAGGTTTTCTACAGAGATGTAAGAAACTTTTCACCCCACCCGACTTAGCGTTGATCTACAAGTCCCACAGTAGGCCTAGACTTGAATATAATTCCCATATTTGGGCAGGGGCAGGACACACCGCATTGTCCGCGTTAGACAAAGTTCAGCGTAAGGCTGTTAAACTTATTGGCGATTGCTCAATCTCTGAGGGCCTTGACTCTCTTGAGCATCGACGGAATGTCGGTTGTCTCTCACTCTTTTATCGCTATTTCCATGGCCATTGTTCTAACGAAATCGCTAGCCTGATTCCTTGTAGACTCATTACAACGCGCGATACAAGATCTACAAGTCGCTCCCACCCCTTTACTCTCCGGGTCAAATTTGGACGTACCGTCAAATTTCGGGAATCTTTTCTTAGCAGAACAACACGAATGTGGAACAGTTTACCATCTTCTGTTTTTCCCTCGTCTTATGAGCCTGAAACTTTTAAACGGGGCGTACATCGACACCTCCTTCACTCAACCTCCTAACCCATTTCCCTCATCCTTAATTCCTTTCCTGCCAAGGCTCTGCTTTAGCATCATAGGGCATCCCCTGAGCTTTGGCAACATCATATATATAAAAAAAAAAAAAAAAAATGTTATTTCCTTATCACCCTCTCAGGAATTATGACTTTCTTTACTTTCTGTCGCACTAACTGCGCCTCTAATGAATACATTAATTCTCTGCTTTCTTTGAATGATCATTGGGATAAACTTGACTTAAACTTGTCTAAAACTTAAATGCAACAAAATAAGCTGGCTACTCAAATTGCATAGCCAGCTTGTTTCATGTCACCTCTTTTTTCTGATATATCAGTTTTATTATTTACTTGATTTGGTTTTTATATAAAGGTATGTGTTATTCTTATATAATTGGCAACGAATACTAGTCTTAAATTTTACAGGAATATTGAAAATATTGAATTAAGTACGCTTCAGTTCTTTTCTGCCAACATCGAAGGTCGATGTTTCGTTCCTAACATCGATTGTGCGATATTTTACATACTTCAACATCGTAAGTCGTAAATATAATGGGTTTTCCCAAAGGGTACAAAATGATTTGATCCCCGATTTTAATTTATCGAAAAAATCAGCTAAACTTCTGGCGCGTAGACTTAAAGGAACCAATTTTCATCAGGCTGGCATAACAATAACATTTTATCCAGCAACAGAGCTAGATATTTTTTTTTAGTTTACTAAAGGTCTTGAATATTGAGAAAAATTTCTGGACTTTTAAAATTTATAGATGTATGTTACTCATAATGGAAAACGATACAAACTTAAGGAGAAATACCAAAATATTAAAGTTGTAGCAAAACTTATAATTCATCAACAGCAGTGGTCAGTATGTGTAGACTGAGCGCTGGTAAATAATGCAGCAATGTGGATACACAAAATGCACTTGCTTCCTCTGTCTATGGAACCGTCGCGCAGAAAAGAACACTGACCCCGAAAGAAATGGATGCTAAGAGAAACTATAACTATGAGCAAATTTGGTATTTTTTTAAGCCTCAACTGAGGGGATAACCCAATTCATATTAAGCGTGGGCTTAGGAAACTGCCTTGGATAACAGTGGCGATTGTTTCATATTTATTTGTCGAAAGTTTTCCCTTGATCATTTGGGGGTCTGGTGAGTTTTTGAAATCTTTATGAGTTTATAGGATCACAAAGGAACAGCAGTTAAGGGGATACCATACATATGTGCAAATCTACGGAACATTTTCCTTTCAGAACCTTTTATTCGAGAAATTTCAACCAGCCGCTATAGCTAATGAGAGTATACTCATACCTATAGGGGACTGCTTTTTCAGGGCTTCAGAAATATGTAAAAGATGTCCACCATTTAAAGCTTCTCATACTTTTTTGGGGCATTTTATGTATCGATGAATGGAAAAATTTCTTGAATGTTATAATTTAGCGAATCTTTCTTTAACCAGCTTTATTTTTCTTTATCTCCGGGAACCAGCTTATTCTTCAAGTTATTCTCTCAACTGCAAGCTTCAGGGCCAGGCGGCTTGAACTGAAAATCATAAACTTTCTTTTTAGAATAACTTAAAAAATAAGCTGGTTCGAATAATATGTCGGAGAAAGGATTCATGCTTTTTCACGTTGAATTCGAATATTTGATATTCATTTAAAATTGCACAGTCCCCTACTCCGGGAGTGCTGGGGGTTGTAAAATATTGGTCCCGAAGTATATCGCCCTTGAAGTCTGACAACTTTTGTTAAAAAAATTTTTATTTTGAAAATACATTTCTCTCGAGTTATTCTCCCCTGCATCCTTCAATTTTAAATTACTCGCCAAAAAATGCAATTCCGGTTTCGGGCGCGTTTTTTTTTTATCTATTTGCTCAGTAATTGGGAAAGTATTGCGATATTTTCTTTTGCATCTGTGTATGTTTAAGGAGAGCTTCGAGAAATGTTTCCATTCAGCAATACATTAAATTCAATAGAAAGCAATGTGGCAACCCTTTAAAATGGGGGTCATCTTCTTTTATATTTCTGGAGCCTCTAAAAATACTTTTGATAACTACAATTCAAATATATTGTATCAGTCAAAAAATGTTCCCGGAATTACAAAGGACTAGATTGCCGGGAAATTGACCCCAACATGATGTGGGATTTTAGGAAGTGTCTATTGACACGCGGAGTGCTGTTAGCCTGTCTTTGGAGCCCGTTAGCGTACCCTGAGTGCCGGTAGCGTACCTATGAGTGCCGTTAGCGTGCCTAGTGGGTGAATGTGCCTGCAGGGGAGAGGGGGAGGGGGGGGGGGCAGCGCTAGTAATTAAAGCAACTAAAAGCCTGATTAATACACCTCTTCCTCCCAGAAAGTATAATAAACACTTTTTACGTATAAGCCGAGTTTTCCCGAATGAGCGCTTTTAAGGTTAGCAACTCGCGCGCATTTTAACGGCACTTCACTTTATCTGCACTCTTTTCTCGCTTTAACTCCACTCCACCCTATCGCCACCCTAAAGGCACTCACAGGCACCCAATCGGCACTCATAGGTTTGCTAACGGTACTCATAGGCACGCTAACGGCACTCCGCGTGTCAATAGAAAGTGCCGGAATTTTAAATAATTGGGAGTCGCCAGGTAAATTCCTTTTTTTTTTATAGTCATTCGAATATGTAGGTTCACTGAAAACCGTGGCGATTACGGTGAAGGGCAAAGATATCGTTCCATCACGTAGAAATGAAGAAGAAAGAGGAAGGAAAGATATTAAGGCTAGTGGAACCATTATTTGATGGCAGACGAACCTTGGACCTTATAAATAAATTGCCCTACGTTTTTCTTAATTTTATCGTTGAATTTTGTGGAGTTTTAAACAGCAACATCTTTAAATACATTAAACAGCAGTTTTTATTTGAAAAGAAAAGTATTAAAATATATTTGCTGGATTTTTTTTCTTGATATAAAAAGTAGAATCAATCTATCAAGTCTGATATTATTGTCGCACTTAGTAGACAACAATTCTTTTAAATCGACTCCAAAAATACAAAATTGATTACTTTCCAATATTATCATTTCTGTGCTAACTTGACAGTGGAATATTGAGCTGACGAAAATTGTTTTTAGATAAGAACTATTGAGGCAATACGTTTAATCTTTCGTACGCCTGAATATTATTTAGAATAAAAACTTTTGTAGCAGCTGTCAAATCAAGTATTCTAGCTTATGATATGGGTTTCAGTAGCAAAGACGAGATTTACCACGGTCTCGTAAAAGAAAATTATCGTTCCCTCTCGTCTGAACAGTCTTAAAGATTTACCTCTCAACGAAACCTCCAGAAAAATCTTATTTATCTCCATTCAACCGTTGTTAACATGAGTAAGCTACTGCTAAGTGTACAGCCAGCAGGTGCAAGGGCTTGTTTTTTATCAACTCTTAACTGGGTCACACACCTCAGTTTGAAAAGATGTTTGGTGGATGCCTGTCGTATTTCTTTACCTGTAATCCTTTTTAGAAAGGCAGCTAAATTTATGGTTTCATGAGAAAAAGTAAAAAAAACTTAATTGTATATTTCTCTTCCGCAAGCCATCCACCTTGGCTGAGTGTCGTCTATTTATTTAAATTTCTTCAAAACCCAGTCATTAGTGCGTGGGTAGATTGATTTATTTCAGTAATCCTCGAATGCAGTCTCATAAAACCGTCTCCGCGCTGCGTACAATCAATAATGATCAAGAGAGTTTTTCAGCATCTTAAAATCCCCTAAAGAAAATCTAAAACTCCGCGAGGTAAGGCGCACAAAGAAGGCGTAGGACGCCACTAATGTCTTAAATCTATGTAACAGCCTCATTGCTACAATTCGTCATTGCATCACAGTCCGATGTTTAGACATATGTCGCTATGAAATCCGACATCATTAGCTCAAGACTTGTCACAATTACACTGACTAATAGAAAAAATGCATCGAGAAAAGGCGGCCCAAGACATCCCGATGAATAAGAACTGAAGCAGCAAACAAGCATTCAATCAGTCAGTCAATCTTGGTTCTCGGCCGTTTTTGTAACGGACAAAAGAAGGAGTCCCGTCTAAACACGATCCGAACAAATAAATGATCGAGTGTCGCCTAGAACTTTGTCTCGATAAGGAAATTGGAATGACTTGTCGACGTCGATTTGCGTGGCCTTGTGCCGCCATCGGTTTTTTCATTCTTCAGGGATGCTTGTTTCTTTGCTAAATTCTTCCTTTCAACTGAACTGAAGAACACGGAAAAAAATCAGCGGTCCGGAGACCGCGTATGGTAATGCTATCTGGTGAACATAACAATGTCACTAGCCATCTGCAAGTCGTCAATCAACCGGATTTCAATTTGCCAGAATTTTTAGTTTCTGGACAAACTGAAGAAGCTGCTAAAAACCTGTTGGGCCAGCAAGGTCAACCTTTGCGATTGGGAAGAGAGACGTTTTTGTTAAAGTAATACATAAGACGACTGCCCTTTGTGCTGTCAAAATTTGTTTGGATTCAATTATTCAATGTAAATGGATCTATCTTTATTTTGAAATATAAAATATAAGCGCGTATCAGTACGAAAATGAGAAGGTTCACGCCATAAGACCAATTACTGTTTGCTAGACTTTGGAAAATTTTGATTTTATTACTTATTGGCTCTGCAGATAATATTTAAAGAAGAGTAAATAAGGATTTAAATAAATTAGAATCTCTAAACGTAGGAGTGCAAACCAAAATAAGAAAGTCCTCTATTGCAAAAGAAAAAGAATTACAAAAATTACTTATGATAACAAAGAAAAGCTTTTTTTTGAAATCCTATAGACTTAACCCTTCTAACTCAGAAGGCGCACTTCTTAGGCAGAAGCCTAGAATCGATTGACCTATTCGCCAGGATGTAACAATATATTTAGGCGAATTAGGCTCCCACATCAACATGCAAAAAACATTAGTATCCAAAAAATAAAACACACCCACCTTCAACAATCAAGGGTGCACGGACAACAGAGATCGCTTCAGAAAATCCTTAGTAAGAGTCAGGTCAAAAACAGTACACATATTCACGGCACTACACATGCGATTTATAGGCTCATGTATACCATAGTTAGATCGAGAGTGAACAACATGCAGTAAATGCAATCTCCTTAAGTTATAAAGGGTACGCCTATAAGAAATCATACTTGCGAGAGTGCAAGAATCTATGTTCGAGTTCAAAAGCTTGTGAATAAAGATTAGGTCGGCAACTCTACGTCGTTCCTCCAACGAGTGCATATAAAGCAACCGGTGGCGATCCACATAAGGAAAAGGCCTGAGTGGATCATTCCACGGAAGGTCTCTTAGTGCGAACCTTAAAAAAATCCGCTGCACCGACTCAATGCGTCTAGAATGAAATAGCATAGCAGGGAGACCAAACCTGCGATGCATACTCGAGAATTGGCCTAACCAAAGAGAAGAATAGGTGAATTAAGGTTGTCCGGTCAGAAAATTCCCTTGACCATCCCTTTACATAACCCAGAACTGAATTACTCCTAGAAACAATGAAGTAAGTGTGTAGGGTGAAATTAAGTTTACGGTCAAGCTTCACACCAAGGTCAGTTACGGACTGCACGCGCAAAAGTATAATCACAGACGAGCTGATTTTGGTTCCTAGAGAACGACATAACCTCACATTTATCCAAGCTAAGCTGCAGGCCGTTAGATCGACACCAGTTTTTGAATGTATTTAAATCATCCTGAATGCAAGAAGAGTCATAACTGTTGCTAACACATGAGAAAATCTTCATATCGTCCGCGTATATTAAAACTTTGCAGTGCTTAATCAGAGGGACAATGTCGTCAATGGCAAGAATAAACAACAACGGCCCCAGATGGCTACCCTGCGGTACGCCAAATGAAGCTCTAATGAATCGGGATAAAGTATTACGGAAAGATACTCGGTATGTCCTATCCTTTAGGTAAGAGCAGATCCAGTCGAGCATTAAAGACGGAAGACCTAACTTTTCAAGTTTAGCTATAATCACAGAGTGAGGGAGCCTATCAAATGCTTTGCTAAAGTCGGTGTAGACGCAGTCGGTCTGGAGACCCTGTTGGAAGGCAGAGATAATGTGGGATGAAAATTCAAGCAGGTTAGTTGTCGTCGACCTACTCGGCAGAAAGCCATGTTAATTAGATGAGATTAACCCCTTACATTACCCAACAAGCTATGAATATATAACAGATTCGAACAACTTGGGTGTACAGGAAATCTTCGCGATTGACCTATAATTTGTTATTATGTTTTTATGCCCCTTCTTATAAACAGGAATTATAAAGGAGCTCCTCCAGAACGTAGGAGATCTACCAGCCTGGAGAGAATGCAGGTGGAACACCATCATGACCAAAAGAAAAGTCCATTTTAAGTTCCTTGACACCATCCATGATAATATCACGAGATATAGTGGGAAAAGCAATAGAGGCAGCGGGCGATCCTGGATGTGACCAAAATCTTCCAGGGAAGGCACAAAGTTGCCTGATGAAAAGGCAAAGGTGCAGTACATATAAAACTAAATTAGCAAATTAATGAAATTTTGACATACATACATATTTTTTAATATATCTAGGGATTTTTTCAGGATGTTTTTTTTTGGGATTTAGTATAAAACCCTCTAATTTGTTATAAAATTTTGTAAGTAAGTGAACTACGAAAATTATAGGGGAAAACATTTTTCAACTTTCAGACGGGAGTCGTTTCAAGAGGTTTTCTGCTTCATTTGTTAGCAATTTATCGATGTTAAATAACAAATTTATGAAATTCATTTTTTGTTAGCCAACAGCGTTTATCTTCAAAGAATCCAACACACTTTATCCATTTTTGATAGTCTTAATAGTTTTTTCAATACGTTTCCCATCGTTTTGAAACAGTAGAGCGTTTAAGGTTTTTGAAAGCGAAAATAAGCATGATAATCAGGTCTACCGGCGAATTCGATTCCGTTTTGTTTTTTTTATAATTGTTAATTAGGCTTAGCTTTGTAGTGTATTAGGGATAAATAGTATAATTAATAAAACTGATAGATTTTAATTTGTTTTTGTTTTATTTAAATAAAGCATATTATTCGCGTAAGCGGAACAAAAATTGTTTAGCAAGAAACAGTCTAGGTCCTCTAATAAAAGACGCTAGTGGCTGACAAAAGGTATTTAAACAATTATACGGTTTTACATTCTAGATTATATATTTTCTTAGGTGTCGACTGATTATAAGTTTAATATTTGACGAAAAATTGTCTGTTACAAAGAGGTACAGGCGGTGGACCATACAAAAGAAGAAGTCTTTTTGTTCTGTTTCTACTGTTGACGGTGTATATGGTCCGAAATGCTACCCACAGGAAAAAAATGCTGAAAGCATAGCAACATCTAGTAATAGTGTATCAAATATTATACAAAAACGAAGTAATAATGCATCAATTAGTATGGAACCATCCCAAACAGTTTGAGAAAATAACGAAATTAACCATGCCAAACTGAAACTCAAAAAAGCATTTTCTGAAAATAGAGTTAAAGTATAAAAAGGCATAAGAAAGACGAAAGCAAAAGTAAAAAGGCTAAAAAGTATTTTCAAGTAAGAAATATGATTTGCTAAAAAAAGTGAGGGATGAAAAAAGACAGCACAGAAAAGAAGTATCAAAAATATTGAGTGACAAAGTAACTTTAAAAAAGAGGATTTTATAAATTGAATGTGAAAAAATTAATATTGCACAAGAAAACATGTGATCGGATCGGATCGGATCGGATCGAATCTTTGTGAGCAGAGAGGCTAACACACAATTTTTTTTTGCATTTTTTTATTTCATAGTACAATTCTTCAAGAGTATCTAGTTAAAATTTGAGGTCGATTGGAGAAAAAAGTGCCTCGGGTCTCCCTCCATTCGATCCATTAAATATACAAAAGAACAGTGTTAAAACTTTAATCGCGGTTTTAAGTTTTTTCAAAGTCAGTGATCACTGTAACTCAAAAACTACTCATCCGACCCTTCTCAAATTTTGCCCACTTCTTTTATACATAAATTACGAGGTAACAACGCCGAGATTTTGTATTTTTTTTTTATTATAATTAATTTTACAACAACAAATTCGCCGATTTTTATCAATAAATTTTCATAAATTCAAAAGATTCGTCTTTTTTTACTTCCAAAAATTGAAAAATCAATAAAATAAACAAATTTTCGACGTTGGTACTTGGAGAAACTCATAAACTAACAAAATC
This sequence comes from Leptarthrus brevirostris, assembly GCA_964036015.1. Taxonomy (NCBI): domain Eukaryota; kingdom Metazoa; phylum Arthropoda; class Insecta; order Diptera; family Asilidae; genus Leptarthrus; species Leptarthrus brevirostris. Next base: position 129,227,426 of record OZ038371.1, on the reverse strand, counting down.
TTTTTGGTTTTTTGTCAACAGATGATCCAGTAATGAGTTGTGATGGTCACCGCAAAGTATCTTTTTTATAGTGTATATGAAGATTTCCTGTCAGTCGCTCAATTCGCAATATTTTTACCCAAAAATTTAACAGAAGACTCTTGAAATGTTGTACTATTATTTTCTTAACTCACAAATAAATTCATATTTACTATATTTTTTGTTTGTTTATTAAAAATTCGTTTAAAATATTGAAAATTAATTAAAGTCATGCGATGACCCACCATATTTAGCGTCTATAGCTGAAATTCTCACAAACCTTAAAGTAAAGTAAAATATAAGTATTACTATATAATATATAAATATATTGTATAAAATCTGACAATCATGGCATTAAGACTGTAGAATACCTTTCTATTATAGGTTTATTTAGGGCTTCTTTAATGCAGTCTGAAAACGTAATGTGTACTAGTCTTAGATTAAAATCGTGGCCAGTAGCTTACTGATAGCTACCATGTCGAAAGAAACATAGTATAGCTGATAATTTTAACCCTTAACGGTCCGGAAGTATTTCAAGTTTACTGCCCACCAGATCCAAGCTATTTTTGATACGAAGAGAAACTGTGTACTCAACATTTTTATATCAAGTATAGACAAGAAAATATTTTTATTTTAGTGAAAGTTTATTAACGTATATTCAGGATAATAGGATAACAAGATGATTAAAATTTTATATTCTTTTAAGGTATGATACTTTTCGAAGCACTCTCATATGAATGTTCGGATGCAAGTATCGCAATAAAATCTGGTTTCTCGTCTTCCCCCTGGAACCTTTCGAACAGAGCATACTATGCAGCTTTTTTTAGTCCCACTGGGAAAGATGTAGAACTTTCCACATAGTCGCTGCAAACCTTGTTCACTATTAGCGCGTGCTCGAGGTTTTCTAACAAATGAAAGTCATCTTTTAACTGATGTGAAACTGCTTTTTCGTTCATCTCTTTTTGAACGGATTTATATATGGGCCCCAGAAGCTGCCCAGTAGGAAAAGTAAGCAATATCGCATCGGAACTCTCATCGATGAAAGTAAGTCATAATGCCTACTTTCTGGATGAAAGCTTCGATGACTTTAACATTAAAATGGCCTAGGAGGGATCGATAATGCCTACCCTTTCCATTACCTGGTAATGGGTGAATTCAGCAATGGACGGATGATGTAACCACTGATGAAAATAAGCGTTCGTTTTAATATTTGATTTTATACATGACTTTAGGCTCAACCCTTCATGTATGCCTATTGTGAACATTTTCATATTGGAATTCATCGAAGCAATCGGTTCTCACTTTTCCTACTGGGTGAGTTTTCGCAACTATTTAATGGATTTCCATAAGAGACAGTAGTTTGCTATACTATAGTGATCACCCCGATCAACACCACCCATATTTTTAGTATAGTTCAAGGTTTATAGTTTAAGGCTTCTGAATTGTAACATATTCGCCATGTCGTTATATTCTATGGATACGCGTAATTTCTGACACAGTCCAAGTACTAAGAAGAGTTACAATCCTTTTGTTCTTCCATGAAAGAAGTAAAGTATTGTTTTTTCTGCATTCAACATATTAGAATGCTTTTGAGAATTTAGGCTTCTTCCTAATAGGCGCTACAACTTTTCTATTTGTTGATAATGTACCAGTTAGGTGTTATTCCATTTTCAATAATTCATTTGCCAAAGGTGTAATGGTATAATATCAGTCTGCATACATATGGTATCCTTTTGCACAGCCAACGTTACCACGAAGTTTCTTAAATAAATTCAAAGGAATTCATCGTCCCTTCGGTTGATGTAGCTGTCGGCTGTCGTACATTGTGATATGGCTATAACAGTGATAAAAATAATAAAATGATTTTTGTCGCCATATATGCGGCATTGGACCGAGTAAGTAAAAGTGCAATGCCGCTTATATGACGGCATTGGTCCGTTAAGGGTTAAAGTTGGTGGGACAGACGATGATCGTGTTCGACGTTTTAATTGCGGGATTATTTCATTCAATACATAAAAGATAGCTTCTTCTGATAACCTGAAATACGAAATGAATCTTAAAAAGAAAAAAAAGTGTTAAAACTTTATCAACAATTTTGGATTTTTTGTGACCTTTGATTTGGAGTATCCAATGGATTTGAAGAATCGCGCAAAAATTTAAATCCACCGCATTCTCGTCATCGGTTAAATAAAATGCAACACTTGAAAACATTGTAGTAAAGACGAGCAGAATCACATAAATTATAAATATTTGTATTTAAAACAAACTGTCACAGCTGATTGATTTGACAACTAGATTACTAAACTAATATTTTCATGTTTTGTAGGGCAATGCTTAACAACAATTCGATCGAATTTGCTGCTACCAATTCCAATTGAAATTTAAAATCGTAAAATTAACACAATCGAATCGAACTCGCCGGTAGACCTGATTCCTTAGAGAATAGAACTATGAGGAGAGGTCCTAAAGCCAAAAAATCTCGGCACTTTTCTTGATGTAGTTGAATCGTTGAGTTGTGTTTGTGTTCGTCGTGGCAGTAGTAAAACAGCGACATTTCTAGAGGAGGGCCAAAATAAATTGGAAATTAGAGCGTAATCGTATTTTACAATTGCCGCAAGGAATTGCGAATATTTATATTATATTTTAAGCCTGATTCACTACTCTACTCACTACTAGGGTTTGGTACTTCGATAAAGATATAGAAAGACTTTATTTCGGGATAACGTTTTGTGTGCACATTTCTGAATAGTTTTTCCATTGATTTGTGAATGGAAGTGTCTATTTACCACTCTCACGGAAAATACACGGAAATACACGTAAGTACACGATAAGTGCAAATAGTCACTACCATAGTAATAGTTTATCACAGCCAGATACAAACCTTGTGGAGAGGGGGGGGGGTTAATAAAGCAACTAAAAGCCTGATTAATACACCTCGTCCTCACAGAAAGTCTAATAAAAATTTGACGTACTTTCCATGTACACGGAAATTTGGGGGTAGTAAATAGACACTGCCTTTGTGAAATAATAAAAATTTTTGACCTGAGATACTAGAATAGCACCTTAAATAAAATTAATCAAGCGCCACCTGCAATACGATTCCTCGTAGTGTGTGGCAGATTATCATACATTTTTAAAGATACCTTGAAGTTTAGTCAGCTGTGGTAGAAATACTCACATTTAATGAACTGCCAAAGCATGCGATTCAACCTTTACCGATGACCAACTTGACAAACAAAACCTTACGAGCTATTAAAGAACATTCTGCCGACATTTCGTAGGGGGAGTAAGTGATAACGTGTTGGCCTACCAATCCGGAGGTCCTGGGCTCGAATCCCCTGGCGGCGACCTATGGTTGTTTTCTGCTGACAACAGATCACGATAAAAAGGCTATGGGGCTGCAGAGAAAATGTCAGTGGTTCGAAATCCACTTGCAATCATTGTATCGAATATCGGACGAACTTCTTCTCCCGCTCCATGCCTCATAAGGGGTTTACGAGAACTACAGAGAGACAGAATCCACCGAATGAAGGGTTCCGTTGAATTATATGTTTGCTGGTTTTGAAATACCATTTGGCAGCATTGTTTACGAGTACATATTAGGTGAGTTGTAAAACTCAGAAAATTTTTAGCTATCAGGCAAGTCAAATGAATTTGCCCGAATCTTATTGAGGCTGAGTTTTACAACGTTTTACAGTTTTAGAATAGTAATATTAAAAGAATCACAGTGTTCAATGATTGTAACCCTTCAGATTCCTAATAGGTATTATCACCGATTTCCACCTCAGTCTGTAAAACTCAGATTCTTGAAGATCTTCAAGACAAATCAGTTGTAAAACTCATATTTTCTTAAATGATTGTCATTGTAATAGTATATGGGAGGAAGACTGAGGTGGAAATCGGTACTAATACCTATAAGGAGCTAGTGGACTAGGGCAAGTTATCACTTTTCATAAAATCTTGGAGAGGTGTTTAATTAATAGTATTGTTCAATTTATAGGGGAAGACGAACTTTTGAAATACTGTTCGTACGTCTTAGGTATAGACGATTCGACGGATCCATTGCCTGAGTCACATGAAACTCCAAGTCAGACCAATGCTAGTCCAGAGTTAAACAATTCCCGCAGTGCAGACGATGTGAATCCACTTACGGAGGTAAGGGATGCTTCCTTTTGGGACGAAAAAATTCGTTTATTAATATTAATTAATAAACATTAAAAATATTAATTATAAAGTTGTGGCAAACCGTTGCAAAATAATTTATTTCAAAGGATGCAATGCGTCTGCAAGGGATTTGGAAAAAAATTTAACAATTTAAAGCAGACGTATATAAGAAACCGGGCGAAAAAATAAAACGGGAGAAGGGCCAACATCGTGGCCATATTTTGAAATTTTTGATAGTGTGCTTGGTGTAAAGGCAGGTGGTGTCATTTCCGACGACGACGACACTAATTTTTCCGTATCATCAATAAGCAGCGGTGTAACTTGACTTCAAAAAAGGAAGTCCAATATGTAGGACGAATTTTTACAATTTAAACGCGAGTAATTTGACTGGCAGAAAGAACAGTTTAAGAAACTGGAATCATTAGAAGAACGAAGAGTAAAGGCCATTGAAAACCTATTAGAAATGTTTAAAAAAAAATTATAAATTTTTTTGTTTACATATGATGTTGCCAAAGCTCAGGGGTAATTCTATAATGCTAAAGCATAGCCTTGGGAGGAAAGGAATTAAGGGTAAGGGAAATGGGTTAGGAGGTTGAGTAAAGGTGTCGATGTACACCCCGACTAAAAATTTCGGGCTCTGACTTCTATAGCATTTCCACGTAAATTCATTACAGAATCAAATAAGTACGCGACTGAGAGTAAGGAATAAAAGATCATTAAGATCATTTCTAATATAAACCATGAGTCCCCTCTGAGGAGAGAAGAGCGGTGCTAAGTGATATTCAGGAATGTGATACTGATTAATATCAGAATCGGAAACAACTTTGGTTTCACAAAAAACCAAAACAGCCGGATTTTCCGCGATCAAGTGGCAGTAAATCGAAAAATGGTTACTTCTCAAGCCACGAATGTTGCAAAAATTAAATAAAAATTTTTGCATAGTGTCCTGGTCTTAATTTGTCCAAAACAAAACAAAACAAATGTGCAGCAGTGGAGACCCGTTAAACGCATTCAATGAAGCACGATTATACTTACATTGAATGTTGGATGGAAAAACACGATATTAAATGGAATAACTCACCAGACTGTGCTTTTAAATAGAGCATAAAAGCCCTTCCCTTTGGCGAATATGGCACAATCACTTAATAAGTTGAACTTATTTATTAATTTGCTTTCACAACTAGATTTAAATTGATTTTGGGGATCAAATACTTCAACTTTCTAAATTTTCCTTTAAGTTGACCAAATGCTTGTTCGATGACAACCCGTATGCTACTCAACCTTTTATTAAATGTTTTTTTTTTATTGAATTTAAATGCCCGTCGTCTTTATAAGGCATCATTAAAAATTTTTAAATTGGGTGAGCCGAATTACCCAACAAATGCATATCTGATGGTAAAAGGGTTTGCTCGGACAGTTTCTTATGGAGTGTGCTATTACGCCACAAGTGAACATCATGTACCCTTCCGGGCCATCCCACGTATACATCTGTAAATATCATTTCCGCGTTACATGCTGCTTGCAATGGCACAGAATGTTGACCATGGCTGTTATAATAACTATATTGTCAGACAATGGACTAGTTATAACAATATGTGTACCATCAATGCATGATACAACATTTGGGAAGGAATTGCTTCCTCTTAAGATGTTAAATTTATCTGTGGTCCTTCTCAAGCTGTCTCTTCCACGCCATTTTATGTATTTATTTTTTTGCCATACATTAATTTTGATATTTTTATGACCGTTCTTTGTGCCACCCCTTTTTCTAAATCAAATATATCACCAACTTCCCTGCAGCTTTCCATGTTGGTGAGGTACCAAATTGTCGTTAACCGTCGTTGGCCTTCTCAAAACTACATTTCGATCTTCCAATACTGGGTTCTTCCCAAAAGCTGCCAAAATTTTTCAACAAAATCTAAAATACAAAATTCACGAGTATTGCAATATTTGACTAATTATATTTAAAGGTACCTCAAACGTAGACCTATTCATTCGAAAATGACTTTTAAAATCGTCAGCGCTATAGTTAGGTAGCCATTCTGTGGCTACTCAAAAAGCCGAATAGCAATGCGCATCCGGTCATGGGAGGACGAATGTAAGCACTTACACTGGGCAAATATCCCAGGGTCAAGGCAAGCAAAGAGGTTTATAACCTACTCAAAACAGAAAACGAAGGAGCTGCAGACCAGATTTAAGGCTGATAACTGAACTTCTAACTGGTCACTGTCGTGTGTAGGCTTAGAAACCTTGGTGGGGCTTTCCCATCAACATCAGATATAGCCAAGGCTGCCCCCAGAAAAATTTTAGGTCTGATAAGGGAACTAAAGATTGACGGGGTTCCTAATACTGAACCTGGATCAGGTCACAAAAGATCAAATTGGTCGCAGTGACTAAGGATGCGGTTAGTCCTTGATCCAATCCTTAATAATAATAATAATAGGTATAACTTCGTATTCATAATTGTCAATCCTCCTTCACTTGGGGCGACAGATAACTTCATCCCGATTTTGATTCCGATGAACTGCTTGAATCCACTAACAGGTTTCTCATTGATATTATATTAGAGTTATCAAAAATTAATTTGTAGAATTCTTTACTCTTCGCTAAGTTCTCCATCTCCAATTATATTTTAAGTACAATGTAATTTAACTCAGAATTAAATCAATGACAATGACAATATCTTTATTGTTAAAAGCTTTTATTAATTTTTTTTCATTACATACTACCATTAATTTTTCTAATGATAATCCTAAGTTATTTCTTCTTTGTAGATGAAGTCGTCGATTTTGTATGAAAGAATTCTTTCCAGAATTTTGCCAATGTTTGATAATAAAGATAGAGTTGTTTATGCAATTGTTAAAGATAATCGTGAGAAATTTTATTGCCGGTGTGTTAAGAATCGGTTTGGAATTTCGTTGTCTTGAATCGGGTGAAGTTTTTCTCCCTCAAACACTACCCTAGAAAACAAATTTAGCCGTTACGTGAAATTTCCATAAACCAGCTTGTTTTCCCCCTTTCACTAGACCTGGGTACTCAACGACAACGTGGCAGCGAACTCTATATTTAGAAACTAATTTGTACTTCTACTAAACCAAATCTAGTGAAGTAAATTGCATAGATAGATAGTGGATAGTTAAATAAAGATAAATAGAGATCTGCTCGAGAAGCCTTTATATTAGGTGTTGAGGCAATGGATATCATCCCAGTATTAAGTGGATAATATTATAAATTATGTTAATTTAAACTTCGCATTGTAAATGAAATTGTCTTTGTATAATATTTCTACTTTAGTTTGAACTTGGCGTTTAGCGCACTGTACTAATTGTACTATTGCTCATTGAATTTGTTCTAAAAATTGTTCTCAACTTAACTTGACTTTTGTAGTTGCTATGTAAACTGAATTTGATTAAGGAGTACCGAGTTAGTTGCATTCGAGCTGTGGTCTAATAAACAACATCAAATTTAAATAGTCGTATAATTATTTTAACGTTACAAAAAATCTTGTAATCAGACATTAGGGTCAAGGTATACATAGGTTTGAATAACAAATGACAATTTGATTATGATTTATCAAGCGAACGAGTGAGGACCTGCGAAGTGGTTGCGTTGATCGTAATGTTAGTAAACTGGGAATTGGAAGTATCTAATGTGTGAGCTAGACAGTTTTATTTTCGTCTACGCTTTAAAAACTTACTGAATAAATGCATAAGGATATTAGAATAATACTATAATTTACTTAAAAGTATTTTATCCAACAAAATAAAGTCTTGATTGTTTTCATACACTCACACATTGGAATAAAATATCGCGGTATAAGCGCAAAAACCTTTTACTTTGCATTGATCACAATAACTTCTGTGAAGGAATCAATATAAACTTTACCTGTTAAAATATTTTAAAAGTGTTTTTCAGCTTCATCAATTTATGCGATTTCTTCGTCGGCTATTCTTTAACCATGGTTGCTCTTCTGAGCTAGCGAACGCTAAATAAAAGAAATTTCCTCCAGCAGCAATGTAGAAAAGCATCCTCCATTGATTTAATGTTTCATGTCCGTTAATAATAAGGCCTATGATGTAGGGTGCCAAGAAACCACAGGTATTTCCAGCTGAGTTGGTCAATCCATACATAGTCCCTGCATACTTAGGAGAATCTGAAGCGTTACAATTATTAAACACTGTTAATGTTACTATTTGGAAACTGTCAAAATGAAATGCCATGCATTTATACCAAATGTCAATCGTTATAAAACTCAGATTCGGGCAAATTCATTTGAGTTGCCTGACATCTAGAAATTTTCTGAGTTCTACAACTCACCCATTCTTCAAGATTTTTTCTTAAAACTGAGCTTTACAACTCTTGACATTTAAGAAAATATGAGTTCTACAACTGATTTGTCTTAAAGATCTTCAAGAAACTGAGTTTTACAACTCGTCCATGGTAAGCATTTTGAAAGATAAGTTCCCCAGAAATCATCACCATCTACTCGAAGGCCCAATTTCACGTCCTTTACGAAGAAAAACTGTCAATTGTGCTCTTCCATCCATTATAAAACAAATTTTTAATATATATATATTCTGTTGAAAAATTTCAGGTATTTATCCCGCAAGGTATAAAATACTACACATAATGCTTAATTTTAGTTAGGTCAATAAGTTCTCCTACTGTAATTACGTTAAGAAGTTAATTGGGTGATTAATTAACTTCTTAACGTAATTACATTAGGACAACTTATTGACATTAATCGAAACACGTCAAAGAATGGGTTGCTATATGTTAGAGTTAGAGTATTAAAATAATTAGTTTCAAATCAGACCATCTCCTTAAAGATCCTAAGAACGTAAAATTATAGTTCCTTTCATCGCATTTGTTCACTACAGCGTTATTATTCTCACTAACTTTCCTAGCACAGATATGTAGTCAATGTTAATAACATTTTTTTTTCGTTTCAGATTTAATGACACGTTGCTAAATAAAAACGATGCCAGTGGTCAATTTTCGAATTAAGTTGCTTAAAAAATGGGTTAACCATGCCGCAAGTGCAAAACACGCAACACTAACAGAGTAAGAGTGCCTCATTACGGGGGAGTGAAGCGGAACACCCCTTATCAACGACTTTTCATCGCAAATAAATTTTATTTCGCTTTTTATCCGCGATTTTGTTTCCCTTTTGGATTAAATTTCATGTTTTGGATTTGCTCAAATTGCATGACGTCACACGCTACCATTGAAGCACGCTACATCATTTGCCCACGAACGAATCAATTGGATCAGGTGAGTCTAACACGAGTAATTTTTTATCAATGACACTGGTATACATTCAAATAACGGCTTAATAGAACTTCACTCACCAACAATGTGTATAGTTGACATAGGTATATTATAGTACCCACAGTAAATGTATATAATATCGCTTTCATGGGCATTTGCAAACTAGACAAATCAATGATGATAAGAAATTCTTGGACATGTCCACATTAACCAAGTCATGTAGAGCCAACTGCCGCATATCTAGACGATATCGATCAATACCTAATTGAACTAGACAATTGCCCCAACGACCTTGAATTACTTTTCTGGAAAATGTCCCCGTTTACTTCGTTTCATTTACGACTGTGAGGGGGGAAGATAAATTCGAGGACATTAGGTATTTTGACCTTAATTTATGGAACTTAACAGTAATGACAAGTATATTCACATTAACGGCCAGAAATTAACTTTTGACTTTGCTATGATGACTACAGGTGCAATCGTAAGCAAATAATTACATTTAGACGCTTTTCGTTAAAATAATGGATTAATCCGACTCATCACATTCAAGGTAATAATCCAACAATTCTCGAGTTTGCACAAATAGCTTGTGAAGTATATGCACTTTCACAAATATGAGTAAGGCTATACTAATTAAAATTGCTGCAAATAATATACAATTAAATTATTTGGAATGAAGTTGGTCCCATTAAAAAGTATTGTACAAAAGGGTTAAATTTAAAACAACTCAGTTCTTTTAATTTTGACAAATAAATATTTATGACACCAATTTGAACGAATCGTTTGTTTTGGTATCTTAAAAAGGTTTTGATAAAATCTAGCATGCTGCATTTTTAAGGTAAACTTCAAGCATTTGCACTAGGGCTCGGACTGTGATTCGAATAGTTAGTCACTATTCGAATATTCGAATATTCGCATGTCTCGAATAATTCGCGAACACACGAATAATATTCGAATACTCGAATATTATTCGAATACACGAATTATTCGTAGTATTCGAATAGACTTATCCGAATAATAAGTATTCGTGCTATTTGAATATATTGTATTCGAATAATTTTCAATTTTAAAAGCATTCAAATCGTATTTTACACTATTCAGATTGAATTTATCGCATCGCTACCGTATCTATTGCAAAAAAGATTATGCGAAGAGATTTCGTATCCGGCCCAGATCTACGGGGGGAGGTTGAAGAGAATCATGACCCCCCACCCCCCCCCCCCCACAAAAAAAGACAAAATATTAGGCAACCGCAACATTTGGCCCAGATGCTTTGCGGAATCCATTTTTTGCGTTTTAAGCTTCCTATTATATTAAAATTTTGTGTTCGCTTCGCTCGCGTGTTTGAAACTTCCTATGAGTCGGAAATATGTTTTTAATAACACGTATTCTAAAACAATCTTGCACCTTAAAATTGACAAATATTAATATTCATCCCTTCTTACACGAAGACAAAGTTTTAAGAAATGTTATAAAGTTATAGTTTGATTTTTGTGTAAGTTATCCTGCTTCAATACAGGTGTTTGTGTTAAACTTGAAGGGGCTGAATTCATTCTGTAAAAATTTGGTATCTCTTACCCCTTTTCCCCTCCTCCATCTTCCGACTGCATTCTTCAAACAACCATGACCACTCGCCGCCTCCCGAGGAAAATTCTGGACGCGCGCCTGTTTTGCATCTTTATCACTAAGCGACAGACGTTTGGGTGAAATTGTTGATATTAACACGTTTATGTAAAATATGTCCATGCACTTACATGAGTGAATTTGATAGCCAACAATTTTAGATTAACGACGGTATAAGAAATTAAATTAAGAAATTAATTAACTATTTTAATCTTAGACAGAACTTTTGTAAACTCAGTGAATTAATTTGGCGACAAAATCAAAATTTTAAACCATCGGACAATTCACGGTAATCATTTTGACAGTTCGCAAACTAAGGAGAAGAGCTCTCCGTCCTCACCTCGCCTAAAAGAAAAGTGCCGATCACACGTACACGGTTTCACAGGTGAGGGCCTTTCCTGTTGTTATATATTCTAAGTGTTGGATAAACAACAATAATGCTGTCGCTGTGATATTGCGCAATTACATCATCACAAAGTGCGCAAAAAGGGAGGTGAAAGAACAGGGGGGGGGGGGGGGGGAATCGCCCTAAAATTCGGACGTCTATTGTTGATGGTCCCTTATTTTCAGAAATGATGGAATATAAATATGTGGAGTAAAATACGGTTTATATTGTAATATTCGTGGATTTGCGAATATTCGAATAATATTCGTCGTATTCGCACTATTCGGTATTCGAATAATATTCTCACTATTCGTTATTCGAATAATTCGAATACAACTCTAATTATTCGAATACCGAATACACTATTCGAATATTCGAATACTATTCGAATATGCGAATACGCGAATAGTCCGAGCCCTAATTTGCACCACTTAAAATGGATAAAAAAGTTTATTTCTCAATTCGTCCAATCCGTGTACGAAAAAAAAGAGGAAAAATAAAAAGCATTACTACCTGTTCAAAGCGAAAACGAAATAAGATTAAAGACGAAATTTAATTATTGTATTCAGATACAAGGTATAATCTATATCTCCAGCCCTTCTCTACAAACCTATAAAGGTCATTATAATTATTTCTGCCGTTTAGCATATCAACAATCTCAGATTCAGAGAGAATTTTTTTCCCGCATACTTGCATGCGAAATTCCGCAAGAATAGCACAAACACCCATAAAATGCAACAAATCTTCATCTACTTGAAGATTACAGAGAGAGCATATAGGACTACCGTTTCTGAGCCATGGGCTTGCATTCAGGACTACCAACCCGCATCTATACCTCATAATCAGACTAATTTTCTTAATAGGATATTCGTTTTTAAAATAATTCTCCTCACTAGTGTAACTTAGTCTATCGTACAAGCCATGTCTTACTGTTGTCCTTGCTCTCTCCAAGTACATGTGTCTGAGCCATAAGGCTTCTGCCTCAACAACCAGATTCAAATTTATTCCATGTTTCTCAGCTAGCTCATTCCAAGTTTCACACCAATAAATTTTTTCCTCTATGATAGCGCGTGATAGTTTGTATGGAAGTCTTATCTAATTGTAAGAAAATAAAGCTCTCAGAATATATTTAAAGTGACAGCGAAGACTATAAATATAAATGTCTGGTAACTCAGTCTCCAAAGCGAGAGCATAATTTGTGGCAAACAAAATAATTTTTTTAAGAAAATACGTTGCAATTTCTCAGCAATATCATACTGAATATATCCCCATACTTGCGAAGCATAACATAAGATAGATCTGCTGACCGCATTGAATATTCGTTTACAGTCATTTTGTATGAAAGACTTCCACCTGCAATTTAGGCTTTAGGATGTTCATTTATAGATATTTTGGGAGTTAGCAGGAAGCCAAGGTAACTATATTTTTTACAACTTCGATAGGCTTATTATCAAAAGTCCATTTTTCAGACGCTTTTCTGACCCCTCCATCACGCTCAAATATCATAATTTTAGACTTCTCTAAATAAACTATAAGATTCCATAGTTTACAATAAGCGTCTAATCTGTCACAATGTCATCAGCATACATCAAAATTTTTACTTCTATACTATTTATAGTTACTCCTAAACCTAAATACTCTGGCAGGTCATTAATAAACAAGGCAAACAATAGGGGACTGAGTATTCAACCCTTTTTCACGCCTGCGTTGGTATCAAAGCTTTCAGAAAGAATCTCACCGTTCCAAACCCTAGCTCTGGTATTCTTGTAGAGTTTACACAATACTTTCATAATTTTGGCTGATATGCCGTAATTAAATAATTTGTAAAAAAGTGCATCTCGGGGAATAGTATCAAAAGCTGATTTAAAAACAACAAAAAATGCGTAAATCTTCTTAATGTTAACGTGCTGAGCTATCTTTATTACGCTGATAAGATTATAAATATTATTATCTACCGTCGAGTACCCTGCACGAAAACCAGCTTGACTTTCCGAGAGAATTTTATGCTCATATTCTTACTTCGTCAACCTTTGATAGATTATTCCAACAAAGATTTTGACAATAGAGTCCATAAAAGAAAGTCCACGATAGTTGTAAACCTGATCTGCATCACCTCTTTTGTATATTGGAAATATTACAGATTCCTGAAAGCAATTAGGCATTTCTGCACTATTCAAAATGTTATTATATTTAAGTAGTCGCTGAAGGAATACATGCGGAGCATTTTTATAAAATTCATAGGGCACGCGGTCAGCACCAGGAGCTTTATCTTCTTTTAAGTTTGCTAGCGTTGTTATCAGCTCATGCATTTCAATTTCCCCATCCAAAAAAGCATCTGGCGTATTTGGAGTAGCATATACCACAGGAGCACTATTTATAGCGGGATTTAAAACTGTTTTAAAATGATTACTAAAGTCGTCTATGCTTACTTTCGATCCTATCATGTACGTTTTACCGCGAAGCTCTCTCGCTACCCTCCACCAAGTCTTAGAGTCCTGTATTTTGTCTAATCTAGAACTAATTTTTTTATAGTATTCTCTCTTTTTTTCGTTACACAATTGCTTGAATTCTTGAGTATACTTCAGATAATTCAGCCTTGCTATGTCAGAGGAGGTATTACGAAAAATTCTCAGCCATTTAAAGGACAGCCTACGACTATTAAAACACTCGCCGTCGAACCATTTTTGCTTATAGACAGTATTGGACTACTCAGTATGCTTCGAAGATTTTTTAATTATACCAACCATAATTTCAATTTCGTCATCCAGATTATTTAAGGGTGTCATCCTGCACAAGGTATCTATCCTATCTTTGTAACTTTCAGCATTTTGTAGACGCCAATTAAGCTTGGGTAGTAGTTTTAATGTATTCTCTCTTTGCTCATGGCAAGGGTAACAAAGTTCTAAATACAAAGATATGGGGAAATGGTCAGAGTATACTTCATTACCCACCATAAATTTGACAACTTGTGGAGATAAGTTGTAAGAAACTGCAGCAATGCCATTTACCGAAGCACCGTTTCCACCAATAAATGTAAATTTGCCTTCATAATCTCCATGAGTGCGTCCGTTTAAAATTATTAATCCATATTCTTCACATAGGTATAACAATTTTCTCCCTTTGCTGTTCAGCACTAAATCGTTAGAGACTCTCTGACTTCTAAGACTAGTACCTAGGTCTAGTTCCTCAGGTATTGACTGTTTCTGTCCTATTCTTATATTGAAATCTCCAAGTATAATAATATTCTTACTACTAAAACAATTCATTAATTCCTCAAAGCTGTTAATATCCTCTTGCCATTTGCTGTCATTAATATAAGCTGGCAAAAGGTACACTGTTTGCGCGTAATGCTTTAATTCTATTGAAGAGCTATCATTACACCATATGAACTTTGCTATTTTATTTGCGACAATACATAGCAGCATCATCTTATCATCACGTATGCTAATATTAACATCTCTTTGCAAATTCAATAAATCTTTCCTAATCCTAAACAATATTCTTCGTTTATTCCTAATACTATTTGAGTAGTCCGTGTGTATAATAATACTTGAACCTTTTAGCATTTTAACATTTTTTAAAATTTCATGAACTGTATTCGTAGAGTCGAATTCAATCAAATACGAAGAGTTTTTGTTTACATTCGTGCCAATTTTGGTTGCCCTAGAGATTCTAACTTGCCCTTTAACTCTTAAAATTTCAGTGCATACCGTTTGTTATAAATGTCGGTGTACCTCAAGGTTCAGCCGTTTCACCAACCTTATGTATTTATAGCTCCGGCCTCTATTTAAATATAATATACTCGAAACACAAAACCAGTATCGGTATATCTTATGAAAAGGCAACTGTCGTAAAATAAGTAACAAATCAATATAAACAGCTGCCAAATCCGAAACACAGTTATCTAGTTTCGTATTTGTAGTTTTCAAATTAAATTATTAATTAGAAGTGTTACAGTGTTACACAGTTCTTAAAGAACTTAAATTGTTGTGAAAAAGGATTGAAACGAATAAAATTTGGAAACTTTGAAATACAAAAACTTTATTATTTTAATATTGGATATGTACTTATTTCATTTACTTTATATGTTTTCTTTTTTAAAATTAGTTATTAATAAAAAAAATTCTCACTTTTTACTTACTCTTCTAATTCTAATATTTCTGACAGTCTGTCTGGACGCTCTTTTCCATTTAACACTAAAATCTTTAAGGTCCTTTGCCGCCAGCTCACTGGCCCTCAGTTTTCTTTTCACCAAAGCCCAATATCCTTCAATAGGACGGCATTGTGGAACATTAGGTGGATTGGTATCTTTCGCTACAAAATCAATGTCCTTTTCGATAAGGACGTTTATTGTTGCACGGGCATAGTGTGCGGAAGCTAAATCCGGCCAGAATAATGTAGAAGCCATATGCTTTTTCACAAACGGAATCAATAGTTTTTTAATGCACTCATTGATGTACACTTCTGCACTAATATTTCCACTTAACGGTGGACTTCGGTTTCCTCACTGACAAAGAGCCTGCCACACAAGGTATTTGTTCTAAAAATTTTCTACGCCAATTGATATTTTCGATTGTGGAAGAACTTCTCCTTCGAATAGAGTATAAAATTGTGAGCCTGGTAGTGTACTATAGTCCGCTTTGGCATGGGTTTCATCGTCCAAAATCAGACACGTTTTTTTCTTTTCAATTAAATCATACAATTTTCTAGCTGTTGTTTTGATGACTTGCCGTTGTTTTTCCGTTACTTTCTGTATTTTTTTTGTTTTTTTCGTATTTTTAAACCGGCACATTTTTTACACCTTTGCACCAGTGTTTGATTTGTTCCACATTTCCGAGCCACATCTCTAGAAGACATGCTCAGATTTTTAACAATTGAAGTCATTATTTTCTTGTCCAGATGTTTGTTATGTGAACCACTTTTTGTTCCATTTTTTGATTTTCGGGAAATATACAGAGTTTCAAAATAACGTTTTAAAACTGAATCCACCGTACTCCGCGCAATTTTTAACTCTTTTGCTATAAAGTGATTTGCCCGTTGTGGATTTTCAAGCTATTTGTCAATAATGTTTTTTCGACGTTCTTCTTGAGTCATTGTTTCAAATTATTAATGTTACACTACAGTGAAATTAAAACTGAATTGAAATTTTAAATGTTTGTAAATAAATTTGCACACATAACGGGTTCTGAAATTTTTGACGTTTACCGCACGGACAGCTTTGAATTTTACAGGTTGTATTTGTTTCAGTCCTTACTTATGACACACACAACTGACAGCTGTCAATTCAGACAGAAATTCACATACTTAGGTATTACAATACGTACATTATTTGGTTACTGCCAGTAAGCACTCACCGTCGTATCGGTGGGCGTACTAACTGGCAGTAAGGTCTACACGTGTCGCATTAGCCATATAAATGTAGCTTTAAAAAGTTGCATGGTTGGGTTGGCAGCTGCCTTTAGGCTGGTCCACATCGAGGCAATTAGCGCATGCGCTTAGTGCCAATTGCTACTAAACGTGCGCTTTTGCGACTTTACATGCGCTTTTTTGGCAATTTATCATGGCGCAAAATCTCCCAAACCAAGTGGAAATTTTGCAATTTTTTTTGCGCTATATCAGTTTGTTTTCAGACTTCATTGTGAATTTTCGGAATTGTTTTAATTAAAAAATGTCGCCATCACAAGAAACCACTTTACAGTTCATCGAAGAATATAGAAAGTACGAAGTACTTTGGAACAGTAGTTTGAAATAATATTCTAATAAAATTAAGAAAAATGATGCGCTTGTTTTGCTCTCCGAAAAATTTTGTATTCCGGTGCAAGAAGTGAAAAAAAGTTAAAAATTTGAGGTGCACTTTATCTACCCTGATTCCTCGCAGAATAACACTAAATACTAAGGTTCTAATTCAAAAGCGCACATAAAATTTCTGTGGTGTGGACAAAATCAGAAATCTAAAAGCGCTTGAAAAAATTCTAGCGATTTTGCGCTAAGCCTCGGTGTGGACCAGCCTTTTGTTAGAGAAATTAGTTAAGGGGATATACCTAGTCATGGAGCCGGAAAAAGCATTTCTTCATCAATTTGTTGCAGTGAAAACTTGCAGAATTTACACAGCTGCATAACCATTCACACAAACGCAGAGACTAAAACACGTCCTCGCATACTGTCACAGTAAGACTAAACTTTTATCGAAGTATCGAATATTTCACTATATAAAGTGAATTTGTAATTTATTTCGTCAAAGAAAGTTGAGGAGTTAAAATAACAACCAAATAAGAGTATTTATTAACAATCTCTATAGTCTTGTTTCTATATGTCCAACCTTCAGTCTGCCTTCTCACACCTCCCCCTCGCTGAAAAATAATTATCTTAGATTTATTAAGATTTACTTGAAGGTTCCACAAGGTACAATATTCTTCCAGCTTCTTTATCATCCGTTGTAACTTGATTGCATCATCGGATAGAATGACGATGTCATCCGCATGAAGAAGTATCTTAATTTCCAATCCTTTCACTGTTAGGCATACCTCTAAATAATCCTCCAAATCATTAATAAATAATGCGAATAATAGAGGGCTCAGTGTACAGCCTTGTATCACTCCACAAGTTACTGGAAAAGAATCGGATAGCTTTTCTCCATTCCATACTTTAGCTTCTGTATTTCTGTATAGTTCCTCCAGTATTCTTATAATTTTATAAGACACACCATAAGTGTGCAATTTATAGAACAGCGAATTCCGTACAACTGTATCAAAAGCGGCTCGGAAGTCCACAAAAAAGGCAGATACTTTCTTTTTCCCATGATAGTGGCTTAGTTTAATAATATTTTGATCGAAATCCCGCTTAGTTTTCTGACAGGATTTTATTTTCTTTTTCCCAAATCTACAAACGATTATATAGTATATTAGCAAATATGCTTGTATGCCCTGAAGTTGCTGTTACACTTTTTTGCACATTCCTTAATTGTTTCCACTAGCACATTTGCACCATTTTCCTCAGTAATAGTGGGTAAAGTTTGACATCTTTCACGTACCTTTCTTTGATACACATCAGCACACTGAATATTCCAATTTAGTTTTGGCAATAGTTTCATATGATTACGATTTAAACCAAAGTCATTAGCAATTAATGTGAGCGATAAAGGAAAGTGGTCAGAAAATGACTGTTCATGAACTTCAAAATCATTAAAATGTCTTACTGTATCAAATGAAATTGCAATTATGTCATTAACTGACGCCCCATTCCATCCTAATATTTTGTCCTAATGACAACTCGTTCGGAATAAATTGCTCGGTCCCTATTCTTACATTGAAGTCACCCAATATAATAACGTTGGTTGCATTTAGACCTTTAAAAAAAGTCAGTGAACTTATTAAATTCATTGGTCCAATTTAAACAATTGAGATTAATATCCTCAGAATTGGTAACGAGCTTGATATACGACCTATTTTTAGATAATGAAAATTTGCTGTATTTTCGTTAAGTAATTTTCTTCTAATACCAAGTAAACTCCCCCCACTTGCTCTTCCATAATGCGAGATTTTTGTTGCACCCTCCCAGTATAAGTGATATCCATCAAAGTACTTTTCAAAATTACTGTAATTATCGCAGTTCATGACATGTGTTTCAAAAAGACAAAATATATCAAACAATTTTATATAGTTAAAAAAACTTGGAAACCCTGCTATGTTATATGAAAGAATCTTAAGATTAAGATCTTGTTTAGCAAATAATTTACTACTTGTATAACTATGAAGATCAACATTATTTACGATTTCACCAATACTATGATTACTAACTTCATTTAACAGACTAACTCATCCTATTGCGAACTTTGGCCCGGCCTAATGGATTCCTTACTACTACCTTGTTCAAACATGTACAATATTTCTTTTATTTCCGCCTTTTTTTGAAAGAACCCTACTATGAAATCTGCAGCCGGCTCATTATGTCTCATTAGTTTACCATTCGTCAATGTCAAACGTTGTCCGGCAATAACCAGCCTATCATCTCGCACAAACACTTTTACGCCTTTTTCGGTATTTATTTGTCATGCTTCAGCTTAAACAATACTCTCCTTTTCTGTCTAATTCCATCGGTATAATCCCTATGCACAATAATTTTAGTTCCCTTAAGTCCCTTTTATATAAAATGTCAATCACCGTAGATGGAGATTTAAACTCTACCAGTAGTGGAGGTATCTGAAGATTTGCAGATCCAATTTTAATTATATTTTCAATTACAACGGGTTCGTGTATGTCCAGTATCTCAGCATAAACTTTATTTATCATATGCTCTGCATTGCTGTGTGAGTAAGTAGTTTTAAGAAAAACTCGTCCTAAATTGATTAAGGGGACTTTTATTTTCATAATTGAAAATAATACACTTCTTATTTTTTTTTTTGTGAAAAGACCTTATTATTTTTTGAACAGATGTCTTTTCAGCATTTTTATAAAACATATTAAGAATATAAAAAAAAATATTTTTTTTTCAGTTTTAGTACATTTTGACACTACTTTTTAAACGGCTCCACACTTTTTGGGCTTCCTGTAACAGATAAAGTAAAAAGTCAAACGGTGTTTTATTCAAAACACATTTTATTTTTAATATTTTTATCATTTTATAAACATTTTTCCGAAAAATCACAAAAAATCCATATTTTGAGGGCAAACTACCCTTGAATAAAAAAATAGGGGCATGTAACATAAAATTTTTAAAGGTTAAGTTACTAGTATTATATATGAAAAACGTGATTTTGAAAAAGACACGTTTAAAGTTTTTGTAACATAATTTTCGCATATAAAACGCTCATAACTAATTTACAAATATAGGTTTAACTTTTTTCCTATATGAATTTCTTAAAATAGTTTAGAAGAGTATTTGTGTGATATTAAGGAACACTTTTATGTAAAAAAAATCGAATATTTTGAACTTTTTGAAAAGAAAAGTTGCAGCGAGCAAATACAGTGACAGTCACAAAATAAGGGACAGTACTGAAAAGTTACTAGTTTTGGTAATTTTACCCAATAAAACATGATCCCATTTCATTTCATGTATTCTTTCATTTGAAATTAAATAATATAAAAATAATAAAAACAACTTTTCAGTTACAGTTTTTTTGCTTTAAGTGTAGAACTAAGCGAATCACAAAATAAGGGACACTTAAGCATTATTAAGAAAACTTAACTGTATTTAATTTAATAAAATGAAATCAATTCTTAGTAGCGTGACCTTTGGCCTTGATTACAGCCTGGCACCGCCTTGGCATGGAATCAATTAAATGAAGACAATTATCCTTTACAGCATCCCACAATTTCCGTTTATTTGATGTTTTTTTATGACTCACGGCATTTTTCAGATCTTTCTATACATTTTCTATTTGATTAATATCCGGTGATTGCGTTGGCCATTCCAAAAGATCAATTATTTGTTCACGATAAAAGCACTTTGCCTTTCTGGACGTATGTTTGGGGTCATTATCCTGCATAAAGGTCCATTTAAGAGTCATGTTTTCTTCCGCGAACGGCAACATAACATCGCTGAGAATGTTGTCCACATAACTATGCTGATCCATATTCTCACGGATCCAATATATTGGACCAACGCCATGGTACAAAAAACAATCCCAAACTTTAATATTTCCCCCGCCGTGCTTAACTGTTTTTTTCGTGTATTTTGGATGGAATTCTTGCTTTGGAGGCCTTCTCACGTATTGCCTGCCATCAGATTCAAACAAGTTTATCTTAGACTCGTCGCTAAACAAAATATTATGCCATTTTGTTAGTCCTTCCTTACCAGACCACTCAGAATGCCTTTTCGCAAATTCGAGTCGTTGTTTTTTTTTGTTCTCGCGGATCTTCCATGTACCCAACTTCCAACTAGCCTCCTTCGAACTGTAGTTAAGCTGACATCTAGGTTTAGATCAGTTTTTATTTGTACTGGTCATAAATGGATCGCATTTAGATACATGAGCAATACGGCGATCAGTTTTAGAAGTTTTTTTCCTTTTCTGACCTCGCTTTTTTGTTGATTTTTTGTCCAGTATTGTGTATGCCTTAGAATAAAGAACTAGAGGAAAGGACATCATTCGGAAAAATGTAAGCATTTTGCTATATGTGGTAGAAACCAAGCGATGTGTGCGTTTCGAACATGAAAGTAGTAAAATTATGCTTGTATACAGGAGGGGCTAATTCATTTTGATAATATTTTAAATTAAATGTTTTTAAAATATATTCTTATAACACTTTTAATATAATATAACTTTGCCCGACCATATTTTATTAATTTACTTAATTTTACTATTTAAAAACACATTGCTTATGCCCCTAAAGTCTAAAAGTCACTGATCTTCACAATTACGCTGTTCATACTTTGAATATATTTTTCATACACTGTTATATGAAATCTACTTGATCCGATAGATGATAATGTTTTCTCTATTTAAATGTTATCTGAGAAATTATATTTGTTTTAATCTAAAACAAATTTCCCAATTTCGCCAAGCGAAGTTAAGTACTGACTTAACGAAAACAATAGCAGAATTACTGATATGCAAATTAATAATAATCTTCTTTGCAAAAGTTTCACAGAACTACTTTAAATTGATAATTTCCAAAAGTGCCTATTTAACTTTAAATTCCGCCTTCTTCCTGCGATAAAATCAGATAACGAGAAATTTAAAATTTTCCTAATTAAGACATTTTGCCGAGCTTACAGCTGATTAAAGATAACTCATAATTTTAAGTTTCTTCCAGAGAAACAGACCGCCCTCGAAAATTATATTTGCATACAATAGAAATTCGGCTTTTCTATGGTGGCGTTGGATCTTTGGGGCACACTAACTAAAAGACTAAAAGATTTAAATCAAATTTTCATTTAAAACAAGTACATTTGAATTATGTAGTCAAAGTCGCCCACTTTAAGTGATCAAAGGCAACGTCATAAGAATAGGTTCAATTACTTCACGGGATATAAAATGAGGCGTTTTCATGGGATCAATTTTTTTAGCGTGGGTTTGTTATTTTTCTTTCAGATGACAATATGGCGCCTATTATGTAAATGTGATATTCTAGCCTCTAGTAAGTTCTTGGTTTAAAATGTTAGGAGGCCGCAGCGTTGCCTGCATTAATTTGACCTTCAATACGAAATAATAATTGGAAAAGGAAGTCATGTCTAACGCGCGATAACTTGTGTTTATGACCTATGAAGCAACAATTTATGAACTTCTCAATTTTGGTATTAGAGATTATATTTAAATACCTATCCACTGAGTTAACTTTAATTACTAGGTCAGCCGAGTTTTTTGTAATAGCTACTTATTTGCTGTTTTGCCAAACATGCAAAACTGCCAAGAGATCCTGGCGTTTTTCTATTATATCCGTTAAAATTCACAGTGATTTTTAGTAATTTAAATAAAAAAAATATTAGAAAGCAAATCAAATAAAAATACGAACATATCATATAGCAATAGGGAAGTACGCATTGGGTGAAAATAATCTCAATAATCCCAGACAGTTTTGGAAGTTCATCAACTCTAAGCGACGCAGCGATGGATACCCTTCCTCCCTGAGGCTGGGTGACCGCGAGAGTCATGACCCTCTTGTGGTGGCAAACGCTTTCGCTGACTTCTTTAGTACCGCTTTCTGTGACCCTTACTGTGATGTTCTTTCCAATGACTTCTCCCACTTGACTAGGCTCCCGCTTACTTCGCTTGAGTCCAGTGACCTTCTTCTCAACGACTCGGCTGTCTCCGCTTATCTGTCGAATCTGCCCGACATGTTTTCGTGTGGTCCGGACGGGGTCCCGGCCTCGTTTTTGAAAAGATGCTGCTCAACGATCACTCCTGTCCTCTGTCGTCTGTTTAACCTCTCCCTGCGCTGTGGTCGTTTCCCGAAGCTCTGGAAAGATTCCGTGATTATCCCTCTTCACAAGAAGGGAGACAAGGCGGACATATCGAACTACAGACCCATCGCCAACTTGTCACACATTGCTAAGGCCTTCGAAACCCTGATTAGTGATGTGCTCCGCTTTCATTGTAAACCCTTCCTTAGTTCTTTTCAGCACGGTTTCATGAAGGGTAAGTCAACCACCACCAATCTGCTCGAATTCGTACATTACTGTTTGCCCCTGATCGAATCGGGTATGCAGCTCGACTGCATATTCACTGACTTCAGCAAGGCCTTTGATAGGATTAACCATGGCATTCTCGTTCATAAGCTCAGCCTGCTCGGTTTTCCGCCGCTCTTCGTGGAGTGGCTGTCATCTTACCTGTCCGGCCGTTGCCGACGCGTCCTGTTCCGTGGCGCCCTATCCACCGAAATCTCAGTCACCTCTGGTGTGCCCCAGGGTAGCATCCTTGGCCCGCTCCTCTTCATTATTTACATCAATGACGTCTCGTTACTTCTGCCCAGGTCCAGAATACTGTGTTATGCTGATGATGCTAAAATCTTCCGCGCGGTCTCCTGCGACGATGACTGTGCACTGCTGAGCTCCGATATGCGCATTTTCGAGACTTGGTGCTCTAATAATCGTTTTCCACTGAATGCCAGCAAATGCACCGTTATGTCTTTTTCACGTAGGATGCGTTCTATTTCCTTCAACTACTCCATGGGTGGTAGCACCTTGAGCAGGATTGACTTGATCAAGGACCTGGAGGTGTTTCTTAACTCCCGTCTCTCCTTCGAGGCCCACGTGGATTTCGTGGTTGGCAGAGCTAATTCCACGCTTGGCTTTGTAAAAAGATGGTCTAGAGCTTGACGATCCCTATTTGACAAGGCTTCTCTACTGCACTTTCGTCAGACCTATCCTGGAGTACGCCAGTCCGGTCTGGGATCCTTACTTCGCAGTGCACATTAACCGAATCGAGTCAGTTCAACGTAGATTCCTTAGGTTCGCCCTTCGCGGCCTCCCCTGGCGCGACCCTACCTACCTCCCTCCTTATCCCGCCAGACTTAGTCTGATTTCCCTTGACACACTTGAAAAGAGACGCAAGGTCTCCAAAATTGTTTTTTTATTTGATCTGTTGCAGGGGTCGATCGATTCTGGCGAATTACTCAACGACGTGAGCATTTCCGTCCCCGCCCGGACCTTGCGGAATCGTGACTTCCTCCATGTGCCTCGCCACCGAACCTTATATGGTATGCACGAGCCCATAGCCTCTATGTCCAGGCTATTCAACGAGTTTGCGGCCCACATCGAGTTCGGACGTTCCAGGTTGCAGCTCAAAGCCCAACTTAAGCAAACCATTGAACTTTGATTATTTTTATCTTAGGTATAAGTTTTTATATGTATGTATCACATTTGTAGTAGCCAGCTTTGGCAAATCTTCTTTTATAAATAAATAGGGGCTATATGTATTATGTATGGACGGTCGATCTTTGAGGCTTCGATCTGCCGATTTAAGAATTGATTTTACGCGGGACTGATTTTGACTGAGCAATCTTACTTGGGAATTTTTCGAATTTTATCTTAAATTTGTGTAATAATCCTAACAAATGTGAAATTTCGAACCAATCTTAGATTAATGCGTTTGTGATCGTTATAATATTTTAAGGCTATCTATTCAGTGACTACTGCATGGGCTTGTTGTGCAAACCAGAAATAATTGATTTCGGAATGTGGGATTTTCCGTTTTCATACCAATTTTTTTTGGTGCGAAAGCAATTTCATAAGGTTATATTAACTATTGGGGACACCTATCAGCAGGCCCGTGCGCAGGATTTCCTCCTGAGGTGGAGGGGGTATCGAATTTCATTAAAAAAAACAATACAAATGGATGTACATAAAATATGATATATTATGCAATTAAAATTATGGTCATATACATTTTAGGTTATTTTTTTAGTAGTTCAGTAAAATTCTTCCTAATGAAGACGTTCAGAAAAAGAGGGTTTTAAAAACTTCAAATTTGACAAGGACAATATCAGTTGTGCGGTGGTCTCCTTTCACACTTCTGGGAACCCTCCAACAAAAGTGTCTGGATACCCTATTAGTTCTATTGGTCAACGTGTTTAGAGCTAGCTATAAATGTGACTATATACCGCTTCCATGGAGGGAAATTGTGGTGGCGTTTAGTCTCAAACAAGGCAATAGGGCTTTATAGCAGCCTAAATTGTATAGACCAATCAAGCAAACTCCTTTCTAGCAAAGACAATGGAGCGACTGCTAAAATTTCACATCATATCAGACTGCTATATATAATCTTGTTGGCGAGGTTGATAAAGCGCTTTACAATAAAGAAGTAGCTCTGTCTGCTTCTCTTAACATAGAAGGTTCTTACAACACAACTGGGATGGGTCTTTTAGTGCTATGTTAAAGGAGCGAGAAATTACATCCACCCTTGGTAACACCTATGTGCGCATCAGGGCCAATGGTTAATAGTTGTAGACGACCATCTCTACTGTGACTGATCTAATAAGAACGTTTATTGACTGATATGCAAATGAAGATATTTCTATAAACTGCTCTTGTGCCTTTCACTAGAAGGTAACATTACATTTGGACCTTGGATTAGTTTTGGGCTAAACCACAGTGCAAAGAGGTCATATATCTGGGCATTACGCTTAATATGTAGAACACTTAATTTGAACCCTCACCTAGACTCCACCCTTAATAAGGTTACACGAGCCCTACTGGCTTGCCGAAAACTCTTGCGAAGAACGAAGTTGATTCTATGCTTATACAAATCGATTGTATAAGTAGCTATCATGAAATCCGCTAGTATTCCGGCATAGATGTGTGCATTTCAATGGACCACGTGACCAAGGAATTTCGCTTTGACCGAAGGATCAGAACTCTCTTTCTCGAACGGTGCTAGCTCTGGCGCTGGTGTCTTTGGATCTAACAATAACGTTGCGATTTTCTCAAAAACTTACGAAGAAGTGCCTCGAAACCTTCCAACTCACAACAGGGTCACGCTCTGTATAAAAGCTTACTCGGGAATTGAGAGTGAAGAAATCGCTAGGTAGGCAGATTCCCGAGCCCTACTGCAGCCTCAGCTGATCGTCGGCAAGATATGTGGGAAAAGATTGGACTGTGAGTCATTAGCTGCCCCGCCCCCCTAAACTGAAGCAGGTGAGGTTACCTATTTGGCCACTATGTGCTAAGTTATCACCTACACTGGTTAGTCCAGTTTAGTGAGACGGAGTATCGGCTCTGTCTGGAAGACGATGAACCCACAATGCCCATTATGTGCTCTTTTCCTGCCTTGGCCATGGCTTGGAAGGAGTATCTTCAGTCAAGAAGTTCCGAGCTCGGCTGATATTAGATCTTCTCATGTTAAAAACATCCTTGCCTACCTGAGAGTAGCAGAGCGCCTCTTGCAGTGGTGAGCTTCTGGTACAAAAGACCCACTTGGTCCTCCTTTAAATATAGAAAGAAAATGGTCTTGTTTACGTTCGGGTGAGAGATTGTTATTCTCCAATCGTTTTATCAGCAAGTCAGCCATCGGTTTGTGTACACATTCTGTAATGTTGGGTTTTCAGCTACGTTTCCTATAAAAAACCAAATTGGTCACTAAATTTTAATTTGCCTCCATTTAGTATTGGGGTGTTAAAGTGAGGAACTTTATTCCTCGGTGAGAAGAGTATTAGAGACTATACGTGGTACTTCAGTAGAATAATTTCGAAAGATTATTGTAGCAGCTAGGATAATTGGGTGTTTATCCGAGGTTAAGAAGGCAAGGTTATCAGCTTAGGCTATAACCTTATGCCCAAATTATTTTAAATCCAGAAACCGAATTCTAAGGAATTAATTTCATAGAAGCAGCGAGAGGATTCTTCCACTTATATCTTCGTATGGTAGAACTTACTATCCTGCTTCTAAAGATAATATCTGTAAGTTCGATGAATGGCCTCCCTAGATCTAGGTCCCTTAAAAATGCCGTTAGTACCTCCAGTTTAACGTTGTTAAAAGTACCTTCAGTTGGAGTTGCATCAATTGATTGAAAGGCACTATCACCACGCCATGGTTGCAGGGTTCAAGGCTCGGCCTCCCGTGAGTTTTTAATAATCAATTAAAAAATCTACTCCGTCTCCGGGCTGTCGTCTATCTCGCAGGAATGGGAGACATTCAAGTTCCCTCCTTCTCCTTACCCTAATTCGTTCCCGCTTAAGTAATGCTAACGCATTATAGGGGTGTCCCCTGGGCTTTGACACACATAAAAAAGATACTGAAAACTGAAAAACAATCCCTAGGAAAGCTGCTAGTTAAGGGGGGCGTGCGTACGGACCTGCCTATCAGACTTTCAGGAATCATTCTCAAAACAAAGGAGCAGGCTATCAAAATCTCAGCTTTTACTATTACTGTTTTTGAATACCATACAATAGCATAGTTTATATGTGATACAGTTAGGCTATTAGGTGATTTCCGTCTAAAGTGTTTGTGATAACGATTTTCTGTATAAATTTGAAGTGAATTATTAGTTTGATTTGACTTAATAGACCGAAAGAATATCAGGTTTTAGTTATCGACTAACTTTTTATGACTGTTTATTGTCTTATTTTTTATTATATATATGATGTTGCCAAAGCTTAGGGGATGCCCTATAATGCTAAAGCGCAGCCTTGGCAGGAAAGGAATTAAGGGTGAAGGAAATGGGTTAGGAGGTTGAGTGAAGGAGGTGTAGATGCACGCCCCGTTTGAAAGTTTCGGGCTCATATGACGAGGGCAAACAGAAGATCGTAAACTGTTCCATATTCGTGTTGTTCGGCTTTGAAAGGGTTCCCGAAATTTGACGGTACGTCTAAATTTGACCTGGAGAGTATAGGGGTGGTAGCGACTTGTAGCGTTGTCATGCGTCTACAAGGGATCAGGATAGCAATTTCGTTATAACAATGGGCATGGAAACAGCGATAGGAGAGTGAGAGACAACCAACATTCCGTCGATGCTCCAGAGAGTCAAGGCCCTCAGAGATTGAGGGATCGCCAATAAGTTTAATAGCCTTACTCTGGACTTTGTCTAACGCGGACAGTGCGGTGTCCGGCCCCTGCCCAAATATGGGAATTATATTCAAGACTAGGCCTAATGTGGGACTTGTAGATCAGCGCTAAGTTAGGTGGGGTGAAATATTTCTTACATCTCTGTAGAAAACCCAAGCATTTCATCGCACTTTTGGCGATTGCAAATATATGATCAGTCCAGCTAAGATTGCTGGATATCTCAATACAAAAGATATTTAGGAAGGGCGAATTGGGTATATTCACTCCGTCGACTAAAATGGGTTGGGGATGAACTGGGCGTTTTTTAAGGGACATTAAACGGCATTGAGTTTTGGATGTATTAAACGAAACACGATTTGCTCTGCCCCAAGCGAGGATCATAGAAATGTCGTTGTTTAATGATCTAAACATGCATTCTCGATTTACTTCTGTAACATTTCCACGTGAATTCATTACAGAATCAAATGAGTACGCAAAATCAAGGGTGCTCTCGTCAGGGAAACTACTGTAACGTAAATGGGGCTCTTCAGCCTCGACGGATTAATTAAGACACTTGTTCACAGTTACAAATGTTCACTTTTTTATTCACTTCACTTAATTAGTTCTCTTCTTAATTTCCGTTACACGTTTTCTTCAGAATATAACGTTTCACTTTTCTAATTAACTCTTATCACTTCACTGGTGAAAGTACAACTAACTATTCGCTTCGCATTATCACATGTAAAAACGTCGCAGTCTAAATCACGAGTACACTAACCAGGCTTCTACTCAGCCCTATTTATACTACTTAGCTTAATTCTAGAAACTTCTGACACTTAGTTCTAAGTTTTTCCGTTACACCTTTTCACCCCACATATTTACCATGGGTTCGAGTCGTCCTTGACTTTCCCTTTTGACATTTCCTTCTCTTGATTTCTGGAATGCGCATTACACGGTTGACTATTTCCCTTTTCGTGGCCTAACTCGTGCACGTTACACTATGAATTGGATTTAGAGTAAGGGATAAGAGAGCAATAATAAAAAGAAGAAATAAGGTTGGTGAAAGAACTGAACCCTGAGGTACACCGGCATTTATTTCGTAGGAAAAAAGTGCAAAAATGCTGTAAGAGAAGCGATAATAAATAAAATTTTGTATTACAATTTCCAGTTTGTTTACATCTGCAGAATTTTCATTTTTAATTTTCCCAGAAGTTCATAGGCGGTTCTTGACTATGTTTTAAAATGGCATACATGATTCAATAGATAATAATGTTCTTCTTTTTTATTAAAATTTTTTATCTTCCTTCACCTGTTAGTTAGTTACTATGTTTGGGTCAAATCTTGCAACTGAATTTTAATCCAGTTCCTCCCAACCGATTCAGGTAAAATTTTGCAAATAGCTTTGGTTCTGATGACAATATAATATAGTGTATTTGATATCATTTTAAATTCAATATGGCGGACGACCCAAGATGGCAGATTAG
The DNA here is from genome assembly GCA_964036015.1 of Leptarthrus brevirostris. Classification (NCBI taxonomy): domain Eukaryota; kingdom Metazoa; phylum Arthropoda; class Insecta; order Diptera; family Asilidae; genus Leptarthrus; species Leptarthrus brevirostris. The sequence continues at coordinate 129,197,567 of OZ038371.1, read as the reverse complement.
TTTTTCTCTACGACGAAGAAATTAATAGAGATTCCCTTGCTGTCAAATTAATCCATGTGATGTCAAATTAAACGAAGTAGTGTCAGTTTTCATTAAAAATTTAGTATCGGAGACGTGAAAGAAGAATTCTGTATACTTTAACTGAAACTGTTAGTGAAATAAACAACTTAAATGAAGTGCATGGTAGAATTTTGTCAAAATAATAGACTCGGTCGACAATCTGGAATATCCTATCACACCTAAGCCAAAAGAAATGGTGGAAGTTTTAAAATTAATTACGAAATATTTTACGTAAAAATGAAACTTTGTTTACATTTCATTTTGAGATCACCAGCTGTTCTCCGAATTTTCTGCGCTGGCGGATGGAGAAAAGTTTGTCTGAGAGGTGGTTGCGAAAGTTTTATTTATATCAATATTTATAGATCTTTTGATCGTTCAATTTTAAAAAAATTTCATTTAAAGCCAAAAGTGGCTTAAAGTTCTTGGAAGGTTTTCCAGACCTACTTCAGCGAGAGCAGCAAAACGGACTAGGCAGTGATACAATCCTACATATTAAATTAGCGCTGAATATTTTCCATAACTGGAAATACTTTTTTTTCAGTGGCAAACGTTCTTGGAAGTATACTATATTTCATACTAGAAAGGGTAATGTGATTTGTTCGGAGCATTTCCTAAATCAAGACCTATTTCAACTCAACTAACGAGACTAGACAGTGACATAAACTAAATTGAATATTTTCAATAAGTTTAATGGTTTTTTGCAGCTAAGCTAATCTTTCCTTAAGCAATCCACATAAATTAAAGTCGTAATATTAAGCAATTTTAATAACTTGATATTTAATTCCAAAATCGTTATCCTGATTATTCTTTTAAATAATACTGAGATTGAGAAGACGAACTTCCAATTTTATATGGTAAAATTTGTATTTGTATATTGTTTAATTGAACGTAACTTGGTTGTTTGTTTAATTGAACGTTTAAGTGAACGCTAGGTTGTTTAGAAAAAGCGCCAAGAACCCGCTTAAAGAAAACAGTTTTGCGTCGCCTGCAATGCTGTTTTACGTAGTGCGGGAACGATTACCGCACACTATTAAAGTTGCCAGTTGTCTCCATTAGTTTCTTTCTCGTAGCTTTTTTTTCACAAACCTCATGACATGGGTATCAAATGAAAAGATTCGACGGGTACAATACGATAAGCTATGTGACGTCAAACTATATCCAATATGGCGGACGCTTTACAAGCTTTAAGGGGTTATATACAAAGTTGAGGGTAAAAAGTGAGCTAAGTTAGTGATTTTTTTAAAGGGTTTTATGTAAATTTTATTAGAAAAAGTGAAAGATAATTTGTTGGTAGTGCTATCGAAGAAAAAAAAAACAAGTTGAATTATAAAAAAATATTAAAATTTGTCGCTCCCCCGAAGCGCGTTTTTTTTGCAGAGGCTTGCGGTGAACACTCTCCAAGGCGAACCGCTTAACTGAAATCAAAATAGTAAAAAAATTACTTAAGAAAATTGTATTGTGGTGTACTTGAACGGTTCGGTTTCCGAAAAAAATTTTTTTTCCAATAAAAAAACCATGTTGACAAAAAAATCGATTTTTGAGGTGTTCAAAATTCTAAACAAAAATTTATTGTAAACAATCAAAAATTTTTAGATGAAAAAGGAACCGTTCAAGTACACGAGATTATAAATATGAACAATTAAAGGAATTATGAAAATCGGTTGAAAAGTTTTTGAGATATCACGTTCACCGCAACAGTATTTTTCAAAAAACTCTATTCCGAGATAATCGCGTTTAAAGTTTTTGGACGCCGCTCGCCAAGTGCTTATGGATGGAACTAGCGCGCTGCGAACGGCTGTCATTTGAAATCTAGTGCTCCGATCTGGATGAAATTCCACACAGATATTTTCGAAAGCATGTACTTTCAGAATATGCAATAAAAAAATTTTCGATTTTTTGAGCCCCAACTTTGTATATAACCCCTTAATTTAACTTCACCTGTTAGTTAATTATTATGTTTGGATCAAATCTTGCACCTGAATTTAAAACCAGTTCCCCCCAACCGATTGAGCTAAAACTTTACATGAGTATGAAGTTCCGGTGACAATGCAATATAGTATTTCTAATATTGTGCTAAATCCAATATGTCGTTTATTTGTTGTTACTTTGAAAAACTAAAAAGTAAAAAATTAATTTCTTGATTTACAAGTACTACTTAGCCAAATATTCCTTACAATAATAAACCATTCTCTTAGATTTACTTACAGCTGACTTAAATTTATTAAAAGCGTGCTGGGCATGCGCATGGGATTTGAGAGAGGGAGAGAGAGTGCAACACGCTTTAAATAAATTTACGTCAGCTGTAAGTAACGTTAAGAGAATAGTTTATTATTGTGAGGAATATTTGGCTAAGTAGTACTTGTAAATCAAGAAATTAATTTTTTACTTTTTAATTTTTCAAAGTAACAACAAATAAAAGCTTGTCTTTTAAAAAACTTTTATTTTTACCTTATTTTACATTCTAAGGTTGACAATGAGCAAATGCGCGAAACAAAATGTTGATAGTACTAAAGAAAGAAATTCTGCCTTATTTTGGAACAAACCCTAATAGCACAAAATTTCTCAGAAACACTCCAAGAATTATTTAAAGAAAGTCCCCAAGGCATACATGGTTATGTCTGATACCAGAAATCTTCCCAAAGCATTTACGATGATGTTGTTGGTAAAATGTCGTGGGAACGTTTCTGGCCTCGGGATTAGAAATGCTTTGGGGCGTTATTTGGAATAAGGTATGGAACGAAAGTAAATGGACAAAATTCACTTTAGAATAACTCTGTTAAGTCATGATCGATCTCGTTAAAAGTTTTAAGTATTGTTTTAACCTCCTAATGATTAATAAAACACTCAGTTATAAGTTTGCTGTCACCATGAAAACTTCGGAACAAGAAGCGCTGCGTAAACTAGGGATGGGCGATCTTCGATTCGATCTCGACGGATCGATCTATTAGAATTCGATCTGGCGATTTTCGAATCGATTTTTCGCGGGACCGATTCAGTTCGAATCGATTTATTTATTTCCGATTCCCATCCATTTTAGAGAAGACGTTTGGCTTAATTTGTATAATAATACTGAAAGTTTTAAATTTCGCACCTAAAATAATGTTAATGTTAGATAAGTGCGTTTCGGATCTCTATAATATGATAGTGTTATCTGTATCAGTGAGTAGCATGAGTACCTACACCACCAAACAGTGTAGTTGGCAGTGTGCTTGGGAATCTCTTTAACTAAAAATTCATTCTTAATATGTATATTGCTCATAATTATAAAACCTTGAATACAGGTGCTTTCGCGCGACCTGAGACAAGTGAGATAACTGAGAATTCTTAGTTGTCTCAGTTAATATGTGCTTTGGCGAAACCGTCTCAGTTCATTTGGAGCCACAAAAAAATTCCATACACATATTGAGCAAGTGAGACTGGTTTTTCACGCATCAGTTGTCTCAAAGAATATTAACTAGTATCGGTAAATTTTTTTAAATTGTTGATCAACTGAGACGTGTCGCGCGAAATCACCTTACATCTTTCACTATATACGATTACAACTACTGAGTTCTCTCCATCGTCCTGTTCGGTAGGTGTTACGTCCGTCCTTCCGTTATATGGTATCCATTCTCGAGCAAGGTCTTCTTCTGAACTATCATCACTCATTTTCAGTTGCTTAGAATTGCAAAATTAATCACTTAGTTAAGAAAATATAATTTATTGTCATGTGAAGTCCACCGGGTTTATGATAAAGTCAGCTTAATGGAATCGATCTGTTCAATCTATGACCATCGATCTTTTTAGAGCGATTAATCGATCTTCGAAATCGGAAAAATATTACAAATCGATCCATACTGAATCAATTTTCTCAGTTCAATCCCCCGACATTTTGTTAACGAAAATATTGGGCTGTCGACAATTTACGAGAATAAAAAGGCAATAATGGAAAAAAAACAGGACGCCTACCGACATTGGGATGACATGGGAGATGAAAAAGTTACAATCGTGCAAAGAGAAAATTGGTGCAAGTACCGGAAAATTATCAAGGAAGTTTAATATTTCACACGCCACTATTGTTCGAAATTTGAAAAAAAAAATTATTTAAAATATCGCAAACGAGTCAAAGTGCCAATGTATTCAGGAAAAAATCGGAAAGTGATATTCCCCGAAAGTTACTTCGTCGGAAATTTCTTATGCCGCCGGGAGAAGTGTTGGCGATGGACGACGAGCAGCACCTAACTTTTTCTTGCTCTACCTTAACTGAGAACTGTGGTTTTTATACAGATAAAATTAAAGACACGCCGGGAGATATTAAATACAGCCGGAAAACAAAGTTCGACCCGAAAGCTTTAGTGTGGGCTGCCATATCCGAAAAGGGCATATCAGATCTCTTCATTCAGCCATCAAAGGGATTTGCCCTAAAAACGGATAAGTATATCGAGTGATCAGCTAAAACTGGGAGTCAGCTTCTGAGGATTAAGTACTGGTCCAAAAAAGTTGACATTTTGACGGTCCAAAAGATGTTGTAAAGTGTAAAACAAAAATTAAGAATTATTGCGGAAAAAGGTCCCGATGCTCTGTACTAACTAAGTTTTTTTAATATTTGTAATGTAAAAATAAACTATAAATGAAATATAAATTTTAGTTCACGAAAAATCTATTTTTCTTTTGTCCATTTACTTTCGTTCCATACCTTATTCTTTGAATGTTTCTGGGACATTGTATGCTATTATTACGGAAGGTTAGGCTAAACACAGAGAAAATCCGTTTGGTATTTTCTTACGAAATTTTACGAAAATTTCGAGCTTTCAACTGTGGGCCACAAACGGTGTGCTACTATTTTACTTTTAGCGTGTAAATTTACTATAAAAAAGAAGTGTTCCATGTAACGCAAATTATCTTTGGAAAAATTATAAGTTTCGCTCAATTAAAAAATTGTTGCTTAGTCAAGATTTGTAAGCTACAAAGAGTGCGTTCTATTATTTTACTACTGAACCTAATTTTTATATGGAAAATGTTTTACTTATTTGTAATTTCGAAATTTTGAAATAAATTTAAATGTCAAAATAAATTTAATCAATCTATTCGATCTATTGATATCGATCTTTTTAAGACGATTAATCGATCTACAAAAAAGGAAAAAAAATTACATATCGATCTGTACTGAATCTATTTTCTCAGTTCGATCTCCATCCCTAATATGTATGTAGGAATCGGAGAAATATTAGCAACTGCACATAATACGCCCGCACCCTCCTCACTGCGCTACCCGAGCTGTTACTGATTCTCCGTTTCAAAGTTCTTTTTAACCGATATCCCAAAAAAGGAGGTGGTACACTTACTTAGTAACGCGTGGACCGATTTAGTTGAATTTTTAGGCGAGAGCCTAGGGGACAACCCTTTGATGCGTTAGCATTGCTTTGGCCGGAAGGGAATTAGGGTAAGGAGAGTGATGGAAATTGAATGGTTTTGTTTTTGGATTCTTAATTCTACTTTGAAAACCCACAAGAAGACCGAGTCTCAAACGCAGGAAACATGGCGTGGTGGTCAGGCCGCTCAACCAATTGATCCAACTCCGTCAGTTGGGGTGGGGATGGGGGTGGATGCCAACTTCTTAACTCGTACACCGATTTCAATGATGTAATGAGTAATATCCTCCATTGCTAATATGAGGTGAGAGGGGTAGGCTAACTTCGTAACGTGTGGACCGATTTGCCTGATTTTCTTTTAATGTGTAGAACATGTTGTCAGTTGGGCAAACAGTTATGGAGTGGGGCGGGGTAAGAAGCGAGCGTTAGCCAAATTCTTAACGCATATACCTATTTTGATGATTCCATTTTGTTGTATACAGTATGATCCCTCATTACTACTATGAGGAAAAATGTTGACCTAAGGTTACGGTAGGGCAGGGGTAATTTAACTTTGTAACGCGTGGATTGATTTTTCGATTCTAAATGTATAGAGCATCTATTTGTATCATATATCATCTCTTGTTGCGCACTACCGACTTGATAAGAATTTTGTATCTAAGGTGTGGGTATGCAAAGGTGACCGTGACTAATTTCGTAATAGGTCGTCGAATTTATATAATTCTGTTTTCTTTCTATAGGGTGTACTATCTCTGCAACTGTTGAAATTGCTTTGTTCGTACGAGCAGCATTTTTCTAGTCGTATATATGAAGACACTGAAAAGTTAAAAATAAAATAGATTTTTTTAAAAAAGTTATACTGACTTCACAAAGTGCGCTAAAAGCATAAAATAATTTCGCTTTCGACATGGCTCGTACTAAGCAAACTCTGTTCTATGTGCACCACTGATGGTTGTGTCTTGGCGTATTCTGGTTTTTGCTTTTGATGTTTTTTGCATGCTGGTTTGAAAACCACAAATTTGTGCTGTTTTTAATAGTGGAAGGCATTTCTTCCTACTCCCTTAAGGTTCTACATCAAAATAGCCGTTTTCTCCAACTTTCAACTGGTCGTAGGATTCAGGTTCCCGAACCTTCAAACCGAAAATGCAGGGTAGGCAACATATGAAATAAAATCAATGACACCAATTACTGACAAACAAACCGAAGATGAAAGAGAAAGAAAGTACACAATAATAATTAGCTCTATATTTTCCAAATTTTTGCTATAAAGCACAAAGAAATGCTATTATTTTTCAGAAATTTTTTTGAAAGTGTTCAACAGTGAAGCTAAAATTGTCTATGCAGAAACATAAACTTTAAATGGGGACAGTGACGGATTTATGATTTTACCATGGTGGTGTGATTTTTCTATATTGAAACTTTTATTGGGGGGGGGGGGGGGGGGGTGTAGAAAGTTTATAAGAATAGCCCCCGTTTTTTTCAATTCGTGTTTTTCACTCCGAAATTGGATAAGAATTAAATTTAATATACATCTATATTAAGCATAAATACAGTAATAATAGTCAGTGTGCTGACCGTCCAAACAAACCAGAGACGCTGTTTTTACGAGATATATACAAACGGTAAATACACCAATATTTGTATGATTAATTAAATTAGATTAGTAAACGTTGTAAATTTTGAAGCTTAATGTTTCGCATTACACTTTTTCACCTGTTTAATTAAAATTTGTTAATAGACAAAGGCGAAAGAACTGCATCCGTAAGCTTATGTAGGTGAACTTAAGGCCTTAGGGTTGCGTAGCAACATAGAATACTTTTAGGTTTTGTCGTTCCGTCCCTCTGTCTATAAGTGAATCTCAAATATAAACCTATTAAGATGCAATTTAGTATTCGGACGTTACCAAAAAGAGATTTGGTGAGATTTTTGGAAAAATTATTTGAACTGGCGACAAGTTCAAATGTTGCTATTGATGAAAAATTTATACGTTCAATATTTTGAATACAATACTTTCACCAATGACATCTTTTCCGAACATTAATTAAGAAAAAGAAAAACTATGATGAAGAAGTCATACTTTTCAATGAAGAATGGCTGTAATGAAGTCAACAATGGCTGTAATGAAGTCAACAAGTTTCCAGATCTGTCAAACAGAGAAGCCCATACTGCAAAATCACACCACTCGGGTTAAATATGCAAGTTATTAGTTACAACGTGCCAAGAGTTGAAGCTTGAATCAATCATGTCATTTAAACTTGCCATAACTGCATAAAATTCAACAGTGGGTGTTGTCCACTTAATACTTCTATACTATTCGGTTTCCTTTCATCATCAGTTAATTATGTTATACTGGACCATTTCCTGTTCCAATCCTGGGCTATTTAACTCTAGAAGACGTAATGCTTTCATATGATTTTTGACTTCCAGGACTGTATATTAATTTTTATAAAAACTTTATGTCGAGACAGTACAGCACTATCCTATACATATTTTTGGCAAACTAAAAAATCAATCAATTAAATAAATTTCACGATAATTTATTAGTTTCTGATATTGATTGATAATATTGAATTTTGTTCAACGTACTCAATTTAATTGCTCTCTACCGGAGACCTCAGGTTGCAGATCGATAAAGGCATCAGAGCGTATATGGGTATCAAACTTAAATCTGTCAAATTGGTTTTGCTACTGCAACAAATGAAATATGAAACCAAAAGCCTTAACCATAAATCAAAGACTTAGATTTAATCGTAAAAATAGAATTTATTTTATTGGCCAGATATTTCCTCTAAGAGGCTATCAACGGATATAAAACGAAATCGTGAAATCCGCCTGAAGTGTTGAGGCAATAAATTTTTCCACAACTTTATTTATTGTACCTCAGACGCTTTTAGAATAGATTTGATTTTTCGATAAGACATTAATTAAGAATAGATTAACTGGCCAGTTGTGTTCTTACGTTTAACTTAAATGCTATTTGGATTGGTATAATCTCTCAAGAGAAGGAGAATTTTCAATCCATTAGTAAAGAATCTTTACAACTTTGGTGGTCTGTTCTTTAGGCTCAATTTGCCAGGAGTTACTGAACTAAATGCGCGAAAATAATCTGACCTTAATTTAGCCGCTTTTTTTTAATGGCTACCCATAAAAATCAATATGTTTTGCTAATTAGTATGCCTGCATACCTAATCTGCCGTTGAAATCACAAAATACACAGAAGATTCCATCCGTTCCCCTTTAAGATTTAAGAGGAGCTCCTTTGCAGCTACACCCTAAGACGGTTTTATGATCAGTCAGAGTTAATTATTTATGTAGGGCCAAAAAACTTTATGACTGCAATAAAATAGCTCGGCAGTTAAGACAAGGTATGTATTTCTACTTTCCTACATCTTCTACTTCTTGGTCTACCACCATTTATCATAAGCGGATAGTACAACAAATACCAAAGCCATGAATGCCGTCGTAAAATGGTCGAAAGTTATCCTGTTTTTGAGATTCATGTTGTGCGGGGGATGCAACCAGACCAAAGTAGAAAAGTCTATTAAGGTATTTTAACGTAAAATATATGGGTAATTACTTTCTAATATGGGACTTTATGCTTTAATTTCTGAATTGTCTTGTTCTTGTGCTTATTTAGTAACCACTAAGTCGCTAGTCTTGAGAAGTCTAAAACGAAACAATCTCGACTTCAGAACGAAAAGATCCATAAAGCTCTGCAGATCCATCGTGAATTTGCTTTGCGGCTAAAGACAATTAAGAATGGCTTTTATGAAGACAACCATAATTTTTGCTCGTTTATTACACCTGAAAGGTGTTTTCGAATTGACTTTTCAAACGAAGGGTTTTGCAAGAATGGCAGGTGAAGTCCGAGATATTTATGGAAATTCGCAAGGATTAATTTTTATACGTCGTAAAAGATGAAGTGGTCATCATACAATTTCCCGGCTCACTTTTTGTACCTAAGAAAGTTCTCTTGAATATGAATTATTTTACCCAGTGCTGCTCTTGAAAGCAATTTAAACTCAGAAATGGTGCGAATGCAATAACCAAGAGAAACAAGGGACTAAGGATCTCATGAAATTCTAAATTAATGCAAATCGCTTGGTTGGTCCTTCGCATCACCAAGGCAATGTTTTTCGTCTTGAGGGCTTTTACTGACCATTATCGTCTAAATGTTAATTAACAGAGAGAACTGTACGAGTCTTATATTATTATAGAATTCTCTAATAAACTACTTTTACTTTTACTTTTTTTGCCTGTAAACAAATTATTTTTATTTTTACGATTTTCAAAATTGTTTTATAGTCCAGGAGACCTATGGTTTTGTGACAAGAGCGCTGATTTTTTGTATACGGTTACGGGGTGTATGCTCCCGGATTTAACTAAAGGGGAGGGGGGGGGGGGGGATTTAACGATTGGGGTGGGAGCGAAAACAATTTTTTAATGAAATCGCTCATTCGCAAAATGTTTTAACTATTTTATACGAAATTATGCCTACTAAACAATAATGACAATGTTAAACAGTGGTTGTAACGGAAACGGAGTTGGTTCAATTACTTGAGCGTCACGGAGACGAAGTTGGATCAATTCGTTGAGCGGCACGACCACCATGCTATGGGTTCCGGGTTCGAGACCAGGTGTTCCCGTGAGCTTTTATTAAGAAATTAAAATAATCCACTCCGTCTCTGGGCTGTTGTCTAGCTCGCAGCAATGCAAACATGATATTCAAGTTTCCTCACTTCCTTTACCCTAATTCCCTTCCGGCCAAAACCATGCAAACGCCATTAGGCTTTGGCCACAATATATAAAAAAAACAGTACAAATAATTAATTTTAGCGTTTATTAACATTATAAAGTGACAAAATGATCACAGAATGGTTAAAATAGTAAAAACAAAAAAGTTTGCTCCGAAAATGTTTGCACCACTCCCGCACCACCGCACTTTACGGCGAAATTCATAAGGAGCAAAGTTGTAGTGCTCGTCGCAATATCGCAGGTTCAATAGAAGCTGCGATAATTGAAAAACAATTTTTTCACCTGTTTTCCTTCTCATCATTTCATCTGTTCGAGATATGCAAGGTGAATTTTAGAAATCGAGAAAAAATTGCAAATGATAATGGGGTTTTCGGGGTTACTGAACACGAATCCGACAAAATCTAACAGATCCGAATTGACCCAGCCGATATTTAAGGTCAAAGGGTTACATTTTTCCTGATTTCCGAAGAAGATCCCAAAAGATCGCGATTAAGTCGTTTTCGGGGTTGCAAAATCCGTTACATCCTAGTTGACCCCTTCCAGATGGCATGGGTCAGCAAGACGAAAAAGTGATATTCGTTTTTTTTTGGTATATTAAATTTGTATGCACTATTCATACACAACTTGAATAAAATTCTTTATACAGAAGACATGTGAAATATTCCTCTTTCAAACGCTTGAAAATTTCAGGTTCCATGGGCCATATCTTGCAAATACAGCTGTGCACATTTGGCATAAAGAAAGTGTCCAGATGCATGAAAAAACGGCAGCATTTTTATAAGTGCTTGAAGAAGCTCGTCCCAATCCCCAGTCCAGAGCTATGGTTACCATTTCTGGATATTGAGCAGTGGGGCACGAGATTGGATTAATCTTATTATGGAAAACTGTACTTAAAGTAGTATAGTAGCCAGCGTCATTGGCATCTTCATATGAAATATTATCATCCAGGATATCATGTAGAACACCCTGCAAGTAACCTTTAAGATTCTCATTTATTTTCAACTCCTTTAAAATTAAAGTACAAAATGCCAACCGGACCCGTGTTTGACCTCTAACATTTCTTGTATAAGTTAAAATAGTACTCAGAGCCTCTTTAACTCCACTTCCCTGCAAAATGTATCCTATATATCCGACGTAATAGTGATCTTGCAACCATTTCGGACATGCTCGATCCTGATCAGAAGCAACATTCTCGTGGGTTTGCTGGTTGGCGAATCGGTGATAGATTAAGTGGCAAAATCTCTCTCCTTTCACAGACTTTAGCAGAAAGGCATCCTATCCTGGCACGTACAGTAAATCTACCCCGTGAATTTTGAATTGAACTTGTTCAGTAAGAATACGGTTGACTACAATTTGTTCTCGGCAACTGGTATATGTAGATAAAAGAGGCACATGCATGTAGCAGTTAGATCTGCTGCCCTAAGACGGTAGGTTACTTTCCGAATTCGTTCAAAGACGCCTTATTTAACATCATTTGGCCCCTTCCCTCTAAATATAAAGTTTGACCTTTTGACGCTGAATATCTCGACTATCTCGACCAGGGCAACTCTACTATCATTTGGAATTTATTTTTCGATTTAGAAAATTTGACAATTTGATCTTGGATATTTCGTAGAAGCCAACACCGATTTTTTGGATTTTGCGAAATTTCTGGTCTCAGACCCACAAAAACCCTTATTCATCAATGAAATTACTGTTATTAATTTTTCCGCACAGAGTATTTTTTTCCAGCTAATTTGCCTGAACTAAAAGTAATATTTTGTGTAGCGGATTTTTTTGTAATTGTTTTTTATGATGCAGCCAAAGCCTAGGGGACAACCCTGTGACGCGTTAGCATAGCTTTGTCGGTAGGGAATTAGGGTACAGGAAATGAGTAATATTAAAAGATGGCACTGTAGCATCAAAAAATCGGTTATTTTGCAATTCTCGTGCAATACACTTCGTATTGAAAAATTAAAAATACCTATGTATTAAATATTTTTCTGAGACCTATTCAACAGGGAGACTACTTTGTAGTTCTAAATAGACCTCCCATTTTTATTGGTAAACTCTCAAAAGATATATGTTTTGAGATTGGTACTGTTAATATCGATGTTGAATTGCACGAATCCAGTGTGGGTTTCACGACGAACTTCACTTCAATTCGCAAACAACACTTAATTTTGAAAATCTTCACTATAAAGTTCATGATACAAGAACACATAAAATGAATAAAACTTGTTTAACTTTTGGATTTTCCAGACATCTGTGTGAGCAACTTTTCTCTGGCGGTGTAGAATGAGCCACTTATGCTTCCATGTGGATTATGAGCCACTGAAGCTAGAACTGCTACTTGATTATTTTCATCATCATTTCATGTTCCGTACCTCAAAACGAAAAAAGGAACCCTTATAGGATCACTTCATTGTTCGTCTGTTTGTCAAGACAGACACTCGCAAATAAATCAAAACCTATAGGCTACTTCCCGTTGACCTAGGATCATGAAATTTAGCAAGAAGCAAGCTATCACAGCACAAGTAAAGGAAATAGTCGGAAAATCGGTAATTTGTAGTTTCACATGAAAAAATATTACGGAAGCCTCTAACGGGAGTCAAACTTGCTACTACTAAATGCTCAGCATAAAGACCGACAATATCGCCAAAATTCCTCCTACATTCGCCATAAATTATAATCATTTAAATTTTTTCTTAGCTTCTGCAAAATAGGTTTTCAAGAGAACCTCGAGATATGGAGCTCGACGTCCAAGTGGTACATTCTCCACGATTTCCTCTATACCCATTCCGAGTTCCTTTTTATAGGCCTTTTAGTCTTTCTTACAAGTCCCACGAGTGCGTATCCCTAGTACCAGATTAAATGCTTTTCTATAATCATTCCTAAGAGTCCCAAGAGTTGCGCTGTCCATCATGATGGTTTCTGTTTCCCCTGGATTTCTTAAGAGACAAGATTCCATTAAAGGCCTCGGGAAGTAAATCCACCAACCAGGGAATTGGTGCCTCAGTAATACCTGTATACTTATCCCAGTCAGTCTTTCTGTAATTCCTAAAACTCTTGGTGTCGTGTTACGATAGTCTAGTCAAATTGAATATAACTTTCATCGGAGAAAGAATATTCTTTGGGGACATACCAATTTTTAACAATACGTCTGATATTGTTCGAGGTACAGGACAGCTTTTAAAACTCTTGGCTGTTTCAATTTACAAAAGTACCTCCGAAAGTCGAAGTCCTTTTAGCTCATGTGTGTGTAGTTGTAGAGAAGAAAAGCACTTGATTTATTTAGTCAACGAACTTGACTATCTCTGTTTTCTCCATATTTTGTTATGTGAAGAAGACGAGCAGGAGCATCAATACCCTACTGGCTCTTGACCTTCACCATTCTACTGCTGAGCTAATCTGGTGCGGATACGAAATTTTCATCTTCATCTCAGGAAGCATTTAGAAGTTTGTACCAACGCTCTGTCTCAGACGGATTGTCCTTCAGCAGAGAATGTGCAGGCCTGTCCTTGTTTCCCAATGGGACTTCCACCACCACTATTGCAGCAGTATCGGTGTCTTTTTTTTTACCTCTTTACCGTTCTTCTTATGGAACTTACATAGGTGAAGCCGTAACCTACAACACCGTTTACTTGGCCGAGGTTCCAGAGATCAAGATGGTCGCCGATCGTGAGTCCCCTTTTGGCTCCTTCAGCTTGCCAATCTTTCAATTAGTGTTCGACTTCTCAAGATTGTTGCACTTCATTATTTCAAGTACAGTAGCTGAGGGTTTGGATGGGATCCAGGGTCGAGCACTTGGCATTCTTGGGGTATGGCTTCAAGCTTAGTGCCTGGCCAAACCGTCCCTACTCTAGGTAGCACTTCGCTGCTGGCTAGGGGTGTTCTTTCACTGACCTCTACCTCTTGAAAGTAAGGTTTGCATTCTCAGCTCCAGAAGCTTTGGACTTAATGTTCTATGCCCACTCCAGGGAGGCCTCATCCTGGCTGATAAGTTCCATTGCGAATACGGTTCGAGGCTTCAGCAGGAGCCTTAACGCACACCTCCTTGCGTTACAGTTCGTCTTTGATGGTGCGATGATGTCGCTTTATGTCCGTGTTACAAACAGGTAGACAACCCTAGCTCAAAGCAGTATCCAAAGTTACTCAGTGTCCAAAGCCTTTGGTATACTCGGTGGAAACGGGATCACCAGCAATCCGGCCTCTGTAAGCTATTATATAACTGGGCCCCAGCCAAGTTGATTTTCGGTACGGTTCGTATATTACCTTAATCCAGCTTCACTCCTAAGCTAAGAATGTCTGACCTTCTTTTCTCAAGGATTAGAATATTTGAGCTGAATGACTTTATTTGTTGAATAGGAGCAGTAGTGGATGTAGGGCTTTAACCATAGTGCGGCTTTCGGACTTTTAAATTGAAACTTATTATTAAGACAATTCCAAGCTATACTGGAACCTGCATCTAGATACAACCGTGGAAAAAGCTCGGAAGTCGGCATGCCGAAGAGCTTGCGGGACTACCTGCGGACTTAAACCCAGGACAATGCTCTGGATCTAAGGCCCATGATAACTTATGGTGGCACATAGCAAAACTTAATGTGATAAAGACTAAACTTAGCAAACTGCAACGTATGGCCTGTCTATGCATCACTGGAGCCATGCGCACCACCCCTAATACGGGTGGAGAATCGGGAGACCTGGACGCTTCCAGCTGTCCAGCTGTGGTATACGGATGGATCCAAGACTGAATCGGGCGTTGGGGCAGGGTTCTGGAGTAATTCTCTTCGATTCACCTTAGAAGAGCATATAAAAACAAAAGCATCTCAATTTTCTCGGATAGTCAAGCTGCAATCAAAGCAATTGCTTCATCTACCACCAGATCTAGGCTGTTGTGGGAATCCCAAAGGAGCCTAGATGAACTGTGTAGAACTAATCAAGTAAACTTGATCTGGATACCGGGACATATATTGGAACAATATTGAGGGGGCACGATCACTCAAGAAGCCCTATGGCCTCACCGTCGCCGGGTAGATCCAGGGAGCTCCTCAAGCTGAGCAGGTCGGATGTTAGAACTCTGGCTGGCCTGCTTTCTTGCTATCAGCTAAGGAAGCACCTGGCTATTAAAGGTAGAGCCATCGACCCCACCTGCGAACTCTGGCTGGAGGATGATGAGATCCCATTACACGTATTATGTGAATGCCCTGCATTGGCCTGGCGCAGATTTAGCCTATTATGGAACCAACCCTGGTACCTAGTGGGCTGAATGACTGCCAACTGCGGGAGCTGTTTAACCTCTTCAGAGGGACCGGCTTGCTATAAGGAGTTGAGAGGGTTAGCACAATAGGCCCCAGTGGCCGCGGCGCTTGAGAACCTCACACCTCCAATTTAATCAATCAAATCAATCAATCAAGACAACTGTTCGCTTTACTATAACAATAATATAGTACCTCTATTTTCGTGAATCCTATGAACAAATGAAAGTGACGAGTATAGCTTTTTAGGATTTTGAAAATTGCGCGGTGTGTAGAGGGAAAGCGTTTGGAGTGCGATCAACAGGGCTCCTACCGCTTTCATAAAAAGCAGGCATGGAAAAGCGCCTCTCTCGAAAGAAATTAAAGTGATGTTGTTGATGAAAAGTTTATATATTCAACATTTTTAATAGAATACTTTTGCAAACATTCATTAAAGAAAAAATTACGGTCTCCATGTGTATATAGGTTAATCTCAGGTAAAATCATCACGAAGGAGTATCTGCTTATTGTCAGGAGTGCGCTCGATATTTTGTTTGATAATTATTGCCATCTTCCGCCTCAGGTCGCCTTTTGTAAGATTCTTTAAAATTTAATATACTTTCTATTCTATGGGATAGGTTTCAGTTTCGCAACATTCCTGAATTACGGAAAGGAAAATATTAGTCGTAGCAGGCGAATACCTTGAGTGCTTCAGTTAACTTAATTGGGTCAATCTGGTCGGAGGTGGTCACAGACGAAGAGTTATTGAAAAACTTTTACAACTATTAATGTGCGCCTAAGCTTAATGAAAAGTATTAACTTATTTACTGTACATTTATAAAGTAAACTTTCAAAAAAGTAGATTAATTTATTATTTTGTAATTTCTGTAAATATTTAGTAATTAGAAAAGTAACTTTCAGCTTCGCAAACCCTCATCTGCAACTAAGAGTACACTTTTTTCATCAAGTGCCATATCTTTTTACGCATCATATTGTATGTCCATATTCACGGACATATTTATGTTCTATTGTCCTGTCTCGCAATATCAGATTAGATAAACTTCTCAATCTGAACATAATAGTCAATAGGTTAAGTCAAAACTTAACTTTCTGATGAAAATCAAACAGTTCGCCTTAAATGTACAAAATAATATAATAAATCACGAAATTTATGAACTTAGCGATTGCCCCAAGCTGCGGGAAAAAAGATATTCGCAGCGAGCGCTCCTTATTGCCCGTAATCTAGATCCACTTATATAAACAGATCGACAGCATTCAACACCTTCGCCAATGGGAAATCATTCATTTTAGCAGTTCATATAGGTATGTACCTGTTGCCTTTCGACCGAAAAAAGACGAACGCACGCTTTCCGTCTTATCTTGTAAACTAGTCGAACGCCATCTAATTAAAATCGTGTACATATCACGATTGCAGCATTGATCAATATTTAAAATAATGGCAGGCTGCTCCGGAGTCAATTACATTCATTACGTAGACATTATGTTGGGGCTTAGTTACACTTTGCCAGAAGACGTCTAATTTATGTGCCCACTTCATCTTAATTGAATTTTCATACCTCATCTGGAAGATCTGAAACTTCCATGCAAGAAGCCGTGCTGTGTCAAGGCGATGTACTTTTTTCGTGTTTCTTACTATATACGAAGGTATTTAGTACAGAGAATTATGATAATATCGAAATAACGAGACAAAACGTGTATTCAGGTAGCGACAGTGAATCGACGATTTTGCCATTCGCGATCAGCGCAATTAAAACGAAAATGTTCTTAAGAAAATTGTCTTAACACGTTATCTTGCCCAGTCCGGTGTCGATTTCTAATCTTGCGGCTCCGGATCGAAAGTTCGCTGAGCTAAGGAAATCCCCCTATTATTCTTAATGACAACTAAACACCTATTATTTCCAGGTAAGTGACTATTTATGTTGATTTAAATTTGGAGTGATCGGAGCAGGAATAACACTTAAATTTGCCAACGGTGACTAAATGGTCACAAACATCTAAGAAATGTCTCGATCGATATTAAAGGCACGTTCTTTGCACACAAAGTGGTTTAGTCCAATCTTAACGAAATTTATTATTGCGGAGAGCAATGGACAGAGTAATAGTCCGTTGACAGTGCTACTTAGAGGCCTTAATACATATCTGGACTGAATGTATTTTCTCTTGATCGCTACTAAAGTTTTATGAGATTTGAACTTTAGCATTTGCAGTTTGTTAAGATATGAGTTCGCTGCAAATGAATTCTGCACAAGTACCCAGGCGATCAGTTTGTAATTGAAATCACAACTGATATTTTTCGAGACGTAGATTTAATGATGCTTCAATAAATTTTATAAATGATTACGCCGCGGCTTTTTATTTGCATATTTATGCCATACACAGAACTGTTCAGGTTGTTCCCATTCCGGTCTCCGGCTAATACTGCTTGTATGTTTTTCGAAATTTATGCTTAATGAAACTTGTAGAAACAACATATTTCGCCCCATAAGCGATATTTTATTAGCCAATATAAATTCACAATAATTATATTCATTAAAAAGTAATTGCAACATTAACATTTACACTTTCATCATCCAATGGGGAAATGTTGAAACTAATTTTCTCATGTATACTAAAACAACATCGAATAAATTTTTCGGTGTAAGAAATAGAGCCACATTCGGTGTTGTGTCGCACTGTATCTGACCATTGTAACAACCTCACGTGAAGACATGACAACTTCAATTAGGTTTCCTCATTACCATTGATCGTGCAGGCAAATAATGGCCTTAGCGAACCAATGCTAATTTTTATTGATGAAGGATTTGATTACCTAACAGACATATGATTACTATTTTATAGACGCCTTCTTAGAATCTAAAACGGCCGTTTAACACCGTAGCTGTTTACGTCCTGAAATTTTAAGTTTTTTCGCTGAGAGTTATTACAAATTGGGTTTCTTGTATTCAATTGGGCTATATTTTTCGTTCTTGCTATCATAATTCAAGAGTTAGCTACTTTTAAATTTTGTGCTATTCTTGGCTATCTTTACTTATTTACTTTACTTTGTTTATTTTTAACCCGCAAGACAAATGACAATTGAATACCTATTTATTAACTTTCCAAGTTATTGTAATGGGTTTGAAAACAGAAATTACAATTTTCATCATATTTGTATGTTTCAAGATCACTACAGAATTTTTGCTTTATTTTGAAAAAAAAGAATCTAAAATCGTTAAGCATTGCGGAGCAGATGTTAGTATCACTGACTGCATTCCAAACCTCGTGGTCTGAAGCATTTTTGATAAAAGCGTTCGTTCGCTTAATATGCAACTTCTTTGAACGATCTTTGAATTAATTTATGAATTCGTTTTCCTTTGTGAGAGTTATCCAATTGCTCCTGCCGCATCCTCAGGATGCGAGTTCTTTCTAGCCAACGTCTTCTCTTAGTCAATCTGCTTTGATACAATCACTGCATTTCATCAGCCAAGATGTCCACCAGTGTCACTCCGGCTACTAAATGCGCTGCCTCATCCGACGTTGTTCTACTAGTGACTCTTAAATCACTAGCTGGTACAAATTTGTTAGTGTTTCTCTGCAGTACTTCACCTATGTAGGTTTTGCCAAGATAATTGGTGCGTACAACAGTGTCGAGGTGATTGCTCTAGCTATAGCTAGAAATAGTTACCTCGCTAGTATAGGTCCTCTATTGTTTATCATCAGACGTGATAGTGAAGTTACTGCCTTACCTTCCTGATCACCTGCATATTCTAGGTGTTTTTGAAATTTAGCCAATCGTCTATCATCACTCCGAGATATTTTGCAAAATCTTTCGATATCAGTTCTTGCTCTTCGAGAGGGTACAGCATCGATCCTTGCGGCACTCCGGCGGCTTATAAAGTATTCCCAGTTAGCAAAGTTGATAGCTTTATCTACACTGAGAGTTATGATGACGCAGTGCTGCTTACCACCACTTTTTACACTACATTACACTTTTCTATTACATTCCCAGCCATGTTCACTGCGGTATCAATTGGATTCATGGTGGAACAAACCACTTAAAATCCATATTGATGTTCAGACAGACTTAGTGCTTCTTTCAAAAAATAATTTCATTCTGTCCAACAAACATATTGGGTGATATGAGCGCGCTTCTCTTGGTGGCCGCTTTTCTTTCGGGAGCAGGGAAATGCCTGGAATACCTGGCCCCGCTCTAATTGCTGCTTTGAGGGCTTTCTTAGGGGCATCATCCATTCCGGGCGCGTTGTTGTCTCCAACACTTCCGCACGTCCTGAAAAGTTCATCTGTCGTTGTTACCGCAGGTATCGTGTCTGTTCCCTGGCCCTCTGCGATTGGGATCGTTTATCCTTATAGGAAAGGGAAAAACGCGGTAACGATTTACTTCAGGAACACCAGGCAATTAATCTGTGGGCACTTTCTTCTCTTGAATTTCGCAGTTGCAGTTCTGTAGGCTCCGCAACACGGATTGGCGTCTACCCCACTATTCAGCTATTCAGCCTTCATTAAACATGTTGGAGCTACACCGTGTCTTTATGAGTTTCAATCAATCTCCTTTGACTTTTCATCATCTTATAAATTAGGGCTTCACGGCACCGAGACAAGACCGAGACTTTGGCAGATCTCGGTCTTGGTCTTGTCAAGGTGAAGACGATCTCGCTCTCGATCTCGATCTCGGCGAGATAAAGACCAGTCTCGGTGCGATCTCGCTCTCGGCAAGATAAAAAAGGGTTTTTCGGTGGAATAACGGGGAGCGAGGACAAGTGATATATCTATGTATATATGCATTTTCTTCATATTTCCATCGTCAAAATAAGGTAGCAAAGGCTCTTGTTTGCTATTGGGGATAAAGCGCAAATATCTGAAGAAGGAAATAATGTAGAAAGAAGCGATTGGGGAGAGCAGTGTATACTTATATGCCCCATAAATCACACAATTTTAATTTTTCGGAGCGACATAAAAGCTGAAACAACTAAAAAAAATTTTCCACAATAAAATGATAAAAACTAATATCTCGTCCACTCTCGTCACCTCAATCTCGCTCTCGGTATCGTACTGTTACCAATGATATTGGTCTCGCTGCCGGTCTCGGTATCGTGTCGAGACCGATACCGGCAGCGAGATTTATCTCGAGTATCGTGAAGCCCTATTATAAATTATTGCCTGGTGGTGGCTTGAGAGATACGATTATCTTCAACATGGCGACGTTGCTGAACTGTGCCCATTCTGGCAAGTTTGTCGGCCATCTTGTTCCCTGCAATGTTTCTATGGCCGGGAGCCCAAGCAAGGTTACGTTAAGCACACTACCCAAGGAGCTAAGTAACTCCCGACAGTCCTGCATCACCCTAGAAGATATGGTAACTGAGTCAAGCGCCCTAATGGCCTCCTGATTGTCTGTAAAAATGGCGAAGTTCTGCTCCGGTGAACGGATACACAGAAGCATTACACGCCTTCATAATCGCAAGCACCTCCGCCTGGAAGACGCTCGATGTATTCGGTAGACGATAAGACTTTGATATATTCAGTGTCTCAGAGAACACTCCTACACCAACACTTTGTTCCATCTTAGAACCATCCGTAAATATTACGGTATCATAGCTGCTGGCCGGTTTCGTTATTCTCCAATCGCTTCTAGTTGGAATCCTGACACTGAATCTTTATTCAAAATTAATGACAGGCATAATCGAGGTAGTTGAGGTATCGGCCAATCCTTTAGGTTCTAAGCTCAGGATATTGCTGTGTCCATAGCGCGTAGCAACTCAGCATCCAGATTCTTTGAGTCTGACTGCACTGCATGACACCTGGAATTTGATCTGGTGATCAGGGGGAAGTAGATGAAGAGAGATTAAGAGCTTCGATTGGGGTGGAGCTTCTTTGGTAATGCCGATGCAAGGGGTTTTTTGCCTTCTACTTAGCTTGGTTTGGTTATAAGCCTTTCTCATTGCACCAAACCAGTGAACCATAGGTGAGAATTGGACGCACCATCGCTGCGTAAAAGCGTCATCTTAGGTTTAAGTGCCCATGTTTTCCCAAAGGTACGTCTGGAGGCATAGATCGCTATACATGCCTTTTTTACCCGCTCATCTATGTTAAGCTTCCAGTTCAGTTTGGTATCCAGGATTACGCCCAAATATCTGGTACTGGAGGATAGTGAGAGTTGTTGGCCGTTTAATTTAGGTAAAACAAAGTTTGGTACCTTGGTTTTTGTGGTGAAGAGCATAAGCTTAGTTTTCCCTCGATTCACAGTCAGCCCACAGTTCGCAGAACAACTGATCACCTTGTTCAGGGCATCCTCCATAATCTCGCTGATATCAAAGGGAAAGAACCCTTATACCAGGATCACCATATCGTCCTCATAAACGACGGCCTTTACACCCCCTTGCTCAAGTTTCAGCAGGACCTTGTTCATGCCCATTAGCCATAACAGGGGAGAGAGAACCCCACCTTGGAGGTACCGCGGGAAACATGCTTAACAGGGTACTATACTTGATTGAATATTCAACTGTGCGTACTACTTCGTGGAGGTCTGTGTCTATTGATCTTCCCTTACAGTACGCGTGTTGGGATTTTGACATCGTTACACTACAAAGAATTTGGCTAAGATGGATATCAAGGACTCGCTCTAGTGTTTTTAATGCAAAGGAGGTTAGACTAATCGACCTAAGAACCTTTGTTAATTCGTGATATCGCTTTCCAGCCTTCGGGATGAAATTCACCAGACTTCGCCTCTATGCTAGGGGAACTCCATCCAAGTCTCTCTCTTAGCTTCTTTGATGGATTATAAATTATATTTATAGCATGTGTTAAAGATGTCCTTAGTGATCTTTCTTAGATTCGACAGATCTTCGTTCAACCAGGGAGGAAGGGTTTTTTTTGCTAAATGTATATACTTTTGTTTCCAAATCTTAAATAGTTCCAATATTTAGATTTGATATGGCTGTTAGTTTAGATTTGATTACACTACTGACCTTCTTCCATTCGGTCCTTTTAGGGTTCCTGAAGGGCCCCTGAAGAACAATCTCGGGGTTTAAATTGGAAAGTATCGAATTATGAACAGAGAAGGATCTTAACTCAGGCACTCTCCATTTTTCTACCCTAAAGCTACTCGCAAGCCCTAAATAAAGTTAAAATTGAGAAAGATCAGAAATGACAACGACATTTCTTCCCGAAAATTCATTTCAACAGTTGATCAGATCTATGTATAACTAGCTTTATGACCCGGTTTCGCTAGGGTAGAAATAGATTAACGGGACGTCCTTAGTTGCTGATAAATGATAGGTTTCTGAATAAAGAAGTATTTAACGTTAAGATTACGTACTGGATATTGAAAGTGAGGAAAGTGGAATAGCAAGCACAGTTCAGTACGCTTCCTTTTTTGTCTTACCGTCTTTTATTAAGACTTAAGGGTTTGTAGATTCGACACCATCATTCCACATATAGTTGAGCATGTGAAAAACATGGTTTTTATATATTTATGTAAGTTCACATGTCCCTTTGAGTGTCTGTTCTTGTTAATTGTCATGGCCAATGCTATTATCGAAGGTAACTGCAACCTTTTGAACTTGAATGTCAAATTCGCCATTATTATCGATATTCTTCTTTATTTCTATTTATTTACATGTAGTACGAGTAATTTATTATCATTAAATTATTAGGACACATGTTGTTTTGACAGTAGGGCGCAAAATGTTTCACCCCCGGTGTGTAATTTGTAACAGTGCACCATTACACAGTCTCGATGCATTGAAGTTACGAATGAATGGTACCGGTATCCTGGTTTTCAATGTAATCTTAGGCGAAGGTTCCCCTGATATTTCTAAAGAATTACAGGAGATAGGTACTCTACCTTGTCGTGCACCACTTGCAACACATTTTTTTTCATTTATTTGTTGTACAAGTTCATTATTCAGGCCACATAGCCACATAGCCACATAGAATGCTTATTTTACGTATTACTGCATAGATTTGGTTTATAGATTGAATTACATAAAGATGTGTAACTACAATACCATTTCAATTATATTAAAACAGATATTATATTTGTCCAAGCTATCGTCAATTTTGAATTTAGCCATGAAGACGTAACAAACAGGCAAAATCACATTCGTCTTAGTAATATTACAAGTCTTAACAGACACGATTGTGCCCCAAATCTATAAATTTTCATGGTATGACATGTGTTCCCTAAGGAACTGCGCATTTTCGGAATAGAAAGTATGTCATAGTCCAGGACATAGTCAATCTATCCGTGCGCAGGATTTACTCCGTGGGGGGGGGGGGGGGGCATTATCTAATTTCATATACATTTTAGGTTATATTTTTAGAATTTCAGTAAATATTGTCCTTATCAAGAAGTTTAGAAAATTTATATTTGGTGGGGGGGGGGGGGGGGGGGGGGGGGGGTTGAAATCACGTCACGTGTATCCACCCACCCAGTTTCGTTCAAATCCGTTCAACCGTGCGTGATTGCTTAACAAACATCTCATTTTTAATATTAATAGGATTATCGGTAGAAGGGTGGTCATTGACAATCCATGAATTTAACAACAAACACCAACAGTTCATGAGTTGGTACTGTTAAATGAATATAAATTTCAACAAAAAATATAAAAGAAATTCTGTTCTTCCTCGCCATAAGTAAAATTCTACATAAGACGTACGAATTCTTTGCGTAGGAAGCAAGGTCAGCAAAGTCTGTTCATTAACCGGCGACCATACGAGAGCTCTGAATGCACCTTTAGAATGCAATCTAAATTTTCAAGTGCCAATTGGCTGGTAAATAGATGGTCTTCTCGTGAATTCCTATATGCGAACATTCTTACTTTGTAGCATCAGCAGTAGCATTGAAAGTGGTCTACGGAATTCATGAGTTACGAACACCCGCACTAATACTCTATAGGTACTACAAGATTACCTTTTAAAGTTTGTGATTAATTGCCGCACGTTTAAGTGCACAATGAATAAACGATTTGTTTCCAATTTGCCTTTTGAACGAAAAAAAAATTAGAAAAGCACTCACGGAATGTATGGGACCAGAGGTTTTATACCGACAACCCACATTTTTACGATTTTTATTGCTAATGTCTGACTTGACGATTTTTGAGTAGGACGATGCGTATTTGGGAAAATTTCTTGATAACCAAGAATTTGATGTCAGAGGTTTACTTACCTAGACCTGATTTTTGAGATAAACAAAGTTTGATTTATTAACCAGTTTTTAACGGTTTTATTGAAGTTTGATAAATTGCTTTCCGATGTTAAAGAATTGACTGCGAAATAACGAAACATATTAATAATTTGTATCTTGCAAAGATATCCAAAGGTTACATAGTGGACGTTCTTTGTATGAGATATCAAAATGGAAAATACGCGGAAATGTCCGGTATGCCAAAACCATAGCTATCATTAAGAAGTTATATTATAACGTAACAGTTTAATTGAAAACAAAGTTTTAACTAAATGAAGTTTTAGTGTGAGTCTTGAAGATAACACAACCAACTTTCTAGTATGATGAATATTGAATATTATGAACACAGAAAGTCTCTAAAAAATATTAATTTATTTTTATCAATACACTAGCTGCATGTGCCCAGCGTTGCTCGGACTTTCGGTGAGTGTCGTTCCTGATTATTTTTACATGTCACTTCCTTCACTTCATGCTAGGAGTGCTAGATGTATCTCAACTCTATAGTATTAAATGACATATGGAGTGTGATTTTTCATTTTAGACACCCCAAAAACTATGAATTCTACATTGACATCGGTAGATTTCGATTATTTTTTCTGATATTTCTTTTCCACCCCACGCTTAAGGCTGTCTTCTTCTTGCATCAAGAGTGTCATTATTCTTCTTAGCGACACCGAAAACTATGGATTCTCACAGTTATATCGATCGATTTCGATTTTACATATCACTCTCTTCTCCACATCCCCTTCATATCGGAGTATTATCACCAAATTATTTAACGTAATCGGGAGTGTCATTACGTCAAAAATGTGTCATATGTCAAGAAACCAGTGTTTTTGCACTTTTAGGTTAGAATATTACAAAAACTTGACGTGATAGAGCAATTCTGAGCCCGGATTCGGTTTCAGCGGGAAAAATGACCTCGGAAACAACTATTCATTGTCCAAGGGGAAAAATCTCGCAGGCCTGTGAATTAGATTTTGTTTAATATATGTACGATGAGCTGCGAATGACACATGCCGTTTGCTGTTTGTTTTTTGCCGATTGTCAATTGTCAATTTTAAAATTATGTTGAAAGAAAGAAAATAATGTAGAATTGCAAAAATGTTCATTCAAATACATTTGCCGGTACGACACGCGCGCCACCTACAGTAAGTTTATTGTACTATGCCTATTTTTATTTATTTATTTTTTAATGGAAGCGAGGAAATGCATTTACGCACCTAGGGGGCCAAGGCCCCCCGTGTGCCAGACTCACCTAGCCAATGGCCAGTCCTACCGGCTAAAGTCCCCCTCCCTCCTCCAGAAGGACCTCCACGGAACCGTCAGGAAGACACTACTTCGTGGCGGAGTCCTATAAAATAAATAGCCTAAGACAAGGCACACCAGCCAATAGGCGCTCCCCTAAGAGCCCCTGCTTTCTCGCTCCCCTCCAACAGGTAAGCATTGTTGTCTCCCTCCTTTTGGCGAAGGATCGCTCTTACGAAAAAGGCAATTCTTCGCCAATGGTACTCCCTCTGCAGCATGACACCGAAAATATTGTCCGGGGTCATGCTGCCCGTCTGCATCTCTAGTTCACCCTCCAACGGACACACTCAAAAATGTGTGGAGGGCGGAGTCCGATGGAGAGCCACAGTGTAGGCAACACGGGATGGACACCTTCCCAATGCGGTGAAGGAAGCCCCGGAAATGCCCATGCCCCGTCAGAATTTGGGTGAGGTAGTAGTCCACCTCGCCGTGCTGACGGTTCAGCCAAGTGTCCAACTTGGGAATTAGCCGAGTTGTCCACCGGCCCCGCGGCTCTCCATCCCCACCCTGGGCTTCTCTCGGTGGATGAACTGTCGCTCCCTGGCTAAAAGGTGAATGGGTATGACCCCTGCGACCTCTAGCACCGCCGGTTCCGAGACCGTGCGGTAGGAGCTCACAATGCGGCGCCGCCCGGCGTTGAACCGCAAGTATACGTTTGCGATACCTTTCCCAACGCATTGCGTCGGACCAGATTTCCGCTGCATAAAGCATTATGGCCTTAACGGTGCGGAGCAACAGGCGCCTTTTGCAGGGTCTGGGTCCTCCAATGTTGGCCATGACTCTGCTCAGCGCCGCAGTCACCGCAGCCGCCTTATCAGCCCGGTCCTTGATCTCGTCCCAGAAGGAGAGCCTATAATGAAGCTCACCCCCAGGTATTTGATCGCGGGCCGCGTCTGAACCGACAGGCCCCCTACCCGCATTCCGATCAACAGCGGAATGCGCTTCTTCGTAAGAAGGACGATCCCGGTTTTGTCAAGTGCCAACTCCAGTCCGTGGTCGTGTAGCCAGGAACTTACCCGGCGCATTACCTGCTTGAATCACATCTGTGCTGCTGCAACATCTCTAGCGGTAATAACCGCCGCGATGTCGTCAGCATATCCAACCAGGAAAGACCCTTCAGGCATCTCCATCCGAAGGATCCCGTCATACGTATAATTCCATATGTAGGGACCCAGTATCGAGCCCTGGGCCGCCCCTGCCAAAAGATCCCTCGTTTCTGGTCCATCATCCGTCTCAAAGGTGAGGGTGCGGTCCCTCATCATCCGTAGTAGATACTGAAGGACCCTGCAGTCACGCTCTAGCGCCTTGAGCGCGTCTCCCCACCTCACCGAATTGAAGGCATTGCGCACATCCAAGGTGACCAGCAGGCACACCGGGTGAGAATAATAATTTCCACATTCGGTGGCCCGGGCCGCGTCGACTACCTCCTCGATAGCATGAACCGTCTACCTTCCTTTCCGAAAGACATACCGCCTCTCGGAAAGGTCCCCAGCAGCCTCGACAGCCGCTTGGTGGCGAGGCTTCAGGAGCTTCTCCAGGAGCTTGCCCGCTTTGTCGAGCGGCCCGTATGACTCGGTACCCCTACTGGCCCCTTTCCCTTTCTAATAAGTACCAGCCTAGCGGCTTTCCAGCGCGAGGGAAAAACTCCCGCCTTCAGAGAGGCATTGTACATCTCTAGCAAGAGCTCTGGATGGCTCGCCGACAATGCCTTTAGCACCTCTGCCGGGAGCCCGTCGGGCCCTGGCGCCTTCTTATTTTGCAGACTTTGCAAGGCTCTCGTAAGTTCCTCCAGTGTGAAAAGAGGAACGTCGAGTTCCCCACGGACCACGTGGTTTGGTTCCAGCGGATGGAAAGGGAAAAAGGAGTCCAAAATGGATCGGACCGTCTCCGCTTCAAGGGGATCGTTCGGTGAGAACGCCCCCAATTTGCGGAGGACGATCCTATACCCCAGTCCCAAGGAATTTTCATTTAGGTCCTCCCCCAGCCGCTGCCAGCATCGACGCTTACTCTGTTGGATGGCCCTACGAAGGCTCCTCTTCGCCGTCTTATAGTCGGCAGTTCTGCGGGCTGCGCCAGGATCGCGTGGGCCAGCTCGTTGAGCCAGCCGCCTGAAACGGAGGCATACCCGCCTCAGTTCCGCAATTTCAATCGTCGTACTATGACTACAACCTTCGCGCAAGTGCGAGCAATAAGTTGACAAAGTAATATTGATTTTTATTTATTAGAAGAAGAAGATGTAATAAAAAATTAATATTATTCGAGTCATCCCCTTATCATTAACAATAAAGATTATTTATAGTATTATTACTATTTTTGTACTAATATAAAAAAGTATGAGATTTTATTTGATAAAAACTTTATGAAAATATAGGCTTCACCCCTAGCTGCCCTCATCCACCTCAACCTTAGTGCAGCGTTTTCTTCATAGTACCAATTAGGGAACTTAGTCTATAAAAACCTTAGAATATAAAACAAAACAGGAATGGCGATGGCGTTTATGAGTCGTGTACATGAGAGTGAGTGGAAAGCCACCTACAAGTATTTCCAGAAGTACTTTCGAAAGTTACTTGCTAGTGGACACATGGCTTAAAACTAGTGTCTCTAATAGAATTTAACTTTAAGCATGTTTTCTCTTCGACTTAGTTCCAAACAATAAGTGTAACTTGCTGAAGATATAAACTGTTTTTAAAAAACCAGTTGAGCCGGCTTTACAAAAAGAGTTAAAAATTATTCGAATTTTTTTACGATGGCAAAAGTAAAAAGTAAAATAACCAAGCAATGACCCATTATTTAGAAACACCCTGTGCATGTACAAATTCCTTCACCATAAATCAACAATGTAAATAAACTTATTTGGGAATTTCTTAATTGCAGAGAGCAACCGAGTCCCGCGTAACACTTCTTAGAAGGCATTGAACTTCCAAAAAAGGTGGATTGGCTTTCACCACTGTAATGCTGTTTATATATTCAAGTGTGCAAGAACTCCGCATGAATCACATGCCCACGACCATCAGATCTCATATCCATCTGCTCCGGATGCAGCCAATTTTCAACCGACCTGACATAAATAAATTGCAAGAGTTCATCTGCATCCGCAATTGTACCAAAAAAATCCAATCAGGTAAAAAATAAAATAAAAGCAACAAATCTCAATTTAACTCGTGACTGAGTTGAATTTTGTTGCGCGACAAAAATCAAAAAACCGCGCGAATGAAAATTCGTGAATGAGTCGCGATTGCAGCGGTCTGGAAATTTTGCGGAGACACTTTAGCACGGGCTTTCATAAATAAAGAACGAGCATACCTTGTCCAATTGAGGAGCTAAACACCGCACGAATTCCGATTTTTTTTTTATTCATTGATTTCCGGATTTGATACCAACAAAATGTTTTTACATAAAAAAATATGCGCACACAACTATTTTTTGTGTTTATTTTAGCCGCGATTACGTGTGCTGCTTACACCTTTCAGGCCTTAAACGTGCAATGGCAATCGGCTTTTGTTAACTTTTACCTGTTACTGATGCTGCAATGTCTGAAGCTTGTTTAGTTGATGCAGATTTCGACGATTGCTAAAGCCCTGACAACCTTTGCCTCGGATAGAAAAATGATGTTAGATAAATTTTAAGTCCATTTGTTTTCGCATTTTTTGTTTACCAAACCTTGCAGAAGTCGTGCCTCGAGCATAAACTTGATAAGCTCTTAGTATCAAATGTCACGGAGGATATTACAAATCTCAAGCACTCCTAAATTTTTTTCTATCAAAACTTGGATCGCTTTTTAAGATGGACGCAAAAGATTTCAAGCAATAATAAATCAAAACCCACCCACGATACTATCTTCGTCTCCAAATTACGAGGGAAAAGTAAAGAGATCAACAGTTGAAAGAAAGTAAGCCACAGTTATGCTGAAATCGACGAACACCTTAGAAACGTTGTATAATTAACAGCCCTCATAAAGAAGTTGTAAGCCAGTAAAAAATTTGACAGCTTCTTAAGTTCTCGTCATTACTCAGTCATGGAGGAAATGGTCTGTGTAGGCGGTACATTTATTTTTTAAATACTTTTACTTTTACATTTTGAGCTATGAAAACCAAGTTTTAATTCTGCCCGTAAAGTCAAGAGGTTCATCTCATTAGTAAAAGACAGCAGTTAAGCCTTCTCTGACCTTCTAGCAAGGCCGTTTTCTCTCCAATTTGAATGATCCATTAAAACGGTTAAAACCTTTCTTGATTAAGGTTACTAACAAGTGTTTGGTGTCAATTTGTGAAATGGATTGCAAAACGGATCAATGGAATAGTCCAACCGCATGGACTTCCGTGCGTTAAATGCATATTGCTTGTTCGCGCAATATTTGGCCTTACTTGATTTTAAAAGAAGGCCTCAGATTATTATCAAAACGACTATTAATAAAATGATTTTAATATTCGGATGAACTTTCCAGTGAAAGCCAATAATGGCATATTGTTACCTTTTTGGTATGCATCTCTCGCTCCCTCTAGTACCCAGTGGCTATCAGAAAGCCGACCAGCCTCACATAGCCTTAAGGTCTTTTGTGTTAACAATTTCCCGGAACCGCAGCTGAATATTAGTATAGGGTTTATAATAAATATAATAAATCTGAGAAGCCCTATGTTATATGCTAGATACACGATAAGCAGGAATGCTCATTGCTTCAATGACGTCATTCGAGCGATGATCATTGCTAAAAATTCCACATATTTTCAATTTTCCCAATAAGTTTTCATAGTTCACCATAGCAACCGCTCCAAACAACAAGTAGGAATGCTCATTGGTATTGAATGAGCTTGCAGGGACGTAATTCATGCAATGACGATAGGAATGATAATTGTTCCTATAACTTGATGACACACAGACTGTGCAATGATCATTCCTCCTCGAATGATCATTCATTCTTATAGTGTGTCTATGTTAGCATATAAGCAACATCATCCAGTCCTCCAAAAAAGTACGTGCATAAAGCTTTGTACCTTCTCCTGGCCAGTCCCGGGCGATCGGTAAGTAAATGCTTAATGCTTTTGACTTCTCCTGCAAAAGCCATTGGTGAGGATCCGTAAACGTGCGTGTTTTCCGAAGAGACAGTGTTCAGTAACGGTGCGGTTTCTCCTTAACATGAAAGCCGTTCTCTTAATGATCCAAACAGCCCACAGCTGAATTGACATATCGCCTGTTGTCAGATTGCTCCATCTAATTCCCTTCCGGCCAAAACCATGCTAACGCATGAAAGGGTTGCCCCCTAGGATTTGGCCACATCGTATTAAAAAAAAAATAAAAAAATAAAAAAAAATCTTACCTTAGCAAGCTGAATAACCTTGTGGTCAACTTCAATTTTGACTCACTCTAGAGGCCAGCCATTGGACCGCTCTATATATCAAGCATTCTGTTGATAACCCTCCTTTGTAACCATATCAGCCACCTCATTCCCCTTTATCCCAGTATGAGCAGAGTTATACTGCGTATTGCTTCTAAATTCTGAAGACTCTTCTGACGCCTGCGTACCACTGTGCCCTTATTACGTTTGAGTCCAGCGCCTTTATCGCCGCTTGAATGTCGACGTAGATTCTTACGTCGCTACGCTAGATTTGGGCGGGCTAGTAATAGACTTGCTCCACCCTGGTTTGACAGAGAATTGAAAACTCTTAGGAATAGAAAGAACAGACTTTGGAAAAAGTACCTTCGTGTTGGCAGTGTTGGCTCCTGGCAAGAATTTAGTATTTGCCATGAACATTTTATAAGCCGTTCTCGCTCTCTCTATGAAGAATACCTTCAAAGTTTAAAGAACAGATTATTCTCTGACCCTCGTGCATTTTTCGAATATGTCAACTTGAAGAAAAAGGTCAATAACTATCCATCGACTATGGAGTTCGGGGGGATTTCCAGCAATAATTCTAATATTATCTGTAACTTATTTGCTGAATCTTTTAAGGGTGCATTTGAATCATCTGAATTCATTCCGGATGGTAGAAACTTTTCGCACATAAATAGTCAAATTTTACCCATGGTATCAGTTCCATCTATCACGGAAGAGATCCTCTTGAAGCATATTACTGCACTTCCAACTGACTTTTCTAGTGGTCCTGACGGGGTTCCTACAGCAGTCATAAAGAAATGCTCTTCGGTTTTATTATGGCCCTTGCTGTTTCTATTCAGGAAGTCTCTCTCGCGGGGCCATTCCCCAGAACTCTGGAAGATGTCCTTTCTAATTCCTATTTTTAAGAGTGTCAATAGAAGAGACATTTCCAATTACAGGCCGATTGGTAAATTGTCCTGTATTCCTAAGCTCTTCGAACTGTTAATTCAATCCCAATTATCCGATGTGTGTAAAGGCTTAATCTCCACTTGGCAGCATGGTTTTCTTCAGGGTAGGTCCACGTTTTCAAACTTGGTTGAGTTTGTTTCCTACACTGTGGGTGGATTCACGGATGGTTGCCAAACTGACTGTATTTACACTGATTTTAGTAAGGCCTTTGATAAGCTATCTCACTCTGTCATTGCCTTTAAATTGGCTAAGTTGGGTTTCCCGCTCTCGCTTATTAGTTGTATTAAGTCGTATTTATCTAATAGAACTTATAGGTTACGTTTTCGTGACGCACTCTCTGATGATTTTGAGGCTCATTCTGGCGTTCCCCAGGGCAGTCATCTGGGTCCATTGCCATTCATCTTATCTATTGATGATATTTCGTATTTGCTTCATAGATGTAAAATTCTTATATCTGCTGACGATATTAAGATTTTTCTCCCAATCAAATCTAATGCTGATTGTGAGCTATTGCAATCAGAGTTGCACATTTTCTATGAGTGGTGCTGTAACAACATTCTTAAGCTGAACATTGAGAAATGCCAAGTTATGTCCTTCTCGAGGTCTCGCAGCTTCCGTACTTTTCAGTACATGTTTGAGGGTACTGGTATAACTCTATGCTGGGATTTATTTTTCGGTGGTCCAAGGAATTTCCCAGCCCTCAAATAAGACTCCATCTTTTTACGTCCCTGGTTAGACCCCTGCTTGAATATGCTAGTCAGGTTTGGTCTCCGGATGCCACATTAAACGTATCGAGTCTGTCCATTGCAGGTTTGTGCGATCGGTCCTGCGTTCTTTGCCTTGGAATGACCCTCTTATTCTACCACCTTATGAGGAGCGCTTAGGGTTACAGCAACTTGTTACACTCGAGAATCGTCGTCGGGTTGAAGATTTGATATTTTTGCATCAGCTTCTGCAGGGAAAGCTAGATAGTGTTGAACTAGCTTCCAAAGTATTGCCTATATAACTGTCCTATTCCCTACGCAATCGATCACCTTTACAAATTGCTTTTTCACGCACTAATTACGGCATGTTCGAGCCTATTAACCGCATGTGTAGGTCTGCTAATGATATCGGAGGAATTTTTGATACATGTGTGGACAAGGTGACACTTAAAAGGAGTATCTACAATTTGTAATTCATTCTTTTGGTCGCACTAGTTTTTGTTTAATTTCTCGTTTTTGTTTGTTTTGCATTTAGATCCTTCTGTATTTGAATGGAAACACTATTATTATTATAGAACGCATGTATAGAGTCGTGAATATGTGTCCTCTTTTTGACTTAACTCTTACCAAGGATTAGCTGTAACGATCTCTGTTGTCTATGCACCTCTGACTGGTGTGGGTAGGCTTATTTTAGTGTGTTAACTACTAATGTTTTTTTTTTGCATGTTGGTGTGGGAGCCTCAT
Source organism: Leptarthrus brevirostris (assembly GCA_964036015.1). Classification (NCBI taxonomy): domain Eukaryota; kingdom Metazoa; phylum Arthropoda; class Insecta; order Diptera; family Asilidae; genus Leptarthrus; species Leptarthrus brevirostris. The sequence continues at coordinate 129,163,950 of OZ038371.1, read as the reverse complement.
TCGCCTCAATATATTTTATATTTGGCGAATAGGTAAAATGGTTCTAGGCTTCTGCCTAAGAAGTGCGCCTTCTGAGTTAGAAGGATTAATTCTATTAGTCCGGAAATCGATACAGTCAACATTCGTATGTTTAGGCAATCCGCTGTCCCGCTGTTCCATTGTCTTCCACTTTCATTACATCCGTGAAGATCGCTATATATGTCGTGGTGACACCATCATCCTCTCCGCAACTCCGCTCTGCCTGGGATTCTAGCAGAGAAGGTTTTTTTAAAGCTCAGTGTAGAGGTAGTGCAGTCGGTGTTCTTCTGCCGCCAGGATAGATACTTAGTGTCCTGCTATTGCCACGGTCAAAATTTTTCCAAAATTAAGACTCTTTCAGTGTTATGGCGCTGCGTGCAGTTATCCTTTTACGGTGGTCGTCAAGTGATGGAAAGTGCAAGATGGTCTTCAATGCCGCAGTTGGCGTTTTTGTAATTGCTCCGGAGGTGTCCAAATAGGCAGCTCTCTAGTACCTGTAACTCCTTGCATGGGGCAATTGGAAAATTAAAAGTCAATTGTAAATTAAAAATCAAAAGACGAAAGGAAACTACATATTATAAATGCAAGTTGTACAGTAAGATTTTCGAAAAAGCAAATACTAAGAAATATTAAAAGAAATTGATATGTATGTACAATTCATTGAAATCTACAAAGTTTAACTAACTGTTAACTTACTCACCAACATAAACTTAGATCTACGCAAAACGAAAGAAATTATAAATTTTGTGAAAAAAAATTGTAAAAGATTCTCTCTGAACCTGCTGAAACCACATCCCCTTCTAGTCTCAGTAGGAAGAACGTTCCACATTCTACTACCTCAAAAAAAATTGGTGCTCAGTTATTCGATAACGAAATTGTGGTACTAGTAAAGAAGCAGTAATTTTTGATTGAGTTAAGCTAATTTTTTCAAAAAGATACTTTGGTAACACGAAACTCAATATATTTTAGTATAGGGCACCCAATGATTGAGTTAGTGCAAAAGTACAAAAATCTCACATCCATAAATAAACAAGGACAATAGCAACATCACCCTGGTTTCAAGTGGTGTAAAAAGTGCATATAACCAGAGCTGCCGAAGAGCTCCATATATTTCAAATACAATGCCCTTCACATAATGACACCAAAATAACGTTTTGTTAAAGATAATGCTTAAGTTCCTTACCGTGACCTTGAAGGGTATTTCAATGTCATTCAAAAAGATTTTAAGAAAGTCCGTTGTATCAATGCACTCTCGATAAATAATAATAGATTCAGACTTGGATGCGTTGAAAAGTAGTGTAAAGGCCTCTCAAATACTTTGGATAAAAATGGCAATATAGCTGTAGGGCGATAGTCTTCAACTATAAGATGTATTGGGAATTCGATTTTATTCGGCAACTCTCAATGGCCATTTTAATGCTATTAGCGGAAAATAACAATCAGTTGCGGCCGATAGGACTCGAACCTGCAATTTTAGTGTGAAACGCTCATGCGCTTCACATCACCGACGACGAGAAGAATTATTATATCACAGTGTCATCTTATTTTTTTCAGCTCTTTCGCTATTCGTCCACTTCACTTTATTGGAAATATTAATATGCCCTGTTACACGCACCGCAGAAGAAAATTTATTCTGGCTTTACACAGATGAAATGTTTAGAAATTCTCCTCAATTGATTCGTGGATAAAAAAATGTACTAGAATTTTGTTCGTATAATAGAGACTTAGACTTAGAATTTAAGGTGTCTGAACCACCGACATTACTCTGCAAACTCCAATTCCAGATTTCTTACAATAATCAGTAAAGATATTGTTTATGGTAAGACATCTCTAATCAGTAGTAGAAACCTTCAAATATTATCTAATTGAGATCCCTTTAGTTTTCGAGGTCGCTGATTACGAATTTGAATTCAAATTTTGGAAAGATAAAATGGCGGATACAATATGGCCGATACAAAATGGTAGAAAAATTTATTGAGGAATGATTAGATTTTAATATATTTAACATTGAGTAAAAGTAAAAAATAGCAATAAATCTTGTAGCATTAGGGTAGTTAGGCATGAAATAAGATGGATACGAAAATTTAAAATGTAAATGCTGATATATTGAAATGATGAAACGTCATTATCATAGGTATTATCATCGCTCATTATTTTATTGTCGTTCGTTGGAGTCGGCACATATATTTCTCTCTTTTTTTTATACGATGCACATAACTTTTATTTTAGCATCATCTCTGTTAGACTTCTTTTCGAAATTGACGAATATTAGAACACTACAATCGTAGTTTCCAAATTGTTAGATTTTTTGATATCGATTTACTGAGAGCTTCATCGACTTATGCGCATGTTCTGTTCCTAGTCCATTTAATATTTGCAATTTAAATAATCAGTAATCGCTTGTCTGTATAAATTGTAACTTAATTTGGTAATGATTTGTAAAAAATATTAGAAAATTGCAATTTTTGTATTTGACATTGCTAGCCAGAGTAGCGAATCCCCTTACCAATAATGTTGTAATTAAGTGGTGCAGATTTTCTATATTCATTTTAGGCTATTTAAACTTTTTCCTGAGAGTGGGCTAACTAAAAACATGACCTCTTATAAATTTGCTGAATCCTGAGCTGCCTTCCAAGCAGCTTTAGAAGAATCTCAGGCGATTTGATGTTTGTGACGGGGAAGGAAATAAACCTACATGTACCTTTGATCCGAATGAGTTTTGAATGCCCTGTTCACATCACGGGGGTTGAATGAAGTTTCAGTAGATTTATTTGAACAGACTGTAGGTGTGTCCGAATCCAACTTTTCTTTCCGTTGTATGGGGGTCGATGAGCTGTATAGGGCTATACTCTCGATAAAATCTGACGCTACTGGGCCAGATGATATTTACCCTCGTTTTTTGAAAATAATTTTGCCCTTCATTCTGCGTCAACTACTGCATGTCTTTTTTTTTGCGTGAGGGGTGAAAATCTTCCAAAGACACCAGGACACCCGATTGTCTCTGGTAGTGTGAGATTTTTACTCACTAAAAACACCCCTCTAGGGATTTGCAAAAACAGATCACTTTATCCGGGACCCTTTTCGTCCCTACCCCCCTTTGATCTCAGCGAGAGAGATCCGGACTTATCCAGATTTCTTCCCTCACTTCCATTCCTCGGGTCAGCGCAAGCATTTGCCTATAGGACACCTCTGCCATTCTTCCTTCTTCCATCGAGTGGTGTCCCATCAGCTTCCTTCTTCTGCTTGCCAGTGCAGGACACTGGCACACTATGCCACCGTCTCCTGCTCCTCCAGGCACAGCCTGCAGATATCATCCTCGAGAATGTTCATCCTCTTTAGATGACGTCTGAAGTTACCATGCCCTATAAGTAGTGCCGTCAGCCATCCCAAGGTCCTACGATCCATTTCCAGGACCTCCCTCTGTTCAGCACTTCTTGTCGCCGCAATTGCCATCTTAGTCTGTCTGAAAGAGTCCACGACGTTCCACATTTCCCAATGCTCCCTCGTGTCCCACTTTCCTATCAGGCCCTGTGCCGTGCCTCTGCCTAGCGCAGTGACCTTGCTCAGGACCTAGCAAACTCGAAGCAGCCCCTAGTTTTACCATTTTCTCATTTCCTTCGACCCCCGCGTGTCCTCGGACCCACGCAAGTGTCAACTCATTTGATGAAGCACACGCGTTTAGTTTACGAACACACTCCAGTGACAGCGCTGTGTTGAAATACTGAGGTGTATATCCTCAGGCAAAGGTTCAGGTTCAGGTCATCACAGAAGATATCTGCGCCCGCTCTCCCATCAATTCTGGATCCTTACGAGAATATTGTATTGTACAAGGTTTTCAGGGAGGGGCCCATCCCTTATAAGCGTTTCGTGGTGCCTATCAATTACCCTTACTTTGCTTATACCACCAACAGGTATTTCAAATTCCGGTATCTCATCTTTGACCAGTTCTAGTATTTTCCTATGCCCTCAGTTATCACGAGATCTGCACCAGTTTGCACTTCAATCCATGCGAAGAGCTGCTGAAGCAGCAGTTCTCTTCACATATATATCTAAAGGCAGCAAACCCAGTATCATCTTTAACGCCATTGTCAGCGTGGTTCGAAAGGCCCATGTTATCGTCCCACACGCTAGCCTCTGAACCTTACTCAATTGCCTTTTTACTGTGGGCTTTGAAGCGCTTGACCACTAGACCACAGAGGCATAAGATAAAATCGGTCTCACTATCAAAGTGTATATTCAATATACGGCCTTTGGCGAGATGCCCCACCTCCGCCCACACACCCTCCCACATTGATGCAGAGCCCTGTTCACTTTTTGGATTTTCTCCTCAACATGTCTTTGCCGGGTAAATCTTGAATCTAGGAATACCCCCAGATACTGGACCGAGCCCGAGACCGTAAGTTATTCCACAAAAAGTTCTATAGGTCTAAAGTCTAGATTCTTCCTTTTCCTAGTGAGAACGATTAGATCAGACTTCTTTGCATTTATGAAGAGCCCTGTTCCACACACCATTGCTCCACCACCCTCATACCTCTTCTTATTCTACCGCATGTCTTAAATTATTACTTGACCTCCTCGTCCTTTCCGCGCATTTGAAAAATGGCCACTGTTTTAGCCGTTCCCAAAAAGTCATCTCCAAATGAGGTCTTTTCTATCTAAGGACCTAGAAAGGTTGATGTGTTCGCAGATAACAGAATATCCAGAGACAAATGAGCTTCTGTGTTTATGGCAGCCTGGTTTCCGGTCTCAACATAGCTGTGAAACGGCTTTGCTCAAAGTAACACACGATCTTCGCATTGCTCTTGATATGAAGCATACAAGTATTCTGGTATTGCTTGACTTTTCGAAGGCGTTTTATAGTGTTGACGTCCCTTTTCGGTTTCTCCCCATCGGCTATCTGTATGTTACGGAGCTTTTTGTCTGATAGGTGGCAGCAGGTTAAATTGGGGGATAAAGTGTCAGCGCCTCTCCCGATTGCATGTGGAGTTCCTCAAGGCTCTATCCTGGGCCCTCTTCTATTTAGTATTTTTATTGATGATCTTCCGGGAGTGGTTAAGGATGGGAAGGTTCATATGTATGAAGATGTGCAGGTTTACAGTAGCAGTCCCGTCGATCGGCTGAACTGGAATATTGAACGTATCAATGGTGACCTCAACAGAATATATAACTGGTCAATCAGTAACAATCTCAGTCGGAATTCTCAGTAGTCACAGTTTGTATTACAACAAAACAATTCTAACTCTGATCGTATTGGATTATCTAATGTTTGGCTTAACGATTTGCGGTTGCTGCGCGTGGATAATGCGAAGAATCTGGGAGTGGTTTTTGGTTCTTCGATGAAATGCTGTTATCACATCAATCACACTTTTGGAAAAATTTACGGTGGACTTCAACGACTTTGGCTGTCGGCCAATATTCTATGTAGAAACCTGCGAGCAAAACTAGTCAAAGCCTTGCTTCTTCCTCACTTTATGTTTGGTAGTTTAATATTCCCCAGGCTTGAAAGCTCTTGTAGTCATAGACTTAACGTCGCTTTTAATGACCGTTTTATATATGGGCTTCGACGCTTTGATAGCGTTTCTTCTTTTATTCCGCAATTCTTGGGACACTCATTGGATAACCATCGGTCAATAAAATTGCTAATTTTTATGTATAATTTAATTCGCAACAAAGCACCTAAATATCTCTATGAACACCTCGTGTTTCTAAGTTCCTCTAGACACCATAGTCTTTTTATCCCATGATTTCATAGAACGGTATTAGAGCACTCTTTATTCGTTCAGGCTGCTCGCGCTTGGAATAACTTATCGACCTATATTCGGAATGCAGGTTCTCTCGACAGGTTCAGGATACTATTGTTGACGCATTTCTCAGCATTATAATGTCTAAATACTCTTGTAATGATTAATACTGAAGTTATAGCTTTTGGTTAGTGGGTTTTTCGGCTTGGCTCCTATATCACGAGTAATAGGCATAAGTAGTTAAAATTAATTTATTTTTGGTTCTAATATATAAGATTTCTAATTTGTTGGTGGTAATGGAACCTCAGTAAATGATATCGCAGCCGTATCCTTTTGCATGGCATATGAAGTTGTAAGCCTTAATGTTCAGGACGAAATTTATTCTGATCACTTTCCAATCAGTCTTGTCCTGAATATAAACTTGGTTTTGAATGAGAGAGAGAAAAATTTAGAACTTCTACCAAAGTTGAATTGGAGTGCTTAACATGTTTCTGAATATAGGGATAGGATTAGTAATATGCTAGCAACATTCTCATCAGATCCTCTGCTGGACTCTATTGAAAATCTGAATAATATCATAATTAAAGCTGCTCGGAAAACAAGTTGTATACAAACAGAAATGGTCTGACAGTGAGTGTTTACGATTTAGAAGCTTATCCTTCAAGTGGCTTAACATAGTCAGAAAAACAAATTCCAATTTGGCGAGAGCAAATTAATTACGAATTACAAAAACTATAAAGAATTATATAAATCTTGGTGGAAACTAGCTCGTGAATTATGTGGCAAACGGTTTATAGTGGGTGCATCCATTAGTACAGACTCGTTTAGAAGTCACTTCCAGACCTTATTTAATCCAACGCAGAGCTATAACCCTATTATATAAGCTGCACCTAGTATACAAGATAAAACGCTTAATAGACAGATCATAATAGATGAAATCATTACATGATTGGGTAATTTGAAAGATGGAAAAACTCCCGGAATGGACTGTACACCATATGAGTTTTATAAAAATGCGCCAGAAATTTTTCACAACAAGTTAGTTCGCATGAACTATAACTCAATTTTAGAGAAGGAGGTCGTTCCTCATAGTTTTACCAGAACGGTAATTTTCCCAATATTCAAAAAGGGCGATCCTAATAATGTTGTGAATTATCGGGGCCTCTCCTTTATGGACAGTGCAGTAAAATTTTTACCAGCGACTAAGTAATTGGGAAAGAGCGCATAAGATCCTCTCAGAGAGCCAGGCTGGATTCCGCACTGGTTACTCAGCAATTGAAAATGTGTATAACCTTATTAGCCTAGTAAAGCTGGCTCATTGTTATAATATAAAAAAAGTGTATGCATTTTTCATTGACTTTAGGTCAGCCTTTGACACAATTGTACGTACCTCTTTATTTTAAAAGTTGTATAACTGCGGTATTTCTTCTAAAATTATTCGTATTTTTCAAGAGCTTTATAAAAACACTATAATGCGCAAGTATGGGATGGCGTGGGACTATCCGAAAGCTTTTCAATGAACTGCGGGGTTAAGCAGGGATGTGTACTTAGCCCATTATTGTTTGCGCTTTATGTCAACGATTTAGAAGATTACTTAGGACCAGGCTTTCTCATAGGTAATGTGGAGGTTAAGCTTTTGCTATATGTGGATGACATCGTTTTATTATCAGATGATCCAGCCAAACTACAGAGAAAAATAAACAAATTGCATGAATATTGTCAGCTCTGGAGCCTTAGAGTTAATTTAGAAAAATCCAAAATAATGATCTTTCAAAGAGGGGCTGGTCCAAGAAAAACATTTGAAAATTGGGTTTTTAATGGTGAAAGCATTGAAGTGGTCAAGAGATATACGTACCTTGGGGTCACTGTTTCTACAAAGTTGTCTATGACTGAACACCTTAAACATCGCTTGTCTCTGGCTAAAGTTAGTCTTAACTCAACGTGGCAATATTTCATTAGGAAATCTAACATAGCACACTCTCAACAAGTCAAACTATTTAACGCGGTCAGCAAGTCCATACTCTGTTATGCTTCACAGGTATGGGGCTACAAGCAGTATGATGACGTTGAAAGGTTGCAGAGATTCTTTTTGAAAAAATTACTCCTACTGCCTCTCCAAACCCCAAACTACGCACTCATACTTGAGACAGATTTATCGAATCTATACATCGACACGTTAAAATGTAATTTTAAATACGTGCTTAGGACGTTATTCCATTACGATATTGATAGGCTCCCTCACAAGATTAGTTGGAAAATTTTGGAAAAAAATATCTTTTGGTTTGAAATATGGCAAGACTTAGCAGAAAAGCGCAATGTTGAGTTGAATGCGGAACGAGCCTCGTTTTTAGAACTGAAAGAGAAACTCTCACGAATTGTCGAGCTCGAGGAGATATGGCTAAGGAACAGGGCTTTAAGTAGAGCAACGACTACAGTTAGGCACGGCTTATACGATGAACTTAGCTATTCTGCTGAGCAAAACTACTACAGAAATGATTTTGCGATTAAGAAGATAAGCCTGGTTTTCAGATATACATAGATGCGGTCTTTTAAATTTAAATGCTAGTCCATGGAGAAGGGACGGTAGTAGTCTTTGTTCTCTCTGCAATCTTTTGGAGGATGAGGATTTGTTGCACTTCCTTGGTGTATGTCCTATCCTATCAGAATTCCAATCAAAATCCGGGAAAAATAAATTATCTGAAACTGAAGTTATTGAGATTTTGAATGGAAAGAACATGTACTCGGACCTTTATCAGTTTGCTACCACAGCCTGGAAATTTAGGGAATTCCTCGTATCTGAATATAATAATTGATTAACTTTTATTGCACTTCAGCTTCCGCTTTTTCTTGTGTGTAATATACAGTCGCTCAATGAAATTGTAGTATCGCCCTAAGCGAGTTCTAGATACAAATATATGTATATACTTTGTATTATATTATCTTACATACTATATTGCACTATATGATATTTGATATTGTTGTCAATCTCGGCAGACGGCTCTAAGCTATTGTCGTAGTTTATTAGAGTTACTTCTTAAATTAGGTACAAGGTAAATGAAATAATGAAATTTAGTATTCAAATTAACAGCGAATGAATAACCCTAATTGTATTTTATTTTTCATGAATTTAAGAATTATTATTAAATTTCTAATAAGTTTGCTTTACCAACATGTTGATTATTTGAATTTTTTTAATCTCTTCCTATTCTTTGTTACCTAATCTTCAGGTTTGAATTAATGTTTTCATTTTCTAAAAATTGTTACTTTTAAAATATGACATAATTGTTCTATACGCATTACTATTGTATTCACTGGTTCCATATGTTAAATGTACGGTATAAGATTGCTACATCTTGTGTACAATATTCATAATAAATTTGATTTGATTTGGTTTGATTTAAAAGTGTTATTTAAGTGGCTACTTTTACTCGTCAAGTTGCACTGATATTTTAAATATCTTCATTGAAATAATATTCTGGGTTTCTGATTTAGTATTTGTTGTTCTTAAGATTTGTTAGCTTAGCTTTTAAGATACAAGACAATAGGTGTCGTCAAGGTAGCTTTATTCAACAAGTACAAGCTCTGCATTCATTAAAGTCATCAGACACTCAACGTAATTTTAAGTGCTACTTTGAAAATTGACTAACGAAAAGTCCTCAACCTTCGCAGATTTCGTGCCACTGTACTCCTCTTGAAGATGCAAATTGGTCTTCACATTCCTTCCATATCTGAGATTGCAAATTGCTCGAGCATTAATCGCCGTGAGCCATAAGTCAGACTCATCTTCAAGTTAGTAAAGAAGCTCTTCATATTCGACCTCTATGCACGATCCTTCACAAAACAGCTCTGCAAGTCTTAAGCAGTATAACAAGTGGAGTCTATGACGCCGATACCCAACGAAAGATTCCTCACATTGCGATCCCATTGTCAGCTAATTGGCTTGAACCATGTGAACTTTCTTTCGTCTTTTAGATTTTTTCTTCTACGTTCAGGTATTATACGTAAAGATTGAATCAATTTTTATTGGATAAAACTTAATCTGCACTTTTTCCAGTTTTTCTTGGGATCAGAACAGTATCTTCGTCTGATCCAACAGCTGCAAGACTTCGTCGTTCTGAAATTGCGTAAAGTTATTTGTATCGCTTTTTTTTTTGTCACGTACATTTTTGTCAGATTTGATTAATGGATTCCAGCTGTACCTCCATTTTCGTCTTATATTTTTTTTTTAGTTTTGCAAGTAGAATATTTGCGAAGCTCTGCAGCAAGGTCTTTCGTTTATTGATGGGAAAATCAGCAAGGTGCTTTTGGAGCATCTTTGACTTTTTACTCGTTAGTGCAACAGTCGACTTCTTTTTCTCACCTGCATAACTCCGCGAAAGTCAACTATTTAATTTATATCTGGTCTTTGTTCGTGGTCTGTTTTTGCATTTGTGGCACTAAATATTTCTCAATCCCACCGGCCCACTTCAAAGGGTTGCGCGTGCAACAAACATCGATTCTGTTCGCCCAAATATCCATCACAAGTGAAAACTAGTGTCACACGGTGATCTTTATTGGGTTGGACAACGCATTATTGTCGTATTTGACGGTCTGACCGTACACTAAGAAGTTAAGTAACGAGTACACGCTAACTGCATCTGTCCCAAATGCGACCGCAGTCAAAGCGGAACCGCCGATGTCGCCAAACTTACGATCTTTGAAAATGACAGTATAGAAAAGGAAATCTCTCAACCGTTTACGTTTTACTTCCCTTATACAATGGACCGATTCTTGAATTAAAATGGACACGTGTGTTTTCTCCCAGGTATTCCTTTGATCCGGCAACATCTGGACGTTCATAAACGCCGGCCTGGCCAAGTATAATAGTATTCGACTAGCCGCAGTCACTCAATTGAGCGGAGCAATTTTTCTTTTGATCGAGTTTACCTGCAAACACAGTCCGGTTTAGTACATTAAGGTACCCGTATCCAACCAGTTGCACCATTTCAGTTTACTATTTTCCGCAATTTCCCTACATTGATGTCGATTTGTTTAAACGTCTAACAATTCCGCTGCTCACCAGGCATGCTCTTAAGCGATCTTTCATTTACCTCAACTCCTTGCGGTGCGTTATTGTTCCGCATTTATTTCGTATGAGTTATGAGCTTGCTTGATTACCTTTATTAGGCAGACACCGAGATGAAGGAAATTAAGGAAATTTACTGCAATCTCCGATTGTACCTTAATAAATAAAGTCATCAATATGATGTCTTTATGCTGCCCAGAATTTAGAATAATTGCAAAATTAAAATCTGAGGCTGTACGATATTATAAATTTCACGAATGATTAAGTTACAGCGCAGCACTCCCAACGCTTACCTATAAGGAATAGATTTATATTTTCGCTGAGTTCACCTATGCAAAGTGGATGCTGAGCCGTTATTTAATAGATTGAAAGATGAAGTTAGGCTAATTGCTTACATTTGTTGGTGGAACTACTACGAGAATTGCGTAATTAATAGTGAACTTATAGAGAATGAATTAAATAAATCACAATTACCTGTACATTAAACAAATGCTTTAATAATTTTGCTGTTAGGTAATAAAGTAAACACAGGTACACAGATGATTAGTAAAAGTAAATTATGTATGATCCGATAGATATTAGGTCTACTCAAAAGAAGCTGCGAAACATATATCACGCAAGAAAAATAGTATACACAAGCTTTGTAATTGTAATATATTGTTAACGTCATCTTATTAAAAAGGCTGCGGCCGCTACTTGTAGTTGGTCAGTTTCATCTCATTAGAAAATAATAGGGCAAGTTAGAAGCTAATAGAAACTGTGACGGCAGCTCTTCTAAATACTAAGGTGTGGAAATAGCTGGACGTCTCGAGGAACACGCTACCGTCTGCCAAGTTGATTTCAACCACAGACTACTCTAGATACAAGCTTGGAAGCAAATACGAACAACTGTTCATTGGTTTTTTTATACGATGTGGCCAAAGCCTAGGGGACAACCCTTTGATGGTTTCGGATGGCAGGGAATTTAGGGTAATGGAAGCGAGGAAACTTGAATATCTTGTTTGCATTACTGCGAGCTAGACAACAACCCAGAGACTTAGTGCACAGCTCACGGGGAGATCTGGTCGCGAACCCCGGACCCATGGCATGGCGGTCGTGCCGCTCAACGAATTTATCCAACTCCGTCTCCGTTTTAAATAAACAATGGAGAGTTTATCGGGCACTTGGTAGAACATATTTGTGATCAAAACCATTTTTAAGAATAATGAAAAACAGTTTTACAATTAATTAACCCAAGGCCTTAATTTTTGTTTTTCTTTCTTAGCAATTTGTAAACAAAATTCTTCGAGTATTCATTTTTTATTGCTATTTTAATAATTGTAAAATTTTTAAAATTTTCTTTGTTTAGTGGAGTATTTATTAACTTATCAGTCATGAAGTGAAATGAAGCTTCTTTTATATCAAATTGTTATCTCACACCTTTAATTCCAATTTGTTATCTCACTTTTTAGTGCGTAATGAAAATGTTTGTATTTTAGGAAAAAAAAATTTATTTATGGGTACATTATTTTTCGTTTGTATTCAACGATATTTTAAGTCTTTAATTCCTTTTTACCAAAGATCGTTATTTTTGGAGGTTATGAAATCCTTAAAATAATTTTTTATGGAGTGTCGATTAGTACATCTTTAAAGTTTTTAGATAGGCCTAGACTTTTGAGAAGGAAGAGATCTTTTGGTGAAGTCCAGGAAAATATGGTGGATGTAGAAGAATTTAATATCCTAAGTCACTCAGCTTTGAAATCCTGATATGGGTCCATGTCTTTTATTCTAGATCATTAGGCCTAAGTTTTCCATGCATTTCTTCAATATCTTGACAGTAGAAATCCACGTCGATAGTTGTACCATCAGGAAAAAAACGGTAATGCACGAGTCCTTTATTGTTGAAAGGATCTTCCTAAAGTGCCTTTCGTGACATATATATTTTCCTGGTATCTCACCAGCATTCAGCCATTGTTATGATCGTAACGTGGTGTCGTCGAGGATCCGTTTTTCATCGCAGGAATTCAGGTGATGCAGAAATGGCTCCCTATTTTCACGCAGGTGTAAAGATATTGCGACCTCAAAATGCCTCAATTGGTTTCGCTCACTCACAATGAATGAGAATAAAAGCCCCTAATCGAGTTTTCTTAACTTACAACAAGGTGCAGACGTTGGAGGTGATCAAGGGGAGGATGGAGTATCCTCTACCTGATAGATAGGAAACAGAAATGGTAATGGACTCTATGGTCAATACTCTCACTAAGGTGCTAAATAAAGCATACCTGGATACCTGAAATCCTATCTATTAGCAGAATAAAAATAAATCCAGGTCACTATGGTGGAATGTGGATATGGTAAAGCTAAGGGCGCAATCGCGCACTCTTTAATGCGACTAAATAGACTGGAGGCTACCGGATGTGCATATATGAGAGGTAATGCAGAGCTATCACATCTCAAAAAGCCAGCATTCCTATACTAAAGGGAATTTGGTAGAGACAGTGTTGTAAGTGATTGCAGGATCTCTGGAGTTAAAGGAATATACCATTGGTGCCTTCCTGGACGTTCAGTATTCCTTTAATAATGTGAAGACGGGAGCCATCTATAACCGACTGAGAAGGATGGGCCTTTATAAGGGTCTATGTGACTTCATTCATTCAATGCTCCTCAGTATAAAGGTGCATTGGCGACTCAATGGTGAGGAGATCTTTAGGCAGACGAACACCACAGAGTCGGAAGGGGGGTGGGGTGCTATCACCACTCCTGTAGTTAGTGGTTATGGTCGAAATCCTGGATAAACTAGAAAACAGGGTTTCCTGCTTTCTGCATATGCGAATGGGCTGGTGATATTGGTATCCGGCTGATCCTTGCCAACGATCAGTGAAAGGCTCGAGTACGCCCTTGAAAAGCTTGTAAATTGGCCTCTAATAGTGGACTGAGCGTTAGCGCGTCATAGACGGGAATTGTTCTTTTCATCAGGAAGAGGAAAATACCAGAATTTAGGCTTCCAATGCTGGCAGGTAAAAGTATGTCGGTGTAATATTAGACTCCAAACTTAATTGGAAGAGAAATATAGCAGAGCGTATATCAAAAGCAAACGTGGCCTTCTATGCGTGTAAAAGCATTTTTGGGGTCAAATTGGTACGCAAAGCCAAAGTCGTACATTGCATGTACACCACCGTTGTTAGACCGATTCTTTGCTACGGCTTACTAGTTAAGTAGACAACGTTGGATAAGAGGTGTAACCTAAACACTCTATCTAGACTACTGAGAGCAGCCGGTCTGGGAATAACTGGGCGTCTGAGTACCATGCCTACACCGGCTTTGGCAGATCATGCTAGACCTATTTCCTCTGGACATATACTGCAAAAGTAAAGCAGCAACAAGTGCAATCACGCTGAAACCTGGAAAGTGCTGAAAGAAGAAGTTGTCAAACAGCATCCTTCTGAAAACAGACTGCTCCGATAATAGATCGATACGGACTTTCGGGTCCCAGAAATGTAATACACAGCTACCTGCTAGAGAGGAATCGGACAGGAGCAATTTGGTGGAAGCACCAGAGATCTCCATATACACGGATGGATCTAAAACAACTGCGGGGACAGGAGGGGAAGTATTCTCCAGCAAATGTCACTAATATGAACTGTCAGAAAATCCAAGTGGCTTTATTAGTAGCTAGGTATATAGGCACAATATGGATATTCACAGTATAAATGCGGGTTCCAGACCAGTCAGGTGCTGGAAGCTGTGGTGGTGTATTACTTTGTTCAAGATGAGTCTAGGTGAAATTTCCATATGTCACAGGGTGAAAACACACAAAACGTCTTGATATCTTATGCCCCATAAGGGGTTAAAGGAATTAGAGAGATAGGTTGACCGTATGCTGTTAAAATTCCAATCGGTATCCTTAAGACAGATATTGCCTACAATGCTAATCATTGGTGGACTAACCGAGCCATATGTTGTATTACCACACAACTGAGTACATGAAAACTAGGGTACTAGTACTAGTAAAACCGACGCCTGCACTCTAATAGGGGTTATAACGGGTCACTTAACCATAGGCAATCATGACAGAAGACTGGGTCGGGATGCAAACAATTTCTGTCGTGCCTATAGGGATTCGGAGGAAATTGAATTAGTTCACCATGAGTGCCCTACCCTGGCGACTAAAAGAGGTAGGCCACCAGGTAGTTACTTATTTACGGGGCCTACGGAGTTGCAGTGCATAGAGCTGGAAGCCGTACTGAGATTCATGAGGGAAGCATGATGGTTATGAGAACATTGAGAAGTACAGGCCTTTTATGGGACTGAAATTTTGGTTACGTCGAGGTGTGCGTTTACTTGTTCTTTTCTCCCCAATTATGTCACTAATCCGCCTACTCGTCGCTGTAACTAAGTTTTCTGATTTGTACGAAAATAAAGTGATAACACAGGAAATGAACAACTCGCATAAGAGTTAGGGAGAGGTAATAAAAATAAAGATGGTATTATAAAAGAAATATTTACTGTCACTTTGCTGAATATGTCGTACTATCATATGCATCATATGCTTGGAAACGTGAGGTGGGAGGGTTGTCTTTATTAAAGAGATTGAGTTAGTACTAATAATTTAATCATACAGACTCACCTCGGCCGTTGTTTTTTCGGAGTTTCGCAGCACATGCTTGTAGAAAGAGGTTAGGTTATGCCTCTTACAATTAAGTCTCCAGCCCAATGTTCTAGAATTAAGGCTTCATCTAGGTCTTCCTTTCTTTTGGAAGGTCAACCAATTTTCTGTAAAAAACTTGGAGTTTTGAAGACTTGCATGAATGCACTTCAAGTTTTTCTTTGGCTTTAGCTAAGGCTAAGGCATCGGAGTCTTCATATTTCATCTTATAGAGAGAATTTTCAGGTTGCAATGAAAGATCTTCACGTTTGACAAGCCTGATTTCTTCGATTTAATGACTACACTCTTCAACCAAGGGAACCGCAGCATTATGAAGCTGCAGGCTATACTAATTCTCGATAATGCAATAACTTCAAATATTGAGCTTTTAGAGCATTAGAAGGCACCGTGCTTATGATTGCAATATAAATGGTATTTCTAACTGCAGCGCAACAAGCTTAAATTGCGACCTGTTATCCTCGGACAAGCTAGGCCGACGAACTTATGCCGGAGGTAGGCTTTGGGCCATAGGAGCAGTTGTTTCGCTGATTTTTTATTTTTAGCAACCTATTCGAAATTTTACAAAACAAAATGCACAAAGAGCACCACATATGTTTTAGGGAAATCGCACTTACCTTTGAATAGTAATTTAGTCCACATAGGTAAATTGTTTAAAGTTATTTTCGGTTTGAGTTAATGGGAATTTTAATGGGTCGTTTTTTTCGTGGTTTATATTCTTGTTTGCAAGTTTCAAGTTGTACGGACATTAGTGGAGTTGCATATAAAATATTTCCTAATTAACCGTGTTACAGCTCCGTCCCAATTATACGATTGCCTATCATTTCAACCACACATCTGCGAGTTATTGAATTAGTTGCGATGAGTATTCAAGTATATATTTCACTGAAAGTATCTTGTCTAATTCCATAAACTACGAATGATATTGCTTTGCACTTTTCTCTAATTGAGAGTGAAAACGTAACTTTTGCTTTCATTCTTTTGCTGATGACTCGACGTGGTAATGGAAGACCACAACACCTCTGCCGATTACGTAAAGTAGACCAAATTGAGGTCTTGCTGCAATAGAATCTTGAAAGTCATAATATCCACGTTAAATCGCATTTGTGCCATCGACATGATAGCACCGCTGCTTTAAGTTAATGTCCATCATTAGGCGGACTCACAGATCAATGTGGTGAACAGTGCTTTGACTTCTGATTTGGTTTTCCTTCAGCATAAATATCCATGACTTGTAGGTCTTGTTACTGTTGGAAGCCTGTGTACCTGCATCTATTTGTGCCCATTGGCACTTCTTTAGTCAAAGGAAATCGTTAGTTTTCAAGCTTAATTTTATTTAGTAGACGGTTGCGGCGGCACCCATGATAACTCAGGTGCTGAGCAGTATGCGAAAATATCTTGAACTGGTTTTCCATCGGAATATAACTTTCACTTTTTAGCTCGGTGTAGCGGGTGGTGATCTCTCGTTTGAAAGCTAAACCACCTTATGATATAACTTAGCCGACATGGAATTTTCTGCGCTATTTCAAAGGTGACAGACTTTATTGAAGAAAATTATCAAATTTCTTTTGACACCCTGCCAAGCCAATTATAAGCCTTTCCGTAGAGAACCGGTAAAAATCGTTCAAACGGAAAACTTAATCCTGGACGTTCAGAAAAACGAATGCATTAGAAGGCGATAGACAGTTATCGATAAAGTGAGAGAATGATAAATGGGTGTTGTTCCAGTTAACCAATATTCGACGGATATACGATATGTACATTATTGCATATCATTACGACAGCTATTTGCTGAGTTTATGACTATTTGATCGCAGTCGACATTTTCCAACTCATGAACGTTGGATCGATCATGTATTTAAGGGACCTCCTAACATGGACCTGTTGAAATTTCTCCAGCACGATCGCACCTGATCTCAATTTAATACATTCTCCATGTGCACATTGCGGTGCAACCGCTGGTATTCCATGTTCACAATAATAATAATAATCATAATCGTTACCATCAGATCATGTCGGCGGTAACTGTGCAGCGAAAGCGAAAGTTCTACGGCCATGCAGGAGTAATTAATTTCAATCAAAATTTTTTTTATTAAACACGACAGCGGTTTACATTAATTCGGTTATGCGATTTGTAAGTCCATTTAGGTTGATTTTGTTTATTTTTCTGATTTATTTCGAATTGCTAAAAACGTGTTTATGGGAGCGATCGTGATCGATATTATGGGGACCGAGCAAATTTAATGTGGCACTACTTTACTATTAAGAAAACCAGTGGGAAATGGGAAGTGAAATGTCTTATTGTACTTCATTGTTACACGGGCTTCCTCGAAAACAATTTCCGGTAAAATAGATTGTCTTGGCTTGAGAAAATTTTTGGGTGTTGTCTTCATCTCGGATTTCTTGACGAATGAGATTCTTTTAGGTCATTGCTTTGATGTTATTTCACTTAACTCGTTTGTAATCTGTCTAATTGGAAAAAAAGTTCTCAGGTATTTCACTTAAGACAATAACACTTAATCCTCGTTCAAAAACAATTTAATTTGCAAGTTAAGTGAAATAACTATTAACTCGATATCATTTTCATTCTCAAGCAGCTGCAAAAGCATCTAAAGTGGTGCAATCGTTAAAAAAATCGACTTCAAGTCAAAGCTGTTGCTTCTTCATCAGTCTTAAGTACTGAAGAAATGATTTTCAAAAAAATTGTTTATGACCATCAAATTTTTTGTTTTTTTTTGTGAGGGAGGTGAAATGCTTTATGCACGCTGGGGCACTCCTTCCCAGCAGTGTCCGACTCCTGTGGCGCAGTTTACCGACAAAAACACCTCCCTTGCTCTCCGGACACTAGCCTGGAACCGTTTTCCACATTACTTCAAGCTAGGTCCTTTCCTTTAGCCCGTCATTCGACCATCTCTGCGGCGGCCTGCTCGTCTAGGTCTTTCTTTTTCCTGCGCAGGACATCTTCTTCTGCGGTGTCCGTTTGGCCTGGGCAATAGAGGCACTCCGGTGACACTACCTTTCCAATTCGGTGAAGATACGAACGAAAGTACCCGTGGCCACTCAGGAGTTGGGTTATGTAAAAACCTACCTCTATATGCCCTCTGTCGATCCAGGGGCCCAGATCACTGATGAGCCTCGCTGTCCATCGTCCCCTGTTCTCTCTCCATCTTTGTTTCCATCTTTCCATGGTGTAGGACCTTTCCTCACTGCGAACCGTTGCCTTGTCCATTTCTGCCTTCCTGAGATAAATCGCCCTTCGTTCCCTGGCGAGCAGGTCGATGGGAACCATCCCTGCAATCATTAGGACAGCCGGTTCGGAGACAGTGCGGTACGCTGAGGCCACTCTCAGGGCTGCGCGCCTTTGTACCTGGCCAATTCTTTTCCGATATTGCTCCTTACTTAGGGCTTCCGCCCATACCTCTGCACCATACAGTAGGGTTGACTGTACTGCTGTCATTAGGAGGCGGCGTTTGCTCGAGCTTCGACCTCCCACATTATGACCATCACATAGTGGGAGCAAATACATCGTGGCCTAGCAATTGTAAATTTATGACATTGATCCTGAATTTGTACAGAGCATGAACATTGATGAAAAAGAAGCACAGCTTTTAAGGCCGTGATTGACAATTTTATCGGAAATAACAAAGATCCGTATTAACGAAAAACATAGTCCAAGGGAAATTGAGTAAACTTAATTAACCTGGCTGTAACTTGAGCATTGAATTACATTTTCCCTTTTCCCATCTTTAACTTGAAATTCAATGAAGAAGAAGGAGAGAGATTTCATCAGGACTAGGGATGGGGCATCGAACTGAGAAAATCGATTCAGAACGAATCGATCTGTAATTTTTTTCGAAGATTCGAAGTTCGATTAATCGTCTTAAAAAGATCGATGTTCATAAATCGATTCCATTTATTTTAACATTTCAATTTGAGAAGCACAAATTTTGTGCCGCTTCATTAGGCACAATTTGTTATAACCAGCAAATACCGGTGGACTTCACATGACAATAAATTATATTTTCTTCACCAAGTGATTAATTTGTCAATCCTAAAGAACTAAAAATAAGTGATGATAGTTCAGAAGAAGGCCTTGCTCCAGACTGGATACCATATAGCGGAAGGGCCTTAGATTTAACCAGGCATGCACTAAAATTGAATGCTGCCAACTGCACTGTTTGGCAGTATAGATACTAATGCTACTCACTCATCCAGATAACAGTACCATATTTTAGAGATCCGGAACGCATTTATCTAACATTAACAATATTTTAGGTACGAAATTTTAAATTTGAAGGTTTATTACACGAATTAATGTTGATGCAAACAAATTTCCACGTGAGCTTGCTCAGTTTTATTAGGGCGTCGCGTCTTGTCTTAAATGGATGGGAATCAGAAATAAATAAATCGATTCGGACGAATCTTTCCCCCGAAAAATCGATTCAAAAATCGGCAGATCGAAGGCTAAAAGAACGATCCGCCGAGATCGAATCGAAGATCGCCCATCCCTAATAAGGACATTATGGAGCGAAGATATCAAGGCAGGTGCGACAAAAATATGATGGCCGACTATTCCTAGCTTTTCATGCGGGAAACACTTCAACAAGAACGTAAAAACTCTGTCAAAAGAACTTTTCAAGATAACTAATTTTAATGTTATAATATATTTTAAATAAAGATTTCAATGTGATATAAGTACTTCTTTCTTTAGTTTCCTTACCCCTTGTGGGGCAGAGGGTGGGAGAAGAACTTCACGCGATACGAGACAACAACAATTTGCTGTTAAACTATAATAAAATTTTTGTAAATTTCAAGGATTTAAAAATTTTATAAATAAAAACCAAATAAAAAATATAAATATTAAAATAAAACATACCAAAAGTATACTCGCCATCCCTTCATTTCTGCGACATAATGTAGGTACCTGTACAGTTTTAAAAGAGGGCTACGGAGCTAATTGGTTAATAGATAATCGAGATGAAATGTTAATTTGAGCTAGTACTGAAACCGAAGCCTCGCAGATTGTAGCACTGGACGCACTGGATCGCTGCTTGCGATCTTCATTCCAGCACATGCAAAAGCCACTAAACTTTCGCACTCGGGAAGTTTTTAGCGTACTTTCGGAACTAGACGTGTCCAAAGCTACTAAACCTGATGGTTTCTCGTCCCTAGTTTTAACCCTTTGAGTGCAGAGCAGGGCGTTCGAGCTCAGTTTCCATAAAAATAAAAATCTTTGGCTCTGAAAGCGTTAAAATGCTTCCTCTACTTTAGCTAAACCTCTGCGTAAATTTTTACCTTTTATATTCAACAAAAGTTTTTCCATGTGCACGGAAACTTGCTCATCTTCAGCCGATACCTAAAAAAGGAAGGCATGCGACCCCTCTGAATACAGGCCAACTGCACTAACTTCGGTCTCATCTAAAGTTTTTAATCACTCGTCAACTCTCAGTTTATGAAATATGGATAAAAATAACTATCTTATCAACGATTGCCAGTAGATTGTAGATTGGAATCATTATCTCTATAACTTTGCAAGGCATGCTGCCCTTCTAACTAAATTAAAGCATTTGGTCTGTAACCTTACCTCTTAAAATGGATAGAAAGTTATCTGTATCAGGCTGTACTACTATTCGTGTAGTATTTGACGGAGTTACCTCTGATCCCTACGAAAAAAAATGGCTGTGTATCTCAAGCTTCACTTTTTTCACCAACTTTATTTCTTTTTATTAATGACGTTTTATCTATTACTCGCAATTCTATTCATAGTTCAGTCGACGCTACAGAAACCTAATGAGAACGCATGTTTGCATCATAACACAATGACATTACTATGATCCTCGCTTGGGGCAGATCAAATCGCGTTATGTTTAATGCAACAAAAACTCAATGATGTTTAATGTCCCTTAAAAACACGCAGCCTACCCTCAACCTATTTCAGTCGACGGAGTGAATATACCCAATTCGTCTTCCTAAAACATCTTGGGTATTGAGATATCCAGAAATCTTAGCTGGACCGATCATATATTTGCAATCGCTAAAATTGCTATGAAATGCTTGGGTTTTTCTGCACAGATATAAGAAATATTTTGGTCCATCTAACTTAGCGTTGATCTACAAGTCTCACATGAGGCCTAGGCTAGAATATAACTTCCATATTTGGGCAGGGGCCGGACATACCGCATTGTCCGCGTTAGACAAAGTTGAAAGAAAAGCTATAAAGCTAATTGGCAAGCCAACAATCTCTGATAGCAATAACTTTCTGGAGCATCGACGGAATGTCAGTTGTCTCTCACTCTTCTGCCGCTATTTCTACGCCCAATGTTCAAATGAAATTACTAGTCTGATGCTCTCACCCCTATACCCTCCAGGTCGAATTTGGGCATACCGTAAAATTTCGGTAATCTTTTCTAAACAGGTCAGCACGAATATGGAACAGTTAACCATCTTCTGTTTTTCCCTCATCGTATGAGTCCGAAACCTTCAAACAAGGCGTCATCGATAGCTCCATCACTCAACTTTTTATCCCGTTTCCCTCACCCTTAATTCATTTCCTGCCAAAGCTGCGCTTTAGTATCACAGGGCATCCCCTGAGTTTTGGTCAAATTAAAAAAAGAAAAAGAAAAATAAGGGACTGCTTGTTATAACCAATTGACAGGGTGTGACTGAACTCCTCTTTTGGAGCCATCGTTCCTCAGTGTCCTACGATGGTATTTCTTCCCGTCCTTTGTAAGGCATTCCTGCCTCTTGGTGTATGGCCTTTTCCCGCCACTGTTGTCGTTATCTTTTTCGCCTTTGTGTTCGTTATGTAAGAATAGGTACTGAGAGCGTTCCTGACGCATTTGGGAGAACCGGAGCGGACCGATTCGTGGTGTGTTCTTGTGTTGGGATCGAGGTAGAAGGTACCGGGGCGGACTGCCTTACAGTTAGTTTTATACTAGAGGTGGGCGCCACAGGTGCTAAAGCAGCTTTCCCCGTGGTCGATGGACCCGGAAGATCCCACTAGGTTTGTATGTCCTTTTTCTTTACTTCATGAACCCACTTTTTCACCAAAATTGTACCTACCCATTCATTCTTATAGTTCATCTTACATTTCTTTAGGGGGCATTCCCGGAAAACAACTTTAAAAAAGCTGTTTTTATTGTTTGATCGTCTTCTTAAGGGCCTTGAGACGATTATTTCGATTTGCAAACTATAGCTTTATTTTTTCCTGAAATTTAAATAATTTAATACCGATTGCAAAACTTTGTTTTTCTCGGAACGCAATTTTTCAAAGTGGTGGGCGTGATTAAGTGAGGACTTTTGAACCGATTTGGCTTATTTTGTTCATTATATCATTCACTATCGAATGACGTGGTGGTTTTTCGATTGAACAATTTTCACCTACTTTACATGCATTTTACTCCTGCAATTTCTGGACACTTACCTTTAATCCGCCGCCATTTCGTAAACAAAAAAAAATTCGAAAAACGCCCACGTCATTCGATTTTTCTATATATGTATTTAAATTAAAAAAGCAGTAAATTTTTTTTTCAGATGTAATATATTTTCGGAATCACGCCCGTTTTGGATGATTCTTAGAACGCGCCTGTAAACGACATCTACGTGACTGCCGAGAGAGAGAAAATTATAAAATAAGTATATTATAATACCAATAAAGAGAAAAATCCTTCATTCAAAATGCCCCTTAAGTACCTCAGCTCAGAAGCCATCTACTGATAGGATTATTACAGTGATAGTACCCTCTGTTTTCCTTTTCAATAGCCAACCAGGACTTTGGACCAATGAAATTCATTTTCCTCAATTGCCCTTAGTGTGGCCACTTCCCTTGGTTGGAGTTCAATCCGATGTGGTCTTGTCACCACAGTTGATAGGGATGGGGGATCGAACTGAGAAAATCGATTCGGTACGGATCGATCTGTAATTTATTTCCGATTTCGTAGATCGATTAATCGCCTTAAAAAGATCGATATCTATAGATCGAACAGATCGATTCAATTAATTAGAACTGTTTCTCTATATAAACATATAGGGTCAGAAGTAAACCAATTTATTAAATAATAGAAAACAGCCTTTGTAGCTTACAAATCTTGATTAAGCAACAATGGGTATTTCACAAAGTTTTTTTTTCTTATTTGAAAGTATATACTAATTCTGACTCGTCTTCAACCCAACGAAAATTTTACACCCCAAAAGTAAGAGGGAAGCACAACTTTTGTGTCGCGCATTTGCAAGCGCAACTATTTTTTTTTATAATAGCAGAAACATGCCAGGAATATTTTCAAACAACGACCCCAAAGCATTTCGATGTCTGATTTCAGAACCTATTCCAGAATATTTTATGAGTATGCACGAAAAATATTCTCGTAAATGGGTTCTGGTCTCAGTTGAAAGTTCAACTCCATCTTCCTCCCAGTCTTCACCTTGCCAAAGGAAAAAATGGACATCGCAGTAAGTTGCCAACGTTAAATTCAAACATGTACTATTCAAAAAAGATAATTGTGAAAGATGAGATTTGAGGAGCCTGCTAAATTCTTTTCAAAATGATTCTTGAAAGTCTGAAAGTCTATCCTTACTTCCTCTTTTAGACGATTACATAAGGGCAGAGAGAAACATGACTATCTATCAGTTAAAAATTTCAAAATAGACGCTGTTTTGGTTTACTGTTCAAGTGGTAATTGTGATTGAAAAAACAGACTTTTCATATAAGACTGTTTTAATAAAAAACTATAATAAAAATGTGCAGAACCAAAAAAATATATACGCTTATTTCAGGAGATTAAGATCTACGTTGAATCTTCGTGTATTCCACATGAATTTCTTACTAGTATTATACGTTACTAGTTATATTCCACTTGGAGTTGATGTGGCAATTCCGCGTAAACTAATATGCATAACGTTTAGGACATCGGTATACAAAAGTCAACTTACTTTCGAAGCAATTTCACTTCGAATCGTGTATTCTAGGTGATTTTTTATACTGGAATTGACTACGCAGAAAAAAACAATTTGAATAAAAACTTAAAATCCCACGTCTTAAATAGATTGAAATCGGATATAAATAAATCGATTCGAGCTGAATCGGTCCCGCGTAAAATCGATTCAAAAATCGGCAGATCGAAGGCTTAAGATCGATCTCTCGAGATCGAATCGAAGATCGCCCATCCCTAACAGCTGATCATAAACCAACCTGGCCTGTATCCGGTGTCAAAGAATGCAGGTTTACGCTCGCTTTCTGGACAAGAACGAGCTGCTCGGTCAAAAATATATCCTCAGGAAATTTCTCCGGCAGGATGCTCATTCGTGCTCCTTCCACCGCCTCCTTGTTGAAAAGGGTCATGGGAGCTTATTCTTGCTTCCCGCCGCGGGTGTCACGTACTTGCTTTCCGTTCCACCTATCCGAGTCCTTATTTTCTTGACCTTATTAGACCTAGGGGTGCAATCCTCGAACCGATTCCTCTAAATCGGTCCACGCGTTACGATGGTATGCCGGGACATACATAAAAGAACAGACGTTTAGCAAGCGACATGCGTAACCGAACGAAAAAGCAAGGCTAACAAAGTTTCTCTTTAATAAACTTTTTTCCTAACTAAAACTTACAAGTCGCCGCCAGGCCCGTAGAGACAAAATTCGGGCCCGGGGGTACCACATACGGGCCCCCGCGAAACGAATTTCTGGCCCGGCACTTAGCGTTTACGGGCCCATATACAATCGAATGATTGACTTTCAGTTTAAAATCTGTCTAGTATAGTACACTTTTTCGATCGTGAAGCATTTTTTTTATATAAATAATTAAAATGGAAAAAATTTTCTGTTGATGACTTAGATGACGGGCCTTCGACTCCTTTAGAAAAATGGCGTTCACTTTATCTACAAATTTTGTTATATCAAATAACTTGTTATGGCGATCGTATAACATGGTCGCTGTAGCATTTGTTTCAAAATTGAGTTATAAGAGTTCGCGTTCACATAAATAAAATATTTTTCTACACGAAAGTGGTCTACTATATGTCAGCTTTCCGTAGCAAAACCGAATAAAACACTAAGTGTTACTTAAACCGCGACGCTTTTTCAATGTTTTACGTCACAGAGCAAACTTATTTATTACATAGACCAGTCTTACTCTACGGCCGCCATATAATTTATTTAATTACCATGCGACATCAGCCTTAAATCTATTTCAAATTATGAAACGATTTGTAAATATCTCTACAACAATTTTGCTACCTGCCGCTGTTTGGATAGGTACATAGGTATATTTATTTGCTTCCAAGTAAATCGCGATTCACTATCTATTCTGTTAGAATTCGTAAGGAATGAGTTTGCGTAAGTACAAGGCTCCAAATCGCAACCACATGGCTATTTCGCCGGCTACTGCATTAAATTGGTCTAGATGCCATCTATGTGTGTACAACTTTTTTAATTAAGAAATTTCCCACATAGTGATGGGATAATGTTCACAATTAATTATTCTCAGTAATTATGATTTATTGATCAGGTAACGCAAGAAGCTGTAGCTTTTTTCTGCCATCAATTGGGACTTTATAAGATAATGGGCTGCCACATGAATGTCATAAATTCTATACAAAACGACACCGATATGTATCTGTATCTGATATATCTGCCACGGTTTCCAGTCGCAGGCCGTTACACAGCAATTGAACTATCGGACCGATAGACACCGTTGAGGAGTATTCTTTCTATAAATAGGCATTTCAGTGAAATCGATAATTAATCATGTGATCGTGTTGATCGTGTTCGGAGCCTCAACTTTAATCCGCTTCAATTTCGTCTCTTTGCGCAAGCTTTAAACTTCCTCTGTCATTTATGGTTGTATCTGTGGCCAGATTGGTCCTTATTTGTAGTTTAAGGTAACTACAAGCCAAAGCCGTTGATTAATGCCTGCTTCTTGCTGAATTTTTCTTAGCGGCAAACAACTGAGGGTCTGCTAAAAAACCGTTGAAATCGAGGAGTTAAGAAAATGAAGAAAAAATGATACTGAAGTGCAATTTGAAATCAATTAGACATCGGACATTGCTCATGGGATTGTGATCTTAAGGAATAACATTGAGATCACTGCGCTCGCGCAGATTAATCTGCCCGGCCAAGTGCGGATCTGGATAACGCAACACAGACGAAAGGGGTGAGATTAAGCCAAGCCAGTCTTTGTCTACATCTGGTAAGCCATGAGGAAGTGTCATGCAAGTTATAGAGTCGAGTTTTTCACTTTGTCGGCCGCACTTTATCACGGCTTCAAAGTGAAGGCCGATGCTTTAATGCTGCTCGAATTTTTATCGAAATTAATCGATTTATTGTTATTTTCGATTTTATTGCATAAATCGATGGCAACGGAACTGCAATTGATTGCATTTTATAGAAAAAACTTTTACAATTAATAAAAAACCCTAAGCACTCTTATCTTTACGGTTGTACATTTGTTTGGAGTAACGTTTTAATACAAGTTTTTTTTTTATTTTCAGGTGAGTGCCGTCAAGCTAGAAAGAAATTAAACGTAAGTCGTAATCGTAAATATAAGCTGTCTTAAAACTAATTAAGAAAACTTATTGCTAGTCGAGTTCCTACGTAAGAACTTGTACTTCAAATGTGGGTCAACATTTAACACACCCAAGTGGAAGATATATCGTGATAGAACGATGAAGTATTTGCTTCTACTTTCTTATTCGCATTACTTGTATGGGCGGACGAAGAATAATACTATAATTCTCTCAATTGATCTATGAATTATTTATCAGCGCGATATCAATATCCATATGCAAATCCCTTTAAATTATATGTTGCGTTCCGTCGACGTATGTTTCGTGGCCATTGTCGTCGGCATTTTTAATCACTAATTAAAAAGAAAATTATTTTGGAAATTATTTGTTTTTCGTGAAAGTTTAATAAAAGGGCGAGTTTTATTTTTAAGATTGTCGGATCAAAATCTATCAAGAAAACCGTTTAGATCTTTAATATCTACGCTACGAATGGAACTATATTAATCAAGGCCCACCGTAACTAGAACGTCTGTTTCTATTGAATATGCAAATACGAAAAACTCAGAGGACGCTGAGGACATCATTTTGGAAAAAGGATTGATGTGAATTTTTTAGGAAAAGCGGACGATACTAGTGGTAATGACACCCTCCCCCTAAGTATTAAAGAGATACTATACACTATATTATGAGAAGATCTGAAACTAAGTTATTTAACTTGGTCAGATGGAAACTTACTGAGCTCAAATCGATATCCTTTAATAAATTTCTAGTTACCAAATCATTTGAATAAAAAGTTTATATTATGGTAATTGTGTCATGGTAGCAGTTTTCGAGATAATTGTAAAACCAATTAAATGTTTTTTCCAGTGCGCATGGGTTTCATATTTGTAAAATCAAAATAAATATTTTACCATAAGCGCCTTTGTTACAAAGATAACTTTTATTTAGTTATTAATAATTTAAAAGTATGTTTAATCACAGGAGATTGTCAGGTTGTGTTGAGAAAAGTGTTGGTGAAGGAAAGGTTTCTGGTGAACTAGCGTAGACGGAGTTGGATGAGTGGCACGATCAGGACGCCATGTATGCATGTTCAAGCCTCAGTCTGTCTGAGTTTTTCGTTTGCAATTGCAAGTTAAAAAAATCCACTCCGTTTCTGGGCAGTTCTAGCTCGTAGAAATACGAAAAGAAGACATTAAATTTCCTTCATTACCTTTACGCAAATTTTCTTCCGGCTATAGCCATACTTACGTATCATAGGGTTGTCTCCTGCGCTTAATTCAATATGATTCACAATTTTCATTTAGTGCTTTGTCTGTAGTCCTAGTCTCGCTTTCTGACACTCTTATAAGGCTTTGATATTAACATATATGTATTGCAATTTTCTTTCCAATTTTCTCCCAAGTGTTTTGTTAGAAAATTGTTGATATCTTTTAACTTTGAAGTAAACACTGCGCAACATTTTATTTATTTAAGATTCGTTAATAAATACTGCTACAGAATTGGAGATTAAATAGATGATGATTAAAATAATAAAAATAGAAAAGTACGTAGCCCTAAACTTAAAACTTATGCATGGAACTTAATAATTAAAAAACAAGCACTTATCCAAGACACGACCCAAGTTGGTGTTTCAATCGTAGCAGGAAGAAATCCACGTCAAAGCCGACGAAGTGCTAATTAAAGAGTCGGGACATCGCCGTAATAGTGTTCGGTGGCTGGAAACGTGCAGGAAATCATGACTTCTCAGGGAGCGAGGCGGGAAAGAGATGTTCAACGCCTCTAGCAGCTTAGGTGAGTTTATCGTTCCCTGCAATAAGTCGAAGATTAGTACAATTCTGGAAATGTCACGCTTCTTTTTAAGGGAGTCAAGGAAAATCAGTTGCAGTCGGTCGGCATAAGAGGGTAACATCAAAGGATCATTCCGAGGAAGTCCAAGCAATACAAAACTAAGGAAGCTGAGCTGCACTGCCTAGATGCGGCCGATATGAACAGCAAAGTAGCAGTGTATGCTACTCTAAAATTGGTCTGACGAAGGTACAGTAAAGAAGCCTAGTAAGGTAAGGGTCGTAGAGTTCTCTGGACCATTTTTTTACGAAGCGCAACATCGAGTTGGCCCTGGAGACGATCTACGAGATTCTCAAAAGAAATACGAGAATTGAGAACCACGCCTCAGATCTCGAAACACATCAACCCTGCCCAAGGAAACGAAATCGATGGAGTAATCGAAAAGCAAAGGACTCCTTCTGCGGGAAAAAGTCATAACCGTGCACTTACCGGCATTTAAGAGAAGACGATTATGGGAACGCCAATCACAGAAAGTAGGCAGATCGGAATTCAAGAGGCCGCAATTGGAGTCACGCGAAACAGTGCGAAATATTTTGGCATCGTCCCCATTCCACAGAATTCTAGCACTACACAGAAGGAGAGAAACGTCATTGATAAATATGATGAAAACCAACGAGTCAAAGAAGCTACCCTGAGGAACCCCTGAGGTAAGAAAAACAATGTCGGAAAGAGCTGTCTGGACTAGGACACGTTGAGTACGGTCCGACACGTAAGAGGAAGGAGAACTGAGAAGAGACAATTTGTAAATCAGAATTCTGTGGTCGATCCTATCGAAAGCCTTACTGAAATACGTAAACAGACAATCGACCTCTTTACCTGACTCGAGAGATGGTAGAGAGTAGTTAAGGAATTTGAGAAGGTTGGAGGTCATCGATTTGCCTTTAAGGAAGCCATGTTGGAAAAAAGTCATAAAAGCTCTAGAGCGCCTCAAAAAGCTTCATGACATGACACAGGTTAGCAATCGGTCGATAATTAGAAGTATTGGAATTATCAAAGAAGTTTTCCAGAGCTCCGGAAATCGGCCAGACCACAAGGACAAGTTGAACAAATAACGAAGAACAAAAGCAAGAGACGATTGGCATTTCTTAAGGAATGAAGCAGGAATACCATCAAGACCACCAGAGTAGCCGTCCAAAAGATTGGACAAATGTTCGGCAACAAAGTGTCCTCACATACTAAGTCATTGGATTTAAGTTAAGGAGGCAGGAGCCTAGAGAAGGCAGTTCGGAAGGAATCTGCAAAGAAATTAACAATAGTAAGAAAATGGTTACTTTTAGAATCACTATAACTCAGATAGGAAGGATATGCGTCGCAGTTTCGCTTCAAGTTAATTAGTTGCCGTTTTTATCAGAACCGACATACCTTTGCCGATGTGCGATCTCTAGTTTGGTACCACATTGACGACGGGTTCAAATACTTTGCCATTGCGTTGATTTTGTAATTTTTGGCATGTCAGGTGCGAATCTACACTTGCCTACCTTATAAAATGAATCATCACCAGAAACATATTCGAACAAGAGACAAAACCGAACACATGGTGATAATAAGCAAGGTGCCGAACGAGCAAACTATAGACACAGTAAATAAACGAAAATTTTTATCAGACCTTAGTTATCATAAACCGTTGTAAATATTAAAAATAGATTTAATGTCTTTCTTTACATTAAAATTTAAATAATTTTATTGAAACTTTACGATAACAAGATTTTATATCATAAAGTTAAGTGTAGGAATAGATGAAGAAAGAAGAAATTTTAACAATAGGCACTAATTATGATGAAAAGACTGAATTAATTTATTTCATTTAACAAAAGGCTTCAACCTCTAAATATAAACCAGAGAATTTAAATATAATCAAAATTTAAATAGAATATTCAATTGTATGTCGATTTTAAATATTCAAAAAGATTTTCTTGAAAATTGCGGCTGCTGCTACTCCTTTTCAGTTTGATTGGAAGAAGGTTCCACAGTCTAATGGATTGAACAAAAAGCTGTCATTCTTTAGATTGAGAGGAATAACGCTGATTAATTATTGATAAAGTTCTTCTAGACTGAGTAAATTGCAATTTGCTATACAAATAAGATGGCGGTTTAATTAAAATTAAATTGCCTAGAAATATTATTGCACGAAATCTTAAATAACAATCAATTTTGGGTTATCCAAAACAGATATAGAAAAGGAAGATATATGCTTGAATTGCCGTAGTCAAAACATAT
The DNA here is from genome assembly GCA_964036015.1 of Leptarthrus brevirostris. Lineage (NCBI taxonomy): Eukaryota > Metazoa > Arthropoda > Insecta > Diptera > Asilidae > Leptarthrus > Leptarthrus brevirostris. The sequence continues at coordinate 129,132,929 of OZ038371.1, read as the reverse complement.
ATCGCACATCGGAATTTAAATCCATATTCAGCTTACTAGCTCTTACCGAACTCAATTTAGTAAAAAGCTTACACTGATACGCAATTCATAAAATCAACAGAAAACTTACTAGCAGGAGACGAGTAACTGAAGGTATATAAGCTGTAGATAAAGACAGTTTTCGTAGGGACCGATATACCTTACCATCGACATTGTTGGCAGGATTTGTCCAACTTAGAGACCTATTAAAAATAAATTCAAGATTTTTAACTGAACCAATATAAGAAATAATTATATTATAAAGAACAATACTTGTTAAATAGAGGAATGCCTAAATTATATTTAAAGATTTATAATAGCGTTTGATTTGGAGGTACTAAGATTTAAACAATGTTCACCAATCCATTTCGATACTTACATCAGATCATAATTTAATTGACAAATAACGTCCTCTATCTAGTCCAGAAGTCTAGAAATACACTGTTGTATATCACAAGTTGCAGTCGTGTCAGCGTACTAATCTGAAGGCCACAGGTTCGAATCCCACCAGCGACAATGATAACGATCACAATTAAAAGGCCATGGGGTTGCAGAGAAGATTTCAGTGGTTCAGAATCATCTTTAAATTGTAGGTCCACTAGCAACTGTTGTCTCTAAGCAGGTGAAATTGTTCTCCTGTCCCATGCTTTACAAGGGGTTATGGAAACTGGAGAGAGATATCACAATGTAGAAGATCTTTAATAAACATTGAAAGTAAAAGAGGTCCGAGAATAGATCTCTGAGGTAAACCGTTTAAGTTATGAAACGAATCGTTTAACGTTTTGTTTACCTCCTATTAAATATGACAATACTAAATTGCATGCCGCTACAAAAGCTAAATATCTAACCAACTTTCCAAAACAAGATCATGTGTTTAACTTTGGCAAAACCCTTCGAGAAGTCAGGTAGAACCAGCGCTGTAAATTTATTATTGTCACAAATATTCTTATGTCGTGAGTAATTTTGAGCAAGGCCGTGATATAGCTGTGCTTAATTCGGGAACTTGATTGAAAATCTGTCAAAAGGTTGCTGCTTTATGGATGGTGCTCAATTCCCCTATGAAAGACTTTTTTAAAAGCCTTTGAAAGAAACGCTAGGATAGATATCGAGCTTTATTCCACAGAATTTTTAGACTTCTTAGGGGTAGGCACAATTCATGCCATACCATTGGAAATGTTAATCCAACTATAACATTGTTAAATATTACACATTTATTTAACAATATTATAGTTGGCCTAGAAAGTAATTGGAAGAAGTATTTTTATAAGTCTTGAATCTAGTCCAATTACATTAGATTTTGTAGAAATCACCGCAAAACGGACATCAATATCAGTAACTGGAATAAACGAAAACCCTTCGGGTGGGTCACGATCATAAAACACAAATATTTTGGATCGTCTTACATAATACCACTTCTGGTCTTATCTATAACAATTGTTGACAAATTATTCCACATTTTGTTGGTGGGCAGCCAGGGGTTAAGGAATTATGATACTTGCCATTTGAGTGAAGCATTTCCCCACTTCCACAAGTCAGAAAGAGTATCACTTTCATCTATATAAAAAACCCAAGCCAAGCGACTGCAAATATATGATCAGTTCAAAAAAGGTACAACATATCTTGGTAGAAAAAGGATATACAAATTTATACGTAGCAAACCTTTTGCGGAATTTGTGATTTAAAAAAATTAATCCAAAATTAACCACAAAATGTTTTTTATAAAGTAGAAAATCAATGGTAATACGTTAAAAAAATTGCTCGAATTATCCTAAAACCTCCTTTTAACTCCCTGTTTAAGGTGTACTGAAACCAGACTCTCCCGTATTTTCGTCGCTGCGCATCCCAATTCTTCTAATTAACTCCCTTTTAGAGTTAACAGGCCTTGAATATACAGCATGCTTTATCGTTCCCTATAAGAAAAAGTCTAAGAGAAATGGCCGCTTATATCTCTGGCATTATACAGGGTGTTTCAGATCTGGTGTGCTAAGATACGTTTGTTGATAGATCTCACCTAAACAAACAAAAAACTGTATGGCAAGGCGAAGGAAATCTGAACCATTTGGGAATTACAGGGTGATTCATAAATTGGAAATTTTCATGATTTGTAGATTTTTAACATATTCCCCAAAAGGTTTTCTACATATAAATTTCTACATCCTTTCTCTACCTTGTCATGTTGTAACTTTTTGGAAAGGTAATAAGATGAGCAATTTAATAAAAATAAAAAACACATATATTATTTATATGAAATTCGGAGAAAATGTGGCAAAATCCTGAATTTTGGGTACACGAGAAACATGTTTTTAATTTTTGGAAGTACCTGTACCTGCAATGCTAGGAGTTAGGTCAAAATTGTTGACAGTTTTGAAAAGGTGCGATGCAGTCTGTCGTTAACTCCCAAACGGTTGTGATTGCGCTCCCCCTGCCAGACATTTTTTGTTTGCCTAGGTGAGACCTACTACCTCATTTATTTTGCTGCACCAGATCTGAAACACGTTGTATTCCATAAGAAGCCCACATAAAATTGGGTACTACTCAATTGCGGGATATGAATGGTCCTAATAAGTGATTGTTGATTATTTGTGTCTTTGACTCGTCTCATACTTGGTTGGTAAGGGCGATTATTTGCGACGTCGGCAGAATCTTCCGATGTTTCAGATAGCGATTCTCTGGTGCTTGAAGTTACACTTCTGGGTTCTTCCAGCATCCGAAAAGTCCGTAAAAATACTTCTTTTTTGGCGTACGTTAATTAGGGATCTCTTTTGATATTTCAGTAGAGTAACTCTACCGTTTTCGCCTACCACACCATAAATTTAAATTGTATCCTCTAATTCCTCAAAAGTCGTTTTTACAGTTTTTGTTACTACCAAAAATTCACGTTACTTGGGTGTAAATACTGGCGAAACCAACCTAATAACTAAACAATAGCTAATAAAATAAATTAGATATAATAACTTATTTGCAGCAGTAATTAAAATCATTTACGCTTTCGGCCTTTCCTCTTAGAAGTTTTGGTTTTATTTTCAATTTTATATTTTTTAATTTAATTTTTTATAATTAGGTAGTCAGAAATTTTTAAGAAACCCGTTTTTCTAATCCTTTCTCACTTTGATGACATGTTGTACCCTTTTGGAAAGGCAATAAGATGGCAAATTTAATAAAATTGTGAATTAATTAATTACATGCATGTCGGAAAAATTTAGAAAAAGTAAGAATTTAGGAAATTGGAAAACCTTTTTTTAACTTTCGCAAGTGACTGTACCTGCAGTGCTGGAAGGTAGATCAAAATTGTTGACATTTTTCTAAAGAAGTAGTAGTCTTTGACGTATATAAATAAATAATGAAATGCATTCTATGAAAATTTGAAATTTATGTATCTCCCTTAACTCCCAAACGCAAATGGTTGGAATTGTACCCCTCTGCAATTCTGTGTTTCGTTCACCGATGCGAGATCTCTTACCCAATGTACAATACTTTGGCACACCTAATGCGATACACTTTGTATATGGACGATGGGTTAATTGCTACGACTCCAGCGAAAGAAGGCCTTGAAGTATTAAAAGAAATACTTCCCTTGGTTAGACAAACCAATCTGACCCTGATTATCATAAAGTGCTAATTTCTTAATAAATTCATCAGTTTCTTAAAACAAGAATTTATTGAGGGAGGTGTTAGAGCAAGAAAGGGTAAACTTGTCAAACAGTTCTTAGCACTAAGTTAAGATTTCCGCATATATACAATTAACTTTTTAACCTTATTCTTCACTGTTTTTTTGTTTTGTTTCTGAATATTTTGAGAAGTAATTTTGAGACTTTTAATGTTCTACTTTTCTAACCTATGCATTTTTTGAAGTCTAACTATCGAGCCTTAAATTTGTAAGGATGAGCAAAATAAATGTACAAACTAAATTTGTATTAATAAAAAAAATATTGTATTAATAAAAATTAAACAATAAATAATAATTATGAATGTATGTGTTACGTAAAATGTATTTAAATATGAACACATATAAAGTAAAGTATTCAATTAATTTAAAGTAAAAATCCTACCTGAGACCTCAAATAATGAAAAAATACATGTTGCCGGCAGCTGCGGTGGTCCCTTCTAGTACCTTTCCATCCCCTCTACATGCCCTATAGTTCAGTGTGTTTCTACGTCAATCCAGTAAATAACGTTGCGTTAAAAAATCGTGTTTGTCGTGCATGCGTATTATAATTTAATTTTCGTTAATGGAGGCTTAAGGGGGTCCTCTACTCTCGAGGCCTGAAATTGAGCGTTTTTTTGGGGAATAAATTGCGAAGGATCTACTGAATACATTTTAAAAAAAATTTTTTATTTCGAAGATACATGTTTTGACTTTTCAATTTTAATTTTGAAGATGAAAAAAAATAACTTTCGCGACCTTGAATCGTCATTGATGACATTGATGTTGAAACTACATGGGTCCCGCTTAAGCAAAGTTGGGGCCAATTGGGTAATCTGTAATCTGAAAATTTATATTCTTTATAATCATAGTTACGTTGGCTATGTTTTCCCGTGACAGATTTTTTTTATTTTGCAATTTGTAAAAGTTATGCAACAATTTGTAAAATTTCCAATTTTTACATAGCGGTATGTTTTCTGAACAATTGAAAAAAAAATTATTGAAATCGGACCAATACTTTTATGAGAAGTCTTACTCGGCAGATAAAAAAACACTACTTTCGGGAAAACGCGTTTAATGATAATTACGGTGTATAACTTGATTGTAGTAACTTGCAAGTTAATCTGCTATACCGGGGCCGTAGAGTACTCCTTCCTCATCACGTTGATGTTTTTGGTTGTCCACATTCTTCTCAAGAACGAACCGGTAAATTCTTTAGACAATGATTTTTAACTGACAAGCGCTGTCGTGGCGCGCCACGCTCAGTTTTTCGGAAACGGCCGGAGACGGGTACCTTTCTATTCCCAGAAACATGCAAAGGAATGTGAGTTTCATGAAATCCTTTCTGTGGCGTATTCTTAGAAACATATAGATTGAAATTAAAAAAAAAAAATCGATTTTTTGAAACCGCGAGAGTAGAGGACCCCCTTAATTGATATCACTAAACCTAAAGAAGCAATGCAAAGATGGTTGCTTCTGTATCCTTTAAAAAGTAGCGTTCACTCAACTCTCTCTTCATATCTTGGAATACAATCTGATACTACAGGTGACATTAATTGTCAAAATTAATGGACACAATCGAGGATTAATACGGATGAAAAGGATATTGAAAATATCATTAGATGTTTCAATGCTTATAATCCATTCAACAGTAGTGGAGATTGTGTACTTTGCAAAATTTTCACCGGCGCACTTACTGAAGAATCTACTTCGCAATGCTTAGTTCGTGTCAAAGAAAATGGAGAGACTCTATTAACTTTTTCCTGAAAACCAAAAAATTATCGGACCCTATTATAAAACGAAATTTTACAACTTTGAAGATACTCCTGCCAAAACTAGCACAAATACTTCCAACAAGAAACTGCAAGATGTAACAGACATAACAATTTTCCAAAAATCATTCGAGGTGGCTTCTCAACGTGGATTTGATACAAAAATTTTAGCGTCGTATGAAATATTAAACTACGGCAAGTATCTCTTTGACAAAGACGGATTTTACAGGAAACCACCGAAATCACAACTCGCCCTTGTGGTACGAACTCTCAGCAAAACAATATAGATTTAAATACTTCAACAATTTATATTGCTGGCAGTATGGCACTTGTTCACCAAATTCAGTTAAAAAAGTTTAATTCTTTTGGAGATTTTGCCGAGGCTTTTTTCAAAAACAGTGTGCAATTTTTTCTGCAATCTAATGTAAAGAGGATACATTTGATATTCGACAGATATGACGACATTTCAATAAAATTTTTATAGCCAAGTTTTCGGAGTAAAGGCCAAACTATTAAAAATATTATTATATCAAGTCATTCAACAAAAATTCCTGCTGATTGTAAAGCTTTTTTTTAAGCACTCAAAATAAATTACAACTTCTTCGATATCTTTGTAATAATGCTCCAAAATATGCACAAGTAAAAGAAGACTGCGAGATGTACATTTGTGGAGGATTCGACGATCCAACAAAATGTTTCAAGCTACAAGGGTCTTAATTTTGTGAGGTACACTGCTGGACAAAATAATAGGTGTATGTATTCCATTTTGTTCTTGCGCAGTTATTGCGTACAATTTGTGAATCTAATTAACTATTACGCCGCTGCAGCTTAGAGGGTTGTCAAGTTATTTTCAACTCCAGTTTCAATATTGCCCATAACGTGATTGAGTCAGAGCGAAAATCAAAGAGCGTGAAAAATTTAAGTTGGACAAAAACATAGGTGTAGAAGTGATTTAAAATTATTAAAGCTTAATACAGTGTTTTTAAATTAATTTTTTGGTGAAATTTTGAAAAGGTTTGTTAAATACTGCGAATACAAAGCAAATATTAACATCAATTGACATTTTAGATGGGCCGAAAGAGTCACTGCACTATAGAAGAGAGACGATTGGTACAGCAGCTGAGGAGACAGAGGAAAACATATGTATAAATTTATTGCGCAATCTCTGGGACGATCAGAAAACTTCGTCACAAATGCCCTTAAATATAAAAATTCGCCTGAAACGCGCACCTAGATCAACAACGAAAACAGACGATCGGAATATTTCAATACTTTCAAAAAAGGACCCATTTAAGTCTTCAAGGCTCCTTACTGCTGAAATGGGCATAAATGTATCTTCCCGAACAATTCGTCGCAGATTGGTAGATGCTAAACTTCCCGGCAAAGTTCCTCTACTACGAAAAAAAATTTAAATATGGGGAAATGTTTTGCTGAGAACCATCGCACCTGGTGTGGCCATGATGGGGAAAAAAAGTTGCGCAATATCCTCTGGATCGACGAAACAAAAGTTAATTTATTCTCCAATGATTCTGGAAGAAATGTCCGTCGACCAAAAGGAAAAGAATACCACGTTAAATATACTCGAAAGACTGTAAAACATGGTGGAGGCAACATTATGGTATGGGGATGTTTCTTCTGGAACGGTGTTGGCCCCATATTTCGTATAATGGACACCATGACAAGATTTGAGTGTAAAAATATTTTAGAAAATATTATGCTGCCATATGCACAAGATAAAATGCCGTTGATATGGTGCTTTCAGCAGGACAATGATCCAAAGCACTCATCGAAACTGGTGAGTGATTGGCTGAAGGATCAAAATATCACGACATTAACATGGCCAAGTCATGGCCCCGATGTCAATACAATTGAGAACTTATGGGGTGAACTGAAGGCAGGACTATCAAGGCGCATATTGACATTGGCGAAATGCTCAGGAGATCTGGATGCTAAAGAGACCTGCCGAAACCTTATCTCTTCAATGCCTAGAAGGATTGAGGGACTCATAAAAAATAATGGTGGCTACACAGGTTACTAAGATGTATGATTATAAATTATTGCTTATGTGCTTAATATAATGTTAAAAAATTCGTTTTACGTTTTTATTTAACACACCTATTATTTTGTCCAAGATGAGTCTGAAAATATGAGGCTGAATATAATATTTGAATTAAAATTTAAGTTTTTGTTATATAATTCTCACTTTGTATTGTTTTTAAAACAAACACACTGAAATAAATTATAGTTTTTTTTTCAATTACCGAATATGTGTACACACACCTATTATTTTGTCCAGCAGTGTACTTGAATTACAATCAAACCACTTAGAAGCTGATTCAAGGATGTTTTGTCACATGCTTCACGCAACCCGAATTCAATCTGCTCATGTTCTTAACCTCAGCGCTAATACAGATGTATTCATCTTGGCGATTTATTACTGGAAAGAACTAGCAAATATTGGTTGTCTAGGTTTATGGTTCGACTGTTCTCATAAAAAGTAATATCTCCTAGGATGCCATTTAGCTGCTGAAAACCTTGGTGAAAGAATATGTAATATTTTGCCAGCATTACATTCTGTAAATGGCTGCGATACTACCAGTAGATTAGGTAGTAAAATACAATGTTAGAAAGCTGCATCGGAGGATTTTGTACAAACAGCTCTTATATCTTTGGGGAACCTTGACCTAAAAAATGAACAATTAAAACAGTAAGAAAAAATAAAATTAACTGCTGATGAACTCCGATATAAACTGATTTCTCAAAACATAGGTTTCGGCTTCAATTTATGCTTTGCAAAACATAGGCTTTGGCTTCAATTTATACTTTGCATTTGAATTTGTTAAGGGCTACAGTACAAACATTTATTTGGAAAAATGCTCATCCAACACAATTGCAACCCATTGATTACTGCTTATTTGGCTATGAAAGGCACAATGGTGACTTATGTCTACGAAAAATGATAAAGCCGCCTTTGACAGGGTCATTGATTCAACCATGTAAATTTACGTCAAATTGTCGAACAATGTCTTGCAGTTGCAAAAAATCAGCATAATCTTGCATTTCATTGTGTAATAATAATTGTCTAAATAAAAATAAGTAATGATTTGTCTTGCATGCACATATTTCTATTGAAATTCGCTGTTTCGTCTTATATAACTTTTTTTATCAATAAAAAATGATTTTTATTATTAAAATTTTTTTTTATTTCATTGAACATCCCATCACTCTCATCATAAGAAAAAACTATAAATTATGACTAAAATAATCTTTAAAATGACTTTATAGCATGTACTCCATCGATTTCCTTTATAAATAAAAAGAGAGGGGGTAAAAAAAAGTTGTACCAAAAAATGGACCAGCATCATTCGTATTATTAATCTCTGAGCTATTCTCAACTGAAATCTGTTGACGGAATGCGGTTCTCACATTTTGTACACCCACTGCCCTCCAGCGCCCGGTCTATATCCTTTATTAAGGGGTCTTCTACCATGTTGGGTTCAAAAAATCTGGAATGTGTCAGGAACATACCCTGGAAATGTTATAACGTAATTCTTATTATTTCGGGATATAAGAGACTGTCAAACATCTCTGCGTGCTGTTTTTTCATTGCCGTTTTTCAAGCATGAACATCTTTAAATCAGGGTTCCGAATCGATACAAAATATCGCTCCGCTCCACGTATCGATTCGGCCTGGAGTGTTATAAAAATATCTAACCGCTCCGGAGCGGATCGTTATTTTCCAAATCTGATATCTAACCACTCCGGAGCGGATCGTTATTTTCCAAGTCTGATATCGAACCGCTCCGGAGCGGATCGTTATTTTCCAAGCCTGTTATCGAACCGCTCCGGAGCGGATCGTTATTTTCCAAGTCTGTTATCGAACCGCTCCAAAGCGGATCGTTATTATTTTTAATTTCAATCGATCCGAACCGCTCCTGGAGCGATATTGAATCGATTCGGAGCGATTAGAATATCGCTCCACTGAATCAAAGGAATATATCTAGGAATTTTTATAAAGTGCACCATATCTACACCTTAATTACATGGTGCCTTGTACTGAGAGGGCTTTTAGAGTTTGGGTAAATGGGTGCTGGGTAGGAGTGAGTAGTAGTGTGTGTGGTTGATTTTTGGGTTGTGGGAGATGAAGGGTAAAGCGTTTATTCTGGAATATGACTGGTAATTTTCAAAAAGTGTACCTCACCTGACATTTAATTACAAGGTGTCTTGTACTGACCTATTTATATAGGGTTTATAGAGTTGTGATGAATAGGTTCTGGGTATGAGCGAGTGGCGGGGGTGTGGGGCTATTAGTAGCAAGGGGGCAGCGGGTGTTAGGGTAATTAGATGTTGGAGAAGAGTGAAGGGAAGGCAATGAGAAGGCAGTGATGAGGAAAAGGAGGAAAGGCTGCATGCGGCCCAAATATCCGCAAAGGTAACTTCCTAATCTTACTTTCCCTCATAAAACTTAAAGTAATATTATCAAATAACCCAGATTTGATATATATATATATATAAATACCTTAAAAACTTTCGAACTAGATAAATTGCTGTAGTTAACCTGAATTATGAGAGAACAGCGGAATAAATAAAAGAAGAGGCATATATTAAGTGCGCATCAGACGACAAAATTATGTCCTACTATCAGTCTAAGAGTGATAATCATTATAATGTGGAAAACACCAAGTTCATGGGATCATGCATGCCGCGCCTTTGGCCGACTTAAAGAAGTCGAACAAATTTCGCCCATCACCCACACACTACCCACATTCACTCCAAAACCGACTCACTAACTCACAAAACACTCTAAGTTCAAGACCCCTTGTAATTAAATTACAGATGAAGTGCACGTTTATAATTACTAGAGTTCTTCCCTTCATTTACCCACTCACCATCCACATCCCAACACCCACCCACACACTAACCATCCACTAGCCTACCCATCACCCCTAGTATAAAACACCTAGTAATTCAGTTGCAGGTGAGGATTATTTTCTTATAATTACCAAATATACTCCTTTGATTCAGTGGAGCGATATTCTAATCGCTCCGAATCGATTCAATATCGCTCCAGGAGCGGTTCGGATTGATTGAAATTAAAAATAATAACGATCCGCTCCGGAGCAACAGACTTGGAAAATAACGATCCGTTCCGGAGCGGTTCGATATCAGATTTAAAAAATAACGATCCGCTCCGGAGCGGTTCGATAACAGATTTGGAAAATAACGATCCGCTCCGGAGCGGTTCGATATTTTTATAACGTTCCAGGCTGAATCGATCCAGATATTGCACCGATCCGATCCGGAGCGATTTGGAGCGATATTTGGAGCGAAATTTCGTATCGATTCGGAACCCTGTTTTAAATACGATTTCCCAAAAGTTGCGTGCTTCCAACTGGTTGGCACAATATCTCGAAAAACAATTGATCGATTAACTCAAATCTTTTATCAACATCTTTGAAAGACATGTCGCTATCGTCTGACGAAAACTTTTTGAAAAACATGAAAAAAAACTTTTTTTTTTTTAATTTTGACTGTTTCGCGAAATTTTGAATATTCCGTTCGTCGAACGATAGCCAAGGGAATAATAAAACTAAACTTTTCGTAAGGGGGTATTTCAAGGTCAAACAAAGGTCAAACCAGTAACAATAAAAATTTCAAACAATTTATTTTCAAAGTATAAGAATAAACGAGTTGAATTTTGGGAGTACCAGATATTACATTAAGTTTTTCCATTATGATAATTAAATTTTATTGACTAATATAATCTTCAACCGAAATATATTTTCAATTAGACTCCGGGCCAGTATTTGTAAGTCCTGGATAGTAAATGAGACAATTATTACATATTTCCAGAAGTCCTTTGAAATTTTCGGGATTTTGTTTTTATGGTAACATAGATCGAGAAACAAATTATGCGCGGCAATTTCGTTTAAGTTAAATGTGCAGTTTATTATCTAACAAGTTATGTGCAGTTTTCAAACTCTTAAGACAAGATCGTACTGTTGACAAATCGAATCGTATCCATTAACCTAACCCCTTTCACTGAGCCAGTGGACTGAAATATGAGAAATTAATAGCAACACTGCTCATAAATGGAACTGAATGAATAATAACTTCAAACGCTTAAATCTACATCAATTGAATATCAGGTACGAAATCAATGAATGCTAAGTAATAGCAATTTTCCGTATCATAACATAAATCATAAAACTTGTCTCGTTTCACATGTTTGCCAGCCATTATAATGGGGGACTTTGGAAAATGCATATACATATTGCAGATTTGAGTGTGCAGTCGTATACAGTTTTTAGGTACGCTTGTTTTGCATAAATCATTTTGCTTTTCCATATCCTGAAGTATTATAAATAGCACAAGGTGCATTGTGATAAATAATGAGCAGTTTTGCGCATTAGTGTAGCAATGTTGCATTTAATTGAGAGAACGAAGAAAAGTATCCTTAAGGTGTGTTCGATTTATATCATCACCTGTTCCTATTTTAGTCATATACTTTATCTAACGTATGATTCAAAAAACACCTACATGTTTGGACAGGTAAATGCAACCTTTATTTCTACGGTATATGCTAATTAATTACACAAAAACAATTACATAATATGTAGAAGTATATCTCTGATTCTGTTAAATCACTCACTGAACACATCGCCAATATTGTACGCTGCTCCTTACGTTTGCAATCCAATGCTCGGTGGTTCCATTGAAAAATGTGAACTACTCAAAATTCTACATGGACTAAAAAATAATAATAATGCACCTGGAGCAGATAGAGTACCTTTTGAATTTTTTAAATACTCACCTGATATATTTGTTGGGAAATTATTATGGTGCTATAATTACATCTTTGAGAATATTAGAATACCGGAGACCTATAAAAGATCTATCATATTCCCCATATATAAGGTAGGAGACACAAATCAAGTCGCGAATTATCGTGATCTTTCTTTTATAACCGTCTTGTTAACCGGGAAAGATAAAATAAGATTTTGTCAGAAAGTCAAGATGGTTTTCGCACAGGTTACGCCACTGTCGATAATATTTTTAATCTCATAAATATAGTCAAACTTGGCCATTGTCATTAGGTGAAAAAAATAAACGCTTTTTTGGTGGATTTCAAACCCGCTTTCGATTGGGCTGTACGGAATTCACTTATTTATAAACTTTATAATTATGGTGTATCATACAAAATAATAAGAGTATTGGAAGAGCTTTATACAAATAGTCAGGCGCAAGTATGGAACGGAAATAACTTGTTCGACAGTTTTGCTGTAACATGTGAAGTGAAGCAAGGATGCGTTCTGAGCCCTTTGCTTTTTGCACTGTTCATTATTGATTTAGAAGAATACTTAGAGGAGGGCATTGCATTAGAAGGCTTGAAAATTAAGGCTTTACTGTACGCTGATGATATTGTCATCCTATCATATGATGCAACCAAGCTGCAGAGAGCAATAAATAAGCTGGACGATTATTGTAATATCTGGAATCTTGAAGCGAATCTGTCGAAATCCAAGATAATGCTATTCCAACGTGGAGGAGGCGCGAGAAAGGACACTGAAAATTGGGTCTATAAAAACTATATTATAGAACAAATACACATACTTGGGAATAGTGCTAACACCTAAGCTTTCTTTAACTGAACACTTTAAACAGAAATTACAAACAGCCAAAGCTAGCATTAGCATTTATCAAAAAGAAAATCAAATTTTGTTTTCCGATCCATTATGTGTTATGCCGTACAGGTATGGGGATTTACATAGTAAGAGGATGTCGAAAAACTGCAGCGTTACTTTTTGAAGAAACTATTGTCTCTTCCGCAACAAACCCCCAATTATGCTATACTGCTAGAAACGGGCATTTCGAACCTGTATATATACCTTGAAATGTAATTTTATGTACGTCCTCCAAGTGCTATACCAATATGAAAATGACGGACATTCTTCAAAGTCGGCATGGCTGATGGTGGATAAAGATGCATATTGAAGTGCTATTTGGTCGGAATTAGCTGAAAAACATTATATTTATTTTAATTTGAGACATGATTCTCAACACCATATAAGAACGAGAGTATTTGAAAGAATTGAAGCTGAGCATGCCTGCCATAAGCGAAAATCCCGTGTAAATTCGACACGGTATTTACGATAAATTGGATTATGATAATAAAAAGAATTTCTACCTAATTGAGCTACCCTTGAAAAGAATAAGTCTTATATTGAGATATAGGTGCGGACTAATAGATCTTAAAGCCAGCCCGTGGAGAAGAGAAGGCTCTTCCATGTGCTCTTTGTGTAATAAATATGTCTGAGGATGACGACTTGCTGTACTTTCTTCGCACTTATCCTATCTTATAGGAGTTTCGGATGGTTTCGTGGGGGGGAGAAGTTATTAACAGAAAACGAAATAATTGATATGCTGAATGGTCGTTATCATTATAATGACTTGAAATATAGAAAGTTCCTAGCAACTGAGTATAATAGCTAAATCCTCTCTTGTTTATGCTATTTAAGATAATTTGTGTTACCTTATTTCTTTTGTTTTCTTTATATTTTGTGTTCTCATTCATAATTTATTTTCCGGTATAGAATATTGAAATAGCGCAAATACCTACAAAACTTTACTTAAGAATGCAGCAGGACTAATGATCAATAGAGATGGATCGCCCAACTTTAGCAAGATAATATCGCTATGCCAGCTCGGACTCAGAAGTACGATCGCTGAGAACAAACATGTAAACATGTAAATTAGAGAGTAATCTGATCCTTTAAAAGCGTAGAAAAAGGTAGAAATTGCAACGTGACTTCAGAAAAAGTTCAGAGTGGAAAATAACATGAAGAGCGGAAAGAAAGTCAGACCAAAGAAGCACAATTGTTCCGCAGTAGTCTGTGGAGAACACCAGCTTGGTCGTACATCCTAAAGCATACCCGATAGCATATATGTTAATAATAATAATAATAATTTATTAGCAATATATAAATGCTTTATCAACAACAGGCACACTTTCTACATACATACTTTTAAGAGTTAACTTAAATAGAGCTCAAAAATTAATTCTTAATCACTAATTAGTGTATCCCACTTATTTTTTATAAATTCTTTACAAAACTTCTTAAAGTTATTTATATTTACTACACTTGCATTATATTTAAACCTATTATATATTTTCAAACCTTTGTAAATTAACAAATTTTGTATCCTTGCTGTAGTAAAGTTCACTACCCTAATTTCATTCACTCGTCTCAAGTTATATGGCTGCACCTCACTTGTATAAACTAAATAATCACTCAAATATTCAGGGAGTAACTCATTTTTCATTTTACAAATCAATAGTAACACATTTAGCACAATTCTTTCTCGCACACTCATCCACATCAATGACTCCAGCATACACTTAACAGACACATACCTATTACATTGAAGAATCGCTCTCATTCCCATATTTTGAAGCTTCTGAAGCCTGTCCATTATTCCACTGTATACTAGGAACAACCCTGACGAACAATACTCAAAATGTGGCTTCACTATTGTGTTATAAATCTTGATAGATGTAAGTACCGACACCGATTTTCTGATTTTCTTTAAAAACCCGATTTTTTTACCAATTTTCCCGCATATATAGTTCCCATGCTCTTTAAATTTTAATTTATTGCAGAATCTGCAATCTTCAAGGTACCCTCATATTCACCATTGATTGTCATAAATTTCGTTTTACTAGTGTTCAATTTCAATTTATTCATTTGTAGCCACACGTTCAATTTTTGTAAATTTTGTTCCATTGCATATGCACACTCATTTACATCATTACCAGCAATGTATAATAATGCATCATCAGCAAATAGAGCTTTATTTATGTTGTCCAATACACTCTTTATATCATTAATGTATATAAGGAACAGTAGAGTCCCAAGAACAGATCCCTGCGGTACACCCAAGCTTACATTAATTCTTTGAGACATTGCTCCATTAACTTTTGTCCGCTGTGTTCGCCCTGATAGATAGCTCTTAAACCACATTAATTCTTTTCCTTTGATCCCATACTTATTCAACTTATTAATTAAAATATCTCTGTCCACTGTTTCAAAGGCCCGTTTGAAGTCCAAAAATTCTGAAATTATCTTGTGCCTTTTCTGTATACCTTCCTTCCATTTTATTAGCAGCATATTTAATGCTGTCTCACAAGAGTGGCCTTTTCTAAAGCCTAACTGCTCTTGCAATATTAATTGATTTTCCTTCATGTATTCCTTCAGTTGTATTTGTATAGTTTTCTCTAATATTTTTTCGTATATTGACAGCATATTAATTGGCCTAAATTCTTCACATTTATTAGTATTCTTGATTTTTTCAACAGGTGCAATGACTGATTCTTTCCATTTTTCCGGGAACTTACCTTGGTTCATTGACTGATTGATAATTTTCACAAGTACGCCACCGAGTATATTCCAACTATCCAAGATCATTTTGACATTTATCATATTAAAATCCCTCTTATTCTTAATTTTCAGACATATTTTCTTTAATTCCTCCAAATTTGTATTTCGAAACACAAATTGATTATTCACCTGTTGCAAATTATCATCATAATCTACTGATGTAATAGATGTACTAATTTCTTCGATACTTTCCACAAAGAATTTGTTAAAGTTCTCTGCCATTCGCGTACTCTAGTTGCAGGTTTCTCCCTTATATATTATTTCCTTAATTTCAGATTTACTTTTTTTAAGTACATATTCTTTAAATTTTTTCCACATTCTTGTTGGTTTGAGGCATTAGTAATAATTTTGTTGATTTTATTCCTTTTTTCCGCAATTATTTTATGTTTGTAAATATTTCTTGCTATTTTATAATTTTCCCAATAACTCTGATCATTTGATAAGGACGGCACTCGGTATCTTCTAATTTTCTCGTTCTTTAATCTTCGTAAATCTTCTGTAAACCAGTCATTACTTTCACCTCGCCTAATTTTGCATCGTACAGATTTCTGTACTACGGCTTTAAATTTTTCACCAAAACCATCCGCGCATTCATTCAGATCTTCAATAGAAGCTACAACAGACATACCAATAACATTCAATTCATTAACAAAACGATTTTTATCATACTCTTAAAGTCTCATGATCACTAATGTTCTCACAATTATGAATATGGTCTAAGTCAGCTTGTAAAATTTTCAGTTTTAATTTAAATAAAGGTATCAAAACGTTGTAAATAGAAAATCGTGTATATTTATCGGAATAACCTTTCCGATGTTTGTAAGTCATAAAAAAGTTTTTCTTAACCTTCGGAAAGTCCCCCTCTTTGGGGTGCACATCGATTGTGGAAGCCCCTTTCATATTCCATAGCAGTATACTGCACAATAAATGTAAATTTTATCCCCTTATTCCTGAAAAGTAAATTCTTCCATTTTTTAGTAAATTTAACTTAAGCTTTAGCGTAGTTATCGATTTGTTTTTGTTAATTAAAATTTTTGTTTATTTAAAGAATTTCCTACATAAAAAAAAAATTAAATAATTAGGTAGTAAGGAATTTCTAAGGATGCCGTTTCTCTAATCCGTCTTCTATCTGGACATATTGTACCTTTTTGGAAAGGTAATAAGATAAAAAATCTAATAAAAATAAAAAATAGGTGTATCAATTACATCCAACACCACGTTTTTTGCGGGAGTTTCCGCAAATCAGAAATAATTGAATCTGATATAATCAGAGGTCTGTGAAAAATATCGTCAATAATTTTAGTATGATTACATTTTTGTGCAGCTTCGAAATACATGCACTTGTTTCATATATGCTTCAATTCTTGAACACATCTTTTAATTATGTTGCAATGTAGATAAGGCTCTTCGGGCTCAGCGCATCAATTAAGACGCTTATTTTCAATCAAAAATATTCCAAGTCTATTCACTCATTATGTAACTCATATTTTCTTTACTATTTTTCTTCAAAATGTAACATTTAACTTCACTTATATAAAATTATCTCTTCACTAGTTTCGGTCCGGGTCTCGTCAAGGTGAAGACGATCTTGCTCTCGTCGAAATCTCTACGAGGTAAAAGTCAATCACGGTCCGGTCTTGTACCCGGCGAGATAAAAGAATGGAATTCCGGCGGGAACACGGGAAGAGACGACAAGTGACATATCTGTATATAAATGCGTTTTCTTCTTATTCCCCTTGCCCTGAACAAGTTAGCAAAGGCTCTTTTTTGCTATTGGGGATAAAACGCAAATATATGAATAAGGAAATAATTTAGGAAAAAGCAAATGAGGAAAGCACCGTATACTTATATGCGCCATAATCATAGAATTTACAATGATACCATTTGGTCTCGCTGCCGAGACCGGCACCGACATCGAGAATTATCTCAAGTATCGTGAAACCCTATGAAATCATAACTTACTCTTCACAGTATCAAGCGCATGTCAACCCTATTCACACTACTCGGCCTAATTCTAGAAACTTTAGCCATTTAGTTCTCGATATGTGCATTAACATACACAGCTCACTACTACCGTTTTCATGCCCAACCTGCACGTTTCAATATTATATCGGTTAGTTATTATATTTTACAAAAAAAAAAATTTATATTTTTTATGCCACCAAATTCAATAATTATTTCATATCTATTTAGTAATTACATTTCTATTTTGTGCAAGATGTGTATAGACAAATGTGAAAATTCGAAATTTTTTTTATAATGTCGTTAATATATTAATTAATTATATTCAAGATTATTTATAATTATTGATGAACATTTAACCCGTTAGTGTTATACATGCATGGCGTATTATATTATACAATAAAAACCATCACTAATATTAAATACTCGAAACCGATGTTTAGAGATGACCACAGCTATGGCCATGCCATGTATAATAATACAAAAAGTTTAATAACAACTTCGTCCACATATCTTATACTAAGCAAGAAGTGCAAAACCCTACTCTACCGATATACCAGAAAAAGAAACTATATTTTTCGATTGTTGTTCCTTTAGAGTTTTTCGACCACTGTTTAAGGTAAGAAATTTTTCTAGCAACGTATCCATGTTGCATGTTTCAATACTTGCAATATTTCTATCGGTATGGGTGAGCTAAAATTTTCGTTTTAGGGCTGCATAAATAGGCAAACGAAAGGTTGTATATCAAAAACAATTAACAAAAAATTTCCTAATTGACTAAACTTAAAACAAAAGTACTGGTCTCATAAGCTCCTTAAATCGTATGTTTCGTTAGAAAAAAAAATATTAAAAAATTCATTATCGCACTAGAGGTGGGAATCGAATTCAGATATATCGATACCTGGGATTAAAATTTATCAAATCTTCCGATACAAGGTATCGATGTAATCGACAGAAAATATCAATAATTTGAAATTATCGGTATTACAATCAAAATCACTTATTACTTGTTTAGAGGAAGCCAAAAGATATGTTAACAGTCACTAACGAGTCTGTGAGTGTTCGTAAATTGAAAAACAACCAAAGGTCGAATACAACAGAATCTGCACAAGTAAAAATTGGCGCCATTTAAAAGAAAAAAAAAACAAATTATGATTTTTTAAATTAATTGCAAAGTTATATCGACTTTCGATACTATATGAGTATCGATGCAAAAATATCGATGTATTAGAAGTGTATTATCGATACTTCCATGCATGGGTACTATTCGGGCATATTAGGGTTGAATACCAGGAGGCGTTCTCTTGATATCCCCTGCGAGACCCGTGTGGGCTGTCGTGCTCAAAAAATTATATTCCATATTTAACAAGAAACAATGGCGATAAACCTGTTAATTCAATAGTTGGTTTAAAATAACAATCCCACCATACAGTATGAAACCATATTTATGTAACAATCGGAGCAAAAATAGCAACTGGCCAGATCTGATCTTGAACCGCGGAACATGCGTATGATACTCCATCACCCTAACCCACCTACTACCAGCGCTGTTGCTGATTCTCTGTTCCGAACTTCTTTTCATGGAGAAAAAGCTTTAAAACTACATTCTATTTGTTACATTCCAATTACGTATTTTAGTTCTTCATACAATTATTAAAGCTATCCACCAAAATATAATGAGAGAAAAATAAAAATTAAATAAAAAATGAACAATCAATAATCTTTTAAAATATATCACCCGTCTTTCAATTTTTAGTTCATTCGGTAAGCTGTTGAACATCTGCAGCCCTCTTCTTCTTCTTCTTCTTCTTCTTCTTCTATAATATTGCATGACAAGATTATTCTCATCGTCTTATTCTGCAGCTTTTGTAGTCTATTTAACATTTCATTATTACAAAAACATATAAACAAAATCGTAGCGCAGCAATCAAAATGTAGTAACACTATCGTATTATTTACCTCTTTTAAGCATTCAACTGGTATTCAATTTCTAATTCTGCAAAGAAAACCAATTTTTTTTGGCTAGCTTCGCACACACCCTCATAACATGACTTTTGAATTTCAACTGTTTGTCAATAATTACTCCTGGATATTTAACTTCAACAACACATTCAATAGTTTCACAATTTACTACATATACACACTCTCATATTAATGTTCAGAACCATACATTTTGACTTATTTTTATTCAGTTCAGGTTTGTTTACATACAACCACTCCACCAGTCGCTTCATGTCTTCATTAACTATTGTTTCACACTCAGCTGCATCTTGACTCTTAATATATATTTGGGTATCATCAGCAAATAACATTAGCTTCACGTCGCTCAGAACAAGTTTCATATCATTTATATAGATTATAATTAATAATGCTCCTAATATGGATCCTTGTGGTACTCCCAGCGTAACATCTTTGGAATGAGAGTAATGTTCATTGAATTTGGTCTTTTGTGTTCCATCCCGTAGATAACTTCTGAACCAATTAAGTTCTTTTTCTTTAACACCGTTGCTATCCAATTTTGATAGAAGAATATCCCGATCAATCGTTTCGAACGCCATCTTGAAGTCTAGAAATACATCGGCTATTACTGATCCTTCATCCAAATATTTCTTCCATTCCAACATTAGCCAGTTTAATGCGGTTTCACACGTATGCTTTACTCTAAAACCAGACTGCTGTTTAACTAAGATTTCAGTTTTTTCGACATATTTTGTGAGCTACATACGCACCACTTTCTCCCGAATATTTTTCAACAATGATAGCATATAGGTTTAAATTCTTCACATGACTTTGTTCTTTGAACCTTTTCAACGTGAGTTATAACCGCACACTTCCATGTTTTTGGGAATTCTTCATCAGCCAGTGATTTGTTTATAAGTTTTATCAAAACTGGCCTTAAAGTTTCATAATTATCTAGTATCATTCTAATGTTAATAAAATTAAAGTCTCTCTTATTATTCAACCCCATTCACGCACTCTCAAAGGACTGGACATCTACCATTTTAAACCTAAATTGACAGTCCGAATGTGGAAGAATATTTGTTATAACAGGAATCGACGGTATAATTGATTTGCTGCAAACTTCTCACAAAAAATTTATTAAATTTATTCCCAATATGTATTTCTCCTTGCAATTTCCCACCATCAAAATTAATGACATCGCTAACGTGTCCTTCAGTTCTTCAAGTCCTTCAAGTCCTTTTTAACTTTCTCCATACCTTTTTGATCTCCCATCTTAACTATTATTTTTCCTCTAATGTAGTTATTTTTCTCCTGATTAATTTCCCATTTATATTTGTTCCTTACTTCTTTATAAATGCCAAAATCACTTTAAAGTCCATTAAATTTAGCTCTGTGGTACTAACGTATTTTCTCTCTCTTCAAGTTTCTTAAGGATTCATTATACCATTTGTTACTTTTACAATCAACAGTTCTGGTTTCTCTAATATTTCAGCACATTCATGCATATCATCCAGAAGCGCTTAAGCACAAATACTTTCCTCAATGAGTTCATTTAAGAATGCTGTTTTATCGTGCTTTAAAAACTTTTTGTTTTTAGTAGGTGTTTCATTGCTATAAGTCATTGTTTTTTTATAGAACTCAATTGATTCATGATCACTAATTTTAAAGTTACTGTTCACTCTTCCACGTATTCCATTCATATTTGTTACAACATAGTCTATCAACGTTTTAGAATTTTTTGTAATTCGTGTCAGATCAGTCATTATTTGTCTAAGACTTTGGTCTGATATTATATCTGTTATGCGCGTTTTAGATATACTGCTACTATTGTCTAACAAATCAATGTTAAACTCTCCACATTCAACTAACTCATATTTTCCTTCACAATACTCTTCACATCATTCATCGAAAATTTCGCAGAATTGAGCCATAGAACCAATTGGTGACCGATATACTACTCCAATCCAACACTCCTTGCTACCATCGTAAACCTTACATAGTATAAAATAAAGTATATATAAACCATACTTCATTTGACAAATAACAGAGAGAGTTTTAGATCAGAGAATCAGCAGCAGCCCACATTTATTTGGGATCGAGGCTTCTCCATAAAGAGAACTTTTTTAATGAAAAATCAGCAACATCGCTGGTAGGGATGAGGGATCGATCTGAGAAAATCGATTCAGTACGGATCGATCTGTAATTTTTTTCCGATTTCGAAGATCGATTAATCGCCCTTAAAAGATCGATGTTCATAGATCGAACAAATTGATTTAATTTCTTTTAACATTTCACTTTGGAGAAGCACAAATAATATGTCGGTTCATTAAGCTCATTTGTCATAACATAAAAGGGCGAACTTCACATGACAATAAATTATATTTTCTAAACAACTTAAAATGAGTGATGATAGTTCAGACGAAGACCTTGCTCCAGACTCAATACCATATAGCGGAAGTACGGAACGGGCGGACGTAACACTTATCGAACAGGACGATCGAGAGAACCCAGTAGTTGTAATCGCATATAGTGAAAGATGTATTCACGGTTTTCTTATTATGAGCAATATATTAAGAATTAATTTTTAGGGTTCACAACTGTTTTCGCGCTATCCTAGTTTGCAGCGACAAATCTTCAAGGGCCTTAGAGTTAACCAGGGATGCACTAAAATGGAATGCTGCTAACTACACGGTTTGGCAGTATAGGTACTCATGGTACTCACTGATATAGATAACGCTAACATATTATAGAGATCCTAAACGCATTTATCTAACATTAACAATATTTTAGGTACGAAATTTCAAATTTGCAGGATTATTAAACAAATTAATCATGCTGCGAATCGGAAATAAATAAATCGATTCAAACTGAATCGGTCTCGCGAAAAATCGATTTAAGAATCGGCAGATGGGAGGTTAAAATATCGATCCGTAGAGATTGAATCGAAGATCGCCCATCCCTAATCGCTGGTAGAACAGCGGGTATAACAGTGCAGTATCGGCCTCGATTTTTAAGGGAGGCGAATTATAATCATGAGAAAGCTAGTTCTTACCACTGAAATGATACTTATTTGGTAATTTTATATATTGCGCTGGTCTACTAAAAATGGGGTCATGATTGTTTCTGGGCAGCTGGTGGTGATTTCCCACGTAATTTGCTGCGTAGAATCCGAATCTGAGGTCCGAATTGGGCCATGACGTCAGGATAGATATATTAGGTTTATATGAAATATGAACTTCATAATTTAAAATGGTCTTAACTTTGCAAGAAAAAATTGTAGGTGACTGCTCCACAGCTTATTTTGAACGTTAAGAATAGTAGTAAATTATATAACTAGCAAAATATACCAAAAAATTCTGTGCATCCTGTACATAATCTCAGAAGTAGCAAAAAATCCATTTTTGGAGTACATAACCTCAAATATCTCAAAATACTGACGTGATGGCCCAATCCTGACCTCGGATTCGGATTCTACGCAGCAAATTACTTCAGAAATGACATCCATCTGCCCAGAAACAGAATCTTGTTGTCCAGAAACAGAATCTTGTTGTCCAGTAACATTTCTGCAACGTGGAGGATTAATGTTTGTTTAAGTATTAAGGTATTTAGGTTGTTATATTAATTGGGCACCGACTTTCAACAAATAAAAAAATTATTGTAGGTATATATTTCAGTACTTTTTTCAAATAATTTTTTTATATAAAAAATCTATATCTGTATCTTTTTTTTGATCCTTCAATACTTTTTTTATGACTAAATATTGTAATTGCTTTACAGCATAATTAGGTCAAATGATCGATTTCAAAATATTTTCTCATACAGATTTTAATTGAAAGTTCATAAATCTGTCGGAAGATTTCTCAACTCCAGCACAAATCTGCACGAAATTTAAATTGATTTGTGATGCAAACTAGAAAAAGTCTTCTGAGCATCCCACAATGTCTGCGCGAGTCACCCACTGCTAAAGAGAATTACAGAAAATTTCTAATTACTTCGAAGTCATCACTTGTCTTGTCTCCCCAACAACAGTCGTACCGCATTCCTGGATATAGTCGTATCCTATCTTAAGTTGATTCCCAATTTCAATACAATATTCAGCGTCGTCTAGAGAGCCAAGCCAGCGTTGAACAAATTGACCTTTCTTTATTCGTGTTTCAATTTAATCGGAAACCTTCTTTAAAGTAAATCATTGGATACCCCTGCGGTTGATTAACCGATCGGTGCAGATATTTTGACCATAATACATAAATAACCGCAGATTAATTGATCTAACTGATGATCAGCTCTTTTTCTGGTGTTACAGTGTAGTTTGGAAGACTAATCAAACCGCCCACACGCTTTTGTGGAGCGGTATTAATTGGCATTTAGAGGAAGATTGAGGTTCCCGCGTTTTGGCATTCCGTTTTACGTAATTGGAATTCGATTAGACAATTTTTATCAATCTAATATTCATAATTTTCATTTTAACGATTATAAGGAAAACATTTCGCTCTAACTTGGGTGGTCCCGAGATTCGCTGATTTCATTGCTTCACTGTTTCATTTCTAAACACGTTGCGCGCCTTGTTTATCTTCAAAATTATGAGCCATTCTCATGACAGAAACGAATAATTTTCTGAGTAAACTTTTGAGATAATAAATGGTTTGTAAGAGCATTAAACGTCTCGTAAAGAAAATCAGAAGGTAGGTGGTAATAATATTAAAAATACGCCTTTCCTTGAAAGTGGGCTACGCGGAATATGAATTTCATCAATAGAAATACGCAGGCCTTGCGAAAATGTCAAATGATTGACATTGTGTTACAATGATAAATGCCATCTTTGCAGATTTGAGCCATAGTGAAAATCAAATCATATCCTAAAGGATTATTGACCACTGCATATATAAAATCATGAATTTGATACTTTTTTTGATTATGTAGCCATAGCCTAGGGGACAACCCTATGAGGTTTCGGTTAAAATGGAATTATGGTATGTGGAATGACGGAACTTGTATGTTTTTGCATTCCTGCGAGCTATGTAACATTCCAGACACGGAGTGGATTTTAAATTTTAATTAAAATCTCACTGCGAGACTGATGCTTTAATCCTGGAACCATGGCGTGCTGATCTTGCTACTTAATTAATTGATCCAACTTCGTTATCTTATTTATGAAACTTAAGAATTCCGTTTTCATAATAATAACTATAATGGGTCATTCTACGGAAAAATTTCAAAGACATTCCTTCAATATTCACGAATCTTTTCATAATGATGGAGATTTATTAGAATAGCAATTGTGTAATTTGAAATGAATGAAGTTTTGGAAACTGATGAATTTTTTGCGTTTATTGGGGAGTTGAAAAATCCAAGCTTTGGCTTTACTCCCATAGCAATTAATCAATTATAAACACGTATGCAACACCAGTCCTTACTTATTCCTTTGGGGTAATTAAATGGACACAGACAAACTTAGAAGCACTGGACAGGAGAACGCGAACGATGTTGACAAGGTATAGGGCACACCATCCAAACTCTTGTATAGAACGACTAACGCTACAGAGGTGCGAGGGCGGGCGCGGCCTGATAGACATAAAGTCACTGCATTATAAACAAGTGAAGTCTATCAGAGATTACTTTTATAGCAAAGAAGATAGTTCTCCATTGCATGCAGCAGTGATCAAAGCCGACAACAAACAAACACCACTTGATTTTCACAACAGAATGCTGGATAATACACTAAACATAGCCACACACACAGATAAACAGCAAGCATGGTCACAAGCAATGGAACACATTACTCTGACCTGAGCCAAAATCATCTGACAGAGGGATTCATGCATCGCCAAAACTTGCTTATTCTGACGTGACTTCAGTTTTATTAAATTGCAAAACTAACAAGTAAACTGTCCATGTACCTGCCCGATCTCGATAATTCTCATATATGTTAATTCACAGCGAAATTAAAGGACAAGTATTAATTTATCCGCGGAAAAACATATCTAGGTGGTAAAAACACGAACTACATAAAAGCCGCGCAAAGCTCGTTGAAATCAGACTCATTCTAGGGGGTAGACCACCCTTTTTTTTAAATTGCCAAAGTTAAGGTCAAAAGTTGCAGCAAAAAATCCGAAAAAATATACATATCTTACGTAACAGAAAAAAAGTCAAGTTACATGTCCCAGCTTTTTTTCGAAAAAAATCGTCAAGAAGATAACTACCCAAAAATAACTTTATGAAAATCACCCTCTAGATATGTTTTACCGCCGATAAAAAAAATATGTATCTCTTAGATTTCGATGTAGATTAACATTCATTGTGTAACGTTTCTAAGAGGTCAATATGACTTTAAGTGATAGCTCTCACCTAGGCAAACAAAAAATTGTATGGTAGGGTGGGTGCAATCTCAACCGTTTGGGAGTTACAAGGTGATTCATAAAATTCAGTTTTTCGTGGTATTCTCATTACTCTTTTATTTTTATGATTACCCAACACAGCGACATTAAACAAACTCTAAAAAACTACTATCCCAATGAACTTTCTAGAATTGTCAGCAATATTGATCTAACTCCTACCATTGCAGGTACAGGCAGTTCCAAAAGTGAAAAAAATTGTTACCTAAAATTCAGAATTTTCCCAAATTTTCTCCGAAATTCATGTAATTAGTACACCTCTCCTTTATTTTTATTGGACATGGAGGTCTTTTGTGCCGGAGCCCCATTACTGCAAAAGACACTCAGCCATCCTAAGGTAAGCGAGGAGGTCTTTAACAGGCGAGGATCTAACGTCAGCCGGATTCAGAAATTCACGACGGAAGGTCCTCCTTCTAAGCCATGCTAATGCAGGACAGGAGCACAAAATGTGCAATGTGGTTTCGTCGTCTTCCAAACAAAGCCGACATTCCGTCACGTAGACAGACCTATTCGGTGTAGATGATACCTAAGCCCATATTGGCCAGATAGGTAGCCTGAAAGCTGTTTGAGATCCGCCTTGCTTAGGGCAATGATATCGTTATAAGCGTAGGGTCTGACAAGTGCCTTGGCCTGGCGAAGCCCAGAGACGTTCCTCCAGTATAGCAGCTGTTGACTCCTACCCCAATTTTCTACAACAGCTCTCGTCGAAGACCAACTGAGGCTACACCGACATAGACAAACCCGATATTCCCGAGGAACTTCAACTTCCTGATAACGCCAAGGAGCTCAGCACGTTATCCGTAACCCAAAGAAGGGGATAGAAAATCAAGCAGAAGGTAAATCGCGCCAAAACAAAAATACAAAAAATCAAAATATCGTGATGACGGAACTGTCAAGTCAAGGAATTTTCATCAAAATTCACCAGTTCCAGAGAAGATAGAATTTTTCTGAAAATACCAGAATTATCTACCAATAATGGCGAAAATTTTAAGACAAGAAAATATATTTATAAAATCACACCGTTTTTAACCGATACAAAAAAGCTGCTAGAAATAGTGGGCGGAAGTCACAATAGTGGAGGATTTTCTATATAAGCTTTGGTATGTGAAGCGGATGGCCTCTCTCTCTGTATTCATTCTTCTTGGTGAAAGCATGGTGGATGTCAAAAAGAAAAGGTGAAAGTAGTAAAGTATGAAGCGAAATTAACTTTGGAAAGTGGAAGTGAAATTGTGAGTAAATTAAAAACAAAACAAAGGAATTTGCCCAGATAGTGGGTTGAGAAAAAGGAAAACGAAAAATTTAGTATACTGTATGAAGTAAAGGATATTGGAGTGTAAGGAGAACCAGATGACAGAAGAACAAGGGGGAAGGATATTTTACCGGGAGCACTGTTCGAAGATTGAAATTCCCTAAATTGGAACATAAAGATAAGTACCAACCTTAATTTTTGATCAAATTTTAATATTTTTCTTGCATCGTAAAACCTTCGTGCGCTACTTGCCCTGCTTTTTCTTTATTTAATTTTCAATTTTTTTTTCCTTTCTGAACGAATTGGTATTAAAGAATTAAAAAGTGGTTTTGTGAAATTAGCATTTGGTAACAATAAATTTGTTGGGATTGAAATTGTCAGCCAGATTTTTCATGTCATGTAAATAACAATATGATTTAATAAAATTACAATTATTTTGAAATCATCAACAGACAGACACTTTAATTTTATTAATAGTATAGAATAGATTTGTATTAAATCCTAGGTATTCAAAATAGCAACAATTTCTTCTGGAAGGAGGAGTACTTCAAGCTAAAAGGAGTACAACTGGAGTTAAGGGGCACCATAACTAGAGTTTAAATAATAGCAGGTGGTTGATACTCTGCTCAGTGATAATTTCTGGCCCCAGGATGTTTTTTGTAAGGTCTTCGTACAAAATTCTCGCCATCCCACCAGGTCAGGAGTTCAGTCTCCTAGTTCAAAAAAAACGGGGCAAGCTCTCTCTTTACTACCAGAATTTTAGAGGACTGAGGACCAAAACAAATAATTTTTATTTCTCATCTACTAACTGCGATTTTGATGTGATAGCTTTATCTGAGACGTGGTTGCACCAAGGTATCTCGGACGCAGAACTGTTTAATGGCTCCTATCAGGTTTTCCGTAGGGATAGGCATGCTGCCTCGACCGCACGCGGTGGTGGGGTTTTCAAAGCTTGCAGGAATTTTCTTAATACTAATCATTTCGACACTCCCTCATTTTCTGACCAACTGGAGCTGGAACAAGTTTCAGTGAAAATTTCATTTGATTCGAGGAACCTCTTCTTGATTTGTTGTTATATACCTCCTGATGCGTTTAACGTCATTGATAGTAATGGTCGGAGTCAGTATGATATTCTCATTAAGCATATTAACTTCATCTATGATCGATTGGGTTCTAAGGATGAAATTATTCTAGTGGGGGACTTCAATTTACCCAATGTACGATGGGTAGCGGATGATGATGACGATAGCTTTCTTCCCCATGACTTGACAGAAGGACAATCGTTACTCCTCGACACCTTCGCTAGCTTCGGGCTTTGCCAAATGAGCGATGTGAGTAACAATATGGGAAGACAGCTTGATTTGGTGTTCTCCACGAACTCCACGCTCACATTTGTTGACAAAGCTTGACGTGTTTCACCCCGCATTGCTTGTTGCTTTTCATTGTCTGTCGGACGTGCTTCTCGATGAACTCGATAGCCTATATTATTTTAACTTTAGAGCGGCCGATTTTGAGGCTTTGAATGATTATTTTGACGAGATGGACTTTCAAACTTGCTTGTCTGGTGACGATATCGACAGTAACGTATCAAGTCTCTACGATGTTTTGTATGAGGCTTTTGGGAGGTTTGTTCTCTTAGATCGGGTTAGAGGTAAAGACTCCGCTCCACCCTGGTTTTACAAAGAAGCTATTAAGAATAGGAAGAACAGACTTTGGAAAAAGTACCTTCGTGTTGGCAGTGTTGGCAAGAATTTAGTATTTGCCATGAACATATTATAAGCCGTTCTCGCTTTCTCTATGAAGAATACCTTCAAAGTTTAAAGAACAGATTATTCTCTGACCCCCCTGCATTTTTCGAATATTTCAACTTGAAGAAAAAGGTCGATAACTATCCATCGACTATGGAGTTCGGGGGGATTTCCAGCAATAATTCTAATATTATCTGTAACTTATTTGCTGAATCTTTTAAGGGTGCATTTGAATTATTTGATTTCATTCCGGATGGTGGAAACTTTTCGCACATAAATAGTCGAATTTTACCCATGGTATCAGTTCCATGTATCATGGAAGAGATCCTGTTGAAGCATATTACTGCACTTCCAACTGACTTTTCTTGTGGTCCTGACGGGGTTCCTGCTGAAGTCATAGAGAAATGCACTTCGGTTTTATTATGGCCCTTGCTATTTCTATTCAGGAAGTCTCTTTCGCGGGTACATTTCCCAGCGATCTGGAAGATGTCCTTTTTAATTCCTATTTTTAAGAGTGGCAATAGAAGATACATTTCCAATTACAGGCCGATTGCTAAATTGTCCTGTATTCCTAAGCTCTTCGAACTGTTAATTCAATCCCAATTATCCGATGTGTGTAAAGGCTTAATCTCCACTCGGCAGTATGGTTTTCTTCAGGGTAGGTCCACGGTTTCAAACTTGGTTTAGTTTGTTTCCTACACTGTGGGTGGATTCACGGATGGTTGCCAAACTGACTGTATTTACACTGATTTTAGTAAGGCCTTTGATAAGCTATCTCACTCTGTCATTGCCTTTAAATTGGCTAAGTTGGGTTTCCCGCCCTCGCTTATTGGTTGGATTATGTCGTATTTATCTAATAGGACTTATAGGGTACGTTTTCGTGGCGCACTCTCTGATATATCTATTGATGATATTTCGTATTTGCTTCATGAATGTAAAATTCTTATATATGCTGACGATATTAAGATTTTTCTCCCAATCAAATCTAATGCTGATTGTGAGATTTTGCAATCAGAGTTGCACATTTTCTATGAGTGGTGCTGTAACAACAATCTTAAGCTGAACATTGAGAAATGTCAAGTTATGTCCTTCTCGAGGTCTCGCAGCTTCCGTACTTTTCAGTACATGTTTGAGGGTACTGGTATAACTCTATGCTGGGATTTATTTTTCGGTGGTCCAAGGAATTTCCCAGCCCTCAAATAAGACTCCATCATTTTACGTCCCTGGTTAGACCCCTGCTTGAATATGCTAGTCAGGTTTGGTCTCCGTTTTACGGATGCCACATTAAACGTATCGAGTCCGTCTAGCGCAGTTTTGTGCGATCGGCCTTGCCTTCTTTGCCTTGGAATGACCCTCTTATTCTACCACCTTATGAGGAGCGCTTAGGGTTACTGCAACTTGTTACACTCGAGAAGCGTCGTTGAGTTGCAGATTTGATATTTTTGAACTAGCTTCCAAAGTATTGCCTAGAGAACTGTCCTATTCCCTACGCAATCGATCACCTTTACAGATTGCTTTTTCACGCACTAATTACGGCATGTTCGAGCCTATTAACTACATGTGTAGGTCTGCTAATGATATCGGAGTGATTTTTGATACTTGTGTGGACAAGGTGACACTTAAAAGGAGTATCTACAATTTGTAATTCATTCTTTTGCTCGCACTAGTTTTTGTTTAATTTCTTGTTTTTGTTTGTTTTGCATTTAGATCCTTCTGTATTCGAATGGAAACACTATTTTATTATTATTATAGAACGCATGTATAGAGTCGTGAATATGTGTCCTCCTTTTGACTTGACTCTTACCAAGGATTAGCTGTAACGATCTCTGTTGTCTATGCACCCCTGACTGTTGTGGTTAATCGTATTTTAGTGTGTTAATTACTAATGTTTTTTTTTCATGTTGGTGTGGGAGCCTCAATTGCCTCAATATATTTTATATTTGGCGAATAGGTCAAATAGTTCTAGGCTTCTGCCTAAGAAGTGCGCCTTCTGAGTTAGAAGGATTAATTCTACTTTATATGGTATTGACAAAAAGTCGGCAGAAAGAGATTAACATAATACAATAAAAAAAAAATACAAGTATATAACTGTGGGCCGTCGCGGGTGTGGCTCCGCACCTAGGACCTCCGGGATAGGAGGCTGACACGTTATCACTTGCTTTACCGACAACTTATCATTATCACTTCCACAACTTTGAATTTTATATTTTCTTCTGTTCTTTCCAGTCATTTAAAAAGATAAATTATTGAAAAGTATTGTTACGACGACATACTGTTATATGGTTGGCAAAGTCCCACGGAGAATGTTGCTGCCTCTTCAGAACGTGTCCCTGGCATCTCTTCGAAAATCCTAAGGGAATCCTGCAGGAAATTGAGTTCACAACTGTCAAAACACTCACCAGAAAAACCCGCTCAAAGTCCTCGTACTCCATATTCCAACGAAGAAGACGACTCCAAAGCCTTTCGCGACCGGTCAAGGAATCTGGAAAGAAGAGAAGTTTTGATTAATTTATCAAGTTCAAGATTTATCACTCAAAAAAGGCATAACCTCACAAAGTTTAACAGCAATATTCACAGTAAATTAGACGCGGCACAACGAGGAGAATAATTTTTTATAAAACATTATGTACACATTAACGTAAATAAACAAAATTAATTAATATTAGTGAAAAAATATTTGTCACGCTAGAGGTCTCTTACACACTTTTTGTAATAGAGTTACTTATTTCGAATTCGAAAATCAATGACCCTTTAAATAGATACCGCCATTTTGTAAACTCTCTCTATTCATTTCCGTCTTTGGTTGCAAAAAGAATAAAGTAGGAATAGCAGAACGACACGTTTTTTTTATTTAACACAGTTTATACTTACCCACCAAAAGAAAGTCCAGTCCCAACCTATTACGAAGGCAATCAACGTAACACAAAGTTGCACAGGAACATCACGCGGACAGACGACGACGATAATTTGGAAAAAAACTGGTGCGGCGAAAATTACCCCAGGTACAGGTAACACAAAAGTTGGACCTCTAAATCGCATCGCGACTTGGACGTCGCCACCGCAAACGCAGCATCTTTCCCACCTAGTCTGGATCTGAAGCATACTACCGAGCACATCGCGCATAACCTTCAGCCACGTAACACCCCCGGACACACGGTAACATTATGCACATTAAAGTCGCACATCACAGGTAACATTTATAACATTTGTAACACTATTAGACTTAAAAGTGACACTTAACACCAAAAGTGCAAATCATAATCCTTGCAAGATTTGTTTGACACACACGCGGGATAAACGATAAACGCGAAACTTAATAAAAACAGAAAATAGTTAACAAGCCCGAATCTCGTAAACCAACAAATAGTCGAACAAAATTAACAAAATAGCAAAATCTGGATATACCGCTCGGCCAGAATCAGCATCAAAACAAATTGGCCAGAATCGTAACAATGGTGCCAGGTGTGGGGTTCCGCTAATCTTCTGAAATGAGGAGACCCAAAACAAGTATTTTCATTCAAAATAATCGGAATTCAGTTTCGCTTTGAACTCGTACTTCATGGTCAATTTTGTTTTGCTAAAAAGAAATCTAGTGGTGAATACAAAACCAAAATTACTTGTGATCGAATTTAGTTGATTGTTTACGTTTATGGAACAAGGAAACCAGATGTTTTCGGTGAGTGACCCAAAATCAAGTTTTTGTTGTAGAATCATTGAAATTTAGTTTCACGGTGAACTTGTATCTCAAGGTCATTTTAGTTTCGCTGAAAAGAAATCCAGTGATGAACTCAAAATGGAAATCATAAGCACTGTAATCAAATTTGACTGACAATTTGGACCGTTTATGTTTATAAAACAAGGAAAACAGATGTGTTTAGTAAAATTCGTTTATTTGCACTTTATTATTAACTCTTATTTTATGGAAGATTCAAATTTTATGAATTGAATTGAATTTAATAACACAGCAGTTACCTATCATATAGCATAGTGAAATTAGACTAAGATTAATTTCAGAAGATACTCTTTAGTGAACATTATTTACGAATAAAGAATATTACGAAATAATTTACTATACTGGGTAATTAATTTATTTACTGAAGTTTTATTTTTTATTTTGTGCATCAAAAAACTATTTATAATTAGTCGGGGCGACGTCGAAGGCAACCGTATATCTGTGAATAAAGTGGTTAAACAGAGAATCCAAAAGAAAAACAAAATCAAAAACTAAACTTACCTGCAAAAGTAATCTCCGGTCGCGAACTATAAACATTGTCTGAAAACATAGATAAGTCGTCTTGGTTAGTTTGGTGAATTTATTAGAAATAAAATGTCGGTAGAACAGATTGAGAAAATTTTGAAGAACTTAGAGGTACAGGCGGGCGCGTTAAATGAATTGACAGGGGCGATAAAAACGCAAACCCAAGAACTATCGGGTCTGAAAAGTGAGTTGGAATTTATAAAAGGCGAGAATGTTACTTTTCGCGAAGACTTAGGTGCCCTTCGGAAGCAAGTAACTGAGATAACAATGTTGGGAGCATCTTCCTTTGCGCGTAGAGTTTTCGAGGAAACAGATGACCCGAGCGTTAGGCAACAAGATCTAGAGGACATCAACGTTCAGCGACCTAAAGCGCAGTCCACACCCCCCGCACAAAATGTAAGCGAACGCGTTGTTAATGAATTTTTAAAGTCAACCACCCCTACAAATGCAGTAAGGTGCGATGTCCTAAGTAATAACATCCCGATGTCGCATGGTCAAGTTTAAGACTAGAAAATGACATCGCTGTCCGCATTATTGATCAAGGCACGAGTACCCTCAGACAAATATTGGTTCCCAAACCGCTGCGTAAAACTGTTCTTCAGCAAGTTCACGACTCATCGACCGGTGGACACTTTGGAGTGGCCAAAACACTCAACAAATTAAGGCAACGCTACTATTGGGTTGGCAGTAGCACTGATGTAAGAGACTGGTGCAGAGGTTGCTCAAATTGTCAAGCACGAAAAGGACCCCTACCGAAAAGAAAAGCACCCCTACAGATTTGCAATGTTGGCGCGCCTTTTGAGCGAGTAGCTGTGGATATTTTAGGACCATTCCCTAAAACGCTCAACGACAATCGCTATCTAGTAGTCTGTGTAGACTACTTTACCAAGTGGCCAGAAGTTATCCCTGTTCCGGACCAAACAGCGGCAACGATAGCTGACGCGCTAATTTCGGTCGTGTTTAGTCGACATGGTGCTCCGCTACAGCTACACTCCGACCAGGGTAGGAATTTTGAGAGCGCAGTTTTCCAAGAAATGCTCATCCGTTTTGGAATCGATAAGACCCGAACAACTGCCCTACATCCTCAGTCCGACGGTCTCGTTGAGAGGTTTAATCGTACAATACTGGACTATCTGGCTAAATTTATTGAGAAGAATCAACGGGAGTGGGATCAGTATATTCCGTATTTGCTCCTTTCCTATCGGACAAGTGTGCAAGACAGTACGAAAGAAACACCTGCGCGATTACTTTACGGCCGAGAGCTTCGACTGCCAATCGAAATGGCTTTCGGAAGTCCACCAACCACCAGCGTACCGCAAAGCCAGTACGTGGAACATCTAGTTAACACCTTGACTGAAGTTCACGAACATAACCGTGTCGCGTTAACGGCCGCGAGCAGACGAATGAAAGACTATTATGATCTAAGATCGCGTAAAAGTGTTTATGAACTTGGTGCTAAAGTGTGGCTGTACTTTCCGCGTCGCGTCGTAGGACGTTGTCCGAAACTTCAAAGAGACTGGGACGGCCCTTATGTGATTACTGAATGTGTAACCGAAGTCGTATACAAAATAAAACGTTGCCACGGAGGAAAAGTCCGAACCGTTCACGTTAATCGTTTAGCGCCGTATTACGAAAGACGAGAAATAATAGACTCTTAACGAAAGATATCGCACGCGCCCGAAATGTTGCATTCAACAAAAAAAAAAAAAAAAAAAAAAAAAAACAAAGTCGCGCCATAAATGAAATTAATAAATTGACTAACGTCTCGCTTCCTCATTCTTTCTATTTCTAGTTACACCAGCTTGGGCGGAGCTACAAGCTTTCATGGGAGGGGGTAGTGTTACGACGACATACTGTTATATGGTTGGCAAAGTCCCACGGAGAATGTTGCTGCCTCTTCAGAACGTGTCCCTGGCATCTCTTCGAAAATCCTAAGGGAATCCTGCAGGAAATTGAGTTCACAACTGTCAAAACACTCACCAGAAAAACCCGCTCAAAGTCCTCGTACTCCATATTCCAACGAAGAAGACGACTCCAAAGCCTTTCGCGACCGGTCAAGGAATCTGGAAAGAAGAGAAGTTTTGATTAATTTATCAAGTTCAAGATTTATCACTCAAAAAAGGCATAACCTCACAAAGTTTAACAGCAATATTCACAGTAAATTAGACGCGGCACAACGAGGAGAATAATTTTTTATAAAACATTATGTACACATTAACGTAAATAAACAAAATTAATTAATATTAGTGAAAAAATATTTGTCACGCTAGAGGTCTCTTACACACTTTTTGTAATAGAGTTACTTATTTCGAATTCGAAAATCAATGACCCTTTAAATAGATACCGCCATTTTGTAAACTCTCTCTATTCATTTCCGTCTTTGGTTGCAAAAAGAATAAAGTAGGAATAGCAGAACGACACGTTTTTTTTATTTAACACAGTTTATACTTACCCACCAAAAGAAAGTCCAGTCCCAACCTATTACGAAGGCAATCAACGTAACACAAAGTTGCACAGGAACATCACGCGGACAGACGACGACGATAATTTGGAAAAAAACTGGTGCGGCGAAAATTACCCCAGGTACAGGTAACACAAAAGTTGGACCTCTAAATCGCATCGCGACTTGGACGTCGCCACCGCAAACGCAGCATCTTTCCCACCTAGTCTGGATCTGAAGCATACTACCGAGCACATCGCGCATAACCTTCAGCCACGTAACACCCCCGGACACACGGTAACATTATGCACATTAAAGTCGCACATCACAGGTAACATTTATAACATTTGTAACACTATTAGACTTAAAAGTGACACTTAACACCAAAAGTGCAAATCATAATCCTTGCAAGATTTGTTTGACACACACGCGGGATAAACGATAAACGCGAAACTTAATAAAAACAGAAAATAGTTAACAAGCCCGAATCTCGTAAACCAACAAATAGTCGAACAAAATTAACAAAATAGCAAAATCTGGATATACCGCTCGGCCAGAATCAGCATCAAAACAAATTGGCCAGAATCGTAACAGTATTATTTGTGCTAGTAGTTATGCTTGTAAGCTGCATAATCAAACATGAAACCTTGTCAGTCTCAAACCGCAGTAAAATCTCCAAGGATTCCAGTAGCCGCGGAACAACTCTCAATTTGGTAAACCTGATATTGTTATTTCCACCGAAAACAATTTGTTCAGATGAATTCAGATGAACCTCCAGTGAAATAACTTATATAACTGCATAAAATTACCGTGAATAAAAAGGAAAAATTTGCATGGATAAAACGAATGACCTCCCCGCACGTACAAAGTAAAATATTCTCGTCAAGGAAAAGAATCTTTCGATTACTTGCCCGGAGGCATCTCTGAGAAATTTCCATCCTAAGATGGAGCAAAACAGGAATCAACGTGGAGGATCATTGTTAAAAGTGAGTCTTCTGCACGCAGATTCATAGCTTTCGTATAATAACAGACTGCGGTTCCAGACAATGCCAAAAGACATCTTCAACTGCAGAAATCATAATCTTGATGCAGCCTGCCTTTCCAAATGTCGTTGCATCTTCGACCAGAGCAGGTTAACATATGCAATTATGCATATGAGCGATGAATAAGATTTGCGGAAATGTCTAAAAAGCACAAATGCAAATAGCACGGTCCGCCTAAAATGGTTTGGGGCCATGGATTCAGAACATGGCAAACAAAACCTGTCAGTGAGTGCCCTGAGATGTGGCCAATCTTTTAAGACAAAAAACATTATTGACGTCAATTAGCGAAAAATCTTGATGGAATTTGTAGAAACTTCGCATTTAAGATGACCACCCTGTGTGATGCGGCCGAATTGAAGAAATTCAGCAGTCACGCCAATTTTCACTTTGTTTCACGAACCATACCGTGCTATTTGATGCTTAGAGTGGCAATAAATCTGACCTTTTATTTTCTTTATTTCTATGTAAATTCTAATTTATGCTGAGCCGTACCAGCCTAGACGTGGAAGTTGTAATGAACGAAGATTATTTTTCCTCCCACATCTCTATGCCAAGTGCGATTCTAAATGAAGTTGTCGACATAATTTAGCTTTGCGCATATTTTAGGCCGACGAAGGTTTTCAATTTTCTGTCTGACTACACCGATGCAGCCTACTATTTTTTTTTTGTTTAAGTTTCATAAATAATTCAACAGATTGCAGCACTTTATCTAATCCCTTTCTCCGCCCAGCTTGTTTAAACAAATAACAACTGTGTATGTTAAGGTGTTATAGCTTCTTAAGACTGTGATGTATTCGCATCAACTTGACTGTATAATTTTCAATTCCAAAATTTGCAACCCGCTGCAGTTGAAATAAGGAAAAAATAGTGTTAATTTAAGATTTGTCTAGGAAAGGTATTCAATTGTGCATTACGCCGGTGATTTAATATGATATAAGAAGGCGCCAGGCAAGGTAATTATTCCGCTGAGGAAAGATATATATTATTACGTGGGATTTATTTGACTGCACTAGAAAACATAAGCCGCATTTTTCGTGCGATTTCTTGCAGACATTACAGATTTAGCGCTTCATAAAAAGCTCAATGCAGTCTCGCTATTCACAGTGAAGAATAAAATGTGCAAATGTCCAGAGAGCGATTTCTGTTTCTTTGATGGATTATTTGACAGATTTGGAGTATGGTAGGTGTACAGCTGCATATATGCATTTTTAAGTAATCCCGACGCAAGGTCTCAAGCATAGACGGTGAGCTATTTGGAATCTTAGTTAAAAGTAGAACAAGAAATATAAATAAATTTTATTCTATTTTGTTTCGGAGAATTATGAATGCAAGGAA
This sequence comes from Leptarthrus brevirostris, assembly GCA_964036015.1. NCBI lineage: Eukaryota > Metazoa > Arthropoda > Insecta > Diptera > Asilidae > Leptarthrus > Leptarthrus brevirostris. The sequence continues at coordinate 129,094,668 of OZ038371.1, read as the reverse complement.
GCTTTTGCATCAGAGATAGGTATGTGCGTTAAGTTGTCCACCTTATTTTTCAAATAAAGTATCTTATAGACTACAAAAGTTAATAAATAAGTACTGTTGTGTAGTGTCTTAACCGTTTCGATATTTTTGTTTTCTTAATATAATGTCACATCAGTTTCTGGCAAAATACATTGCTATGGTTCAATTTCAAAACCCTAGGCTTTATTTAGTCAGGTTTTAAGAGGAACTGGATACAGACAATGCTAAACAGCAGGGTCATCAATGCCAGTTTAGGGGACTTTTCCATCAGGAAAACAGTTCACAGAGTACACCACAGGGAGGAGTATTGTCACACCTGCTTTGGAACATCTCTCTAAACAAAATCCTCAAATACCTCGTCAACAAAAATATTAAAACGAAAGAAAAGTTCCTATAAACGGTCAGTGATGTCATAAACTCTGCTGACGGATATATCAAGATGGGCAGAGGACAACGGTCTTACGATAAACCCCCGTAAGACAGAATTGGTCCTGTTCACAAGGAAATATAAACTACCTATTTGAAAACCACCAAAACTTAAAGGTAGTATCCTCAAACTCTCCTCGGAAACCAAGTTTCTCGGCGTCATATTCGATTCCAAATTGAATTGGAGACGGAATATGGAAGAGAGGATGAAGAAAGGACTTAATGCATTCTATGCATGCAAAAAAATCTTTGGTAAGAAATGAGGCATGAAACCGCATATTTTACACTGGATGTACACAGCGATGGTCAGGCATATTCTTACCTATGGTTCAATTGTTTGGTAGGATGCAGTTAACAAGCAATCTCACCTTAATTCTTTAGTAAATGTGCAAAGGCTTGCTTGGGAACAACAGGTGCAATCAAATCCACACTACAAGCTGATTTGGAAGCCATTTTACTCCTTCAGCCCATAGAACTGCACACAAGAAAAATGGCAACCTTGGAAGCTCTCAGACTTAGAGAAAACAGTCAATGAAACGTCATACTGAACTTGTTTAATCAAAATGGGTTGCACTCCTCAACGGATTATATGAAGCCACAATATGACCTTAGAAAACCCTTTTCCGTTATCATACCTAACAAAGAAGATTGGAAGCACCCTGAAAACATAATTAAAGGAACTTCCATCTTCACAGATGGATCGAAAACAGAAAATGGGATTGAAGCTGGAGTTTTCTCGGAAGCGCTGCCAATAAGTAAGTCGTATAAACTCACCGACAAATGCAGCAGATGTCAGCAACTGAGATCACTATTTGTGTGGACAGTCAAGCAGCACTCAAAGCGCTGAACTCCAACGTGATAAAATCCGAATGTGTGAAAGACTGTATTAGAGCCCTAAGAAATATTTCAAACCATACGGTTAGGCTCTGCTGGGTTCCAGGATATGTCGGCATAGAGGGTAACACAGCAAAAAGTCAAATTTATAGACATTACTCCAACATGACTTCGAAACGGTGGAAAAATATCAATTACAGGGATACCATCGGGACCATTCGAGAAACCGTCAGTCAAGTTAGAAAGGTAATCAGCAATAAGTGCATCATCAAATACTAAGTCCTTGTCCTCAAGGGAGGTTGGCGGGAGGGGTAAAATCTGAAACGGAAATATAATAGGAGGAATCACAAAAAGAGATTCGAAAAAAGTTCACAAAGAGATTGGCAATTGTTAGAGAATCGTCACTCTCACAGGCGTGGTACCTCAGAGAGGACGAAGCGTCACAATTGCGCTTCGAGTTAATAATCCTCCAGAACTATTAAGGGCATCGTATTTAAAAGATACTCAGCATAGGAGACCTGCAAGCGCGCAGAAAACCGAAGACTGAGATCAGAGTAGGCTAGGTAATTGTCGTGACTACCTGAAGCACAGAACCTCCTCCAAGCTTTGCCTGTCAAGTTCCTCAGGTGACGTGAGGCCCAACCTAGAGAACAGGAACACAACTAGTAAAACAGGCATAGAGAACATCGTAGACAGCTTCCACAGCCAGATCGACATCGCACTCTCCCAGCACGCCGGACCAATCACAATAAGTACGCCACTCATCAATTACCAAGAAGTCATCCCTCCTGAAATTGAAAAAAAGTCGGCAAATAAAGGAGGATGAGTGAAGAGTGTCAGTAGTATCTAAATACATGACAACTAAAAGCGAAGGCTAGTTACGCGACTCGGAAACCAAGGGGGTCATGCATCTCTTCACCGTCAAACCATTAGGGTCAGAAGAAAATACAACGTCCAAAAATCTACCTGAATCGTTGGCGATGCACCAACACTGAAACACGCCAAATGAGGCCACGGAAAGAGGGTGAAAGACTATCAGAGTCAGAAGAATGCACCCATCCAATAGTGGAAATATGAAGTCACCAAAAATCAGTATGCCATCCGTATAAAGCAAAGAGTCACACAAATTGTCCAAGGATGCCGTGAGCAAATCGTAAACTGCAGATGGAAAACAGGGAGGAATATAAGCAACAAAAACAAACAGTCTCCTGGCAGGAAGTTTCAAGACTGCACACAAGAGCTCCAGATCACGGGAATCAGAAATGAAAACAACCGAGTACGAGATACCCTGATTGCACACAGAACACCACCACCGACAGGAGAAGACGGGTCGATGTGACGATCCCGGCGAAAGACCTGGAACTCGGGCAAAAATAATTCAGCGTCAGAAATTCTAGCACACAGCGAAGTCTCAGTCAGGCAAACTACATCTGTGTTAGACGCAGAGGTAGAGGAGAAGAGCAGCGCGGTTTTAGAACGCAACCCAGTCACCTTAGAGTAGTGACAGGCAAGTTTTTTGGCTGCGCAGCCGGAAACGCTCGGGCCTTCGGGACAAACTCGCGAGCTATAGAGCCATCTATGGGCCATTGTTCTAATGAAATTGCTACCCCGATTTCTTGAAGACACATTAAAATATGCGATACAAGAGCTTTACGTCGCTCGCGCCCCTATACTCTCCAGGTAAATTTGGACGTCCGTCAAATTTCGGAAAACTTTTCTAAGCAATACAATACGAATGTGGATGTTTGCCATTTTCTGCTTTTCCCTCACCTTATGGGCCCGAAACTTTCAAACGAGGCGTTTGTCGATACCTCTTTCAGAACCTCTTAACCGATTACCCTTAAGGGTTAATACATTGATTTATTGCTTATTTCTAAACACAATTTTATTTGGAATTGTTTCTGGCACATGGCGCCCGCGACCACGACGCCTCCTGGAGTTCCACGGTTGACACGATTAAGATGTTTAAGTGGTCTGAAACAAAAAAGTCAAATTTCGATTCATTTTCTATACACACGACTATCGGTAACGAGAGGTGAAAGATATTGAACCAAATTTCAGCATATGAATACTCGTCAAAAGAAAATCTTAAATTGTTCCAATTTGGGCAACGTTTAATATAAAAAAAATTCAAAAATTAAAAGTATGGTCTTCATTTTAGGTTAAACGAAGAAAAAATGTGTTCACAACATGCAGTTTAAATTTCAAGGCAATCGAACCAATGGTTTCAGAGTTATCATGTCTGCCAGCCGCAAAAGTTTAAAGTATCGTGAGGATTCCACCTGCGCCATTCCATCATAATTTTGGCAGTTTTGAGAATTTTTAAATTTTGTCTTATTATTGTTAAGACCTTATGCGATCATATACTATCTATTAAATAATCCCCCCTTTCCTGCCAAGGCTGTACTTATGCATCATGGGCATCCGCAGAGTTTGGCATATGTCATATATAAAAAACTAGATACCAGCAGAAATGAATAGAGAAATATAGTGCAGGCAAATGGTACTTTAATGAAAGATTTTGATTAGGGAAAGTTTTTTTCTTGGATATCTTTGGGGGTCGGTGGTATAAAACTGTACTGGTGTCGCAACCCCTGCCATTCGGCCGCCAAATATTCTGGTTAATGATTTGAAAAGTTATGTTATTTTTCAAGCACGAAAGGCGTAGTTCAATTTTACTACCGGAAAGTTATGTAAATTTTGTTAAAATTTAATTGTGAAAAATTTACCTGATTACTTGTAGACACATGACAACGCGCGATACAAGAGCTACAAGTCGCTCCCCTATGCTCTCCAGATCAAATTTGGACGTACCGTCAAATTTCGCGAATCTTTTCTAAGCCGAACTACATGAATGTGAAACAGTTTAACATCTACTGTTTTTCCCTCGTCATATGAGCCTGCAACTTTCAAACGAGGTGTACATCGACACCTCCTTCACTCAACCTCCTAACCCATTTCCCTCATCCTTAATTTATTTCCTGCCAAGGCTGTGCTTTAGCATCATAGGGCATCACCTAAGCTTTGGCAACATCATATATAAAAAAATGGGGTTAACTAAGCAATTACCTTCACTGACCCTGTTTTCGAGGGTCAACCATTAGCCCCTTTTTTAGTGACTGTTCGGGTGGGTGTAGCTTGTTTGGAGTCCGTTTGTTGGTTTCCTTTTGCTTCGTTTACGGAGAGGGTTAAGGGTTTCTGTTTAGTGTAGGGATGTTACCCCCACCTCTCTATCACGAATGAGTTAAACATTCCGCCCAGGTACGTTTTTCAAGCTAGGGAAAATAATTTACTAATATCCGCGTGATTATTTTATCATGAATGGATGTATATGGGTGGTTCCAACCTGTTGGGGGGGGGGGGTTCCTGGCTTAGGTCCATAATACCCGCTAATCCTCGCTCTGCGTAAACTGCGAAACAAAAATTAAAAGCCCGGCTTCGAACCAACTGTATTCGAACAACCCCCAGAAAGAGATGGTTTCACTACTCTACAGGCCAAATAATGGGTGCCATCGTGTTCAGCACAGCTGCGTAAAGTTCCAGTAAGTAGGATTAAGTCGGTTATATTTGCAGTGACCTTCTTTGTAATTATGTAGTTTTTTCCGAATATAAGCTGGGATACTGGTTTCGTTAAAGATCGATATCAAAATATATGCAAGTACTTAACGCGACTTATTGAATTTCATCGAAAACATAAATAACGTTTACCACATTGCAAAACCAACTATCAATTCTCAAGACTTATTTATTAACTTTTAATACATTACTGAAATATTAATGGCCTTATAAAAGGAAATTCAGGATATTCTACCGTTCAAAACTAATATAATTTATTTATTGATGGAATTATTTGTTGAATAAGAAACTTTCATACTAGTAAGTTACTTAAATTATAAGGGGGCTTGACATATCGATGGGTTGTCGTTAGTCTTTTTCACAACTTGGCTCACATAGCAGAATTTATTACAATAATAAATATTTGAATAGGTTAAAGATGTATCTTCCCTATCCACGAAAAATTTATAAACAACAGACCACTTGTTTATGATAATAGGACAGTTAACCACGCATGCGTCAATGGATCAAAGCGGAATTATTCAAAGGCTTGTATTTCTTGCTAGCTTTCACTGACAGCTCTTTAAAACGAACAAGGAATCAAACATAGGATCGCTTTTTATTGGACATGCGAGAATTAGTTTCCCCTTCAATACTAACCAAAACAACTACTACCGCGCAGCTGTCATCGCGAGCAAAACAAACAGGTTGAACAGCATCCATTAAACTACCTGCAAATAAGTGCATGGCTTTTTCCTCCCGGAGTATTTGGCATCGTCAAAGAGACAAGCAATTACAATTAAACTTACAAATGTTTTCATTAATAAGTCAAGTTCTCGAGATGGGAAATCGCGGCAACTAGGGACCGTACCCGGTTTTCTACTTGAGCAGTTTGGAAGCATTTGAACCTAGGAAACATTTCTATTAGGTGGATTCAATCTTTTTTCCCTTTTCTGGTTTCCGCTCTTGAATCGACAGAGTCCAAGATGAATCAATAAAAATTCTTGACTGGACTCATATTGGAAAGGCTGGCTATGTGTGGTATTCTTTTAATGTTGCGACCACACCATACTCAGAATGAACACGATTAGCTACAAGAATTTTCATGTGCAAGTTTACATTGAAAATGGCATTTTAAGTTTGCGGTATAGGGTGATTCCATTGTTGATTATCGCTGCTTCTCTTCTGATACGCGATTTTAGAATTCCCTGATTCCACTTTTTTCGCTATTAAAGGATGCTTGAAATTCTTAAGCGGTTAAATGGAAAAACTTTGTTTAGAAATTGCTTTTATGTTTGCTAATAACGAACTCAGATTTCAATCTTGTAATTAAATAGTCGATAACGGGAAAATGATCGTATAATAAGAACTTTTACGTAGTTATAAAAATGATTTTTCAATAAATCGGAACTAATTAAGTAATTAGTCATTGTATGCACATTTGACATCTGTAGCTAATCTTTTATGCAGAAAGAAGTTATATTTGCAAGAGATGCTTATTTTTCTCCGAACACATATTGTGAAGGTTTTTTCATAAAATTACTTTAAAACGTAGGATCAGCAACAAGTGCGGGAAAGTGTAGTATAAAGCTTAGTTAAATTCGCGACGTCACCACTTTCTTACTCAATACTGAAAGAACTGACATTATCATGGAAATCACTTACTCCAGACACACAGCCGTCCTAAATTAACAATTAAAATTAAAACAAATTATTAATTAAGGAGCTATATGCCAAATTCTACTCTAATCCGCCAAATAATCAAAAATTAAATGTTCAAATTTCTTGGTCATTTCGCTTAATGATGATCAAATGACCTAGAATTCAGCAAGTTTTGTAATTATCATTAGTGTAGAAGATCATCTGTGTCATGTGTCACTTGAGAGAAGAAGAGGACGGGAAAGGAGGAAAATTGTGATCCTCTTTTCTTCCTGTAAAATATATGCCCAGACGAGAGTTCAGATAGTTTTTAAAAATATATTACGCAAAGTTTTGGTGTTGAGAATAAAATTCATAAAACATAATTTCCAATCGGCAGTGCCTATTTACCACCCTCAAATTGCCGTGTAATTTCCGTGTACACAGAAGTACACGGAAATACACGGAAAGTACGTCTAATTTTTTATTAGACTTTCTGGGAGGAAAGGGTGTATTAATCAGCCTTTTAGTTGCTATATTTTGTTTCCCCCGACAGGTTTGTATCTAGAACAGGCTTGGATAAACTATTACCAGTAATATGAATACGGAAGTGACTATTTGCACTTATAGTGTACTTACGTGTACACAAAAATTACGCGGCAATTTGAGAGTGGTAAATGGACACTTCCTTTCCAATCTGCGTTTAAACTATTGCTTTAAAACTGTCAAAATATCAAAGACAAACAACTGATTTTCATCCGTAGATTGCAGAATAGATATATAGTATACCTGAGACCTGCCATTTCACTAATTTGATAGGGGCAACGAAGCACCAAAGTTTGACAGTTGTCAACTTTATTAGCGTTCGTTAAAAAATGATTTATTAGATAACTAAATCTTTCAGAACAATCAGTCTCACATCCTTTGTACTTAAGACGATGGAAAGACTGCTAGACCTTCCTATCAGGTGCAAACTGGATCAATCATCTCCCCTTCACCCTATTCAGTTTGCCCACACAAAAAGTAGGCCAACAGTGACTAGCTCACATAATCTTGTTAGCAAGATCGAAAAAAGCTCTTCACTATTAAGGAATGGCATTATGTCCTTTCTTAATAATGAAGGTACTTTTGACAGCACACCTTCCGACAACATAAGTTATTTAGAGCTCCCGCTCGGAGGGTTAAATGGGTGGATGCTATGCTAAAGTAGCGAGAAATGACACCTACCTTTGGAAACACTTTCTGTGTGTCTTCTTAAACCAGCTTAGTGAGCTTGGTCACCAGGTAGTCCGATACGCAGACGGCTTCGCAATCATTATTACGGAGAAGTTCAACTCGACTGTCATCGATTTAATGAGTTCAGCTCTGCGCACGGTTACCAACTTGCGCACTAAAAAATTCCTTACTATTAAAAATGTTAAGGCTGTTCTTGTGCCGCTTACCAGAAGGCATCATTTCAATTTTGGTCCAATCTCGGAATTCACGAAATGCTCAAAATGGAATATGATGCTGGAGGTGGTTTCGTTAGACCCAACACTAGAGTTTCGATTGCGTATTTGGCGTAGTGACTTTCAAAGCAAAATCCATACCATCGGAATTTGTGCCCTTCTCAACGTCAAAAGAGGACTGAAAGGGGCTAATATAACCATTTGCTCTGATATCCAAGCTACCCTTAAGGATTGATGATTGGGGTAGGAGTCTGCAGCTGTTATACTGGAGAAATTCCCGAGCTTACACAGGCTAAAGCACTTGTTAGACCCTATGCTTACAACGGTACCATCACCTTAAGTATGGTGATGATTTTACACATCTGGCCACTGTATGCTGAGATATCATTTACACCGGATAGATCTGTTCAGTGAGGCAAAATTTCGGGTCTGTCTAGAAGACAATAAAACCATTATGCACATAATGTGTTTCTGTCCTGCCTTGGCATGTCTTAGAAGAAGGATCTTTAGTCGGGTTCTTAAGCCCGTCTGATTTTAGATCCTCCACTGTTAAAGACCTCATTGCCTATCAAAGGGTGGCTGAATATCTCTTGCAGTAGTAGGGGTTGGGGCACAAAAAACCTCCTTGCTCACAGTGCCCACCATATGGGTAACCCAATATAGTGAAACAATAATATTTGAATATATGACTCGTAGCATCCCTTTCTTGGAATGACAAAAATGAAATTCCTTGTTGCAAAATAAATCCCATCAGTTGCCGATAGAAAATATTTTCAATTAGATTCTCGGTCCCGTCTCGGTCTAAGATTGGCGCCAGTAACTACAATTGCGATCCTATGTTAGTAGCCTTGTAAGCACATTGAAAAAGATAATAACGTACAAGGAAATATCACCGCTATCAGTCTAGTTAAACACATTCTAGAGGAAAATAGCAATTTTTTTAATAATTATATACTATTAATTTTTTCTCTCGGCAGTATTAGAAAAATACTCTAAATAAAAATATATGTAAAAAAGTGTTTTTCAACACTGTCCATAAGAGTTGTCCAAAATACGACAAATCCGTCCATAGTCGGAAGATTCATTTCACTTCAGTTTTTCCTTGAGGTTTGGAAGGGGAAGGGAGGGGGGGGGGTTGAACTTTATTAATAATAATATTTTATTATTGTTTGAAATATCTCTTTTGTACGCTTTCGTACTGCATCGACCGCCATAAACAACATTCAGTACACTCACTTCAAGTCGGCTGCACGAGCTCTTCGTTGGAGTAAATCCTACTGATCACTTAAGTGTTAATAGATGGCGCGCACATTTTGGGACTAATTTGTGAGTAATGGGGACCATAACTAGCAGAGTGATCTATTGTTTACCGTCCAATTACATAGACTGTGACGTGGCATTCAAACCAGCTGTCACATATCGATATACGAATTCAAAGAGCCTGGACGGTTTGTGGTGGTGAAGGACCTCTGTAACACAGATACTTCACATGCCCGGCCTTGTGCGACATCAATAATCTTGTTCGCGATATGTACCAGCTTACCTGCCCGACATTCGGCATTACAAGAATGTCGTTTTTACTGCGGCCAAGGACATGTTACCAGGTGAATTACTTGATAAGCTTTATCCTAACACTTGCTAAATCGAAAATGTACTGTATTAGGATCGAGGCTGGGCTGGGCAACAGCCCACTAACCTACAATTTCACACACGTGCCTTTAAGAATCATATCGTTGTCAGATTGAGGAGGAGATTACGTGTAGAATTCTTGGCAACGGAGGCCGACACAATCAGCTGCACCTGGCAACTTTTATCGTCGGTGCGGAACGGAAGTCTCGTCTTTCACTGGGAATAACAGACCACAGACTTGCAGCAGCTTGTCCACGAGGCTTCTCTTTGCTTTGGTATTGCTACAAATGTTGCGGGAACGAAAAGTCTCACGTCGTAGTCGTAGAACTGGGAGCAATTTGCTGGACTCTAACCGAAATGTTTGTGCGTTCGTTTAGAATATGTTTGAATGATGGCTACCGGAGGACTAGAAAAGTGGCGAACGGTTCTACGAAGAGGTCAATCATATTATTGTTAATATTTTTGGTTTCGGTTCATTGCGTACGTTCGTTTAAGTTTCGGATTTTTTTTTCAAATTTTTGGGAACTTTCCTAGAGCTAGCACTGGCTTAGAGACAATTAAAAATTTCTTTTATTATCTTTTCTACAGGTTTTTACCTTCAAAATTTAGAGTCCTTTTTAATTAACCTACTTGCAGTAACGTTATATATTGAGTAATGTTTTGTTTTTTTTTTAACTTTATTACTGTGTTTTTTAATGTTTTTACCATATAGTGAGACTTCAGGGTCTATCTGTTCTCTTTTATAAAATTAAATCGGGGAGGGGGGAGAACTAATACTGTTAAACTGTTTTTACAGTGAACCGTATATAATGAATTCATTAGTTTAATTTATTAATCTTTCTTATTATATAATAAATTTCACTTTTTATTTCTTTTTTGTTGAATATTTTTTTTTTTTTACCAATTCACTTTTGTACAATCAAAGATAATGTAATCTACAGTACAGATCCAATAAATTATTTATTTATTATTATTTAACTAGTTTGTTTCATATACCTGACTTCTGCCCAAAAATGTGCAAACCAATTTCACCCCCCGGCATTATTAATTGCAATCTTATTATGTATCAAAATATTATTCGAAATAATTTATTTATTTAAGAAAAAGTCGAATATATATTGAAGAAAAATCAAACAAATTACTAACATTAATAAAATTCAAAAGAACACTTCTCTAAAACTCGAGCAGAGAAAGAAATATTAAAATTTCTGTACACGACCGGCGTTTCTGATTGAGAAAAGCTAAACTCCTTTGGCTTTTCTTCAACAGCAGCACCAAATGGTTAGCTTTTCTCTGGCCTTCGCCACAAGCCGAAAACTGGTTGTTAATTCAACTAAACAACACTAATGTAGACTAATACTCTTACACTAAAATATCAATAAAATAATTTTTCAGAAACGCCGGTCGTGTAAAGAAATTTTCATATCCTTGTCCTCGACATACCGGTAGCCTTTGGGCAATAGACGGTGTATGATTTGTGCTTTAGTTAGTATGGCGCCATTTTTGATCCAAGTTTCTTAGACTAAAGCAATGTTAATGTTATTCTCCTTTAGAAGGATAAGTCAGCTCTCCAATGAAAGTTTACTGTACCACCTGTATCCGCAGTTTTCACCTCCTTCCGGTCAGGACTTTTTCCTGACCTATTCGGCTAGCTTCGGCTACCTCCATTGACTCAGAATTATCGGGGTTTATTTTTTGGTGCCCAGATAAACATTCACCTTCACCTAACTTAGGCTTACGTGTGTCCATCCTTAGAACCTTTCACTCCACGCAAGGAATTGTGGGGTTTCGTCAAGCCAGAACAGTCACAAGTTCCTTGGCAGCGAGAATAGTCTCCGGTAACTTTCTTCCATAGTCCTGCCTACGTCGACACATTGTCCTTCAGGAAGTCCAGTGAAAATTGGCCCGTTGAATTTGAATTCGGTTTCAATAACTCCCTATTGTTGCAACGCTACCGAATTCTTCCTTATCGCCTGGCATCTTGTAGTGTAATAGACATGAAACAAGTCCGAAGCCAGGATTTTCCGCGCTCACTTCATCGCGTCAATATCCTTCCTTCTGATGATGGAGACTGTTTCCTAATCCCCCAGCTTCCTCCAGGTATGGCATGCTTTCTGGCACAGCCTCTTCTTCTATCCCTTGCAACATTTCTCTAATGAAGTTTAAGGGCAGGATTAGTCTCACTGGTACTTGCCCGGAGACTTGAGGAGCTGATCCTTCTCTCCTTTACTCAGCCTCTTCACCCCACCTATGCTACCACCAATGTCCGAAAAATTCGGTAGCTTTTTGTTTTTCTTCATATCAGTCTCACGATTAGCGGAGAAAAACGATCACAAGTGGCACAGATCCTCAGTACCAAGGAAAGGCTGTATTGAAACTGCAAGTCGCCTGGGCACGTACATATAAGCTGTTAGTTTTGTCATGTAACTTGAGAATGGTAAAAAGATGTGTGTTTTAAAATTTTTGTTGTAATTTAAACTTCGATTTTCGATTTTTTTCACAAAATTTATATTTGAAAATTTATTTTTAAATGCATTAGCCGTACCACAAAAAAAAATTTCACAGTTTTTTCAGTATTGTGTTACCTTTGAACTGAGATATTAATAACGTATATAACACTAAAACTGTAGAAAATGTGCGTTAAAATATAAGACTGGTTAATTTCATTTTTTTTTATGGAATTAACCCTTCTAACTCAGAAGGCGCACTTCAATGGCAGAAGCCTGGAATCAATTGACCTATTCACCATGACCATATTCACCATATAACATATATTTAGGTAAATAAGGCTCCCACACCAACATGCAAAAAAAATATAAATAAAAAAAACCAAAACACTCCCAAACACTACAATCAGGGGTGCACAGACAATAAAGATCGTCAACAGCAAATCCTTAGTAAGAGCCAGGTCAAAAATAGGACACATATTCACGGCTCTACAAATGCGATTAATAGACTCATGCATACCATAGTTAGACAGAGAATGGACAACATGTACTAAAGGCAATCTCCTTAAGCTATACGGAGTATGCCTATAAGTAACCAAACCTGCGAGAGTGCGAGAATCTATATTCAAGTTCATAAGCTGGTGAATAAAGACTAGGTCAGCAATTCTACGTCGTTCCTCCAACGAGTGCATATTAAGCAATCGGACGCGATCCGCATAAGGAGGAAGCCTGAGTGGATCGCTCCACGGGAGGTCACTTCGTGCGAACCTAACAAAGTTCCGCTGCATGGACTCAATGCATTTAGAATAAACAGCATAGCAGGGAAACCAAACTTGAGATGCATACTCGAGAATTGGTCTAGCCAAAGAAAAAAATAAGTGAATTAGAGTTTGTCGTTCAGAAAATTCCCTTGACCACAGTTTAACAAAACGCAGAACTGAATTATTTCGAGACACGATATAGTTTATGTGCAGAGTGAAATCGAGTTTTTTTGTCTATTTTCACACTAAGGTCAGTAATAGACTCCACACGACGGATAGCAGTTTCCACAAAGGTATAATCAAAGACGAGCTGATTGAGGTTCCTACAGAATGACATAACTTTTCATTTGTCCAGATTAAGATGCAGGCCATTTGAGGCACACCAAACCTTGAAGGTATTCAAATCATCCTGAATGCAAAAAAAAAATCATAACTGTTTCTAACACATAAGAAAATCTTCATATCGTCTGCGTAAATAAAGACTTTGGAGTGCCTAATCAGAGGGACAATGTCGTCAATGTCGTCAATGGCAAGAACGAACAACAGCGGCCCCAGATGACTACCCTGCGGTACACCAGATGAAGCAATAACAACTCTAGATAAAGTGTTACGGAAAGACACACGGTATGACCTATCTTTTAAATAAGAGCGGATCCATTTGAGCACTAGAGGTGGAAAACCCAACTTTTCAAATTAAAGCATAATCATAGAATGAGGGAGCTTATCAAATACCTTACTAAGGTCGAGACGCATTCAGTTTGGAGACCTCGCTGGAAGGCAGAGATTATGTGGGATGTAAATTCAAGCAGGTTAGTTGTCGTCGATCTACCTGGCAGAAAGCAATGTTGATTAGATAAGATTAACCCCTAACACTGCCCAACAAGCTGCGAATCTATAACAGATTCAAACAACTTGGGTACGCAGGAAAGTTTCTCGATTGGCCTATAATTTGTTATTAAGTTTTTATGCTTCTTTTTATAAACAGGAATTATCAAGATGAATTCCAGTTGAGTGAGTAAGGCGTCAGAACAGGATTTCAAGAGCGGTTATGGAACACCATCAGGACCAAAAGAAAAGTCCTGTTGGAAAGATCAGAGAAGTCGGACCTATTAAAATTAAGTACGTAGTGATCTACGTTGGGGTCAGCAATATTAGAACCATCGCAGCAGAAAGAAATGAAAATGGGCGGATGTAAACTGCCGATAGCGGATAAGTTAGTTGTAAAAAAATGTCACACTTCTATAGCTTGGAGAGGAGATAGACCCCCCCTTCCATCAATTTTTTTTTGTCACTCGCCTACCAGTTCCTTCATTTTTACACCCGACTTAGGAAACACCCTGTATTATTAACCGAACCCAAATAAACCTTGCTTTGAATGTATGCGTGCCGTTCTACCGATAAATAGTTAAATCACCCGCGAATTTCCCTATACGCCCCTGCACAGCATCTTTCCCACAAACTGAGATGAAGTACGACAAGTGTAGTATGGCACTAAGAAGTGATTACTAGTTCTACTTTGGGTGATTTTCTATGGCGTCAACCCACTACATTTACACAGCGTTATTATTCGTGGTAACCAATTGCTGCTTAGTGCTATTAACATAATAAGATAGTGGTTCTCAGATTTATACGAGCAGACTAATTATTGCCTATTATGTTACTAGGAAACTAGTTGCATAAGTACTGCCTACAGGGTAAGGACTAGTTACTTTTGTCACTGGTTGGATCTATTCCAACAGAGACTCAAAGTAACTGGAAAATATACGTCCCTGATGTGATTATACAGATCGACGATTTTCAAAATTGGTTCGTCTCTGCATTACTTATGGAATAGTTGTGGAAGTAGTCCTTTTTCACTGGTAACAGAACTATTCTCTTCTTCCCACCAGTTCCTGATTTGCCTACTGTTAAATATTCAAAATCTGAAAAAATCAACGTACACCTCCTTAAATCACTATATAAGAATTCCAGGTGAGTGAGTGGCTACAACATTTTATTTCATACAAGCAAAAATTCTACGTCGATATGCTCAAAAGAAAAATTTGACTGGCACAGGCTGAAACATTAAACGCGCACGAAACTATTTTAGAAATGCTTTGCTATTGTACCGTGTGAATTCTTATTGTTTAGGTAAACTCCCTTAAGATTAAGCCCATATCTGGTAATTACCTCTTAAAGGCAACATAAACTACTAAAACAAGTGACCCTGAGCGGCTTCCACAGTAATAAATACCTGAGATGTTCACTCTGACTAGCAATCGCCCATCGGAGAAGCTCAAACTGAGCACGAAATCACTATACATTCGAATGCTGTTCGTCATTTTAATTTCGTCACGTAGAAACAATCAAAGTCGAAGTCGAAATAATTAGCCTCCTCTGCAACTGCAATAGTTTTCCTTGCTGGAGCTTCTTACTAGTTTTTGATCCGTAGAACGGCCTCCTTGAGTCTATTTCGATTTTTTTTTTGTTCTGCTCTTTTCGTGGGCGATAAGATTACAAAGTTCAAAGCCCGTAACTGTTACGTGGCCTTTTTATGTGGCCACATCAGGGACTACCTTTTCATCCACCTTCAAACAACAATCAAAACGGTACAGCGCAATGGTTGTAAGGTACCTTTGGACCGATATGGAGTCTAGGTACTCTAAACTGTATTGTTCTGTCGCTTCTTCCCAAGAATCCGACCTGATTGAAGAAGAGATCGATCAAATCGATTAGATTGCAATTATCGTTGCTGGAACGCTGCACGGCGATGTGGTGTTGTTTCTTTTAGCCTCCGTTTGTGCCTTCCTTAGCATTTTAATTCGATTCCTTGGTTCGAACTCAAGCTAAACATTCTAATTGAGACGAAAATGGTTTCAGGCATGATTGGTAGCATTCTAGGAGAAGAAAGAGATTTTTTCTGCCTTTTCTTTCCAATTGCCCCCGTGCGATTAGATGAGAATTTGAACAGATCCACGGCTTAATTGGATTCTTTTGTCGAGTGCATGAGCTCCACTGTGGCAGTAAATTATTTCCAGCGCTTTGACTAAGTGTTGACGCTTCCTTAAAGACAGAAGAGAAGTGCTACGAGTACAACGGAAGCATTCCCGAAAGTAGGTAACCAGAAATTAATAATCGCGAATGTAAAAGTCAAATTGGTGTGATGTAATCATCTTAAAGTGGATAAGTGGTCCAGCAAAACAAAAACAAAACAAAAAACGATTTTTTTTCACTTAATCGACAACTGTGAGAACGCAAGTTTGCAAATCCACTGAAGTATTCAATTTCACTTCAGTCCTCGCCGCAACATCCATCACAAGGTATCTGTTTTTGTATGCAGAAGAAACCACCGAAAACCAATAAGGGACCCTTAATAAGCCCCTCACGATTGTTAACATGTCACAAAGAAAAATTCTCTTTGATTGCTTCAACTTCTCTGAGGTCTCATCTCATACAATGTCATAAGAAAATCTTATTTATTGCTTTTCACAGTATAATTTACGCTGGTTGCAAAATTGACGAACTTTTTTACGTGACTTTCAGCCTACCTGTAGATTTTTTTATTTAATGGTTTTGCGGATATGATAATTATGTCCCCATGAAATAATTGAAGGACATCTGAGTAATTTTTTAAACTCTTTTAAGTTCATGGCTTACAACAAGCTTCCAGCTTTACACTTTACCGGATTTTCTTAATACAATATTACGGAAAATATCCACGTTCTATATTAAGTTTAAAGCAAAAGAGTTAAGCGACGAACTCTAAATTTAATACAAATTTAAATTTTGGCAAAATCGCAATGACCGAAATAATTAAAAAAAAACAAATAAAACATGTTGCTAGGCTACCTATGGAATTGACAAAATGTGCTTACATATTTATTTATGAAATGGGAGGGGGAGTTGCAGGTTTAAGTATTAATTCCTCTCCTAGTAACACCTTCAGTAACACCAATTATGCCAGCCCTTGACGACGTCGGCTAAGAGGTGAGTCTCTGTCTCCAGGGTGTCTGAGCTCATTTCTACTTCTTCGGCGAAGGTTGGGGTTTCTGCTCATCTGGATGAGGGTAGTTTTGATCTGTCTGAATGTCTCTGCCTCCCCCCTGCATCGAACCGTCCTAAGAGCTCGTATGCCTCAGTGCCTTGTATCGTCTTTCAAGCTGACGACTTCCTCGGCTCTTTTCAAGGTCAACGCTCCGAAATTTTGGTATAAGAATACCATCCCACACGAATTTGTACCTCAAGGTAGGTTTATAAGCGGTACCCTTGAAAAAGAAATAAAAAATGTTTAAAAGAACTTAGTATGCTGTCCCTTTAAACACTAGAAACATGTTAGGGTGCTACGATCTAGAACAAACAATTTATTTCAGGCGTCTCTTACCTGCTGGTCATGTTCCTTATCATGTTGGCTGCGACTTGACTTCATCTTGGCAGCGATGCAGAGATTTTTCATGACTCCTATCAAATTTTTCGCGGGGACAGACATACAGTGTGGTGGTGTGTTGGGTATGCAGGTCGCTCTTTAACTGCACCTTGGTAGAATCTGCTGCCTTCTCAAGTATGCTTGCTTTTGAACTCGTGGTTCTCAAGCTGTCGCTGTCAAAGCTCAATATTTTTTTACTTTGTTGTTACATTCCCCATTATCTAACAAACTGCGTTAATACTAAAGGGCGTAGTATGTGTAATATTCTAACCCTTAGTTTACATTTCATTTATAATATGATGAATCTTGAAGATGAAATTCTTCTTCTTGGTGCCTATAATTTACCCAATGTACAATGGGTCTCCAACAACAATGACGACGACTTCCCTCCATGAAGTTATTCCACAGCTAGGGATTCTCATTTTCTTGACGCCATCACTTTCTCTGATTTTTACCAAATCAGTGATGTAAAAAACTATATGGAAGGGATCTTGTGTTCTCTTCTGATTCGAGCAACGCTATAGTCTACTGAAAGTTTTCTAACGCCCATTCTAGTCTCCTCCTGTCCAGTAGTAATATGCACTTTTAAGTTCCTAAATCTGAAAAAGAAATCGAGCTATCCAACTTTTGGCATGAGGGGTGTTCCAGTAATAACGAGTCCGACATAGCACATAATTTTCCTTTATCCCGCTTCATGGACACAATCAAAGAATTTAAATTGAACTTTATAAGTAGTCCCTCTTCACATTAAACATTATTGCCTATTATAAATCAATCGCGAAATTATCCTGCATGCCCAGGTTATTTGAATCGATAATGTATTTGCAACTCAACAACTGCTTCCTACCAGGCATGCAGACGGACTGTTTCTACACTAACTTTGGTAAGACCATTGATAAACTCCCTAAGTTTGTTTAAACTTGAAAGGCGGGGTTTCTCTCTATACTACTCGACTGGATTTCCGACTTCTTCAGAGTTCGGTATATCGAGTGTTGTCCGTAACTCCGTAGGGTTGATGAGTGACCCAAAAACTTTAAATAAAACCGAAGTAAGTGCAATTGGTCTCTAGTCGGAATCACTCCTATTGAGTCTGACAAGTCCAACAGCTTACACAGAGGTTTCTCAAAAGCAGAGGAGCAAATTTTCTATTTAACCAATAGCATATGTATGTGGTTGTGATAGTTTTAATGTAGAAGTGAAGAAAAATTTATCTAGTGTAGAAAATCTACAGAAATGTTTGAAATTTAAAAGTAAAAGTAAATTTAAAGCGAAACAGACGGTGAAGAAAAGGACGTGAAGAAAAGGACGTGAAGAAAACCAAGAAAAGTGAGAAGCGCAGAAGATGGAAGGCCAAATGCAGGATTTATTTTATTATTTACAATATTTCATCAAAATCCTGATTACTATAAAAAACTAAATAAAAACAATGCAGAAAGTCGTGATTCCTCAGGAAGCGAGCCGGAACCGATATGTTAAAACAAGCCAAGAGAACAGAAGAGTCTATGGACCCCCGAATGCAGTCGAAAGCAAAAAGGATCCTGGCGTTACGTCGTTTCTTTTCAAGTGTATCCAAGTGCAGGAATTCGAGTATATCAATATAAGGAGGAAATATACGGGAGCTATTCCAAGGAAGGCCTCGAAGAGCAAACCTAACGAAACTCCGTTGAACAGCTTCAATGCGATTGATATGTGTCACATAGAGCGGTGACCAGACTGGAGAGGCATATCAGAAAAGGCCTGACAAAGGTGCAATATAAAAGCTTTGTTTTGTAAGGGTCATCAAATTCCTTTGACCACCTCTTCACGAAAATAAGAGTCATATTAGCCTTGTTGACTATGGCATCAAAATGATCCTCCAAAGAAAATTGGGAATTGAGCCAGACACCTAGGTCCCTAGTCTTTGTAACTCTTGTTAAAGAAAAACTCTATGGTAAAGTTAAATTGAAAGGGAGACCTTTTTCGTGAGAAAAACATAGATGTACACTTGCCAATATTTAGGGGAAGGTCATTAATGGAACACCTATTCTGAAAGGCATCCAAGTCAGAATTTAAAAGTAAGCAATCGGCATTGTCAGACACAGCACGAAATATCTTAGTGTCGTCGGCATAACAAAGAATATTTGATTGAGACAGAATCGTAGATACATCATTGATATAAATTATAAGTAACAATGGCGCGAGGTGAGAGCCCTGCGGTACACCGAAAGTGTTGAAAATAACATCAGACAGAGCTCCACGAAAAGAAACCCGCTGAGTGCGTTCAGATAAGTACGAGTGAATCAAATTTAAAAAAACTTGTGGAAACCCGAGAAGAAAGAGTTTGAGAATTAGAATTCTATGATTTATTCTATTGAAACCCTTGCTGAAGTCAGTAAAAATACAGTCAACTTGCTTACCACCTTCAATAGCAGAAATTCAGAAGTTTGAATAAAGTTCCAATAAATTAGTGGTAGTTGATTTACCCCTAATGAAGCGATGTTGAAACGGCTGCAAAAACGGCTTGCAGTGGAAATATAGAACATCGCAAATAAGTGCCTCAGAAATCTTTGATATACAACAAAAGGGAATAATTAATGAAAAACACCGCAACGAGTTGAGAGATTAAATAAATAACACAGAATAGGAGCAAGAACGGAACAACATCTTTTCACGAGTGAGGCGGGGAGGCGTCAGGATCAATTGAAAAACTATCAGTCAAGGTAGAGAGTTGCTTCAAAATCGTAACTTCTTTAAGTTAAAGGTCCTTGGATTCGAGGGAAGTCGGTGTAAACCTCGTTAAATGGGTAAAATCCTTAAAGCTAAGCAGTTTTAAAAAAGTCGTAAAAAAGGTTTGCTATCGTCAAGGGCTCATTGCCTTCCCTGTATCCGAAAGACAAAGAAGATGGATAGCCATCAGAATTGCGCTTCAAGTTCACGAACCTCCAAAATCGCTTAGGATCGACTCGTAAAGATGCTTTCATTCTGTTAATATAATTATTGTAAGAAGACACTAAGTCAGATAAAAGGAAGAGAGGAACAAAACCTGTTCCAGGCCTTACATTTAATTTGATTTAGAAATAGGGACACAGTAAGTAAAACAGATAGACAGTAAATTATAAAAAGATGTTACGGCCACATTAATGTCTGGTTCATTGAGTACGCTACTCCAATCACAAGCTGAGAGCCAGTTGTTGATTACGGAGAAGTCAGCCTTACTGAAGTCATAACAAACGTCATCTGGCACACATGAAGCCATCATAACTGGATCAATGAAAAAAGCAATATGATGCGCAGGGTGATTACTCGATTCAGCAACAAGGGGCACCAAGCATCGTCTTACCAGTGTACTAGCAAGATCTGTAGAAAAGACGAGGTCGAGGAACCTTCCATGATCGTAAAATAGTGCAACACCATCAATAATAGAAAAAGCAAACTGATTGGCAGACCGAAAAGAAGGAACCAATCCATAGGGAGAATTTCAAAAGCGGAGTATTACCATTCAGTTCAAATTTAATTTTCTTTGGTTTTCTTTTTCAGAGCACGTTTCCGGTACGGTAATAAAATATGTGGACCTATGATGGTACTGGGGAGGGTAAAGAGAAAACTTATTTCCATCGGATGTGCCACAACCATATCAAGTTTACAAAAAACTCTAAAAAGTCTAAAACAACTACCTATCTTTATTCAAAGAAACAAATTAAAACTATCTGAACATTTCAGTTTTCCAATCATATGGAAAGAAAATGTATGGATGTTTGTATACATATAGTATCTTTCATTGTATTGCCTTGGTTTTTTATTTTAAACGACTTCAAAATGTCATTTTGGTTTAGGAAATGTTTTAGAAATACTTTTGTATCTTATTGGCGGCCTCTGTATATTACATCATTAATACTTTTACATTGTTAAGAAAATATTTTCTAATAAACTGTTACATACAAGTGTTATAATTAATTTAATTAATTCTACTTATATCATAATTATCAAAGGCCTAGCATTCGATCAATCTCCTGCTAAGGTAATCACTTCTTGTTCAAATTACGAAAAAGTCAAGCGCCTATTATTCGCCGTCTTACCCTTGAAGAGTTCACTCAGGTGCAATTAATCACCAGACGTCAGACTAGCTTTATCAAAACCCTCATCACAAATCTTTCAGTTTGACAAAAAGTTCGCGCATTCTTTATACTCATTCATGGTCTAAATTCGATGCATGATTTTACATATCTTAAGTATCTGTAGCTGACCGAAAAGAATAATTTCAAATCTCATTCTTAAAGAAGCTGTGGTTACCATCTATCTTGGCCATTCACAACCTATTCAAAGTTGCAAGGTAACGAGATAATCTGCAGTCCAACATTGCTGCAGCCATCGTCTCCCGTCAATATGTCGCCACAGAACAACCTTTCGCTTAATGCTCTAATCCGCTCCAATCATCCGGGCAAACAATATAATCGGGTTCATTATCATAATTGGAGTTTAATTATAAAATCGCAGAATAGAAGATATTAACATGAGCGAAAATCCGAACACCATCAGGCAGGCGTTGAACGGTGAGGTAGTCAGACGCCAGGTGCTGCCTCCGTTGTTTACTTATAAGATAATCCATAAGCAAAAATCCAAGCTTCTCAGATTTGCAGATTTCAGGACTGCACAAATATGGAAAATCAACTGCGGGTTCTCTACATTTACTTATCAGAGATAAAACTGTACCTGAACAGCATGGTCTACGGACTGTGCAACAAGGTGGACTGTTTTGTTGCACAATTTAGAAAAACGCTAATTAATTTAGCCTTTTCTGTTCCTTATCTTTGAACACGTTTATCGCGAAGGCGACTTGGAGGAAGTGAAGCTTAAAATAACTCCAGACTTGACATGTTCCGCTCAAGATGCATTTCATAACAAAATCCCAAACTGATTGCAACACTAACCTTCGCAAGTGATTGCGGTTGCGAATAAATTATGATTTGTGGCAGAGGAACATTATGCATCAGCAGAATTTAATGACGACGCTAATTGATTTATATAGGTACATTCCGGTTTGATTTAGTCGACGAAGGAAAACACATCTTTTGCATTCCTTTAATATAATTGGCGTAAAAGCTGTTTACACGGTTCGCCAGGGTCAACTTTTCTTGTATTATTCGCTTGTAATAGGGATTGTCGTCGTGTCGACCTACCAATCTGGAGGTCCCAGATTCAAATCCCATTGACGGCGACCCATGGTAATTTTCTGCCGACAACTGATAAAAAGAGGGATTTCTCATTCTAAGAGAAAAAATGAACACTTCGGTCCTTAATTTTTTTCTCGTTTGCTTTAATAGCGCCTCAGTTTCTTTTACATAAAAATAGACAGTAAAACTAATCTAAAAAAAATAATAGTGTCTTTTTACCACCCTAAAATTGCCGTGTAATTTCCGTGTACACGGAAAGTACACGGAAGTACACGGAAATACACAGAAATACACGGAAAGTACGCGGAAATACACGAAAAGTACACAGAATTACACGGAAAGTACACGGAAGTACACGGAAAGTACCCGGAAGTACAAGGAAGGTACAAGTACACATTTCACGGACTACAAGAACTACACGTAAGTACACGATAAGTGCAAATAGTCACTTCTATATTCATATTACTGGTAATAGTTTATCACAGCCTTTTCTAGATACAAACCTGGCCGGAAGAGGGGGAACGTGTTGATTTATAACAATTTGACGGAACATGTTGCGTACACATTCTGTCAAGTTCTTATTAGACTTGCCGGCCCTTTCCATCCGCCAGATTTGTATTTAGAACAGGCTGTGATAAACTATTACCAGTAATATGAATATGGAACTGACTATTTGCACTTATCGTTTAGTCCGTGAAATTTTTTCGTGTACTTCCATGTACTTTCCCTGTACTTCCCGTGTACTTTACGTTTACTTCCGTGTACTTTCCATGTACTTCCGTGTATTTCTGTGTACTTTTATTTCCGTGTAATTTCCATGTACTT
Source organism: Leptarthrus brevirostris (assembly GCA_964036015.1). Taxonomy (NCBI): domain Eukaryota; kingdom Metazoa; phylum Arthropoda; class Insecta; order Diptera; family Asilidae; genus Leptarthrus; species Leptarthrus brevirostris. The sequence goes on along the minus strand of OZ038371.1, from coordinate 129,071,535 downwards.
TCCGGGTACTTTCTGTGTATTTCTGTGTACTTTCCGAGTATTTCCGTGTACTTTCCGTGGCACGGCAATTTGAGGGTGGTAAATAGACACTGCCAAAAAAAATTACACATTTTTATTTTAAAAATGTAATATAGAGGGCGTTGAACTTGACTCTAAAAAAAAGTTGTTCTGCGGTAAACACGATTCCAGCACTTTGAAACATCTGAAATAAATAAACCAAAGAAATTATAAAGCTAGACATGATTGGCTATGTAATGAACCTCGACCTGAATTATATAAATATGCCAGAGTTTTGAAGAGAAAGATGCGAAAACTCGTTTTTTCGACACTTAAAATTGGAGGGGGCGAACGGGGGAGATTTTTTGAATAGGATGGAGGTTTATAATATAGCTAACAGAATTTTCTAAAGTTTGTCAAAAGTTTCAAGCAAGTTTCAATTGTTTTCGCTGCAGAGTGTTCACCGCCCAAAAAAAGGTTTTTGAGAAAAACGCAGGTCTGTTAATTCTACTTTGAAAAAAAAAGTTATAACAACTTAACCTTACGTTTCTTTAGACTGCTATTCTAGGACCATCTTTTTCTAGAACGACTTTTAATCACCTGAACCGCCCTTCAACATTTTTGATGCAGGTGATAACGAGGTCCTTTAGGCGTCATTTTGATAAAAATATATATTTCTATCATTCAAGCACGTTCGATGTCGTCAAATAAACAAATATGTAGTCCAAGCAAATACTGGCTTATGTCGTGGGGAATGTATTTCTATCTTGATAGCAATTTGGTTTAAGATCTTTTCATCATTGTGAGAGGACTGTTCTGAGGGTATTCACTGACATAAGAAAAGCCTTGGACAATGATCACTTCACAGCTTTAGCATTACTGGATTTTTCTAAAGCTCTCGATTGCGCTGACCGCAGCTTACTTATTCACAAATTACATACGTACTTCAACTTTAGCTCGTGTGCTGCCTCTATGTTTCTTGTCGGATCTTTCCCAAACAGTGCAGGCCGATGGCGTAATATCTGATCCTTCGGTTCTTTCACGTGGCGTACCACAGGGATCAAAACTGGGTCCGCTTTTATTCAGACTCGTTATAAATGATTTGCCAAGCGTGGTGCGTGATGTGGAAATTCATCTTTACTCTGATGATTTTCAGTTTTATTTAGGTAGGCCTGTTGCGCTCCTCGAGGACTGCACCTAACGTATAAATGCCGATCTTGGTAGAATATATGATTGTTCAATTGCGAACAGATTACATTTGAAACCTGGAATATTTCACTCCAATCCAGTCCGCCAGTCTGCCAGTCCTAAATAAAGTAACTAATCTTGGTATTATTTTGGGGCAAGAAATGAACTGCTGTGAAAACGCAACTGCGAGAATTGGCAGGATATATGCTGGATTACGCAGATTTTGGTTGTCAGCCTATATTAATTATCCCGAAAAGTACTCGTCTGGAATTGGTAAAAGGATTGATACTGCCCCATTTAACCTTCAGGATATTGGTTTTTCCTCACTTGAATAGTCAATCTGTACGTTGATTAGATGTCGATTTCAACGACTACTGTATTAGGTTTATTTACGGACTACGAAGGTTTGGCCATATCAGATCACCTTTCAGATTAAGCCTTGTTCGGATGAAGTCTGGATATTTACCTCAAACGGCGAGCGTTGCTGTTTCTGTTCAAGCTGCTTAAATGGAACAAACCATCATACCTCCGTGAATACTTCCAATTTACAACATCTCAGCGTAACAGAAATTTACTAGTACCATTGTTTAGAAGATCAGTTATGAATAGTTCTTACCGTATCCGAATAATTCGTTTATGGAATTATCTTCCTCGAAACATTCAAACGGACGGCACTGCCATGCATTCAGGAGTCTTTAGACAATCACCTTGCTTAATTGGTACTTTTACTCGGGTCTTGTCTCTCTACACACAGTTGCCCGACTTGCACCATCGTAGAAATTTAATTTCTCGTGTGAAGGTATGGAAAGGCAGCGGAGTGAACTTAGGTTCATCACATGTAACCGAATTGGGATGATTCTGATACCTTTGCAAATAATACACTACCTGTAGAACTGCTGCAATCGCTTTGTCCAGTCGAGCATAGTTTAAGATACTAAAATGTGAAATAGTTTAAAAAAAGTTGAACCGACTTTACAGAAAGTCCTAATAAGTATAAAATAATATATAATTTGATGTACCTATATTACGACATTTTAAAGCTGGTGCAAATTAAACAAACAAAACAACAAAAAAGTATTCAATCTATACAAATATAATTTAAGGCGGCTTCACACTATAATATAATTTCCAAAGCAACCAGTGCAACCATAGCAACAGCGATACTCTGAGTGCTCATATAAAAATTCATATGAGATTAGGAAAATAGAACTGTTTCTATTTTATGTAATTTTTGATATGAGTTTTGACCGCCGGAGTGAAAACGAGAATTAAAAAATATTTAGAACTGCAATGCAAATTGCCATGAGTTGCTAAAACCTTTAATATTATCTTCAATCTTATAAAAATTACAAATCAATATAATGTACATTGCCAATTTATTTGTTTCATACCTGTAAAAAAAATTACGTCAAAAATCGAGAAAATTACGAAGGTTTACCTGTGAACTGGTTACATAACTAGCTCTGCCACATGTGGCGAAGAGTACACCTGCTGGCGTAGGGACATAGGACAATGGGTCGATGCATCAGCGGAATAAGTAAGTTATCAGGAGCTGTAAGCAGACTTAAATAAAAGCCGGAAGCCAAGTGATAATCAAATTCTGATTCGTATTTGAATTAAAAAAGTAAGAGGTGATGGCCAGACTGCCAGCCGATTTTATTTATGCCTGATTAAAGCCCCTGATTATTTACTTATTCCGCTGAAACATCGACCCAAAGTGGATCTTGATCTCCTACAATAGAGGACGTCACTGCCCTTGATCCTACGAGGTAACTTACCAGTAGACAGGACCTACATCTTGGTAAGCCCCACATATGCGACCCATAATTCTAGCTTTTAGTACATCATCTAATGTTAAATTAGATAGTTTAACTTAAAGTTTTTCTTTTTAATTTTTTTATGTTAAGCTATTACAACTGTTACTTTACAACAGTTGTAGTAGTAGTGTAGTCTATACAAAGAAAACATTATTGTCCAAAACCAGCCATTTCACAAACTAGGCATAGCTCCGGAGTTGCATCTATCATTGAGTCGCAACATCACCACACCATGAATTCAGGGTCAAACTTCAGCCTGCCTAGCAGAGTTCTTTTATAAAAAGTTCACTCCGTCTCTGTGCTGTTGTCTAGCTCGCAACAATGCAAAACCAAGCCATTCAATTTCCCTCAACCCCTTGCCCTAATTTCCTTCCGGGCATAGTCATTCTAACGCATTATAGGGTCATAACCCTTGCCTACATCATAAAAAAATATCCTCACTCTAAATACAAAATTTTATCATGGTGCTAGTCGATTAGGTTTCAGGCATTGCAACCAATTGGGGTATATAGCTGCAGGCAATCTACCCTACCTATGTGGCTCTTTCTAAGCCTCGTAAACTTGTTTTCATACCAACGTAGTTAACTTTAATTAAAAATTACCAAATGTTATTAAAAGTATACCTGACAGACGGTATTTCGTTAATGTGAGGACAAGTCGTCTTACCACCTGTCGACATTAAGTTAATTATTTCAATAATAATAATAGCGTAATAAGTTTGACCTTCATACATATTAGAGCGAAGTATTCTGGTAGCTGATATATCTAGATCATCTGGCTGATTAACAGACAATTTTAATAGCACAAATGCCAATAGTTTTTTAGTGTAAATCTGTCATGTAAAAACCGACTAAAAAACAGACAAGCTTCATTACCCACTTAACTCAAGTCGATGTTTTACTTTGCAAAAAATGCTACAAGCTCCAAATAGTTCGACATTTCCAAAGATAATTAAACACGATAGTCGAACATTTCTTATTCAAAAGATACAAAAAGGTAAACCTTGTTTTTGCGTAACTACATAAAAAGCAAATTTTGCCTATTTAAGCGACTTTTCAAACAATTACTGTGCTTCCGTTAAAATTCCGCTTGCTGACGAGGGGAAAATTGAATGTTCGGACTATACTTGAATACACAGCACGATGGTATTCCATTTGACAGAGGTGTTGATTTGAATTCGTTAATTGTCGTAGGTTTGACGGAATAGGTAAATTGGATAGGGTCAAAAGAATCACTATACTCTCTATGTCCCATAAATCTTCCAGACCGTTGCTTTTAACAAATTCACCGTCATGAATAATTGATTCTGTGTTCGAATGCCGCCTTTCTTAAGGAATTCTAGTGCTTCTGGTCTACTTGGGTCGTATATCTCAAAGCACGATGTTCTGTTTTATAAGCCAAGTGGACACCTAAGATATTGGCTTATGCCTGAATGACTGCTAGACACCGCGTAAATCGTGCAGTATAAGGAAGGAGCAAAGCAATAACCGATCGCGATAACAAGTGATCAGGCTTTCAACGCTATTAAAAAATGATTAAAATCTCATTTCGGATACCGGCTTGGAGATGCGTGTCCATAAATCTCTGACAATCTCCGTTTGGGGCTGATTTACTTCCTCCTCAAATCAGGTCCAAGCTAATCAACATATTGAGTTTACATCTGATAGGAAGCTGCATAAATTCAAAGTATTATAATCGTTGTCAATTTACAGTGCCTGCTATGAAAAATTAATGAACTACTACTATCTGGGAAGAATTTAATGCAACGTGCATATGAGACTTTGACTAGATGTGCCACAAATCTCTTAAACCAAAAGTTTACTTTTAGTCGTGAAATAAATCACCACCGCTTGTTTTGGTAAATTTAACTGATCAATAAAGTTAAAGTTCGGATAAAGGTAGTACATATTTTAAATATTTACCAGCTTTCGTTTCGGTCATTAAATTTGGAAATGAGTTTATTCTTTCAAAAGATATGTTCACAAATAACATAAGTAAATATCGTATATTCTTGAAATACAAATACCTATTACTAAAGAGCCTTTATTAGAGTATTTCCTAGTATACTAGTTGGTTCGTCTGGCATTGCTCCGTGGGTCCATGCACTTTTGTTTTTTTAATTTGTTAATCGCACTAGTTTTGGTTTGAATTAAAACGCAGAGTTTTGAAACTAACATTTATTTGAAACTTACACATTTTTATACAATAAATGCGATTGACACTTCCCACCTCTTTTGTACTGCTGAAGAGTATTAGAGATTTTCTCCATGGCAGGAGGTTTTGAGAATATAATATTGCAAACTGGGCTAGAATTCTTTCAATCAATATGTTGTGGAATAATCCTGAATATTCCAGAATTTTTTTTTAAATTTCTTGAACATTTCAAACATTTTAGAATTTTTTACAAACCTCTAAAATATTAAAGATTGATCAAGAATGTTCTAGACTGTTCTAGAATGTTGTAGAATGATGTAGAATAATTATAGGCTACGACTTCACCTTTACCCTAAAGTAGTAAATAATAAGTATTCCAAGGATAGGGGTGTCTATGGATGACTCCACCCCCCCCCCCCCCCCACAAGTTTGATGTATATTCCACAAGGATTTCCAGGGATCCCGTCCGTCAGTCCCTGTGGCGCTGTACACGTTGTACGTTATTGGGAGTATACATAAATAATGTGTGTGTGTGCAATATTTGCGACTTGAAATGTAACCATTTTTCGTCTTACTACCACTTGACTTCGGCTCAGCCGGCTATTCTTGCACTGAGTGATTCTGATATTATATTATTATTGATATTTCTGGTTATTACTTAGTAGAGTTTTCGCTCCCCAGAGGGGAATCGCAGTTTACATCGGGAATGATGTGCCTTTTTCACATCTTCCCTTCTACTAATCCAAAGTTTAATTATGTGTACGACATTGAGACAAGGCCGAGACTTTTGCATATCTCGGTCTGGGTATCGTCAAGGTGAAGATGATCTTGTCCTCGTTGGCGAACAAAGGCCAATTAAATTCATTAAGCAACGACATTTCTATGGTTCTCGCTTGGGGCAGACCAAATCGTGTTACGTTTAATGCATCCACAACTCAGTGCTGTTTAATGTCTCTTAAAAAACGCCCAGTTCACCCCCAACCCATTTCAGTCGACGAAGTGAATATACCCAATTTGCCCTCCCTAAACATCTTGGGTATTGACTGATAATATATTTGCGATGAAATGCTTGGGCTTTCTACAGAGATGTAAGAAATATTTACCCCACCTGACTAAGCGCTGGTGTGCAAGTCCCACATTAGACTTGAATATAATTGTCATATTTGGGCAGGTGCCGGACACGCCGCATTGTCCGCGTTAGACAAAGTCCAGCAGCGATTCCTCAATCTCTGAGGGCCTTGACTCTCTGGAGCATCGACCGAATATCGGTTGTCTCTTACTCTTCTATCGCTATTTCTAACGAAATTGCTAGCCTGATTCCTTGTAGACACACGACAACGAGCAATACAAGAGCTACAAGTCGTTCCTACCCCTATACTCTCCAGGTCAAATTTGGTCGTACCGTCAAATTTCGGGAATCTTTTCTAAGCAGGCCTTGAGTGCTTTTCGGGGGCCCGGGGAAAAACTTTTTTTTAATTTTCCAATCTGCAATTTTCTTTTAGCATTTCCATTATTTTTGTAAACGATTTGAATTATTTCAGAATCAATCAGTGTTGTACAGTGTAGTCGCCAAGAGTCAGCCGAAATTTTGGGTTTCAGCGTAGAATCTCTCAATCGTGCTCATATCATATTGCAAGTTTTGTCATGCGGTTTTGCAGTCAATGTCGATTTGTTCAAAGAATATTGCTTCGACACCGCAAAAATGTTAGTTGAAACATATTCATGGTACTACATGCCTAAAATTGTGGCTTTATGGTACCAATGCAGGACAATATTTATAATTATTCTATCCGAATATAATTTATTTGACTTGCTTAACTCATGGATTTAATCGAATATCAGAAACACTTTATAAGAGTAACAGTTCAATATCGCCAACAAAAAAAGTTCCTACGTCCGTTTTCAAATGCCGTCTTTTACCATCTATGGCCGTAACAACATAGTTTTGAAATTAGATTGAAGACGCTTTGATAACGACTTTCTTAGTCGATATTTCCTGACTGAATATTTATTTATTAAGATTCATCAAGTTCTGAGTACTACATTACATTACATTATTACATTAATTTAAAATAAAAGTAACCTCAACAGAGCATAGTTAAGACCACTACAAGTGGAAATCAATAAAGTCAAAGCAGTCATTAAAAATACGAGACATTGATGTAATAGTAGTTGATGAATGGATAAAACAAGAGCTCCCAAAATAGGTAGAAGATTGAAGGGACGTTACATACATGCAGACAGATGTTGACATATGTACATACAAGCAGGATCCTAGTTGCTACGGAGCCCTAAAAATGATGTAGGTAGTCTGGCGATGTTTTGGTCGTTATGAGTGACCAATTTTAAGGTGTCGTGTGACAATTTATCACAAAAGTTTGTTTTCAAGATCGTATTAAAGATCTTGCCTATTCTTACGATATATTTCAACATGTTTCCGACTTAAAAACATATAAAAAAAATTAAGTAATTATTTTTGAAGTACCTCTCCACAATTTCATAATTTTAAAAGCAGTCCAAAATTAATAACAAAAAAAAAATAGGACCAGCAAAATTACTTTAAAACTCGCATTATATTTTCAAAACAGTTGAACTTAATTTGCACATTCAATTTCATGATATCGAATTATCTCTTTCATCAGAATAATTCAGTACATTTCATTTTTATCACGAAATCCAATCATTTTTTCTCAATTTAATTTATATTCTCAATATATGTTCTACCTTAGGGCATCAGGAGAATTTCTAGATCGTTGAGGCTATCTTCTATCAAGATCTATTTATTTGCGGCGTTCTATTATCCAAGTATCCATAACAGATATTTACCAACTACTATCGGCAATGGGATTTCAATTCAAGTTGCATTCATTCATTCAGGCACTTCATTCGCTGTTGAATATAATAAGAAATTTATACCTTTAAGGTAAGAATCGTCGTTTTACCAATAAATTCAGATATATGATATGATATGCCGACAAAGTTTAAATATTTCTTTTGTTTCTCGGCTTTAAGATATTAATCATTGCTTGTTAGCCAATTGTCATCGATTTATTAAGGCTGATTAAGAAGAATTTGAAAAAGTTAAAGAGGTCAGCTTTATTGAGGTCAATTCATGAATTGTAATTCTGCATTACCCGAAGGTTTCTAGAAATTAGCATCTTAATTATGTTGGTCTTGCCAATATGCAATTTATTTCAACTTCACATATAATAGCATACAAGAGGAACAAATTGGATATTTAAACTGCGCAAGTATTTTAACAAATATAGTGTTATAAAAAATGTGGTCTTATAACAATTGTGATAAAATCATTAATCTAATATTATCCTTTTTTTAATATAAACCTTTTCTTACTTTTCCTTCGACGGCTCTGTTTTCCAGGACGTCCCATTTCTTGTGACCTCTGCTATCATTATTCCCCTTCATATTGCCTTTGGTATGCAATTTGTCGAGCTCGTTGGGGTCAAATCGAGGATGATCCAGATGTTGTCTTTACGCGACACAAGGTTGACCAATTTAGCTCCATTTCCATCGTCGAATTTTATCTATTGAAAACACTTTGCAATGGACTTTGCGACCGGACAGAATACCACTATTATGATAGAGTTGAACAGCCGCAAAATAGTTTTAACTAAGAATTTCATATCTGGAACAGTTGAGAATATGCGCCTCTTACTGTATTTAATCTAAAGTGATCGAATTTAAAAAAATCCCAGAAGTTGTTTTTTTTTTTAGATTTCCTCTTAAGGATTTTTTATTACAATAAAAGATAAACACTATGCTGATGGACAACTCGCACTCTGGGTGTCCCAAGCTCCAAAAGCAAGCGGTTAGAGTTTGATACTTGAAATTTGCCATACCAAAAGCTTCTTATGGCCCAATGATGGATATATGTGCCAAAATTCCTCAAAAAAAAAATTGAAAAAAAAATTTGATGTTTTCATTTTGCTTAAACTTCACCAACGGATGGAAACTAGCCTCATATCAGACCCCAAGCGATTTTATAATTTTATTAATTCCAAGAAGAAATCCAATGGTTACCCCTCTACCCTAAAACTTGAGAATACCTCTTCGTCTGATCCTAAGGTTATCGCCAGCCTCTTTGCACACTTCTTCAGTAAATCCTTCAGCGACAATTCCCTACAACCTGACCTTAACTACTTTTCATTCTTGGACAAATGCACTCAAACGTCGTTTACGACTTTCGACCCTGATCTCGAATTAATCGCCGCCAGTATCAACGGGCTTGAGGACGACTTCAATCCAGGTCCTGACGGCATTCTGGCCATCGTTCTGAAAAAGTGTGCCATGCATCTAATTCAACCCCTTACCCTGCTTTTCCGCCTCTCGGTCACTCAAGGGGTTTTCCCTCATTTATGGAAAAACTTGTATATTATTCCCATCTTCAAAAAAGTTTGCAAGAACGATGTGTCCAACTACAGACCCATCGCTAAATTATCATCTATACCTAAACTATTCGAAAAATTGGTCTATGATTCCATGTTCTTCCACTGTAAGTCTATTTTCTCCCTCTCCCAGCATGGCTTCCTCAAAGGAAGATCTACAACCACCAACCTTACTGACTTCGTCTCCAAAACACTATGTGCCCTGGAAAACGGTAAAGATGTTGATGTTATCGCCACCGATTTTGGTGAAGCCTTCCACAAGATCTCCCATAGTTGTTATCCTGTTTAAACTTGATCGACTCAGGCTTCTCCTCCCGATTCATCTCCTGGATTCAATCATACCTCAACAACCGTCGGTACAATAATCTTTTCAGCTCATCCATTTCTAACCCTATTGTCGCTCGTTCCGGCGTCCCCCAGGGCAGCCACCTCGCTCCATTAATTTTCATCCTTACAATAAATGATGTTGAATGTGTCATCAATCACTCAGAGCTGTCCATCTATGCTGATGACATGAAAATAATCAAACATATCTCCTCCACAACCGACTCTCTTCTCCAGCAAAAAGATCTCGATTCCTTCACCACATGGTGCATGAAAAACTTTCTAGAGCTCAATGTCTCCAAATGCCAGTCCATCTCTTATTCCCGCAAGCGTCTTACACCCACCCCGAGAGTCTACATGCTAACCGACGTACCAGTCCCTATCGTTACCTCTTTGTGTGACCTCGGAATAATCTGTGATAGTGAACTCAATTTCCATTCCCACATTGACAGCATAATTAACAGAGCTAACTCCGCGCTAGGATTTGTGAAGCGCCGGTCCAGAGAGTTCTCCAATCCTTATGTTTCCAAATCTCTATATATCTCCTTCGTTAGACCTCTCCTTGAATATGCCAGCCAGGTATGGTCACCTACACAAATAACTCACATTAATAGGATTGAATCTGTCCAGCGTAGGTTCATTCGCTTCGCTCTACGTGATCTTCCGTGGGTAGATAGATTCAACCTTCCACCTTATGAAAACCGTCTGAAACTGATAGACTTACAACCTTTAAGTAAACATCGTGATGTTTCCGACATTCTCTTCATTCATCAGCTATTAAGGGGTGCCATAGACTGCCCTTCAATCCTGCAATCTTTACCCATCTATACCAATCCCCGCAACCTTAGGTCCACTCCCCTTTTCCGACTCGACCGCCATCGCACAAACTACGGTCAAAGTGTGCCAATTACCAGGATGCTAAGAAAAGTCAACGACCTTTCCTCCTTTAACTTCTTGATCGCCTTTCTTAATTCTTCTTCCTTCCAACCCGTATCTACTTTAATTAGAGCTCATATTGTAGCTTTTACTATTTACTTATTATGTCATAATTTATTATAGCTTGTAGTGTTGGTATTGTGTTGTAGCTTGTAATTGTAGTATGTATTATTATGTAATAGCTTGTATTAAGCTTAAATAAATAAATAAATGAAAATTAAATGAAAGTTACTGGTATAAGTTATTATCGGTGTAAAGGATTTTCAAAAAAAAATTTACAGAAGTTACAGGGTGTTTAACTTTTTCATTTTTGCACTTTTTCTCGTGATCATACCTTTTTTGAAAATTCATAACTATCATCACCATTGCCGTAGAAGGTTGATCTTTAGAGATTTGTAAAGGTCGTCACATGGCCGTCCGCATTTAAGCATTACTTATCTCATATTTTTTTAGAGGCCGAGAGTCAATTTACACTGTATCCCTATTATCATCAAATTAAGTCAAACTTACATCGGGCACTCGTTCTGTGTCATCATCTCCGGATCACCTTCTTCTTCAGAAATCACTTTCACTTTGCTTCTGCATGATCCAGAGATGTTTGCGTTGACAGGAAGGGTCGGAAACTGTTTACGAATTCGTGAAGTTACTTTTTTCAGACCCTTGTTTTTCCACGTATGATTCTTCTCCTTGAAAGAATTGCAACAACTTGCCGGGCATTTTGACTATTTGTGGCGATATCTGACTGTATACCTAAGAATATAAAACAAAGCAGGAATATCCAAAAGAAATGAAAATGGAATGAACTTAAGGGACCATCTTTCCCAAAATTAATTTGGCTGGCTTTGAATGTGGAGTGTAACCGAAATTAAAAAGTGTTTTAAAAGTGATATAAAATGCTAATTGACTTAAAAACTATTACTTAGTGCAGTGATTATTGTGGATAATGTTTGTTTTATCTTTAAAAATGTGTGAAATTCGTAGATATTCATAAAATTAGACAATGAAGTGCAGTGTGCTTTCTTGTAGAAATAACTATAAATTTCCAGGAGGAAAATCTTTTTTTAGGTTTGTAAACTACTTGAAATACTAAGTTACAATGCTAGTTGATATTTTCAGCGATAAGTGGAAAACTTAACGAAAATATCATCTGAAAACAAGTACTTTCTCTTTGCAAAGTCAAGATACAGATTTGTTTATTTACGAGATTGCAAATTTCAAAGCAAGGTACCTTATATTCACAGACGGTTTGAGAAAACATTTCCTATGGGGGCTTACTCTTAAATTGATTTAAAACAATTATAATATTTTGCATTACAGATGATATAATACCGTCTTAAATGATGTCGATAATTAGTTTAATTTAAAAATATAAAGTAAATTAGTGACTTTGAACAACTTTCAAATTTAATTGCAATGCCCCGCTCCTTACCTTCTTAATAATTACACCTGTTCTGAACTTCTCATACAAATGCAAATTGTTTTAAACACAACTTGGATGGTTGTCGCTTAATTTCAGCTGTCGCCATTCCTATTTTGTTTTATATTCTAAGCTGTATACTGACTGATTGACTGTATACTAACTGTGAGAATACTTCATCACGCGCCATCTAAAGTTTCTTATGTTATGTTATGTTCTTTTGTTCTAAATCCTGAATTACACGAGAGGGATTTTTCCCCATGAGTGACGAAAACCTGTTTTGTTTCTTGGCGAAAGAAGTGAGGTAGCAAGAGGGTCATCTGTGAGTGTCAATCACGAATCGTAGGGGTTTTGCTTGAGTTTTTCCTGATTTGCTTTTGTCCATTTTCGCAACTTCCTCATTAAGGTTCGAAAAATGGTTTTTTTTGTTTTTTTTTTTTACGATGTGGCCAAATCCTAGGGGACAACCCTTTGATTTGTTAGCATCATGGTTTTGGCCGGAAGGGAATTAGGATACGGGAAGTGACGAAACGTGAGTCTTGTTTTTGCATTGCTGCGAGCTAGACAACAGCCCAGAGACGGAGTGGATTATTTTTAATTTCTTAATAAAAGCTCACGGGGTCATCTGGTCTCGAACCCGGGGCTCATAGCATGGTGGTCGTGCGGCTCAAAGCATTGATCCAACTCCGTCTCTGGTGTTAGGTTGATTTAGTATTGCTTGAGCCGGTGAATACAAATTGTCAACCCTACAAAACACTTATGAACCGGTTTTTAACGTCAATCAAAGCACCTTTCGTAGCAACACTCCCAGGGTTTTTCTACTTTTGCACAGAAGAGAATTGCCCTGAGTTATAGGGTGAAATCCCTCTCCTGTAATTCAAGACTAAACAAAAAGAGGCGTGCGCGGGCTTTCAAAAATTAAAAATTTACACTTAAATTAACTTGTAAAGCTAAAAAAATATGAAAAAAATTCATGATCATATTTTTTAAAAATCAAACAATATTTTTCCAAGTCAAAAATTTTTTTTTTCAAAAATTATATTTTTTTTCGGAGGGCCTTTACAAATCACTAAAGATCAACGTTTTACGTCAATGGTAACGATAGTTATGAATTTTCAAAAAAGGTATGATCACCATAAAAAGTACAAAAATGCGAAAGTTTCCCACCCTGTAACTTTTAGACAATTTTTAGTTTTTAAATCCTTTAGCACGATAATTACTTGTACCAGTAACAATAATTTGATGAAGTTTGAAGAAAATCGGAGACATCGAATTTTTTCACCTGGTACACTTGAGGAATTTTGCCCCATATGTAGATAAATAATTCGGATAATAATGGGTTATAATAGAAAACAAACATATTATTTTAGCTTAGATGTTATTTGACAGGTCACTTTACAATTTAAACAATCGTACAAAAGAACAGATTTGACGTCCAATTCAAAGATTCGGAGTTTTGAACCTCTGGAGATGTTGTTATTGCACCATATCTAGGCAAGAGTATTAAATGCAACTCGAATCTTGTTGATGGGAGCCTGTACATCAGCTTCAGCTCTGAAATCTGTTGTAGTTATACTTCCGATATAATAAAATTTAGCTAGTTGATCTATTTGCTGCTCTTCAAGATAAATTTCAGCATGTCCCCTTTTGAAACTGCTCGGAAGTTTTATTTTGACAGCATTGATTCGTTGATCTGAGATGAACAAATAGTGATCATAGTTTAAGGTGTTGGCACAGAACCGAACCAACGGAGAGTCGGTGTTAGACGCCCTACGCCCACAAGGGGTTAAAGGAACCAGGGAGATAGCTCAGGTGCGCAAGGTAATTAAAACGGTTCCATCTCATCCCTCGCAATGAGTGACGATCTAGGGCGCTGTGCAATAATTACGTCATTAAGGATGATCAGGAAAACCAAAGGTGACAGTATGCATCCTTGTCTCACTCCATTCAGCACGTAGAACGGCTCCAACAACTTTCCCTTGTGTAGGACGTGACATTGTCCTGCTGAGTAGGAATCCTTTATGACGGTGATAACTTTTTCTGAGATACCTGTCCTACGGAAAGCTGCCAATATACCTATAATCGCGATCAACGCTGACTAACGCCTTCTCAAAATCGACGAACATTAGTTGTAAAGGAAACCTCCATTCGGCATATTTCTCGATGATAATTCGGGGAGTGTTGATGGGATCACTGCAGGATAAATCTGCATGTTTATCATTTAGAATTTGCTCGAATTTTTGCTTGATTCGCATTAAGTGTTTTTTTTTTGGCATCAGTTAAAGAACAGACACCACTCCAATTACTACAACTCATTAGGTTGCCTTTTTTTGAGAATCTCCACAATTCCGCCAGCTTTCCATTTAGTAGGATAGGTTTCCTAACATTTCTGGATTACAAGAAATAAATATCAGCCGCAGGAATCGAATCTGCCTTAAATAGTTCTACTGATATTCCATCAATCCCTGGGGCATTACCGAGATCTGTCCACTTAATTTCGTCTGCCAACTCCAATCTTCTTCTTCTTCTTGTCTCATGTAGAAAACGTACATTTTACCAGTTCTTCAATATGACAATTAATAATAAGAATGTCTATACCATTTCAGTGGACAAGGCCAAAATGTTTGTCAATTTTTACTTACCGCTTTTGTCGCAACCACTTCCATCTCCGTCGCAATAAAGTAGTATGTTAGTTAGTTAAGTTGCACTCTAAACCAACCAAAAGCTACTAAACTTGGTGGTTTTTTGCACAAACTTCTTCACCTGTCTTACTAAACAGGAGTGTTACTTGCATTGAAACTTGCTGATGTTCAGTTCTTATAAGGTCAAGTTTGTTGGGAACCCCCAAAAACAAATTTGTTCCAAACATTTTATTTAAAATTCAATTTTTTTGGGTTTATCGAGAAAAAACATTGAAAGCATATTTATTTGGCAAGAAAATGGTTAGGTTAACAGAAAAATTACAGGGTGCTAAATGTGTTTAGGGAATCTGATGAGTAAAAAACTGCTCAAAGTTCCAAATCTACTTGCACTTTTTTGGAAAGGTAATTAGATGGGCAGGGCAATACAATAAAAATAAAAAGGAGATGTATTACTTACATGAATGGGGAAGATTTAGGAAAATGCTGAATTTTAGGTAATCACAAACCATTTTGCTCACTTTTGGAAGAGACTGTACCTGCAATGGTATGAGTTAGATCAACATTGTTAAAAATTTTGGAAAGGTCATTGGATAGTAATACAAGAAAAATAAAAAAGAGGTATACTGATTACATGAACTTCGGAGAAAAGTTTAGAAAATGCTGAATTTTTGGTAATTTCAAAAAAAACTTATTTTTTTTAAGTGATAGCACTTGCAATCAACAGATCAACACTGTTGAGAATTTTGAAAAAATCATTGGGATAGTAGTTTTTTGGCGTTATTTTGATGCTGCTGTGTTGGGTAGACCAGTGGGTAGACCAACAGAAATTTATGAATCACCCTGTAACTCCCAATCTGTTGAAATTTCCCTCGCTCTGCATACAATTGTTTGCTTACACTTACTTTGGCACGTCAGATCTGAAACACCCTGTATATGCGAGAGCATATAAATTAAATGTATACCATGAAATAGAAAAATATAAAATAGAACATTTTCCAAAAAAAACACACTTGTTTCGATTTAAAAAAAAAATCGAAGCAGGTTTATTTTATTTTTCAAAGATGCCTAGAACTTATTCCATCAAGTGTTTACTGAAAAATCCATAAATATTCCCTTGCATACCTATCAAATATCTATGCATTCCTATATCAGAAAAATCTTTGCTTTCTCAAAACTGAGCTGTGTAGAATTATACGGTTTGGCAAGGCAGGTGGACAAAAGATTAAAAGCTCATAATTGTATGTTTGATTTCTGCGAACTGAATCGTATTGGTTCCTTTAATGTTCGTACCAACATCAACGTAAAGAAAATACCTCAAACATAATGTGCTTACAGAGTATAATCTTACAGTCATTAGAACGCTACAGATCATATTAATAAGAGCAGGTATGATAAAGCACCTCGTTACACGTTAGATTTTTCAGAATTGATAAGTCTCCTTCATGTGAACACACCTCACCCGTACCCTTAAATTGCACTCAAATTGCATCAAAAATGAAATGAAAATTTCCAAACTACAAAGCAACTCAAGAAAGAACCTCTGGAAATTTATTGCAATCTTAACCGATTTGTGTTGCAATAATCATCCATCAGCGTTGATAAATGTCTCTAAAATTAGATATCTGACTACCGCTAGGAATCAGAATTGTTTACGTGACGCTATTTAGGCTGCAGATCTTTTAGCACAAAAAGGAATTATTATGGCCATAGTGGAGAGCAATAAAGGGGCAAAAAGTCGGCCCAATTTGAAAGATTGTTATTTATATGGCCAATTATAGATTAATCTGGGCGACCTAATGTTGGCCGTTTTCTGTTCATTTCCGTCGAATAATAAAAAGCGTGTTACCACCTTCGCTACTATTACTGCCGGGTCTATCCCGCGCAAATGGAAGCTATTTCGCAAGACATTTCAATTACTATTCGCAAAATTCAAGTACAACCTGTCCTCAGGTATGAGATGAAAGAATTAGTGTCGATTTTCATGACTCTGCTAAAGTGGTAGCGTTGACCTAAAAACCGACGTTTTATAATACGTCCTGCGGCGATACGTCAATGGCCTTTCGGCTCAGTGATGGCTTATCTCGTATACATGGCGATTTTGCCAAATCTCACGCTTAAAGACGGTGTACACTGACAGATGTCCAATCGCTCATTTACATGAATCTTGCCGACAAAAATCTCGCCGTCTGATGTCAATAAACTTCTCATTCACAGTAAACGTCTCATTAATTATTCTAGAGTAGCCTGGACAGAAAAAAAAATTTATGACTACTTTATATCAAATAAATACCTCTGCGACAGGCAATCTGTCTAAATGGTTCTTATGGAGGAGCGGAGCCGTAAATTAAGGAACTGTTCATCAAAACAAACTTTTCCCATACCTCCTTCACGCCCTTATGAAAACTGTATCGTTTGCCACCTCGAACGGAGCGTTAAGAACTTTTTTTGTAATTTATATCGAAGGTTTAGATAAAGGAATGTAACATGTCTCTTTCCTAACGAGATTGTCACGAAATTCAAATAATCATATCTTATGGCCCGTTAAACTTATGACTTCTGCAGTTACTGTTCTGCTCGAAGAACGAATGTGGCCAAGAGTATATTTTCGCGCAGCATGCCAAGAATAAACGTGCAATAAAATTGTATTTTAGCAGCTTAAATTTTAATGACTTCATTCAGAAAGTGTTTTACAGCATAAGTTACTTTGCTCAGGTTGGTAGCAATGACTGTAATAAAGTAGTCAAACAAATTGAATTCATTTTTAGCTGTACGGTTGCGGAACTGCTACAGATTAAATTTGTTCTATTTAAGCGGTCTTTTAACAAAACGCACAAAACTTGCTTGAGGAATTTGATTGACTTATCTGAATACGTCCATTTACTTAGTTTACGAAAACGAATAGGTTCAGATTGAATTTCAGTGCTATACGTAGATAGGAGAAACATATTTGTTATTTAATTTAATTCAGATAAAAAGGAGGTTTGCAATAGAGGCCACTAACGTTTATGAAACCTATTTAAAGAATAGTTATTATTTTATCAGTATAGTTCTCTCCTATCGTAAATAATCATTATCGAGGAGTAAAATTATAAGTTATTAATGTTGGGTCACCGAAAAAGTCATCGGTTTTTTGCTGTTTTTAGACGATCCCAGAAAATGCCGATTGTTTTGGCGCGGATAAATTAAAGGATATTCATAATTTTTAGTATATGTTTCGATGTACTCGTGACAAGATTTTTATAAAAAAAAAATGAGACTGTAGCCTTTGTCCTAAAATGCCTTTTTTTGCGGTCCTTTGCGGTGGCCACGATACAACGGGAAGAGCTCAACTGAAATAAAAAAGAATAAAAAGTTATTTGGTATGTTACGTTATCTTGTGCCTAAACAATGGGTACAAAAAAAATTCTGTTAAATTTTTCCGAAAAAAGGGGAATTTTTGGGTGAACGAAATTTGGTTTCTGGCTCAAAAATATATAAATTGTTCTCCAAATAAAAATTGCTTCGTTCACGCACTGGCTATTGTAATAACCCTACCCTACCCCTCTACCAAAATCTTCACTCTCGCGACTACCGAAATTTCCAAGTGGACTACGAAGTATGCTAAGTTTAACCCTAAGCCGTCTATATCTAACCCTAAATTAAATACTAATAAACCAAATCAAAAAATATAATTTATTAAAACACTACACTAACAAGATTATACATCTTAAAGCTAAGTGTAGGAAGTAATTATAAAGAGAACACAAAATTAAATAACTTAACAACAGTTCAAGTTCAAAAACTGCGGTTAAATACAAATTGAATACTTAATAATAATCAAAACTTAAGTAAAATATTCCAAATATTCAGTTCAATGTAGATTTCAAATATTCAAAAAGACCTTCTTGAAAATTACGGCTGTTACTGCTCCTTTTCAGTTCAATAGGAAGAAGGTTCCACAGCCTAATGGACTGAACGAAAAACTGGCGTTCGCTAAGTTGAGAGGTAAAACGCGGTATATTTAGTGAGAAAGTTCTTCTAGACTGAGAGAATTCTAGTTTGCTATACAAGTAGGATGGCTCTTTAGTTAGAATTAAATTCCGTAGAAACATTATTGCACGAAAATTCAGGTACAAAACAAGGGGACAACCCAATACAGTATTAGAGAAAGAAGATACATGAACATATCGTCGTAGTCCAAAAATATACCGCACAGCGGAATTGAAAGTTACATTCAGCTGACACCGAATCCAATTTAATAAAAACTTCACAACAATATGAAAACAACGGAATCAACAAGGATCTCACAAGCAAAAAACGAGTTACTTTAGGAGTATAAGCTGCAGATAAGGACAGCTTACGTAGGGACCCATATACCTTACCCACGACACTGCTAACGTGATCTGACCAGCTTAGAGACCTATTAAATATAATTCCAAGATTTTTAACTGAATCACTATAGGGAATTACAACATTATCCAGAATAACACTTGGGAAAGAAGAAATATCTAAATTAGACTTGTATATTATAATAGCGTTGAGGCATTAAGATTTAAACAATTTTTGCCAGCCCATATAGATACATTCGGTCTAGAAATATACAGCTGTATATCATCCGCATAAAGATGATTGTTGCAATATCGTATAACAGTTGGAAGATCATTAATAAATATTGAGAATAAAAGAGGACCGAGGATAGATCCCTGAGGTACCCTCAAGATAGGAAGATAATCTGATGACTTATCATTGCAGAAAACCGTTTGCTTGCGTCCCCTGAAATATGACAATATCAAATTGCATGCAGCATTACAAAAATTAAATAACGAACCAAGTTCCCAGTACAAAAACCTGTGATTAACTTTGTCGAAGGCCTTCGAGAAGTCAAGTAGAACCAGTGCTGTAAAATTATCATTGTCATAGGAAATTCGTATGTCATCACTGATTTTGAGCAAGGCCGTGGTACAACTGTGTTTAGTTCGGAAGCCTGATTGAAAATCTGACAATAGGTTGTTGCTTTCAAGATAGAGTATAATCTGAGCATGAAGAACTTTTTCAAAAGCCTTAGCAGACAACTCTACCACCACTGTTTTGGATTTTGTATATCCAGCGCATCCACCTAACCACGCACTCCCAACTTCTTCCGTGTGTCCACCTAACCACAAGCCATCATTTTCCGACCACCCCACCACCTCTGCTTCGATTTCTGTCTGTCCCACCCCTCCTCTGTATACACCAAACCTTGCACCCGCTACTTCTTCCGCTTGCGCACCTAATTGCAAGCCAATAGCTCTCTTCACTATTGCCCATCTCAAACTACTGCTACCTCCACTAATCCGTCCCTTCCGCTAACCAAAACTCCTTCATCCCAACATCACTCATATATCGATCCCCTAATCCCACCTACAGTTAAATTGACTTTGTGTTCTACGGATTCCAACGATGGACGATACCTGCCGCATTTATGAAAACGTACGTCTATTTCTAGCCTATCTGCACGACAAACCGAATTGCGTCTGTATTTACGGTAAAACCAGCACCAACCGTCTTATACCAACTTTTCACTAAGTACCATGAATCATTCAATATCCGTTCCCATAAGGTTTCAGAAGATCTATCCACCTATGCTGCGTACGTTAGTTCTCGCCGCATTTCCCATCTCAAAATTCCCAACGACTCCCTAAACTACTTTCGCTCCTAACTCTTCCGCTTTCTCTATTTCTGACTTCCCCTCTAATGCACCTGCGCTCTTCTCCCCAGCAATTAATCAACGTGAAAAATTCTCTAAGATACTCCGGTGTATTACTACTCAGTATCCCAAAAAGAAAAATCATTAATCTGCGCTTTATACATTATCCAGAGAACAGCCTAGCAACACCGAACTGTATTGGGAAACACGGTCAAACCGGTGAAGTCCGAAAATGAATCGTGTGCAGTCTTTGAAGGCCACCTGCTCCTTACGAGCACATGTACTATCTAATCTGGGATAAATAGACAACCCAAAATTGAAAAAGGTCCTTTACCAGCCTCAACCTTATTCGAGTACTCAGAATACTCGCTGACAGACACAACCTTCTTATCCCAGCATATACCTTACCAAGCATTAAGCTGACATTATAACAGCACTTCAGTTCGGAGTTTAGCATGATTCCCAGATTAGTAACCCTGCCAAGAACAGGAAGGAAAAAACCATTCAGAGAAACAGAAGAAATTTCAATACCTGCCCGTGTGCCATTATAAAAGGAAATGCACTGCGATTTGGCAGGATTAAGCAATAAACAGTTATCCACAGACCACTCACATATATTCAGGTCGTTAATAATGCGTTCCATACAATCCTCAAGTAGCCCAATAGGTCTGTTTAAATATATCTGCACGTCATCAGCATACATGTGAATACTTGAATTCTTAAATTCTTCTTTCTATAAAGAGGCGGAACAATAAGGGACCAAGCACGGAATCCTGAGGAATACCGGAAAGAACTGGCATTTTACCCAAACAACTTTTACCCACTTTAACTTGTTGTTGATGACCAGAAATTAAAGCTTCGATTAGCGTAATAGCGGAAAAACTGAATTTGTGATTATTAGTGAGTTTGTCTTCGAGAAATCAAGCAGTACTAGCGTACAAAACTTGTCATCATTGAATGCAGACCTAATGTCAGTGGAAACCTTCAATCTTGCTGTCTCACAGCAAAAGAAAGACCAAAAACAGATAAGAAAGACCAAAAACAATTGGGCGAAAGTCGTTAGGAATAGATGCTTTCTTGGAAATTGGCAGGACGATAGCAGTTTTCCAAGTATTAGGGAAAGTAGATGTGGTCAGACAAGTGTTCATGATATGCAGAATGTACCTGTCGATTACAGGAAATAATAGTTTGATAAAGCGAGGCGGTAAAGAATTGGGGCCAATAGCCTCGAATTACACCGTAAGTACGAGCTCCTCAAGACAGATACCCCGAAAGTACAATGGGCCTGTAGTGCTGTTTTGTACAATCGGGTCTGTAAATGGATCTGCATTGTCACGCCTCGACGGAATACCTGCGGACAAAAAGTGTGAATTGAGCTGGTCTGGGTTCAAGCATCATCAGACCCATATACACCGGCGTGTTTCAAATTACGCCAAAGATCTTTATTTTTAAGTTTGGTGTTAAGTCTAACACTGTTGTATTGTCTTTTAGCAGACCTAATTGACATGGTCGCCCTGTTTCGTGCGGCCTTATACAGTGCTCGGGCTTCGTTAGTTCTCAAGCAACGAAATCGATGAAAATGGAGGCTTGCTTATGGAAAGATATATATTTAAATCTTGAATCCCACGGAAGTTGTTTGCATTCAACTATGGGGAAATTACAACAGGGGATCTCGCCTTCAATCTAAACGAATCAACAAATGGTGATATTGTCTTACCAACGCAGCCATATTTGAAACAGTCTTTATAATGTTCTCATTGGGGCAGCTGGCAATACCTCGTATGATGACATCACTTAGTCGCTAAGCCCGCAGACTACGTTCAGCTTACATTTTCAGAGAGCAATGACTGCTTTTTAGCTCCGAGATAGCTTTCTCGCAGTCAGGCACACGATTGATGAGTGCTGATTGTGATGCACTCTTCGAACTGTTGAAAAATACATTCCATTTTGCCTACGAGACGGGATTCTAAAAGAGCCATGCCTTATCAGAAAGAGTCTAGTGCGATGTAATTATTTTCAATAATTTTTTTAAATTCGAAAATGAACGTTAAAAATAATTAAATAACAAAAATAGGCGATTGCCAAGTCAATCTATTTATTTAAAACATAAAAGATTTTTAATATTGATATGGTCACTATAAGATGTTGTTAGGTTAGCTGATTACGTAATAACTTAAGACAGAAGGACCCTTAGGTAGGGACTGAATAAATTGACCGACTTGGTATTACATGGATCTCACAACTTTTTACGATAGAAGACTGAGTTGCCAGACTTGGTTTTTTTTACATGTTATGTTTTTGATGGCATCTCATTTCTTTTTGTAGGTAGTCTTCCTTCTTTTCTTTTTCGGTACTACTTCTTGAGCTTGAGCTACAGTTTTTCTCAAAGCCCACTCCCTGTCTCTATGGGTTTTTCTCGTAGGCTTTGATGTTACAATTTTTGACAAGTCTGGACGTTAAATGCTTCTTAGTCTATTGTATTCACAAATTGAGGATTCATGCGCTTTAATACTTCTAAAGTCGACATAAATTAGATGCAAGCCCATGTGTATGATGTAAGCCCAGATGTATGTCCCATTCTTGCTTTTTCATTCCGTTGACCATTTTACAAGTTTTGACCATTTTATTACAAGTTACCTTTGAACATAATTATATCTAGGTACCTATCTACCCTTATTATTCCATTATATTATATACACTTATTAGTCTATTATATTATATTATATCTAGGTACCTATCTACACTTATTATTCCATTATTATTTATACGTATACAGGTACACTGATTCATTCACTGCAAATATATTAATTAATCTGGGGTCCCATATTTATATGGGATTACAAAGTTATTTATGCAGTTGGTGTATCTAAAAAACTGGACCTTAATTGCAAAATATTTTAGGTTTTCCTTGATTTATACACTAAACACTAATTGTATTCTAAATTTGAAGCTTCTATGTCTGCTAGAAGTGCCTTAGAGTTTTTGATGATCGGTCAGTCAGTGAGTGACAAAATTAAGAAACTTTGATTAGTTATAATTCTTAAACTACTGGGTTTGAAATATACCGTGTTTATACAATGCCTGCTTGGTTACTTAAAACTCAGGCTTCTAGTTTTACCACAACGAAGTTATAGGGGGGTCTAAAATGGCCTGAACCGCTTCGAAAAAAGGATGGTACGGCGGTGCCGCTTGTTTTTGCTCGACTTTAGAGAATCTAAACAAAAAACTTAAAGATAATGAGCAAGTTATAACAAAGGCAGACAAAGGAAATTCGATTTGGATATTAAAAAAGGTAGAACAATTTAGAAGACATATTGTCAAAAATGAGCATTTTTATTTAATATCCCACAAAAAATTCAATAGAATATTTGTTTCGACAATAAACAAAAGCAAAGAAATACTAAACCAACGGATCGGTATTTTTTTTAAATAGTAATCATTTAACCCTGATGGTATTTGGATTAGCAAAATTACATAAATCTGGTCATCCAGTGAGACCGGTATCGTCGGCTATCAATGCACAGTAGTTAGGCAAAAGCTTAAGTAAAATATTACCCGATTTTTTACAATTTAAATGTAGATATTCCATCAAAAATACTCAAGATTCAATAAATAAAATTAACAAAATTAATTTACCTACTAACGCGAAACTAGTGTTTTTTGACGTCCGTCAGTCCAAGTGAATAAACTAAAATTTAATTTAATTAATCGCATTAATGAGCTTCTTTGAAATAAATAAAATGCAAATCAACTCAAAGAATTAGTAGAAGTATCTCTTTATCAAAATTACTTTTATTACAATCACAAATTCTATGTCCAATTAGAAGGCTTAGCCATGAGTTCTTCTTTATCGCCTTTCTTGGCAGACTTCTATATGGATATTATAGAACGATCATTATTCCAAACGAACTGTGATTAAGTTAATAAGATTTTATGTTAGTATCATTAAGTGGATGATGTATTTTGTGTATGGACGGGCACTCAGCGACAACTTAATACTTTTATTAATAATATTTTAAATAAAATTGACGAAAATATTAAATGTACAGTGGAATTCAGTGGTGAGAAATTAAATTTTCTTAGATATAACCATAACATAAACAAATCTAAGATATTTCAATTCTATAAAAGGCAATTCTAACGGTGAAAAAATTCTCCATAAATACGAAATTTTGGAAATAAAACGAAAACAAGGCTCATTTTTGGTTAACTATTTAACAGATTTTAATAATTAAAGCCCATTGGAGACGGAGTTGGATCAATACGTTGAGCGGCAAGACCAACAGGCCATAGGTCCCGGGTTTGAGACCAGATGACCCCGTGAGCTTTTATTAAGAAATTAAAATAATCCACTCCATCTCTGGGCTGTTGTCTAGCTCGCAGCAATGCAAAAACAAGACTCAAGTTTCCTCACTTCCCTTACCCTAATTCCCTTCCGGCCAAAACCATGCTAACGCATCAAAGGGTTGTCCCATAGAATTTGGCCACATCGTATAAAAAAACAAACAAAAAAACGAAAATTAATTAAAACAAATTTTCTAAATCAATTAATTAAAACAAACTTTCTAAATCAAAGTTCCAAGTAAAATATTCTATATTAAAATAAAAAAAAAAATTATGTATTTTCTTGACGATAAATATGTATGTGAATGTAACGAATAAAATGTAAACTTTAAGTACACAGAAATAGGTTCTAGCTAGGGCAAGACTTTACAAGATTACGAAGATGCCCCAATAAGGCGGAACGCAACGAAAAATCTATAAATACGAGGGTGTTCTACTAAGTGGCAACACGAAATTCTATTAATTCAATTAATTTAATTAATTTGTATTCGGTTGTAGTCACTCTTTGATGAATTAGTAAATGAATAAATAAAAACAACTAAAATAAATGCAATTTTTTTAAATAAATATTTTAAAAAAGAAAGTACGCGAAAAATAGAACCTTGGTTTAGGAAAGTCGGTGAAAAAAGGAAGGAAGGAAAGGAAGGCAGTTGGATCTTGTGTTTGCTTCTGATTCGACTAACACAATAGTCGAATTAGCTTCTGATCAATTATCTCCTATTGATAATTGTCATCCCCCCATCTTTGTCTCTTTCTGTTACGATGGTACTAGTATTGTGGATCCCAATTTTGAACATCATGCTTATGACTATAGGAGATCGAACTTCTCCGAGCTAACGTCTAATCTCCTTTCAGTCGATTTTTCGGCATTACTTGACAATAGTGATATTGATGTCTGCGCCTCCCTATTCTATAACAAGATATATGATTTGTTTAACTCCTTTGTTCCATTAAAAAGGATTAGGTCTATATACTCCTCTCCCCCGTGGTACAATGCCGAACTCCGCAGTCTTAGGAACAGGAAAAACAAACTCTGGAAGAATTACTTGCGTTGTAATAGCGCAATAGCGTATTCTAACTTTGTGTCCTGTTATGACAGCTTTAAGGCACTATCCTCCTCGCTCTATAAGAAATACCTTGTTAGTGTTCGCGATAATATGTATAATAACCCTCGCAATTTCTTTAAATTCGTCAATATGAAAAAGAACTCATGCAACTATCCATCTACGATGTGGTATGAGGGGTCTTCCAGTAATAGCGTGTCCGACATATCAAACAATTTTGCTTCATACTTTGAGAGTGCCTTTTCTTCGGATAACTTTGAGCCATGTGCGAATAATTTTGATCATATTTTGGATCGTCCCGCGTCACCCGATTTTTTGCCGTTTATATCACGGGATCATATTTCGGAAAAAATCAATGAACTTAAATCGGACTTTTCCTTTGGTCCTGACGGCATCCCTCCAGCCTTCGTCAGGTCCTGTTCCGATGCCCTGCTTACTCCATTGGCGATTCTCTTCAATAGGTCCCTTCAGGCTGGTAAATTTCCTGCTTTGTGGAAGTCCTCTTTTATAGTCCCTGTTCATAAAAAGGGCCACAAGAATATTATATCAAATTATAGACCAATCGCGAAGTTATCTTGCATACCTAAATTATTTGAATCAATAGTGTATTCGCAGCTTATAGAGCGTTGTATTGGCTTAATCTCTCCCAGTTAGCATGATTTTTGCCCGGTAGATCAACGACTACGAACTTACTAGAATTTACCTCCCACGTTATTTCTGGCTTCCAGCGTGGCATGCAAACTGACTGCATATACACGGATTTCAGTAAAGCCTTTGATAAACTCCCTCACTCCGTTATTTTATTTAAACTCGGGAGGCTGGGTTTCCCCCCTGTTCTTCTTGACTGGATCTCTTCCTATCTAAGAGGCAGGTCATATCGAGTATCATTCTGTGGCGCTTCCTCTAGAATCTTCAGGGCCTTATCTGGTGTACCGCAGGGCAGTCATCTATGCCCTTTATTATTCGTTCTTGCCATTGACGACATTGTCCATCTGATCTCGTCCTCTAGTGTTCTAATATACGCTGATGACATGAAGATCTTCTCCTATGTTAAAGATGGTGGTGACGCCGCCCTTATTAAAAGGGCCTTAGATACGTTTCGTGAGTGGTGCGAGCATAATGGCTTACACCTCAATTTTGAGAAATGTGAGGCTATGACTTTTTCCAGGAGCGCAAATCCACAAGCTTCGGATTACAACTTTGCGGGGAATGGTCTTCGTCGTGTGCTGTCCGTAATTGACTTTGGGGTAAAACTCGATAGGAGACTTGACTTTACTCTGCATATTAACTATGTCGTGTCCAGAGGCAGTTTAATCTTGGGCTTTGTTAAGCGTTGGTCTAGAGAGTTCTCGGATATACCAACCTTGATTCATTTATACTGCTCCTTAGTTAGACCTATTCTTGAGAATGCATCTCAGGTCTGGTCGCCCTACTACGCTGTTCATTCCAAGCGTATCGAATCGGTGCAGCGTAATTTTCTTAGATTTGCGTTAAGAGAGCTCCCATGGGACGATCCGCTTAGACTCCCGCCCTACACCGACCGCCTCCGGTTGATTGGTTTGCACTCGCTTGATAAAAGGCGCAGGGTTGCTGACTTGGTCTTTATTCACCAGCTCTTGAACTCAAATATTGACTCAGGTGTGCTTATTAGAAAGGTTTCCTTCAGACAATCCCAACATAACCTTCGAAGACTGCCTTTACTGCATGTTGAACCATCGCGAACTAATTATGGCATGCATGAACCTATTAACCGTTTATGTAGGGCTGTTAATGCATGTTCTAATTTTGATTTAAATCTTAAAGTGTTGTTTAAGAACTATCTATTTTCTGTGCTCCCGTGACTCTCTGTTTGCATGTTGCGTGCGGGGTTTCCTTGCTTGTTTTCTTCCTGTTCCTTTTTTTCTTGTTTCTTCCTCTGCATGCTTCATCAATTTGATGGAATAGGTGAATTGATTCTGGGCTCCTGCCAAAAAAGTGCGCCTTCTGTGTTCGAAGGGTTAATTCCATATTATTTTTTGTAAAAAGTTAAAATTATAAAGTCATTCCTTATCTATATAGTGGAAATTGCAGGATTGGATTATCGTTTAGGTCCTTCACTCGACACTTTATAAAAGCTGATTGGTACAAAATTAACTATTTTAAGTATTTGCTAAACAATAGTCAAATAAATAGTCTTAATTCTTCTAATTTCCATATCGATATGGAGCGATATATCATACTAAACTTAATAATTAATTTTTAATTTAAAAGTGTTAATAAATTTGAAAAAATGGCTTCACAAGCAGTTATAAGTATAAATGTGGAATTAAAAGAAAAATTAGCAAAAAATCATAATTCAAAATTGACTCAATAACAAGAATTTCGAGATTCGTTAATAAAACGAGTAAACTTTAGTTTAAAAAATTCCTGCTTTTTTGTTTTACTCATTTGACCATTTTATAGGTACTTTTGATCAGACATTGCTTTTTTAGCCAAATTAAATAAATAATAAATTCTGAGCAAATATTTCTATTGACAAATATGGTAAAAGCGAAGCCACCGTCTTAATTTGACGTATAATTAAGTCGTAAATTTAACCGAATTAATTTAACAAGTTTCAGCAATAATTAATTCAGCGAATCTTTGGTTGTGACAGTGACTTTAACGGCTGTTTTTAAACGAGATTTCTCCAAAAAAGTCAAGCTATGCATTATTCTAGTGGGAAGAAAACCAGACGTAAGATATTTTAAAATTCATCAAACTGTATAGGAAGCTGGTGTCCCTACGCTGAGTAGTAAATCAAACGTCTTAAGTAGCCTCCAAGTGTGCGAAATATTTATTTCGATTCTCTTTACTATTCAGAAATGAAGGCTGCGGTTCCGTTGTCACTTAACATTGTGCTGAGTTTGTCTGATCCCGGACCATAGAAAATACAGCTGGCCACGCAAGACTGCATCAAAAAGTGCATACATTTTGCACTCCGTCACTCAAAGAAGGGCACTCGTAGAAAGCGGAAAATTTGTAATTCAAAATTTTCATTAAAATTGACGCAATAAATTTATATGACACTTTCTGTCTGTCGGCTCCAATAAAATGCTAAGTGCAGTCAGTCAGTTAGTTGCGGCAATCTATTCTGGTGCAGACTCTAGTTAACTGCTAGACAGACTACTCCAAGACGGCTGAATAATTGCACGTGGGGACGTAATTCCTCGTCTAGTAGTCCGAGTTACTCATTTAAAGCACTTCGTTTTGCCAATTTTTGACACTCACCTGGCATGATGAAAACATGACTGGACTTTACTTTCCAAAACTGGAAACGATTTTGATCTGCTTAAAAAACCTCCGACAAATGTATATGAACATGCAAGGTATTGTCTTTTGGACTCACATGACGGAAGTAAAAATGAGGTTTCTTTTGTTGTTAATATGAAGGTGTGGTCTAAGGAGTTATTGCATGCCTTTGCAGTGCAGCATATTGGCCAGTTGCATGCTATGATTTATTTCTTATGAATTTCAATGTAATGTCACATATTCCATATAATTTCCTAATATAAGCACGGTTGTTTTCGTGGACTAAAAGAAATGTCTAAGTTTATTACATTGCGGCTTAACTAATATTTTGAAAATTGAAAGGCAATTAACTCAATTTTGTCAAAATTATTTTTTCAGCTTTTAACGTATATCCGAAAAAATTTTACTAACAAGGGAATTAAACTTGAGTAATTTTTGTAATTTTGTAATATTTTTTCGCGAAGTTTAAAATTGTTCTTAAATCGCGGCATTCCGACGGATTTGTAATTTGTCGAAGCAGACTCTGGTTAGCGAAGGCTAACCTCAAATGGAGTGTTTCCTCAACCTATGCCATCTAGAGAACGACTTAGTCAAGCTTCACTGCCTGATGGAGGTGTATGGAGTCTTACTGGGAGATCCCCACAACACACCCAGCCCAGTCTTGACGAAACTCAGAAGGCACTCAATAGGAGATTTACTTATTTGAGAACCTACAAGCAATCTCAGGAGAAAGACCATTTCCTAAACTCGTCTAGCTGATTTAAGCACATCTAAATCGTTGCATATGATATGCTGTAAGCAACAACCAAATCTTATAGGACTAGGTAATAAAACGTTTAGCTTAAACCAACCAACCAGCTTTTTGACGGATACGTTCATGACTTAATGAGATGTAATTCGAATTGTCACCGAGCACACTTGGATAATAGCTTATACTACCCCTATACTATCACATGGCTCGCGCGTTCAAAACTTTAGTTGATGGATTAATTTGGAAAGATTTTTTATTTTATAAATGCACACCTGGAAGATCCGGCTCGAAGGACCAAAAGAAATTGCTTAAAGGGAGGTTACCGTTCATAGGCATGAGAAATGCGTCAACTTTTGGATTTTTTTCGGGTATATAATAAAAATTTATTGAAACGGCAGTTAATATAATTTATTTCCCCATAAATAAAAAATATTTTCAAATTTATTTTTTTTTTAAATCCAATATGGCGGCTGTAGGTCCAATCAACTGAAGCCATGCACCGCGTGTATTGGTCTGCGTGGGCACACAAAAAAAATTCTTGTCGGGAACCAAAGGATAGACCTCGATATTCTTAGGTTTTGGGGGTCCGAATCTGACCATGAAAAACTATTTCAATTGCCCATTTACCCACTACCACCCCCTTACAACACCCCTGGGGGAATGAATTTTGAATTTTCATACAAAACTAAGACGTATGTGTATATCTATGTTTTTTGGGCGCTGAAACCAAAAATGTCTAGAAAATAGCATTCAACCCCTTCCTCACTCCCTAGCACCCCTTTAATGCACCCTGAAGGAGTTGAATTTTGAATTTTCACACAAAATTAAGATGCATGTCTATTTCTATGTTTTTTGGCCCGCTGAAAATCAAAATGACAACATAAATTAAATTAGCACCCTTTTATGAAACCCTGATGGGGATTTAATTTTGAATTTCCACACAAAATTAAAATATATTTGTATTTCCATGGTTTTTGAGGCGCTAAAACTGAATATGACCGTAAAAAATTTAACTCTCTACATCATCCCCTAACACTCCCTCAAAATCATTTCAAACAATCCAGTAGGCTGCATATGGAGGTTGACTCTTGGTAGATTGCCCTGACGCTAAAAAAGCCAATCGGGGTGCTTCTTTAACGTGAGTCCCTTTGCCTCTCACGATTCGACATTAAATTTTTTCTATGGCATGGAACTCTCTTGTTTTCAAACGATCTTCTGATAGGTTTTCTTCTTTTGGCTCTCGTCTTTTCTGGCAAATCCCGTTTTAAATTCCAGCAGCAGTCTGCTAACATGCTGGCGTCCCACTTACTCTGATAGCGCTGTTCCATTTCTTTGAGATCCTGCTGAAATCTTTCACCTTGTTCCTCGCTGTAGTCCCCTAAATTCTCCAAGAAATAGTCTACATGAGACTCAAGGAAGTATATCAATATCAATATCACAGGTATCGTCCAAAAACGCAGTCTTAAAAAAAATTTCTGTCGTCAAGAGCTCTTTCCTTTCACTGTCTTCGAAAGATAAAGAAGACAGATAGCCATCAGAATTTCGCTTCAATTCCACGACCCTCTAAAAGCGCTTAGGATCGACGAGTAAGGATTCTTTAATTCCGTTAATATAATTATTATAAGAAAACACTAATTCAGATAAAAATTTACTGCGTAAATTGGAAAATGTTAAATAGTCAGCGTCGCTTCTAGAGGAAGAAAAGCTCTTCCAGGCCTTACATTTAACATTCTTTAAACGTTTTAAAGAGCTATCAAACCAAGGCTGATTAGAACGTGAGTTATTCGATTTAGAAATTGGAACACAGTAAGTAAAACAGATAGACAAGTAAATTATAGAAAGATCTTACGGCCTCATTAATGTCTTGTTCGTTAAGGACGCTACTTCAATCAAAAGCTGAGAGCCAGTTGTTAATCACGGAGAAAATAAGAAAAAGCAAATTGATTGACAGACCGAAAAGAAAGAACCAAGCCATCATCCGAGTGAGAGCTCCCAATTAACTTTAGGCAGGTTAAGCTCACCCAAAAGGAATAATTCGTCGGAAGGCAAGGCGTGTGAGAGATAATCCAGGTAGGAGGCACATCTTTCATAAACATAAGAGAACCTTTCGGAATATAGGCGGCCGAAATGTACACAGTTTTAACAGGCAGTCCAATAGTTATGCACAAATTCCCTAATTTTCGGAGTTTGGGATGTCAACCACTGTGCACGGAATATCGCGATGCACAGCGCAGAGAACACCGCCTTCAACGGGCGCATCAAGCAAATCAGCGTAACGGTCACGGCGAAAAACAATGTGCTCAGAACTAAACAGCTGCGCATCTAAAATTCCCTGGCATATCCAAGTTTCCGTCAAACGAATAACGTTGAAGTATAAATCGCTGGTGCCCGTATAGAGCCTAGCCGTTTTCAAACGAAGACCAGTTACGTTTGCGTAATAGATCGACATTTCCGCAATCCGTCTTTTGGCAGAGCCAAGTCGATTTCTTGGGACAAATTCACGCACAATGGCATTGCAGGGCCAAATTTCAGGACAAAGAACTTCAGTGAATAAATCCTCCCGAACCAGCACTCTGAACGATGAATTAAAAGAACGGTCAGACCGATTGCGTGAGGAACCAGTTCTTCTACATGCAACAGTGCCCGGTGCAGCACCAGTGCGAGAAAGAAGATGGACGATGACCTCGTCTTCAATAGTTTCGGGATGGATTCTAGATAAAAAAATATACTTGGGAATCATAGTTCGTCGTAAAGTTCTGATGTTGTGGCCCGCAATCGCATCCGGAACAACGGCGTTTGAAGCAGATGCTAACTTAGCGTTAATCTGCGCATGACTGTGTCTAGAAGAGCGGGAGCCATCGGCCGATGAAATGCAGCCAACCGCCTGAGGAATCACAGAAGCACGGAACTCGTCCACCTCACCAACAGTCCCTAAAGGAGACTCGCTCTCACACACAGCAGCAGACGTACCAGTCTTAGCCAGAAGAGCCTTCACGTCCGAAGAAAAAGAGCGAATTGGGTCAGGATTACCACTGATGGCTGATGACCATGAGTCCATGTCAATTTTAAATTTTTTAACACTGTGAAATATGTCTTCTTCAAATTGGAAGAACTGGGCTGGAACTGGAAGTGGACAAATGTTCAGAGTTGGCAATCATTCCGTACATGTTTGGAGCTGGACATAGAAGTACTTTTAGTTATCACCCGGTTCGATTAGTTATACCGGTTCGAATCCCAGCGGCGGCGACACGTTGTTGTTTTCAGCTGACAACAGGTCACGCCGTTAGGGGTTGTAAAGTAACGTCGGTGGTTCGGAATTTATTTTAAAATTTGGTCCATTTGCAGGCGTTGCATCGAATTGGGTAAAATTGTTCTCCCATGCATGTCGCACAAGGGGTCACGGAATTTACTTATATTTCAGTTATTAAATTTACAATCTTGAAGCCTGTAGATTGGAAATTTAAAAACTTGCTTAAATATTGGAGACGTATATAGGATCAAAATCTAACTACGAGACACTAAACAGTTTCAGAGAAAGACGACATGGTGATATTTTATCGAACTTTCCATATTATATTCCTGTCAGGAATTAAAATATACTTGGCTCTAAATTTTTTGGCACTATTATTTAAAATACATTTTATGCTATTGAACAACTTAATGTAATTTATCTTATACTGTGTATTTCTTTGTAATTTAATTCTTTCTTGCTTTAATCACGTTTCACGATCAATTTGAGTTTTAAATACCTTGTCAAGGCATTTTTATAAAATTAAATCTCCCTAAATCTTACATTTTGTTCAAGAAACGTTCAACCAATTACCAGCAAAGCATTTATCCGGAAGCATTCAGTCAGTCATAATTACGAATAATCGTAACCAATTCTGGTATGATATATACCACCTCATGTGCTCATCAGCATTATATTGAGCCACAGTTGTATCCAACGCTATGTTAATAAGACGAATCTCTGAAAGCCGTGACGAAAGCGAGATCTCGGTTAAACAAAAGTGAAATTCAACTTTCAGCGCACACGTAACAAAAATAAACACAGATTCGGTCAAAAGTTGATTAACGAGTTGAATAATCCCAGGTAATTGCATCTTCCGACCGTAAGTGCTTGATTATGCCACTGAAGCAAAAACAACTCGTTTTCACTACTGATGGACTACTTACACACTTCTGCGCCGTAAAAGACGTCGCCATGTTCACACTACGGAAACCGAAGGTCATTTGGGAAAATCTTGTACGATAGTATGGCCGCAGGCAGTGACATCTTGAATAAACTAACAAGTGACAAAATAGAGGGCATTCAATAATCAAAATTACGCCTATAAATTTTATTAAGAATAAGTTTCATTTTGGAATAGGAGAAATATTATGATCCGTGAAAACATAAAATCCAGCAGGTTCCCGAACATAAACTGGTTTAGGAACCTCTCAAGTGGCGGCTTAGAGTCTTCAAATGGTGTTTTGATTGGACTGGGATCATCCGAAGCAATTTGTCAACTAATTCTTATGTAAATTGATCTGATTTTGAATTATTTTCCAATAAATTTATTTCTGCGAATAGATTGTCATCTGAAAGAACTAGTGACGCCACAGCGATGAACTTTTATAATAATTTACATAAAAGTCATTTTTAGTACTTTTTTGTTTGTTTGATACCTTCACTCCATATATCATACATTCGCTTCCATTTTAAAAGCCTGTAAGGCTCGGCAAGATCTGCTTTAGATATCTAGTCGTCTTCGCAGACCTCTTGCCCGTACTTTGCCGTCATCCATCAATTGCGCGGACTATTTCAAGCTGTTATGATAGTTTCGAACGATAGTGTTATCAACGAAGGCACTTAAACGGGAAAATTTGATTTATATTCCAGCAACTGATCTAGTTTTGAATTTTATTTGATGAAATTGTTTTCAGCTAATTAGTGATCACTCTATATGGGAATCGTTTCAAATACGGTGATTATCTTAATTGGACCGAGATCGTATAAGCCTTAGTTGGGATCGATGGGTAACCTTTTCATTAAGATTGCCAAGATTTAGACATAGTCGCACTTTCGGAGGATTCTGTGACGAAATTGTGAAAATCTGTTAAAAACTTGCACCATTTTGGAAACATACATAAATTATCTGAAGTGATAAATCTCCTTCTTGAAAGGTGCCCAGCAAAGCAAAATAATAAAATCAAATAAGCGATTGTGCAAATAGTTAC
Source organism: Leptarthrus brevirostris (assembly GCA_964036015.1). NCBI lineage: Eukaryota > Metazoa > Arthropoda > Insecta > Diptera > Asilidae > Leptarthrus > Leptarthrus brevirostris. The sequence continues at coordinate 129,036,340 of OZ038371.1, read as the reverse complement.
ATCTACGTACATGTGTATTTTATCCAAGGTCATGTCAATCAGAAGTTCGCTAAAGCTCGCTAAGTCCAAGAAAGACAAAAAACATTTTGTAGTGTTTGAATTTCAAGTTAGGATTGCGTTAGCATTTACCTTTATAACTAGTGGGTAATTCCACGTCAACTAAATATCGATCCGATGGTGAAATCTCAGATTTCTTTATTTAATCTATAAAAGAAACGAATAAAAATTACCAAACTTTTATGCTTCAAAAATGTGTGCTACAGAAATTTTTGTATCAGCAGTAGGCTTTAAATTTTATTGTTTTTTGTGACAAACAAATATTTTGCTTGGAAAAGATTAAAGCTTACGTTTAAGAGTGGGAAGTTTAAAAAACCTAGTATATCGAACAAACTTTAAAGACCAATCCAAATATCCCATCCCCATGGAATCCCATGCCACAAAAATTTAGTTTACAATTATAACTTTCATTTTATATTTAAAGTGTAAAGTACAATAATAATGCCACGTTTTAAAAAATGTAATAGAAAAAAATACATTTTGAATAGGTAGGGATTTTTTCGTATAAGGTTTGGAGGGGCGGTTAGTGATAAATCTCAGGCAGTGTATATTTACCACCCTCAAATTGCCGTGTAATTGCCGTGTACACGGAAAGTACACGGAAGCACACGGAAAATACGCGGAAAGTACGCGGAAATACACGAAAAGTACACAGAAATACACGGAAATTACACGGAAATTACAGGGAAATTACACGGAAATAACACGGCAGTACCTGGTTAGGTTAGGTTAGGTTCGTGTGGCTGCCTTAAAGGGCACACTTAGACTTCAAAAGGCCCATTGTGATGCCACGGGAACCCAAGAATTCCCTCTTCCTTCTCATTGGAACCATCCGGAGCTGTCGATCAAGCGCCAAAGATCTGCAACGTCAATCGCCGCCAGATCACAGAGACTATCAAAGAAATAGTTACCCAAGAAGGACTTTCGCCTGCATGCCAGTGCAGAGCACCGGCAGAGGTAGTGGAAAATAGTTTCCTCCTCTTCCTCGTCCATGCAGCTTCTGCAGAAGTCGTTTGAGAAGAGACCCAGTCTCTTCGCGTGTAAGCCAATAGGGCAATGGCCCCAGTAGCTATTCTAAGGTCAGATCTGCTCCTCGAAAGTAGACACTTGGAGCGCCTAAGATCCAGCTTATGCCAAATCTGTCTGGACGTGTGGCACGTAGTGCCGTTTGCCCATCTGTGGTTCGCTAAGTTAATTGCCCTCGTGCTAAGCAACATCTTGCAGGTTGAGAGGGCCCTACCAAGAGTATTCCTTTCCGGTTGGATCTCCAGGGTGGTTCCAAGTCTTGCAAGCTCGTTGTAGCAGTAGCTACAAATTTAAAATTTTATATTTTAAGTAAAAGTTTATTATTTGATTATATTATTAATAAAATATTTATATTAAAATCTACTTTAATAATATCCAATCAGACTGTACTGTCAAAAATATTTTAGTCAACCTGTACACTTCGATAAATTTTGAATAGTGTGAAACAGAAACACTTTAAAAATTATCATAATCATTTATTCATTGACAATAAAATACTGTACTCAATACAAAGAAAATTTTAACAAACTATCTATGTATATAACGTAAAGTAGGATACAAAATAAGTTGTAAATAATTTTAGTCTAGCCAGAACAACCGAACTGGTAACTTTTAAAATTATATAAAATAAAAAGTTAAAAGTTTTAAAATAATAAAAATATTTTTTTTTTTTATTTTCAAATAAAGTGTATCTAAAATATTTATAGATACGAAGAGGTTCTAGGATTGGGGACTCCACTACTAAAGGGACTACGCCCTCAATTATTAATTATAAACTAGGAGCCGCATTTGCATTCTACAACTGGTTACGACCCGATATATCTCATTACAACAAAGGAGCCCCATTCGTTCCTATACATACCTCTCATTGGTGACCCCGACATTCCGATCACAACATTAGTGACTTCGGAATTTTAGAAACAGAAGTACCCCCTACCCAAGGTAAGGTACTTCCTGGTTTCTAACAAACAGAAGACTCAAAAAAGCAAAATAATTTAAATCAGAAGTACCCCCTACCCAAGGTAAGGTACTTTCTGATCAACATAAGAAGCAGAAACCATCTACAAAAAATATTAAAAACATAGATACCCCCTACCCAAGGTAAGGTATTCTCTGTTAAAAAAAAAATCAAATAGCAAAATTTTAAATAACAGTACCCCCCCCCCCCCACCCGTGGTAAGGTATCCTCATTATTTAAAAAAATCATCAAGTTCTACAAAATATCATCGTTATAAAAAGCAATCATCCATCCATCAAGCAACAAGTCAACGTTTCAAAATACATCTTTAAGAAGAAAGAAAATATCAACATAACTAAGAAGTAAAAAAAGACAACACATCAACAAAAAAATTTAATATTGGTATGTTATTGTTTTTTAATTAAAATTAATATTATTGTACAACATAAACATACACAATTCCACATTACATCATATTTTCTTTTCTTGTTTCTCACCATTCAAAATTTGTATATTTTTACTTCAATAAATAATATATCTTTAAGGGGGACTTACACCTTGTCACTTTCAAAAAATCAATTTTTTTTTTACATTTTTCTGATCTAAAGGGTCTTATTAATCAGCCTGTAAAAGGATTCGTCTCTATTTCGAGAGTATAGCTAAAAAAAAAATAGAAAGTCACGTCAGATTCGCTCGCTCCTGGATCGCCTCCGCGGTAATCATGATTTCACGTGTAGCTACTCGTTCTGTCAATGGTTTTCTCGCTTTTTCTGTATTCTATTGTCAATGTGTGTGTCTATGCATATTTTTAGGAAAGGGTTTTTCGAGTCACTCAGTTTCTAACGATACTTCACGTAAGTCCCATGATTCACGTGTTGTACTGTTCTGAAACTTTGAACGCGGTTTTCCAAAACTTTAATGTTCCAAACTGGTGTACACGATTACGAGAGAACAAATCAACGTATTGGCTTAAATTTTTTTTAATTTTTTTCAGAAAACACTTAGCAAGGTCCCGATCGTTCATTTTTAAGAAATTTTGATTTACTGCATTTTGACAGTTTTACATAAGACAAAAAACAGAGTACGAAAATGACTTTTGTGAACAAATACCCGCCATTTTGTGAAAAATCGAAATTTTAAAAAAGTGAACGATCGGGACCTCACTAATGTAACAATAATTGAAAGTCTTCTTGGATTTTTGATTTCAGATAACTAGGGTCGATCTAATCAAGTACACCGTTCAACCCTTCACTTTTGAGGCGCGCGCTGTTAATGTCATCTCAAGGTCTTGTAAGTCAACATGACTATGGAAAAAAAATCATGTGCGATATTCTATTGTTCTACTAATAAATAAAAAAAAATTCAAATGAAAATTTTTCTAGTTTCTTTACAAGAAATTGTCAAAAACTAGCTCCAAAATTGGCTTACAAGGTGTAAGTCCCTCTTAAATCAAGTTAAAATATATTTTAGCATAGAATAATCATCTAAAAAATGTTACATAGGGGTTATACTTTCATTTTGTGATTCGCGAAGTTAAGTCTCGTTAAAATCAGTGTTTAAATTAAAAAAAGTGAAATTTTACTTTCAAACAGTGAACAACATTAATGATGATGACTAGTGAAGACGAGTCAAATTTTTCACAACAAACATTACATACAAATGCTACAAATTTCAACGAAAACTTTTGGACTCCATATCCAGAAGCTTGGTTCATTCAAGCCGAAGCCCAATTTGCTTCTAAAAGAATAACGGTTGACGAAACAAAATATAGTCACGTTGTTCAATCTTTACCAGTGGAAGTTATAACAAATGTTCTAGATTTTTTACAAAATTCTCCACTGTTAAATAAATATGAATGTTTGAAGAATACTCTGATCAAACGTTTTACTGAATCAGAAGAAAAGAAGTTAGAGCAACTTCTATCGACAACTGAAATCGGAGATAGAAAACCTTCAGAATTTTATCGCTCTATGGAAATTCTTGCAGGCAATTCAGGCAATAAAGAAATTATGGATGAGAAAATTGCCGGCAAATATAAACATTGCTTTAATATCTTCCGGAAAACAAGATATTAAAGAACTTTTAGATTTGGCAGATAATATATATGATATTTCCAAAATTCAATTTATATCGGAAATAAACAAAAATCTACCAAAACCAAATTACAATTTTATCGATAATAATTTTCTTTTAACAAAAATAAATAATTTAGAAAACAAATTAGAAAATCTCGAAAATTTGATAAAAGGATTATCATGTCAAAACCAACCTTCTTATTCACGTTCTAGAAACAGATCAAGAGATCATTCATTCTCTAGAAACAATTCGCATAATAGACAAGTTTCAAAATCTAGAGATAACAATTCTTGTTGGTACCACAATAAATATGGTACCAAAACGAATAAATGCATTTCGCCGTGTTCTTACAAAACTATTAATAATCAAAAAAACTAATTAATCCCTCAGTGAATAATATCTTTAACAATAATATTTCTAAACATTTATTCATTTTTGACAAAGAAAACAAAATCAAATTTCTAATAGATACAGGTGCTGATATTTCAGTAGTACCTAACGAATTCTTTAGAAAATTTAATAAAGACCCTAACTTATATTTATCCGCAGTAAACGGTTCTACCATTAACACTTATGGTACAAAATTACTTATTCATTCATTCATTTTACCATTAAAATTGCTAATGTCAACAAGCCCATCATCGGAGCAGATTTTTTAACAAAATTTAATTTACTGGTCGATTTAAAAAACAAAAGATTACTCGACGGTACAACAACATTAAGTGTTAGTGGAATCACGGTAAACGCAAATACTAAGTACGGTAAAATTTTGCTAAGATTTCCCACATTAACGCAACCACCTCGTTATGATATTCCAGTTAAACATAACGTGGTACATCGAATAGAAACTAAAGGACTACTTCCTTTTTCTCGTCCAAGACGTTTAGATGGACATAAATACAAAATTGAAAAATTAGAATTTGATCACATGGTTAAATTAGGTCTGTGCCAATTATCATCTTCTTCAGTATCTTCTGCACTACATCTAGTAGCAAAGAAAAATTCTACAGATTGGCGACCATGTGGAGATTATCGCAGACTCAACGCAATCACAGTTCCGGATAGATACCCATTACCACACATACAAAATTTTTCAATGAACTTAAACGGTTGCACCATTTTCTCAAAAATTGATTTGATAAGAGATAAGAGATTTGATAAGACCACCAAATTCCAATGGCTAAAGATGACATACATAAAACAGCCATTACAACTCCTTTCGGATTATTTGAATTCACAAGGATGCCTTTTGGTCTAAGAAATGCTGCACAAACATTTCAACGATTCATGGACCAAATCATTAAAAATTTAGATTTCGCTTTTGCCTACATTGACGATATTTTAGTTGCCAGCAAATCTGAATCCGAACATCAAAATCATTTAAACCAAATTTTTAAACAACTATCAGATTTCGGAATCAATATCAATCCATCCAAATGCATTTTCGGAGTTGGATCTTTGGACTTCCTCAGTCATAAAATAACTAAAGAAGGGATCTTACCTTCAGAAGACAAGAAGACAAGTCCAAATTATTAACAATTTTCCTTCTCCAAATTCCATTAAACAAATTCAACAATTTATAGGCATGGTTAATTATTACCATAGATTTATTCCAAATCTTGCCAAATTACTAAATCCAATTCACACTCATTTGGCCCAACTTCTCAAAAAGAAACCAAATAACTCTAAAAATTTGTCTTGGCCAGCAGAATGTGAAGATCAACTTAACAAAATTAAACAATCATTTTCAAAAGCAACTTTATTAGTTCATCCTATTGAAAATGCAAAATTCAATTTAACTGTGGACGCTTCTGCTAGCGCTGTTGGTGCAGTTCTTCAACAATCCAATGCAAATCATTGGGAACCCATTGCATTTTTCTCTAAAAAATTAAAAGAAGCAGAAATCAAATATTCAACTTTCGACCGAGAACTTTTGGCATTATATCTAGCCATCAAACATTTTAGACATTTTCTAGAAGGTCGAGAATTTACAGCTTTTACAGACCACAAACCGCTCATTACAGCAATATGGTCTAAAACAGAAAGAAGTCCAAGACAAACTAGACATCTGGACTACATAACTCAATTTACCTTAGATATCAGACATATCAAAGGCAAATCAAACACAGTAGCAGATACTTTATCTAGAATTTCTATCGAAAATTTTGAACATTCAAAGCATAGCAATACCAAATTTGATTTAAAAACTATCGCTGAGTACCAAAATAGTGATGAAGAACTTACACATCTTTTAATAACTCAGCATAACAGACCAGATAATTCAAAATATAAACTTATTAAAATTAAATTAAACACTTCTGAATCTGACATTTGGTGCTAAGTTTCTACTAAAAATTCGCGGTCATATATACCCAAAGAACTTCGAACTATCTTTAAAACCATACATAATTTATCTCATCCAGGAATTAGAACAACACGAAAATCTATTGTTTCAAAGTTCTTTTGGCCTGGAATGAATACAGATATTAACAAGTGGACTAGAAATTGTGTCAATTGCCAAAAAGCCAAAATAACTAAACACACAAAATCAGAAATCGGTAAATTCGAACTACCCAAAACAAGATTCGAACATATCCATTTAGATTTGGTAGGTCCTTTACCGTCTTCAAATGGTTATTCTTACATTTTAACAATAATAGATAGATTTACTCGATGGCCAGAAGCTTATCCAATCAAAGATATACAGGCAAGCAAAGTTTTCCACGTTTTGGTATTCCACTAGAAATTACCACAGATCAGAGTACTCAACTCGAATCCAAATTATTCGAAGAATTTACAAAAATTTTAGGATCACATCGAATCCGCACTACTCCTTATCATCCACAATCAAACGAAATGATAGAACGATTTTATCGACAATTAAAAGCAGCCATACGCGCTCATGACGACCAAAATAATTGGGTCACACAATTACCTGCAGTCCTCTTAGGTTTCCGAACCACGATTAACTTCAAACCTTCAAATTCTCGAAAACAAAATTCTAAAATCTACGTACCTAAAGATTTAAAAGATATAGAATTTGTTTTTATTAGAATCGACAGAAGCAAATCTTCTTTACAAAACCCATATGAAGGTCCGTTCAAAGTATTAAACAAACTGGACAAATTTTATCAAATCGATTACCGTGGTAAAGCTACAAACATTTCAGTCGACAGACTAAAACCAGCATTTATCGAAAACACAGAACAAATTATTACACCAATCAAAAACAATACAAAAAAGAAAGTAATATTTCAATTATAATTTTTTTTTATGACTAAAAATATTATTATTCATCATATTCTTAATTTTACGATTCATTTAAAATGGACGTTTTCACTGAGGGGGGAGTAATGTAGCAGTAGCTACAAATTTAATATTTTAAATTTTAAGTAAAAGTTTATTATTTGATTATATAATTAATAAAATATTTATATTAAAATCTACTTTAATAATATCCAATCAGACTGTACTGTCAAAAATATTTTAGTGAGTTTCGTACCATTGTTCAAATTCTTGTTTAGAATACAGCTGTGGCAATATCCACTTTTTACGATAAGGTCGATTACTTTACCACTGTAGAGTCCAATGAGAGTTGTTACACCGTATAATGAAGTGAAGCCATGTTTCTTCCAGGATGCATCGCCGAACACTTTCAAAAGATTTTCAATGTTCCCGTTTTCTGCGTTCTCTTCTCTCTCCTGCTTTCTCAGACTCGCTCCTCTTTGACAGCTTTCTAGACTGTATTGAACATCGATTTCGATGCCAAGTGAATATGCTGGACTATGTTATCGTACGTCGATTTCGCTAATCTTTGGCATAGGTCCATGAGTCCACAAGATACATTGATGCCATCTCATCCAACACCAAGTAGCCTCATAACAAACACGATTCGTTTATTTATTTCATAACCGGTGTTTATTAAGGGACCTGAATTTATTTCATTCCGATCGCACATACACGATATTATAATTTTGAAGCCTAAGCCGCGATGTCTGCTTTCTTCAAATTTAATTTTTTGTTTTCACGATGCGCAGATTACAATACCAGGAATAGCTTGAAAAAACAATGATTCTATAGCAATGAAGTGGATTCACAATTATATCTTCACTGCTAGCCGTAAATAATTGTTCGCGCTACTGCTTGTATCCAACTCATTATTGTCTGTTGTTTTAATAAATCGATTTCCATGGAATGTACGCTTACGCGGTTTCAAACCTTGTTCAGAGGTCGATTTTGTACCTTTCAGATAACTTGCCATGATATTCTTACGATGTGTATGCTTCAAGAATCTGAACAGAACTAACCGTTGATGCTACCAGTGTTGCCAAGTCGTCGATGAAGAATGTCACTAGATAGGGACTAAAAAGGACACCTTTTTTTAAAAAAGTCACCAGATACAAAATAATATTTTTTTTTCAAAATTGCTTCCAATATAATATTAGAAATTTCTAAGTAACAAAAACGTAAATACTACTACTCAAAAAAGTCTGTATTTACCTGAATCACAAGCGTATTTACCTTTAATTGGTGCTTATTAACTTAAGCGTCGTGTAATTTCTTCCTTTCAATTTGTAAAAGGAGAGGGAGAAGAAATAGAGAACTATTAGAATAGAATGTGATAAAGTTCTAATTTGGTGGGAGATCCTCTGAGTATCGTTGAAAGTTTCAGGGTCCCGGTGGAAAGTCATGAAGTCTAACAGGAAATTGTTCGAGTTGTCTCACACATGCGTTTAGCTTAGCAACAAAAGCATTAAATGGGCCCACTTGAATGTGTGGTGCAACACCGGATGTAACTGAATTAAGTAGTAACCCAGCAAATATGTACAAAAATAGTTATAAACAATGAGAAATGCCGAATATTTACGTTAAAACGTTAAAGAGTGGGAGAACATTTGGTGTCATCAGAAGAGGTTCAAAAGCATAGTGTCGCTTAAAAAATATAAATCACTAGAAAGGTATTCGAAAACACCAGATTTGGTGATAAAGTCTATGATTTGCATTAAAAGTCGCCAGAAGTCACCGCAGTGGAAGTTAAAAATCACCAACTTTTAGACGTGTCTGAGAAAATAAAATTCTGTCACTAGGGAGGTCGAAAACACCAGATTTGGTGACAAAATCACTGAATTGGCATCACTGGATGCTACAAACTACTAGGTGAAGCTACGTACACTAAATGAATCATACACATTTGCACTTATATTAAACACACTAAGACTCAACTGGATACACCCATGGATTATAACAATTGTATTGACCCTTAAACCTTTTTCAGAATTTTAGAATTGGCTTCTGTCACTTTGTAAACATAATTTGAGATAGTTTATCTATCAATTTAAGCAATAAAAAAAGCGATGTTCTCACATTTTAATTCAGTAGTATTTGTACTCATTAGAAATCGAAATTGTAAGTTTAAAGAAGTTTTACTTAATTCCTTAATTAATTAATTAATTTTACGCTTAAAATATTATTTGGAATGAAATTCAAATCTTGAGTTTCATCAGCAAAAATATTATGTGGTCACAATTTATTATTTAGTCTAATACTTCTACTCTATTCAACTCGCCTCAATTGCGCTTATGAGATTCGATAAATATGAACCTCACACAAGCTTAAAATTGCCTCGAATTTTTGAGTCTATGGTCTCTACTTTAGTTACCGTAAACCGGGGCTACTTTGACATAGTTTGGAAGGTTTTTGGGGTATAACTTTTTTTTTTTAAATCGTCCAATCTAGTTTTTTTTAGCAATTGATGTTTTGGCTACAAGTTAATAGAAATCCAGGGCGTTTGGACCGCTACTTAGTACCTTAATTAGGCTAGGGGCTACTCTGACATGATGTCTAAGTGCATAAAAAGTCAATGTTTTGCATCCGCGCGGTTACTTCGACACCTGAAAAATAAAGTTCTGTGTGATATTTTGTTCAAGAGACCATTAAAAGAGTAAAAATAACACTGTTTCTTCAATCGCTACCCGCAATCTCTGCAGCAGTATCAGAAACTAGATTCCTGCCTCTATTTGTCAAGAATTTTGCGACACTGTTTCTTTAAGGGTGCGGAAATTCCCACATCTAATGGATAACGGTACGTATATCACTTGATGCTAACGGGAATCCTCACTCCGAAACAATGCCCATTGTTTTTGCAAGAAGTTGCTCTTCGTCCCTGAGCAAAACAGTAGGATGACCGACTTGTCCCAGGTGTTCTTTGTGGATCCTATTTAAAATGGTGATTCGGCAAACTTTATATTTCTCTGCTGCGGCTTTTTGGGACATTTTTTCTGACTTAACTTCCGCATGTCGAGATCATCTTGACTATAATTTTTATATTTCCGCCCTCCTATCTTCCTTTTATAATTTCTAACCATATTTTATAGCTTTTTGAAATCTTCATTCATTAATAATCCATAACAAAGAAAAACACCTAATTATTAACTACTAAAAACAAAACCAAACAAAACGTTTTACCTCCAAATTACCATATGTCAAAGTAGCCCTGAAGAGTGGCACAGTAGCTCCGGTTTACGTTACTTCCTCGAAGATTTTTTCCTAAAAATCCTTTGGAAAATATTTCAAATTTTTCAGCTTTACATCTCTACTTATATCATTAATTTCTCTACTATTCGATGCGTATATCTGCAGACATTATGGATCTAAAAATAACTGAATTTTACCAAAGTTGGTCTCTTGGGTTTTCTGAAATAAGTAATTTAATTAAAATGTTGCTGTAAATAACGTAAGTGAACGAGTGAATTATGCTTACTTATACGGACCGACCAGTCAAATAAAAAACGTTGTCTACAAGCCCTTTATCTTTGGTAAGATTGGCTAATTTATTGATCACTTTATCTACTGATTTCGTTAACTTCTTGTATTTTCATGTCGTAAATTTCCTCAGAAATTGACCAGCCCTAGATGTTTTCCCATCCCAGAAAACACGTTGACTGTTAACGTCGACTTTAAAGTGAATTCTTAACATTTCATTTTTATTATCTACAATAAATTTTCTCTCTTATCAGGATTTACCAGATATTTTTCCATAATGACTGCGTTCAATAAAAGGTCCCGTCCAATTCAGGGAAAGGGGCCCATTGCAGTGTTATAACATACAAAAGTGGCCGCGATTAAGCCGAGGAATTTTTTTATAAACTGCACTAAATGTGCGAACACTTTACATAATTTAATTTATTGCAAGCAAGTAACCGCTCCCGAGTAATTAGCTTCGCTTAACAGAAAAATCGAGTACAATTAAATAATGAGGTAAGTTTTACCAGGTTTCATCAGGTCCGTCGTGCAAATTATTTAGTTATTTTGCTTTTGGCTGATTTTATCAACGAAAAATTGTTTTCCTGGCGCTGTTCGGTCCCGTACACAAGAATGTAGCCGAGAGGAAGAAAATCGTAACTAACTGCGCGAAATTCTGACAGTAAGTACCACCATCATCCCCATAAATTGTCTGTCCTTAAATTGCATGCACAGAATCAACCGAAATCATAAAAAGTAACGAATACCTCCTCGCTGGCTAACAAATTTACGCCCATTTCATTTTGCTCGTTAAAAGTAAAAAAGGCACGCCACTGAGTAGAAAACCCAAGAAAGAATTGGTTTTACGAGAACTGGGACCCAAAGTTCTTTAGAAACATTTATGGAAACCTCCTTACCGCCCCCTTAACATGGCATTGGGAACTACGAGCATCTTCTCTACTGTCCTCTGGTCATTAATTGTGCCCTTCACTTCTGGGCAATAACTGATGGTAACCGCAGTAGCTGCACTTCTTAACACCTTCCCATAATTTATTCATGAAGATCTTGAAGCAAGATATCTGCGGCGCATACAAATCCATAATTTTGTCCAGAAACGCCTATTTCTTCCTCTGTTCATCTCTAGGCTGTAGGAAGTCTAGAATCATTGCATCTCACTGGCTTCGGTTCTGGCGTGTCTACCATTACTTTTTGGACTTTTTCTTAAACTGAGTTTTGATTAACTCGAGGCTAATCTGAAGGATTCCTCCTGCTGTTGAGCTTGAGACTAATTTAATTTGTGAATCTAAATAAATTTGTCATCCTTGGTGGTATGAAATATGCACGACTTTATACGGAGTCGTGTACGCAGACGTATGTGATTATGTTAACATTTTGAAATCACTTTCAGCGCTAAGAATAGCGTCTTGTACCTGTGCAATAATTTATAATTATAGACTTTATTAGCAATGACGTGTAAACAAGTGTATGTGTTAAGTCGTTTCTTAGTGAGTTTGTTGTACATGTGTTCACGATACACATTTTCTGGAAAAATACCAGCTTAGATGCTATTATCAATAAAAGGACGGGATTCAACTATGTTCTTTTACAATTTATTTAAGGTTTATTTGGGTCAAGAAACCGAGAAAATTTAAAAACGTAAGAAAATTTGGGAACATAAAAACGAGACACAAGCAAGCCAACTGATCCTTAGACGACTTAAAATTCCTGGATTCAAAATTTTGATTAAGAAGAAGGACGAGATCGGCTTAAAGCTGCCAAAAAAGCTGGATTACCTACGAAACAACGTAACAGACAACCTGGCGGCGGCAAAACTTATAATTCCTTTTATACATTTTCGTTTGGGTCATTGTGAAGGTTGATAGCTCTGCACCAAGGGCGTATTTAGGGGGGGGGGGGGGGGGGTGGTCACAATCGACCAAACACAAGGAGTTTAATTAGGTCCCGCTATAATTAGGTTTGTTTCGTTTTCTGTACACACGCAGGTGCAAATTATCGCGAGTTGAAGACCACCTTAAACTACAAGCCATGAAGTAAAAAATTTTACGCACACACATTAGGGCCCAAGTGGTCTGAATTTCCGACAAATTTACAGTGCTTCTTATAGCAGCCGGGGGGTGACTTTTCTTTAAACTCGTCCTAGCGGCTAAACTATTGCTTACATGAAATAAATATTTCGTTCTACTTGAAGTAAACAATAATGAAGTAAAAATATACACACCCTATTTCAGAAAATAACAGACATTTTTAAGCCGCGGTAATGTGCGGCAGTGGAATTTTAAAGAAAATACGAGCTCCAGACTATGGTCGGAGAACGACTTTCTGCTTGCGTTTTGGATGAAAATTTTGTTTGAGGCTAAATTTCACCTTTAATAAAACATTTCTTATTATTTCGGGATCAGGATGCCGACTAATAAAATGCACTGAGCGGCAGAAGAACTCTAGTATGCCGGAATATGGAATGTAAAGGTAAGGTGACGCCTTGCATTATCTTCTTTCGGTGTGGGTAGCCTATAGTAGGTTTGAGAAGGGATGCAGCTCAATCGTAAAGTGTCGAGGAGAGCGATCTTTCTTTAAAAACTCGCGCTATTTTATTTAAATCGTGTAAGGTTATTAAAATTTTCATAAAATAAACTAGAATGAACTTTATTTTGTTGTTCAGTTATTGTAGTGATAGCGAGTGGTATTATAATGAGTGACAAAGGCAGGAAAAGACAAAAGAGCATAAGTGCCCCTTGTGCCCCTCCCAGAAAAAAATCCTGGATCCGTCCCTGCTCTGCACTATTGATTTTGCTGTAATAGGTCACCGAATTTTATCTGCATACGATATATTGTAGACCACATCGCTGATGCGCGTAAATATTTTGTAGGGTCCTTCCAACTGCTGTAAAAGCAGTGGTTTGAACGGCCAAACGATGTCGCCTTCCTCGAATCCGCTAGAATTAAATTTGATGTCGTATCGAGTTTTATTCTATTACTAGATGTCTTGCGCTTTGTTCTTGCCAGTTGATGGATCTCTGCGAGACGCTTCCGAAGCATTGGATTCTCATTCCTTTTCAGGTATTCCAAACTATAAATCACTTGGTAGTCAAATTTGTCTTCTAAATACAACTTTAGAGGGTGTTTGTCCTGTTGACTTATGAACGGCTGTTCGGTAAGCTAACAGAAATACCGGCTATCCCAATTCCGTTGCCGCTCATTCACTACTTTCCTAAGTTTTTCTTTAAGTTCTATTAAATCATTCAACCATTCTGTCAGATTTTGGGTGAAGTAGTGTTGTCCGCGACTTCCTAATTCCAAAAATGTCGCAAACCTTTTGGAATATTTCAAATTCAAAGTTTCGTCCTTGATCGTAATGAAACTCACTAGTAAAGCTCCTGAGTTCCTGCAGGCCCAAATAGCACATATGCGCACCAGTCCTCAATGTCATCTCTCATATGCAGCCAATACAATTTCTCTCTTAATATCTCCAAAGTTTTACCGATGCCAAGATGTCCTCGTGATGCGCCATTATGGAACTATTCCAGAACATCCCTTATTTTGCTTTTCGGAACCAAAACTTGCATTCGGCTTACTGACTGATCGGGTATTTATGCTTCAATATTCCTTCTTTAACACACATTACATTCCATTGTGCGCAGGAGATCTGCAACCTTGCACCTCTGACTAAAATATACTTCACTTGGGGCCTTTCGTCATCCTCTTTCCACTTTAAAAGTGGAGATATATTCTCGTTGGACTGCTCGCATCTCCTCCTTATTCCGTTCTTCCGCATTTTCCTTACAGACGGAACAGTGTTTACACTGCGGTTTACATGACCGAGTCAAAGGATTGAAGTTTTCCAGCCATCTTGCTACTCGCGACTTAGATTTTTAAATTACATCAACCATTTCAGAGCTACATGATCTTTTCAGAGGGTGAATTTCTGAACATAAAGGAATTTATGAAAATACTTCGTAGAATCAACGATAGCCAACAGTTCTTTTCTTGTAACGCCGTAATTTCTTTCTTGTTTCGATATAGCTCTGCTGTGATAGCACAGCACCAATCTGCGACAAGAAACCTATGTGAAAATCGAGTGTTGCCGAGGGATATTGCCATTAATATTTGCCCATAGGCTTCAACGGATTTTCTTGTAGCAGTACTCAAAATGTATCGATTTTCGTTACTAAACCATCTGTTTTCAGCACAATCGCACCGAAAAATAGATTTTGAAGGATATGTATCTACAGTAATTGTGCAATTGTATTCTTGAACTCTCCCTTTATTATTTAACTGTTATTGATTGGGTGCAATTTCTTAATGCTGATGATGATTCCGGGGCGTCCATTTCACTGGTGAACTCCTGCCCCGCAGAGTTTGTCCTTATTTGTTTCCCTGTTGTCGTCGTAGAGTTGGTTTAGGGCTTATAGCTCTATCGCTTCATTGTTCCGCTCGTTCGCTTTCTCTGCATTTTCCGCAGCCAGATCCATTCGTGATTCGTGATGCGATCTTTTGAAGAGTTGGATATTTTTATCTTTCTGCACCCTCTTTGGAGGAGGCCTTCATTTGCATTGCATTTGATTCGCTTTTTGGATGCATTTACCTGACAGCAGGTATCTTCTATTCTAGTTACTTCTCTTCTTGAAACGTGTTTCCCTGCCACACAATCCAGGGCGTAAGCTAAATCTTCAGCGTTTATGTTCTTCTCAGCCAGTCAGGTTACGATCTCAAAGTGAAATTATAAATGCTTCTCTTAAAACTTCATTGACTTAATCTTTACTAAAACTTGGATAAGCCAAATGCGTCAGGCTTTCTATATTCGAACATAACTGCTGCAACGTCTCTCCGGGTTTCTGTGCTCGACTCCGTAGCTGAAGGTAATTCGAGACAACGATTGCTAGTGGACCTACAATTTAAAGTGGATTCGGAAACACTGACTTTACTCTGCAACCCGACGTACTATCTTATCGTGATTTATTTATTTATTTATTCATTACAGATTCATCAAATACATAGATTACTACAAAATCTATATAAAATTCAAAAACAAAGAATAGAAAACTACTGCCAAATGTAACAGGCGGACATCCAGACAAGGAACACCACATCAGCCAAGGCACTGTCTTAGGAGATACTTCAAATTCCGGCTAGATATGTCCAAGTCGAAACTACCGAAGTGTTGATTGAAGAGGCGGGACATCGACGTGACGGGCTCATGCATGCCGTAAAGAGTACGGTGGCCTGGGACGAATAGGAAGTCGTGATTTCTCAAGGTGCGTTGAGGTATAGCAAAGTTAACAGCCTCCAGTAATTCCGGTGAATTAATAGTTCCCTGCAAAAGATCGAACATAAATACTATTTTCGAAATATTGCGCCTCATTTCTAAAGAGTCCAACGAAATTAATCCCAGACGATCGGCAGAAGAGGGAAGCACCCAATGATCATTCCAGGGAAGCCCACGTAAGGCAAACCTAAGGAATCTGCGCTGCACCACCTCGATGCGGTCGATGTGAACGGCAAAGTAAGGGGACCATACAGGGCTAGCGTATTCCAAAATAGGTCTAACGAAGGTACAGTATAGAAGCTTGGTCAGGTGGGGAGTTCCTTAGACCATCTTTTGATGGAGCCCAGCATCGAGTTAGCCCTACAAACAATAGAGTCAATATGGTCCTCAAAAGAAAGACGAGAATTGGAAGGACTCCACGAAACAAGACACGCTGTGTACGACCTGTCACGTAAGACGACAACCAATCAACGAAACAAGAAGGAAAACCGAGAACGGACAGCTTATATACCAAGATTGCATGATCGATCCTATCAAAGGCCTTACTGAAGTCAGTAAATACACAGTCCACCTGCTTGCCAGCCTCAATGGTCGGTAAAGAATAATTAATGAATTCAAGAAGGTTAGTGTTTCGATTGAACAAATAACAAAGAACACGAGAAAGAGATGATCGGCAACTCTTAAAAAACTATGGAATATAATAATGTGGTTTCTAGACACTCTCTAATTCATTTCTAATTTCTTCGACATTTTGATTCATTAGTTCTATATTACATTCAGTTAATTAAAAACCTTTAATCTGTATTTGCATAGATTTCTGTTCTTCTATTGGTGCGCCCTCACGGGTTTAAAAAAACAGCAATTTTCACGAATTTTTTTAAGGGTTAAAAAACAATCGAATCATTTGGGGTTTTTTACTATATGATCGCATGAGAAAACAGTATTTCACATTATCGAAAAAGATTGAAGCGATTTCATTGAATGGTTCCCGAGAAAAAGTGGCGCTCAGTTTGAAAAATGTGGTTTCGAGAAAAACGCGCTTAAAGTTTTCGGTACTGCTACAGTTCATTTAAAAATTGAGCAAAAGGCCTCCACAATTCTTCTTTTATCTTTGCAAGGACTTCGAATATCAATAAACCATTTTAGAAGGTCATTCTAGACGCTTTAAGGAATAGATTTAAGCAAGAAAAAATCGATTTTTTTTAAACCTTCAGGGTGGGGTCCCCCCTTAATTAATCGCATTTCGTAACGTAACGTTGATGGGGCTTTCTAGGCTCTCTTCACTGATTAATTCGTTTCAGACAATTTTAATCACCATTTTTCTTCCCTATCACTTCACTGGTTAAATCAAATCTGATTCACCAGGCTAATCTATTTATACTACTTAATTCTAGAAAATTCAGCCACTTCGTTCTAGAAATTTCCGTTATTCATTTCACCACAGGTTCGGGTCAGCCTTGACTTCATACGGCATGCGTATTGCGCAACTCCTCACAGTACACGTTACAATAAAAAGGATGAGAGTTGTGATAAAAATATAATTACATTTTTTCATACAATATAATGAAAATAAAATGTTTAAGTCCACAAATTGTGACTGTAATTATTTTTAAATTACCGAAATTTATAAGTACTAGCAATATTAATACATATTATATTGTTGTAAGGAAAATGTTTAAATTCCGTACATAATAAATGCTCGTAAGAAAGGGAATGATGGTGTTCCACCTGCATTCTTGAGATGCTGTTCTGAAGCCCTACTCACTCCACTGGAACTCATCTTCAACAAATCTCTTCAGGCCGGTAGATTTCCTACGTTATGCAAGAGCTCCTTTATAATTCCTTTTTATAAAAAAGGGCATTAAAACGTAATAACAAATTATAGGCCAATCGCGAAGCTTTCCTACATACCCAAGTTTTTCGAAACTTTTATATAAGGGGTTAATCGAATCTAATCAACATGGCTTTCTCCCGGGTAGGTCGACGACAACTAACCTGCTTGAATTTTCATCCCACATTATCTCTGCCTTCGAACAAGGTCTCAGGACTGACTGCGTCTACACCGACTTTAACAAGGCATTTGATAAGCTCCCTCACTCTGAGATTATGCTTAAACTCGACAAATTGGGTTTTCCACCTCTATTACTCGACTGGATTTGCTCTTACTTAAAAGATAGGACATACCGAGCATCTTTCCGTAATAATTTATCCACAGTAATTAGGGCTTCATCTGGGGTACCGCAGGGTAGCAATCTGGGGCCGTTGCTATTTACCCTCTGATTAAGCACTCCAAACTTTTAATATACGTGGATGATATGAAGATTTTCTCAGGTGTTAGAAACAGTTATGACTCTTCTTGCATTCAGGATGAATTAAATACATTCAAGAACTGGAGTGGATCTAATGGCCTGCAGCATAACTTGGTTAATTGTGTAATTCTCTAAGAACCAAAATCAACTCGTCTTTGATTATACCTTTGCGGAAAATAATATCTGTCGCGTGCAGTCCGTTACTGACCTTGGTCTGAATCTTAACCGTAAACTTGAATTCACTCTGCACATTAACTACATTGTTTCTAAGAGTAGTTCAGTTCTGGGTTATGTAAAGCGGTGGTCAATGGAATTTTCTGGCCGCTTGCTTAATATGCACTCGTTAGAAGAAATACGTAGAGCTGCTGATCTAGTCTTTATTCACCAGCTTTTGAACTAGATTCTTGTACTCTCGCAAGTATGATTTCTTTTAGGCATACCCTGTATAGCTTAAGGAGATTTCCTTTACTGCATGTTGTTCATTCTCGGTCTAACTATGGTATGCATGAGCCTATAAATCGGATGTATAGAGCCGTGAATATGTGTCCTGTTTTTGACCTGACTCTAACTAAGGATTTGCTGATGCTTTCTCTGTTGTCCGTGCACCACTAATTGTTGTGTGTGGGCGGGTTTTAGTTTTTGTTTACCAATGTTTTTTGCATGTTGATGTGGGAGCCTAATTCGCCGAAATATATTGTTATATTCTGGTGAATAGGTCAATTTATTCTAGGCTTCTGCCTGAGTTAGAAGGGTTAATTCTATTACAATAAGGAAGGTAAGGAGGTCTTAAGCCTCCAAACTTTTAGTTTGAACGAGCCTCTGGCATTGGGTCCAAAGACAGCAACGCCATCAGCGCCATTTTTCCAAATCTCATTTTTTTGGTCATGTGGTCCGGTATTGTACACACATCTCTTCCAGGAAAGCGCCGAAAGATACATATGTTACTTTTGTCACTGGACGACATATTAAACCTGAGCTGCACTCTCAGGCCTCTAATTGCAGCGGGTTTTAGGATTGATATTTACAGGGGAGTAAGCCAGATTACTGCCTGCCAAAGCTGTTGGACAGGTCCTTAGACCTCAGAGCCGTTGTTGAAATATAGCCTACCAAACCAAGCGGGTATATCCAACAATCGGTTTGACAATCGTATTGCATAGCTAGAGAATCAACTTCAATTGATGATATACTCATCAATTTTCTTAACAGCACGATCCTGCTCCTCGTAAACAAGGTTTCTAACTTGAGAGTCAAGTTTGATAGTGTGTCTTCGTGTGATCAGAGGAAATCTATTCTTCTAAAAATTTATAGCCAATTAAGAAAACTTTAATTATCTACTGACATGCCCCCGCTTAGAACTACATTTGGGACTCTTTAGAGTACTATTGCTCCCACATTTCACCTATTGAAACTTAGTTCTTTCTAAATTCGACACTGTCTACAGGCGTAGATTAGAGGTTGCATTTTTACAAATTGTCTATAGTCGGCTGCTTTGTTTTGAAGTCTACTTAAAACGAAAATTTTTAGTTTTCTTATATGATCATATTTGTAAATAAATATATAAATAATAATTAGTTGTTAGCACCGACCTAGTGTAAAATGCAATACACTGCAATACACTATCAATCCAAGAGATCTGAGTAAGGATATCTGGATATCATCAGCGTAAAGATTTAAACACACATTACGTATAACGTAATTATAATTGAGGTAAATGTTAAACGCCTTTGAAAAATCAAGCAAAACCAAAATGGCAACATGCCCACATCTACAGTTTTTCGAAGATCAGAAATGACCTCAAGTGAAACCGTTTTACATCTATGTCCTGCACGGAAACTAAACTGGAAAGGAGTCAATAAATTATTTTGCGTTACAAAATTTTTAACTAGTATTTTCAAAAACCAACAACAAAACAGCGACCCGAGTAAAAATAATTAAGTCCAAAGCAAGTACAGACGTTAATATTTTTAAACGCCCGTTGTGAGAACGAATAGCGGACAAATCCGCCAGGTAGTATTATGCACGCTCCCGCCACAAGTCTAAACAGTGAAAAATACGCCTGCCACGCGGGTATGTACGCTCCCGCTACAGGCACGAAAATCTAAAAATACGCCCGCTATAAATACACGATTACCATGTTATTGCAGTCTGGCTTTAACTCATTCGAACTGGTGACTCATGAGGTAATAATGGTGATAACAATTACCTGAACTTTGTTATTTTTATATATTTTCCAGTTTCAGTTCTAATCTTTATTAACCCGAGTAAAAATAAGACTCAACTGCATAAACGTTGCCGGCTACTGCAGAGATAGTTTTGTTATTCTGACTTCGGTTTCCAATGAGTTAATCAACGAAAATAATTTTATTACTTTCATTTCAAATTTTAGTCTAACAAAAGTGTGAGAGAACTGTGCTTGGTTTGGACTATTTCGTGTGTCTTTTATTGATACGTATCTACAACGGGCTAGCATTTTGATAAGTATAATTTTTACTCAGGCGTACATGTTCATTTCAGGCGTTTTGATTCTGTGCGAATCTTATTTTTACTCAAGGAAGCTCAGAGTATTAATGGACCAGTAGTTGACTTCTTAGGTATAGGAACAATATGAGTGAATTTCCAGCTGGCAGAGAAGCAAGACCTTATCAGACATGTATTTATGATATTACAGAAGAATGTGTGGTAACAAAAGCTTAAAGAATTGAGGAGTAATCCCATCAGAATCAACAACACTGGATTTAATCGCATAAAGCACCATGAAGAGTCCATTGTCATCCATAAACCTAAACGAAATGGAATTAAGGTTATTTTACCCAAATGCCCCAAACCTTCACGCTGAAGACATCCCCAGCAACGCCAACGACTGAACTGATGGTTGGAAATTTGTTTATAGCATAAACAATTAAGTACATTATCTTTATAGATGCCGTGGTTGCATAGGTTCCTCAAGAGCGTGTTAGGTGCAAGTACGGATGAAATGCAGTACCCAAATATGTACGCTTTGTCTTGCGAATCTCAACAGTTACCTCTACGAGTAGCTTTGAAAAGCAAATTACTACATTCCATTCTAAGCTCTACTGCGGGTATACAATTTTAATCGTGGAACGAATAACACTAGAACAACGTATTAAAACAATTAAATTATTATAGAAATAAGCGTTCTGTAAGAATGACCCATCGTAAAATTTCTTCTAAATATTGTCGGTCCATTTAATCATACATCTGAGCAATCAATTTGCGATTTACTGAAAAAAGCATATGAAACTGGTTTGATTAATGATAAACCAAGAAGTGGTAGAACAAAAGATATACGTTTAAATGTGCGGTGTTCGTGAAAGGGTTTCAAGTGAACTTTCAATGTCGACTTCGCAAGAATTAAGCATTCCTCAAACAAGTTTATGTCATCAAAAATTACAATCTTCGAATTGATTCTTGCAGCTTTAGTCGGAGCAGACATTTAACTGACTTTATTTTTCACATATAATTGTTATCGATAGTAATTTCATATAAAAAAAATGTTTAAAATATTCCAACTGGTTTGTGTTTTATTCAGAATTAACGGCCTTAAGGAACTTTTGAAAAACCATGTACATATGTACTTTTCTAACAAATGAATTATTTCTTCAATTCTTTAATTATTTATAAAAATAATAAGAGCCAATATTTATATCATGAAAGATTACAATACTCCCGGAAAAGCAAAACCCTGTTGTTAAAATTTTTAAATTTAATTTTTAACATGTGGTAAGAATATTGACCACTATGAATCAAATGAAACACAGGAGAATTAATCGATCCCTATGAATAGTGAAAAACAAAAATAGCTTGAAATCGAACCTATCAGTGTTCGTGAGAAGGCATCAGGGTTCATCGTAACAAAACCAGTAGCGCGAGTCTTACAAACATGGTAGCGCCATAATGTAATTAATATGCACGGAGACCAAATAGCAAAATTGGTCTAACAAATGTATAATATATATACGAATCTCGACGTTGTTACCTCGAGAAACTCAAAAACTTAGGAAATCCTTTTGTTTTTTTGTCAACAGATGATGAGTTATGATGATCGCCGCAAAGCAACATTTTTTTTTGTGTATAAGATTTCCTGTCAGTCGCTCAATTCACAATATTTTTACCCAAAAATTTAACAGAAAACTCTTTAAATGTTGTACTATTATATTCTTATCTTACAAATAAATTTATATTTACTATATATTTTTGCTTGTTTATTAAAAATTTGTTTAAAATATTGAAAATTAAGGGTCGTCAATTTTCTTAGACTTTCTGTTAATAAAGCCCAAGATTGAATTTGCCCGCGTTACAATAATGGTTATTGGTTTGAGCAACTAATCTGAAATATTCAGATTTTGGAAAATTAAGGAAAGCCAGGTAATTAGAAAATAAAATTTACGCAAATATAATTAAAAATAGTTTAATGGTGTCCACTTTGAACCCCAAAATAGTAACTGATTTTTAAGCAAGCATGTCATCGCTTTTTAGCGACGGGAAATATCTGACCAGTCCAGCTGTTGCTTTGAAATCAAATCCAACAATCGTGAGTCAAAGAAGAAAAGTAAGGGCGATAATGATCGGTTTATTGCTTATATCTCAAAAACAGATCCTTTCAAGTCCTCGTAAAAGATTAAAACTAAATAAGATATAAGTGCACATGCGGTTCGAAGAAAACTTCAAAAGCATAATTTACATGGTAGAGTCACCTGAAAAGTTCCCCATTTGTGTATAAAGAATATTAAAAGCCGGCTTAACGTTGCATCCGACTATATCAACTGGGATGCTCCTTAGGGCGTAAGAAAGTGGAGAAATATCGCTGGCCGGAATTACATTAAAGGTCCTCCAAACGAAGAACATGGATGAGGGAACATAAAATTATGGGGATTGATTTCTTGGTATGAAGTTGGACCAATTTATTGGATCAGAGAAATTATGAATCAACTGAGTATGTAAATCTACTTGAAAATGATTCTGCTCTTATTTGCAATAATACGCCATTAAAGTAGACATTACAGCAAGACAATGATCCAAAATTGTTTGTTTTTCCGTGACCCCAATCAAATCACTCAATCTCAATCCGATTGAGAATCTATAGAAATAATTAAAACATGCTATTGGAAATTATAAAACAAGCAATAGAGCACAATTATGGAAGGTTGTTCAGAAATTTATGTACATTTCCACCAAACGATGTCAACAGACTGGAAATTAGTTCCGGTTAGGGTCCGATTCGGATCAGGATTGCCTGACGATTGATCAGGGATAAATTAGGCTTCCTGATTCAGATGTGAGATGGATCCGTTCAAAGGATCCAATGTTGATCATAAATTATTTTTAGGAACGGATGAGGTCATCAGATCAACTGGAAATCAGGCTTTCTGATCAAATTCTGATCAGAAAAGTATACTAGTTACGAACTACTATAATTTGACTTTTTCAACATTAACTTTGCTTAAAAAAGTAAATGTACATATTGAATGTACATATTTATTTTATTTAAAATTTATTAATGATTTTAAGGATTTAACATTAATAATAAATTTACTGTTCGGTAAAGAATATAAAATAGAATGGATCAGATAAAAAATTAAATTATGTATTATGATTTAGTTCAGGACATCGGATACGGCTCTGACTCAAAGAATGGTACTGGAACCGTAATAAATTTTTAATATTCGATTCTGACAAGAAACTGATCAGGTGACTAGATCAAAGGATAGAGTACCGTACTTTGATCAATTTCTGATCAGATGACGGCATCAAAGGATAGAGTACTGTACTTTGATCAATTTCTGATCAGATGACCGGATCAAGGGATGGAGTACTGTACTTTGATCAGAAACTGATCAGATGGCCGGATCAAGGGATGGAGTACTGCACTCTGATCCGTTCCTGATCAGATGGACGTATTAAGAAAAATCTGACCCGGATCTGATCATAATCCGGGTTCCCTGAACTGATTTCCAGTCGGTTAGTCGAATCAACGCCACGACGTTGCAGGACCATAATCAGAAGTAAAGATCGAGGTACTAAATATTGATTAAAACTGAGTGATTGAAACTGAAATATGTGAAAATATTATAGATATAAGACTTCAAATATGCAATGGATTTGAATGACGACAGAAATTTACTTACTTAACTTATTATTGTAATTATTTTTTTGAATGTTTTAATTTGGTTATTTTATAAACATGGCTATGTTATAAACAATGGCTCCCTTTGAATGACCACCACTATACAAGGTGCTTCAGATCTGGTGTGCCAAAATTAGTAGAGTACTAGATCTCACCTATACAAAGAAAATTATTCGACATGGGGGAGGTCAATCTCAACAGTGACATCAATTAAACGCTGCTATCCCAATGACCTTTCCAAAATTCTCAACAATGTTGATCTAACTCCTATCGTTGCAACTACAGTAACTTCCATAAGTGAAAAAAATGTTTTGTAATTACCAAAAATTCAGAATTTTCCCAAATTTTCTCAGAAATTCAAGTACTTAATAAATCCACCTGTTTTCTAATTTTATTTAATTGTCCATTTTATTACCTTTCCAAAAAGAGGCCACATGGCTAGGTATGTTAAGGATGTAGAAATTTGTACTTAGAAAACCTTTTTGGAAATATTATAATAATCTGCAATTTAAAAAAACAATTAACTCAAGGGCAAATGCAGATGCACGCGCCATATTGTTTTCTCAGTAGTTATAAAAATTCTTTTATATGTTCTGTTTGGACAAAATAATGTTCCTTGAATATAGTAGTCAAAATCAGTTTTACAAGGAAGAGAAACGATTGCTCCAAAAATTATATTTTTCCCACGTTTTGTCTTTGTCAAACTTCAAACGCGTTTTTCTCAAAACCATGTTTTTGGACACGCCGTGCAGAGTTGCAGTCAAACCCTTCAACCGATTGACTTCTTTTTCCTACTTAATAAAGATAATTGAATTTACGGGGCCATGAACCATTTTCAACAAAAACTATTAATATTTACTATTTTTTTAACTACTATGAACAACGAAAAAAGGACAATTTTTCTAAAAATTCTCCATGACCGCCCCGCAAATTTATTCTATTTTGCAAATAACTTTTTGTGTTTCAGATAAGAGAGCAAGGCGGAATCCTGCACGTCGGAGCGCTACACGACTACAGAACTGCGTGGATATCTCGCAAATTTTATAATTTAAAGAATTAAAAAATATTTTTTGTGAACTTAAGTGAATGTACTAATAGCTGAAAAATTCGAATTATACATTATTTACCTTCTTCTGTGAGAAAAAAATTCATAAACTTAAGCCATTTTTCAGGCCGCTCGACTAGAACCTACCCTTAATTGTATTTCAGTTTAACCGAAAATCATATGTGGCAGTGACATATAATATCTGGACTTATAAAGGGCCCGTATCTCAACTAGCTTAGGCCCTATCAAGTCTTAATCCGGGCCTGATACGAGGGTGTGAGCTCTGGCTAACATAAGCTATAGTATTGGTAATAAAACAAACTTTCACTAACATTATTATAACTTTTTTTCAGCAATAAATAAAATTAATTACCTGTTTAGCCTAAATAAACATTTTCCTTCGTCTTAAAAATTTGGTTTATTTAAATAATTTCCTACCTAAAGTGAAATAAAATAATAATTATTATTATTATATAAGGGGTTACCCAAATGGTGGGCACTAAGACCATGGAGGTCTTTTGTGCCGGAGCCCCATTACTGCAAAATACCCTCAGAGACCCTGAGGTAAGCGAGGAGGTCTTTAACAGGGGAGGATCTAACGTCAGCCGGATTCAGAAATTCACGACTGAAGGTCCTCCTTCTAAACCATGCTAATGCAGGACAGAAGCATAAAATGTGCAATGTGGTTTCGTCGTCTTCCAAACAAAGCCGACATTCCATCACGCTAGACAGACCTATTCGGTGTAGATGATACCTAAGCCCATAGTGGCCAGATAGGTAGCCTGAAAGCAGTTTGAGATCCGCCTTGCTTAGGGCGGTGATATCATTATAAGCGTAGGGTCTAACAAGTGCCTTGGCCTGGCGAAGCCCAGAGACTTTCCTCCAGTATAGCAGCTGTTGACTCCTACCCCAATTTCCTACAACAGCTCTCGTCGAAGCCCAACTGAGGCTGCAGTAGGCCTTTCCTGGCCAGTTCATCAGCGATCTCGTTGCCGTCGATACCAGAGTGGCCTGGTATCCAGCAGAGCGTGACCCTGTTGTGGGTGGCCAGTAGCTCTGAGGTGTCGAAGCACTCCTTAGTAATCCTCGAGGAGAAACTCCATGAGGATAGAGCTTTAAGGGCCGCTTGGCTATCAGAGAAGATAGTAATGTCCGCACCTTTCAGTCCTTTATTGAGGTTGAGAATGGCGCAGGTTTCAATGGTATGGATTTCAGCTTGAAAGACGCTGGGCCAACTACCCAATGCGAGCGAAATCCTAGTGTTGGGTCCAAAGACACCAGCACCGGCACCGTGTGCCATTTTAGAGCCATCAGTATACCATTTGAGGCATCTGGGATCCAGACTTGGACCACCGCCGTCCCAGTCTGCTCGTTCAGGGAAAATGGTCCTGAACCTTTTGCCAAAGCGCAGCTCCTTGGTCATGTGATCCGTTACGGAGCACACATCTAAGCCAGGGATGCGCTTGAGGATGCTCATGTGACCCTTGTCGTCAACCGGCATATTATTCAAGAGCTGCAATCTCAGGGCGCTGATAGCAGCAGATTTCATTATAGAGATGTGCAGTGGAGTAAGTCCAATCACCGCCATTTGTCGATTGCCAACCGCTGCTGGACTTTAGGCCACCAAACCACGGCGGCGTAAGAAACGATCGGCTTGACAATCGTATTGTACAGCCAGAAAATCATCTTCGGGGTTAGACCCCAAGTCCTTCCGAAGAGTCTTCGACAGGCCCATAAGGCTCGTGTAGCCTTATTTAGGGTGGTGTTGATATGGGTCAAAATAAATAAGGTAGTCAGGTATTTCTAAGGATGCGGTTTATCTAATCCTTTCTCCATCTAGTCATGTTGTACGTTTTAGAAAGGAAATATGATGGGAAATTTAATAAAAATAAAAAAAGATGTACTAATTACATGAATTTCGGACAAAATTGCGGAAAATACTGAATTTTAGGTAATCACAAAATATTTTTTTCTCATTTGGAAATGACTGCACCCGCAATGATACGAGTAAGATCAATATTGATGAAAATCTTGGAAAGGCCATTGGGGTGGCAGTTTTTTGGCGTTTGTTTGAGTAGATCAAAAATTAAAATAAAAGAGTGATGTGCGTACCATGATAATGGCTGGTTAATGAACCACAATGTAACTCCCAAACGGTTCAGATTGCCCCTCTCCCCCTCCCGGCCTTACAATTTTTTGTTTGGCTAAGTGAGATCTGTCACCCCTATTTAATCCTTATTTTATTAATTTTTTATTTTAATTTTTTCAATTTCTCTTATACTTTTATATTTTATAGTCTATTTGTAAGTAAACAGACAATGAAACTTTGTGAATAAATAAATAAAGAAATATTATAGAAAGATGGTTCGCTGTTACTGCTTATGCGGATGGCCTGGCTACCATGGTATCGATCAAGTACCTCTCAACAATCATTAAGAAACTTGTATATGCGCTGATGCAGGAACATTTGGGCCTCCAATAGTAGACTATGGGTTTACCCCGGAAAAATACTAATACCGGAAAAATAAAATAACGTGTAAGGTAGCTCTTCAAAGTTACTTAGGAATTAAAGCCCAAGGTGGTACGATTCTTTGCTACAACTCTAAAGTGTGGAGAACATTAACCTAGAGATAACGTCAAAACTATAGAAAGCCACTGCTTTTGGAATATTGCTATAGGTTTTCTGTAGCTATATCTCTAATTGGAAACATATCAATGGCGAATTCAGGCAGACTGAAAGCTACAAGATGTTAGAAGGACCTCACAAGCACTCCGACATCCTTCTGAAAGTAAACTGCGTTGCTGTTTCCTACTAATAGCTAAACGGCCATTGGGGGCTGCATCGTAATTTCGGTTTCTATTATTGTATCATGTTTTAATATTTTAGTTCTTTAGTTATTAATAATAACACAATTAGCTCTTTAACATAACCATGGAGTGGCGAGTAGATTTTGTCCTCTATTAAAAAAATACTGCAACATTTAGGAACGTTTGTTTAAATTTTCCTAGTTAATAAAACCTTGTAAAAGTCTAAAGGAAAGTTCCCAAAAGCTGTAATCAGTCAATTCCATTATTTCTTTCTTAAGAGCAAAGCTTTATCTGATTACTTTCTTTTAAGAAAACTCGCAGATCCGCAAAAGTTATCTTGTAAACTTAAAAACTAATAAGTACTTACTCAAAGGTCACAATCTAATTGTAAAACTGCTTTAACCATATAAACTGCTTATTTAATTGAAATAATTGCTGGCTTATATAAAAAGTAACTTACACAAGTTTTTCTTCTTGCAGGTAAGGCATCCTTTACAATACAATTTGGTAAATTGATGATAAACACCTCTGTAATTTACATAAACTGAGGTAAGTGAGGCTATTCGGTTGGTATAAAAGTCACCTATCAACTGGTTGATCATATCAATCAGCGGTATTGCCTTAGGATAATAAGCGTATGTGGGCCGCCCATTAATCGATAACAATTATTTCACTATCGCGATGGCAACAATTGTGCACAGCGCACAGGTAAGAAAATGACTATACGCAAAGATCGAACAACTTATTTAACCAGTTACTACCTGACTCAGCGAATTGAAGCCAACGTAGAAAAGGTTTGAGGAAATTTATTAAAAAAAGTTGATATCTCTAGGTCACCAAACTTGACAAAATTGTCCAATTTTTACCCCATAGCTAATATTTACCAGACATTTTCAGCAGGGGGTAAAAAGCCGATGTTAAGCTTAAGTATATACCCACATTCGGACGGCTGGCCTGCGGACAGTCCCGCTGACAACAAAAAGGAGCCTGTCTTTTCATCATGAGCTATTCCAGAGGAAATTTCACCTGGCTGCGAGTCACAAAGAGTCAATTCAGTCGAGCCATAGAACTAATCAAATAAATTTGTTCAGAATTAGTCGCAAATTTCAAAACGCTTGGGCGCACGCACTAGCAGCTCCCTGCGTACATTGGACTTGGGCTAGGTTTTCAAGCGGAAAACACAAAATTTTCCATCGCTGAAAATTCATCTAGTGAACCTCCAGAGTTTGCATGTAGTAAGCATAATAAGGAGGCATATGTTCGATAATTCATTTGAATTTATGGACCTGGTTGGGCTATTCTCTATGAAGTGACCATAAATTTCAGTTTGATTCATTCCCTTCAGGTAGATAGTACATGTGCATGGTGCTCGCAGGCAAAGCAGATTTTGAAATTACTAGACATAGTAAATCGCGAACATTTCATTCCTTTAGGGGTTCCAGAAAATAAATGTCTTGAAAGGTCGACGTTAGCAATCATCGCTCCATTCAATTTGGTACCCGTTTTGCTTGCTTCTAACAAAATTTGTCCCAGTTTAAATCGAGCGGAGGAGGAACAACTTTTGCAATTTGGAAAAAATTTACGCTGCAATTTTCCTTGTAAACTAATTTTCAAGAGCTCTTCTGACAAGTAGTTGATTGAATGCAAATCATGGAAGATTGAACGTTTCCTCTTTTGTCCATTCCAAATAGAGTAAATAATTTTACCCTGGATTTTGTAATCTCCTATATACCAAGTCATAGCCCCAAGATAAGTCATTCATTTTCTTTTCGAGAATCAACATTACAATTATTAGACTAATAGTTTCAGGTGCGCTCAAAGCAATTGTGATAGATTGACAAGACGTTAGCATAATTTCTTTCAGTAAGTTAGAGTTTAGATGTACAAACTTGTTTTATCACACCCTTTAAACACAAAATCGCGTCCCATTTAAAGTTAACAAGATTTGTTTAGAAAGGTATAAGTTTGGGCGAAGATTGATTACATTTTATATTATGTATATAAAATTGCACGTATTTATGTTTTTGTTAAATTACTCAGTTGAAAATATTTGAAGGTAACGAGGGTACGCGGCCGAGAACAATGAGATACTTGTGTAAAATATAGAATGTTTCTCGTTGAGCTGTTTAGTTACAATTCGTCACTCTTCAGATTTTCGATGACAATACACTTAATTGACAAATCATCATCTTCTCCCCCCCCCCCCCCCCCACACACACACACACACAGTAAACGAACGACATACTACGTCCATTGATAATTCGTTTCATGCCCTGCATCGTGATTTTTGATGATTTTAATATTTCTGACATTGGCTGGGATCCTTCTGACGCTGATGGCTTGACGCTCTCATTTGTCCCCCTCTCGTCATGGTCTGTCCTTTCTGGATTTCGTTGCTTAATCTGGTTTGCTTCAAAGTAGTGATGTTGCCAATGACTCAGATGGGTCTTAGGATCCTGTGTTTTCATCCGACCCCGGCTGCACATTAGTGAGGAGATGTCTTACCCCCATTGCTTCTGAAATCCATGCATCTTACCGCGCTATTGGTTGTCATATATTTAGATGCTGTGGACAGATATCCCTCTGCACTAGGTGACTGCTTCTTCAACTTCAATCGGACCGACTGCTACAATGACTCCTGACTTGTGACTGGTCGCGCATATTTGGGGGCAGTGATATCTATTCTGGCAGTAGCTACATGTTATTGCGATGACCGTTTTGCATGCTTTGTCCGGTGTATTCCTGTTTGTACTTCTAGGACAGGATCTGCTCATTTGTTTTGTCCTTGGCTTCACAGTACCTCCACACATCTGAGGAACCTAAGGGGCAAAGTCTAAAGAAGGTTCTGTGTCTCGGGGAGCGATAAGGATCTTTTCCTCTCAACTTCAGGTCTCCTATGCCGAATTTTTGGGCAACATGAGATTCACGTTATTAGCCGACCGTAACATATTCTGTAAGTTTATAAACTCCAAGAGTAACTCTGATGCCTATCCTTCCTCTCTGATTTATAGTGATAGTGAGAGTAATGCTCTCTCTGAAATTGCAAGTTTTTTCGCGGATTGCTGTCGAATTGCCTTCTATAATTTCCTCTATTGATTCGTCTCTGCGGCCCCGACGGCATTCCTGCTTCTTTTTTTAAAAGATTTTAATAATCTCCATAATAAATGCAGTAGGTCTGGTATCTCAAATGACCTACCGATTGCTGGCCTGGTCATGTCCTGGTCAGCAACGTACCACGCTTTCACTTTCCTTCCAACACGGCTTCTTCAAGAATAAAGGTTAATGATTTTAGAAAGACCTTTGATAGAATTGGAATTCTGGCACAGAAGGTTGCCCTGCTTTCATTTATTCACGTTTCTTCGAATGATTTTGTGTTTCGTGGAATTTTTTCAGAACAAATCTATGTCACTCCTGGGTTGCCTTAGGGTAGCATCCTCGATCCACTCCTTTTAATTCTATATACAAATAAATTTTGCGATATGAGAATGATGCACAAATTGTTATACTGTTTCTCAGTAGTCTGACGGTTATCTACCAAACACTGATTTATTTTTGTAAATGGTGTGCTAGCAATCGCCTTCTTAAATGCTTGACAATGCAACACTATGACTTTTTCCCGAAGCAGATTTCCTTTGCTCGTCGACTACTCTGTGAATGGCACTGTATTTAACAAAATTGAGAAGACTAGGGATTTGGCATTATTCCCAACTATCGTCTTTCTTTTGAGGATCACGTAGCTTCGATCGTTGTCAGGGCTAACTCGACGCTTGGCTTTGTGTAGAAAACGTCGAGGTAGCTTGAGAACACATATTTAAGCAAACTTCTGTACTGTGTATTTGTGAGACCAATTCTGGAGTATCTGTGTGGGCTTCCTACTTTGTTGCACATATCAACCGCATTGAGGCGGTATATCGCAGATTTCTAAGGTTTGTACTTCGCGGTCTTCCCTGGAATGACCCTGTCACGCTCAGTCCCTTATCCTAATCGATTGAGGCTCATCTCTGTAGACTTCCATGAAAAGAAATGTAATATCGCCAAAATAACTTTTATTTTTGATCTATTATAGGGATTGATAAATTCGGCCGAATAACTGAGTGACGTGAACATCTCTATCCTGTCCCGCTCCCTCAGGAGTCACGACTTCCTTCACGCTTCTCGCCCCCAAACTTTATATGGCATGTACGAGCCTATTACGTCGATGTCTCGCCCCTTCAATGGGAACTATGCTAATGTGGATCTAAGCTTCTCTTCTTTTAGGTCAATTGTATTTTATATATTTTTATCTGCTGTTTAGTAGTCTTTTATTGACTGTTATATAGTCAATATAACAGCTCCGAGATAGCGGATGAATTTTTTCATTAATAGTTCGGTTCGGCTCAAAATCGGTATATGAGGGTTTTTGTTCTCACAGATCTGGGAAAGGTCTTTTGTGTTACGGCATCCGAGCGACGGCACCTGAATGTCAGTATTGGGTTTATTTAGAACCAGCCACAAGTGTTAATATACCAGAGAAGCTACTACATCAATATGTTAGCAACCTCGCTGAACGTTTTTCACTTCTTTCTCGTCCATACAACTTCAACAAAAGCCGTTGATGTGGATGAGTAAGAATTCTGCGTGGCCAGTAATGACTGCCACAATATTTCGGATATTGGTGCGGCTCCTCTTCAGAAGGAACAGCCATTTTCTTAAAATCCCAAACTGGTCACAGCGGCCTTAAGATATCACATGTTATCAAATTGCTTCATCTTTCCTCAGCAAACTGAATAGCCTTAACGTCAACTTCTCGTTTAACTAACTCTACAGGCCGGCCGATCGACTTGTCTATACAGGAAGCGTTCGGCTGAGAACATTTCTTAGCAAGCGTGTCATCCGCCTTATTGCCCTGTATTTCACTATGATCAGGGATCCTGATGAGAGTTACCTTGTGTCGCTACCATTAGGTAGATTATGGCTCTCATTATGGTTAAAACCTCTGTTTGAAACACACTGTAGTAGTTCGACAACGATACTGACTGTTTAGGCAATCCGAATACACCTCAGCTCCCACCCCATCCTCCACTTTCGAACCATCAGTGAAGACCGCTATATTTGCCATGTAACACCACCATCCTCCCTCCACTCCGCTCTTGCTGGGATTTTGGTCAATAGGACTTTTCAAAAAGAGAGTCGGTGTTCACCTGCAGACAGACTTAAGGATGTACCCTTAGTATACTGCTCTACTGCTGACAACTATTCCAATATTATACTCTTCTATTCTTATAGCACTACCGAGTAGACGTCAAGTGGAAGAAGGTGAAGCATGGTCTCCAACACCACAGTTGGTGTTGTGCTAATTGCTCCGGAGATGCCCAGCCAGGCAGCTCTTTGAATTTAAGTTATCTTTTTAAGGTTGATCTGCTTCTCTATAGCAGTCCATCCAATGTTCAATACGGGGGCTTAAACCCCTTCTTTTTAACCGACTTCCTAAAAACAAAGAGGTTTTCAGTTCGACATGTATTTCACCAATTTTGATGAGTTTTTTTTGGGTAGAGTATGTTCACCGATTTTGGTGGGGTGGGGGTGAAACCTAACTTTCTAACTCGTGGACCGATTTAGATGGTCCTTTTTTTGTTGTACAGAGTATGAGGGGGGTTAGTCCAACTTCGTAACGTGTGGACCGATTTGGATAATTCTTTTTCTTTTGGGTAGACTTTGTTCCCTGGTTGATACCACGAGAAAAAAAATGTTAGTGGGGTGGGGTTGCGGATGAGGGTGGAACCTAACATTTTAACTCGTGGACCAATTTGGAGGGTTCTTGTTTTGCTGTACAGAATAGAATTTACTAAAAGTGAAAAATTAAATTGTTTTTAAAAAAAAAAAGTTGTACCGACTTCACAAAAAGCCCTAAAAAGCACAAAATAATTTTTAATTTTATATCTATTACGACATTTTGAAGTCGGTGCAAATCAAACAAACCAAATAACTACAACAAAAGTATTTAAACGACTTTCCTTATAATGCCGTGAACTGAAACGTTCAGGTAGTTTTATGTATTATCTTCAATTGTGGTTGGGTAGTTGTTTTGTTTGTTTAATTTGCACCGACCTTAAAATGTCGTAATAGATATAAAATAAGAAATTATTTTATACTTTTTTTCGCTTTTTGTGAAGTCGGTTCAACTTTTTTTTTAAACTATTTTATTACCAAACATTTTCTGGTAGGTATAGACCGTTACCGACGCTTTTTCGCGCACTCCTCTATGTCCTAGTCTCAGTTTAGTTTGAAGTGAAGTAATACACCTAAGTACCTGGCCTGATTAGTTAGTGCCAGCGTACCTCAATTTGGGAGGATGGAAGGATTCAATCACTCTCTTCCTTGTGAAGAAAATTGCTTCCGCTTTTGAGGGTAGACCGATAAGCTGCAGGTGACTGGCCACCTGTGGATTTTACTTAGTGCTCTTTACGTTAGTTCGCTGATGGTGCTTAGGAATTTTCCTGAGAACAATACGGCCAGGTCGTCTGCCTAAGCCACTACCTTTAACCTCTCATCTTCAAGTGAGACCAACATTTTATTAACTACTATGAGCCAGAGTAATGGTGACAACACACCTCCTTGGGGAGTTCCACTGCATACGGCTCTGAATGTCTCATAACTGCTTAATTTTGGGTGGATCTGACGACTTTCCAGCATTGCGTTAATCCAGTGGCAAACAAGTCTATCTAACCCAGAAATTTTAGCTTTGAAAGCTTAAAATATCAGAGGGGGCGAACGGTGGTTTTTCGCACAATTTCAGCTATATCTTTATAACCAATTTCAAAAAAATTTAAAAATTTTCATTTTGGAATCTTTAGAAGTAGCAAACACAACACATAATAAAAAACAAAAAACTTCTGAGGGGGACGGCCAATTCCCCACATTGAAAATAAAAAGAAACATATTTCGTAATCTTTGACTGTGGAAATATGTGACACTTAGGTTAGGTTAGGTCAGCATAGCCCATTGAGTGTCGCAACTTAAGCCCCACCACCACGTCAAGGTGTCTGCCACGGGGGCACCGATTTGAATTTTTCAGGGTCACGGATTTGATCACTATTTGGGAAAAATTTAGAAATTTAAGATCGCTGTGCTAATATGGTGCAAAAATTTTGCTGCACATTTATCCAGCATTCTACATAATTTATGCTTCCACCTATTGTTATATACTCATGCTCCTGCAATTGCACTCGTTTTCGACACATCAGTATCTACGGAGATCCGAGATGCGGTTTCCACTTTATTCCGGTCTCAATTCGCTCTTAGAGGTAGATTACTTTATTAATGTTTCTTTTACAGGCTAAACTCAAAACACAGTCTACATTTAGAAAATTTTTTACTCCTTTCGTTGCCCAGTAGGAATTTGGAATAAGTGCGCTTGCCCTTTCTATACCTTTGCAGTCTACAGTAGAGGTCTGGTAGAAACAGACTAAGTATGGCCTCAAGTGGCGCTGCTTGCGTGATTAAAATAAAACTTTTATTTTAGGATTTTTTTTAGAGTTTGCTTTCAAATGCCTTGAAGCCCTCAGTACCCCTCTCAACAGCCTTAATTTCAAACGGAAACACCCATTTTTGTTTGTTTAAAATGTATGCAATAAACTATTTGGTATCTATAAAAAACTATCGATAACTAGTTAGAACTTGAAATTTTATAGATTTTCATAATACTTGTGAGATGTAACGCACAAGACATAACTATCCCACCAACAATATTTCATGTAAAGAAGGTTGCCAAGCCTCACAAGCTCATACCGCTTTCACTGTTAAAAAGTTATCAGATATTCTGTGGAGCCAAGCCCCTAACTCTACAAGGCCTAACTCTACAACCCTTAACTCTAGAAACCCTACATCTTGCTCAAAGAGTATAGCTTGGCAGTTTCGCGGCCATCGCACAGCTACTCCAATGGACTTACTTTTTGACCAAGATGTAGGGTTTCTAGAGTTAAGGGTTGTAGAGTTAGGCCTTGTAGAGTTAGGGGCTTGGCTCCAGAGGATATCTGATAACTTTTTAACAGTGAAAGCGGTATGAGCTTGTGAGGCTTGGCAAACTTCTTTACATGAAATGTTTTTGGTGGGATTTCATTTCTTTTTGTAAGATGTTCTAGTTCTCTTTATTTTTTCGGGCTGTATTTCTTGTGCGTTAGCTATTATTTTTTACATAGCTTACTCTATATCGTGGCCTCTTTTCCTTGTTGGCTTATGATTTGCAATTAGCGATAAATCAGGGTGGAACCTACTTAGCTATTAATCGATTATATTCAACTATAGCTGACTGTTGTTTTATTTATATTAACTTAAAGCAGACTAAATTATCTTTCCAATAAAGTAAAAACATGTACGCTTTATTAACCGAAAATGTAACAAGAAATCTCTGATTAAACCTGCAATTTTAGTCGCAAAACAAATTTACATCCAAAACACTAGCAGTAAATCATGGTCCGACCATGGTCTGGTGGTCTTAGGCTTAAAAATGCTTGTTAGTTTCTTAAATACGGTATGACTATTTTTACTTCATTCGAAAGATTGTTTTGTTAACTTCAAGTAAAAATATGAATCTTTTCATAGAAGCAATAGATTAAGAACTATGGCGAGTTTAAAGAAAAATCATCCCCCGGCGGCCCTTCGTTCTGGCGTAGTCGAGTGAAAAAGGTATGTTTTGCACGCCAGTTCCTTTCTTCATAGCACACTCACTTTTTAGTTGTTTATGCACTAATAACATCTAGCCTTGATATAAAATTTCAGCTTTCTAGAACT
Source organism: Leptarthrus brevirostris (assembly GCA_964036015.1). Lineage (NCBI taxonomy): Eukaryota > Metazoa > Arthropoda > Insecta > Diptera > Asilidae > Leptarthrus > Leptarthrus brevirostris. The sequence continues at coordinate 128,999,122 of OZ038371.1, read as the reverse complement.
TTTGAAAGTACTTCCCAGAAGAAATTTTATATCCAGAACTTCACCCCCTCTATGGGGGTGTGGAGGGTGAAAGTTACAAATTTCTTAATTGTCGTTGTTTGGGTGCATACCAAATTTTAGATTTCTGTGTCTTTTGGAAGTTGAGAAATTATCTTAAGAGAAATTGTTATATAATACAGAGTCCCCTTTTCGATGCGGTGGAGGATAAAAGTTACAGATTTCTTAATTTTTTCGTTGTTTTTATGCTAATCCTAGCTTGTATATCAAATTTCAGCTTTCTAGATCTTTTGGAAGTACCTACCAATAAGAAATTTTATATACAGACCTGAACCCCTCTTTATGCGGAGTGGAGGGTAAAAGGTACAGATTTCTTAATATTTTCGTTGTTTGTGTGCTAATCCTAGCCAGCATACCAAAATCTCAGCTTTCTAAGATTTCAGGAACTACCCTAGAGGTTTTGATGATCATGAGTGGCGAAATCGACATTTCAGGTATTAATAAAATCCAAAGTATAAAAGCTGGACAAATGAAATTTAGTGTGTTTCATTAGTCTGATAACTACATCTTATTCTAAGAATTTGGGCTCTCTGTTATTATCCAGACCGCAGCTGTTCGCAGTATTGGCGGGGGCACTGCCGTGCCCAAAAATTAGAAGATTTTTTGCGGTTTCCAATGGCTGTAAAATTTACTAAGCGCTAAACAACTTTTTTGGTTATATGTTTAAAATTTATTTTATTACAAGCATTTTACACACTATGCTGGAAAAGCCTTGCATAAAAATATATGTTCTCAATATTTCAGAAGAGGAAGGTATATATTTTGTATATGTATAGGTAGATTAAGTTAACTACATTTTGAAAACTTCTTTATTTTATGAGTAATTGTGTTGTCTTGTAATTTATGAATTCGAAACTTTTCGTTTATCCATCCAGAAAGAGTTGTAAAATCTACAAAAGTTGAGGGATACTCAGGAAGGCAGGTATAGTTATTATATTCTGATGGTACTCCAAACGATGCTCCACCCAAAAGAATGTCGTTTTTTCCCGGAGAAGAAGCTCGTATAACTAAAGGACCACCCGAATCACCTTTGCACAAAGCTTTATCCTTAGATTTACCCATAGCACAAATCATTGATTTGTGAACACCCGTCATAAACTTAAAACGATCTTTCTTACGTAATAGAATCATTTCGGCCTTTTGTAGAACATTTGACTTTTCACCTGTTGCTGTGCATCCCCAGCCTAGAAACAAGACACTCTTGTTATAAGTTTCACTTCTTTCTGTCGTCGTAGCCAGATCAATTTTATTCACAAATGTTGTCCAAATGAAAGGTTTCTCCAAAATAACTAATGCAATGTCATTTCCACCACCTAGTGATTCATTAAAGTTTTCATGAATAATTATTTCCTTAGCATTTTGCTTCTGAATGTTTTCGGAAATTCTATCATATTTCCAAGAAGTTCCCGCCTTAATCTTCAAATTGGTTGGGATAACCTTACGTACGCAGTGAGCGACGGTAAGTACAGCACTTGGTTTTACAATGGCAGCACCACATATTGGTTTATCGTTATGTATTAAAAGAACTGCATACGGAAATTCACTTTTTGTGATATCGAAAGCGACAACGACAGGATCACCATTGTATACTGATGATGAAAATGGCAAAGAGAAAATCGCTAACACTATTGATGAAGTGCACCAAACCACCGACATTTCGACTTTAAAAATTTTTTATCGGCTGTACTGTTTTTTATACAATAAAATGAACGCACCTGTATAAATATAATGAAGTAACCATATGTCATACCTTGAGTTTTTGTTCTACAATTGCTTCACACTAAGATTTTCCGAACTATTGTGCGTGAGTTCAAAAGCACGCAAGATAACTATAATTCAATTAAATCTTGGAATGTACAGATATTGTTCGACTTTGTCACACTTTTTATTTTATGTTCAAAATTGTTGACACGGCTTGCTTAAAGTGAGATCATAGTCAGAATTTTCCTAATAATTATTTTAACTTTTATCAGAGTTAGGTATAATCAACGACATTTTAAAATTAATTACTTATTCCATTATAATTAGGTAGCGTAGAAGTAATTATAGTTGGATGCAGAAAAATTAATATTAGAAATAATTTTAATTGAAGATTTTAATTACCATTAGATAAGAAGTACATGTTTTTTAAATGACACAATTTAGGGAGTGGATTTTTTAATTTATAACTATAAATTCCCAGGTAGACCAAGACTTTAACCTGCAGTACCACTCAACCGATTCAACCCCGTGTTCGGGGACTTGAAGAGACAGCCGATATTCCGTCGATGTTTCAGAAAGTATGTATATAATGTCAGAGATAGTGGAGTTGCCAATAAGTTGTATAGCCTTTTTTCGAACTGTCTCTAAGCTGGGCAATGTTTGTCCGGCACAAATATGGGAAATATATTCGAATATATACCTGATGTGGGACTTGGCGATTTAACACTGAAATAGAGTGAAGTATTTCTTACATCTATGTAGAAAACCCAAGCATATCGCATACATTCTCACTAAGCCCAGATGTTTTGGCTGGCGATTGCGGTTCTTTTCGCCCTAGTTAACCGGTTTTGGGACCGAATTTAGCGGTATTAGAATATATATTTTTTTGCAATCAATTATCTTAAGTAGCCTACAATTTAATAGAAATAATATAAGGATAATGCACAGAAATTAATATTAATCAAAATAACTTTTATGTGGTATCAAATTAAGGGAGACCCCTACCTTGGCCGGTTTGAAAATCAGATTTTTTTGTTGCAAGTTCTTAATTTATAGTAAATACAAATAACCCTGTCAAAGGATTTTTTCCAGTTCAATCATTACAATTTACTAGTTTTAACGCTCGCAAACACAGCAGTTTGAGAGTTACGAGTGATTCATAAATTTGAAATCTTCATTGTATGCACATCATTGTTTTATTTTTATTTTTTGAGCAACTCAACGCAGAAACATCAAACTTACACCAAAAAACTACTACCTATATGTCTTTTCCAAAAATGTTAATATTGTTTATGTAACTCCTACCACTGCAAGTACAGTCACTTGTGAATGTGAAAAAAAATATTTTGCAATTATCTAAAATTCAAAATTTTTCGAAACTTTCTCCGAAATGCATGTAATTAATATAACTGTTTTTAATTTTATTTAATTGCTCATCTTATTAACTTTCTAAACACGCATAACATATTCCAGTAAAGGAAGGATGTACAAATTTAAATGTAGGAAACCTTTTGAGGAATATTATAAAAATTTGCTATTTAAAGAAATTAAACTCATATTAACCCTAAGATGCTTTCTATTGAATTCGGACCTTATTGGAAAAGCTGTTTGAAATATTGTTTCGATGCATACTAATAACCTGCTTCTAATTTCCTGTTTAACGAGTATTGTAGCCAGACTCTCCCGTCTTTTCATCGCTACAGATCCAATTTTGCTAACTATTCGCCTCTATCGTTAACAGGCCTTGACAAAATTTCACCCTTCATGATTTAGAGATTTGCACCTCGTCCAATCCAGCGGTCAGGAAATTTTTCATTTAATATTGCCTTTATAATGTTAAAAGTCTGGGCTAGTGCTCTATCCTAAGTCCTATTAAATGGTTGCCGATGATATCACCCTTGTCCTATATGAATTGGTATCCGATCTGGTATAGTGGTTGTAGAAGTGTGCGATACCATTTCTTCCGTCAACAGAATTCGTTTCAAAAACAACCTATTCTCTCTATGTCGTCAAGTACAAAATTACAATCGTCTCTTGAAATCTCCTTCCAGTAGTCCTTGGATTGAGATATGATGATATGGACGTAATCCCTCTCGGTGAATAAAATCCTTCAAACTTTAACTGAAGACACTACTAATCGTTTTGGGATCGTTTTAGGGTCTCGGCTAACTAGGGTGATTATTTGCTGTTCGACGTCGGCAGAATCTTCCGATGTTCCAGATCGCAATTCCATGCTATTTGTAGTTAAAGTTTTGGTGTCTCTTAACCTGCGCAAAGTCCGTGACCCCTCTGTAGTCCATGTCCCTTAGGTAATCTCTTTTGATATTTTAGTACAGTCGCTCTATCGTTTTCATCTACTACACAATAAATGTAATTTATATCCGCGTATTCCTGAAAAGCAAATTCTCCCATTTTTTAATAATTTTAGATTGAGAACACGCGTACTTATCGATTTTTTTTTTCAACTACTATCGGTTTTATTTCTCACTGACCCTTTTTAATAGCAAAATGTCCCTTAAATATTAATAACAGAACGCCAGGTTACGTGGATGTGAACTCTGGCTAACAAAAGCAAATAACGACAATAAAAGAAATTACACTTACCTGTTTATAACTTATTTTCAGCAGTATTTAAAATTAATCACCTAAGCATTTTCTACCTTTACCTTAATTACCCTAAGCATTTTCTACCTTTTCTTAGAAATTTTGTTTATTTTACGAATTTCCTAACTACAGTGTAAAAAATATTAAGTAGTCAGGGATTTCTAATTAAGCGTTTTTTTAATCCTTTCGTCACCTTGACTTTTTGTACGTTTTTGGAAAGATAATAAGATGGACAATTTAAGAAAAGTACCTACATTTCGAAGAAAATTTGCAAAATGCTGCATTTTAGGAAATAAGCGAAACATTTTTCACTTTTGAAAATGGTAAGAATAGGTCAATATTGTGGACATTGTTGGAAATCGTATTAGAATAAAAGTTTTCTACTATAAGTCTGATGTGGGTGCATCGGGTATATCAAAAGATAAACATGCGATAATGATGTGCGTAATATGAAAATTTCAAATTTACGAATCAGCTATTAACTCCCAAATGATTGAGTTTTCAAACCCCCTCCTCCTCCCCCTAGCCAGTCTTACAATTGATTTTTTTTTCTGTGATAAGAAAACCCTTAGTTATTTGGGCACACTGTATGCAAAGCACCCTATATAAGTATAAACTTACCGGCCAAATAATTTTCCGCTGAGATTTCGGCGAAGATGCGTGTCTTCCTTGTAGTGAGGCCTCTAGTGGCCCCTTGTACGCTCCCTGCTCGGCAGCGTACCATAAAGTCCACTGTCGAGCCAACTAATCCCCTTAACGAATTGGATAATTCGATTATACCCTGATTTCTTAATTTCTACTAAATCTTCGCAGTAGTATGTTCCTAAGATTCTAGACCATTTTTGCGTTAGGGCTGCGCATTGGCCGAGAACGTGTAATACGGTCTCGTCTTCTTCCCCACATCCCCTGCATAGGCTAGTGTTTGCCCTTTCTATTTTTATGGCATGATTTCTTAGTCTTGCTTGTACTGCCACAAGGCCAACAAGAAGTTTCAGTTTGGATTTGTTAAGCTTAATGATTCAGGTTGATGTGCATTGAGAGTTCCCCAAAACGCTCTTGTATATCTGGCGATGTCGGATCCCGCCCAATTTTCTTTGTGCCTCCTCTCTACCCATTACATGATTTCTTTTCTGATTTCATGGATGGGTATGCTCAGATTGAGCATTATTGGAGTGTCCTCATTTGCGCCCCTCCGCGCCAGCTCGTTTGCTTTTCCATTACCTGGGATGCCACAGTGCCCCGGCACGTATATTAGGTTTTGTCTCCCTAGTTCCGTGAGGGCCTGTTTACATCCCTCTATCATTTTGGGTTTTACCGCGGCGTTAGTTAAAGATTTGTTGGACGCCTGGCTATCCGTGCATATTGCAATCCGGGAGGATCTTATTCCCCGTTCTATTAGGTGTTTAGCCCCAGCCACGCTCGCATTTGAGCCGTCTGTGTAAATCGCTAAAGTGTTTTCTTGAATCATAATGTTGTTCCATTCACTTTTTGTCGGGAACTGAGTTTTGAAGATTTCGTCTAAATTTGGATTACCAGTTTTGAAATCCCAGCAATTTTCTTCTTCTTCAAACAGTCTCTTGATCATATTTCCATTACATACTCGGACGATCTATATTGGGTTCGCATTCCCCTTACCTCCCACTGTTTATTCATACGTAAACGTATAGTTTTCGTTACTCAATGTCAAAGTTATTAAAAATGTTTAATTAGATCCATTTCTGGGTAATAAAAAATAGTTTTAAATGAACTTTACCGTGTGTGGGCTGGTAATAATATTTTCAACCATCCACTGGACATTAATGATGGAATGCTGCCTCTGGCGCCTTGGATCCGATGCTAGCAAATGCAACTCCATGGTACACTGCATAAATAGGCGAAACGTTTTTTCTGACGTTTCCTTCTCCCCTTTGCTTATTACAACATGCATAAATCATTAAGATGACAGAAAGTTGCGATAAAAGCTCGACAAATAGAAATTTATTAACTCAGCGCACAGGTAAGATAGCCTTGACAGGTAATAAATGCTTAGAGAAACTAGTTACGTTTGCCGGCCAGGCGAAAAATCTAATGGCCAGAAGAGGAGTAACGACGTGGTTCTTCTATCGCCAAACTTGCCACAGATGGATTTGCCCAACAAGTGGAAATAAATCACAAAAAATGGATTGGTTTGTGTCAATACGTTTATACTCGAGCATTCATAATTAGCCCAAGGGAGCAAAAACCTGACGCCATCGGATACCTGCGATTAACACGCCGGTTTCACGCTGGTCTTTTGACAGAATCATCTGAAGATGAATTCTGACTGGGTGGCTTATGTATGCCGAGGCTCACACAAGTCGAATTTGTAATTATATTTCTTTAGCAAGGTAAACATTAATAGCATAACTCTACTTGGCCGTGATGTAATAATTCGGAGATTGAAGCCCAACGCGTGGGTGGATGTAATGTTTGTAATTCGTCAAAATCATTTAATTTACAATTTGCCGTCTTTCGGGTGTTTATATTTTGGTTTAAAGCAGAGCAGCAAGATCAAGGCCTTTTCATATTTTCGCCTCTAGGTAAGGTGCTATAATTTCGGTTCGGTTTGGCAACTTCCGGGCATATTTGCCCGGAGCAGTTTTCAGATCGGTTGATGACTACATTATACACTTATTTCAGCATGGGACTAAATTACTGTCACTTTTTCATTGACTCTTTTGATGGCTTTACTGAACAATATTATATAAGACTGCCCATATGATGACTTGCAAATTTAAACTCTTAAGGTTTTAATGTGGAAACTTTATCAGGACAATAACGTTTTGTTTCTATTCATAGCCAAGCTTTGTTTTATAAGCTTTGTGAATGTTTCTAAGTGTGCTTGCAAGGGTTTAGGCTGGCCAGTACTTTATTTAATGAATTGGTGGAATTGCGAAACTTGGCATTAGATAAATACGTCATAAAAATTATAATGCTTTGTAATTTTTTAAAGTAATACAGGTACCATAGTTTGATTCAACCGTCGCAAGGGAAAATATTGCAACTCGATTTGGTCAGATCATTAATTGTAAAAATTATCAAAAACGAGTATGCAATTTAAGCTTTAATTTTTTTTATAAAATAGAATTCAAAACTCATTCTAATTTAACCTTTCAAACGAAACAACTATCTATGTACTTCGGTCAAGTGTTTGGCGCAACTTAGCGTTTTTTAAGCATACTTCTTCACACGAGCCTGAACACCCGCCGGCTGCGGCCAACATTGACACCAGAACTCCGACAAGGTTGGAGTTAGCTGATGCAATTAAGTCGATGGACTATAGTATGCTGCAGCTGATATTCCTCTGCATTGCTGCAGCTGATATTCTTCTCACCGTAATCTTGGAATGTTAGCAAACCGAGACCTATTCCACTGAATGAAAACCAGACGTAACTATTTAATACTCTCCGAATTATCATCGAGTAATCCGCCGAATGGAGGTCCGCTTTACATCTAATCTTCGTCGATTTTAAGAAGCATTTGACAGCGTTGATCATGGAAAAAATTATCACCATCATAAAGGAGTCCTACCAAGAGCCCAATATCACATCCTACAGGAAAGAAAACTGTCGGAGCCCTACCAAGTGCTCAATGGAGGCAAGGATGCATACTGCTACCTTACGCACCTGGACTATGCCGACGAGGTATGTCTCCTATCAATCAAACAAAGTCATGTAGCCCAAATGTCCGAAGCCGTGAGTAGAGCAAGTCGCAGAGGAGGGCTTTAGAGCAGTGCTTCGAAAACCAAGCTTGGACTCCAGAAGACAACATAAAACTTATCTGGAATAGCAGCAAATAGAGCAAGTGGATAAATTTTGCCATCTCGAAAGCATAGTTACAACAGACGGCGGAGCTGAAGCTGATGGACAGGCTCGCATCAGTGAGCGAAGATAAAATCTGCTCGGTTGTACGGCTGTTCAACATGGAAAGTGACCTGTTAAATATAATCTTTACTACAATTATAACTATTAACCGGTGTCTTCTGTGCATCCTTAACATCATTGGTCAGATTATTACCAACGAAGACCTAAACAGACTTAAAGGCGTGGCAATGGATAGGCCACACACTAGATCCAAAGAACATCGCACAGCATGCTCTAGATTGCAATCTCCAAGGAATCCAAGTAAGACGCCAAATTGGAGGACCTCGCAACACATGGATAAGATCCGTCGAGAGAGAAGGTACCCAGATCAACAAATCGTCGCCACAGTTGAAGCCGTTGGCGCAGAACCGGACCAGGTGGAGAATCGGTGTAATATACCCACTTCCTCATCACAGGCTAACAGTAGTGCTATGAAGAGAACGAGTTAAAGTCAACTCATCCTGCAGCAGTATCAAATGACCCTCTGCCTCGTCCCAGGCTCACAACAGCACTATTAAGAAGACAACAGTTCACTCATTCTGCAGCAGTACTTCTATATTAGCAAGAAGGCGACATACTTGCCTGTAGCAACACTACTGTCTCATCGACACAAGTATCAAGTTAACATCATTCGGTAAATCTACAGTCACCCTTAAAATAAATGTAGTCTGTACCACCGCTGCGGCTAAAACGACATCATTACATCGATCTACTGTGGCCTTGACAACGAATTCAAACGATTTGTCACATGCCACAAAGTACTATCCAAATAGTGCTTAAACTTTCATAGACGTCAGATTTCTACAATTGGCGACATGAATGTGATCTTTACTTAGTCATTAGAAGGATATACAGTAGATTATACCAAATAATATAAACATTTAAATTATGCATTAAGAATAAAGTTGGCAATACAAATATAAAAGTAACCACAGTATTATCCTTTAAAATAGCAACTTAATAATAATAATTAATAATCATTAGAAATAATTGATAAAATATAATTATTTCTAAATGCTAAACTTTTAAATTTGGAAAACGGGTACTCCAAACTTTTGACCGGGAATGTACAAACAATGAAACTTGAAACCGTGTTTCTAGATATCAACAAACAGTAAATACAGGAATATCTAGATCACACTTTAGTAACCATCAACCATTAGTAAAGTTTAAATCTTAATGTTTTCCATTACTCTTTTTAGGGTTCCGTGGCCACAAGTAACCTTCATAGTTTTATCTGTCTGTCCGTCTGTCTGTCTGTAAGTCACAGCCTTTCTATCATCTCATTTATAAACTTATTAAGATAAAATTTGGTATAGGGACTTTATCAAAAAGATATTTGTGCAAATTTTTTGAAAAATAAGTTTTTGGACTTTTTTTTTACTTACTACAATGAGTGGGGTGTCTTTAAATAGGTCTCCGTAAATGAGAAACTATAACTATAAGACTCAAGCAAAAAGAGTATGTGTGAAAAATTTAGAAACCTCTGAAAATTCTACGGAACCCTATATCTAATGTGCGTGTCCAACATGCTCTTAACCAATTTTATTACATTATTGATAAAAATATTAAATAATATTTAGTTAATATTTTTTAAATCGTAATTCCAGAACTCAAAGGAATATCCTAGGATGCTAAAGCACACCCTTGGCAGAGAAGTAATTAAGGATAAGGGAAATTACCTATATTTTGAGTGAATGAGTCTTAATGATAAAAAGGCCGTGGAAATAGAAGAGTGAAACACACGATAGCAGAGTGAAAAGTAACCGAGATTCCGTCGATGCTTCAAAGAGTCAATGTTCTCAGAGGTAGTGGAACCGCTAATAAGTTTTATAGACTTTCTTTATCTAACGCGGACCGGCCTCTGCCCAAATAAGGGAATTATTTTTCAGTCTTGGTTGGATATGGTAATGGTAGATGTACTGTAAAAAGTACCGGAGGCACTCCAGTTCAGTATAGTAATTCTTATCGTGATTTTCGGCGTAATTTTTCCTATCTGCGTGAAAAAGCGTCTGTTTGGCAAGAAATCCAAATGATGCTATTAAGTAATGAAAAATTTATACATTCAATAGTTTGAAAAAAAAAATACTTACACCAATGACATCTTTCCCGAACATTCATGGTCTTCATGGGAGTTTTCAGCCCCCCCACACACACACATACCGTAACTCCCCTACTGCTTTTCAAACATATATTATGATCTCATATGCTGACATTTTGTATATGATATCTTCAATTGTGGAAAGGTAGTTTAATTCTTACCGACTCCAAAATGTCGTAATAAACATAACATTGAATATTATTTTACAGTTTTTAGCAAAGTCGGTTAAATTTTGTTTAATCTTTTTGTGCCCTAAGATATGGTACTCCAAAAATGCTGCTTGTGTAAACAAGGTGATTGCAACAGTTAGTAGTTAAAATAGAATCCATCAAAAACAGTGCGCAGGTTGCTAAGCTAGGTTCCGTCCACTTCTTCTAACTCCACCCTAAGACCACCAGTTTTGCCTTGATACAAATGGAGGAACATACTCTATAACACAATATAAAAACCATCCAAATTGGTTTAATCACGATGCGAAATAAAGCTTTTCTTACCCACCACCGACCTAGGTCCTAAATTTTTCCCTCCGGCACTACGAACTAGGGATGAGCGATGTTGACATAACACCGATATTGACATCGATATCAACATCGATGACTAAACATCGATGATCGATAATAGTCGAACTCAAAACATCGATGTTCCTTAATATCGATGTTAAATAGAAGTAAGTGTAAGAAAACAAGATGCTTGAAAGTTATAGAAGCTGTGATTTTTCTGCACTATAAGAAGTGCAATAGGAACAATTTGAATAACGATTTGTTGATAATATATCTAAAGTTGGTAAGTTCCTTCGGAAGCTTATTTCTGATTCGTTGTTTTTCACTTTAATCAATTTATAGGCACTTCCAATATGGATTTTCTAAGGGTAGGCTTACAACTATCTAATCAGAAAGTTTCCTTTCGACAAACACTTGGTGGAAGTCATTTATTTAAAAATGAAAAAGTAAAAGCACTTGTTTTACTTCCACAAAACGGAAGTAATAATTTCTTTGTATAGTGATCGCTCAAAAATATGAAAAGTGATGAATTTTTCGACCGAAAGTGCAAGCTGGTCATCATCAGCGTGGTAGTTTCACTTTCCAACACGGACATTCATGATGGAAGGTCAAAAACACAACTCCTCTAAGTACTCAGTTTTAAATCTAAGACTATCACTAACAACTATCTATTTATGCGGGGTCGAGGACCTTACATAAAGAATATTGTGGGACAGAGAATCTGCAGCAGCTTTATGGAACAAGCAGTGATTTTAACGTGAACGACGAAGACAACTAACTAAAATTAAAACTGAACAATGATTGAACAATATCGAATACAAGATCGGGAACGACTATCGGAGTAGATATTTAGTTTTGAGCTTCGCAAAGAAATGGTCTCGTGAGTTTGATGATTGTTTTGCCACCAAGACTCTTTATAGCTTTTTAGTTAGACCGATTTTAGAGTACGCTTCCGCGGTCTGGTCACCATTTTATTTGGTTCATATTATTGTCTTTGAAGCGATATAACGTAGGTTCTCACATTTGCGCTTTGTAGCCTTCTATAGAACAATCCTGTTATATTGCCTCCTTACACGAATATAGTTAAACTTCTCTCTGTGGGCACTCTACAGAAGAGATGGGAATATTTGGGAATCTGTTCGTTTATGAATGTTTGCAGGGTAAAATTAATACCTGAAAGCTACTTACCTATCTGAATACCTCAGTTCCTTGTCACCCTTTCGTGAATTATGACTTCCTTTACATCTGTCGGCCTAACTACGCTTTTAACGAACCTATTAATTCTTTGTCTTTTGAATGATTATTGGGATGCAATTTACTTAAACTGTTTAAGTTAAACATGTCTAAAGCTCAAATAAAATGCCATTTGAACAGTCAGTTTTTAACGTTACCTCTTTGTTTCTGATTTGATTTGTTTTTGTATTTATTTGATTTTGTTTAAAAAAAACACCACAAAGTACGCATAAAAGTTAATAAGTATATTTTGGAATGTTATATGTTTGGGTTACCAGAAAAAGGAAATATATTTTTACTAAAACATAAGACAACCTGTTTATGCAGCTTAACTGGCAAACATTTAACCCTCAGCTGCCTCTATAAATTAAGCAATCAGCGCAACGACCACAGTAGCAAAAACCCTATGACAACTTTGAGTAACACTATCAACCCATTATTGCTTAACTTTGTTAATTTATTATCTATAAATTAGAATACGATTCAAATAACAAATCAGCTGAAAAGCAGCCTTATTTTAACTCAGAATTCAAAAGTTTTCCCGGTTGCTTCTACTGCTACGCTCTCAATAGAAATTCAGTTTTCCTCACTATGTGGAGATCTGTAGAAGGGAGCATCCGACCAACCAAAATTCTAATTTACTTTCTTCTCAGTCGAACTATACAGGGTGTTTCAGATCTGACGTGCCAAAATAAGTGAAGTGATAGATCTCACCGAGCCAAACAAACAATTGTAAGGCCCGGGGGGGGGGGGGGGGGGTGAACTCTTAACCGTTTGGGAGTTACAGGGTGATTCATAAACTTCAGTTTTCATGGTATGCACATTACTCTTTTATTTTTATCTCTTCATCTACCCAACACAGCCACATGAAACAAACGCTACAAAACAACCATCCTAATTACCTTTCCACAAATGAGCCGTTAATTTTGAAAGTGGTGCAAGTCCATTTTGGAAGTACTTTTAATTTTATTTTCCAATTTATTAAAAAAAATTAAGAAGCTTGAAATATTTTTGTCGTTGTAACTTTTAAACATAATAACCTTTAAAATGAAAACAACTCTATTCAAGATCTTACGCTTATTAATAACTTTTTTTTAAACTGAAGTCTCAAATTTGGCAGTTTTCACAAGTGGACTTACCCCACTTTCAAAATAATGGCTCAATGTCAACAATGTTGATCTCACTACTACCACTGCAGATACAGTCACGGTCAAAATTGAAAAAATATTTTGAAATTACCAAAATTTCAGCATTTTCTCAAATTTTCTCCGAAATTTATGTAATTAGCATACCTCTTTTTTTTTATTAGAAGACGGGCATATTAGCTTTCCAAAAAGGTGCAATATGCCAAGGTAGACAAAGAATTAGAAAAACCGCATTTTTAGAAATCTCTGACTACCTATTTATTTTATTGCACTTTAGGTAGCAAATTCTTTAAGTAAACAAAATTTTTATGATAAAGGGTCGAAAATGTTTCTTTTGGGTTAACATCTAATTAATTTTAATTATTGCTGCAAAAATGTTAGTGTAATTTTGTTTTATTGCCGATATTAGCATGTGATAACCAGAATTCACCCCCCCCCCCCCCCTGCCATAAAATTTTTTGTTTGGCTAGGTGAGATCTATCATCCCACTTATTTTGGCACGTCAGATCTGAAACACCCTGTATAAATATGTATAAAGGCATTTTTTAATCTCGTATAATTATAAAGCAACATATGCTAAGTCTTTAATATAGAAAAAAAAATCTTTTTCACCAACATCGAAGGTCGATGTTATGTCATTAACATCGATTGTGTGATATTCTATACACTTCAACAACGATGTTAAAACATCGATGTTGATTCGCTCAACATCGATGTTTTGTGAACATCGATAAACATCGATCATCCCTTCTACGAACATTTCTTTATCTTGTTGTTGCGCGTTGATCATGCAGTGAATAATTCGAACGAAATCGATGAAAACCACGACGTATAGCGAGCTCATTATGTCGAGCAAAATCACCATAACATTCACGTAGAGCCCGAAAACTTTAGTGATCTGACCACTCATTTTTAAAGTAAACATTTAGGATTTGGAAGCGTTTTTTATTGTAAGGCGTTCCATTATTAATCTGAACATTCTCACTGAGCAAAAATGTTAAAAAAGCTATCATTACTTATTTCACAGGTGGCAGTGTTACCCCTCGAAAGTTCTATCACAACAAAACCAGTTGTTTGCAAAATCGGTAATATTAAACTAAAACACTTTTATATATTTGCTGTTTTTCTTTAAGCAAGAACGCTTATTTCAGAACCAGTAAACAGTACAATTTGTGTGTTTTAATTATTATAAATCTAATAATTTTTATTTGTTGAATTGTTCTTTGCTTCAGCAAGCTTCCCGACGCATGGTCTGAACTTAATTAGGGGCTTTTGAGTAAGACCCGAAATATGCAACATTTTTTGGGAAAATGGGAAAGACCTATAACTCGGTGAGAACTTTGTTACGGTTGAAATTTTGCGGATACAGCAACCTGCAATAAAAGGCGATTAGTTTCCGAAAGGAAAGGTATATGAATACTCCTTTACTTACCTGTTTGGTGTTGTCCCTATTGAAGATGCTGTTGATGCTGTGTAGATTTCTTCATTACAGATGAATTGCCATGACTAAAATCTGGAGGAGCCGAAGCACAGCTCGGATGACGCAAGTGATCCAAAGTCTATAAGCCGTTTGCATAAGTATCAGCAGCATAATGAAAGGATGAGGCATTAGCACTTACCGTGTATAACACTCCTTATATTCGCTTTCGACACTAATCACGAAAGATTGGAAGTAAAGACGACCTCCTGGAAAAGACGGACTCTACACACCTGTCTTATTTATTAAATACAAATCTTGGAACCGACCTAGAAGAATTAGAACCTATATTATTCCCGAAACAAATCTAGCCGAAATGAAATTTGATTGGAGTTTACATACCTTTTATTATGAATCAAAGGATTTTCCTGTGGATGAAATATACCTGGAATTAGAATAGATTAAATTATAAATTTTTCTGGTAGACTTAAGATTATATTATTTTAAGGATCAATTTTCTTAGAAATCTAAATTATTTTATAGAACAAAAAGGAATTAAACATGTCAACATTTAAAATAATATCAACAAGAATTTGAAATAAGGTAGAAATTCAAAATATTATAATATTCATGCTTAAATAAATAGAATCAACTAAAATTAAGCTACATTGAAATTAAGTTCGTTAGGTTTAATGAAATATTTCCGAGTTAGGTTGAGAACTATTATAGAATTTATTTGAGTATAGCCAAATTTATAATCAACCAAACGTTAGCTTAAATTTCACTTAATTGATAAAACATTGCAATGATAAATATTTACCTGAGTACGAAAATGTTGTAAGCAGAATAGGGAAGCACACAGGAAACCAAATACCTAAAATACCAAAGCACAAAAATTAGCAAGCCTTATCTTTTGGTAAAGTAATAAAAATAAAGGAAATAATTACCTGGCCCGGATTTTTTTTTGGCACTGCATCCTGGAAGGCATACAAAGTCCACTGGAGTCACCAAATAACACTTTGGAGGTTAGCACTAAACATATCCAAAATAAAAACTATTCTCCATACTCCCGGAATATTAAACGAAGAAAACTCGACTACTTGCAACCCAAGGTATACGTTGTCGCGAAATTAAAGGCCCGAAAAGGAGCACCGAAAGAAATTTTAGCACGTGAACACGCCTGTCAAGATCGGAGTTTTTCCTCGAAAATTGTCACTTCCCGGTCAGGAAGAATTTTTCCGGGTAACAGAAAAGAAAGCCCGAAGTCAATAGAATATTTTAAAACAAAAAAAACAGAATTTTAATTTTAAAAGATTTCACCAATATCCATAAAATTGGAAAATTCTACATGGCCTTGCTGGAAAACTGGAAATAGGGGTCAAAAGTTAATAAAAACAACGTCTTGGTATGTGAAGCAAGGCAGTCTTGTGTCGAAATTTGAGAAGTTAGTCCTGTGTCGAAATTTAAGAAGTCAGTCTTGTGAGAAGTCAGTTAATTGAAAGTCAGTAGAAAGTTTTGAAAAGTCAGGTGGAAGTTATAGTCTGGAGTGAAAATTGTGGGAGTCATGAAAAGTTAAAGGAAGGCAAGCAGCAATAAAGGAAAGGACACCGCTGAGGAAGAATTTGGAAAAAAAGGGCAGTGCAGGGAGGAATCCGAGCGCAACATAAATCTCAGGAATCAATCAAGAAAAAAAAGATAAGTGTTGGCAATTTTTTTTATAACGATATTTTTATTTAGATTCTCTTCATATATTTTTCTTGTTTTGTTTTGTGTGCTTTCCTTTCGGAGATTATCTTTCGTTATTTTCCTTTTTTTCTTTTGTTTGGCAAAAATTTTTTTTTTAGATTTTCCAAAAGTTAAGGGATTAATTCCAGTAGTGATATCTTTCGATATTTATTAAGTTAAGTGACACAAATTTGCGTGGATTTATTTAATTACGTTTAAGAAATTGGATTTTTGATTTATTCGATTAAATTTAAGTGATTGGATTCTTGATTTATATAATTAAATTTAAGTGATTGTGATTTGTTGGTTGTTTATTTCTTATTTTGAAGTTGACTTGCTCGAGTTCGTGGACTCGGCGAAAACACCACGTGGCGCCCACGGATGTTTTAAATTAAAACCCACCCTTTTCTCCATCGCTAGCGGGCATAACTTATGCTTGGACGATCGAGCATATAACAACTTATTATTTTTAAATTGTATTTTAGAAACGTTCTCGGTATAATCATATACATATACCTGTATAAGGTATACATAGGTCTTCCGGTAATGTCATCAAAAAGGGTAGTAACACACCGGATTTGTTTGTCCAAAAGCTGATACGTCTTTTGCTCAAACCGAAGAAGTAATTCAAAACCAGTAACAGCAGAGAACTTCCTAAAACGGGACAGTTTGCTGAAAATACGTTGGCCTTAGGTACTTAAAATATGTACTTGTTTTGGACTTTATTAAATCTCAAGTTCTATCCGTGGAGATCGCTTTTTCCCTTAAAGCTCAATAAGTATGGAACCTGAGTACGTGAGTCCAACTCGCACTTAAGCTTGTTCTTATTTATTATGTTCTTCTTAAATAATGCGATATTTATAGTCCCTTATCTATAATAACGTCTTTGAAATTTTAATTTATTTTTATATCACTAAAGTGATAATTTATTTTTTATTGCGATGATTTTTGGACCGCAAATAGCAAAATTGGCAAGAAAGTAGCAAAACTCTGATAATTTCCAAAAGAAACAAAACATCAACTGGGAATCACATTTAAGTGCGATTATAAAATTTTTTGATAGCTACACTTTATAGGCTAAGAAAATAACAAATGTTTGTTTTAATGATTTAAATTTTATTAAGGAATTGTAGGTAGTGTCTTATGGAAGCCTCTTTTACATGTACCATATGGCGGTTAATTCTTTAATATTTTCCTTTTAACACCTCTACTATAAGGGTTTTGATATAAAATTTAATGTGAAGTGCGATTTTCTGTTTATAGCTTCTGAAGATTTTTCCTGATATCTGGGCTAATTATTACGGAAGGTTCCCATTTTAGTGTCATTAAAAAAAAACATTTCGTGGATTGTGAGATTTAAAGTTATTTTTCGTGTGCTTTTCTGAATTGATTGCTGACAGATGTTATCTTGGTAATAAGTGTTTTTTATTAGTCTCCGGTAATTTTCTCAAAAATAATTGTTCTTTTTTAATTCCAATTCAATTACTTTTCTTGTTTTAATTTAATTTTTTTATTAGCAAAGGTTCCTTTCTATTAAAAATTATATTCCGAGCAATGTTTGGTTATCTTGTCGATGATAGAGTAAATGTGATGTGTGACGGGCACATTGTTATTACGACTGTGCCGTCTTTAATACTAACTCTTGTTATCAGCGTAAACAAATTGGTCTGGTTCATATGCAGTAAAAATAAAATCCTTAATGTCAAAATTTCTAAAAATAAAATCGCGAACGACAAAATATATAAAAAAAAGAAAACCATAATGATAATATTTTTAAGAGTAAAAATTCATGATTCAAAAAATCCCTAATTAAAAAATTATATTTAAGCCGGCCGATAGGTCTCATTGAGGACTGTATAGCTCGCATTAATTCTGACCTTGAAAGTATATGCATATGGTCCGATTATAATCCATTGCAGCTAAACCCTAGAAAATCGCAGCTTATCATTTTCTCCAACAGCGTAATTGATCAGTCTAATATTCCATCGGTGGTTTTAAACGGGTATTCGCTACCAGTTAAAGAAAAAGTTAAGAATCTTGGGATTACTATGAATCAGCAAATGAAATGCTCCGACAATACAAATAGGAAGCTTGACGTGATTTATGGTGGCCTTCGTAGGCTGTGGCTCTCGGCGCGCATTTTACCCATTAGTATACGCTTAAGATTAGTTAAGCCGTTAATAATGCCACATTTTACTTGGTAGTATGATCTTCCTGAAGCTAGATAGCACCTGTGCGCGTAAAATGGAAGTTGCTTTCAACAACTGCATTCGTTTTGTTTTCGGACTACAGAGGTACGACAATATTTCACCGTTCCAGCTTGGTTGTACGTTATCTCCTTATCTAAAGCAAAGGGCTCTTGCTTTCTTGTACAATCTTCTTCATTCTAATAAACCGGAATACCCCAGAGTTTTTTTTAACTTCACAACATCTCAGCGTAACAGAAATCTTTTAACACCACGCTTCTACAAATCTGTCATGGAAGATCCCTACCGTGTCCAAATTATTACCCTCAGTCTTCCTCTTAATTTCCAAACATCGGGCACCATCAGCAACTTCAAGGCACTCGTTAAAGATCACTTATTATAATTCTTATCATCTAATCATTATCTGGAATAATCAGTAGGTAATTGTTCTGTATTAAATTTATTTTTCTCAATTATTCAATTTAATTTCAATTTTATTTTATTTTCATACTCTTGTTAATTTATTTCATACCGTCTACATCCTGTTTTGAGTTAGTAAGTACAAAAGATTGTCAATCTTGTGTACTATAACCAGCAATAAAAATAATTATGATTATTAACCTCGTCCTTTATGGTTAGTGGATAAAGAAGTGATAAAGGAATTAAGGTTATTTTTAATATGAATACAAGATCTGGGTTTACCTACACCCTGTTCGTTAAAAGAGCTTATGCCTTGCAGCTGAATCTGACTTGGAGTGGTAAAGAGTAATATGCAACACCCTGAACATTACTACAGCTGGAGAGAATGTCGCAATCATCGTTATGTTGATATCCTCCTTTTTCTTTATCACAAATATCCTTTCCGATGGACGCGAGCAAAAGTTCGTCTTCACCCTGTTGTCCAGTATTGCGCAGGAAGTCACACACCGCCTCAGATGTGGACTGCGTGTTACTGTCTTCGTCACAGGATCGTCGGGGAGTCGCTACGGCAGGTCGTGCTGTGACCCCATGAGCTTCTTCCGTCAACGGCATTGAGGTGACGTCCGCTGTGTTCGCCTTCAAGATCCTTAGGTTAAAGGAACTGAAGCCATAGCTTATAATATCATTGCATTCGGCAAGAAAAGTCAGTGAGTTCTTGTTGCGGATTACGATTTCCTGACGACTTCTTGTGTGGATAGATTGAGATTGCTTAATTGGAGAAGCTCTAAGATTCCTCGAAATGCAGCGAATTCCGCCGGAATTCAAATTCTAGGACTCGATCTGCTGCATTAAAATAGCTTCAACTCTAGCTCTTGGACACGTAGACTTCCCCAGTTATGTAAGTGTGGGCCTGATTACGGTGAGATAGAGCCAATGAACTATTCGTGGCTTCACTCTTCATCGTCTGTCTCCTTAGGTCTCTTTATGAACGGCGACAAGGCTGCCTTCGCCCAGATATTTGAATAAGTCACTTGGTTTAAGTCTGACCCCGTTCAGTAATGGTTAGCCGAGATTAAAAGTGCAACGTCATCCGCTTAGGCGACAAACGTTACTTCGCAGTATTCCAGATCTAAAAGTACATCCTTAAGGATCAGATTAAAACACTACGTAATGACATGAAAATTACCCTTTTAAATGAGTGCTTAAACGTTGCTTAATATTTAATACCAAAAATAAAGTTTAAGTTCAAAGTCCTGAACGTTTAAAATACCATTATGTTGAAAAAAAAGCCAAATACCATAGACGCAGTTTTACGTCTTCTATGGTAATTCCTTTTTTTTATAGATTTAACCCTTCTAACTCAGAAGGCGCACTTTTTAGGCAGAAGCCTAGAATCAATTGACCTATTCGCCAGAATACAACAATATTTTGAGGCGAATTAGGCTCCTGCACTAGCATGCAAAAAACATTAGTAAACAAAAACTAAACCACGCCCATATAGAACAATCAGGGGTACGCGGACAACAGAGAACGCTTCAGCAAATCTTTCGTGAGAGTCAGGTCAAAAACAGGACACATATTCACGGCTCTACACATGCGATTTGTAGGCTCATGCATACCATAGTTTTACCGAGAATAAACAACATACAGTAAAGGCAATCTCCTTAAGCTATACGGGGCATGTCTATAAGAAACCATACTTCCGAAAGTGCAATAATCTATGTTTAAGTTCAAACGCTGATGAACAAAGACTAGGTCAGCAACTCTACGTCGTTCTTCCAACGAATGCATATTAAGCAACCGGAAGCGAGTGGATCATTCCGCGGCAGGTCTCTTAGTGCGAACCTAACAAAGTTCCGCTGCACGGACTCAATGCGTCTATTATAGAAAGAACAGCATAGCAGGGAGACCAAACCTGAGATGAATACTCTAGAATTGGCCTAATCAAAGAAAAGAATAAGTGAATTAAGGTCTTCCGATCAGAAAATTCTCTTGACCAACGCTTTACGTAACCCAGAACTGAATTTCTCTTAGAAACAATGTAGTTAATATACAGAGTGCAAGTTTACGGTCAAGCTTCAGACCAAGGTCAGTAATGGACTGCACGCGACAGATATTAGTTTCCACAAATGTATAATTAAAGACGAGCTGATTTTGGTTCCTAGAGAATGACACAACCTTGCATTTATTCAAGTTAAGCTGGAGGCCATTAGATCCACACCAGTTCTCGAATGTATTTAAATCATCCTGAATGCAAGAAGAATCGTAACTGTTTCTGCGTAGATTAAAACTTTCGAGTGCTTAATCAGAGGGACAATGTCGTCAATGCAAGAATAAACATGAACGGCCCCAGATGGCTACCCTGTGGTACGCCAGATAAAGCCCTAACGATTCTGGATAACGTATTACGGAAAGACACTCGGTATGTCCTATCTTTTAAGTAAGAGCAGATTCAGTCGAGCAATAAGGGCGGAAAAGCCAACTTTTCAAGTTTAAGCATAATCACAGAGTGAGGAAGCTTATCAAATGCCTTATTAAAGTCAGTGTAGACGCAGTCAGTCTGGAGACCTTGTTGGAGGGCAGAGATAATGTGGGATGTAAATTCAAGCAGGTTAGTTGTAGTCGACCTACTCGGCAGAAAGCCATGTTGATTAGTTGAGATTATCCGCTTACACTGCCCAACAAGCTGTGAATGTATAGCAGATTCGAACAAATTGGATATGCAGGAAAGCTTCGCGATTAGCCTATACTTTTTTATTAAGTTTCTATGCCCCTTTTCATAAACATAAATTATAAAGGAGCTCTTCCATAACGTAGGAAATCTACCGGCCTGAAGAGATTTGTTGAAGATGAGTTCCAGTGGAGTGAGTAAGGCCTCAGAACAGGATTTCAAGAATGCAGGTGGAATACTATCAGGACCAAAAGAAAAGTCCATTTTAAGTTTCTTGATACCATCCATGATAATATCACGAGTTATAATGAGAAAAGCAATGGAGGCAGCGGGAAGATTCTGGATATGACCAAACTCTTTCAGCGAGGGCACAAAGTTGCCTGATGAAAAGGCAACAACTAGAGGATCCATTGTACCACATTGTAGATGGATAATTATCAATGGATGGATTATATTATGCAAGTTATCGCGAACATTATCAAGGTATTCCTTGTATAAAGATGCTGATAACGCTAAAAAGCTGTCATGACAATAAACGAAATCACAATAAGCAGACGTGCTTCTACAGCGTAAGTAGGTTTTCCATAACATATTTTTTTATTCTTACGGCTCCGAAGTTCTCTAGTATATCACGGGGGAGAATGAGAGGATGATCTGGACCGTTTAGTGGTACACACGAATTAAACAGATCATAAATCCTATCATAAAACACGGAAACACAATCGTCGATATCGCTATCATAAAAAAGGGATCGGAAATCGATTGAGAGGATCCTGCTTGAAAGATCAGAGAACCGTTAACGTGTCATTATCAAGTCGGGCCCTACATGTAGCACTTCCTCTACAATAGTGTCACAACTCAAAAAAGATATTTTTGGGAAAGTCGTTTGAAATTGAGGTTAGTCATTACGTAAATGCTTTATGTTAATCATTTTTATACTTATTGCTTAATTTCTGATGGTGCTATAGCTGTTCTATTGTTATTGAATGGTTGTGAGGAAATCAACGCCGCCGTAAACACGAAATTCTTGATTTATGACAGTTATGTACAGGGGATATGTACATTTTCAAATTAGAACGTTTTAAGTCTACCATCCTATCCCAGCTCGAGTGTTTCTCCTTAAAATATCTTTGTCATCGTGAAGAATATTTTATTTTTATGGTCCACAAAATCTACCTAAGGCAAAATTGTGAATGCATTGTTACGTGTGTCGTTTCTAGATTATCCAGGTGCAGAACAAATTGATAGTTGTCGAGCAATTACATCTCTGCTATTCTGGCTGATTTAATGGCATATTATATGCTTGCTACTCCACATCTTAGCATATTTATTCAAAATCGCTAAACAATAAAAACACGTGAATGCAAAATTAAATTTCAATTTCGAATTACTAACAAAGTGGAACTGTGCAATAATCCACAGTAAACAAACTGGTGTGTTTCATGATGAAGCAATATTGCATTGTTCGGATTTCGTGCAATTTTCCTTAATTTTTCCCGCCTAGAGATCATACAAAAAGTAGTCAAATTAAAGAAAAACAATGAGAGATCCATATCGAGAGGCAATAAATTTTCGCCAATACTTTTCGCTTAGTGGCATTAACCCAGCCGGCGATGATAAGAGGACCGGAGTTATGTATTTGCTTGCGCCTGCGCATTGCACAATAATTACATTGTCTCAAAGGCGAGCACTCGGCGCTCCGCGGGCATATGGTGCACCAAATTTAGAGTGTAGCTGGGAGCTGCAAGCCGTAATGATAGCACTTGTGAAGGAACATATTATGCATATGCATGGATAAATAAAAGCGATGTGAAGTCTTTGGAGCGGCAGCATCTATGTCTATTGGCAACTGTAAATGATTTCATTTCCCGCTTTCACCATTCGCTCCTACTCTGGATTTATCTTTCCAGGTGTTGCTTGAAAAAATAATTGAAGAAGTAAAGAAGCCGTCTTGACTCTTCGTTTAGCGGATAATGTCCAAATGGAGTTCTTCTGAATTGAAGGAGGTGTAGAGGTGCCTCCGATCTGAACCCGCACTAGATAAAAATATACAGTAAGACTCTGGTTAGGACAACTATCTTCCTAATATATCCAAAACGTATCGGGCGAATTGAACGGTCTGACGCGATTTAAGAAGGAAGCCAGCAACAGCCGTAGGCAAGATCTGAAGCTGTTTAGTAAGATCTTCGTTCACATAATGTCATACCTTTAAGGTAAACGCACAGTTTTTACCTGTCGCATGATTGTCATTGCGGGCAGAAATGATGTTGGTCTCGGCGCTTTTGTTGGGCTAAAGACGAGATAAATGCGCACCAAAACATGAGCAACGACGATGCTGACGTATAGATCTCAATAAGGGAGGCTTGTTTGTAACTGCCTTGAATGCTGCGACTGCTCATTTAATGTGATGTGCAACTATCTTACGACAGAGAAGATGCTTGCTAGCATTAGGGAACATTGTAGTTGCTCCCAAGGGATCACTTAGTGTCAGTGAGAAAAATCTTTCTCTTCCGCATTTCAATTGTTACTCAATTTTCACCCAACTTGGGTTATGTGAAAATATAGCGGTAATATCCGTTTAAGACGTTGTATAATACAAGAACTGGTACAAATCACTATTCCATTCTAGCGTCCTAACGATATGATTTAATTTGAGTCTGAACAAATTGATTGGCATTAAACTCCTACCTGGATCAGTTTTGATTAAAGTTCTTATTCAGAAATATCAACATCTTTATCGTTTTACAAGCTATAAAATCCCAAACTTAAGAGCCGAAGAAAGCTATAAAAATAAACAAAAGTAGAATAATACTCGCCCACACATTTGAATAAGTCCAAACCCTTTTTATTCGAAGGAGGTGAACTTGACAGGTAAAGATCATCGAGATATTCGTTGAATCTATTAATAACGAAGATACACAGAAAACCACTTAAACAGCATCACTTACAAAGCCTTGCGTAATCCAGTCATGACCACGAGTACAATTGAAAATGAAAATTACACCAAATGGGAGGAGAGTGTGGACTTGAGCCCGATACTTGAGTAAGACAATCGAAAAGTGATGAAGTAATTCCGATTGGAGGAGCCAAGGGCAATTCTGATTTTCGAGGGCAGTCTGCATATCATTCAAAGCGAAGAAAAACAGAAATTAGATCCCGACCGAAACAATAACGCCACAATAAGCGAAAGTATCTTCCCAGATTAGATTAGAGGTCGCCTGCAGGAAATATTGTAGTACAGATGCATAGATCCATTCTTTGTGAGACTCCATTGTGGGTGCCGTCGCCAGACACTATTCACCTAAGCTGATAAATTATTGATGAGATAACAATTGCAGGTTAATTTGCTTTTACAATTCATTTCCCCTCATCGTGGTCTTTTATGATAATCTTTGATGATTCAAACGCTCATAAATTTTCAGTTACTAAATCCTGATTACAGTTTTTGTTTAGAAGGAATGCTTTAGTGGCTGCAATGATGGTTAAATTTATTCAGATGTTTGTAGGTGGAATCCCGCTAGATTTCTTCTATTCTAGGGCTTAACCAGTAATTTAGATGTCGCCGCGATTTATATTGGATTATTGACTCTTGTCTAGCAATGATTTACTCTGACCACTAATTGGTAGTTATCGGGCTTAATGAAGACTATTGGGATTTTATAAAAATTTATTGCGCATCTGTTCGAAGTTGTTTTAAAGCTGGAATATTATACTGGACTTGTTTCAGGTGTCTCGTAAGCAGAGCTGTAAAGTTTTTAAATACATTTGGACTGGAATACAAAATGAGTAATGGACTTGAACACTCTCAATTATCAGTACATGAATTTTACTTGGACATGTTCAGATTGCTTATCCTGCGTATTTTAGAATTTCCTTTGAATACACTATTGCATTTAAAGAAATTAATCTATCTTTTCTATCTCTACATATTATAAAAAGCAACTTATGTTTGTATGTCTGTCTTTCCGTTAGTAGTCCAGTCAAAATGGACATTAAGCCTAGACAGAACTCCCACAGAGCTAAAAATTACACAGATAGAATCATCGTTCGCAAACTGCAAACTTGGAATTCTCACTAATATGCACTGTTTTCCACACCAAGGTGGTAGAGTACTTGGCGAATTTTTGTTACGTGGTATCCCTTGTAGGTATCATATAATCCACGGTCTATGTAGGTAGACGATCAAAAAGAGATTGTGAAAGTGATTATGAAAAAATATAAAATGTTCATTGATTTGGAGAAAACGGTATTGTCAATCTTCGGATTAAATATATTTAGCCACATATTCTTCTTCTTCCTCTGACTGCTGGATTTCTACATATTGCTCTAAGAAATCAGCCGGATCTGGTAATTCGTCATTGATGTCATAACAATCATCATCAGTTCAATTGGGTGTCACCGTGGCAATTGCCACATACTGCAGACCAGAATAAGCCAACTTTTTTGCATCCATAGTTGAAATTGCAACTCTTGGTGCAATTGCAAAAAGCCATATTGAGTAGTATTTCTAGAGCAGGTGGAAGAATGGTTTGAATTGACTCCAGATCGTCGTTAATCCTTAACCATCGCCAGTCTTCAGGATCTGGCTTATTACCTAGCCATGCCTGAACTTGATAATAGATTTGGTATAAATATTGATGAGCAGCAGCAGATGTTGGAAGGAGACAGGATAATTGTACGACTTTATTGTGTAGTGTACTGATCAGGAAAGCAAAACGAGCCTCGTGGGAGAGCTTCTGTAATAAAATCGAAAGCACCTCCGAAGCGAGTCACTTGCGGAAAATCCTTTCAACTACGCCCATCACCCCAAGCCTCTTGACCAAAAGTGATGGTAGTTGGACTTCATCCAGTTTTAAGTCGCTGCAGTTACTAGTCAACACGCACTTTCCGGGGTGCTCAGCAACGAGTGTTGCTGAGTTGCCGGTTACTCCGAGCGGCCATGAACTGGTCCACAAGATCCTTGACAAGAGAAAACAGAAATGGGCGGTACGAAGTTTCAAGCCCTATTAGTCACTGGGATTAGATGGCAACATCCCAGCTGAACTACAATTAGCATCCGAGATACTGAATCCGTGGCTAATGGTCATTTATGAGGCCTGCTTAAACTCACCTATATTCCATCCTCATGGACGAAGGTGAAGGTGGTCTTTGTTCCTAAAAGAGGAAAAGCCTCACACTACAAGCCCAACGATTTTAGGCCCGTTAGCCTCTCCTCTTTCCTACTCAAAGCACTGAAGCGACACTTGCTGTCTCTCTCGCAACATGCTTACACTAAAAGTAAGTCCGTAGAGATAGCCCCCACCACATTCATAGAGCATTCGCTACTGCAGAAAGAATACTCACTTGTAGCCTTCCTCGATATTGAGGGTGCTTTTAACAATATCAGGTCAGAGACTTCATGCTAAAGAGCAGGATCACCGTCTCAAGTTTGGGAGGATCTAATATCCAAAGAGTGGTCACTAGAGGTACCCCTCAGAGAGGAATCCTTTCGCCACTCTAATGGAACATAACTCTGGATGAGTTAGTCATAGACCTGGAGCTGTCTGGTCACAAGGTTGTCGCCTACGCCGATGATATTGCCCTGACATGTTCAAAAAAGCACCCAAACACACTGGCTGAAGTGTTACAACACGCCCTCTCCAAGATATTATCATGGAGTGAACGGTATGGTCTGGGCGTAAACCCGAACAAAACAGATTTAATACTCTTCTGTCAGAGATATAAAGCACCTCCTATGAATTGCCCTATACTAGACTGGGTTAGGCTGAAACTGTGTAATCAGGTTAAATATCTAGGGAAGTGTTCCATATTTCCTTAGATAGAAACCCCGTTCTGTTCGGCACGAAATTTAGACAAATATTCATTGAACGAAAGGAGAAGGGCACTCCAACACGGTAAACTTGAAAACAGACTACTTTTGATCTACGCAATCAATAAATCAGTCAAATTGTTTACCAGCCTCGATGCTAGAAAATAATAGTCTTAAAATTCCACAAGATTGCTAGTGGTTGAGTTGCGTTTGATAAAATCATGTTGGAGGCACCCTAAAGCAATTGCAGACAATTTGGTAATTGGTCTGTAATTGGAGATATCGCCCGTCTTACCTAATTATTTATTCAAGATTCATCGAAGGGCTGATTACTTAACAAAACCGTAATTTGTGCGATGCTGCGGAATTTTAAGAAAATCTCGATTTATCAAGGAGCCACTCGGAGTCAACATTACCTTGAAGACATTCAAAAGCGAAAAGCGAAAAAGAGAGTCTAGTTTTATGAGCCTAAGCCTACCTGAGTACGGCGGCAGAATAAGAGGGTCGCTCCAAGGAAGCCCACGAACAAAACGGCGCTGGACTGCCTCTACCCGGTCAATTGAGTCACGATAAAATAGTGACCAAATCCAACTAGCGTACTCCAGAATAGGCCTGAAGAAGGTGCAGTAGAGAAGCCTGGTGATGTAAGGGTCGTCAAATTCCTTTGCCCATCTTTTTATAGAACCCAATGTAGATCAATGTGATCGTCAAACGTAAAACGACTGTTCAACCAGACACCCAAGTCCTTGGTCCTATTAATTTTTTACAGAACACAGCCATGAATGGTGTAGTTGAATTCGAGAGGATTCTTTCTACGAGTAAAAGACATAGACGTACACTTACTAATATTGAGGGGAAGATAGTTGACAGAACACCAGTTGTAGAAAGTGTCTAAGTCAGAATTTAAAAGTTCACAGTCTCGAATAGAGGACACAACACGGAAAATTTTGGCATCGTCAGCATAACAAAAAATTTTTGAATATTTTCGGAATAAAGATACATCATTGATGTAAATAATAAGTAAAATCGGGCCCAGATGACTTCCCTGAGGTACGCTAGAGGAATTAAATCTAAACTTGGATAGTGATCCACGGTATGGAAACCCGAGGGCAGTCAACTTGTGAATCAAAATTTGGTGGCTTATTCTGTCAAATGCCTTGCTAAAATCTAGCAAGCCACTTGCTTTTCAGCCTCAATTTTGGATAAGCAGAAATTTGAGAATTCCAGAAGGTTAGTCGCAGTAACCTACCTTTCATGAAGCCATGCTGGAAAGTTCCAAGAAAACGTTTGCAATGAAAGTGTAGTGTATCGCAAACTAATGCCTCAAAAATCTTAACAATACAATACAAGTTTGCAAAGGGTCTGTAATTGGAAATATCACACCTCTTGCCTGGAAAGACTCCACAAGAAGTAGATAAATTAAATAAATAACAAAGAACAGAAACCAAGGAAGAAGAACAGTTCATATAAAGGGAAATAGGAATACCATCAGGACCGCACGAAAAACTATCTGCCATATTATTGATGTGTTTCGCGACTGTTTCGTCATCAAATGTAAGATCTTTCATTTCAAGTGAAGAAGGAGGAAATAATTTCAAGTAGCTAAAATCTTTAGAGCTAGTATCGCAGGTGTCACAAGGAAAAGCTGTCTTAAAAAGGTCGCTGAAAAGGTTCGCAATCGTCAAGGGATCACTACTCTCAGTGTCACCTAGTTTTAATAAAGTAGGGTAGCCGTCGGTGCTACACTTAGTTTGGAGTTAACAAATCTCCAAAACTGCTTAGGCTGACCTCATTTTGTTAATGTAATTATGACATGAGGCATGAATTTCGGAATTGAACTCATCGCGCAATTGTGAGTAGATATAAAAATCCGAGGCGCTCCTTGATGAGCAGAAGTGCTTCCAGGCTTTATTTTTTAAGTTTTCAAGATGCTTCAGCGAGCTATTGAGCCAAGGCGGACTAGAGAAAGATGAAAACGAAGGAGAAACTGGAACATAATGCAAGAAACAAGTAAATAAATTGTCATAAAAAGCACTTACCGCCACATCAATGTTCCGCTCATAAAAAACATTAGACCAATTACAATTTAATAAAAAATTATTCAACACAGAAAAGTCAGCCTTTTTAAAATTAAAAGAGATGTCGTCGAAGACCAAAGCAATTTGAAGCGCAGGATGATGAGACGTCTCAGGAACCGGGCAATGCCTGACCAGGGTGCTGCATAGGTCAGTGCTGAACACCAAATCCAAAAATCTACCGGAATCATTAGCGATGCTGGAGCACTGTACAAGCCCGGAAGATGAAACATAGAGAACTCTGCGATGCAGGCGATTGGGAAGAAAAAATGTTGGGAGAAGGAAAAATTTTGGGTGACTTTCACAATTTAGGAAAATACCGCAAGACATGGACGAAGTTAATAAAGAAACAAGGACGGCAGCAAGAGACTGACTGAATACTTTAAGGCAGACACAGAAAAACCATCGGAACCGGACGAAAAGCTATTGAACATTTCATAATGCAATTCATAATCAAAGTATCGCCTAAAAACAGATCCCTAATCGATAAGGAAGTCGAAGAATAGTTCGTCAAATGTTCAAATTCACCTAAACTAATATCACAGCTATTTTTCGAAAAGGCGGCTCCAAAGAAACTGGTCAAAGGATTGCCAGTGCTCTGGTCACCCAACCTCATTATAGCGTTATAGAACTTTCGGGGATTAACACAGATGGACCCTCCAACCTCAGTAAGATATTCAGGATAGGTAAGCTCCGAGAGATAGACAAAACCTCCTTCAAGCCTTATTTTTAACATGTTTTAGAGACGTGTTAAACAAAGGTCGGAAATAGTTAGAGGTCCTAGATGGAGATACGGGATCAGAACAGGTAATCATAAAATCGTAAAATAACTTCACTGCGCTGTCAATATCACGCTCATGAAAAAAGCAGTCCCCGAGGGATCGGTCGTAATAATAGTGATCTAAATTTAAAGGCAAATTTATATAAAGTTTAGAACAGAAAAGAGCATGAAGAGCGGGATGAAATTCGACTCAGGTAGAACATAAACGGTCATAACATATATTATCCTAATGAAACAGTAAGAGGAGGCAGACATATTCCAGCGCCTCAGCTCCAGGAATCTCTATTAAAGAGTACGAGAAGTCACCGTGCAGCGTCTCCGCCATCGTCAAAACAAGATAAATAGTGATGTCGACGGAAAACCTGGCGGTATCACAAACTTTAACAATTATCAAAAGAAAAAAAAAAGAATCATCACAATCAATTCATAATTGGCGGAATGGTCGCGTAACAAACATACAAAAAAACATACAGTCGAATTGAGAACCTCCTCGTTTTTTGAAATCGGTTAAAAATAAGAAACTTTCTTTTCTCATCAATGAGTACTATTCTGTAGCCCAATGTCATGACCTTCATAAAATAATCGGAGGTCTTCCAAGAAGGGAGTGTTATAAGGTTGCCTGTTAACACCTTTGTTATTCTTGACTGCTATAAATGAGTACATAGTGTATTTTTATCTGTTCCTTTAATGGTTTGAAGATAAACTTCGTCTGTTACAACAAGTCTGCTTACATAGTTTTGTACATAGTTTTCGTATGCACGTTACAATTTGAGAACTTAAGTTTAAGATTATTTAATTTTTAAAGTACATAACAGAGTAGTTTTGGGTGAGTTTGAAACGTGCATATCTTACACGCTTCAATAAATAAACCAAGAATTCTGCAGTTTGCCATCTTTGTTCTTGTTAATTTATTTCGAAGGCTGTATATAACTTCAATAAGATTCAATATTTTGAAGTAGAAAAATAAACAATTTGAAAAATCCTCAGGTGGGCAAATGTAAAATGCATGGCCTTGTGTAGGTTCATTAATGAAAACGACTGTGCTTATTGAGATTCAGGCCAATCTGAATGGAACCGCACCTTGCTCGTAATTCGCGGTTTTTTATTTGAAAATAATATGACCAGACAGACAAGATTACTTGTATGTAGTATGCGGTAAAAACACCTTCTTGATCGTTCCTGTTATCAGCATTGGCTTAACAAAACAGCAGGATACAAGCAATTCTGGGCGTTGATTTCTATTAATTTCGCCTAAGGTAATACGCATGTCAGATTATTGCAACCTGCCAGTCGTGCTTAAATTTTAATAGCTAAGGTTAAAGTTCAAATCACGCCAGATAACAACAGCCCCGCCCACAATACTGATTGCAATTACACCATTTACACATTGAGGCAATCTGTAGAAAACAGCGAGTGCAAAACTTGCCATCAATTTATGTTATAAAAGTCGAGGACAGCATTTCAAAATATAAGTCTTGACAGGTACCGAAGCGATCTGTTTGTGGTTTATCCCACTCCTCAACACTTCGCCAATATGCATAGGCATGGACATCTCGCGTCTTCAGGCCTATAATTACTGGATCATTTAATTATAAAAATTATCACGAAATAAGTAATGCGTCGAGACGACGGACAGAGCAACAACGAGAGCATAACTAAAACGGACATCACCAGCATGTGATAACGATCGCGCAAGTTTAACTCGAGTGATGGTCGATAGTACGCGAAAAAAGTGAGTTTCACGCCGACTTCAATTATTTATAAAATGCAAATGTGGAAATCGCGGTGCGGTTACATGTCAGATAGGCAAAAAGTTGCAGGTATAATTGCAAAGAATGCACCGTAGAAGTCACAGTCATTCATATGCAGAAATATAAGAAATGTCCGCGCGTTCGTGTAATTAAATGATTCGATACGAGAAGCTGAATGCATTTGTATATCTGCGGAATAAATCTGCAGGTGAGACAATGTCGTACACAACAAGATCACCTTTTGCGTACGGCAATCTAAGACCACATCTACACTGTGAGCCTGAATCTGAACCCACTGCCTGGGGAGTAAATGCCCAGATATTAACTCCGATGGTCGTGAATTGGAACTGATCGTGAGATGGATGATAATCGAGAAAATTTTCCCATGATTATCGATTCGTTTACAAAATTGACACAAAGATGCACGGCGAAGGAGACTAAGGCTGCGTGTTAGATTCGAACTTATAATTGAAGTCATGTTGCAGATGCCGGAAAGATTCGACAAGAAATGCTTCCAGGTAGCAAGACTTCGCTGAAGGATGCTCAGTTTTTAATAAATTTTATATTATGGAAATATGAGCAGCATGGGGCAGGTTTGATGATATTTCAGAAGTGAGCGACAGCGATTAAACATTGAGGCGAAATATTGATTATAAAAACAAACTTTGGCATTTCGTTTCGATCTTATAAATATTCATGGAGCTCTTTAAAACTAGAGCCAACCGGTAACATCAAAGATGGTGATGCATGGTTCAGGTATGTAGCAGTAATCAGAAAGCAAATAAATAAAATTAATGTCGAAAAATTGAACAAGAAAACACCTTAAGAGTGCTTAGAAAATGAAATGTTAATCATAAACTATCTTTTCTTTGTTACAATGTTACTAAAGCGTTATTGAATCTTTGCTTTTATCAATTGATTTATTCAAATGGCATTTTATCAAAATCAATGGATTATTTATGGAATAATGTGACATATTGACATATTGGATATTTAAAAGGCATTCATATGTATATGCTCAAGATAATGGACAGGAAATACTATTTATTTTACTGAAAATGCTGCTCTCAAATAGCATTTTGCTCATTTTAGTGTTCCGGACCTGAAGAGTAAAAAAAAACCGGAAACATTACTCAGAAACGATTTTCTCAAAAACGACGTGCCTTATGAATTTAAATTTTGAATGATGAAATGATAATAATGTCAAATATTTTTTTTTTATTGGGGGAAGTTGGGTCCCCTAAAAAAATCTTTTTCTGTTTTGTATCAGGTGGTATATCATTAATTTTTGTCAATTGTTTATAAAGATATAGCTCAAAATGTGCGAAAAACAGCGTTCCTTCTGATCTTCTACGTTTCCAATGCTAAAATTTCGATATTATCAATGTTAATAGACATTGTGACAGAAATTTTGTCGACGAAACTATTAACAGGATCGATAGTGACAAATATAAAGGTATTAATAAAAGGAAGAAATAAAGTAAGGTATTGAGCTTAACCCTGAAGTACACCGGCATTTCTTTCAGAGGGATAAAATGTAACTTCTCTATTATTAGATGAATTAATTGACGTGACTAAAAACTTTTTATCCATTTTAAGATTTGAGGGTGCAGAGTATTATGTCAGACTCTATTAAAAGCTTTCAAGAGCGACAATTTGAAACTCTCTAAAGTTTTGAAGACAATGACTTTAACGCAGTGATGTCTAAACCAGTGATGGGTATTATTCGAATAAATTTTCAATCAAATAACGATTTTTTTAAATAATCGAATAAAAAATTATTCGAATACATTTTTATTCGACTTTCAATTTATTTTAAGTTGTTCGCAAATTATTATTTGTTATTATCCTTAATCCAATTTTAATTAATTATTTGTTATTCGATCGTTCGTTATTCGATAATCAAATAATTATTCGTTATTTGATGAATTGTCGGCAAATAATTATTTGTTATTTGGTGCGTTTTATTCGAATTTCTAATAATTCTTTGTTATTCGATCGTGCGTTATTCGATAATCAAATAATTATTCGTTATTTGATTACTTATTCGCAAATAATTATCTGTTATTTGGTGCTTTTTATTCGAATTTCAAATAATTATTTGTTGTAATTATTCGATAGTTCATGTCTCCTTATGAAATAATTATTTGTTGTTGGTTTCCATTAGTTCAATTTCAAAAAATTATTTCTTGGTACACGCATTTCATATCACAAGGTGTCTCGTACTTAGGAAATTAAAACTGCCTTGTTATGTTTCGATATTTACAGTAAAGATTTTAGTAAATGATACCATAAAACAAATAAGTATTCCATAAAGAGACATCAACTATCGAATAATTACTTGATAATCGAATAACAAATAATTATTTGAAATTCGAATAAAAAGCACCAAGTAACAGATAATTATTTGCGAATAAGTCATCAAATAACGAAAAATTATTTGATTATCGAATAATGCACGATCGAATAACAAATAATTATTTGAAATTCGAATAAAAAGCACCAAATAACAAATAATTATTTGCGAATAATCCTCCAAATAACAAATAATTTTTGTAATCAAATAAATTTTTATTCAATTTTTCAATTTATTTGAGCTTTTAGCTTTTATCTTTATTCGAATAAAAAATGCCCATCTCTGGTCTAAACATATGCTCTCAATCAAGTGAGCTTTTAAGCTTTGACTTTATTCGGTTTGCTGTTTTTGCATTTTTTATCGTTAAAACATACCGAAGATAAAAAAAGCTTCACTTTTAAGTAGTTTTGTAAGCAATTATACAATATCTTAAAATATACAACCTTTTCCAAATATTTTAAGATTCTAAGTTAAACAAATAGTTCGAAATGTTTATAAAGCTTTTAAGCATTCCTCACATAAAGGAGTGTGAGTCTGACCGTTTAATCAGTCTCCGGTTAAGTGACCAGCGGGAAAACCGTATCGTAAGAGTTCATTGAAAAAACATTCGAAAGGACCGAAATAAGTAAAATTGGTTTGTAGTAAGACAGTTAGCATAACTATCCTTTTTTATGTATCGACTGAACAGGAAAAAGTTTCCATAGAGCAGGAAGCAATCCCATTGAATATTACATGTAAAATGCTTGTGCAGAGGTTTAGCTAATACACATGCGCATCATTTCAGTACAAGGTGTGAGAAACCGTCAGGTCCAGTAACTTTGGACGCATCAAATTTACAATTATAATTATAGAATTAACCCTTCAAACTGAGAAGGCGCATTGCTCAGGCGGAAGCCTAGAATCAGTTGACCTTTTCGCCAGAATATAACAATCTATCGAGACAAATGAGGCTCCCACACCAACATGTAAAAAAAGAGAAAAAAACATTAGTAAATGAAAACTAAAACACGCCCACACACAGCAATCAGGTGTGCATGGACAACAGAGAACGCTTCAGCAAATCCTTAGCAAGAGTCAGATCAAAAACAGGCCACATATTCACAGCTCTACACATGTGATTTATAGGCTCATGCATACCACAGTTAAACCGAGAATGAACAACATGCAGTAAAGGCAATCTCCTTAAGCTATACGGGGTATACCTATAAGAAACCGTACCTGCGAGACGGCGAGAATCTATGTTGGAGTTTAAAAGCTGGTGACTAAAGACTAGGTCAGCAACTCTAAGTCGTTCTTCCAAGACGCGCATATTAGGCAACCGGAGGCGATCCACATAAGGAGGAAGCCTGAGTGGATCATTCCACGGAAGGTCTCTTAGAGCAAACCTAACAAAGTTCCGATTCAATGCGTCTGGAATGAGCAGCATACCAGTGAGACCAAACCTGAAATGCATACTCGAGAATTGGCCTGACCAAAGAGAAGAATAAGTAAATTAAGGTTTTCCGATCAGAAAATTCCCTTGAATGCAGGAAGAATGTGTCTAACGCATGAGAAAATCTTCATATCGCCTGCGTAGATTAAAACTTTGGAGTGCTTAATCAGAGGTACAATGTCGTCAATGGGAAGAATAAACAGCAACGGCCCCAGATGGCTGCCCTGCCGTACGACAGATGAAGCCCTACCGACTCTGGATAAAGTATTACGGAAAGATACTCGGTATTTCCTATCTTTTAAGTAAGAGCAGATCCAGTCGAACAATATAGGTGGAAAACCCAACATTTCACATTTAAGCATAATCACAGAGTGAGGGAGTTTCTCAAATGCCTTGCTAAAGTCTGTGTAGACACAGTCAGTCTGAAGACCTTGTTAGAAGGCAGAGATAATGTGGGATGTAAATTCAAGCAGATTAGTTATCGTCGATCTACCAGGCAGGGAGCCATGTTGATTACACGAGATTAACGCTCTACATTGTCCAACAAGCAGTGAATATATAACAGATTCGAACAACTTGGGTATTCAGGAAAGCTTCGCGACTGGCCTATAATTTTTTATAAAGTTTTTATGCCCCTTTTTATAAACAGGAATTATAAAGGAGCTCTTCCATAACATAGGAAATCTACCGGCCTGAAGAGATTTGTTGAAGATGAGTTCTAGTGGAGTGATACCTTCCTTGATACCATACATGATAATATCACGAGTTATAATTGGCAATGCAATGAAGGCAGCGGGATGATCCTGGATATGACCAAACTCTTCCAGGGAAGGTACAAAATTGCCTGATGTAAAGGCAAAAACAACGCAAAATTATCGGCTATATCGGGCGCGCTGCAACTAAAGGATCCATTGTACCACATTGTAGATAGATAATTATCAGTTTCCTTCTTCATATTTACAAATTTAAAAAAGGTACGAGGATCATTATGCAAGCTATCGGGAACATTATCATAATCCCTGTATAAGATGATGATAACGCTAAAAAGCTGTCATGACAATAAAGGAAATCACAATAAGCTGAGTGCTTCTACAGCGTAAGTGGGTTTTCCATAACCTATTTTTTATTCTTAAGGCTCTGTAGTGATCTAGTATACTACGGGGGAGAATTACAAGATGATCTCGACCGTTTTAGTGGTACACATGAATTAAACAGATCATAAATCCTATCATAAAACACGGAAACACAATCATCGATATCGCTATCATAAAAACGAGATGGGAAATCTATTGAAAGGATCCTGTTTGAAAGATCAGAGAAGTCGGCCCTTTTAAAATCAAGAACGTACTAATATACGTTCGGGTCAGCAATATTAGAACCGTCGTAGCAAAACGAGATGAAAATGTACGGATGTAAACTGTCGATAGCGAACAATTTACGAGAAGTCGGTTCGACTATAGTATTACTCGAATCAGAAGAAAAGATAAGATCTAACTTTCTTCCCATAGAATTCTTTTTAAATCACTCATTTGGTGTAAACCAGAGGAGGAGATGGCGTCAAGAAAATAGGAGTCTTTAGCAGTAAGACAATTTAAGGGAAGGCAGTCTTCGTCATCAGCGTTAAATACCCACGCTGGGTAAGTCAAAGTCACCAAGAAAGATGATTTCGTCCTCTGGGTTTGTCATATTATTAATAAAACTTAGGCTATAAATTAAAATATCGTAAAGACTTCGACCATCTGCATCAGCATAGTTTGTTAGTTTGGAGGGATATAACAACATAGCAGGAAAATGTGAATCTTCCGCAGAGATATCTTAAGTGCTAAGAGCTCGATTGTGAGCGTGTCGGAAAAAGCAGGTATATCAACCAAGCCGCAATCTAAATGCGATTTGCATGCAACCAACGCCTCCACAAGCCATGGAATCAGAGTATCTATCCTTATGAAAAATGTGATAGAACTCGTCAAGAATTTCTGCACCGCTACCACTATAAAGCCAGGTTTCGATCAGAGCGATGACGTCGTAACACCTTTAGTTGACCATTACTCGAGCAATTATCTTTCGTTTCTTCGGGCAAAACCGCGAGCGAGACCGCTAGTGTTAAGATACTCACCCTTTCACGCCCGACAGCACGCCCACCAAACCGTAAAATCCACTACAACGACTTACGACTTAGTATTAAAACTGGAGGGAGTGGGAACTGCAATTGCAGCCTTCCTGGACATAGAAGGGGCTTTGGATAATACATCATTTGATGTGATCACTCAGTCCCTAAGAAGGGACTTTCTGCCAATGGATAAATGCGTTACTCAGAGGAACACGGCGAGTTTGACTGAACCGACCTCCCTGGGTACTGCGCTGTCCTTCAAAGATCAGGTGAAGTACTTGGGAGTGATCTTGGTGGCACAGTGCAAAACTTACTGTAGTTAAGATTAAGTTCAGCAGACTGCAAAGTATGGCCTGCCTATGTTGAACCGGAGCCATGCGTACACCTTGCCGATGGTTGCACTCGAAACCATGCTAAATATTAAACCTCTCTACATAGAGGTTGAGGGCCTAGCTCTATGTGCAGCCTACAAAGTTAAGGGAGCGGCAAGATTCTCACAACTCCGATCAACCCTAATACGGGTGGAGAGTTGAGAGACCTGGATGTTTCCAGCTGTACGTTCAGAGAGACTAGTATGGTATACAGATGGATCCAAGACTGAATTGGGCGTTGGGGCAGGGGTCTGGAGTAATTCCACTCGATTCAATTTATTACTGAACCTGGAAAAGTACACCACGGTATTATATTTTATTGTTATATTAATGTGTGCTTACGAGAACCTATGAAGAGCTTATAAGAACAAGAGCATCTTCATCTCTCGGACAGCCAAACCGCAATTAAAGCAATTGCTTCAATTACCACCAGATCTAAGCTGATGTGGGAATGCCAAAGGGGCCTTGATGAACTGTGTAGAACTATTTGGTTTGGATACCGGGACATCAGGGCTACACTGGAAATGAAAAGGCAAGTCAAGGGTCCAATAGACCTTTCACAGGGCCAGAGCCGGTCTGTAGAATTCCTTTTTGCACGGCTAAAAGGCTGATAGCAAATCGTGTAACTGATGAGCATGGCTTGTTTTAGGGGTTCACTCACTCAAAGAGTCTTATGCCCTCACCTTCACCGGGCAGATCCAGGGAGCTCCTTATTATTATTATTATTATTAAGGATTGAATCAAGAACTAACCGCATCCTTAGTCTTTGCGACCAATTTAATCTTTTGTGACCTGATCCAGGTTCAGTATTAGGAAGCCCCGTCAATCTTTAGTTCCCTTATCAGACCTAAAAATTTTCAAGGTGTCTAAGCCTGATACGGCCGAGGGCCTCACAGTGACAGAGGATATGTTCCGCTGTCTCTTCCTCTTCTAGACAGAATCGACAGGTGTCATCATCAGCCAGCCCCAACTTTGTTTAGGTGGTAGCCCAGGTGACAGTGACCAGTTAGAAGTCCAGTTATCAGCCTTAAATCTGGTCTGCTGAGTGAGAGCAGCTCCTTCGTTTTCTGTTTTGAGTAGGTTATAAACCTCTTTGCTTGCCTTGACCCTGGGATATTTGCCCAGTGTGAATGCTTGTATTCGTCCTCCCATGACCGGATTCGCATTGCTATTCTCCTTTTCGAGTAGCCACAGAATGGCTCCGGTCCAATAAACTGAGAATCCGCGCCTTTTTTTGCTAGGAAATCCGCATTCTCGTTGCCGTCAATGCCCTCGTTCATTGGTACCCATGCTAGCGTGATGCTGTTGCTCTGGGCCAGTTCTTTAAGAGCAGTGAGACAGTCCCAGACGATTTTAGTCTCAAAGGTGTAGGATCTCAGTGCCTTAAGTGCCGCCTGACTGTCGGACATGATATATATTTTATCACCGCGTATTTCTCTCTTGGTAATTTCACGTGCGCAGATTTCGATAGCATGTATCTCTGCTTGAAAGATGGTTGGTGTAGAACCGAGCGATTTGTACAGCCTTAATCTTGGTCCATAGACTCCAAAGCCCATTCTGTCTTCCATCTTGGATCCGTCCGTGTACCAGACCAGAGATCCCCTTTCAAAGATATGTCTATTATTGAGCCAATAATATAATATTCTCTGCTCTCAAGGATCAGCTTGAATGGTATATCAAAGTTATGCCTCTTCGGCATAATATCCGATATTGAGTTGATCACCGGATCACCCATGAATTCTTTAAGGATTTTCCTATGGCCAGACCAGTCTCCTGCTGAGAGGAGATTGGTGCCATTCAGCCTTGCGCTTGAGACAGCCTCCTTCTTTAAATGCAAATGTAAAGGGAGGAGGTCTAAAAGGGCCTCCATAGCTGCCGTGGGACATGTGCGCATGGCACCAGTAACTCCTAGACATGCTGACCTCTGCAGTTTTAGCAGTGTAAATCGCGCTATCTTTTGTTCTACTTTTGGCCACCACACTAGAGCTGCATAGGTGACCATGGGTCTTATGTTTGTTTCATATGCCCAAAGGGCCATTTTGGGCCTTAGTCCCCAGGTCTTTCCAAAGAGTCTTCTGCAGGACCATAGGGCAGTCATAGCCTTTCCTGTAACCCTATTGAGTTGAGGATTCCATGAGAGTCTTTGATCGAGAACTACTCCTAGATATTTGACCTCACTTGAGAATTCTATCCTTGTTCCCTTAGGTTCCTTTTTCTTGTGAATGGTATAATGGTTGTTTTATTAGAGTTGACTCTAAGCCGTTCCCTAGCACACCAGGATTGTACCATATTCAGAGCATTTTGCAGTCTTACTGATAGGGTTCTATCCTGTTTGCCCTTGATGGTAATGACCAGGTCATCAGCGTAGCCCTGGCAATCGTAGCCAGCATTAGTCATTTTGACCAGGAGATCGTCGATAACAAGGGACCAAAGCAGTGGGGAGAGAACTCCCCCCTGAGGATAGCCTCTAGTGGCCCTTACTGTTACCGACTTGTCCCCCAGCCTTGCTGTGATGTTCCGGTTACTCAGCATTGCTCCAGTCCATCGGACCGTCAGCAGATCAATACCTCTGTCGGCGGCCGCTCCTTCAATGGACGAGAAAGACGTATTGTCAAACGCACCTTCAATATCAAGGAAAGCACAGAGGGCAACGCCCCTACCATTGACAGCATCTTCTAGTTTACCAACCAGATTATGTAGTGCTGTTTTAGTTGATTTGCTTACCTGATAAGCGTGCTGGTTATCATGTAGCGGCGTGTCCTTCAGACAACCGTACCTAATGTGTTGGTCAATGATTTTCTCCATTGACTTGAGAAGGAAGGAGGATAGGCTTATCGGCCGATATGCCTTGAGTTGAGCCGCTGGCCGCCCCCCACTCTTGGGTATAAAAGCTACCCTTACCTCCTTCCATGGATTGGGGATGTAGCTGAGTTGATAGCTAGCCCTAAATATTTTTGTGAGTGTTGGCAACAGTTCATCTAAACCCTGCTGCAAAAGAGCTGGAAAGATGCCGTCACCACCGGGAGATTTGTATGAAGGCTTTAAAGGAGTTAATGGCCCACCTTACTGTCCCGGCTGTGAAGATTTTACCCGAGGTGCTCCTCAATCTGCGTGTTGACCCACCGCGCACATTGAGTAATTGAGTCCCTCTGTTTTCTTCTGGCATTGAACACTCAGCTTGGCTTTATTGAAGAGTTTTCTAGATTTAGCTCTTAGTTTGCTTAGTGTCCTGTTCCACCAAGGCACATCTCTAGCTGCCTCTCTGCACCTAACAGGATTACTATTTTCGTAGCTTTGTACGATCAGGTCTTGTAGCTGTTTTGAGGCCCTTTCAAGGTCCTCCTGGGATTCTAGTGGAGCGTGATCGAGTTCTTGTATGTTCGTCCTGATGTGCTCCCGATAGATGTCCCAGTTGGTTATCTTGGAAACCCTGACCTCTTCCAGCTGCACATGAGGGGCCTCCATATCAAATCTTATATGTTTATGATCTGATAGAGAGGGCTCATCTGACACGTGCCAGTTAGTAATGTTGTTCTCCAAGTTTGGACTGGCTATAGTAAGATCCAGAACTTCTTGGCGAACAATGTTAGTAAAGGTTGCTTTATTACCTTTATTTAATATTTCAATATTGTTTTTAATGAAATAGTCTAGAAGGTACTCACCTCGGCTGTTTATCCCGGTACTTCCCCAGATAGTGTGGTGAGCATTCGCATCACATCCAATGATGAACTTCCTATTGTGCTTTTGGCAGTAGCACAATAGTTGCGTAACTTCCCTTGGAGGTGGTGGTTGGTCCGAGTCTCCAGGGAAATAGGCAGAGGCGATAACAACCCCCTGTTTTCCCCTGTGCGTCGGCACATCCA
The DNA here is from genome assembly GCA_964036015.1 of Leptarthrus brevirostris. Taxonomy (NCBI): domain Eukaryota; kingdom Metazoa; phylum Arthropoda; class Insecta; order Diptera; family Asilidae; genus Leptarthrus; species Leptarthrus brevirostris. The sequence goes on along the minus strand of OZ038371.1, from coordinate 128,956,936 downwards.
CTAAGGCTGCGACCAGATCCCTAGTAATTAGCTCTGGAATTCTTACTATTCCAGAGCTAATTACTTGGGATCTGGTCGCAGCCTTAATCTTTGGCTTGAACATTAAGGCAGCACAAGGAGCTCCGTGCTCGCCATCATAGACTAACTTACCCTGTTTTGATGGAAGTCCCTTTATCAGCCTTCCATGAACCCAAGGTTCTTGTATAAGAGCCACATCTAGCCCCTCCAGCACGAATCTCCTGCTAAGGACGTCAGTGGCAGCCTAAGCATGATGGAGATTGATTTGGAGGAACTTTAGAGTGGCTCTATCTGCTGCCCTTGGCAGAGTCTGACGGGCCTTTACTTTTGGGTACATCGGTCCTTCGGGATTTTGGCCGGCCCGTCGTCCTCTCTTTTATGGGGCAGGGAGCTCCTTACTTACCAGGGAGCTCCTTGCTTACCGGCCACTATCAGCTGAGAAAGCACCTGGTAAAAATAGGCAGAGCCATTGACCCTACCTACAGACTTTGTCTGAAGGGTGCTGAGAAGGGTGTTTTATGTGAATACCCTGCCGTGCCCAGGCAGATTTAATCTATTTGGGAAACTAACCCTGGTACGGAGTGAGCTGAGTGACTGCCAACTGCGGGAACTGATGAACGTCTTCGGAGGGACAGGCTTGTTTTAAGGAGTTGAGAGGGTTAGCACAATAGGCCCTAGTGACCGCAGCGCTTGAGGACCTCACACCTCCAATTCAAACCAACCAACAAACCAAGATATTTTGTACATATATCAAAAATTACGAGGAAAAATTAAAAATAAGATTTATTCGATAATTAAGAATTATTTGTTTAAATAATTATTATGATAAAACAAGTTCTATGAAAAGGCATTCACTATAGTCGGGTACCGTGGTAAAAGCCTATCTGCCGCGAAAATTGTCTGTCGATTCAAGGAATTCTAGAATTCTAAAATGTGCCTAAGTAATATAGCAAACAGCCGATCTATTTGTATTGACATTATGACTAGTACTAGTAAAAACGCAATATCGAAAGTGCTTATGTAAGCCTTCGTATTGACAGGATGACATGAGTACTTTTTCCACGGTATTACTGATTTTGATTGATAAATAATCCAAGAGTGACATTAAGTACATTTAATGTCCTAATGATGCAATATGCTGTCGTGATGCAAGTCCTATTTTTTACTGAATTATATGAAAAAAACTGAACGAAGAAAAACGATCTTAAACAAATTAGCAGCAGATCGCTTTCGATAATGACCTGAATCTGATTTGCTTAAGTAGGCCCTTTGTACAAAAAGTACAACATTTTTTTCAAACGAATTATCGCGTTGTGGTCGTTAATAAAAAAAAGTTGTGGACGCACATTAACTCGATAGTCGATCGTGCAGTAATCATTCCTGGGCGACAAGTCTTCCGTTTCAGTTTCATCGCATATCCGTGTGTTCACAGCTGTTTGTTAGCCAACTTGTCATCGAATCGCAGCCACCTCAACAGCCTTGAACGGCATTGAAACTGATTTGCATTTGAATTATGCGAGCGGGTACCCGCAAAAACAACAAAAAGCCCCAAGCTGGTCTGAAGAGTGTGGATGGACTGCGGTCTCCCCAAGTAGACCACGCATCGTAAAAAATCCACCTCAATTTGGCAGTAAAATAAGCACGCCAAATCTCGGCATTAAAATCGCTGTTTATTTTCAATCTGAAGAGAAAAATAATTTTCGAGGTAGCGTTGCAAAGAGAGAAACAAGCATAACTAATACGGCAGGTAAAGAAAGGCAAAGGTGCTCTGAGTCTGAGGTACTTTGGCTGGTACCAAACCAACCAATATTGGTAGGCTCTCCATCAGTTTGTCGAAGTGGAACCTGTTTGCTCACCTGGGAGCTAAGCAAATATCGTTCACGATTGGAAACGTGAACCGCGGTGACCACTTGAATGATGGAAAGCCAAACAGAAAATCCGGAGTGCTCAGTCTAGTCCGTCCCGTTGACTCGGTCAGGTATCGCGTTCATCGATAGTTGGAATCAATTGCGGATGGAAGATTGCAATCGGATTAGACGTACCGGCACTAATTTCAGGCAGAAGTTTAACTATTATCCGAAAAGATGAATTCAAATACAAAAACTCCGTAGCCTCTAGTGTTACCGCGAAAGTGATTGTGCCACGCAGTGCCAAAAAAAAAAGTGTTAAGAATGGAGTGGTTTATTTGAGTGATATCTGATTGAAAGGAAGTGATTTTTGGTTAAAATTAGGAAAAGCTCTTAAGCTAGTGGAGTGTGAAAATGTGCATGAAATTGATTCTTATCGACGATCCAAAACCAATCTGTGATAGGCTTGAATAAGACGAACCGCACAGCGAACGTTTGCAGACAAATTCCCAGTGTTCGAAAATTGGATTAAATCGGATTATTTTATCGATTAGTCAGGTAGGAAAATAGAGCCACAATCGGCAGAAAAATTCTCTAATCGTATTTCGTTTATTGGATGCATTTAAAATGCGGCGTAAAAGTGGATTTGTGTCAGTTATGAATTACGACAAACGGCTTAGTGTTGAAAGTCTTAAGTTGGCGGCAGTTGCATAACTTTCGTCTTTGGAATTTTTATGAATCTTAAGAAGTTAAGTGGTTGAGTGAAGATTGTCGATTTCTGAGTTATTTTAATCTCTTAATTTTCTGAATATGCCATAATTTATTTATTTTTTAATATTTTTAGTAAACGTTGCCAACAGGCAGATTCCTGAAGTGTTAAATTTGCATTTCTTTATAATATTTCTTCGTGTTATTGCTTCAGTTTATTGTTGTGCACAAATTTAAAGAGGAAACAGTCATTGTAGACAGACATATGTAATATATGGCTTTTCTATCCATTTTTTCAGGGGTAAGGACCTTCGCTTGATTCGATCATTAACATTATCGGCGGTCTCTACGGCCTTGTGATTAAATAGTTTGTGTGGGGTTTAAAATTTATTTTAATCACATCAGTGAAATAATTAAAATATTTGTGAAATTTTAATCCATTACACGTTGTAATATGTAAGACATCAAAAAGAGCGATTTGCGACATAGAACTTTCTTCTTAATCGATTAGTGAGGTCCTCTTGCTAGCTTAATTGAGAAAAATAATTTAACTAGTAGTATGATGGAATACGGCACACTTTTGGAAAACTTGGAAGCGGTTGATGGGAGGGGGGGGGATTGGGAATGCGCATGCATGCCTAAGGATGTGGTAGTATGTTTTAACATAACTTGATGTAGGTGAAAATTAGTAAGAGTATCAAAATACAATGAAAACCCGTTTTTATTATGAACTAGATAATTTACCAGCCTTCATTTCTTCATGTGTCCATCCCCTTTATTTTAACAAGGAAAAACAGGAAACAGGAATGTTTCCAAGTGTATGGAAACTTGTCCAGCCGATACTTAAAAAAGGAGAGGCATGCGACCCCTCTTACTACAGACCAATTGCACTAACCTCGATCATATCTAAAGTTTTTGAATCACTCATCAACTCTCAGTTGTTGAAATATCTAGAAAATAACCATCTTATCAACGATTGCCAGTACGGTTTCCGCACTGGCCGCTCAACCGGAGACTTACTAACGGCTGAAACGGAACGTTGGAATCATTGTCTTCATAATTTTGGTGAGTCTGAAATCGTCGCTCTTGATATTTCAAAGGCTTTTGATAGAGTCTGGCATGCTGCCCTTTTAGCCAAACTTCAAACATTTGGTCTGCACCCTACCCTCGTTAAATGGATAGAGAGCTTTTTGTCAGGCCGTTCAATTCGTGTAGTAGTTGACGGAGTTACATCTGATTCCTACGAAATAAATGCCGGTGTACCTCAGGGTTCAGTTCTTTCACCAACCTTATTTCTTCTTTTTATTAATGATCTCTTATCCCTTACTCTCAATCCTATTCATAGTTTCGCCGACGACAGCACCCTTGATTTCGCGTACTCATGTGATTCTGTTATGGATTCACGTGGAAATGCTACAGAAGCCAATCGGGAACGCATGTTTAGATCATTAAACAACGACATTTCCAAGGTCCTTGCTTGGGGCAGAGCAAATCGTGTTACGTTTAATGCATCCAAAACCCAATGCTGTTTAATGTCCCTTAAAAAACGCCCAGTTCACCCCCAACCCATTTCAGTCGACGGAGTGAATACCCAATTCACCCTCCCTTAACATCTTGGGTATCGAGATATCCATCAATCTTAGCTGGACTGATCATATATTTGCAATCGCTAAAAATGCGATGAAATGTTTGGGTTTTCTACAGGGATGTAAGAAATATTTCACCCCACCTGACTTAGCGCTGACCTACAAGTCCCACATTAGGCCTAGACTTGAATATAATTCCCATATTTGGGCAGGGGCCGGACACACCGCACTGTCCGCGTTAGACAAAGTCCAGCGTAAAGCTGTTAAGCTTATTGGCGATCCCTCAATCTCTGAGGGTCTTGACTCTCTGGAGCATCGACGGAATGTCGGTTGTCTCTCACTCTTCTATCTTTATATCCATGGCCGTTGTTCTAACGAAATTGCTAGCCTGATTCCTTGTAGACTCATGACAACGCGCGATACATAATCAACAAGTCGCTCCCACCCCTATACTCTCCAGGTCAAATTGGGACGTACCGTCAAATTTCGGGAATCTTTTCTAAGCAGAACAACACGAATGTGGAACAGTTTACCACCTTCTGTTTCTCCCTCGTCTTATCAGCTTGAAACTTTCAAACGGGGCGTACATCGACACCTCCTTCACCCAACCTCCTAACCCATTTCCCTCATCCTTAATTCCTTTCCTGCCAAGGCTGTGCTTAAGCATCATATTGCATCCCCTGAGCTTTGGCATCATCATATATTAAAAAAAAAAAAAGCATATTTGATTTTTTTTATCATATGTTCTATGATGCTAAAGCACAGTCTTGTCAGAAATGGGATCAAATTCTCGCTTGAAAGTTTCAGGCTCATAAGATGAGGGACAAACAAAAGATGGTAAACTTTTCCACATTCATCTTGTTCTACTTTGGAAAGTTTTGCGGAATTGAATCATAAATTCAAATTCGACCAGGAGGGTATAGCGGTGGGAGAGATTTCAACATCTTTTATTCATTTTCCTAAAATATAGCAGGATAGCAATTTTATAAGTACAATGACCGTCGAAGTAGCGATAATAGAGTGAGAGACAAACGACATTCCGTAAATAATCTGGAGAGACAATAAGTTTAATAGCCTTTCATTGAACTTTTTCTATAGCGGACAATGCGGTATGTCCGGCCCCTGCCCAAATATGGAAATTATATTCGAGTATAGGCTGGTTGTGGGACTTGTAGATCAGCACCAAGCATGATGGATTAAGGTATATCTTACATGTAGAAAACCAAAGCATTTCTTCTTTTTTTAGCGATGGCAAATACAGGGTTGGAAATAATTATTGCATCACCATGAACATTTCGATTTTTCCTTCAAATATCTTTGGATTTCGTGAATATTTGGTAAATAATATTTTTCCCATATAGGAAATGAAAAGTGCTCTGGATTACAAAAGACTTTTTAGAAATTTTAAGATATAAAACCATTTTTTTATGTTTTTTATATGATATTGCCAAAGCTCAGGGAATGCTCTATGACGCTAAAACACAGCCTTGGCAAGAAAGAAATTTAGGGTGAGCAAAATGGGTTAAGAGGTTGAGTGGAGGAAGTGGAAATGAATGCCTCGTTTGAAAGTTTCGGACTCATAAGATGAGGGAAAAACAGAAGATAGTAAAATGTTCTACAGAAACGGAGTGGGATCAATGAGAAGGTGTCGATGAACGCCTCGTTTGAAAGTTTTAGACTCATAAGATGAGGGAGAAACAGAAGATAGTAAACTGTTCTACAGAGAGGGATTGGGATCAATAGCTGAGTGGCACGACCACCCCGCTATGGTTCCAAGGTTCGATTCTCGGTCTCCCGTGAGCTTTTAAAATAAAATTAAAAAGTGCACTGTGTCTCTGGGCTATTTTCAAGCTCACAGCAATATAAAAACAAGGCATTCAAGTTCCGCTTACCCTAATTTCCTTCCGGCTGAAGCCATGTATCAAAGGGCTGTCCCCTAGGCTTTGGACACGTGCTATAAAAGAAAACAACATTCGCGTTGTTCTGCTTAGAAAAGATTGCCGAAATTTGACGGTATGTACGTCCAAATTTTACCTGGAGAGCAGAGGGATTGGAAAGACTTCAAGCTATTGGACCACGCCTAGTCATGTGTCAAGCAATTTCGTTAGAACATTGAAAGAATGAGAGACCACCGACATTCCGTTAATGCTCCAGAGATTCAATGCTCTCAGAGATTGAGGGATCGCCTTACGCTGAACTTTATCTAATGCGGACAATGCGATGTGCCCAGCTCCTGCCCAGATATGGGAAATATATTTAAGGCTAGGCCTGTTGTGAGACTTGTAGACCAGCAAAAATCAGATAGACTGAAATATTTCTTACATCTCTATAGAAAACCCAAGCATTTGATCGCATTTTTAGTGATTGCAAATTTATGATCAGTTTAGCTAAGGATATTACAATATCCAGATGTTTAGAGAGGGCGAATTGGGTATATTCATTCCGTCGACTGAAATAAATTGTTTTTAAGGGGCATTAAACAGCGTTGAGTTTTGGATGCACTAAACATAACACGGTTTGCTCTGCTCCATTCGAAGATAATAGAAATGTCGTTATATAATCATCCAAAAATGCGTTCCCCGTTAATTCATATAACGTTCCCACGAGAATTTCTCACGGAATCAAAAAAGTAAACAAAGTCAAGAGTGCTTTCGTCGACGAAATTATGCCTAGAATTGCGGGTAAAGAAAAAAGGTCATTAATAATAAGAAGAAGTAAGTTTGGTGAAAGAATTGAACCCTGAGATACACCGGCATTTATTTCATATCCGTCTATTATTACACGGATTGAACGGCCTGAAAAAATCTCCCTATCCATTTTAAGAGGTGAGGGTGCAGACGAAATGCTTCAAGTTTGGCTAAAAAAGTACCAGGTTAAAATTGATCAAAAGCCTTTGAAATATCAAGAGCTACGATTTCCGACTCTCCAAAATTATGGAGACAATGATTTCAACGCTCCGTCAGAGCCGTTAGAAAGTCTCTCGTTGAGCGGCCAGCGAGGAAACCGTAGTGGCAATCGTTAATGAGATGGTTACTTTCTAGATATTTCATCAACTAAGAGATTCAAAGAAGTTAGATAAAACTGAAGTAAATGCAATTGATTTGAAGTTACAGGGGTTGCATGCCTCTCATTTATTAGGGTTCGACTGAACATGAGCAATTTCCCATGTAGATGGAAACACTTCTGTTGAGTATAATAGGTGACAAAGTTTGCACTGAGGTTTAACAAAAGCAAAGGCGTAGCATTTTAAAACCAGGGGCGAGCAACCATCAGGTGCAATAGCTTCGAACACGCCGAGTTTAGGGACGAACAGGTGAAATTGTTTTTTACGGTTTTTGCTAGAGTCCAGAAGGCGTTGATATTCTTTTGATTATAAAATACTTTCCGTCTTATGCTCCGGCAGAAATTGAACTTTGTCCGACTAATCACTGATTTACAAATATTTCGCGCATATCTGTAAGTACGTCTCCATTCCTCTGATGTGCACAATTTAGATGCCTGGAAAGCCGTTTCATTTTTTTTAATGGGTGTGGAATAGTTCTATTGAACTAATTGGTTTTAGTTTTGATATTTTTAAAGTTATGAGAAATAAAGCGATGTATCCCAAACCATAGGATGTCCAAGATATAATCGGGGCTTTTGTTAACGCCTCTCGTAGAGACTGGTATTTCATAGAACCAGACTTGAATGATGAACTCTTGTAGCTCCCTCTTATTGCTGGGTTTTTTCGGTGCGATAGTATTCCCTACCACCTACCGGCCATTTTAAAGGCTATTGTCTACCTGGCCGTTTTAATGTATTCCGTTTCTTGTTTTTAATATTATCATGAAAAAATATTTATATATTTTATGATCAATACAGCTATTAAAATTACAGGCGCAGCAAAATAAAAATTAGTTCCCTTTTTTAGGTTTATATAACCGATTATGAAGTTTTGGGACCTCCTATTTACGAATCTGAACTTGGTTTTTTCTATCACATCAAGATTTTGCACAAAAACAGTCATAACAGCTGCAGTCAAAGTAACAGTTAAACAGAGACGCACCAATTTCAGAGATGATATTTGTATCGGATGAAATTTCCTTAAATTTGAATATTCTAGCTTACATCTATAGACACTTTCATAGATTTTTCGTGTAGAATTCGAATCCGGTGGCGAAATTGATAAATATTATTAGATTCCAAAATATTTTTAATACAAAAATGACTCAAAGTGATTATTTTCACACTTTGAGGTTAGGATATCTCAAAATCCTGACGTGTTAAGCAAATTTTACTCCCAGATTCCAATTTAGCGGTCAAATTGACATAGTAGTTCACTAGTATTTCTAAAAAAGGAAAAATATTGTAGGTTTGTGTTTGTATTGACAGCAATATCATTAATAAACAACCAAACTTTTTAGCGCTGTGGCAAGGAGCAGAATCATGTTGAAAAATACAATTTTCGTGTCTTCCAAATTGTTCAAGAATTGTGCGCATAAGTTTTTTTTCCAGTTTGCCAATGTACATCTCCGCATTAACAGTAATTTTTATGTAGTCCAGGCGACTATTCCAAGTGTGGTAATACAGCCCCTGTGAATACTTCACTGTTACAACAAGATACGTGGAGAAAATTCCTCAACACGGCGACGACGAACAAATGTTTTTGTTTTATTTAAATTAAATTAAATTTGAATTGTTTGAGAAAATCACTCTGTCCCATATATATTCCGTCCGCTGCTTCCGCATTCTTGGAGTTAATAAACAATTATGAAACTACAAACCTGTTCCTTATGGTGCGGTTGCTCACTGACACCCCAGAAGATTCCTCCCACTAACTTTTAAAGTCCACAGAAATACACCTAACATTTAGACAATGGCTTCCTGCCGTCTGTCAGTTGGTATCCATATAACATTCAAAAAGCTGAAAGTTTACATTATTTATCTATACATTAAAGCAGTTATGTCAAATATAATTAATTGATAAATAATTTTAGAAAACAAACAAAAGAAAGAAAAAAAAAGACAAAAAATACCAATAAAAACATAAGTACAGTTATAATCCCTATTAGTATCTTAACCATTATACCTATTCCTGTTACTTTTAGCAATTGTATTCGTTTACCAAAATCTATCTGTATCTGTATGCTAATATAATGTATTTGTGCAATATATGCCAGTTTTGTTTACCATTCATCAGAGCAAGGTATTCACACTCATTCAATTCTTTCTTCCCAAACAATTCTATTCTATATTCCTTTAGTATTGGGCAAATCGCAATAAAATGAAATATGTTCTCCGCATCTTCATTATTACACAAGGAGCACATTCCGTAAGTATTCTTCTTGAAAGGCCTTTTAAATCCAAAATCCCTCCTCTGGGCATAAATATCATCTTGATCTTACTAATTTTTATGCCATCTTTAAAATAACTATCGAACCCCATATGTGATAACTTATAATAAGAGTCATGTAGCGTCGATCTGCTTGCCTGCGCTATTAACTCCGCCCACATTGTATCCTGTATTTTTACTAATATTTCATCTTCTTTTACCTTCCAGTATTCACTATAATAATTTTTTATGTCAAATGAGGTATTAACACTCTGTGCAGACCTTATTTGTTCCGGCACCCAAAAACCCTTATTTTTCAAACACAAGCAAAATTTTTAGGTAGCCTATATGATTCATAATTTAAGATTTTAATTATGTAATTGTAGTGCATTCTTAATCTATAGAGGAATATCTTACTGATCCCTGTTTCCAAATGGATCATGTAATTAGGAGTTGTATTTGGTAATTTAATCAGTTTTTTAACGAAAAATCTTAATAGATGTTCCACACTTTCATATTCTACATATCCCCATACTTGGCTTTCATAGCACATTATGGATCTGGTGACTGCCTCAAACACTTTGAACTTATCGGACAAACGTTGTTCCTATTCAGCATCTTGCGCCACGTAATATTAACACTATTTTAAGCCAACGATAACCGATCCTTTAAGTGTCTATGAAAAGTTAAACCCGGTGTCAGGACTACACCTAAATACTTATAACTATTAACCACCTCTATTTCACTTCCATTGAAGATCCACTTCTTATACGCTGCCAGTTTCCCAACTTTCCTAAATATCATTATCTGCGATTTACTCAAATTAACCGTTAGATTTCACCTATTACAGTATCATTCTAACCTCTGTATCATTCGTTGTAGTTTGTATATGTCATCAGCAAGCAGGACAATGTCGTCCGCGTACGTGATTTTGCGTCTCCCATCAACACTCCCTCTTCCAGACATTCCTCTAAATCACTTATGTACAGTGAAAATAACAATGGGCTTGGTAGGTCCCCCTGTCTCACCCCTACGCTCGTTTCAATATACTGCGAGATCTTTTGTCCATTCCATTTTGTTGATCGAGTACCTGCATACAATGCCCTTAAAATATTAACAAATTTCATTGATACTCCAGCATTTAATAGCTTATAGAATAGATCGGATCTATCGACACAGTCAAAAGCGGCTTTAAAATCTACAAAGAATCCGTACACTTTTTTCTTTCACCATCTTCCATTGTAAGTGCACCAGACTACATAAACTGAAAATATTGTGGAGTAATTTTTTCTAAATCCGGCTTGGCATTCTTTAATAATATTGTTTTCCTCTGCCCACTTCGCAAGTCTTTGCTGGAGTACACCTGTAAGCACTTTACAGTCCGCATCCTCAAATTACAAACCTCTATAATTAGCTGGATCATTAATATCTCCTTTTTTAAACAGCGGATATATTATCCTTTTCGTAAACGATTCTGGTACCCTACCCTCTTGAAAGTAGCTGTTATACCTGCTTGCAAGTTAACTTAGATATTCTTCTGTGGCGTTTTTATGAAATTCATTCGGTATTCTATCTAACCCCGGTGCTTTCCCATCCTTAAATTTTCTCAACACAACTTTAATTTCCTCTAAGGTAATAGGTGCATCCAAAGTTTCATTTTGAATATAAGGATCTGCATAGTGTGTACGCCCCACTATAAGGTTGCTTTCGATGTTTTAATACCTAAGATATCTCGGGAGGGTGAATTAGGTATATTCACTACGTCGGTATCGCCTCAAATAGGTTGAGGGTAGACATTAAACAGCAATTACATTTGGACATTTGGACATTAAATAGCACGATTTGCTCTGATCTAAGCGATGATTGTAGAAATGTCGTTGTTTAGTGATGCAAACACAGCAGCGGATTTAACCAAAGGCAAACAAAGGCACCTGTCTAGGGACCACACATCGAAGTGGACCTCAGGCCTCAATTAAGAAAAAAATATGATGAACTTAATTTAGTATTTATTAGTACAATATCCGTGGTCTATAATCTGCCAAGACAAAAGATGAGATGGTTTTCCACAGGCCTCTTATATCTGAGGTATATGGTCCAGGCCCGTTTTACTTCTTAGGTATATATCGATGAAATAAAATTTTACAAGCTGCTTGAAGGAGACTGCGGCACTCATTCGTAAGAAATGTCTTAATATTTTTGATTGCTGATCACTTTTTCGAGGGTTCTCGTTACCGTGGTGGACCCAAGTGAGAAAAAATTACTAATATAAATTCAATGGAGATAGGGCCGTTGGCAAGGAGCACGCGAAAACAACAGCAAAGCATTAGTTTTGCAACTTAACAAATGTGAAATCAAGTCAGAGCAACCAAGTTTCCCTTTGGCGATTTCTTTCTCTTTTCCCTTTTCCGACTCGACCTCCATCGCAAAAACTACGGTCAAAGCGAGCCAATTACCAGGATGCTAAGAAAAGTCAACGACCTTTCCTCCTTTGACTTCCATCTGAGTAAATCATCCCTTCACAAAGCCTTATATCTTGATCCCGCCCATCTTGATCGTCTTTCTTAATTCTTCTTCCTTCCAGCCCGTATCTACTTTAATTAGAGCTCATATTGTAGCTTTTATTATTTATTTATTATGTCATCATTTATTATAGCTTACAGTATTAGTATTATGTTATAGCTTGTAATTGTAGTATTATTATGTAATAGCTTGAATTAAGCTTAAATAAATAAATAAATAAAATTAAATTTGTTTGGCCCCTAACCCTCTCAAACAACAACAATAAAAATTAATAATATTAACAAGAGTGAAAAGTAATAATAACTGATTAAAAAAATTAAAAAGCGAAGAAACATCTAAAAAGGGAAAACAATAAAGTCAAGGAGCCTAAAGCCTTGCGTGCCTAGGGGCCCACAAAGGGTAAATTCGACGCTGCTACAAGGACTAAAAAATGAGCTAATTATTTAAAACTGTAAAAGAAGGACTGTTTTTTATTATTCAAAATTATCCAACTGATTTAATGAAAATATGACATCAATAATAGCTTGATTTATCGAACCCACATTACAGACTCAACGTTTGTTCATTCAATAAAAATATCGCTTTGCGCTAATTATCCAATTAGTTATTTATCAGTACATACATATCTAATAAATCATATTGTTATTCAATTAATTTACATGATTAGTAGCACTTGTTACAGCTATTTACTTGACAACAATTTTATCTTTACCTGCGTAACATTTACTGTTTTCATAAGATCACACTAATAACTCGAAATCACTTTTCTGTGGGTTGGATCGGTTTTGCATAAACAACGTCTAATTGCAAGTGATCGATAAAAGGTCATGAATAAAACGAAGAAATAAAGTTGGCAAAAGTACTGAACCCTGAATTACACGAGCATTTATTTCGTATAGAGCACATATAAGTCCGTCTATTATTACACGGTTTGAACGGCCTGACAAAATTCTTTTTCTCCATTTGAAGAGATGTTGCATATCAAATGCTCTGAGAAAAAATTCATCATACAGAAAATTCACTTAAAATAAAGAAATCTTTTTTACTTTTTCAAAAAAAAAGTATTTTTTTCTATTTCAAATCATAATCAAATAATTCAATTAATTCTTTACAGAATTATACAGTATAGTATTAATATGAATTGCTTTTGATTTTCGGTCCGCTCGGGATCCTACGCAGATTTTAAAAAATTCTTAGAAAAATATTAAAACCGGACAACATTGTAGGAACTATGTAGTTCCTATAACTTTTAAATAATAAAACAAACATACAAAATAATTTTAACAAGTTAATTTCGTATAAATATCAACATACCATCTATACAACGTTTGGGGTTTTAATTTACTTCACGACGTGGTGTAGTAGCTAGCTACTTCTAACAATAAATTGTTGGTTCATCTTGTATAACGTTTTATTTATTTATTTATCTATTTAGTCTAACTTACAGACTAGCAATAATAAACTATACTATACTATACTAAACATTATATTCAGTCTCAAACAATAGTTTCTTTAGAACATCTCTAGGTATATCAATATCAATTGAAAGTTTATTTAATTTATTAATATAGTTATTTATTGGTTCATTCTAACCATAATTTGTTCTGTGGGAGGGAACATATAACAACAACCTGGAACCGAAGAGGTCTTTCTGGAGCATAAATTTCAATCATAGATAAAATCTCTGATGATTTAATCCTGTAAGACAAAACATCTTTTACGAATAAAGCACAACTAACTTCCCTCCTAAATTCAAGTTTAGACAGGCCCAATAACAAGCATCTTACATGATAAGACGGAAAGTTATCAGACCACAGTTTAGTTTTAGATAGTGCAAACCGAGTAAATGATTTCTACACAGATTCTATGCGATCAATGTGAACTCGATAATGAGGACACCAAACCATACAAACCATACTCTAAGATCGATCTCACCAATTGAGAGTAAAGGCATTTTAGTGTTTGTAAATTATAAAAATCCCTAGTGTTACGTCTAATGAAACCTAGAATCAAGAATGCTTTAGAAATCGTTAACTCAATATATGGAATAGAAGTTAATTTAACATCAAATAAAACACCTAAGTCTTTAACTTCAAGAGCTCTTTGAAGGGAGAGGTTATTAATTTTGTAATAGAAGATAATTGGATTTATTAGCAAGGTCATTTTGAAGTAGGAAACAGTCGCCATAGGAACTAATTTTTGTGAAAAATTTCAAATCATCAGCGATGATAAGAAAACTAGCAAATGAAAACACTTGTACGACATCATTTATGAATAGCAAAAATAATAATGGGCCCAGATGACTTCCTTGTGGAACACCAGATTTAAAAAAATAAAAACACTTGTTTTACTTCCACATAATAGGAGTAGGAAAAATTTTTGGGATGGTGATCGCTCAAAAATATGAACGCTAAAAATTTTGTTGATGGATGTTTCGACCCGAAAGTGTGAGCTGGTCATCATCAGCGTAGTACTCACACTTTCCACCACGGACATCCATGACGGAAGGTCTAAACCACAACTCCTATAATGTGGAAGTAAAACAAGTGTTTTAACTTTTTTCAAAATTTTCGGGGTTGGTGTCGGAATAGAACACCGGTTCGAGACTAATTTTATTTTCTGTTTTTTAGGTCGCTGATTACGAAAATCGAGTTCCCGTAGTCCTTAAGTGGTTGCGTCACCCTTCAAAATGCAAAAAACACCCCTTTTTTTACGGTTTTTCGCCATAATTTTAATAATAATCAAAAATAATCCAATGAAATACGCTTTTTTAAATATTTTTTTGTACAGGTGATTGGTTAATATAAAATCAAGCCAAATTTGATGATAAGGGATAATGCTAGAGGGTTAAAACTACCCCTATATTTTTTAAAACAAAAAAAGTGCACAACAAATTTGTTAAAATATTTTTTTTATCTTTATACTATTAATTCGATTAAAGGGGTATTGTCAAACAAAAATAAACTATTTTCTACCTTTAAGGGGGTAAAACTACCCGAACATCCCTTATATTTACTGAAAATGGAAAAAAATGTATAATAAATTAATAAACAAGTTATTTTTTCAACCTTATGCTTCAAATTCGTTTGTGTGGGTATTGTCAAATAATAATAAGTTATTACTTAATAAAATTATAAATTAATTTAACTTGAGAACAAGTGGAGAACGCATGGAGTGTAATAAAAAATGATCCCTCACCGAGCATTCCATATTTTGGATACCGGGTTAATCGGAAATAATACCATTAATTGTCATAATGCTTATGAAAAAGGCTTAGCGATTTTTAAAGGGGTAGCAAATAAATGTTTCAGTAAATTAAATTTAAAGAGAAATGATAAGGTGCTCGCGTTAATACGTATGACATCCTCATTTAATATAAATAATGAATTAGTTCCCACCGATCCAAATTTAGTCTTTCAGCGTATCCTTCTCTCAAATGATAAAACGGATAGCTTAAAAGATTATATTGATTATGAACTGTCTCCTTTCCCAGCTGTAATTTTTTTTGGTTTTCGTAAGACGCAAAAATCTAAACTGTACAGTCTTTTTGAACCTATAGAAAATTGTTCTGCATTATTTACTTCAAATTTGATGACTGTTATCGATGGTGGCTATATGCTTCATCGAGAGGTTTGGAAAGCAACAGATACTTTTTAAACTATATTAGAAAAATATTATGCCTTGTACTGTAGTTTTTGATGGTTATCCATCAGAGAATAGTACAAAAAGTTATGAAAGATGAAGGGGGGGGGGGGGGGGGGGTAGCAAACACCATTCTGCAACAATGTTATATCTTCCTGATGATGAAAAACAATGTGATGTTTCACGCTGGGTCATTCCACAGAAAATCGAAAAATTTCAGAGATATTTCTGAAAGCACCCTCTCAGATCTTTATGAAATTTTGCAGGTTTGTAGAGTTATGTCAAAGAAATATATGGATTTTTTCTTTCCGTTGCTTTTTTTGAAGTTATGGCATTTTGAAAATTCCATGATTTGGCAGTTCGGGCCAACTTTAAAAATTCATAACTTCCGTTTGCGATAGAGTAGGAACATCATTTTAGTCTCATTTTAAAGCATAAGATTAATACTTTCAATAAAAAATTACTAATAGGAAGAAGGAGGCTAAAGGGATATTAATGACACAATGTTCGTCCTTCGTCCTTGAATATCTCCCATGAGCCCACTCTGTGGACTTTCATTTTTACATATATTATTTGTCATACTGATATTTAAAAAATACTAAATTTTCAAATTGGGACGGAAGTGGGATCATAGATTAACTCTAAATAAACTGCACCGACTACCACCGTACAGTACATACCTTCAGAACAATATGTAAGAGAAGATAGTTTAAAGTTAGAACAACTTCCCTTCACTAGAAAAGTCCATCAAATTACACAGGTTAACATGGTTTAGTTGTTGGAAAGCTAAGGGTCATTTCCGAAGTAATTTGCTGCGTAGAATCCGAACCTGGGGTCAGAATTGGCCCATCACGTCATGATTTTGAGATATTTGAGGTTATGTACCCGAAAAACGGCTATGGCTATTCGAAGTTACGAAATATATCCCTTCGACTTCATTAGCATTTGTATTATGCATTTGCTTTAACGACACCCTAACGCGCGTATTGAATGGACTATTTGACTAATTGAAAATTCGCATTTTATCTGGGTTCCTTGATCGTTTTCGTTGCTTGAAAGCGAAGAAATGTCACTGTCGTTGTTCGCAACTAATTTGTCAGTCCCGTCTTTCTTATTGCTTATTTTTATGCTTCTTCGACTTCCTCCGAAATTTGTGTCCATTTACCTTTACTTTTTGACACAATTCTCCCATTTTCCAGCAACATTTCATCCTTGAGTGCAATGTTCCTATCGACGACGGTGGATCAATACCCGGTATCCTCCCACGGCAACTCAGGTTCAACTTGTTAGTTTTAAACAAAAATAAGTAAATAAAACTATGCAGCAGATGATAGTTGTAACCGAACTGGATTTTTGTTAGAATCCACAATCTCTTCCAGATTTCTTTTTGTATATGCGAGGCTTTAGTTTTTTCACATGAGTTTTTGCAAAAGCTTTTTGAACATTTAATTTTGCACTGCGACGCATCTACAGCATTTAATTCGTAATTCCATAACTCTTCTGAATAATCTATAACAGCACTTAGTGTCGGATCTAGGATAACATCATGGATGCTGAATCTTATGAACAAATGGTAGTGACGAGTATAATTTTTAAAATTTCGGCTTTGTGGATTGAAATCGTCTGGAGTGCGTTAGTTTCCATGACTACTTTCCTAAAAAAGCGTGGAAAATTTTGGATTAAAATACATTCACCAATGACATCTTTTTTGAATTTTCATTAGTAATTAAAGAAAGAAAAATTATAGTCTTCATGGGTTTGAACCCCCCGCTTTTTTGACATACATTGATTTTTCTTAGTAGATAAATAATGCAGCAATGCAGTTATGCAGTATTTTATGAACATTTAATTAATTTAGTGTTGTGGCAGTTGTTGCAACCATTTTAATGCATTTAGAGTGCGTTGTTCTGCTAAATTGCCCTAAACCTAGCAAAACATGGATTTTTGCGAAATTTTGACGAGCACTTAATTTTGCACTTCGGGCTTTAAATAGCACTTAATGAGCTATTAATATTTTATTTTTTAAACTTTTGTTCGGCTAACTTTTTGACCACCTTTTGTCGTAATCTAGCAGAAAACAACAATATATACCTGCGGGATGGAAGTTTAACACGTCGCTATTTACGACACCGACGAAATTTTCGTTATTCGAGCTCAAAAAACACTACTGTCCAAAAAAAAATTTACCACCTACAACTTTTTGCAGTTTTATGACCCTTTCATTATATTGTAATTAAAAGACAAAGTGGTTATTGGTTCAAAGAATTAGTTATATTTCGTTATCTATTACTTACATTGAAAATACATCTCAATATCTTGTGTAACCGCCTTTATTTTTTATTACCGCTTCTAGACGAGCTGGCAAATATGCAATTAAAAAGGCAATTAAGGTACCTGCAATTTCCGGCCAAACGCGTTAGATTTCCTGGTAAAGTTGCTCTATGGTGTGTTTTGATTCTTTGTTGATTTTGCGGTTGATGTAGTCCTATAAATTTTCGATGGGACTTAGATAGCGACTTTGAGCAAGCCAATTTTGCAGCACTTTAATATTATTCTCCTCAAACCGGCCGATACCGCTCTCGCTGTGTGGCAAAGGGCGTTATCCTGTTGGAACATACAAATTCTTGGTGTTTGTAATCTTCTAAAGATAGGAAGAAGTGAATTTTCCACTGTGACATTTATGAGGACCCCAGCTTCGATAGCCTTTAATCACAATGACATTTTTCTAAGAATTTTTTCAGGCTAAGCTTGTTAAAACCTTCCCTATTTTATGCAAATACTCATTTATTGACTTAAGTGTTTTACGTTATTACACCTATTAATTACAAATCAGTCTCATAGCGATAGTCTTTAATATCGCATTGCACATTCCATTGCCAGCCATCGTAATTATAATAAAACCGTCGGCTCGTATTACTTAATTCTCACGAAACACGAAGGGTTCCAGTAAGTACTTACTCGAGAACGACAAGTAGTTTATGGTGAATCTTCTGACTTAACCACTTAAATTCCAAACACTTCGGCTATTATAGTCCCTGGAAACCTCAGGCCATTAAAGAAGGTGCTCTTAGCACCAAACAATGTTATTATGTAATAAAATATCGATTACAACATTTTTTCCCTAACGATATCAAAATCGTGCCTAGAACACGCCATTGCCCATACCTAAGATGATCTCGGTGAATCAGGCGTTCGTTGATATCCGATATAGAACCACTGTGGTGCCTGGTGGACTTCTATCTGCGTCCAGACAATTGCCTGATTTAAGGAAAAATTGCCTGCCAATTATGAAGAATTTTATAATTGACCTCTCCTGAAAATGCTATTGTTCTGCTGTGAAGACAAATGCGCCCCATTAGTAGAAGTATTGTAGGAGCGGATATTTTTTTCGCGGACAAGCCAGCAGTGCAATGCAGCCTCGCCTTACTGCCATCAATAAGTTCATAGATGAGAAAAACCTTTCGCTACTGATCCTATTAGTTTGGCATCCACATGAAATAGGGGACTGGCCGGCAATAGTTGTTTCCCTGAAACACGGTGTTTAGCTAATAAGACGTGTCTCGTTATCGAGATTTATAAGATGGGACATTTTCCGGTTCTAGGCTCGGTATGGTGCAGCGTACCCAAGGAGTGCAATTCTGCCGTGCCAACGTTTGTGCCGTTGAAGATCACCATCCGCGAAATCTTAGAACTGCACAAATAACCTGGCACCGTACAAGGTACACACAACTGATGACCGTTGAGGCCTAGTAGCTGATGGAGAGACAGCTGCAGTGTTACATGCTTGTCCATTCTATTGCCGTGCGGAGTGTCCATCTAGTAATGAAAATGATATCAAGTGGGTGGGCCGACTAATTGGACCATTTTACGATATGAAGAATGTGAAATATGAATATGGAGCAAAAGCATGGCAAGCAAGACATTGCGAATTCATTCTCAAGACTTCCGTGCGGTACACGCATGCTTTCATGATGAGATATGACTATATTCTACTGGACATTTAATGCGCATACCTTTGGTTTCTTGTAATAGCTTGAAAAACACGTTCCTTGAATTGCAAGACCATTTATCCAAAGCACATTCAAACGTATTATATACATTATATCCAAAGTCATGTATCTGTCATCGTATTATTGTATGTGGAAACTAATTTGTTTCAGAGAACTTATTTAAATTTATAGAGCAAAATAGTGACTATAAATATTTTTGGCTAATGAGGTATAAACCTTAACTTAATTAAAGATTTACTTTAAGGATTTGTAGTAGCATTTATTCAACATATTACTGAAACAAAAGGATTAAAAACTTTGTTACGGTGAAAATATGAAAACCACGTGTGTTCGCGTGTTGTAATCCAAAACTTTCAGGAATGCAATCATCCTTGTCACATCCTTGGTATGTCTTTTTCTACGAAAACTTTTTTCACTGCAATTCTATCTACATATGACTCACACTACACTCCAATGTATCCAATTATAGTTTAAAATTAATTTTAAGGTGTGCACGGTCAGCTACTCGGCTTTGCTCGTTACATTTTGCAGTTTTTACGCGCTTGTTGTACCCTAATATAGGTCGTTTTTGGCTTTGTTTGCATGTCTCTCCCTATCCACCCCTGTCTTACCTGCAGAGAATTTTGTCCAGATTGTAATTAAAGTTGTACCAGGCATTCCAGAGTTATGCAGGAACTTATATACACATCCACTATTGTGTAAAAGTACAATAGTAAGTTTCTTTACTCCCCTTATTGACGAAAAAAAAGTATCCTATATATTTACATTAGCTACTAATAACCAAGTTTCATTTAAACCCTTCCAGTAGTTTCCACTGGATGCGTGCACAGATAGACATGAATTTTAAAAATGTTTGTTTTGGCCTCCACATCGAGAATAATATCTACCGCGATTGTAATTTTTAAAAAAATATTTCAGCTTTTGATACAGCTTCTATCCGAGCTTGAAGCATTTGGTCTAAACCTTCACGTCTTGAAATGGGAAGAGAATTTTTTGTCAGGACGTTCAATACTTGGAATAGTTGCATCTGAATTGTGGTGTACCGCAGGGTTCAGTTCTTTCACTAACTTAATTTTTCCTTTTTATTAATGACATTTTAAGTTAAAAATATTTAAAGTGCTGGTGCCATCTGCGCCGAGCGAAGGGCTTTTATACTCTATTTAAAAGCACAGTCTGGTGAGTCCGTTCCGATTTATATTAATTTTCTTCCACCCAACATTCAATGAAGTACAATCGTGCTTTATTGAATGCGTTGAACAGGTCTCTACTGCTGAGCATTTGGCTGCCTTCGTTGAGATCAAAGTACAGCACAGCAGGCATGACACTGCTGCTGGCTTGGTTTTCACAGAGGCGGTTTTGCTTCGCATCTGTGGATCCCGTTCGTCAGTCCTTGTGTTTGTATACGTTTTTTTGTTTTGGGCAAATTAAGGCTTCTACCACAAGGCGTATGTATAGAGATGCGCGGAATATTGCAATTCAGCAATTAGTCGGGTAAAGTTGAATTTCGACTAGAGCGTTAGACGGAAGGTATTCTCTACTCAAAAGAGTAGTAAGGGCTTCTGGTCTCTACTAAAAACAGTAGAGAACAATTTCACCTGTTCCTCATCACTACTACTCATTTATAATGGGAATGTTTCTACTGACTCATTGGACAAGGCCAACCTGTTTGCTGCTAATTCGTACTTGCCACCTTAATTGCAGCCACTTCCATCTCCATCACAGTGGACAGGCCCGTGCGCGCCCGTGGAACCCCCGGGAGTGTTTTTAAAATTGTCTAAACTTCTTGATTAGGACAAATTTGGCAGAAATACTAAAAAACCTATAATGTATATGAAATTAGATTAACCCCCCCCCCCCAGGAGCAACCCCAGCGCACGGGGAGTGACATGTACAAAGAATCGAAATAACCGATATTGGCGTCCATTCCATTCGTTTCGGGCCCAGTAAGATGAATAATGAGACCCCCGATGCCGTTAAATAATTTGCGGATAAGACACTCCTAGGGATGGGGTGGGAACAGAGTGAAATGAACAAATAATCAATACCGCTCATTATTAGTTTCGAATATATTGTTTTCGGTGTCGCTAAACTTAATAATCACACTCCCAATGCGGTTAGATACGGAGGTAGTAAGACACCCCCAAGCGTGTGGGTCCTTCCGACCCAGCGACAGAAGAAAAATAATCGAAATCGAACGTTGTTAATGTTGAATTCATAGTTTTCGGGATTATAGGTAAGAACAATCATACTCTAAATGTCGGTGGATACTATGGAGCTATATAGCACCTAGTTGTGGTTGTGGGAAGGTATTGAAAAATAAAATAGTAAAAAAACATTTTAGTTAAACGGTTTTTGAAACATTAGATGATGTACTAAAAGCAAGAACATAATGATGAGTCACAGATATGGGGATTTCTGGGATATACATAAGTACTGCCTACTAGTAAGAAATCGCGTAGGACCGACTAATGTTGGAGGCCAAGATCCCCTTTGGTTCGATGCATCAGCGGAATACATAAGTAATCAGTGACTTTGACCAGCCTTAAATAAAACTGGAGAGCCAAATGATAATCAAATGCTGATTCGTATTTGAATTCAAAAAGTTAATGGTGAGTCCCACGTTGCCCTTATATACGTTATTCTTCGTCGGTCTTGGGCCTTGTAGCTACTTATTTAAATTACCGATCGGTGATTTAGTTGGCTAAAATGATCAAATTTCGCGTCCTCAATATCTTATTAATATTTTACGGTTCTGAGCTCTAATTTCATTATATCTTCATAGATCCAAATTTTTAATTACAAGGCGCTTTATTTTCTTACACAGTATACAGAGTGTTTTAAATCTAGTGTGCCAAAATAAGTGGGGTAATAAATGAATCATCCTATTAAATGGTTGTCGATGATACCAGCCCTAGCATTGGAGCAGAATTTGTTTTGTAAGTAGGTTCCCTTGTCCTATGTGAGTTATTATCCAACCAGGTATGGAAGTTGTTGAAGTTTGTGATCCTTGGTGAACTTCGATTCATTCTCTTTGGAGTACACTTCGATTAGGGATGTAGCCGTTCTATCGTTGTAAATTATATCCGCATATTCTCAAAAAGTTAATTTTGCCAATTTTTAAACATTTTATATTAAGAACACCGTAGTTATCGATTTTTTTTCAAGTTTGATAGATATTCTTATTGGCTGGCCCTTCTCATCAGATATTAGTATCAGAACCCCAGTATACTAGGGTGTGAATTTTGGATAACATAAGCTAATATCTCCCAATAAAACAAAATTACACTAAAATTTTCTAACTTTTTTCAGGCAATAATTAAAAATAATTACCTATGTGCCCTAAAGGTGTATTTCATAAATTTGAAGTGGTATTAATAAAAAAACCGCATTAATTTATCTTAATTTCCTTTTAATAGTTTTTTATTTTTCTGTACTCCTATTTAAAGTAAAACAGATCTATAATAAAACAAAATTCGTGAGTAGTCTTGCGCTCATAATTCCTACACGCAATTGACGAAACACATAGCGATGGGAGCACACGATTTCCTTCCATAATTATTCCCATTGGTTCAAATCCCACAAGCACGACTATCTCAATTAATCAATCTTAGACGATCTATTCCCCACGCATGCGTTAATCAAAGCCCTTAATATTCCTTCTTAATGGTGATGACGATAATGCAACTCCCTAATTACGTCGGGCAATCAGGCACATTCAATTCAGTACCAAGTATTTATGGTATCAGCTATTTCAGATCGCCCCACCAGGAAAACTTGGACTTAAGTACATTCAACGCAAAGGTACAGATGCACGTTACCTGTACATTTGACCGTGGTGCAACAGATGATGGCCAATAGGTGAAATATTTGACCGCTTGCGTGACTGTTGCCCGTAATCGGTTCCCTTGACATGAAGATAGATATAAAGTCCGCAACGGTCAGAGATAGCTCGTAGGCTGCAGAAACATGTGTCCAACTGTCTCTGAATAGCACGATTATTTCGAATAGCTTTTAAGCCCTAACCAGGAACTTCGCTTTATCTGACAAGAGGGACACTTCTGGTTGGTGGTTTAAAAGGTCCAGTGCTCGATGCTGTTGTACACGTTTCGTTTAATTTACGTGGTCAAGATTTTGTTCACGAAGTTCATGGCGGCTCTTCCTTTTTAATCACGACACCACGTTCAGTTACTTATCAGCATTAGGGTTAATATCTGTCAATTTAATGGTATTGAAATGGCACTCCAAACTTCACTTGGTGCAGAGAAATTAACAAAGCAACCGAGTCCTCTATTCATAAGTGTCGTCACCAGCTGTGAGAATTGATACCCCTACGAAAAAGAAATAAAGAAAATTCTTTAATTAATGTAATTTATTAGCCTGAGGATTTGATAGGTTTGGGTAGTTTTGGAGTTATTTCTGTATCTGAAAAAGGTTCAAATCAAATTTTGGTGAGATTTAATGAATCCTTCAAAACCATGGTTTTAATAAAAGAATCGAAAAGAGAAAAGAAATCTGAGTTCCATTAAGCAGCTTTTGACCCTTTTTACGCAGCAGGCACAGATTTAATGGACTGTCTTTTACCTGCGGAAATATGTTAAAAAGAGTTCGTTAGCCATTGAAAATTCACAATTGTCACACTTGTCTCTTTCTGGGTAACGCAATTTTTCCCCTGAATATTAATTATTTAGACGATAACTATCAAAACCCAGCCCGCTTAGGCAATATGTCTTTCTTTTTCAGACAGAATAGTAAAACCTAAAATTTTTTTTTTAATTGATTGTATTTTGGCTACAATATAAAAAAAAGCTTTCATGATTTAAATTATTTTGTATATATTAAGAGTTTTTCAACCTGATATACAAACTTAAAATCAATGTAATTATTTCGCGTTACTATAAGTAAATTTAATAATAAATATGTCAGTGATTTTACTGCGGCTAATACCTTTAGCATAATTCCTTATGGCAACATTCAATCGTTAATTGATAAAAAAGGATTGACCATTGCGCCGAGGGTGCGAGCAAACCTCAACGGAGCCTATATTATATGTATATCCGTTCAAATGTATGCGACAACCACCAGAAAAGGGACATGATTGGGTAATTAGGGCTCTCTCTCCCCTCTCTACGAGCAAAGCAAATTGTGCCATCGTGTTAAAAACCCTCTAAACTGGAAAAAAATGGCAATTTCACAGCTATCCCCGATTTTAATAATATTAGCGTTGTATTTTCGGTACTAATACTTTTCCGAAGGTTTTTGACGCTCTCGAGACCCGGCTTTAGATTTTCGCTATACTTGAGGTTATGTTACATAATCTTAAAACGGAACTCTTCCGGAACTTCTTAGTGAAGGCTAACGTCAGTTGGAGTGCTTCGTCTGCACTGGTCACTGTCTTATAGGCGAGCATGCCATCAGGCTGGGTGTTTCATACGATACGCACTATCACAGCTGGGGCAATAACAGTTAAAAAGAAATCATACTGCGCCTTCTGTGCAAGTAAGGTTGGCAACAAGAGGCACACCACAAGGAGAGATCCTCTCACCGCTCCTGTGTTTTCTGGCCCTAAATCAGCTACTTCTAGACCCAAAAAATTCCAGCCATAAGGTTGTCGCCTACGTAGTCAACGTTGCCTTGTTAAGCTCGGGCAAGCACCCTAATATCTCAGCTGAGGTGATGCAAAGTGCCCTCTTAAACCTATACTTCCGGAGCATCAAGTATGTTTTGGATATAAGCAGAGGTTTTTTCACGGAAACATAAAGTTCCTCTATCAACTATTCAACAGTTCATGGGGTCAGACTGAAACTAAGTGATGAAGTTAAATATGTATCTAGGCCGTGTTCTAGATAAAAAATTTAGCTGAAAACTTAACATCCAAGAAAGAGTACGTAAAACGAGTCAACGCTAAATTCGTGCAAAAAAGCAATACGAAAAATATATGGAATGTAGCCGCATATTGTGTATTGGCTCTACGCAGCGTTATAAGGCCTATACTTACATCGGGTGATCGTTTAGTGGCATGTACTAAATAAAGTGACCCACCAGAAAGCACTGTAAAAAGTTGAGAGGACGGTAGCTTTTCTCATTACGGGTGCCCTCGTAACTACACTTTCGAAAGCCTTTAGTACCGTTCTACACCTACTGCTGGTGAAACTCTTTGGAAAGCACACCGTATCTTGGGCTGTCACTATGGTCAATTCAGTCCAGACTTGGACGCATACCGACTGCTGACATTTCAGAATACCGAGGCCTTCTTTCAACACCAAATTCGGTTCCTCTTTTCCTACCGATTGGAGTGGAGCCCCCCCCCCCCCCCCCCCACTCAATGGCGAGAATTGGCATCTGTATACGAACACATGGACCTAAGCATTTCTTTTCATTTGTTAGATTACTGTAGTGTTTTTCAAGTAGAAATCATGACTATTAATATAGCAATAGATTGTCTGAAGAACAGAACAGTATCTTCAAATCAAATCTGTAATTTCACAGACAGTCTGGTTGCTATTAGATCCCTCACGTGAGTGTACACGATCTCAACTCTGAATTTATGGTTAATCACCACAACCTACGTCTCACATGGATACCGAGGTATAGTGGTACTTCGGGCAACTGTAAAGTTGATGAGCCATAATCGGCACTACTCTACTAGACTCGGACGTGACTTACCAAGATGCGGAAAAAAAAGGAAACCGTCCGTCATTTCCTCTGGCCGGCAGTTGTAGTTAACCACAGGAGACGGTGTTTAGGCTCCTTTAACGAGTTAGGCGAACTATGATCTGCTAGGATCAGGAGCTCCAACTGATTTTAGGTATATTTGATATGGTTGGGAATCTAGCCTCAATGTGTCATCACAATGGGCCATTATCACATAAGTGTGCCATCCCGTGGGTAGGATACCCTCTCACCTAATCTTACCTCCCGTGCAAGTTCCCAGCTCTGGCGTGTAGTAGAAGGAAGTCACTGGTAAATTACTTCCTGGAGAAGCTTCAAGTAATCTCAGGGGTAAAAATTAGGGAGTTAGCCGTATTCCTTAATTCATCAGGTTGGTTTTAACAGAGTTATCTAGCCTCATCGGCGTCTCAGTAATACAATACTACTCCGGCCAACGACCGGGTCAGTTATGAGTTGATTCAGCAGTTCTGGATCGTGGATGACATCATTCAGCAACGATATTTAGTATTGCTTCTTCAATTCAAGAACTTCGTACAAATTTTACTGCCACATGTCTCATACCCAAAACATTCACACAATTGCTTGGCATGAACCAAATTATATGATATCCTAAGGATTCCGCAATTGTCCTTAATAATTTTCTTGTATTTTTTAACGTTGTCATGGGCTGTTGATGCCCGAGCAGTATAGAGAAAAATCCACATATTTTAATATAAATTTAAAACAAAAAGGTTAACATTGATTGCCAAGCAGCCATGTTAAAGGCCTTTAAACACAGGTTGGCAAACCAAAAACCGCAAAATTTTGAATATATTCAAACTTTCTGCTCAGCCATAATTAAAAAGTTAAGTCTGGTCGAACTAGTTTGAAGCTAAAGTTTGAAGAAAGGCATAAATTTTGCTTTCATAACGCATGTCATAAGTAAAAATTTGTTTTATTGAAAAGTATTTGTGCAATAAAGGACAGAAAGTGAATTACTTACTGAAACCCTCTTAAGACAACAGAATATAAAAGCAATTTCTCCGAAATCCCAGCGGAACAATGTATTATGCAAATATTAGCACTAATTTAAAACTTTCACAAAGTCGCGAAACAAAGAAATTGCAAATGAGAAAAACAATTTCAATCGAAGCATTGATAGTCTTCTGAAACAATTTAAAGAATTCAATGAAGAAACTCTCACAGAATGTCAAGGAATCGAGACAACAATGTCGACGAAAGCCAGCAGTTTTAAGGTCGTTCGGTTCAAACAAGCTTAGCTCCCTTGAGCGAAACCTGACACTGGCTTGTCGTCTAACTCAAAAACGAGTTCCCATCTCCTGAAGATGCGATGATCGTAATTACCTTTCATTATGCGATCTTCAATAGACGTAATTCTCGATCATTGTGGGAGACTTTTGAACTTCATTTACGTGATCTGCTATGTAAAGCGCTATAGTAATTGTAGCATTAACTACTCCGTATGCACACAAAGCTGGCGCAAATGGTAATACCTTTCCCTGTACTGCATAATGCGGTAGTATGTACAATAATTGAGCTTGCACTTTTAAGGCACAATCACAGTTGTGGTGATTATATTGACAGTGCACCTTTGCCAGGTAGTGATCAAGATGATCATCGCAGCTGGTGGATAGGCAAGGCTGTTGATGGCGACAGGCGTGGTAATCATAGTAATAATGAGCAGAGATGAAGTTCGAAACCGTCGGATTGTTTAGTTTTCAAATTACTACTCCCTGAATTAGAAGACGAGGCAGTTTTATGACGTGATCACATCAAAGTCAGATTAGTTCAGTTGCGTGATTAATTCCAGACTTCAGTCTGTACAACGTCACAATCACTTTGATTCGTTCGGGAATGAAATTCTGATCAAATTCTTCGATCTTGAAGAAGATCGATGTATGATTTTACAAGATTTGTTGCGTAGTGACGGCACAAGATCGAATAAAAAGATCAGTACTGTCACAAACTTGAATTTTTCTAAAGTCTGAAAAACCCGACTCATTTCATTTTAACTAGTCACTGTGCCGCTGTTTTATAATTTGAAAAATTGTAATCTGAAACCAATCAAGAGGGAGTACTGAAGGAATTGTAAAATCATCTAAGATGGCTATCGTTCTCAGAAATATCAGACTGAAAACATCACACGCTGTGTAGTTCTGGTTCTTTGTTTCTGCGCAATATTGCGCAGTTTCATAAAACAAGATCTCAACTGAAGGTGCGGGAGGTTCTCTTTTTATTTCAAGATGTTGACCCCATAGTGTCCAGATTGAGATAATCAAGATTCAGCATCGTGCTCGCTTTAATTTCGTGATCCTAAATTATCTTTCTGGCACGAATAGCATTATCACTTCTGAATCTGTAACTGACGTCGGTTTTTTTAATCTAGTGTTATCGCTGATTGCATGATACCAAATTGTGCTTTTTTGAATGCAGTTACACTTTAATGTACTAATGAGATCCAATTTGAAGTTCTGGAATTACTCTGATATATACAATCCATATTTTTGTAACCAGATGAATATCATTAGCAACCTTAATGGGTAATTTAGCCGATTAACTTTTTCAAAGAGATTTACTCACTATAATTTGACAAGTTTACTTTCGCCATCTTACATGTATTTTTTAAATTGAAGTGCTGTCTTTCAAGCACAACATAGATTTCACTTATTCGCCCATCTTTAAACACCTAAAATTTCGGCGACACTACAATTCATAATAACCACATCATGCCTCTTAAAATATTGCTTTCTGCCGACTCGCCCTTCCTATCCTAAATAATAAGCATATTGAGGTCTTCGCGTTCAGTGATTTCCGGCCAGTTATTATTATAAGATTCATAAAACCTTGAAGAAATCTCACGGTACCACTAACCTAGGTTGCTACTGCATTAACGCAATGCTGGAAAGTCTTTACAAAATTGGACAACTATGAGATTGTCAGAGCATTTCAACTTTAGGGTGAGGGTTATGCAGACAACCTGACCTTCTTGGGCTAAGAAAAGATGAAACAATCTGAGAATATGCAGTATGTAAAGCAGATGTGACCTAATTGGGACATTAAGCAAAAGGCTTTCTGCCAAAGAGAAAACGCACGAATCTCCGAAATATTGCGGTAGCCTTTACTAGCTACTGTCAGTTCCTGAGCATACCTAATCAGCGAAAAATGAAAGAGCTGTGGTAAATTCTACAGGTGGGTAGTGAACTGTGGCTTATAAGTTAATCGGAAATTAACAGACCTCTTTAGAAGAAGGAGAGTGATTGACTCTGCCACCAAAATTTATCCACCGAAATTTGGAGGAAATAACTTCATACTAACCAAGCAGAGCAAGTACTCAAGTGTCATACTCGACGTCAAACTAAAAACGAAAAAAGGCGTCGGCAGCGTTCTAGGCCTGCAAGAAAGTGAGACAATTTGGCAAAAAAAAATGCCGCTTAAGTCTGGTGAAATGCTCTAGAGAAGCTGAAGAACCTTAAGAAGCTAACTAAAATTCAAAGAAATGCCTGTGTGGGCATCTTCGGAGCAATTAGTACAATTCCCACCTTCTACCACTTGACGTCCAATGTTTGCAAAATGTGTAGCCCCGAGGAAATAAACTCGAAACGTTGGCGATTAATTAAAACTTGCTTATTTCATTTGCGGTCCTATGCCAGCGATAATAAATTACGAAATTGATTAGTGGGGACGCGAAAATTCGAATTATAAATAAATTGAAGATGAGTCTTTAACATTTTTAATTTTAAAAAAGAAGGATATTAGGTTGAGAATGTATGTTAACATTTTCAGTTAAGCAGGCTTAAATATATCTCTCTCGCTGGTTCCTTTAACCCCTTGTGGGGTATAGGGCGTCTATTACACCCACTTGGTCCCACTTACTCCACCTGGTCCGGTTCTGCGCCAATGCCCTCAACTGTTAAACATCATTGTTTAACAAAAACCTCTTTAAAATGCAAAAAAGGCTGGCGCATCAATACCAAATGGCAAATAAACTGAATATCTAAAAAATTTATAAATACCTGTTTTCAACTCTTTGAATATAGTACGATCATAGGTAAAAATAATCGGACAAATGCGAGTTGAACTCACGTGGACAGGGTTCCGTACGATGAATATGTTATCTACCATGTTTTTCTAAATTTGGTCCAAACTTGCTTTGTGATGAAAAAGAATGAAATTGCTGAATATATTGTTGAATTCTGTCTTGTCGTATATTTTTGAATATGTGGACTAAGACCGATTTTCGATTTTCCACTTGACGGAGCGTCCAGTTGTAGGTCCTTAGCGCGGTAGGTACGAGCAGTGAGAGATGCCTGGCCTAGTTAAGTCGAGCGAGTAGTACCAATAATTCATCAATTTACGTCAATTTTCTTAAATAACTATAAAGCTATTTATTTTAAAATTATAAAAAAATATTTATTTGAGACCCTCACAACAAGCCCTTTTATTTGATATGTAACACGGTACAGTTTGCAAAATTTTTTTTTCAATTTTGTAATTTGCCTCCAAAATTCATTTATTTACGTTACAAGTCCGTATTTGAGTCACAATAAATTTCAACTTAATCGGTCCAGTAGATTCGTAGCAAATTGGCTGTGACAAACAGCCAGGCACACGAGTGATCCTAAAAGATTCCGTTTGTTCATTCGGACGTACGGAACTCTAAAAATTAATAAATTTTGACAGCAACCATCATTGGTTGATTTGATATGGTTTGACCCGTAGTAAAGTGTGCTGATTTCAAAAATAGTGTTGGTTTTCACATCAGATTTTTTTCGATAATTATGAACTTTGTTTGAACTATTTTTGAAATCAGCATACTTTATTACCTAAAAAACAAATATTATTATTAAAAAGGGAAATTATAAGTTTATATTCGCAGGTCTATATAATTTTAGTTTACTACCCCGTCGGAATTACGTCCGTAAGTAGATTTGATTGTAATGGTTTCTCAATGGATTTTTAGAGTTATACAGAGTGTTGCAGATCTGACGTGCCAGAATGAGTGGAGCTGGCAATCTCAACCGTTTGAAAAGTTACAGGGTGATTCATAAATTTAAGTTTTTCTGTATACCATAACTTTTTTATTTTTATCTTCTGACCTACCCAACGCAGCGACATTAAACAAACGCTAAAAAACTACTATCCCAATTTCCTTTTCAAAATTGTCAACAATGTTGCTCTAACTCCAACCATTGCATTGGTACAGTCACTTCCAAAAGTGAACAAAATGGTTTGTAATTACCAAAAAATTCAGAATTTTCCCAAATTTTCTCCGAAATTCATGTTATTAGTACAGTAGGGGAGACCGGGTATGGTTGGCTACAGGGGTTGGTTGGCCCTAACTCAATATTTCTCAGTAAACACAACAGATCGAACCAATGCCTAATTCAATAACGCAGAATGGTACTGTGCTTGGGTATAATTGTTTTCAGCGTTCAGCCAGCACTTGCTTAGACGCCTGGATATGTAACTTCATGAGACGTAAGAGTAAAAATTTGTTGTTTTAATTATTATCGCTCGTGATTATTCTGTACGTACGGTAATTAATATTTATTCATGTGAGGAATTTTTTACTTTATTTGTATGTGCACTATTTTTTTGAAATATTTTCATAACCTCATCATAAATGACGTTAAAATTCCCAAAACTGACTTGGGGTTGGTTGGCTCATTTTCTTCGGGGTTGGTTGGCACACATAATAATTTATTTTATTGGTTTATAGTGTTACACATAAAGGTAAGAAGTGATCGTGTTAAAACACAATAAATTCAGTCAAAGTATTTGGAAACAATTCCACCCTTTTCACGTAGACTAAAATGGTAAGTTTCTCAAAATAAGAAAATTCGGAATGCTTAAAGAAAGCAAACAAAATGTACCCAATTGCGTAAGCGTGCCAGGATCCAGGGTAGTCTCCGCAATAATAAAAAGTTGCAAGGGCATTTCATATTTCAAAGATTACCCTAATGAGTTATTCATTATGGCATCTTTAGAAGTGATATAAAAGTGCATAGGCATATATTTCGATTCTAGAAGAGAATCGGCAATAAATTCAGCCGAAGTATTTGGAAGCAATATGGATATGTATGTCTTATGTATATACATATATTGTCGTATGTATATCAGTAGACTCGATAATTCCCCGCTCGATTATTGGCGGCGCCGGATAATTGACAGCCTCTCCTCGGTCATCTCGATCATTTATTTCTTCTCCGAAATAAAAATATGCTCACCTGAAATTCTCATTCTCGTTCTGAAGTTGCAAATTCAAGTAAATGGTGGTTGCATTTTACTTTTAGTGTCAGTTGTGTTTACATTTCTAACTTGCTAAATTTATTGTACAATCTTGAACTTTACTGTTTTAAATCTCTGAATTTTCGGGCAATGAGTGAAAAAAGAAGAAAACATATTTTTTCAGTGTAAATGATTTTATTGTTCTTTCATTCCTTTTTTTAAATTTTACTGACCATCGGATAATTTGCCGATCTCGCTAAATGGCGGCCGAGGCCCGAGAACCTCCGATTATCGAGAGTCTACTGTATATAGTTATTTTTTTTAAATTGGTTTTTGATTTGCTTAGATGCTAAATTACGTGCCAACCATCCCCTGCTTCTGTGCCAACCAACCATGCCGATTTCGGGGATTGTTGGCACATTTGCATCCCATTATAAAATTCCAACCAGAGACATAATTGCTCCAATAAGGGTTTCGCGATCATATTATAGTAAAGCACAATAGTCAAGCTAAGTTTCCTATAAATATAAAGTCAATAGCAGTTTTCTTCTCCTCGATGTGACAGAGTTTCGAAAAGTGTAGCCAACCATACCCGGTCTCCCCTTCAGCTCTTTTTTTATATTTATTGGATATCTTATTAACTTTCCAAAAAGGTACAACATGTTAAGGTAGAGATAGAGTGTAGAAATTTATAAGTAGAAATAGAGTGTAGAAATTTATAAGTAGAAAACTACTGGGGAAATATTTGAAAATTTGCAATTTAAAGAAACTAAACTTATATTTACTCGAAAATCATTTTTATTGCATTCAAAACGTATTGCAATTAATCTAAGTACATTACAAAAGCTGCTCAAAATGTCCACCGCCGATTTGAATGCCAACAATCGTATTCTAAGTCCCAATTCGGGACTTCCTTCATTATTCCCCCCCCCCCCCCCCCCCCCAAATAAGAAAAAGTCCAATCGGGTAAGGTCTTTAGATCTTGCAAGCTAAGGAATCGGTGCACCTCGTCCAATCCAGCGGTTAGGAAATTTTCGACTTAGTATTGCCTTCACAATATAGTGTATTCAGTGTATTCTCCAAAAAGTCTGCACAAATTTGACTGTTGAGCATTTGCGGCAAAATGAATTGTCCAACCAAATGGTTGCTCATGATACCAGCCCAAACATTGACACTGAATCT
Organism: Leptarthrus brevirostris; assembly: GCA_964036015.1. Lineage (NCBI taxonomy): Eukaryota > Metazoa > Arthropoda > Insecta > Diptera > Asilidae > Leptarthrus > Leptarthrus brevirostris. The sequence goes on along the minus strand of OZ038371.1, from coordinate 128,923,215 downwards.
CTACTGGAATGAGGTCACCGTTGTCCTGCGTGGGTTAGTTTCATACCTGAGGTTATGGAAGTTCGTGATACCATCCCTGGTAAATTGAGATCTATCCGTCCATTGAAACGCCCTGTCGTCAATGTCCCGTGCCAGAAGCCAAGTGCTAGATTCCAGTCTTCTCTCGGAATTTCCTTCCAGTAGTCCTTGCACTGGATGAAGGTGATATGGACCTAATCCTTCCCTTGCCTCACGATGCTGATTATTCGTCGTTTCTCCCTGTCGTGTGACAGGGTAAATTCAACCATTTTTTAATAATTTTTGCTTAAAAACACCCGTACTTATCGATTTGTTTTTCAACCATGATCGATATTCTTGCTGACTGACCCTCTTTTCGAGCAAAATTTCCACCAGGTACGAGTAACAGAACGCTAAGATACAAGGATGTGAATTCTGGCTAATACAAGCAAAGCATTTTTATAACTTTTTGCAGCAATAATTACCATTAATTACCTGTTAACCCAAACCAAACATTTTCGACCCTTTATCTTAAAATTTTTTTTATTTAAACAATTTCCTATTTATAGTGCAATAAAAGATAGTCCGGCATTTCTAAGGATGCGGTTTTTCTAATCCTTTGTCTACATTGTCATGGTGCACCGTTTTGGAAAGGTAAAAAGATGGGAAATCCAAAAAAAAAAAAAAAGAGGTGCACTAATTAAAAACATTTCGGGGAAAATTCGGGAAGTGGCTGTACCTGCAATGGTAGGAGTTAGATCAAAACTGTTGACAATTTTGGAAAGGTCATTGGGATAGTAGTTTTTTAGCGTTTGTTTGATGTCGCTGTGTTGGTTAGATCAAACGATAAAAATAAAAGAGTAATGAGTATACCATGAAAACTGAATCACCCTGTAGGTTAGGAAAGGTTTGGGTGGCGGCCATCAGCCCTACGGCCGATCAGCCTCACATAGATCTATAAATGGTCCGTTGTGCTTCCACATCCGTGGAACCGTGCCTGATTGCCGGGTTTAACTAAAACCAGCCGCAGCTGTTAATAAACCTTAGGAGCTGCTTCAGCCCGATGCCGGCTATATCGCCCATGCCACCTAAGAAGTACACGCCCATTGCATTGTACCTTCTTTTTGCTAGGCCCGGGCATTCGCAGAATAAGTGCGGAATGCTTTCCACCTCTTCCTCGTCCATACAGCTCCGGCAGAAGTCATTCGTGGGAACACGCAGACGTTCTTGTTTATTTGTTTATTTGTTCAATACAGATTCATCACGAATGACTATTACAGCAGTATATATATATATATATATAAATTATTAAACTAAAACTAAAAATAACTGTGGGGCAGCAATCAACAGGGTTCAAATCACCCACATCAGCTTAGGCACTGCCTGAGTAAGTCCTTCAGCCGCAGCCTAGAGAAGTCCATGTCGAAGTTGGTAAAATGTTGATTGAAGAGGCGAGACATCGACGTGATGGGCTCGTGCATCCCATAAAGAGTTCGATGACCAGGGACGTACAGGAACTCTCGATTTCTTAAGGAGCGTTGCGGTATCGAGATGTTAACCGCCTCCAGTAGTTCGGGTGAGTTTATCGTTCCCTGCAAAATTTTAAACAAAAATACTATTTTGGCAATATTGCGCCTCTTTTCGAGGGAGTCGAGAGAAATCAGGCACAAACGGTCGGTCTAAGAGGGAAGAAGCAAAGGATTAATCCAGGGAAGTCCGCGGAGAGCAAACCTAAGGAATCTACGCTGCACTGCCTCGACGCGGTTGACGTGCACGGCAAAGTAGGGGGACCACACAGGGCTAGCGTATTCCAAAAATGGCCTAACGAAGATGCAGTAGAGAAGTTTGGGATCATCAAGTAGGGATCATCAAGCTCCTTAGACCATCTTTTAACAAAACCCAACATCGAACTAGCCTTAGCAACGATCGAGTCCACATGATCCTCCAAAGAAAGACGACAGTTAAGGACCACGCCCAAGTCCTTCATCCTGTCCACCCTACCCAAGACAACACCATCGACAGTGTAGTCGAAGAGGAAAGGAGATCTTCTACGTGAAAAGGTAATAACGGTGCACTTGTCTGTGTTTAACGGAAGGGGGTTGCGTGAACACCAATCACAGAACGAAGCCAAGTCAGAGTTCAGGAGACCACAGTCTATTTCGCGGGTAACAGTGCGAAAAATCTTGGCATCGTCTGCATAACACAAAATTTTACTATGGGATAGCAGAAGCGAAACATCATTAATATATATGATGAACAGGAGGGGCCAAGAATACTACCCTGAGGCACTCCGGAGGTGTAATGATTTGGTTGGAAAGAGCACCACGGAATAGGACCCGCTGTGTACGACCAGACAGGTAAGAGGACAGCCAATCCACGAAGCCATGAGGAAACCCAAGAATAGACAGTTTATAGATTAGGATTCCATAGTCAATCCTATCGAAGGCCTTACTAAAATCTGTAAACACGCAGTCCACCTGCTTCCCCGGTTCGATGGTCGGCAGAGAATGGTTAACGAATTCAAGAAGGTTTGTAGTCGTCGATTTACCTTTAAGGAAGCAGTGCTGGAAAGACCGCAGAAAAGGACCGCAGTGAAATCGGAGTATGTCGCTGACGAGAGACTCAAAGACCTTCGCAGTATGGCACAGGCTGGCAATCGGCCGATAGTTGGAAACGTCAGATTTGCTTCCTTTCTTATGGAGCGGGATCAAAACCGAAGTCTTCCAAAGTTTGGGGAAGCTACCAGAACGCAAGGACAAATTGAACAGATAACAGAGGACACCAGCTAGAGGCAGTTGGCATTTCTTCAAGAAGCAAGCGGGAATACCATCACGTTCTGCGTGTCTACCGAAGAGACAGTGGCCAGTAATAACTGCACCCTGTAATTCCCAAACGGTTGAGATTGCGCCCCTCTGCCATACAATTTTTTGTCTGGCTAGGTAAGATCTATCACCCCACTCATTTTGGCACGTCAGATCTGAAACACCCTGTATCTTGTCAGCAGAAAAGAATCAATACATGAAATATAAACAAGTAAAATGAAAGTAAGAATTTGTTATCCTTACTTCTGATTTAAATGGCCAAAGTGGCACAATACTGTAAAAATCGTCGAAAATCAGTAAAAACTTTTAGTGCAATTTATTCACAACTAAGAGGTGCAACTCGAATGCCAAAAGCGTGAATGTGCTCTAAAATTACTCCTTGTTTAAGCGCAAAGCAGCCGTTCCACTCAATTGGCTGCAGTAGAAACAGCTTTAACGCATGATTTCAGAATTAGAGCGACAGCTCCATAGAAGATTTGCACATATTGAGCAAAGCCCCATTAAAATTAATTCTCCCTGCTTCGTTCTTCGAGGTCAGCAGTTGGAACAAAAATAAGACCATAAACTTCGCGCAGATGAAGACATACAACATTTCTTAATTATTCCGCATACTACCCATTTTGCATGAAGTAAAATTTCTTCTTAAGTGAAATGACTTCCCGGTGACGGTACGAACAGACGACGCCGCCAAACATGACTGGTTCTCAGGTATTTCAATTTACTGCAGAATTTACTTACGATCATTAAACGATTTAATTTTCTCCTACCGGTAATTATGGCTCGTAATTAATTCAAACTCAAACTTCGGCAGATCTGCAGACTGCTTACATTTTAGTACCGGCTTGGACGCACGTGTTTACCTTTTATGTGCGGGAGCAATCCCTTCTAGGTAGTTTGCTACTGGTTTTAGTGACTTTTCTTGCTCTCCCAGAATCGCGGTTACCCATTTTTTCACCCGGAACACGTAATTAACTTAGGTGGCGATCAAAATTATTGCTGCCGTTGATAACAAGATTAAGTTAAATTGCGATCATGTATGCACCACGCATGCTTATTAAAGATGTTGACTTGGATGCTGGAGTACACAGCCTCGAAATTTTAGAAGGCCTTAACTGGTTCTCCGCGGCGTCAACCGCAATTATCGACAATCTTACAAGAGTGGCTCAAGGTATAACAAAATGATTAAAAAATTGACGCTTGTGTTTGATAAAATTTATAATTTTGCTGCAGTGGGTTTTAGTGCTAACGACCCATAGGTGCAGAGATATCACAAGGCTGCTGACAAGGCCGAATTAAGGTGGACGGAGCCCCTCATTTCTCACCTACTGCGACGTGTCTCCAAGGAAAATATTTTCATTTATTATCATAAAATGGAAATTTTAAAGTGCGTGCGGCGACGTCTGGAAATGTTATTACTTAGAATTCTTAAGAGGTACACACTTCTTATAGGACAGTTACTTGTTAAGTTGATGAATTTCTAGACTCAGTTGCCTCATTTCTTACAGCAAGAGCCATGGGCGTATTTAAGCAAGTGTGACACACCTTCATCTCATGTTATTATTTATTTGTGTTTATTCCATGTTAGATAGGGTTCTCTTTCAAATAAACAGTTGTTCTTGCTATTTCAGGGAAAATTTTGACACAGATTGATTCACAAACTACAGGCGCACATAAGAACCCCAGGTTTCCAGTTCTATCTGATTAATGTGCCTTTCTATAACTAATTTTACTATAGTAAATTTAACCTCGCGGTTCTTTATTATGTAAAGGAAATAAATTTCGTGATAGATTTATTAAAATTTTATTTAATAGGTATATGACATATAACTTTGACTAACAAGATTTATACTATTCAAAATGTATGAACGATTTATGGAACGATATGTAAGTAAAAATGGTGATATTCGAAGAATTAAATTTATATTTAATAGTAATTTAACAGCATAACACTCAAACGAGATCCGTAGAGAAGAAACGTACTCAGGTAGGTAAATCACGACGGGAGTTGGAGATGATATCAAAGAACCAACTAGAGAAAACAGAGATATCAATTTGGAGTCTTCAAATTTTCAAAGGTCCCAAAAGTATAATTCTATATACCCAGAAAAGTGCCTTTTATGGTACGGTTTCGGGATATGACTAAGAAACTACTAATTATATCAAAAGAACATATCTATTCCTTTATTTACCCAATTTAGTCCTAATTTCTTGAAAATTTTAAAATACAAGGGTGAATAATTAGTTACCGTGTTTGAATAGAGATGGCATAGCTGAGTAAAGTTAGCATTGCCATCTTTCAAATGACGCCGTACACAATAACTGTAGACTGATGTTTTTTTACGATGTGATCAAAGCCTAGGGGACACCCTTTGTTACGTTAGCACGGCTTTGGCCGGAAGAGAAATAGGGTAAGGGGAGTGAGGAAACTTGAATGTCTTGCTTTTGCATTGCTGCGACCTAGCCAACAGTAGGGATGAGCGATGTTGACAAAACATCGATATTGACATCGATGTTAAAATCGACGACTGAACATCGATGATCGATAATGATCGAACTCAAAACATCGATGTTCCTTAATATCGATGCTAAATAGATTGAATTTGTAGAAGGGCGTAAGAAAACAAGATGCTTGAATGTTATAGAAACTCTTTGATTTTTCTGCAGTATAAGAAGTGTAATAGGAACAATGTAACTAACGACTTGTTGATAATATATCTAGAGTTGGTAAGTTCTTTCAGGCAATTATTTCTGATTCGCTGTTTTTCACTTTAATCAATTTATGGGCACTTCCAATATGGCTTTTGGAATGGTAGGTTTACAACTATCTATTTATATGGGATCGAGGCCTTTCCATGAAGAATATTGTGGCACGGCAATAGCTGCAGCTTTATGGAACAAAATTTGGGATGAAATACCAATTATACTGGAAGGTTATTGTAACGTGTACGTCGAAGACAACTAATTAAAACTAAAACTTAACAATGATCGAACAATATCGAATACAAGATCGGGAACAACTATCGGCGTAGATATTTGGTTTTGGGCTTCGCAAAGAAATAGTCTTGTGCGTTTGATGATTGTTTTGTCATCAAGACTGTTTATTGCTTTTTAGTTAGACTGATTTTAGAGTAGGGGATAGGGTGGCAGGATGGGGTACTTAAGCTTTAAAGGTCAATAATATAAAAAATTACATAGTGAAACAATCATATTTATTTTTTAATTAACAACTAATTATTATTATTCTAATATTTGGTGTCATTAGGAACTTTTGGTAACACATTTAAGAGAAAAAAATTAAAATAAAAAAAGGTGTTTTACCCCGTCTTGCCCCATGGTGCTGGTAAGATGGGGTACCCCCCTGAGGTAAGATGGGGTGATGAGAATGATCACAGAGAAAGATTTTTATTTGAGCTGGCAGAACTCGCAGAAATGGGTGGCTTCGTCGTCATCATCATCATATATTCCTGCGCAGCTATTATGAGCCCATCTTCCACATAATGAGCATGATATCCACCCTTCAATGGAAACGGAATATACTTCCTCACAATACATACATGGTGGGTCCTCCTCTTCTTCACTTTCATCTTCAGATGATGAGACTCTTCGTCGTTTTGCTGTTTTCGCAGATCGACTATTCTTCTTTGATTTTTTATTTTGAGCTTTTGTAGTAGTTTTCTTCTGTTATCTTAATTCATCTTTTCTCTTTTTTGTTTCTATTTTCTCTAGTTTTTTCTGTTCAGCATCTTTTTTTTCTGGGCGATGATTTCTATTTCTTGTTTGTAAGGAGACGACGTGATAATTGTTGTTTTTCCACGCTTTTTAGCAACACAAGAGGATTTTTTAGTAAGCGGAAGTGGAAAGAGTTGTTTTGGAGAAGTCAAAACAAATCTACCGTCGCTTTAATCGCATGTGGGCACATTAGCTGGTTGTGATGTCTTTGGTTCCTGACAAGCAGGGTTTTCAGCTGGTTCTAGTGAGTGCGTCTGTTGGTCGGATTGATTTTGTTCTGCTTGTGATGTCTCCGGTTGGTCTTTAGTTTGATACGGTGCTGATTCCTGATTAACTAGCCTGGGACTCCAGTGGGAACACCCTGGCAAAGAGTCATCAACAACGTCTCTGTTAAAAGTCGCAGCATTATCAGCTGTTTGTGCAGCTACTGTGTCTGAAGTTTGGACAGTAGTGACATTCATTCATACCTTGAAATACTTCTCGGTTTGTGGAAGTTTGACAGTCATTTAACTGGATCTCGGTTGTCAAAGAAGGGGCAAAATCTGTTTCGGAAAACATGTTTGGATTATAGGGCCAAATCCCACATTTACGAAATCCATTTACTGCTGTAGACATAGTGGCTGCTTGAACAAAAGCATTTCCAAATACTTCAGCGACTTGGCGGAGAGTAACGACTAGTCCAGGGTTAGAACGCAGCCAGGTTGTAACGGCTTGTTCATAATAAACACTCAATGGTCGCATGAACGCAACATCCGCTACTTGTAAACGGTGTGTCGTGTGTGGAGGAAAACACAAGATTATAACACCATGAGCTCTGGCTTCATTGATCAGGTCAATATTCTGAGTGTGGGTGCTGTGCCCATCCAGTAAAAGAAGCACGGGTCTCTCTTTAGATGCTCCACTGAAAATCACAAATCTCTTAAACCATTGGAGGAACAGCTCGGAAGTAATAAAGCCCGAATCACTACATGTACCCCAAGCACCAGCTTGTGAATTCACCATCAGCTCTGGATTCATCCTTTTTCTTGGAAAGATAAGCATAGGTGGCATGTAGTTTCCAGCTGCACTGAAGCATATCTCTGCCGTTACCGTCTGTCCTCGTTCTGCTGAAACTATGACCCCAACCTGTTTCCGTCCTCTTTTATCGATTATCTTTGAATTTGTCTTTGGCACAACAATAACCCCCGTTTCGTCACAGTTGTATATACGGTCAGGAGTTAGTTGGTACTCATCGTACACTTTGCCGAGGAAATTGAAGAATTTTTCGACTGCAACTTTGTTAAAACCAGAAGCTCTGGCAGCAGAAGTATTTTCAGGCCTTCTAATTGAAAGCTCTGGGTGTCGTTTTAGGAAGCCATTTATCCACTCTCTACCAGCTTCTTTTTTCTCAGCGTTGAATGGATTAGGCTTATTATTTTTAATTGCTAACTGGTATACTAATGCCTTTAGATCTGTAACCGTAAGTCCACATAACCTTTCTTCCATTTTTAATAAATAGGCACAAAGCTCATTTTCTTCAGACACAGAAAAAACAGGCAGCCTAGGACACAATGGTACTTTAATTGGTATGGGTAAGTTTTCATCAGATGTTTCGTTCAATACTGGGCGAGCAGCCTTAACTTTTCTCTCTAATGTCGTCTGTGGCACATCAAATTGTTTAGCTGCTTTATAATAACCCATTTATCCATCCAAAACCGCTTGAATTGCTTCCCGCGTGGATTCTTCGGACCACGACCCTCTGTCAGTCGTGCGTTTGTAGTCACGAACCATTCTAAAAAGGCAAATAAAAAACAAACTCATTTTTACCGAAAACAAACAAGAACAAAATTATTCTCATTGAGGGTAAGATGGGGTACCCCTTTACCCCATCTTGCCTGCAGAGCCATTTTTATAAAAAAAAAAACAAAAACAGCCAACAATCTTAAGGAAACAATGCCTACCTTATTATAGGTTAGTTTAAGCGTCAATCACAGCAACACCTCACCACCTAACGTTATTTAACAAACCACAGTCACGTGTCAAACCAGAAGAAAATATGATAAACAATTTGCAGTAAACCACTTTTTTCGAATTTTTTTCGACAGTGCGCACTTGTGAACCACTAACCACCGGGCGACTGACAAGTACCATGGCAGCGTAGTACAGTCAATATAGCACGAAAAAATAGGGTTGCTCCGAAAAATGACCTACCGGAATTTGACTTGATAAATCGATAGGGGGCATAAAAAAAGCTTAATGCAAGATTTCCGAATTGATCCCCCCTCCCCTGTTTTTGAGAAAATCCAAAAAAACTTTGGATGCGTTTTTCTCGGAATCTATGGGTTTTAGAGAAAAGTATATTTAACAAAAAATGTTCAGGACATTGTTAACTACATTTTCCGTCATTGAAGCCAAGTCGTACGACTTAAATTAAAAAAGGTAGGTGGCGCTAAAGTATCAAAAAAGTGGTTTTTTGGCATTTTCGTTAAGAATAAATAATTTTTTCATATTAATGTAAATGGGAAAGTTGTTCGTCACAAAAATATCTACAGTTTTTATTTAAACAATTTTTTTCTAAAACTTACCGTTCTCGAACTGTAGGCGAAAAGTTTGGACAAAGGACCGGTTTCTAACATCTGCCTAATCCCCTACTAGCGCACATTTTTCAGTTGCTATGTGAGTTTTATGAAATACACGCATCGGCGCGGCACATAAAGTACAATTTTTCGAATTTGGCAAGTTCCAGCTCGAGAACGGTAAGTTTTACAAAAAAATTGTTTAAATAAAAAATGTAGATATTTTTGTGACGAACAACTTTCCCATTTACATTAATATGAAAAAATTATTTATTCTTAACGAAAATGCCAAAAAACCACTTTTTCGATACTTTAGCGCCACCTACCGTTTGTAATTTAAGTCGTACGACATGGCTTCAAGGACAAAAAATGTAGTTAACAATGTCCTGAACATTTTTTGTTAAATAAACTTTTCTCTAAAACCCATAGATTCCGAGAAAAACGCATACAAAGTTTTTTTGGATTTTCTCAAAAACAGGGGGGGGGATCAATTCGGAAATCTAGCATTAAGCTTTTTTTATGCCCCCCTAACGAGTTATCAAGTCAAATTCCGGTAGGTCATTTTTCGGAGGGTATCTGCTATATTTACTGTACTAGCGCGTCGAATGAATTAACGAGCGTGATTGGGCAATTTGAACTGTGAATTTCGCTGGGTACCCCCTCTTACCCGCTACCCCGTCTTACCACCATCTCCCCTACGCTTCCGCGGTCTGGTCACCATTTTCAGTGTTGCCAAGTCGTCGATGAAGAATGTCACTAGATAGGGACTAAAAAGGACAACTTTTTTTAAAAAAGTCACCAGATACAAAATAATATATTTTTTTCAAAATTGTTTCCAATATAATATTAGAAATTTCTAAATAACAAAAATGTAAATACTACTACTCAACAAAAGACTGTATTCACCTGAATCAGAAGCGTATTTACCTTTAATTGGTGCTCATTAACTGTAGCGTCGTGTAATTTCTTCCTTTCAATTTGTAAAAGGAAAGGGAGGAGAAACAGAGAACTATTAGAATGTGATAAAGTTCTAATTTTGTGGGCGATACTCTTATCGTAAGCGACAGAAAATTAGTATCGTTGAAAGTTTCAGGGTCCCTCTGGAAAGTCATGAAGTCTCTCAGGAAATTGTTCGAGTTGTCTTACACATGCGTCTAGCTTAACAACAAAAGGATTAAATGGGCCCACTTGAATGTGTGATGCAACACCGGTTGTAACTGAATTAAGTAGTAACCCAGCAAATATGTACATAAATAGTCAAAAACAATGAGAAATGCCGAATATTTACGTTAAAACGTTAAAGAGTGGGAGAACATTTGGTGTCATCAGAAGAGGTTCAAAATCACAGTGTCGCTAAAGAAATATCAGTCACTAGAAAGGTATTCGAAAACACCAGATTTGGTGACAAAGTCCATGATTTGGCATCACTGCATTAAAAGTCACCAGAAGTCACCGCAGTGGAAGTTAAAAATCACCAGCTTTTAGACGTGTCTGAGAAAACAAAATTCTGTCACTAGGGAGGTGTTCGAAAACACCAGATTTGGTGACAAAATCACTGAATTGGCATCACTGACCATTTTATTTGGATCATACGAAACGTTATAACGTAGGTTCATACATTTGCGCTTCGTAGTCTTCCATAGAACAATCCTGTTATATTGCCTCCCTACACGAATATACTAAAGCTTCTTTCTGTGAACACTCTACAGAAGAGACGCAAGTCTTTGGGATTCTGTTCGTTTATGAACGCTTGCAGGGTAAAATTAATACCCCAAAGCTACTAACCTGTCTGAATATCTTAGTTCCTTGTCCTTGTCTTATGACATCCTTTACATCTGTTGGCCTAACTACGCTTTTAATGAACCTATTAATTCTTTGTCTTTTGAATGATCATAAAGCAAGCAGCGCAACGACCTCATTCCACAGGTATACAATAAGAACAGCAAAAACCATGTGACAACTTTGAGTAATACTATCAACCCATATTTGTTAATTTATTATCTATAAATTAAAATATGATTCAAATAACAAATCAACTGAAAACCAGCCTTATTCTAATTCAGAATTTACAAGTTTTGCCGGTTGCTTCTACTACTGCTCTTTAAATAGAAACTCAGTTTTCCTCACTATGTGCAGATCAGTAGAAGGGAACATTTGACCAACCAAAATTCTGAGTTACTTTCTTCTCAACTATATAAATATGTATAAAGATATTTTTATTCTCGTATATTTATAAATCGACATATGCTAAGTCTTCAATATAGAAAAAAACTATTTTTGAATTTTGATCCGGTTCTTTTTCGCCAACATAGAAGGTCGATGTTCTGTAATTAAAATCGATTGTGCGATATTCTGTATACTTCAACATCGATGTTTTGTGAATATCGATGAACATCGATCATCCCTAGCCAACAGTCCAGAGACGGATTGGATATTTTAATTAAATTTTTAAAAATCCACGGGGAGATCTGCTCTCGAGCCCGGAAACCATGGCATGGTGGTCGTGCCGCTCAACCAATTGATCAAATCCTGTCTTCAACATTTGTAGGTTAGTTTTAATTTGACATCCAGTTCTATTTACTTTTGGAAGTGCTGGGTAGCGATGGAACAATTTTTTTTATAGTGTATTTATCGTCCACCACGGTTAATTGGATATGAATCAATTCAGTTATGAATTCTCACTGCAAATTGGAGCATTTCTCCAAGTCATAATCTGCGGGGACTTTAATATCCACATGATAGCTCAGTGCAACCTTAGGCAGGGGTATTATGACTTAGTTTAGTAACTTCGGGTTGGAAGCTATCAATACGAACACTACCTGATATCACAATGGTGGATCAAGCTTGCTCGATTTGATTATTACTAATGAATCAGATTTTATGAACTCGCATTTATTAGTTGCCCTTGCAGGATACCAAATCATACCTAAAAGTCGCTTACCGTTAGGAATCATAAGAAAGTAATTCTGCAGGTATTCAATTCCTGGAGACATGGAGTGTATTGCGTCCACCACCTCTTATCTTATCGCCGGCCTAAACTTAATGTTGGCTGCAGTCGGCGGTTCTTTGCGGTCCAAAGTGCAGATTGCGAGTAAATCAACGGTCCAAAGTTTGTGTATATCTCTTTTTTTATAATTATGAAAGCCCTTGGCCTACCTTTTTCCGGGCCATAAAAACGAGTAAATACTTTTAAGTTCCGGTTTGTGACCTTTACCTTATATCCATCGTCACCATAATTTTCGTCATGATGATAATTCTTTATTTATTGGATTAAAGGTCCTAAGTTCTTTCACTCTAATTATTATCGTTAATATTTCTTGCTGACTGGGGATCTTTTCGTTATTTTTCATTGGTAACATCGCTTTATCTATGTCTTCCATCTTCTACGAGATCGTATTGATTCTAACTATTACTTCTACGTCCATGTCAGCGACTCTTTCGTAGAGAGACCCGAGCGCTTCTTCTTTGGCTGAGCTTCTCCTCGTTCGGTTGTCCGGGTTTTTCTTTGCTTTGGTAGGGTACATTATATTTTCCTATTAAGGTAAAACACTTAAAACTCCACCTTCGCCAGTGCATTCAATGGTTTTCGCCAATTCCTAGTTGGAGACACTGTCGTAATTTTTCCTGACCAGAATAATGGTCTTCCACTTGGAAGTTTCCAGCTCGATAGTCATGCCTATCCATGCAACTCAACATTTCTCATTCGGGAGCCAGAAATTCTCTTCAACCTATGTTTTTCAAAACTATGGACCTGAGGTGCTCCAGCGTATTCATATCCACATAAGTCACTCTCGAACTTCGTCGTTAGGGTCAATTGGTTTGCTGGGTCCTCGATCTTGTCCTCGAAGTATTCTCTAGCGATTATTGTTGCTTTCAAGGATTCGTATACCATTTCACTAAATGTAAGTGCCTTCCCTATTTTGGATTTTTTCGGTTTCGGAAGGGTACTCTCTTCCGAACTATTTCCTTTTCCGCCTTCCACTGTCTTATCCGGAATTTCGCCCCCAATTCGTCTCCTTGCCGCCTCGACAATTCAACCTTTGTCTCCCTTCTCATGATTTGTAGATTGTTCTTCCGAATAAAAAAGTTCCCTAGGGGGTACCGCAAATCTCTTCCAGTAGCTCCGTGATAGTTTTCTCCCTCAAACCAGCCGCCCGACATTTCCTTAACTAATTCTAGGCTTTTTCCTCGCTATGGTCGACAAGAAGTGGTGGTTTGTACTATTTGTTCCGTTCGTAAGTCCGTTTCGTAAGTCCGTTTCGTTGGCCTTGTTCATTGCCCGGTTCGTCGTTAATGTTCCGCCTACTGGCGACCGCTCCCTAGCCACATAGCTAGGGCCAGGCCCGCCGGTGGTCATAGGTTCCACCGACGTCTGTACTTATATCACTGCCCGAGTTGAGTTGCTTATAGTGGCTTTCTCCATCTTTGATATAGGTGAGTTTCTTTGTTTTGTCATCCTGTAAGACCTTATCGGCATGGTTGAACTTCACAGAAGCGAAACTTTCGCCGACATTGCTCTGAGAGTCATTAGCCGTACTAAGTACCCTCACTACGACAAGCTAAAGCTCCGAGAACTGGGATACCTTTAGTCAAGTATACTTTTAGAGTCCGTCTATGTCGTCTATGATTTTACAACAATCTACTAGCTTTTAATACATATCTTAAATGTGCCAAAACCCTTCTATTATCTAATTTTTTTATGCCAGAAATATTATGCATTGAATTAACTCAACTGTTAGCTACAAATTAGGTGCAGCATTTAATGGTTCCAAGTATCAAAGTTCATCATCTGAGATTGAGAAGACTATGCATACCAGCGCGAGCTTTATAAGTATTCTTTAAAAAAATAGGGATGATATTGCTTTTATATTTGGAAATTTGTTTATAGATCAATCAGCAAAAGTACGACATTAGTACATCCACAGCATAACTTTCTTTTTACGTGGGCTTAACTTCCTATTCAATTGTAAAGAGCCGATTAAGATTATTTTTTTCAAATGGATACTTCGGACAGGTACCCAAGTGAAAATAAAGTTGCGTAAAAATATCATCGCATTATCATATTGAAAAATCATTAAATCTCGCCCATAACTCGTTGAGGCCCACTATAGGCAATGCAAAAACTTTCCGCATCAATCATCGTCACTTGTAAAACTTTCAACGTGGCGTGGTGAAGTAATAAAGCGCCGAACTCCTTCACGCTCGTAAAACAAATTAAAGTGCTCTTAGAAAACAATTAAAATTGTAAAACTGCCGTAAATGTTTAAGCCGCTTCCTAATTTGTATTGATATTGATTAATAAGGTCTTTCACAATGAGTCACGAAGTGGGAGGAACCCTAGGCGCCATAGGTGTACTACAGGTACTCCCACATACTTGCGTCTAAGACTTAGCATAGCAGAGCCCATAATTGCAAGTATTCACGTCGCGACATTGTTTATGCGCTTTTGTGATTTTCACTCACCTTGTGACTTGTACCAGGATGCTAATGATTTCTTTAGTCCAGAGAAGTATCCATCTATGATTGCCACCTCATTTGGGGCAGTGGCTGGCTGCATATAAATGCAGGTATGCAGTTAATGGTCCCTTGAATATAAAGTTTCTTTTAACCCAAAATGGTTGCACCATTAACCTTTCGGTCTGGCAGCTTTGCAGGTAATTCAATTAGCCCACGTTGTAATGAGTGATTAATGAGGGAGTTTACAACGATTGTTTCCAGTGCAACAATAATCCACTGAATGGGGCTAAATTACTCATAATCACACATTGCGGTGTCAAGTTAATGCCAGGCAGTCGCTTGCAAATAGGTGAGTATCACGACTTAACGTTGTCATTTTCGTTGGGAGTTTTTACAAAGACTGGAATTCGATTGCGCGCAGCATGCAGGTTTCATTGTGACGGGAGTTCTATGTTCTACATATTGGGGCCATGAGCGGGTGTGAGTACTTCTGATCGACCCAGATATTGTCGTCTACAGAGTAAGAGATTGGGTTAATGAAGGCAAAAAATCAGACTACTAACTTAATGCAACTAAACTAACAACTCGCTTGTCTTCATCTCACTAGGCACCAAAAAGCATCCCAGTGTACCGTGGTAAAAGATTAAATCAAGCAATCCTTGGCATGTTGGTTTTAATTGAAAAAGTTGTCTTTGTTTTAAAGGTTTTTTTTTGCACGAAGTATATTTTTCCCTTCGAAATAGGAAAAACCCTGTAAGCCCGAAGGAAACCATGAAAAATTTGTATTCTACCAGAACACGACAACCAAGGACCGTTTTCTCTGTGAAGTCGATAGACATCTTCTTTAAGAAAGCACAACAGTAGAAAAATCAAGTCGAAGAAAACAGCAAAAATTAAACGGTCGCTGTTTGCTGACAACCAAGAAAACGACGTTACCCCGAAGACTTTACCAAACTCAACAAGTCAAGCTAATCTGAACTCATGCAAATTTGTATTCCATCAGATCCAGACCTGAGACGAGCAAAATTCAAGGCTCAAGGGAGTCTGTATCTTAAGGTTTTCAGAACAAGAAAAAAGTTTCAGAAAGGCACTGAGACCGTAGTTAGTGTCGAAGAGAAGAACCCAACTATCTTATTACTGTAATTCAGTGGGAATAATTGAGACACGATTTTATATGCAAGAAACGTTTAACGGCAGGTAAACCCTGACAGAGTCAGAGTTCCTCCAATTGTTAACTCTTTTCTTTTCGTTTTTCGTCTGTGAATTCTTGACTTGGATGATGTGCAAGGTAACTTGATGGCCAGCCATAATGTGCGCAAATGTTATAGGCTGGGTAAATACTGATCCCTTCAAACACAAAATTGATACCTTGCCGCGATTTTATGTTATATTCTATTTTACGAAGGGTGGGTAATTCTATTGTTGGGGCAACGCTTTATTTTCTGCAATTAAAGTGCGCCATGTAATGTTTCGCATTATGCACTTAACGTGTTAGCATAAAATTATATTAAAGTGGCTTACAATCCCCTCTCAATTCGTGTTTGAGGTAATTCAAGCTAAACACTAGTTCACCATGTATACATTTTCTTGTACCTTCATTGACGTAGAGAATGTTTGGAAGGATGTTTTTATAAGATCGTAGAGAAGTGAATTGTATGTTTAAATTCAATTGGGGATAATTTTATAAACAGTAAGCAAGAAAAGTAAATTAGTATTCGCTAAATTATCTACTCCATAAAAATGATCTCTCACAGTTAATGCTGCGTAGGAAAAAATATGTACATAGAACTAGATTTAGAAGCAATTTTCGAAGTACTTAATTACATGCATCTTTCATGACCACATTCGTTTATCCACGCGATGTTCCATACTGGGCCCCTGTGCATTATTATTCATGACTTAGATTTAGAAGCAATTTTCGAAGTACTTAATTACATGTATCTTTCCTGACCACATTCGTTTATCCACGCGATGTTCCATACTGGGCCCCTGTGCATTATTATTCATGACTTACACAGCTTTGAGTACACAAGATACCATAGAAAAAAGGCACTTAAACGAATGAAATCCTACGCAAAGTACAACATTTTCATTTATTTTATACTCTTCGGCATTACATTTAGCATTACCAGGAAGTGGTTACTGTAATGGTAATTGTAATGTAGCATAGACACACAGCAACAATCTTTTCGTTGCGGTTTTAGGTGGTATTTCTTTAGACGGAATGACTGACCTTGTTGTCATGACTAGACTGAAACTTGGCTGCCTACCAAGGAATGGCTGCTGATGCTTTACTCTGGCTTTGTTGACAATAATTTTATACTGATGCAGGACAATGCTTGGTTTCCGGTCGCAACTCTAATTCGCGGTCACCTGCGCGACGTCGGTCAGTATTCCGGTTATGCAATATCCAGCACGAAGCCCGGATTGGAATTGTAATAAAACGCTAGTCCAGGGAAATGGTAGTTTAATGAAATATTTTAGGTAGGCGGAGATTTTTTTTGATCTGTTGTGGGTTGCTGGGGAGGTAAAACTCAGTTTCCTAGGTCGCAACCTCCCATACCCCCCACCACTCTTATCATCGACCAAAATCTTGAAAATAAGGATGCAAAAAGGTGTTGACGATATCACAGTAACCGTAAATCGTGAAAACACTTTAATATATTTAAATTAAATTAAATTGGTTACAACTTTTGTTAATAACTTTCTCACGAGGCATTATTTATAGAAGTTTTCTGAGACTAAATAGATGAAAATTGAGGCATTATAACTTTATATATGACGTTTTTATAAAAAGTCGAAGAATGGTATTTTTTGTAGAGAATTTTCTCACAGTAAATTTGAACTGCTATTATGCAATTATAATCATTTTTAAGGCCTTACGAGGGTTTTATTTCATAATATAGGGAACAGCTCTATGATGAGGGAAGGGGAATGAGGGAAATTGAATATGCTTCGGATGCCTCAACTATTAACTTAAGTTTTTTTTATATACATATGTTGATGCTAAAGCTCAGGGGATGCCCTATGATCTTAAGCACAGCCTTGGCAGGAAAGGAATTAAGGATGAGGGAAATGGGTTAGGAGGTTGAGTGAAGGAGGCGTCGATGAACGCCCCGTTTGAAAGTTTCAGGCTCATAAGACGAGGGAAAAACAGAAGATGGTAAACTGTTCCACATTCGTGTTGTTCTGCTTAGCAAAGATTCCCGAAATTTGACGATTCGTCCAAATTTGACCTGGAGAGTATAGGGGTGGGAGCGATTTGTAGATCTTGTATCACGCGTTATCATGCGTCTACAAGGAATCAGTCTAGGAATTTCGTTAGAACAATGGCCATGGAAATAACGATAGACGAGTGAGAGACAACCGACATTCCGTCGATGCTCCAGAGAGTCAAGGCCCTCAGAGATTGAGGGATCGCCAATAAGTTTAATAGCCTTACGCTGGGCTTTGTCCAACGCGGACAGTGCGGTGTGTTCGGCCCCTGCCCAAATATTCGAATTATATTCAAGTCTAGGCATAATGTGGGACTTTTAGATCAGCGCTAACTTAGGTGGGGTGAAATATTTCTTACATCTCTGTAGAAAACCCAAACATTTCATCGCACTTTTAGCGATTGCAAATATATGATCAGTCCAGCTAAGATTGCTGGATATCTCGATACCTAAGATATTTAGGGAGGGTGAATTGGGTATATTCACTTCGTCGACTGAAATGGGTTGGGTGTGAACCGGGCGTTTTTTAAGGGACATCAAACAGCATTGAGTCTTGGATGCATTAAACGTAACACGATTTGCTCTGCCCCAAGCAAGGACCATAGAAATGTCGTTGTTTAATGATCTAAACATTCGTTCCCGATTGACTTCTGTAGCATTTCCACGTGAATTTATTACAGAATGAAATGTGTACGCGAAATCAAGGGTGCTGTCGTCGGGATAAGAGATCATTAATAAAAAGAAGAAATAAGGTTGGTGAAAGAACTGAACCCTGAGGTACACCGGCATTTATTTCGTAGGAATCAGAACGAATTGAAGGGCCTGACAAGAAACTTTCTATCCATTTAACGAGGGTAGGGTGTAGACCAAATGTTTGAAGATTGGCTAAAAGGGCAGCATGCCAGACTCTATCAAAAGCCTTTGAAATATCAAGAGCGAACAAAAATTTGTTAACCAACGCGGTTATAGTTTTCCCACAAATAAGATTTTCAAAGTTTGATGCTATGCTAAGCTAGCTGGTTATCATGTTATCTGCTTATGAGCTCATATTTCGTAGATATTTAGAAGTTTCCCTTCTAAAGCGCGAAGCGATCAGGCACCCTCTTATTTTATATCATAGGAGTACTTGTTTCTATTATTTAAGCTATTAGGTTGTCAAGAAAGTCCTATTATGAGCATTTTTTCATGCTAAGTGACCTTAGCATTGTTTTAACTGAAAAAACAATTTTCCAAGCTCGCCGGCCTTTAAAAAAGATCGGAACATTTTTTTCTCACAACAATTTTTTGCCAAAAAATCTCGAAACTAGAATCTTCAAAATACTTTTTGTTTTATCTCGATACGACAATTTTTTTACTAAGATAAAGCTGTTCCAAAAATAGTAAAAAAATCGAAAAAATCTCTGTTTCCTTAAATTTTTTGGAATAAAAAATACTCTTTACATCCGACATAAATGACTTAGTTCATGTATGGACAAAAATTATAGAAAACGTTGAATGAATTACTATTCTTTCTCAGATTTACTATTAACAATTAACATTCCTGCACAAAACTAGAATTAAAAAGAAGAGAGGATATTATTACTAATGCTTTGAAAGAAATCAGACATTTCTTATTAACTTCACATCAGACATTTTTTTAAACATTTCCTAAAATAAATGCAATTTCAATAGCGATAAGATATGTGCCGACTTTAGTTTTTATTCGCCTTGTTTTGGCTAGAATTTTTGGATAATTTGAGAAATATATTTCGCAAATTTGTAAAAATATATTTTTTTACTTATTTGAAATATTTAATATATTTCTTTTTATTTCAGAATGGCTTCCATACAACGAATACTTTGGATAGGCCTGCTATTAGGCCTGGTGACGAAAATCAACAGTGTAGATCCAAAATTTGATCCATCAACACGAATGAGGCTCGTATTGATTCCGGCAGATGCGTCTGTTGGTTCAGTAGTATATAGATTACGGGCAACCGACGAAGAATTCGACTATCCTTTACAGTTTGAATTAGTCGGAGACGCATCTTCCTCCACAGTACAAATAGAATCGCTTCCATGTACTAAGTACAACTCAGTATGCCAAGCAAATGTTATTCTGCAAAGAAGATTAGAACCAGGACGATATTATGATTTTCAAGTAAGCGTAACTTTAAACTAAACTAGATTCCTTCAGTAACTTCTAATTTTATCCTCAGGTATCAGTTAAGGACACCAAAGGTGGAATGGCAACACAACTGTGCTCCATTACAGCAACGAATTTTACAACACCTCATGACATGATATTCCCTCACAAGCCCGGAATCATAATGATACCAGAGGTAAGAAGCAACATCATTTTGTTTTATTCAAGACTAAAATATTATAACATTGCGCCAATAAAATGTTGTTAACAGTAGTATTCTTGGGGATCATGTCCTACCAGTAAATAACGCCGTCTTGTAAGACTTCTCGCCCGTCTTTTTCGTCTTGGCTTAGGGGGCGGTGAATAGTTGTCATCAAAATCTGTATATCTTCGTCCATTTATTCTTGAAAGCGACATAGATCGCCGCGTTGATGGGTACGTAGTGACACTGCATCCTTCTTCGCTTCGGTATTTTGATATGTTCTCCTTGACCGTTTCCCAGAAACCTGTCACTTCAACCATGAAAATTAATGCTGTAAGAGCGATAGCCATCCTTCCCAAATAGAACAAATCATTGCGCATCCATGACGCAATTGCCGGCATCTGGTTGTAAAATATATCCCTATTTGCAATTATCATATATCGGCTGAGGAACGAACACATGCAGTTTAAAGCTCTCAGCATAGGCACCCAAACTTGCCGAAGGATAAGATCTGTTAAGTACAGCGTCAAAGCTACTTCTAGAAGTAGACGTAGAAAACGTGGGGGTTTCTTGAGGACTGTAGGCCAGTAAGGACGTACCACTGCTAGAACGCAAAGTATTGAGAACGTAAAAATTGCAGATGCCGCGTTCGGTTGCAATCCCATCAATTTCGAGTGCTTCAGTTCGATTATACTAATTTTGTTCAGGTGCAAATACATACCAAAGATGACAATAAAAGCGGTTTCCAAATGATTGTAAAGGAGTTCGTTGGGTTCTAAATACTCGTCCATATTGATTGATATTGTTGTGCTAAAGAATAACTATTTCGAAAAATTTTGATGTTATCGTTGTCGAAAATTTCAATTTGAAATTTTTTTCAACTAGAACTTACTTGACGGATTTCTCGTTTGGGCTCACTACGATTTCTCGTGTTGATAACAGAATAAAGTATGTTGAGACATATTCGTTTTGAATATAAATATTCTGAGGACTACGATTACTGAAGTAGGAAAGTTACATAAATAATTCGGAAACGTTATTTTCATTTACATGCCAACGTTGAGGTTTTCTTACTTTTACTGCAGTAACTGCAAAGTTAATTGTACACAGCAAAAGAAAAGAAAAACTGTTTGATGAAAGAAATAAATAAAATGTGTAATTAAGAAAGGTGGTCCTCTTTTGTAGAAGCTTTTTTTGACCCCTTGTTTTCATGGGGTCAGTATCAATTGCAACTTCCGGCTAGAATCCTGTAGCAGGTCGTCTTAGCGAGATTTCTTTCTCTACCGTGTTATCTACTTAGAATATTAAATTTAAGAAACAAAATTTCAAACAAAAGAGAGCACCAGGATAATAAATGTGAGAAAAAGAAATTCCAATTGTTCTCCAGTTATCGTGGCTGAGAATTATACTTTTTTTACTTTCTTTTCGTAGGGGTTCATAAACACGTTGCAGCCGCCACTCTTCTCACCTTTACCAGTGAGATCTTTTGTTTTCTAACCCTGCAGTATTGAACCCATTCAAGATTTAGATGCTAGGTACTTAATATCTCTGGAAAATTCTAGTTCTTTTCCGTCAAAGGTCGGGCTATTAGATTCAGCTACTCTTTGATTTTCTGGTAGCAGAGAATTACATCTATAATAGATATAGAGAGAACATTTTATATTAATTACACAGGTCTACAAAAACTGGGGTAATGATGAGTAGTTCGGTAGAGTTACTGCAACAAATCATACAAAAAAAAAACAATATTAGAGACCATGCGCCTCTTGTCAAGAATATCGAGGGAAATCAGACTAAGCCTGGCAATATAAGACTGGACTGATTCAATTCGTAAAGTAAGGGTTTCAAACCGCACTGGCGTACGCCAGGATTGGTCTGACGAAAGTGCAGAAAAGAAGCCTTGTTAAGTATGGATCATCAAGCTCCCTAGACCACCTCTTTACAAAGACAAACCTGTCGATGGTTCTGCCAACAATGAAGTTCACATGGTCATCGAAGGAGAGACGGTAGTTAAGAATCACACACAGGTCCTTGACCAAGTCGAACCTGGTCAAGGCGTGACCGCTCATGGAGTAGATGAAAATAAGGCGATGCCATACTGGCATTCAGTGGAAAACGATTATTAGAGCACTAATTATGAAAAATACGCAAATCAGAGCTCAACAGAGCACAGTCGTCGTCACAGGAGACCGCTCGGAAGATTATAGCATCTTCAGCATAACACAGGATTCTAGTCCTAGGCAGGAGCAACGATATGTCATTAATATAAATTATAAAGAGAATCGGACCAAGTATGCTACCCTGAGACACATCAGATGTGACCGAGATTTCTCTGGATAAAGCGCTACCGAACAAGATGCGCTGGTATCGGCCGGACAGGTAGAAGGGCAGTCACTCAACAAAGTGGAAAACCAAGCAGGCAGAGCTTATAGTGTGAGAATGATATGGTTGATCTTATCAAGGATCTTGCTGAAGTCGATGGATATGCATTCGACCTGCATATCCGACTCAATCAGGGGTAAACAGTGATGCACGAATTCGAGTAAATTGGTGGTGGTAGATTTACTCTTAATAAAGCAGTGTTGGAAAGAACCCATGAAGGGTCTACAGTGAAAACGGAGCTCGGAGATTAGCGATGGGTCAGCGAACGAATTGGCCAAGAGGGTCATGGATTTCGCGGTCACACAGCCTCAAGGAGAAAGGGTATCCGTTACTGCGCCGCTTAGAATTAATGAACCTCTAAAACTGTTTTTGATTATTAAATGAGGTGGATCTTGAGTTATACGGAAATCTGCTGCAAGACGTCTGTAGATCAGATTTGAACCGAAGGTGAAGGTTATCATAGTAAACAAGATAGTCCTCGTCGCGCCTAGAGCAGCAGAAACTTTTCCAAGCCTTACTCTTTAGATTTTTCAGGTGTCTCAAATTGTCGTTAATCCAGGGCTGCGACGAACAGGAGGAGCAAGAAGAGGAAAAACAGGCCGGCTTCCACTGCGTGAAATAGGAATAAAGGACATTGTAAAATTTTGATGTACTAAACGCAGCGACATCATTAAATAATTTCTTTGTTAATTTTGTTGATTTTGTATGGATGTGAAGTTATCACTAAACCGGATTCGGTCTCAGCTAGTAAGGTAAATGTGGCTTTCAACTCGGTATATTTTTAGGCTACCATCATATATCTGGTGACAAGGTAGTGCCCCCGCCAAGACGAGCCAAAGGAAGCTGAAATACAGCATGAATAAATAAAAAGAACTAGGGCATCTTATAAAAAAAAATGAAATCCCACCAAAAATATTTCATTTAAAATAGGTTGCCAAAACTCACAAGCTCAAAACGCTTTCACTATCAAAAAGTTCAAATGCAGAGCCAAGCTCCTAACTCTACAAGGCCTGCCTCTACCGGGCTCCGTTCGTCGTCAGCCTAATTATGTCAGGTTCGATATCCATTCCAAAGCTCGCTAGATAATTTGCTACAAGTCCAACGCGAAGATTTGAATGTTTTGATCATAAGTTCATCCAAACATTGAAATCTTTGAGCAATTGTTATGTCGCGACTCAATTACTTTAGCGACTGTAGATGCCGCAGTCTCACCTGTGCTGTTTAATTTAAACGTTTAATATTTATTAGATATGAATGAAAAATGTTGGTTTATTAAAACCAAAAAAATAAGATCTTATTGCACGACATCTTATCCCATATAGTTCTAAGGAATGAATAAGTCTCATTTGACTTGGTGTAGAATAAATGCTAACCATGGTAGTAAACACAACCGTTTGGGCGTTACAGGGTGATTTATAAATTTCAGCTTTTCATCGTATGCGCATTACTTTTTTATTTTTATCTTTTGATCTACCCAACACAGCGACATCAAACAAACGCTACAATACTACTATCCCAATGACCTTTCCAAAATTGTCAACAATATTGATCTAACTCCCACCATTGCAGATACAGTCACTTCCACAAGTGGAAAAAAATGGTTTGCGACTACTTGAAATTCAAAATTTTTCCAAATTTTCTCAGAAATTCATGTAATTAGTACACCTCCTTTTTATTTTTATTGGATTGCCTTATTACCTTTCCAAAAAAGTGCAACATGACAAGGCAGACAAAGGATTAAAAAAACCGCATCGTTGGAAATCCCTGACTAACTAATTATTTTATTGCACCTTAGGTAGGAAATTCTTTAAATAAACAAAATTTTTATGATAAAGATTCGAAAATGTTTGTTTTGGGTTAACAGATAATTAATTTTAATTATTGCTGCAAAAAAGTTATAAAAATGTTAGTGTAATTTTGTTTTATTGCCGATATTAGCTTGTGTTAGCCAGATTTCACACCCTAGTATCCCGGCAATCTGTTACTACTAGCTGATGGAATTTTGCTATAGAAGATGGTCAATCAGCAAGAATATTGATCATATTTGAACACAAGTTGGATCAAGGACGGAGTTGGATCAATGCGTTGAGCCGCACGACAACCACGCCATGGGCCCGGGTTCAAGACCAGATCTCCCCGTGAGCTTTTATTAAGAAATTCAAATAATACACTCTGTCTCTGGGCTGTTGTCCAGCTCGCAGCAATCCAAAAACCAGACTCAACCTTCCTCACTCCCCTTACCCTAATACCCTTCCGGCCAAACCCATGCTAACGCATCAAAGGGTTATCCCCTAGGATTTGGCCACATCGTATAAAAAAAAACAAAACAAAAACAAAAAAATATAATTAGGTACGAGTATTCTTAAGTTAGAATTATTAAAAATTAGCACAGTTTACTTTTGTGGAATACGCGGATATAATTTACATTTATTGTGTAGTATACTGAAAAGAAAAGCCGGCTGTACTGGATATCAAAGGAGATTCCCTAATCGACGTGCACCCCCAAAGAGGGGTATTTTCGCGGGCTTTCCGAAGTTTAAGAGAAACCGGAAGTGTAACTTCAAACAGCACGGAGTTATGATCTCAAACAGCGGAAGAATCTTCTGACATTGAACAGTAAATAATCACCCTTCTCGGTCAAGACCCTGAAACCGGCCTGGGCCGAGTCGCAAGACGATTAGAAGTGGCTTCAAATAAAGTTTGAAGGGTTGCTTATCCAGCAGGGTGACGTTTATATCATTATATCCGAGTCAAAGAAATACTGCAAGGAGATTCCGATAGAAGATTTAATATTTTCATTTGGCTTCTGTAAAGCGACATTGAGAGTGAGGCGTTTCGGGGTCGAATTCTGTGGACGGATGAATCGCAGTTTACCAGGGATAGTATCGTAAAGTTCCACAACCTGAATATAGGACAAGCAAACCTCCCACAGCCCACATTCTGAGCCACTGTTTGGGGTGGTATCATCGGTACCCATTTAATAGTACGATTTATTTTGCCTCAAGTGCTTAAAAGCCAAATTTATGAAGACTTTTTGGGGAATATACTACTAAATCAACTAGAGGACATCCCTCCAGATAGGGTTTCACGATACTCGAGATAATTATATCTGCCACGAGACCGACACTGGCAGCGAGACCAATATCATAGTACCAGTGCGATTTCGAGGTCGAGATTGAGGTTACGCGATTTGGGGCATATAAATATACATTGCTTTCATCATTCGCTTCTTCTTGAATTATTTCCTTCTTTAGGTATTTGCGTTTTATCCCCTATAGCAAAGAAGAGCCTTTGCTACCTTGTTCGGGGTGAAGAAGAAAAAACATATATCACTTGCCCTCACTCCCCCTTTTCTAACCGAAATTCACTGTTTTTATTTCGCCGAGAGCGAAATCAGACCAATATTGGCGTTCATTGAACTTTTTTTTATGGAAAACAATGAGCGAAAAAGTTTATTTATGGTCATTTAACGATAGAGGTGAATTAGTTAGCAGAATTGGGAATACAGCGACGAAGAAGAGGTTAACTACAATAATAAACACCTTAAACAAGGAATTACAAGGGGTTATTGGCATACATCGAAAGTTACGGAGGACATTTCGAACAGTTTTTGTAACATAATAAAATTATTTAATTTTTCTTTAAATTGCAGATTTTTAAAATATCCCCCGATAAGTTTTCTACGTATAAATTTCTACATCCTTTCTTTCTTACGTGGATATATTTCACCTTTTTAGGAAGGTAATTAGATAGGCAATTTTACAAAAATAAAAAACGGATGTATTACACAGCTCCACGAAAAAAATTTAAAAATTAATAATAAGGTCTGACTATTTTGACTATATGTTTTCAAGGTCGCTGAATCCGAATCCAAGGTCCGTCTAACCCCATCACATCAGGATTTTCCATTACCTCAACATTTAGATAAAAAACCCTGATTACCCCATAGCGCCATCATACCAAAAACCCCAAAAACCCTAAGCCCTTAACACCCAACCCCTCAACCCCTAAACCGCATAACACCACAACCTCAAAACAAAAGCGGCAAAGGTCACAATACGCTCTTCATTTCCGAAGTTAGGGCTAGATAGGTAGTTCGACAGTACATAACGAATGGAAAATCCTGATCTGATGGGATTAAACGGACCTCGGATTCGGATTCAGCGACCTCGAAAACATTTAGTAAACAGTATTTACATAAATTTCAGAGAAAATTTGGAAAAATGACTGTACCTGTAACGGTAAGAGTCAGATCAACATTGTTGAAAATTTTGGAAAGGTCATTGGAATAATATTTTTTGGAGTTCGTTAGATGTCTCTGCGTTGAGCAGATCAAAAGATAAAAATTAAGGAGTGGTGTGCATACAATGAAAAGTTGAAATTTGTTGTTAATTGTCCCCCTGTCCCCCTAGCCGTAAAATTTTTTGCTTGCCTAGGTAAGATCTATCACCCCACTTATTTTGGCACAAGCATTTTTTTTACGATTATTCACGCTCTGAGTTGTTCATACGTTTAAACATAAATGCTCTTTCATATTAGAGCAATGAGCAATTTTGAGTAAGTTATAAGCTCCCATGAGCAAGCATTTACGTACCCGTGTAGGTAATCGAAATTACCGTCGACGGGATAAACATTTGCGCCTGTTATAATTAGAAGTCAACTATTATTCCATACATCACCGATTATATAAACAAAATTTCAGGGCTAGTTTTAATTAGTAAAAAAAAACGATTTAACTCTCTCCAGCTTTACGTAGGGTAACTGCACTACTTCGATGAATTAATTACTATTAAGAGTATGCAATATATTTTAATGTTTTATTATTAATTGGGTTGTCTGTATTGAATCCGTATATATTTTTTATTTAGTTATATTTTATTTTTAATAATTTTTTTGGGTTTTGAAAAAAGTTAGCTTTTTGCTAGTATTCGGACACTACAGTTTTAGTACTCGGACAGTAATATTTTTGATATATATTAAGTCCCTTTTTTAGTTGAAAATAAAAGTAAGCAAGCTTTTTCAAAGAAATTTAAATATTTTTTTCATTGAAAGTATTGTAGTTCTAGGCACTCTTTAGAAAAAAAAACAGCACATAAGTACTACGAATTAACTTAACTGAACTTAAATCAATCAAACTAATAAGGAACTTTTAGGTGGTAGGTACAAGATAGGAATGCACATAAATCCATACATTTAAAATTCTAAAAATATTATAGGTAGGACGTTAAATAAAAAAATCACAGCTCAGTTTTAATTCATTTTGGAACAACAAAAACAAAAAACAGTACCTAATTCAAGTAGTCCATTTAAAATTAAAATATCAGCTCCTAATGTAGGTTACAAACAATTAAGGCACATGAAGTCCTTTTG
The DNA here is from genome assembly GCA_964036015.1 of Leptarthrus brevirostris. Lineage (NCBI taxonomy): Eukaryota > Metazoa > Arthropoda > Insecta > Diptera > Asilidae > Leptarthrus > Leptarthrus brevirostris. The sequence continues at coordinate 128,895,361 of OZ038371.1, read as the reverse complement.
ACTTGCTTCTAAATAAGTTAAATCGCACATGCACATTGGAGTGCACTTAAGGTGAAACCACCTAGTGCAAGAATCACAGCCAATATTCTTTAGGTTATCGTCTTCTATATCGCTCTGGAATTCTTCAGAGCAATTATCACATTTTTCCTTTTTCTTAACAAATTTTTTTTTTTTTTTAAATTTGCTTTCTTTTTTATTAGCCTTTCTTCCTTTCGTTGTTTTATAGCATCGATTTTGTCCTGCTTATTTTTTTCTTTCTTAGTGAATTTTGCTCTCCAAGCCTCGGAAGAAATAGCACTAGGTAACCTATCAATTCCTTCTCTTTTAACTCGTGTTTTACCACCATAAGAAACTATCTTTGGGTAAAAAATATGCTTACCCATAATTGAGCTGGTGGATGATCTTCTGCTCAGGCCAGGTGCCGGAGATTTGCAAAAGAACTAGGTTTTGGTGATTCGAAAAGGAGCAGTTGTGAGAGAAACAATTTGAAGTCCTGCAGATGCAGTTGAGAACGGGACAACAGTACCAATTGGGGTATAAGTTGATGTGGGTGTTACAGGCTGTGTGTCGCTTTCGAGTATTACCGTGAGTAACTCATCAGCATTGGTACGGGAGCATGTCAGCTATAGAATTCCGTCTAGTGATGGTACCACTTCTATTGAGGCTTCTTTTATAGTGTCCAAGACTACATCAATATCCACATTCCTGTCTTTTAACGTCTGAGCTAGCAGCTCAATATCTTCAATTGTATTGTTAAATTTTTGCAATGCAATTGACTTTTGTGTGGTTCTTGTTTTATGAGGAGTTTGAGTAACATTTTTAGCAATATTCTTAACACATTTTGTGTAATCAACTGCTTTCGCATCGAAAGGATAAAGACCACATTTCCTAAAGCCATTTGTTAGCAAAGGTTTTTTTTGGTGAGAACTTGGCCAACATTCGCTAACTGCCATTCTCCGACTGTTTTCTTCCAGTCACTTTTCAATGGCTCGAAAACACTGACGTGCATCGTATGCGTGGTGTTTGGTGGTAATGCATACAAAATTATATCCTTTTTGTTGCACCATTTACTTAGCTCCAACGTCAAGTGCGACTGGCATGGGAATGTTTTGCTTTTCATCCATATACGCCGTTAACCACACATTCAAAAAATGTTTCACTCCTCATCCACCCGCTTTCACTCCCAAAAACCAGTTTGATGGCATGCTCTGCACAATATCCTTTGGTGGCCGTAAATATGGAAAAATCACCATTGGTGGTAACATTTTCCCATCAGCGAAAAAGACAATTAAAGCTGTTAATGTTTCTTTATCATTTCCAGCCTGGATTTGGTGCACGTTTTTGTATCCCCGTGGTGCAATAACTTTGCCCGTTTTCGGGCAAAGTTGGAAGCTGGTTTCGTCCCCATTCAATATTCGTGCTTAATCATTTAAAATATCTTCTTGTCCGATACTTTTTAAATATCCTGCTAGTTCCCGGAACCATTTTAAAATAAGTTCCTCTGTTATAACTGTCCTGTCTTTGGTAATGCTTTCCGCTTCTCTTGTAGCCAATGAGGGATTTCGTTTAAAATATGCCCTGAGCCAGGTTTTGCCTCGTCGACCACCTTTAAATGGAGTGTCTCTCTTCGTATCCTTAATGATCCGTTGCACTGTGTTGAGCAAGTCATCCTGTTTAAGTGGAAATCCACACATGCAGATATTAGCACACCACTCTGCTATCAGTTTTTCTTCCTCAGAAGAAAGGTACGGATCTGGACCCTTTTTGGTTTGTCCCTCAGCAACCTTGCCAACAACACGGTCATGTAGCGTAGATCTAGGTTCTCCATATTTTATTGTCGGTTTTCGTATGCTCAGTCTGTTTTCTCTCACGTCTAGAAGGGCTTTTCTTATGGCATCATCACGTTTAGATTGCTTGGAAAGCTTTCGCGGTGGTTCTGTATTGGAAATATCATCCATTCTGAAAACTATAATAGTTTATTAAGTATCTAGGTAGGTACCTATTAGTACTAGAACGTGTCCGGAAACTAGTGCAGTTACCCTTCGGGGGCACCACTTAATATTTTGCTGAACGGGATGAATTTTTTCACTTCCTCCAAATTCTTTAATGAGTTCCTTTGCATCGAATACTTCTTTCTTTGATCCCGGTCTTCCACTGTTCGTTTTCGCATTTTTTTTGCGAGACTTGTTTTAGCAATGCTATACTTGAGGATGTCTTTGGTATCAATTTCTGCAAAAGCGGTCAAGTTATTACCAGAAGCCTATTACATAGTTTCTAGTAACAATTCCTAAGTTATGCATCCATCTGATACCGTTCTTCATCTTCAGTATCTAGATGTTCCCACGCATTCATGCCAGTTTGAAACGTAATACCCAGTATTAAGATCATTCAAGTAGAAATTGCTTTATTGTTCCGTAGTTCTTGATATGATTCCGTGAGAGCCGTCGTACAAACTTGTCTTATAAATTGAAAGAAAGAAAGCACCCAAAATTGCCCATGAAATTGCAAAACTGAAATTGTGGACCAAATCATTAAAGTTGCTGACCTTCTTTTCGCTTATAACTGTATATCAAATCATGACTCAAAGCATAATCCACGCCCGATTCTGTATTTTCATGCAGCTGATTCCCTTCACCACTTCCATAATCTTCTTAGGACTGCAATATGGGAATTGCTGCATGACGCTCCTGCAGAAACTAACCAGCGTTGCACCTGTATACAGTACAACAGTCGAAGCTCATTTACAGCTTTAAATATCAGCACCTTTGCAGCCGCATAACTGTTCTCTTTCCACCTGATGATATATGTGTAACTAACTACTTGGCAATCTAGTTAAACCACGTACATCCATGAAAGTACACTTGCTACTTAAATAATAAGACCGGCTGTGCCGTGTACGAGAATACGAGCAAAATGTATACACCGGCGACCTTTAAAAGAATTTCGCTTTGATCACGTTCCGCTTGTGCTAACTGATGTATAAACGTAGCCGATTAAGTTTTTTATGGAATTTTTTTCTTTTCGTATTTTCAGGACGCAAAACGAGGAACTGAACTGGATTATGTCATCTCAAGGAAGAATCCTCTCTACCCGAAGCCGGTTTACCTGGAGTTGTGGGTAAGTTTCAAGGTGTTTACTTAACTTGTTAATTACTTAACGTGTTCCTTTCTAGGGATCTCCGCTTTTTGCCATCCGGCAAAAAATTGTATCACCTGAAACCACGGAAGGAACAGTTTTCCTTCTTGGCCCGCTGGACTTTGAGAAGCAAGCAATGTATCACCTGACTGTTCTAGCTAACGTAAGTAACTAGCACAATTATACTAAATTAATATACTTTAAACCTCATACTAAGCGATTGCTTTTGTGGCGTAAAATGCTTTTCGCGCCAAATTCGCTCGTAAAGACTCAGAATTGCAACTACACTGGGGAGCAGAAGTGAAGCGCGAGAAGTGGCCGTAAATCGATAAGGTGCCACCTGGTATGTAATGCATATTGGAATCTGTCGGCTTTACTCCAACCGACTACAGCTGACTGACTGGCATGGGCTTGTTGGATACTGCTAGTGGCAGATATGGGGAGCTATACTTGGTACTTGCTCTCCTCTTTTCATAAATGCACTTACTTTACGTGTACTGGCGTACTGCAACTGCAACTGCAGTCAAGTATTCGTTTGTGCTTGGCCTGTAATAAAACGAAGCTCTCTTTGAATTTGTTGCAAAATTTTGCAGCTGCAAATTTTGAGCGCCTGATAGCCATGTTCAGCAGTGTTGTAAGTTGTTAACATGTTTTTTGCCCGAAAGTGCATCTTTTCCAGTGGGGAGTGCAATAAAGGGGGTTTTCTGAGGTTCTATACATGAACGAGCTTTACTGATTAAGTAGGAGTGGATACGTGAGTTTCGCCTTGCTTTATCCAAAATTAAAGTCTTATTTTGAAATTACTATCTAGAACCGAGGTTAAATGTACGATTTTCATACGCAATAAGTCATGCATTCTGCCTTTAGTAATAACACAACTAAAGAGAGATTAGTTTCAAGCAGATTAGAAATCTTAAGTTCAGTTTATTTATGTATATTGGAGTTTTCAAATTATAATTACTTTCAAAAATTATACAAAAATTGAGCCACTCAGGAGCCAAATCGATTTGCTTGAATTATTTCTTACTATCAGAATTTTGCCACTTACACTAACGTGCAAAAATTTTCGACTGTTTCAGATTTAATGATTTCGTTAAGTACTATGAAAGAGGGAGAATATTTTTTGTAATTTTAAGTAAATAATCGAATAAAGGCCATTCCTTTACAAACCGCACGGATTTCAGGAAAAATAAATTTCACTTCCTAAAATGCGATGAAAAATTGTATTCTGAATCTTTAAACAAACTTACTTTCAGGGTCAGCTGGTTTTTTGGCTGTAAAAAATGTAAAAATCAATCTTTTTTATAATTTTTTTTTAATTTGCTCGTTTTTACGGCGGATTTACGTAAAAAATCTCAGAAATAAAAAAAAATTTATATTTTTTAGGCAGCGTCTATTCGCATCGCCCGTGTCCGTGTAAAAGACTTCAGATTCGTGTACTTGGTGTACGCGCTGATCTACGAGTCTTATATCAGTCCTATACTGGAATGTAATTCCTATGTTTGGGTAGAGACTGGGCATACCGCATTGTATGCATTAGATAAAGTTCAAAGAAAGGCTATAAAACTAATTGGCGACTCCACTATCTAAATCGACTCTATGAAGTTTCGACGGAATGTCAGAAGATCGTAAACTGTTCCACATTCTTGTTGTTCTGCTTAGAAAAGATTCCCGAAATTTTACGGTACGTCCAAATTTGACCTGGAGAGTATAGGGGTGGGAACGATTTGTAGATCTTGTATCACGCGTTGCCATGTGTCTACAAAGAATCAGGCTAGCAATTTCGTTAGAACAACGGCCATGGAAATAACGATAGAAGAGTGAGAGACAACCGATATTCCGTCGATGCTCCAGAGAGTCAAGGCCCTCAGGGATTGAGGGATCGCCAATAAGTTTAATAGCTTTACGCTGGACTATGTCTGAATCGGACAGTGCGGTGTGTCCTGTCTCTGCCCAAATATGGGAATTAAATTCAAGTTTAGGCCTAATGTGGGACTTGTAGATCAGCGCTAAGTCAGGTGGGGTGAAATATTTCTTACATCTCTGTAGAAAACCCAAACATTTCATCGCACTTTTAGCGATTGCAAATATATGAACAGTCCAGCTAAGATTGCTGGATATCTCGATACCTAAGATATTTAGGGAGGGCGAATTTGGTATATTCACTCCGTCGACTGTAATGGGTAGGGGGAGACCCGGGCGTTTTTTAGGGACATTAAACAGCATTGAGTTTTGGATGCATTAAACGTAACTCGATTTGCTCTGCCCCAAGCAAGAACCATAGAAATGTCGTTGTTTAATGATATAAACATGCGTTCCCGATTTTCTTCTGCTGCATTTCCACGTGAATTCATTACAGAATCAAATTAGTACGCCAAATCAATTGTGCTGTTTTCGGCGAAACTATAGGATTGAGAGTAAGGGATAAGAGATCATTAATAAAAAGAAGAAATAAGGTTGGTGAAAGAACTGAACCCTGAGGTACACCGGCATTTATTTCGTAGGAATCAGATGTAACTCCGTCAATTACTACACGAATTGAACGACATGACAAAAAACTCTCTAGACATTTAGCGAGGGTAGGGTGCAGACCAAATGATTGAAGTTTGACTAAAAGGGCAGCATGCCAGACTCTATCAAATGCCTTTGACAAACCAAGAGCGACGATTTCAGACTCACTAAAATTATAAAGACAATGATTCCAACGTTCTGTTAGAGCCGTTAGTAAGTCTCCGGTTGAGCGGCCAGTGCGGAAACCATACTGGCAATCGTTGATAAGATGGTTATTTTCTAGATATTTCAACAACTGATAGTAGATGAGTGATTCAAAAACTTTAGATATGATCGAGGTTAGTGCAATTGGTCTATAGTTAGAGGGGTCGCATGCCTCTCCTTTTTTAAGTATCGGCTGGACATGAGCAAGTTTCCATACACTTGGAAACATTCCTGTTGAATATGACAGGTGAAAAAGTTTGCGTAGAGGTTTAGCCAAAGCAGAGGCGCAGCATTTTACAACAAGGGGCGAGAAACCATCAGGCCCAGTAGCTTTGGACTCGTCGAGTTTTGAAAGTACTCTAAAAACTTCGCGAGTGCGAAAGTGTAGCGTCTATAGCCTAATAGTATATTGTGATGGAGATGGAAGTGGCTGCAATGACGGTGAATTAGCAGGAAAATTAGCACCAAACAGGCTGGCCTTGTCCAATGAGTCAGTAAAAATATTCCCATTATAAATGAGTGGTGGTGTTGACGAACAGGTGAAATTGTTGTTTACAGTTTTTACTAGAGACCAGAAGCCCTTACTACCCTTTTGGGGAGAAAAAACCTGCCGTCTGATGTTCTGGTCGAAATTGAACTTTGCCAGACTAATTGCTGAATTGCAAATATTCCGCGCATCTCTATAGATACGTCTCAATTCCTCTGAAGGGCACAATTTATATGCCTGGAAGGCTGCTTCCTTATTTTTAGTGGCTGCAAAACAGTCATTATTGATCCAATTAGTGTTAGTTGGTTTAATGTTCTTGAAGCTATGAGGAATAAAGCGATGCATTCCAAACCAAAGGATGTTTAAGATATAATCGGTGCATTTGTTAACGTCTCTCACAGAAAAGCAATCGGACCAATCCAGCTCTCTGAGATACTTATTAAGTCCCGCCCAATCAGCATTTTGATAATGCCACACTAATCTTTTGGTGGAATTTAGGTTAGTGGTTGTCAGAGAGGAGATGGAGAATTGGGCGGAGATTAGACAATGGTCCGAATTACCCAAGGAAGACGTCACCGAAACCGAGTATTTTTCAGGATGCGATGTTAGAAATAGATCTAAAAGATGCGCGTTGTGCCCCAAAGTATCAGGAACACGAGTCGGACACTCAACCAGTTGCTGTAAATTAAAAGACTCACTAAATAACTCGACGTGTGTTCCAGACGGGCTTATGGTAGAAGAATGCCTGAGCCACTGTGTGTTGTGGACGTTGAAATCGCCAGCAGAATCGGCGGATTTACGTAAAAAATCTGAGAAATAAAAAAAAATGAATATTTTTTAGGCAGCGTCTATTCGCATCGCCCGTGTCCGTGTAAAAGAACTGGGGGGGGGGCTACCGTCCCCCCGCCAGGTTTGTATCTAGAAACTACAAATAATCGTTCATAAAAAAATTTTTTTTAGATTGTTTTTCTCTTAATTTAGTCGGTTTTTCGAGTAGATTACGAAAAAAATATAAAAAGTTGATGAGATATCGGAAAAAAAATTATACAGACTTATTTGTAAAAAGTCGTTTTTTTAAAACATTTAAAGCTCTGAAACTATTATAAATATTGAATTGAGATCATTCTCATATTTTTTATGGTAAATCCGCCGTAAAAGGGGGAAGGTATGGTGTTGTCGCTGATATAGAGAAGGCATTTCATCAAATTATTCCGCACGAGAAGGATAGAGATAGCCATCGTTTTATTTGGTATTCTGCAGAGTTAAAGTCACCGATCGATCCACCTGAATTTCAGGACTTCAGAATGACGAGGGTAACGTTTGGGGTTACTTGCAGTCCCTTTTTATTAGCCGCTACAATACGCCTGCACTTGAATACTGAAAGAGATCGTTTTCCCAGAACTTGCGCTAATTTAGAGGACAGTTTCTATATGAATGACTTAGTGGCTAGCGTAGACGTAAAGAATCATCCGTAGTTATGGGGAAAGCAAGTATGAACCTTAGGAAGTGGAATTCTAATAGTATTAAGGTTCGAGAAGTGTGCCCGACCAGTAGTTTCCCAGAGGTTCAAAAGGTGTTGGGATTAAAATGGTTACTCTATAGTGATGACATTGCGGTACCCCTAGCAGCTGTTGAAAGTTTTCTGAATTCCCATTTAACGAAGGGTACTAAACGAAATGTTCTTCAGGCTATTGCACGAATTTTCGATCCAATAGGGATGCTGGCGCCAGTCGTTATTAAGCTGAAGATACTTTTCCAGTCAATATGGAGAAGAAAGTTGTCTTGGGATGAGGTGTTGACTGAAGAATTGATGGCATAATGGACCGAGTGTGTGAAAAGTTTGACAGACTTAATGGACATGACTATTCCAAGGGCAGCAGTGACTTCTTCTTCCAGCACTATATCTATCCATTTATTTGCGGACGCCATCATGAAAGCCTATGGGACAGCGGCATATATTAAAAGAATAGATAATACAGGAAAATTTAAAGTGTCCCTTTTGTGTGCAACGAGCAGAGTGGCTCCGTTAAAGGAAAATGGGTCTAAAGAATTAACATTAGTCAAGCACGCTAATGTGCATATTTGCGGAAAACCCTTAAATTATGTGTAGAGAGATTTTATTTGTGGACAGATTCCAAGATTGCGATGAGAGGGATCCAAGGGCAACCATACATACAATAGTTTGGATCTTTAAACATAGTTTAATTAAATTCCCAAGAATACTGTTTAAATAATTGCCCTAATAATTGCACTCGGAAACTCTATACAGCCATAAACCTAAATAATATTTGACATCTCGCCTTCTTACATGTATCTGTCCTTTTTTTTTGAGTACCCCAAAAATTATACCATCATATACACATTGTTTTTCTGCATCTCCTTTAGTTCTTTATTCTAAGATCGAAAGTTTGGATTCCAAACCAAGTTGACTTGATTGGTTTTTACAATTCATCTAAAGATGCCTGACTAATTTTTATTTAGTTATGTAGTAGCCGATTGCTTCGATTGCCACCTGACTATCGAAGAAGATAAATATGTTCCTACCTGTGTAGGCCCTCTTTGCAACATAAGGTTTATTCGTTGACACATCCGAGTAGCGCAGATATTGGCTCGGAGCCAATTACTTAAAACTATAGACGGGCAATATATAGCCACGTTCGTTTTCTTTATTTAAGGTAGAAAGATTTTACCTTTATTTTTCATCCACACTTTCTTTATTTGGCGTTGTCTATTATTTACCCGTTAGATTTAAGTACCTGATCTATGTGTTTTAATCCTTTAGACAGATGTTCTAAATCGCATATCTGAAGAGCTCTTTTTTAAAAGTGACCTTACCCACCCCGACAATTTGAGTTCGACTTAGTTTATTATTATTATTGCTTCTATTAGAAACAATTTGCGAGCGATTGTCCTTTTTATCAACATTACCAACCATCGGATACCGTACTCTCCATTGGTTTGGGTCGAAACGAATGCGAGATTTTCAAGGAGTCAGAATTATTCTGCCTATTAAAATTTGTTATAATCTGTAAGGCATCTTTCTTGCTTCATCTTGAATAACGCATTTCACACTTCATTATATATTTCTCATTCTTCTGTCGCTGACCATATCGATAAAATTTTACACTAGACAAGAGATGACACTACCTTAGTGTCGGTTGCTGAACCGCCACAAAATTACGTGCGCAGAATTTTGTCTAAAGTATTAACAGTCTATGCTGTTATTTACGCAATTTTTGTTTTTCAACATCCCTTCACTTTTTTAAGGGATGTATACATTTTCTTACAAGACGAAATAAAGCAATGAGTCGTAAAATGAAAAGTTTGGAGTGCCTTACACTATATCAAAAATATTGTAGTGCCTTACACTAACTATAAGATAGTGATTAAAATTAAAGAAAAGAAAATATGAACTTTGAAACAGAAAGCTATGTCCGAAATAACTCAATGAACTGTCTACGAATTTGCCTTTTAAAGTTCAACAAACACAAAGCAGAGCACTCTATGGCCTTTTTTGGCATTATTTGGCTCGGAGTAGCGTCAACGAACAGACCTATAAAAATATGAAATAGTTGCAAGTTCCCCTGCTGGCAATGATCCCTTCATTGGGAGATTGTAGGGAAGTTCCAAGCTTCATTTTTCTGCACCTTTATGGTGAGTAATTGAACTAAGAGCTCGGTCGACATGGGGGCGGAGACTATAGTCATGTGTGGCACACTATCTAGGATTTCCCTTTTTGTCATGCGGTCTTTCCTAAGTTCGCACCAGGGAATTTTGTACCGCCGTAGGCAGCACTGATTGCTAAATCTTCCACCTCACTATGAAAAGGTACAAGGTTCAGCAGGTTTTCAAGTGCTGCAGTTGGTGAGGTACGCATGGCTTTTGTGATACTTAGGTATTCTTTAGGTAGGCTTTAGCCATATTGAACTTAACTCTAGCCCATCATGTAATCGTCCATAGATAGATCAATTTGACATCTGAGTGGCTCAATTACGAACTTCTATAAAAGATAATTATTTTGTAATTGCTCTACATACTTAACTTACAAATTCCGACGGCTTTACACAACATTAGTTTTCTCTAACAAGCTACGGCAAAGAATTCTAATAATTCGGAAAGTTATAATATTTAACGACTGTGGGGGCCCTCCAAATTTGGGTCCCTAAGTCCGACCTCTAGTTCTCCGTTGTGAATCCGCCACTGCGCATCTTCTTTCCGTGGATTATATTTATTTTCCTATCAAAGAAAATAATATTATTAAGGTTGCCTCCGGATTCCTTCTGAAAAAGTAACAAAGAGTAACATACTTTGTATGTATCTATTCTCTAATTTTACTGCCCGAAAATATGTCTTTCTATGTTTAAAGTAAAACGTTGTCGTGATGTTTACACATCACTTGATATGATTCCGACAGGTTTTCTTAGGGTTCCGTAATAACTAGGAACCTAAGTCTATCAGTACGGTCGTCCGTCTCTCTCCATGTACGGCAACCTCCCCCCCCCCCCCCCCCCCCAATCATCTCATATATATAACAAATAAGGTAAAATTTTGTGTATGGGCTTAGATGACACAAAAACGGGAATTATGAGATTTTTGGAAAAATACATTTTTGGACACATTTTTTCCACTTACTTCATGGAGTGGGGTGTCGTTACACAGGTCTTCTAAAATGCCGGAAGAACAAATCGAGTCAATTTGGTTTAGATACCGGGACAACGAAACCCTTCAACCACGAGATATTTGCCTTTAAAGTCGGTATCAAAGCGTTCGTTTCAAAGATAAAAAATTTAAATATAGCTCTATGGAGCCATATCATATGCGAGCCCAACACTTTCTTAATCATCCCCCCACCCCTTCCACTTTTCTCCGGCGTCGGCGCTCCTGGCTCAAATTATTCCTTTTGCTAATGACAAACTGTAATAAACAGAGATTTTAAGGTTCACAGAAGAAACATCCCAACAACTCGGTAAATCTAATTTCGATAACTATCGAGTGTCAAAACAGAATCTACAAAATATTTATTACCAATACGCTTCTCAAATCATTTACTTACGCTTCTGAATGCCAAAGATTAAAACAAGCAAAACTCATTAAATTAACCTGCAATTTTTGCCGGCAAAGTTAAAAGCAATCAATTCACGCAATCAGTGTTTTGAGATGCAGACATGCTGTAATCTTATAATAAAAAGATCCGAAATCTTGTACTAAGGTGAAAAATTGCTTATACACACAATTGTGCACAGGTAGTAAAGGAACCAATCTGCAATAAAAACTTAATCCACATCAGCTCGGTAGCGGTAGCTATACATCACCTGACACTTGAAGGCCATTGAGTGTCCTTTCGAATATTTTATTGCTCTCGTCTGATGGTAAATCACTTGCATATGGAATTTATCTGCGGCAATGCTGATCCTATGCCATCTTTAAGTGAATTCAGCGAGAAGTACCTGTATCTTGTGTTTGATATACGTACCTGAAGTAATTGCTAAGTTATTAATAATTATTTTTCTCATAGTACACACATTTTAAAGAGACGCCATACCGCACAGGAGGAAAAAGGGAAATGAGAAAACATTCAATAGCAGCGAATTTTTCAGTGATTTACGCGGCATTTAAACCTTACGACGGCATAAATAATCAGGTGAGATTGGTATCTCTATGGTTCGCTGGTTAATTATGACCGATGGAATCGTGCGATTGAAATCAGAGTTACATTCTAATGATACCATTGTTTCTGTTAAACGTGCTCGCGAAATGTTGTTATTAACGCCTCATTACTCACACCGTATCTGGCTGGTTTGGGTGTTTGACGCTATTAACTTTTGCTCGCATTGTTAAGCGAGAAACAACGCCTTATTGCACATGTTGCACATATAAAATGGTTTGCAGAAACTCTTTAAAAGGTGATTTGTATAAACTTTTGTTGTTTGTATTTTTATATAAATAATCATTTAAACATTTATTTACAAACAAGCAACCGCGATTTTAAGTTGACGTTTCATTTTGCGCAAACCAGTTAAAAAGGTTTCGGTACTTTACGTAAAGTTACTAGATTGCTGTAGAACGGCAATAATGTAAGACTTAATCGATTTTGTTACAAATTTAGAGTGGCATGAAATGCTGGTTACGAAACCTATTCTAAATTTCAGTGAGTAAGGCACTACATTATTTGCGTAATAAGAAGGATCTTATTCTCTGAAGTATTTTGCAAAAGTAATAATATAAGCGTTTGCAAAAGTGGTCTTTATTTACTTTTTTTTATATACGATGTGGCCAAATCCTAGGGAACAACTCTTTGATGCGCTAGCATGGTTTTAGCCGGAAGGGAATTAGGGCAAGGGAAGTGAGGAAACTTGAAAGTCTTGTTTTTCATTGCTGCGAGCTAGACAACAGCCCAGAGACGGAGTGGATTATTTTAATTTCTTAATAAAAGCTCACGGGTCTCGAACCTGGGACCCATGGCATGGGGGTCGTGCGGCTCAACGAATTGATCCAACTCCGTCTCCATTGTTGTTTTAAGTGTGCAATAAATAAGATATTTATGTATTTAAAGTTACAACTATTCGACAAATATGTACTATCAGAAAAACAATTCAGTAAACAATTTTTCAAACAAAACAAAATGCAAAACGTAATAATTATATACAAAATATATAAAAAGCACATATTTTCTGGCATCTCAGCTTCAATATCCCCTTGTGAGGTATAGGGTGCCAAAAATACTTGATGTGACTGTATTACTCGAAATTCCTCAATCGTCCTTAAGAGTAGTTTATTTTCAGCAAAAAGCAATCATGGGTCGCTGCCAGTGATGCTCGATTCGATTAAACGACCCCCCTCCCCCCACCCTTGTAACGCACCGTAACGTTTCGTGTTCAAATGATACAAAAATGAATCTCATCACAATTTCAGTACAATTTGGAAGCAATTGTGTATATTGTGCCTAATTTGTAATTTGTAGACTATTTCGAATTTTTGTAGAATGATAAACGAAACTTTTTAGAAAAAAGATTCTTAATAGTAACTTGTTGAAATTATCGCCATCTTATGTTCAGTTTACGTAATCTTTCTGGATGTTAGCAATTTTCGTATTAAATTATTTCGTTATTATGAAAGCCTTTTAAAATTTAAACCTTCTAAGAGAAGAGGAGGAGAGTTCTTGCAACACTTTTTGACGCCTTAGGATATATTTAAAAAAATTTTGAACATACTATAATTTCATCAATATAAAATTAATTTCTAAATTTCCAACTTTTCCCAAAAACTGTTCGGTTAAACAGATGTTGTTTATATTTTTCCTAATTTGAGACGAGATAAATCATAAATATTTGTCAATAGTAAAGACCCACATGATTATTACCATGAAACTTATAAAGTCTAAAAACCTCAATGAAATGTTTCTTTTAAGATACGTTTAAGTTTCTATTATTTAACGCTTTTTAGTTACATTTTATGTTATGTATGTCTTTCTCTTTCTTCCCAATTTGTTTATGGCTTGGTATTTTGTTATGCACATTTTAGGCTTATGTCTAAAAATGTTACGTTATTATTTAGAAACGAAATTGGAATGTGTAGGTACACTTTTTGATACTTTCTGTGCTATTTGGGTGTGGTTTGCTTGTTCGGAACGGTCGGACTCTTAGAGTCCAAACTATCGACTCGTGGTACACGGCTTATTGTGGTTATTTGCTATATATATATATATATATATATATATATATATACTTCTCTAAACCCCCCCCCCCTTACTAAGTTACGTAATAAAAATGAAAATAGTAATAAAAACTTCTGTTTATTAATATGTGGATGTGAATAGCCTAGCTGTAAATGTCGTTTTCGATTATTTTTAAATATCACTTCCTTCCCACCCGCACCGCTAGGGGTGCTAGGAGTGTCTCACCCTTACAGTATCTAACGTCACGGGGAGTGTCATTATTAATCTCAAAAAGCAATGGATTCGACACTAATATCGGTCATTTCGATGTCTCTAACTTCCAACCGCACTCCTAAGATTTCTTACTCTCGCAGTATCCTGCGAAATCGCGAGTGTCAGTATTCATTTCAGATACCCCATAAACTATGAATTCGATGTTAATATCAGCCGTGTTCATTTATTTTAACATGTCACTGTAGAGTTCCCACGATAATCAATCTATTATATAATCAAAATAGTACGGGAAATCAAGTGTGCTGTTGTCGGCGAAACTTTGAGTAGGACTGTGTGAGAAATAAAATCATTAATAAAATGAATAAATACGGTATGTGAAAGAACTGAACAATGAGGTACATCGGCTTTTATGTCATAGGAATCTGTACCAGTTTTAAGAGGTGAGGGTGAAGACCAATGCTGGAAGAAGGCCAGACACTACGAAAAGAATTTAAAGTATCAAGAGCGACAATTCCGGACTCTTCAAAGTTAGGAAGACAACAATCCCGAAAATACGTTAGAGCCCTTAGCTAGTTTCAGCCTGAGCGGCCAGCGCGAAAACCGTACATGCAATCATTGATAAGATGATTATTTTTTACTTATTTCATCAAATTAAAGTTGATAAGTGATTCAAAAAACCTGAGATAAAGCTGAATTTAGTTCAATTGTTCTATAGTTAGAGCGGTTGCATACCTTTCCACTTTAAGTTACAGTCTGAAGATGAGCAAATCTCCATGTAGACGGAAACACTTCCGTTGAGGATGACAGGTGAAAAAGTTTGTGCAGAGGATCAACCAAAGAAGAAGCTTTAGATATGTCGGGAAACTTTAAATATGTCGAGTTTGGAGAGTAATTTAAAAATTTCCGCCTGCGAAAGCCGTTTGCCTGCTTTCTCACTCCGATGGAGATGGAAGCAAGTTGACGTTGTCCAGTGAACCATTTTAAACATTTTGAGTATTAATGAGTGATGGTATTGAAGAGCCGATAATATTATTCTTTCCGGTTTTGACGGGTAACCAAAAGCCCATATTACCCCACCTCCCCTTTTTTGATGTTTAACGTCCTGTCTCAAAGTGAACTTTACCCGATTAAGCGCAGTATTTGCATATATTCGACGCAGCTCTATAGATACGTCTCAATTCTTCTGATAGACAGAATTTATACACCTTAAAACTTACTTTTTTGTTTCATCGTTTTGATAGAATGTACCAAATATATTCAGTGTAACCATTAACGTCCCTCAAAATTATTAAAAATTATGTTATGCTTTTTAGCACTTTTTTTAAGAAGTATTTTATTTTTCACTTTTTAATGTTTTCTACTCTCTAAAAAAAAAGAAGGTCTACGCGTTAAAAAGTTAGGTTCAACCTCCTACCCCAACCCCCATCCCATCAAAATTTTTCTTTTTCGTGGTATCAATCAGGGGACTACCCCCCCCCCCCCTGCCCCACACCCCATCTTAGGAAGAAATTATTCTCCTATTAGCAATGGGGGATCACACTCTATACAATAGCAAAAGAACCATCCAAATCGGCCCACGCGTTAAAAAGTTAGGTTCCACCCCCACCCCACCAAAATTTTTTGTCTAGTGGTATCAACCAAGGAACATACTTTACCTAACAGAACAACAATTATCCAAATCGGTCCACGCGTTACGAAGTGAGACTACCCCTCCCTCCCATGCACCATATTTTTTACTCCTATTAGGAATGGGGGATCATACTTTGTACAACAACAACAAATAACCATAATAATCGGTCCACGCTTTACAAAGTTTCACCCCCACCAAAAATTTTTTTGACATGGTACGAATCGGTGAACATACTCTACCCAAAAAAAAAGAATCATCAAAATTGGTCAACGCGTTATGAATTTTTTTTTTTGGGAAGTCGGTTAATAAAAACGAACGAGCTCATTGGACTGTAATTTTTATAGAACAGAAAAGTACTTCCCTTTGACGAGATGACATTGCATTTTATAGGAATTTTGTATTTATTTTATTTAAGCTCGGGAGTAAAGTGTTAATTTTGGGAAAAAGACCGCGTGTCATCCGTCCCCGGGGATTCCTTTAAATTTGGATAAACCATATTTCCGGACATTTCGCCTTGAAACCTAGTAACTACACCAAAGCCGCAGCTTAAACCAAAAGGTGTTCATTTCTGTTTAAAAACTACAACCCGACTATTCAAAAGCTAAGCATAAAATATTATAGAGGAAGTTCAAAACCCTGATTCAATAACAAAGGTTCTGGATTAAAAATAGTTGTAGTCGAGGACCGAAAAAATCCACGAATCTAAACGAAGCCTTTCGACTAGAACTATTTTTAATCCAAGACCTTTGTTATTGAGTCCGGGTTTTGTCCTTCTTGCAAAGTATTTTATGCCTGTTTTCAGCTTGGGCGTTGTCTGCGTTTAGTTTCTAAACTTTTATTTTCTTTACAAAATTTTTCAAATCGATTTTCAAGCTCATTCAGAGGCCACAGTTAACTAACCTAATAACCGATTTTTGTTCGATTTTAATTAACAATACAAAACTTACAGGATTTTGACAGCGAATTTCATAATAATCTCATACTTGACAGTGACCCCAAATTTTAAAACGTATTGGAAGGTCAGAACTTAAAGAGCGGTCTTAAGAGATAAGCAACTAGCATAGCTGAAAGTAAAATACTGGCTCTGTCAGAATCCCTCGTGAAAAAGATGGGTTCCATTTTAAATTTTCAAGTTGACATTAAAATTTTCTAGAAGGTCATGCTCAAAATTGCATGTAGTGGATCGATTAGTTTTATTTTGTTCGCCCAGAGTATGCAGAACCCAAACAGCTGCTCTGCATACTTTACCAATCTGCTGTAAATGTGTTTGACAGTTGCTCTATTGTCTGACACGGATTTGCTTCCAGATACGACATTACTTTCCAGTCCTCCTAATAAATGTCGAGAGTAAAAAGTCGAGAAATGTGTATTTAATATTGTTAACTTTTGATTCTGTCAAAGTTATATAAAAGCTCTAGATTTAAATGTATGCCTACGTAATGACAATATAAATAAACATCAACTTTTCATTAAAATGTATCGCGAAAGGAACTAAACTGAAAAATATTTTAAATACAGAATTACAGAGAAGTTTAAAATCAGTTGCAATTTTGAACAGTCGATGAACTTCGCGCAATTATACCTTCGTTTCTTTAAAGTCAAACCAAGGAACTGATGAATATTGTGAAAGGCAACAGATTCTCTTCAAACCCAGAAATAGTACGTGAACTTGAAACTATTAAATTCCACAAAACAACCAATAAATTTTGATTATATTTGGTAAGTTGCGGAAAACGAAAACAGTGGCGCAAAGAACGTCGTAATGGAAAATAATGGTTGGGGGGGGGGGCGAGACTTTATTTCAACTGATACCCAATTCAGTTCATATGTCTTTCAACAGGATAATACAAAGCCTCATACGGCCAATTTTACCAAAATATGGTTCACACAACAGAAAATAAACGTCCTTCCTTGGCCTTCCAGCAGCCCTGCTCTAAACATTCTAGAGAACTGTTGAACAACTCTGAGCGATTACGAGTCAAAATGTAAACCCAGTAATCTCAATGAGCCAAAGACGTTTTTGCGGGAAGAATAGGAAAATATGTCCCAAAATATAGCAAAAACCTTATTCTGAAGGATACTTCATAAGGCTTTATGACTTTCAATATATGTCAAAACAGTGATCTGAAAATTTTCCTCAGTATTGCATTGAAATTTTAATTTACCAATCTGAGATTTTGTAGGATTGTGTAAAAGTGAAAAACACCTAATTCTGTTTTTACACGGTAGATACGTTCCATAAAAAAACTGTGACTACAATGCTCATGCACAAGCACGATCCCGAGCCCGTTTCCTACAATCCGCGACAGTCAAGATTTGAAGGTCTCTTTCCACGTCGTCCAAGCACTTTACTGGTAATCCTCCCACTTCCTGGCACCTTGCGGATTCCCTCCCAGAATCACTTTGAGGATCCTGTAGCTGTTCATTTAAGTTTGACTGATTTTATGAATTTTACTATTTTGGGAGCCCCAAAGATCTCACACAATTCGTAGTTCTTTCTTCGCCGATAGTCACGGTGTTCATCTCGAACTCCAGCATAAATAGAGCGGAGGATGATCCGCTTCCTAAAGTTTTATTGTGTTGGAATCCACGCTTTCAAGTCGTAGGGCACTACCGGCCTTATTATTGTTCTGTATATCCTCTCATTAGACATAATCTAAAGAGGGCAGACTTTTTGGATTGACGCTCTAATGTTTGCTAACAAGAGCATTGTATTTAAAATTTAAATCAAATACATTTTTTTAAACCGTTTTAAATCGAATGAAATCGTGTTAAAGGGAAATTAAATTTTTTTCTAGACCTTGTATAAAAACGCCGTGTAAAACCATCACCCCGCCGTGTACATCATTTTGTTTAAAGGATATTAGATTTTCGAAGTCTCTAGTTTGGAGATACTTCAGTTTGAAGTAACGCATCAACAGTCCAAAATTGCAACAGTTCTTAAACTTTTCTGCTTATTATTGCTTTCTTAATGACTTAAGAAACTGTAGGAAATTTAAATTCCGAAATTATTTCAAAGTAGCAGTTTTGAATTTGTTTGGCCGTTTAAAGTAACATTTCAGTTCAGAAAATTCAATGAACTAACACTAAGCTAACAACTTTTTGAAAAATTCTAGTTGACGCATTTTATATGGATATCCTCATTAACATAAGGTGTAACCAGGTGGACAGTTTCTGCAATGATTAATACATGCGGTTCTATCGTGTGAAAATAAAGATCCGCCTGTAACACTTCCCACACAAAATCCAGATTTATGCGTTTATTTATGCGATTAGTGAATAAAAATCAATTTGTATGGTGCCCAAGAAAGAGGTGTTTATCTGAGCTTTTGTAAATAACAAAATTGCCAAAATACAGGTACGAATAAAGAAATTTAAAGAGTTCAAATAAGTTTGCTCAGAAAAGCGCAAACATTTGCATGCCAAACAATTGTTAAGATGTTCAACAGTTCAACAAAGAACTTTCAAGTGTTTTTGCTCACACTGTGGAGGCGAGAAGGAGCCATATTTTAACTTTTATGTGCTAACAGAAATAGTCAAAGAAAAGGAGGTGTGTACAAAAGAAGAAGACTTTCAAAGTGGCCCAACAGGTTGTTGAAACCATAAAAATTGCATGCAAGTCGCAAGTCATCACTGTCCATCAATTCAAGTGTGGAAGTTGTTGCTTCGATTTTCTTGAGGTAAATAGCCTGCGATTACGGAGGTCGTTATCACAAATACACGTGGGGATATTTATGTCATATACAATTGTACAAGTTTGCTATTAATTTGCATTAACAGTCGTCTGGATCTGGGGAAATGGAAAAGCAACCAAGAAACGAAATTATTGTTGGCTCAGATAATTTATTACAGGGAACCTAACACGAGTCGGGTCCATTAATACTCGTGGATCGAATAAGAGTTCCATAGATAATTTCTTGACCGTGTAATGAATCGTCTGTCACTTGTAATTGATTTCTTATTTATCAGAGGAAGTTGAATACTAAATGAATCTTGCTCGTTTAAAAATAATTAGAAAGAGCCTTTTCCCATTTCATAGTAACATTGGCATACAGTTATATTCAGTAATTAACTGGAATTGTTAACAGGTGCTGTGATCTAAAGGTTTAGCAACGGTCGAATTTCTCGAGGAATTTATCAAAAAATGTTAAACAGGAAAATTATAGAGTTTGCACAGGGCTTCTTTGGGAATTTTTTCAATAAGAACTATTTTTCACTGTATATTTGAGTGTAAATGATGTGCATACATCAGGTTTATATATTTTTCAATTTTTTCAATCACCGACTCTCCCTCCCGTAATCCCTTGTGGGGCATGGGGCGAAAGAACAACTTCACCCGATTCAAGACAACGACTGCAAGTGAACCTACAATTTTAAGTGGATTCCGACCCACTGACATTTTCTCTCCAATCTCCGTGGCCTCTTTATCGTAATCTGTTGTCAACAGAAAACAACCATGGGTTGCCGTCGGAGATATTCGAACCTGGGATTTCCGGATCGGTAGACCGACACGTTATCACTTATTCCACCGGCTACTACTGTAATATTACACTACTTTGTCAATTTATGAAAATATGGAGAAATAATTAAAGAAATTTCCACATGTAAAGGATCTTGAAAGGATTCTAGGATTTTTCCCTTTTTCGCTTCAACATAAAGTGGTGCGGTTATTTCATATGCCAAGTCAGACAACCCCTGATCCGGCCCTAAACGGCTGAAGCAACCACTGTGATTCAGGAGGGAGTTGGGTGGGAGGGGGGGGGGGCAGGAAATTTTAATTGGTTTTCTAGTTTCAGGTAAATAAAGTGATTTTAAATAAGGATTAAATGGGCTGAGGGCGATTTTTTTTGTTTTGCATGTTAGCCCTTTAAGAACCGGGGAGCCCATCGCGCTAATTTATACATACTCCTCTTAAAAATAAACACTTTTGCGCTGTGAAAATACTTCGTAGTACTAGTACAGCAATACCTATATAGTAAGGAGTACCGCAAATAACTGTTCATAGTAAGTGTTTGATATAACATGTACAATTTCTAAAGAACACTCTTTAATTAACTTTGATTCATTCCTGTATCACTGCAAGAACCCTATGGTCTTTTTCGCATATGTATAGAAAAACTCTCCGGTCTTCAAAGGGTTAAGTATATTTCCCACACCAGCACCGTGTTCAGCAATTTTGAAAAAGGGAAAGGGTGGTTACGTAGCTAACGCACTGATTCGCAGCAAAAGTGACAGTTTAAAACTACCATCATCAAGACTTGTGACATTAAAGAGAATTTGTTGTCATTGGGGAGCACACTGCACCGATAACTTAAATAAATAACAAATCACAAGTAAGAGACAGATAGCAATTAAATTTAAATTAATTAAATAAAACAATCAGATGAAGTGCTATCACACAAGCTGTAAATAATCTTTAAAACCGTATCTTTGTCAACTAAAAGCCCTTTGGATTTAAGAAAAGTCGGCGAAAGCTTCGCTAAGTGGGTAAAATCCCTAAAAAAATTAGCATAGAGTCATTGCCATTCTATAAATAAATCATAGCTTTATTAATCATGCGCAGGAAGATAGTCCGAACAAATTTGCCAGCAAGATGATATAGGATCATTTGATCAGACAAAACAAACTGACTAGCCGACCAAAAATGAAGATACCAAGCCATCGTCTAAGATAAGATCTCCTAACAAACGCAAAGCAAGTTAACGTCACAACAACGTAACAAGGTAAGAGGCTGTGTGTTTAGGCATCAAGCAGGCGCAAAGGGTGTCCGTAGAGAAAGCAAACCAATCATAGATATAGGGAAGGCGAGGTAGAAGAAACATATATGACAATAATATATCATTTTTGTAAGGGAGCCTGATGGAGATTCAGAAAATATGCAAGTCACTATAGTTTGGAATATCAAGGGAAATATGCTCCCAATAGGCGTGTCTAGGGCGCCCGGCGAGAAAATGCGTAAATAAGGTAAATCAAAACTAAACAGCTCCTCATTCAGAATTTTCTGTCACAGGCAGAATTTGGCAAGCCAATTCCTTGGGTTCTGGATCCAATTGGGATTATTTAAGCCTGAGTTTAATATCATAATTGAATCGGTGATTTAAATTAAAATTAAATTTCCATTCAACAAAAAATCGACTTAATATATGCTGAAATTTTGGCCCGTAGCAATTTAAGTACCGCTTACCGTGCCATGATAGAGTGTGAATATAGGCAAAATAGACACCACAGACGAGGAGACAACCGCTAAAAGCATTACTTTTGTCCAGAAGACAAAGAAAATATTTTTTACTGTGCCGGTATTTAATCGTCCTTTCTTATGGTCCCGTGAGCCGAAACGTTCACGTAGTATTATGTAATATCTTCAATTGTGGTTCTGTAGTTCTTTTATTTATACATCTTGTTTCCTAATGACGATGAAGAGATTTGTCGAAACGTTGAATTGAAAATAAAAATCAGCAATCAAAGAGTTTTTGGTCTTGACTGTATGCACCCGAGAAAATTTAAAATTTAAAAAAATATTTTAGCAGTTTAAGGTCCTGGACTTGCACTGTTCTTTCACGGTTAAAATGTCCAGGTTTTGGTTAAAATGTGCAGTAGTGTATCAGTTGGAAATGTGACTGTCCATGATGATGGACGAACAGACAGATTTAAGCTAGTTTAAGGCGAAGCCAGCCCAGAACTCCACATTAGCCGAGCATATTCATTTATTATTCCTTTCTATTAATGAAAAAAAATATTGAAAATCTGAAAAACATCTTGGAATGCAAGTCTTAGAGTTTTACTACCATATACCTTAATGGAATTTAATTTTCGATGCTAAAGGGCTGGAGTTTCAAAAATGGGTACCCTAAGAAACACTTGAAATTTTTACCAGACACTCTACTATACACTAGATGACAGTACCTAAAAGGATTTTTGGCAAATGACTGGTGCGAATTCTCTTTTTTCTGCAGGGTGTACCTTTAATCTCGTATCCCCGTCGAAATTGAACTAAGCCCGAATAATAACCGGATTTGCACATTTTCCAGGCATCTCTATACAGGGTGTTTCAGATCTGACGTGCCAAAATGAATAGGGTGATAGATCTCAACTAGACAAACAAAAAATTGTATGGCAGGGGGGGGGGGGCAATCTCAACCGTTTGGGAGTTACACGGTGATTCATGGTATGCACATTACTCTCCTATTTTGATCTCTTGATTTACCAACGACGACACATCAAAGAAAGGTAAAAAACAACTATCCTAATGACCTTTCCAAAAATGTCAACACTACTGATTTAACTCCTACCATTGCACGTACAGTCACTTACAAAAGTGAAAAAAATGGTTTGCGATTACCTAAAATTTAGCATTTTCCCAAATCTTCTCCGAAATTCATGTAATTAGTACACCTCTCTTTTATTTTTTTGGATTGCCCTTCTTATTACCTTTCCAAAAAGGTGCAACATTGCAAGGTAGACATAGGATTAGAAAACCGCATCCTTAGAACTCCCTGATTGCCTAATTATTTTATTGCACTTTAGGTAGGAAATTCTTTAAAGAAACAAAATTTTTAAGATAAAAGGTGGAAAATTTTGTTTTGGTTTAACAGGTAATTAATTTTAATTATTGCTCCACAAAAGTTATAAGAATTTTAGGGTAATTTTGTTTTATTGTCGATATTAGCTTGTATTACCTAAAATTCACCCCCTTGTATCCTGGCGTTCTGTTACTCCTACCTGAAGGAAATTTTGTTATAAAAAAGGGTCAGTCAGTAAGAATACCTATCATAGTTGATAAGCAAATCAGTAAGTACGGGTGTAGGCCAGTGGAATATTAGTTTCTTAGCATTTGTTTGATGTCGGTGGGTAGATCAAAAAACAAATTTAAGAGTGATGTGCATAACATGAAAAACTGTAATTCCCAAACGCTTGAGAGAAAGAAATATTAAAATTTCTTTAGACGACCAGGGTTTATGATTAAGAAAAGCTAAACTCCTTTAGGTCTTCCTTGTGTCGCATCGGCGTGTGGCATTCAATTCAATGGTTTCTAACTTTCGTCATTTTGCCGTATCGCACTGTTGCACGCAATTTGTTTCAGATATTAGCTGCTGGATGCCTTCGCACTTCGTACTTTTAAAAAGTTATATTACCAAAAGATTGGTGTGACAGTCTTATTGATCACAATAAATACTAGATGTCTAGTTGTCGGTTAATAAGAAGGTGTCCAGCAGCTAAAGAAAGGTTAACCCTTTTGTACGGCTGTTGAGGAAGTTACAAAAGAAGTTTAGAAATGCCGATTGTTTAACTTCGCTTGAGTTTTACATAAACAAGTGTTGTTTGTAATTTTGCACTCGGATCAAGTGCATTTTTCGAAGATATTTTGTGCTTTTGAAAACTATTCCCAATTTTTTGATTCAGGACCTAAATCAATTATGTGCCGACAATGGTGTTCCACCCGCCTCTATAATTAAATTTGTCGATGGATAACGTGTGCCACTATCACAGTCTCAGATTCCAAGCCCACCGACGGTGCCCAGGATGGTGTTCTGCTGACAACAGATTTATTACACTAAAAGACCATTGAGGTTGCAGAGTAACGTCGGTGGCTCGGCATTCACTTTAAATCGTAGACCTTCTAGAACTTAAAGACATTCCGACGAACTAATAGTAGATAAGTTCTGTTATAGATGATTTTTGTCCTAAATAGACTAAAAAAAAACAATACAATACTCTTGGAGATGATACGAGTTCAAATATTTAAACAGTTCGCACATATCCTTAAGAGAGTCATGTAGACGGATACCTTTACATCGGTTACTTTTCCACAGCATTCTACAGGCCATCCCAGATTATTTCTAAGATAGAGCTGTTACGGCCTTTTTTATACGTTCTTCTGTATTCTTGCTCCAATTTTGTATCACACCTAGGTAGGTATTAGGTTTGGTGCTTGAAAATGGGTTTACAAAATTCAATAAAACATTCCACAAGTCTAAACCTTTTTATAACATATTTCAGGCCTCCATTGCTTTTTAATGATATTTGCTTAGGATCATTATTAAAGGTGTGGCTAAAGGGCCACTCATTCTCCTATTACTATTTTGCCGTGTATAAGCGAAGTTTACCTTTTATTAGTTTGCATTGTGCTTTCGCAGGCATTTTTATCACCTTTTGGAAACAGCAATGAACGGTCTGATTCTCAGTTCTTCCGGCTGGAGAAAGCATACATATGCTATAGTATTGATACACTGTAAGTCTACTTGTGCTTTTAGGAGGTTTTACGTTAAATGGCTTTTCAGGAATCTCAAAGGAGTTGCGGAAATAAACTCTCATCCAAAAATCGTTTTATGTTTCTTTCAAATAATCGATTCCTTATTACTTGAATACCATTCTCCTAAAATTTCAGATAGATATTCGAAATATTTTTTCATTTATGTATACTGTCGTACCTAATTTTTAAAAATTAATCAATCCCAACAACGAAGCAAATAAAATTTTTTCAATATATTAATGTTGGGATATTTTGAATTGCCTGGTTTCTCAGCGTGTATCGCTATGTGCAAAAATCTAGGGGATTGTGAAATATTCTGCATCTGCACATAAGGATTGATATGTACAAGACTGGACTTTATTTTATTTGAAGGATGGTCGGTTTCTTCAGAAGACTTTGATCCTATAATAGATTTTTGCAAATGGGAAATCATTTTCGGGAAACTAGCCAATTTAAAAACTATTAACATTAATAAACACAAGAAACAATAACTTAAGGTACAGGATGAAATACCTACAGATGACATCCGTGTCAACTGTATCGATTTGAACCAACATCTTGAAGCTATTTTTAGGGAGAGAGGAGGGTGGATCGAATTCAAATATAATAAATATTAAATGTTCAGTTATGTAATAAAGCTGGTTCCTTGTTTTGATAAAATACATCGATTTAATTTTAAAAATTAAGTGCGACAGTTATTATTTTACACCCGTAAATACTAAATCAGTTTTTCGACGACTTCGAACATGTTTGTATTATAAAAATATATCTTTTATATCGCAAAAAAACTCGTTATCACCCGCATCAAAAAGGTTGAAGGGATTAATAGTCATTCTTAGAAAAGACGGTCCAGGATTGGCAGACTGAAGAAACTTAACGTAACAACTTTAAACGCGTTTTTGAGCGGTAATCCCTCTGCAAAGAAAATAAAATGATTTGTTCAATTAAACCTTTCAACAAACTTTAGAAAATTCTATCAGCTATGTAATATACCTCCCTTCCATTAAAAAAAATTACGCCCCCCCCCTCCCTCTCGCCATCACCAATTTTAAGTGTCGAAAAAAACGCGTTTTCTTTTACTTTTTTCAAAACTCTGCTATTTGTGTAGTTTTAAACTTTTTTTCTCATCCGAGGGTCATTAAATGACAAATCATCTCTAGTTTTATAATGTTGGTTTTTTTGCTTCAGATGTTTCAAAATGCCGGAATCGGAGCTACTTCTTATTAGAGTCAATTTCAACGCCTTCCAGTGTTAAGGGGGGAAGTACATGAAGAGGCCGAAAAAAGAGGACTTTTTTTGGGATTTATTTTTGGGAAAATGAAAAAGGTCCACATGAAATCGATATTATATGTATTTAGGGCAATGTTTTAAGAAGAGAAAAAACATTTTTTACATTTTGAAAAATAAAAAATTAATCAACTTTTGGTGGGTTTCGTAACTCGTGTCGCGGCTGACATCGAAATCGGCGTAAATTCTCCTGGCCGCAATTTTCATCTGAAATCAAAAAACCAAACATTTTTATACTCGAAGATGTTGTTTATTCTAGATAGACTACGATCTTTTCGAAATTCGAACATTAACTATAAATATCGGGCATGGAAAAAAAATTTTGGCTTTTTTTGCAAAAATTTTAATTATTTTCGCGTCAAAAATGGTCTTAAAATGATTTTTTTGCTATGTCCGTAGTCTATCTAGAGTAGTTTTTTATGCCCTTTAAAATGAGTGCTGGATGAAGAAAATCGGTTAACTAGTTTTTTTGTAATCTTTTACGCCAATTTGAAAACATGGTTTTGAGAAAACGCCGTTTAAAGTTTGTCCCGAAAAACTGACGAAAAAGATGCAGATAAGGAGAAGGTAAGAGGGGAGGGGTATTCTCAGAAAAAACGGTATTTGGACTGAAAACGTCGAGAACGCTCTTTAACAAAGTCGCATTCATCACTCTAAATTCCAGAGCAGAAAAAAAATCCGTTAAGCGGAATCACGCGCGTAGCAGAGATCCTCGATCCCAGGCGCGCTGGGCCGGATCGGCGCCGACCACTTTCAAGTGGCATATCTTTCACAATTTTCGAGATAGGCTTTTGGAATTTTGGAATTATATTCTTAGAGCATATACTTATCGATTAAGACAATAAAAAAAAATCGATTTTTGAAAACGTCTTCATGTACTTACCTACTTCCCCCCTTAAATTGTCAAAACGTAAATGCGCAAAAGAAACAAACTAGGGCCGGAGAAAAATAAATAAATACCAAAGTATTCATTTTATGCTCTTAGAATGAGAAACCCGCCTTAAGTTTACCACAATCTGTATTCTAATGATAATATTTTCGTCAAGCAATCCCCTTAAGGTTAGGTGGGTTTCAGAACTTCAAAAGAAGGGTATTTTTACTATTTTTTTTTTTAAATATTTGCAATCATATATTTTCTTTAAACAATTCAGCATATCAAAGATACATATTTAAACATTATATTGTGAAATTTTTATTTAAAAATTTCGAAAACTCAGCCGTTGGTACCTCATCTCCCTTGACGTCTCAAAAAAAAATGCTCTTGCCGTGGACAGCATAACTCATTATTGGCTCATCTAAAATCAAAAAACCAAAACTATTTCGTTAGTACATGGATAAATCTCGTTATTGGACGAAGGAAAAATAATAATTAAAATTTGAATTTTTGACAGACTTTGAACCAAAAAACACATTTTTTGGTCAAATTTTCGCCATGTATTGGCTCGAAAAAATTAGTAGTAATAAAAAAAAATCCTTCGTTCAATGACTATATAATGTTATTTCAAAGATTTGTGCAAAATTTGAACAAAATCGCTTCATAACTTTTCGAGAAATCATGTCCACCAACTTAAAAAATTGAGTTTTGAGATAAACGCGTTAAAAGTTTTAAATTGGCACTGACGTGGCCTGATGGGCGGAACTTCCGAAGGGTCTATCTCTTAGAATTTTACTCGGATCGATTTGAAATTTTAGCAGAATA
This sequence comes from Leptarthrus brevirostris, assembly GCA_964036015.1. NCBI lineage: Eukaryota > Metazoa > Arthropoda > Insecta > Diptera > Asilidae > Leptarthrus > Leptarthrus brevirostris. Next base: position 128,867,270 of record OZ038371.1, on the reverse strand, counting down.
TTTTAAACATATTGTACTATTTAATAAGACAAAAAAATTGAAATTTTCAAACCCACCTAACCCCTTAATTAAAATCCAAACAGATCTAATAGAAGCCGCAGAAAATGGAACAAAATTTAAAACTGTTCCTAAAGCCAAATTCCGGCAGTTGCAGCCGCGGCACGTTTCACAAGGAATTGAAGAGGCTCGTTAGCCAAAGTGCCCAATCATTTCTTTAAAAAAATTTAATAGTTACCTATTTTTAAAAAATTAACATAGAATAAAGAAATTTCATTAAGTGTGCGGGTGATAATTTAATCATAACCTACTGGATAAATGTCACAAATAAATAAAACTCAATCGTAATATAATTCAATGGTCTTAATAGAAAGTGTAGTATCTAAAGAAAGCGTAGACTGACAATTAAGTTGTAAAATAGTCGAAATCAAAAAGCTGTTTTTATTAGTCTCCAGATAAAAATTCCTATCTCAGATTACGGGTGTTAACGCTAATAATTTAGTTCACCATTTCACCTTCTACATATCTAAAAAACGTGTTGTCAGAAAACCTCATAAATTTCAGTGGCTGATTAAAATAAATTGAAGCGAGTTGATATGTTAACCTTACTTTCAGAGGTGCATATATGTTTTTCGAATATCATTGACATATAAACTGCCATTCACCTTTTACCAAGCCCCAAAACTACCGCAATAATTTATCATCATCGCCCACCTTACAAACGTCTTTAATTGACTGGAGCCGGCTACTATCTACGGCTACACCGCACCGCATCAAATTAATTCACCTGACCTGTCGTCGCCTCCATAGATATCTTGAAACATAAATGCTTATCACTTTGCCAAGACAACGAAAAGATGTAACAAATGAGAATATGCGCATGCGCGACGTAATTAAAAGTGCATCTTGGTTTTGATAACACTGCCCTTTTGCTGTACGGCGGCACCACCGTCCCTATCGTTGCACAGCGAAGACGCATCACGCACAATAATTTATTAATCCGCGCATTCATCTCTCGCAAAGATAACGCTGCAAAGTCGAAATGGTCCAGGCTAAAAGCATCTTTCAAGTTAGCCATTTTCAGCTTCAATTCAGATTTCGATTAATCGCACCAGCCAACATTCGGAAGACACATTGAGCTCCTCCATCAATACATAATTGATTATTCATTAGCTTGGGGTGATCGTCTTTTTTCCTCTGACGCCAATTAATTAATTGCTTCATTTAATTCATTTATAGCTGCTTTTGCGGAGCAATTAACATTTTTCAAATGCCGTTGCAAACAGACCGGGATGGGCAGTGAAGTATAATTTATCTGCGGATATCTGCCGACTGTGAAGTACTTTTGGCATGGCGTGTAAGCATTTGGAGTCTTGCATCCATTTATGTTTAAAAATATTTGCATGGACCACCCACAAAGCCATGTCAATCATTTTAAAACACAATGATCGGCTATGCAACAGAAAGCTGTATATTACGTCAATGGATTGCTATTATTTAATAAATATGAATAGGGTAATAATAGTAATTCTTTAAGTGCAATAACTCTTTGTGCATTAAACCCCTTTGGCACAAGGTATCTATCCATCCTATTATAAAACAGAGAGTAATATGCACTTAAGAATAGAAACATTCCCTCATAACCCATTTTTAGTTAGGTTTAACAAGATGCCCAACGTTGGAAAATTGGTCTGGGTTTTAAGGTTTGGGGAATTATTAGTCATTAATGGCTATTTTGGCTTGCGTGTACTCTAATTATTTAGCAGCAACTTGCAAAATTTAGCTCAATTTACATTTTCTGTTGGATTTTTTTTAATTCGCAAGTTCTTAATTTTAATTCGACTTCATCACAACTATCTCTAAACTACTTTTCTTTCTTCCGGTGGCTCCTTGTTGAAAATAGAGACAAGTAGAAATTGTCACAAGAATATGAAATTGCAGGTAAATTCTAAACCCCTATAATTACTTTGACAGCCGCAATGACCTTCCTTGCATTAAATGATGTCAACATAAAATAACAATGGATTGTCGTTAGCGCAACTCGAACCTACGACTGACGTCTGGAAATCCAGCAGCTTTGTTAAGGGGGGAAGTACATGAAGACGTTTTCAAAAATCAATTTTTTTTTATTGTCTTAATCGATAAGTATATGCCCTAAGAATATAATTCCAAAATTCCAAAAGCCTATCTCGAAAATTGTGAAAGATATGCCACTTGAAAGTGGTCGGCGCCGATCCGGCCCAGCGCGCCTGGGAACGAGGATCTCTGCTGCGCGCGTGATTCCGCTTACCGGATTTTTTTTCTGCTCTGGAATTTAGAGTGATGAATGCGACTTTGTTAAAGAGCGTTCTCGACGTTTTTAGTCCAAATACCGATTTTTCTCAGAATACCCCTCCCCTCTTACCTTCTCTTTATCTGCATCTTTTTCGTCAGTTTTTCGGGACAAACTTTAAACGGCGTTTTTTAAATTGGCGTAAAAGATTACAAAAAAACTAGTGAACCGATTTTCTTCATCCAGCACTCATTTTAAAGGGCATAAAAAACTACTCTAGATAGGCTACGGACATAGCAAAAAAATCATTTTAAGACCATTTCTGACGCGAAAATAATCAAAATTTTTTTTTTTCATGCCCGATTTTTATAGTTAATGTTCGAATTTCGAAAAGATCGTAGTCTATCTAGAATAAAAAACCCCCTCGAGTATAAAAGTGTTTGGTTTTTTGATTTCAGATGAAAATTGCGGCCAGGAGAATTTACGCCGATTTCGATGTCAGCCGCGACACGAGTTACGAAACCCACCAAAAGTTGATTAATTTTTTATTTTTCAAAATGTAAAAAATGTTTTTTTTCTTCTTAAAACATTGCCCTAAATACATATAATATCGATTTCATGTGGACCTTTTTCATTTTCCCAAAAATAAATCCGAAAGAAGTCCTTTTTTTCGGCCTCTTCATGTACTTCCCCCCTTAAGTGGGCGTACATTGACTGTGCGGTCCCTGAGCAAAAAGAAAAAGGACAGGAAGACGAAGAACTGACCTCATGAGGTACTAAACATTTTGTTCGGCAGTTATAGTTTTGCTAAAAATACTACTGAAGAGCACAAAAATCAATATGGTATATCTTAAGGTAATAGGAACAACATTATTGGGTTAACCATTGAGTAATGCGATTTGCAAACCCTACAGATCCTGTGTTCCTTTTGGCATAAAATTTGAGCTCCATTCCGACTATCCCGGTATTGAATAAATTTTAAAGGTAAGAAAAATTATTTTTGAACAAATGTTGGGATGACAAAATACTCCTTTATCCTAAAATGACGAAAATATGTTTGTGCTCTCTAAGAAAGATAATATTCTACGTCTGCATCCATATGTCAGGCGCAGATATGGGCAAATATATGGTGATAAGCAAAGTGCAGGTGCTGGACGACCAGCCCACAGACGATTTCTTTACCAGATGTCTACATAAAGTATACATAGACCAGTATTTGTGAAACACCGTACAATAAAATACTAGTAACCGTTGTAAATTTTGAAGCTTAATGTTTTTCATAATTCCTTTTTCACCTGCTTAATTTAAATTTATTATACCAATTTGGAAAGATGAAAGAAGTTTCATTCATACTCCCCCCCCCCCCCCCCCCCTTCAATTATTAGAAAAGACATTTGTGTTTTTTTTTCATGACTGACCGGAGAAGATTGTCATTGGTGAAAGTATTTTGGTATTTTCTTCAAAATATTGAACGTATAAATTTTTCATCAATAGCAACATATGGACTTCTTGCCAATTCAGCCTTATTTTTTTTTTAAATCTCACCAAATCTCGTTTTGGTAACGTCCGTATACTAAATTCATCTCAATGGGCTTAAAATTTAAAGCATGGGAGGACTATAATATGGACGAATAGACAGACTGAAACTATAACTGTTCGTAGTTGCTACGAAAACCCAAATCTTAACTTCAAAATATGTTACCCCATACTCAACAGGAGACGGAGTTGGATCAATACGTTGAGCGGCAACACCAACATGCCATGGGTCGTCCCGGGTTCGAGACCAGATGACCCCGTGAGCTTTTATTAAGAAATTAAAATAATCCACTCCGTCTCTGGGCTGTTGTTTAGCTCGCAGCAATGCAAAAACAAGACTCAAGTTTTCTCACTTCCCTTACCCTAATTCCCTTCCGGCCAAAACCATGCTAACGCATCAAAAGGTTGTCCCCAGGATTTGGCCACATCGTATAAAAAAAACAGATATCAGATTGTCATAATAATAAATTTCCATGTAAAAATCCACTACATCCTTCCCCTCCCCCATCTCTTCCACATAGGTGAGTTGAGCTATGACTGCTGCCGGGGAAGGACTTGCCGCCGATCTTGCTTCCCTAATAAACTTTAACTCGTTTGCGAGAGCAAATTAATAATAGAAATTAATATTAAAAGTGCCAGTGTCATCTTGGCCAAAGGGAAGGGCTGTTATGCTCTATTAAAAAGCACTGCCCAGTTAATGTGTTTCTTTTTATTTTATTTTGTTTTCCATTCAAAATTCAAGATGGTGCACACCTGTTTCGTTGAATTCGTTTAACGTGTCTCCACTGCTGAGCATTTTCCTGCCTTTATTGAGGTGAAAGTTCAGCACAGCAGGCATAACACTGCTGCTGGCTTTGGCCTCTCAGAGACAGTTTTGTTACGCATTTGTGGATCCCGTTCGTCAATCCTTCTGTCAGTGTACATTTTTCTTTTCTTTTCTTTTCGGAAAATTACGAGAGTATGCAAAAATGTTGTATTGCTTTTACATCACTTTCAGCTTAAAAAGTATCTGCCACTTAACCTCGGCTAAGCCGGCTATTCTTGCACTAAGGGTGACGAGATTGTTTCTGATTCGGATATTACTTGCATTTCAAATTACCACTTAGTGCAGCTCTTCTCTCGCAATTTACATTAGGAATGATGTACTTTTTTTCATCTCCCTCAATAGATTTACACTCCATCGACACATAATTCATTTCTGCTTTTTATACCGCAGCTCAAATATGTCTGATGCCGATACTGTGTGTCCTTCAAAATTTTCATAAGATTCTAGAAATATCTCCCTTTTCTGAAATTTTACCAACTGGCGACACAAATTGACTCCAACATTCTTCCACCTTACGTCCGTCTGGAAGACATGTTAAATTATTTAGCAATTCTTTTAATTTGCAACAACTGGTGGAGTGTTTGAAACGTATTTCTGATACATTTGGGCACAATGTGCTTCTTCTGGATCTTTTCCTGGCATCGCAACCAGCCAAATATCCCGTTTCCGACACGGATTCACTAGGCAATTAAGACCATTGTTTAACCTGCGCACAATTTTCCACCTCCTCTCTAATAACCACTAATAAAATTTCCACCAAAAGGTAAGTGTGGCGAATGCTCATTAGGCTAGGCTTAACGAATATCTCGGAGAGCTGGACTCGTCTGACTGCTTTTCCATGAGAGACGTTAACCATATCACCGAATATATATAGAACATCCTATGGTTTGGGATGCATTGCTTTATTTCTCATAGCTTCAAAAAGTTCAAGCCAACTAACTTTTATTGGTTCAACAATGACTGTTCCACAACAATTAAAAGCAAGAAAGCAGCCTTCCAGGCATACAAATCAGAGGAATTAAGACGCAATATAATATTTGCAAATCTGTTATTAGTCCGGCAAAGTTCATCTTTGACCAGAATGTCAGACGGAAGGTATTTGCTACTCAAAAGGGTTGTAATGGCTTCTGGTCTCTATTCAGAGCAGTAACGAATATTTTGACCTATTATTCTATATCGCCTCTCCTTTATAATGGGAATGTTAATATCGGCTCATTAGAAAAAGCCAATCTGTTTGTTACTAATTTTCACCTTCCATCTACATCACAGCTTCTTGCATATCCATCGCAGTACACCAGGAGGTAAAAGCCGTTACACTTTCGCACTCTGGAAGAGTTTTAAACTCGACGTGTTCAAAGCTTTGTCTAAACCTCTGCGCAAACCCTTTTATCTGTCATGCTCAACTGGAGTGTTTCTGTCTGTACGGAAACGTGCTCATTCTCAGCCGTACCAAAAAAGGAGCTGGAGCGACCCCTCTAACTTCACATCAGATGCACTCACTTCGGTTTTATTAAAGGTTTTTGAATCATACATCAACTCTCAGTTGATGAAATATCTAGAAACCGTCTTATCAACGGTTACCAGTACGTTTTCCGAACTGGCTGCTCAATCAGAGACTTACTGTCTGCTCTTCTCTTGACGATTTTGGAGAGTCGGAAAACTTCGCTCACAATTTTGGGGAGTCGAAAATCATACCTCTTGATATTTCAAATTCCTTTGATAGAGTCTGGCATGCAGCCCTTCTAGCCAAACTTCAAGCATTCGGTCTTCAATCTCAACTTTCGAAATGGACAGAAAGTTTTTTCTAACCGTTCAATCTGTGTAATAATAAACGGAATTACATCTGATACCTAAGTAAAAATGCCGGTGTCTCTCAGGGTTCAGATTTTTCATCAACTTTATTTCTTCGTTTTATCAATAATCTTTCATCTCTCACTCACCATTCTATTCATAGTTTCGCCGACTACATCACCTCGTAATCCTTTGGTTCTGTAATGAGTTCTCGTGGAAACTCTACAAAAATTAACTGAGAATGTCTGAGCAGTCTTAGCTGGACCGATCATACATTGCAATCGCTTAAAATGACATGAAATGCTTGGGTTTTCTACCGAAATGCAAGAAATATTTCACTCCATCAGACATGTCGCTGATCTGTAAGACCAACACCAGACCTAGACTCGTATATAATTCGGTCGGTGAACACGCAACAACAAAAGGCTTTTCAACTTATTGGCACTCCCTCAATTTCTAAGATCATTGACTCTCTAAAGCATTGACTCTCTAAAACCTAAAACATTAACTCTCTAAAGCATAAACGGAATGTCGGTTGTCTCTCACTCTTCTATTGACCATTGTTTTAACGAAATTAATAGGATGACTCCCCCCCCCCCACTTAAATTTCAGGAAGTTTTTCTAAGCAAAGCTACACGAATGTGGAACAGCTAACCATTTTCTGTTTTTCCCTCCTTTTGTGAGCCCAAAACCTTCAAAGAGGACGACATAGACACCTTATTCACTCTACCCATTTTCGTCACCCTTAAATTCTTTCCTGCCAACGGTTTGATTTGGCATCATATGGCTTCCCTTAACTTTGGCAGTATTATAAAAGAAGTTAAAATAATGTTCAAGGAAAATTCCTTTAATGCTTAAGCACAGCCTTGGGAGGAAAGGAATTAAGGTGTTTTGAGTGGAGGAGGTGACGGTGTACGCCTCCATTGTATATTTCGGGCTGATAAGACAAGAGAAAAATAGATGATAGTTAATTATTCCTCATGCGTGTTGCTTTGCTTACGAAAGAATCCCGAGATTTGACAGTATGACAAAACCTGGACAGTATATATACCATAGAAAATAGGAAATAGCCATAGAAGACCTAGTAAACGAAAGTTCATTTGACAGGATATGCAAAAAAATAGTTCTTTGTCTGAATTTTTCCTGCATAAGAGACATTCCCACAAATTTTTATGGAGTGATAGGTGAGAGAAAGAGTTTGAATTGGTAGGAGTCCATGGATGAGGAGGGGATTCGTGCGTTATTGATCTTTTTAGGCCGGCGGCAGTTCAGCGGTCACGAATTTGTTTTATGAATATTAATTGCGAAAACTTTCTAAATATTTATTGTAGTATAAGGAAAACATTTAATTAAGACTTACTACTATTTCACCTGTGACCACAAAGTAACTCAAGTTAATTCAAACAAGTCCAAATTTTTATATCAAACTAGTTCAAGTGTTGAAATCCAACCCGTCCAAATTTCTTACTCAAATTGGATGATTTGAAAACTTCGAATAGTTTCATTTAAAAATTCATTTGTTTCAGTCCCTTTGCAAGCCACGTGGCCTCTTTATCGTAATCTGTTATAAGTTCGAGAACAGTTTGATCTCAATACTAAAACTAATTTGATTTAATAATGTGAACTTGTTTGAGTTGAAAATTTGACCCAGGTTGGAAAAAAAACAGACTTCTGGAAATTTTAACCGACTTTACTGACTTGAAAGGCGACCAGCATGATTGGAAAATGGTCTTGTTTGATATCAAAAGGATATTATTTAGTAAAAGCTACTTATAATATACAAATATATTACTATTTTTTAGTATTAATAAAAAAAATTCCGTTTTATTTAAGGATGCCTATGCTGAGCCCGGGCAAGATACGAGAAATATCGCCGGATTGGAAGTGGTTGTGATAGTTCAAGATGTACAAGACGTGCCACCTGTGTTCACAAATGCTCCACCAGTGACAAAGCTTCCATCAGGTCTTCTTCCGGGCGACAAGGTAATTTAAAAGTCATATACATCAACCATCACTTCCCAGTAACTAATATATGATAACAGCTGTAATCCAGCAATTAAATTATGGACCGAGTAATTAACTTATCTTGCAAAATTAATGATCTTTGCAAATTTAAAACCTTTGCCCTTTTCCATTCCTACTGATTATGCCTAAGTCCTTAAATTGTTGATCCTGAAACATCGCCATATCATTCCCAAAACCCTTAATCCAAAGCACGAATAATCGAATAAAATAAATTTCACGTTAATAGGTGCTCCAGGTTCATGCCGAAGACGGCGATAAAGGTAATCCGCGGGAGATTAGATATGGGCTGGTTTCTGAAGGGAATCCATTTACCTCGTTTTTTGATATCAACGATACCAGTGGTGAGTTTTAATTATATATTTAAGCCTTGTTTTAGTCTCAGATTATTTTTGTGCACATTCTAAAGTCCACTTACGTATGAAGTGATTCTTGATATTTTTGAGCCTGGAAGAAGGCGGTTTGTTTACTCCTTTTATCAGGTACATGAAGAGAGGAAAGAAGTTACCTCGTCACGCAAAGTCTATCTCGTTAATCGTTTGAGTTAATTAAGCAAACGAAAAAGATTTGAAAAGATTAAATTTGTTCCTTTCGACGTCGCTGGGATGCCTTAGACAAGGGTGTGGTGCAGTCCCCCGGGCAGCAGTGTCGCGTTCCTAGTGACAATAAATTAAACTGAAAACTCATTTGCTGCTTTTATCTCAGTCTAAGCATCTCTAGTTGCATACTTTCGCCAAGCAAAAGTAATTTCAATTGACGAACATTAAAATCTCTTTCCCTAAAGATTCGCGCTGGTTTACGATTATTAAACTAATCGGATACGCTCGGACTTCATCGCTTATTAAAAGGTTATTTCTTCTCTGCGGGGATTTCAATGGAATTAATTGTCTAAATTCATGTTATATTCTTTTATCACTTACAAACTTATAACTAATGATGTTTTGCCTCCACTATAGCCTCGATACGGCTTGCCGTAATTGCAGAAACAACAGCCCGAGAGAATATGGCTTTGTAGGCCCTTTGGCAAAGCAAATAACACTAGATGACTTCAAACTGAATTGCCAGTGCATAGCGTTGCTATTAGATAAACGAGCCACTCTGATGCTTCTTTAAAACCACTATAATTACGGGGAGTAAATACCGTTTGAACATATGAAACCATTAGGCATTTCTTTACTCAGCAGGCAATTAACGGTTTTATTTTGAAGAAGTGGGAGTTTTATAGAAGCAAAAGTATACATTTCGTATTTCTTAGGATAACATGTAAATTAGAAGAAGACGTCTTCATAAAATAAAGTTTATATGCTAATTACTTTAGTAGTAGGAGGCAAATAGCGACCATAGAGCACTTAGGTCAGCACCAAGCTAAATGAAGTGCTTGTTAATGTTTTCATAATTCCTCGTCTTCAGAATCCTTGGATCGATGCAATTAAAAGAAATTGCTTTTTTACTCACTTCTTATCATGAAAAGAAATTGTAGTAGAAGGCATTTCTAGAGCATAGAATTATGACCGGTGAGAAAATCCCAAAAATTATCTAAAAAAAAAATAAATATATACATATATAGGTAAATTAATTCGACATACATGTTGTATATATTCTTATGTGCTACATTATGTTCTGGAATAATATACAACTTGTATTTGTTTGAGAAATATTTTCACAAATTGTACACTCATAAAGGAGGGCAAATGTATTTCAATTCGAAATAAAACTACATTTTTCGGTAGATATATATTTCATATGTACTATGCTCAAAAAATATCCGAAATTTTTAAATGAAATCAAAATTTATTTTATCCCCTTCAAAATAAGCAATATTTGCAGATATACGCCCGTATTAGATAGATAGTTAGATATATTTATTTAGCAATAGCTATTTGTATACAATATGTATATACCTTAAATACTAAAATTTACTCTTAACAAATTCAATGATACCTTTCTTAATTAGTTTCGTATTCGTTTGTGATTTCACATTTGATGGTAACATGTTATATAACTGCTTGATTCTGACAAACGCACTTTCATCACACATATATAATACAGTGGAACAGTATTCAAAATGGGGGTGTATAATCACATTGTAAACATTTATAGCTTGTAAGAAATCTAAGTACTTTAAAAAAAACCCTATCTTTTTTGCCACTTTCTTTATCATATAATTCACATGCTGCTTAAATTTTAGTTTTGAGTCCACTATTACACCTAGATATTTAATTTCCTCTACTTGGTCAATTTTTTCATTGTTTATGTGAATAGTAAGGTTATAACGTCGACTAAACACCATAGATTTAGTTTTGTTAACATTTAACCTCAATTTATTTGCTTTGAACCATCCGCTTAAGCTGTCTAGGTCTTTCTGAATTCAATGCTCACAATCCTGCATATCCTTTCCTGATAAAAATAGTAGTGTATCATCCGCAAACAGAGCTATTTTGCAATGCGGTAAAACTTTACTATATCGTTAATGTATATTATAAATAATAAAGGTCCTAAAATGAAGCCTTGTGGAACGCCTAGTAGAGTTTTTTTCTTCCTGGAAATGCTGTTGTTATTCGTAGTTCTTTGTGTTCCATTCTATTTATTTATTTATTTATTTAAGCTTAATACAAGCTATTACATAATAATACTACAAATACAAGCTATAACTTAATACTAATACTACAAGCTGTAACAAATGATGACATAATAAATAAATAGTAAAAGCTACAATATGAGCTCTTATTAAAGTAGATACGGGCTGGAAGGAAGAAGAATTAAGAAAGGCGATCAAGAAGGGCGGGATCAAGATATAAGGCTTTGTGAAAAGATGATTTATTCAGATGGAAGTCAAAGGAGGAATGAATGGTCGTTGACTTTTCGTAGTATCCTGGTAATTGGCTCACTTTGATCGTAATTTGTGCGATGGCGGTCGAGTCGGAAAAGGGGAGTGGACCTAAGGTTGCGGGGATTGGTATAGATGGGTAATGATTGCAGGATTAAAGGGCAGTCTATGGCACCACTTAATAGCTGATGTATGAGAAGAATGTCGGAAACATCACGACGTTCACTTAAAGGTTGTAAGTCTATCAGTTTCAGACGGTTTTCATAAGGTGGAAGATTGAATCTGTCTACCCACGGAAGATCACGTAGAGCGAAGCGAATGAACCTACGCTGGACGGATTTAATCCTGTTAATGTGGGTTGTTTGTGTAGGTGACCATACCTGGCTGGCATATTGAAGGAGATATAGAGAGATTTGGACAATAAGGATTGGAGAACTCTCTGGACCAGCGCTTCACAAACCCTAGCGCGGAGTTAGCTCTGTTAGTTATGCTGTCAATGTGGGAACGGAAATTGAGTTCACTATCACAGATTATTCCTAGGTCACATAAAGAGATAACGATAGGGACTGGTACATCGGTTAGCATGTAGACTCTCGGGGTGGGTGTAAGACGCTTGCGGTAATAAGAGATGGACTGGCATTTGGAGACATTGAGTTCAAGAAAGTTTTTGATGCACCATGTGGTGAAGGAATCGAGATCTTTTTGCAGGACTCTCTTGGTTGTGGAGGAGATATGTTTAATTATTTTCATGTCATCAGCATAAATGGACAGCTCTGAGTGATTGATGACACATTCAACATCATTTATTGTAAGGATGAAAGTTAATGTACCTAGGTGGCTGCCCTTGGGGACGCCGGAACGAGCGACAATAGGGTTCGAAATAGACGAGCTGAAAAGAACATTGTACCGACGGTTGTTGAGGTAGGATTGAATCTAGAAGATGCATCGGAAGGGGAAAGCCTAGGCGATCAAGTTTGAACACGATAACATTATGGGAGATCTTGTCAAAGGCTTTACTAAAATCGGTGGCGATAACATCAACATCTTTACCGTTTTCCAGGGCGCATAGTGTTTTGGAGACGAAGTCAGTAAGGTTGGTGGTTGTACATCTTCCATTGAGGAAGCCATGCTGGGAGAGGGAGAAGATAGACTTACAGTGGAAGAACATGGAATCATAGACCAATTTTTCGAATAGTTTAGGTATGGATGATAATTTAGCGATGGGTCTGTAGTTGGACACATCGTTCTTGCAACCTTTTTTGAAGATGGGAATAATATACGAGTTTTTCCATAAATGAGGGAAAACCCCTTGGGTTACCGAAAGGCGGAAAAGCAAGATAAGGGGTTGAATAAGATGCATGGCACACTTTTTCAGAGCGATGGCCGGAATGCCGTCAGGACCTGGGTTGAAGTCGTCCTCAAGCTCGTTGATACTGGCGGCGATTAGTTCGGGATCAGGGTCGAAAGACGTAAACGACGTTTGAGTGCATTTGTTCAAGAATGAAAAGTAGTTAACGTCAGGTTGTAGGGAATTGTCGCTGAAAGATTTACTGAAGAAGTCTGCAAAGAGGTTGGCGATAACATTAGGATCAGACGAAGAGGTATTCTCAAGTTTTAGGGTAGAGGGGTAAACATTGGATTTCTTCTTGGAATTAATAAAGTTATAAAAACGCTTGGGGTCGGATATGAGGCTTGTTTCCATCCGTTGGAGGTACTCATAGTAGAGGATATCACAACGTTTAGAAAAAGAGGTATAAGCAGATAGGTAGGAAGAATAGTCGGACTCGTTTGCCAACGTTTACTTCTCCTGTTGCGGAGAGAGCTTAATTCTTTGTCGTACCATACGGGGTATGAGGAGTAGTTTTTACGAGGAAAAAGGGGATAGATTGTGTAAGACGAGCGTTTATTTCTGAATAGAACGCCTCTAAAGTAACGTCAACTGGAAGATGTTGAGAGATAGTGGCAATGTTAGAGTTGATAAGCACGTGATTTAATTTTTCAAAGTCACCTTTACGAGAATTTAAGGATAAAGAAGACTCGGAGCCTGAAACGGCATGAGGGTGCTCGTAGGAGAAAACGAGGAACAAAGGAGGATGGTGACGATCGAGAGAGGAAAGGAGATGGGTCTGAAGAAAAGATTAAGTCTAATTGTCTGTCTAGAAAGTTCCTGACTCCACTTACTTGAAAGAGACCAGAAACAGAGAGCTGATCGGTAAAGAAGGCTTCTTTAGTCGAAGATGCGTTAAGGGGGACAAAGTGAGAACAGTCCTCAAACAATGACCATTGAATACGGGGGAGGTTAAAGCCACCCAATAAAATAAATTCATCGGAGTCGTTAGCGTTCTCAAGCAGAGTGTCGATCGCTTCAATTATGGGCTCGTAGGCATCTAGAGTTTGAGAGGGACGAATATAACAACAAATAATGTACAGAAGACACTTATTTAGTGCTAATTTGATACATACAAATTCTGATATTGTAGAGTCGGAGGTCTTTAGCAGGGTGGCGTCATAACGGTTGTGAGCAGCTAGGAGAACCCCGCGACCTGGTGGATCATTGGTGTCTACACAACCGTCGACACGGAAAATGGTACAGTTTGGAGGGAATAGTTCGTTGTCGAGAATTCCTGGTGTTAGATTGGTTTCAGTTAAGGCAAAGATATCATGCGGGAATTTGTGGGAGTTAAGAAAAATATTGGATGTTTTGTCCGAAGTCTTCTTACGTTCTGGTAATAAACTAACTGCTGGGGAGAGGTACTTGATCGGAGACCGCAGGTGCATTAGGGGGGAAGTCAGAAATAGAGAAAGCGGAGAGGGTTAGGAACGAAAGTAGTTTAAGGAGTCGTTACGACTTTTTTGGAGATGGGAAATGAGGCGAGAACTGACGTACGCAGCATAGGTGGATAGATCTTCTGAAACCTTATGGGAAGGGATATTGAATGATTCATGGTTCTTAGTGAAAAGTTGGTGTATGACGGTCTGTGGTCTTGTTGTATACTTAACATGACGTTGGAATGATGCAAACCATTGAAGCTTTACACCTCTTATTCCGTATTTACTAAGTTTCTGGATCGATATATTTCGATCTATAGTCTGGAATGCTCTTTAATGTCAAGGAAAACGGCAATAACATTATTTCATAAATATATTTCTTTCTTCCAGTCAACAAGTACTTGATTCACACCTCTTCGCATAACTGTTTATGTCTAAGTCCCGATTGGCTCTCCATGAATAGATTATGGTGGTAAAAATATTCCTCAAGTTGTATTTGCACAATTTTTTCCAGGATCTTTTCAAACGTAGGTAGTGCATTTATCGGCCAAAAGTCCTCGCACCTATCAGCTCCACTGACCTTCTCTATTGGTGTCACCAATGTTTCTTTCCACTTTTTGCACAAATAAAATTGAAGTCTTTTCTTGGCTTATTAACCTCATTGCCTCTCTGACACTTACACCATTGATCTTAATATTATTATTACTTCTTTCACTTATTTGTCCCAAAACATACCTTTTTATAGCTCTTCACATACTTTTTTGGTCCTTACAATTGTCCAACTTATGTCTAATATGCTCATTTTTCCTTCTATCTAATTCCCTTTTATACTTGTTTCGCGCTACTTTATATAGTTCCCAGTCGCTCTGTGAGTTTCCGTACAATGCTCTATGATATTTTCGTTTTTTAATAGTCTTAATTTACTATTATACCATTCTATTGGATCTTGCCTTATTACAATACTACGTACACTCGCGTTTATGATGGATATCTTATCCGCGATCACATTAGTATCACTTGAAACCATTACATTTAATAGTAGACTACAATCGATATCCTTTATAAAACTGTTTTTATTATAATTCAAATATTTAAGGGTACTTACTGGTCTCTCATTTCTTACATGATTTTTTAAACCAACGTCCACAACAATTGTTTCATGATCAGATACTTTCAATTCACTTTTCAAATCAGCATCAACACTCCTCGAGTTTGTTATGACATAGTCCAGCAGTATTTCAGAGTCTTTCGTAATTCTAGTAGGTTTGGAAACAATTTTAAATAGCGAGTTATCAAACACAATTATCTGATGTAAACGTTCCCTATACGTATTTGCCAACATTTAACCAATCAATAATAAAATCACCCATTATAACAAAGTTATTATTCAACCCAGACACTCCAACCACTCAGAAAATTTGTCACAAAACACTCTTGTCGAGTAGCTTGGAGAATTATATATCACTGCTATATTGACTGAAACAGTTGCTAATGATAAGTTTACCAATAACCACCAATATTCCATACCAATCGAAATTTTGTCCAGTACCAGTCAAAACATTTCTTAATACATACGCAAACACCGCCTGTATGCCTCGAATTACTGTCACACCTAATAAGATAATAATTGTATAATTTTACTTCACTATCTATTACTTTTTTGTAATCATCACTTTCTAATTCAATAACAGCATTGTAAACTTTTGGGTTTCTTATGCTATATATTTTCATATACATATATAATTTGTACCTGCTCTCTTTGGTAACCTACCTAAAAATAATTAATCCGGTAATTTACTTTACTTATGAGATATTTTATTTTAGGTTGCAAAACAAAATTCAAAGCGCACTCCTGCAAAAGTTGTTTTTTGTAACGTGCCACTGTTTTTGAGAACCAGCGAAATGTAGAGGAACAATTAATCATCATAGACACATTTTGAAACATAAATAAAAAAGAAAAATTATTATTTTGGTGTACAACTATTTCCTGGGACAAAAACTCTTCTTCAAATATTTTGTTAAAGTAAACTTTTCCGTCTGTTTTTATTAATTGGTTACATTCGTATCGCGTCTGATCGTACTCAGCGAGTCTCGTTTCGTGGAAAAATTTGTAACACTTCTGGGACGACCCAAGGCAGTCATATCGAACCATTGCTTTTTATTATCTATATCAATGATAAATCTTCGACCCTGTCTTATTCTAGAATTCTTTGGTATGCGGACGACGCCAAGATCTTTTGTATCGTGTCGAACGTGTCTGATTGCCTTCTTTGAAATTTTAACTTGGACACCTGCCATAGCTGGTGTTCCATCAACCGCCTCCCTCTAAATATCCGTGCTTTCCTAAAGCCGAGTAGCCACACATAGACCTAAGATAGATTCGTTATATTACCACGTTCGCGGGACCTCACCTGAATGTATGGTTTGTTTAAAACCAGTCAGAACTGTTCATAAACCTGAAAAGTTGCTTTATCCCTATGTTAGCAAAATCGTCCAACTGTCCGGAGAAGTACGCACCTAATGCTTTGTTCACATCTATGTTCTTTTCATAACAACTCCGGCTCTCTCTTTGAGGAATCAAGACTTCTTGTATGTGCCTCACTATTCACTAATTAACGCACTAATTATGGTAAATTTGAACCGATCTCGTCGATGGCACGGCTCTTTGATTTCTCCTTTAACTCCATTGATGTTCACCTGTTTAAGAGCCTTTTAAGGAATCAGCTTTATTAAGGTTGCTTTTGTACCACATACACTTTGTAGACTGTCCAAATTTGATTTTTAAAATTTTTTTTGTTTTTAATTTTTCTACTTCTGATTTATTTTTTGCTTTATATTATTTAGATCTGTGCTTGACGATTTTAACTTGATTTTGTAGTAGTCAGTCTATAACGAAATTTGGAATAAATAAATAAGTAACGTGAGTTGTCCTTAATCTGGGATATTGTGTGGGGAGAATACAACCTATGAGCGGAGATTACTTAAAGATGGGATACTTATGTTAGCTTAGAAAAGTGTGCCAAAATCACCTGATATCACCTCACTTAGGCTCCTAAATGCTTTGATATGGATAGACCAAGCTTATCACTTCTTTTCTGGACTACCCGCGTGAATAACGTATATTGTATTATGAAACTGATGGAAATTATAGATGATATGATATGTCGATTACTTTTCATTTAACCTAGATTGTCCTATTGATATAAACTTCATTTGTTTACAGCAGAAGCCTAGTTTTGTTTAAATGACGTTTCGATTTGGACTACCAAAAGTCGTATCAATCCCAGATATCCTTTTGACGAACACTCTAGACGTCTTTGTGTTGTATATTTTGGAATAAAACAAAGAACGGAGACGAAGCATCAATTGGTTGAGTGGGTTCTAGACCAGGTCTCTCCGTGAGTTTTTAAAATTGAATTAAAATTGAATTAAAAAAATCCACTCCGTCTCTGGGCTGTTGTCTAGCTCGCAGCAATTCAAAAACAAGACATTGAAGTTTCCTGACTCCCCTTGCCATAATTCCCTTCCGGCAAAAGCCATGCGAACGCATCAAAAGGTTGTCCCCCTAGGCTTTCGCCATATCGTAAAGAAAAACTAAGTAGTACCTCTGTTCTCTTCATATTGTACTGCGGTTACAACTGCAATGATGATTGACCTTCGTGTAGGCACCACTGTCGATGCCTTCCTTAAGCGTGTTGATTGGGGTTTTCATTTTTAGAATGTCATCATTATCAGTTTCTGAAAAATGTCCATGCTCAACCTTCCAGCATGGTATCCTCCCTTAGATTATCTTACCAGTTTTATACTATCCCTGATTGGACTTTTACAATTTTCATCATATTAATTGCCGCTTCACTGTCATTATATATGCGAATGTCCTTTATTAGACTCGATACGCCTAGGTACTGACAGCACCGCTTTAGAAATCGCCATTATTTCTACCTAAAAGACATTAAATTTGTACGGTAGTCTATATGATTTGAAACAGTTGCATCTGTTTCAGTATATTTCGGATCCTATAGTCCTTCGCTTTATATATGGCGGTTTTAACTGCACTTTAATCCCATTCAGCACTTAAAGACAACTTTGTATTTTTAGACGTAAAAGAAAATAAACCGGTATCTGTCTCTCTCTCTTGTTTCCTTGATGCTTGAGAAGAGCTTCACCCTACTCGAGAAAATGATAACGTACCTACTCTGTTTTAAATGCAGTCTACTTTTAGAAGGATGTCCACAGTTTCTTTCTCTACTTGCCGCCAAAATACTTCTACAGAGGTCAAGTTGCAGGAAGGCGATCGTGACCTCCAATGTTGCTATGGGCAGATATACGAAAATCCAGTTATACCCACATCAGCTGCTCTTTGTGTTTTCGATGGTACCTCTCGGTTATAATTCCTTTCTAGTGCTGTCCATCAAACTATGACGACGTAGCAGAGAATTTGTCTGATTATCTATTATACCGGTTGAGTTTCTTAAACCGGTTTAAGTCCACACTGGTATCCTTTATACCATTTTCTATGTTACTTTTCCAATTTAATTTTGAGTCTCGCTTCACCATAAAGAATTCGATTCAATTATCACCTGTTACCATTACTTGTTACCTATGATAGCTTTCATTTCTTTAGCACAAATATAGCTGTTGAGGCCCACTCAATTGCCTAGCTTCAGAAGAGCATATTCGACCTTGTCACAAATTATTGATAAATGCTTTCCATATACGGGGATAGCCAAATTATCGTAGCAACTGTAAGCCATTTTTCCTAATACTTCAAGGATTTCATCTATAACCGATAACAAAATTAATGATAACAACATACTACTCCCCTGCTGTCATGTTTCTCTGCATATGATTCTTCTCACTAGGGGAGTCAGCTATCGACCTTACCTTTCTATTGAGGGCATAGAATTAATTCAGTCCCATGGACTCCCGGTAATTCCTAGCTCCCTCATTATGTTTACATATTTTAAGAGCCACCTTAAACATATCATTTAAGACCAGGTAGGTGCTTAAGGTATATTCCCTACCGTAAAGGGATCTTTCAGCAACCGAGAGCACTGCTTGTAGTACAACTTTACTGACTTTCCTTTGGGAAGGTAGAGTACCCTGTAGCTAGACTGCATATTCCAGCCAGAGGCATTTTCTATTTATCGGCCCCAGATATTTTTAATCGACTTCCCAAAATTGGGAAGGTTCTAAGTTTGACGCGTACTTTAGAAATCTTTTAAACCATAAGTATTCTATCAACGTGTGAAGATTTTAACATATCAAACGAATTTACTGTTTTTCTTTTGCTTCTTTTACGATGATGCTAAAGCTCAAGAGACACCGTAAGATGTTGTAGTACAGCTTCGGAAGAAATGTAATTATGGTTTGAGTTCCGGTAACTCAATAATTTTCCACTCACTGCACTTTAATAGAAATTAAAGTGTAGACGCCTCTGCGCACGTTTCTATATATCCGCAAAACTTACTTCAGAAGGATCTTTTTATTAGTCCGACTGTCTTTTTAAAACATCTAAGACTGTCCTTGTGTCCGAACTGGTCCATTGCATCTCTAATTTGCTTAGTTACTTTGGAAAGTTGGAGCGAGTTCTCTCTTAACTTATCCAAATACAAGTTTAATCATGATGGTCTGGATATGCTGCGGAACGTGTTAACATTTCAAGAAAGTATTGTTATATAGCGCATTGGTATTGTCAATTCCGTTGGTATTCCGTCGAGTTCTATTCGTTTTGAGGATTTGTATTCCTTGGGTATCTCTACAACATCAAGATTCAAAAGACGTGGGTTCATTTCCCCACTTACGTTAATTTAGCTTCGTCTTTAATATATAATTAAATATAGAGTTACCTTGTAACTTGATGTCCGAGTATCAGCTCGAAATAGGATGATAACATTAGCGCATATTTTATGTATTAGCGATGCAAGGTATGAGCATCTCTTCTATTACCGCGACCTATATCACTTTCTTAAAGAAAGGTGATGACTCGGAAGTCATCCAATATTTCTCATAACCCGCTTTAATCATTACACCACCAGGCTGGCTCCTCTTGTACACCCTCCTTCAAAACACTTCACCGATCTGAAAGTGGGGTATACCCTACTTGTTACTTATGGTAGAAACCGAGGCACAAGATTCATAAACCCACTGCTTCTATCCTTAGGTTCTTCTATGCTCTAACCTCTCTTTCTCTTACTCAGTAGTGAGCTATTTCGAAGCGCAAGGTTGACGACTAAATTCGAAAAAATCCTAGTTTCTTCTCCAGGTCAAGACAATTTTTCTCTGGAATCTCTTTTATTGCGGACTCGCTTGCCTATTTTATTGGGCCTAACTTCAGCTGGCCGCGTTTTTTGTCGACTTGCCTTTTTCGGTCTTTGCCTTTTCCTTGTTTTTGTCCTTGTTTGTTACCTCTTACTCTAACAGTGTTGTTAGCAAATTAGTGGAAGGATTTGTAATTTTTGTTAAGACCTTTCAGGTCTGCTATCCTTATTGTCGATGTCGCTGCCTCGGATAGACTTGTTTTACCTCGATCTCATCATCTTTGCTTCTGACTTTCTTAATCCAACTTAAATTATTTCTCTTCTTTTTCGAGAGAGAGAGAGAGAGAGAGAGAGGGCCTGAACTTTGGCGGAATTATTTTAGATATTTTTCAAGAATTATTTTAGAATTTTACATTGATAGTTTGGAAATTACAGGAGAGATGAACGCTTTGATAACGACTTTAAAAGAAAATACACATCTCGTGACTGAAGAGTTAAAATCAAAAGTCTGAATAAACTTTTGTTGCGTTTAAGGTGTCCTATCTAAAAACATCCCACTCAATGGGCTAAGTGGAAAAAAATTATTGAGTACACTTTTCATTCCATGGGAGGGGATCGAATAAAATTATATTTCCAAAAATCTCATACTTCCTGTTTTTGGTTTTCAGTCATCTTAATAGATATATAAATGAGGGGTTGGGACGACTGTGACATACAGATAGACCGAAACTATAATAGTTTCTAGTTGTTACGGAACTGGATTAAAAGAAAAGATCAAAATAGTTTACTTTTAATGATATACGGATACCTGCGTCATGTAATAATAAATAGTTCAATAACATTTAATACCTTAATAGCAACGTAAAAATCTCCTACATAACAACAGTGTATCAATCTGCGTCTGGAAAATTTTTTCCATTGGAACCGCTTCCTTGTTCGTTGTCCACAATTTGGATCCCATGTTGGGTCTACATAACTACAAGTTCGAACCACTTAACCAAGAGTCAAGGAGGCGGCCAAGTAAGCCTATTAGCATATTCTTCTTTAGTGAGTTGCTCCTAATCTTGTGTGTACCCTAATTTGCATTGTCCTCGTCGAGATGCTATGGGAATTTCCTGCAACATAAAGTGCGCATTTTGTGAACATCACGTCCATAATAATAGGAAGAGATCTGGCCACAATAAGTCCCTCAAGTGCTGTGTAGAGCGGTACAGGTAAGTGGATATACTGTACATCTACACCTGTCCACTTTATCCGTTGCGGCGGTGCCATCTAGTTGTGGCTACTTTACTGTCGTGAAAATTCTTGAATATTTTGCCGAGGAGAAAGAGGTGCATCCTCACGGTAGAAAATTTATAGTCTACGACTGGGAATCTGGGAAGGGTCAAGATCATTTCCTTGTCCTCTATAGCTTGCCCCCATAATGTGTGTGTCTTATGTCCCTTCGATTGGTTCGTATATCTCTATATGACCAAGGCTCTAGTCAATACCACGTGACTGGTTAGCTACTTAACCGTGACTTGCCCGATGTTGTAAATTTGAATAAAATCTCAGCTTTGCACATGTTGGCATTTCTCATAGACTGCCATAGCAACGAAGTTGTGTCGCGATGTGGCGACTTTGACTTCTTGTGATCCGAGAAAATGAAAAACGTAGAAAAAGCACAAAATCTTCTGCCTTTCTTTCCATGATTCTTGTGGCTATTCTAGCAAAGATTCTTAACTGACTTCATCTTCTCAACTGCCTGCAATTGAGATGTTTTGTCTGCGCGAATACGTAATTAACTTTTGAACCCGTGGGATAATAATCCTAAGATGATTTTCCTCGCTCCGCTATAAGACCACTCTATTCTAGAAAATTAAATGATTCTTCTTAATCTCATCTCATGAGCATAGGGAATCTAAAACAAATTAATGGTATACTTTAAGGCATAAGTACTAAGTTTTAAGGAACTATTAAAGTCTGACAGTAACTTGCATAGTTCACCAAATATCTACTTATTACCGAACAGCCTCTGACCCTCGTCACCATAATTATTTAACTGGTTTGCATATAGTAAAAAAATTGGCTTACTTTGACGGAATGTACATACACATCCCATCGTTTAGGATTTTCTCCTCTTTTGGCAAATTATGTTTGATCGTGTACGATTAATAGCCTAATACTTATTCACCCGATTTCGATTAAGAAAGTGAACTTTTCACATCTATGTGCAGTTATCCATATAAGTATAGGTTCATCCTAATTTTATTTAGTTCACATCTGTTTGAGAACATGGGGCAAATAACGATACAAAAACCTTGGAGGGTTGCAGAGTTATGTCGGTGGTTCGGAATCCACTTTAAATTGTAGGTCCATTTGCAATCGTTGTATGGAATCGGGTGAAGTACTTCTCTCGCGCACGAGAACCGGAGAGAGAATTAGATCCACTTTGCAAAAACTCTATTTTTGACATATAATAAGGTCCTCCCATGTTAGTTATCATGTCCTTCCTCTTACTATTTCTTATTATTTATTACATTTTCGTCGATGATGTTCCGCAACAGTTCTGTAGTTTAAGTTCTTAGCATAAATTTCTTGTACATACATTTTCCATTGGCCTGCTGGCCAATATAATTTGCATTTTTTTTTAGATAAACCCCGACAGGTACTGCTGTAAACATTAATTGATGCATTATCCTATATGTATGGAAGCAGATCCATCTGGCTTACAAACCTTGAAATTACTGATGATACTCACTTTTCGGGCTGATCAACAGGAAGAATAATTGAGCCAACAGTAACTTCTGACAGTCATGGTCAAGTTCGCAAGGTCCTTAGTAGAAGTATAGTGAAATGCGTGCGCTATATACAGTTTCAAATCACCCGGCTTGGACGGTATAATCCCTACTAAAGTTCAAGCAGTTTAGTCCCCCCCCCCCCCTCTTGGGGGCGTCCAAATATCCCAACCAAGGTGATGCAACATGGCCTCTTGAAACTATCCACCTTGAGTACCAAGATATAACCTTTAGTGCAAAGCTCTCTACAAGAGAGGAATTATATAGGAATGCAGTGGTAGAACCATCTTTTATACGAAATGATGTAAAACGTGTAAGGGCACAGAAACATGAGTATACTCCAGAAAATTACATTGACGCGATTCTTATAGAATGCCAAGCAAATGTATTCTTGTTCAGGCGGAACTAACAGCGGTTCACCAAGCGGCTGTACTAGAGTCAGCGACGCCTACAATAAGACAAATCAACGTTTGACTATCCGGGACACATGCTGCATTAGCAGACAACTGTGGACTGAGTACCGAAAAAGAAGAACTGGGATACTCCGTAGTGGCAGCAGAACTGAGGCCAGGAACCTAGTAGCGGCTTTAACGGGTCACTGAACCATAAGCAACCATGCCAAAATCCCTCAACGCATATACATTTTTCTACTTGATCCGAAGCGGTTATACGTATTCATCGGTTCACAAACTTATTACTTTGCATCCTTATCCACATTACTTTTCTTTTCTGTCATCCAGATTAAATTTTTCTGCATTTTATTTTGTATGGATCCTGTCTCTTAAAAGTAATTAAGGGCTATTTACAAATAACGTAAGGGTCAGGGTGAACAACATTTCCTCTAAAAATAGAAGGTGAGCTCAGCGAAAAATTATGCCCGGACTATATTTAGTTAATTAACATACGTGGTATGTGGCAATGTAGTCTCCGATGAGGTTATAAGAGATGAATCCAGTGAGGAACCTAATATTCCAGTCATAGAAAATCTAAAAGATTGGTTTGAGTCCCCGTGGACAGATATATAATAAAACTTTATTTACGTTCAATGCAGTTCGTTGTTTTTGAATAAATTTTACGCTATATATTTTTTCCTGTTTATGTTTCTTTACGTGCTTTTAGTTTCTTTTTATCATGTAGCCAAACCCCAGGGGACAACCTTAAAATGCGTTAGCATGACAATGGCCGAATGGGAATTAGGGGAACAGAAATAAGGAAAGTTTAATGTCTTGTTGCTGCCAGGTAGACAACAGCTAAATGAAAAACTCATAGGCAAGTTGGGGCTTGAACCTGCATCCATGGCGTGGTGATTGTGATCCAGCTTATACTAATAATTTTGACTTATTTTAAAAAGGAAAGAAATAATTTTTAACTAAACAAATATAATTTAAGGAAAAAATTTAGATTAAGAAACAAAAAATATTTTGTTTCATGAACTTGGTGAGTCTAAAGCGAGATCTGAAGTCTTCATAATCAAGTGTCACGAAATAGTCTGGTCGAACTCGAACTACATTACGTCTACGAGGGCGCGATATACGATCAAAGAATCCAAATCCATTTTTAAACACAATCCACGGTTGAACTAAAATCAAGCAAGCAACTTCTATTATTTGCCAGATAAAATTTTAACAACCGCTTGATCTAGCGGATAATTTACAAGTCACTTTATCTGCCAGATAGAGTTATCAGATACTTGTGAAACAACAATTTATGATTTATCTCCTAGATAAGTACTGAACAGACTATCAGGCACTTTATCAGAAGGTGGTGAAACAGTGAAGATTAAGATGGAAAGGGTTGCGGGAGGGGAGGGGGGTGGGGAGGGACCTGAAACGAGATATCTTACTAATGCTTACTCAAGAGGATGGGGGCGAAGAAGTTCGGAATAAATTGCTTATGTAATTTGTAAGTGGCCCCTTAATAGCATCGGTTACTATTTTATTGGAACAATTCAAAATTAGAGATATCTCAAAAGGGTAGTAAAGTCCTCATTTCTCTAGTTAAAACCGTAAACAACAATTTCACCTGTTCTTCAGTACTACTAATCCTTTAAAATACAAATATTTATACTGTCTCATTGGACACATCCGGCCTGTTTGCTGCTCATTATCACCTGCTCCTTACATTGCACCCACTTTCGCCTCAATTGCAGTGCACTTGCAGGCAAAAGACGCTAAACTTTCGCACTCGGAACAGTAGTGTTTGCATGTGCATGGAAACTTGTTCATGTTTAGCCGATATCTAAAAGAGCAGTAACATCCGACCCCTCTAACTACAGACCAATTGCACTCTTTGTGATTTTATCTAAGGTTTTTACATCATTCACCAACTCTCAGTTGATGAAATATCTAGAATGTAATCAGCTTATCAACGATTCCCAGTACGGTTTCCGCGCTGGGCGCTCAACCAGAGACTTACTAACGGCTTTGACGGAGAGATGGAATCATTGATATTTCAAAGCCTCTTAAGAGAGTATGGATTGCTGCTCTTTTAGCCAAACTTCAAGAATTTTGTTTTGATCTCTTAAAAAGGATAGAGAGTTTTTAACTACGTCGTTCAATTCATGTAATAATAGATGGAATTACATCTGATAACTATGAAATAAATTCCGGTATCCCTCAGGTTTCAGTCCTTCCACCAACCGTTTTTCTTCCTTTTATTAATGGCCTCTTATCTCTTATTTACCATCCTATTCATAGTTTCGCCGGCGACAGCACCACTGATTCCACATAATCTTCTGTAATAAGTTCTCATATGTACTCTGAAGAAATAAATCGCATGTTTGAATCATTAAACAACGACGTTTCTACGCTCCAAAACTCAATCCTGTTTAATATGCCCTAAAAAAAACCCAGCCTACCCTCAACCCATTTTAGTCGACAGAATGAATATACCCGATTCGCCCTCTTTAAACATCTTCGGTATTTGATATCATGCAATATTAGCTGGACCGATCTTATATTGCAATCGATAAAAATGCGATAAAATTCTTGGGTTTTCCACAGAAATATAAGAAATATTTCAGTACATCTGTCTTGTCGCTGATCTACAAGTCCCAGATCAGGCCTAGACTCGAATATTACACCCACATTTGGGCAGGTGCCGGACATACCACACTATCCGCGTTATACAGAGTTAAAAAAAAGGCTATTGAACTTATTGGCGGCTCCACAATCTCTAAGAATATTGACTCTCTAGAGCATCGACATAATGTTGTTTGTGTCTGACTTCTCTACCGATATTTCCACCGCCATTATTCTAATGAAATTGCTAGTCTATTTCTTGTAGACACAACAGACAACATGCGATGCTGGAGCTTCTTGTCGCTCCCACCCCTCTTGGACGAACCGTCAAATTTTGGGAATCTTTTCTAAGCTGAACAACACGAATGTGGAACAGTTTACCATCTTCTGTTTTCCCCTCGTCGTATGAGCCTAAAATATTAATAAAAATATTGACATTCTGAGCGCACATATACAATGGAATGCTTGCAAAGTTGCTGTGTAGAATGTGCCCACAGTGATAAGAAGTACAGTTGGAATTAACACAAAATAAAGATTAAAATTTAAATCAATTAACAATTAATAAAGCGTCAAACAAGCACCTTTAAAGTGCTCTACTTTCTGCTCTACTGTCAGCTTTTGCCTCCAGACCGAAAGTGCATTTGATATCTTCGTGTAAAACGTTGAAAGAGTAATAGTAAGTAAACCGTTTGAGACAGTAAGGTGGGCCATTAACGCCTTTAAAGCCTACAAATCTCCCGGTGGTGACGGCATCTTTTCAGCTCTCCTGCAGCAGGGCCTGTTGCCAATACTCATCAAAATATTTAGGGCCAGCTATCAATTCAGCTATATCCCCACTCTGTGGAGAGAGTAAGGGTAGCCTTTATACCCAAGGGTGGGGGGGGGGGGGCGACTGGCTGCTCAACCCAAAGCATATCGTCCGATAAGCCTATCCTCCTTCCTTCTTAAGTCAATGGGGAAAATTATTGACAAACACATCAGGTACATTGCTCTCAAGGACATACCGCTACACGCCAACCAGTAGACATATCTTTGAAAGGGGATCTCTGGTTTGGTACACGGATGGATCCAAGATGGAAGACATAACGGGCATCGGGGTCTAAGGACCAATATTAAGGCTGCACAAATCGCTCGGTTCTGCACCAACCATCTTTCAAGCAGAGATACATGCCATCAACCTCTGCGCACGTGAAATTACTAAAAGAGGTATACGCGGTGCTAAAGTATATATAATGTCAGACAGTCAGATGGCACTCAAGGTTTTGGGGTCCTACACCTTTGAGTCTAAAAACGTCTGGGATTGTCTCACTGCTCTTAAGGAACTGGCCCAGAGCAACAGTATTACGCTGGCATGGGTACCAGAGCACGAGGGCAATGAAGGCAATGAGAAGGCGGATCACCTGGCAAAAAAAGGTGCGGATTCTCAGTTTATTGGACCCGAGCCATTCTGTGGCTACTCGAAAAGCCGACTAGCAATGGGAGGACGAACGCAAGCACTCACACTGGACAAATATGCCAAAGAGGTTTATAACCTACTAAAACAGAAAACGAAAGAGCTGATAACAGGACTTCTAACTGGTCACTGCCCCCTGGGCTACCGCCTAAAAAAGTTAGTGCTGGCTGAAGATGACACTTCTTCCTTCTGTTTGGAAGAGAAAGAGACAGCGGAAAACATCCTCTGTCACTGTGAGGCCCTCGGCCGTATCAGGCTCAGATAGCTTGGTGTAGCTTTCCCATCACCATCAGATATAGCTAAGGCAGCCCCTATAGAGATTCTAGGTCTGATTAAAGAACTAAATCTTGGCTGGGTAGCTTAATACTGAACCTGGATCAGGTCATAAAAGTTCAACTTGGTCGAAGTGACTAAAGGATCCACTCTCTAATAATAATAGTAATTAAACCGTTTAGTAAAATTCATGCATGCCTACAATAGACACATCGGTTTTGACATTCTTCCCCTGCTATTAGAAAGCAACGGAATATAAAATCTTAAGCATAACATGATGCTCTGGGCATTACATTTTATGTGGCGAAAGCTTAGAGGACGACCCTATGATGTATTAGCATGGTTTGCCAGAAGGGAATTATGGGTAAGGGGAATGAGAAAACTCGAATGGCTTGTTTTTGCATTGCTGTGAGCTTGACAACAACCCAGAGATGAAGTGGATTTTTTAATAATATTTTAAGAGCTCACAGGGAGACCGAGGCTCGAACACTGCCAGATGTCAGGCACGCAATTGATCCAAGTTCATCTCCATATATAATATTTCTGTTTGGTTTGATTTAAAGAGATTGGAAAAAATTTGAATATTTGAAAATTAACACGTTATCCCTTACATCACCGACGAGAGCATTGTAAATTTCTTTATCTTTCTAAGCAATACAACAAAAGAGAGTAATAAAGGACCACTTTTACCTGTGTTTAATATTCCCACTTACTTTCTATTGTTCTACTTCTACTTTTTCTGTATTACGAAAATTTCTCACACCATCAGGATTGCGACAAGTTAAATCAACAAAATCTCGTTGAATAAATTATTTGCTCTAGCAGTTAAACTAAGGAAACCACATTTAAATTGCGTTTGGGAAACCTACGATTTAAGCACAACGCACCGCTGTAGTCACGAACTTGTCTATTAATTCGCTTACAAAAGTTACTTGTGGGGACTTTATCCTGAGGAATTCTTAACCCCTGTTCCCCTAGTCATTTACATACGAAAGTTCCACAAAGCATGGTCATCCCATTCCCCTGCATAAAGTTGCGTGAATCAACCTCATCATCGTATGACACCGGTATTGAGTGGACTCTCATTACGAAACGAGCCACCTCGGCCTTCGATAGACATAGTTACACGCGTTCTGTAATGCTATACAAGGGACACACGACACTCTGTCAATCACCTTCGGCCTGAGTGAAACTATGTAGGTAGATAACATGTGAATATGGAATGGGATTGCTTCTATGGTTTGTAGCCTGTAAATTTATTTGAATACATCGGTCGTAGGAACTCCTTCGCACTTCGGAGCATCTAGCACATGACTACCCAGCACACTGCAACTATATCTTTACGATTGACAAGGAATGGAATTTCGCTATAGGGCGGTGGTTATCTCGCATTGCTCGCAGCAGTTGAGTGGTCAACTTGTGGAAACTTGTACAATTTTTATCACTTTTTTTTTAACTTGGTTGCTTTACTGCTTTTATAGCAAAACAATTTATTCAATTATCATAAAAACTGAAATATAGCATTGTGTGATACGAGTATATGATAACATGCGTCCACTCAGAGGGAAGATAAAAGTCTCAAGTCTTAAAATTGCCTAAGGAAAGAATTTTCATTTAATCATCCACTAGCATGGAAGATATTTTACCCTGGATCTACGTTTATCGAAGGACAATTTTATTATTCTTTTACAAGAAATTATCTCCTTTAGATTAATTAAATTGAAATTGAAGAATATTAAATTTTATTATTAGACAGTATTATTAAGGTGTCCTAGTTAATCATTTAATCGTCCTCGATAGGGTGCGAGATCCATTGAAAATGCTGACAAATTGGATCGGTTTAGATAGGTATTTCTTTATGCAACAACGTTTCCTTGAACATAAACTACTTTTTATTAAGAAGAAGACCTTAAAACCACAGGCTATAGAAATATATGACAATTTACATGACTTAACTTTGTTATTTTTATTTTAATCAAAAGAAGGACATGTATTCGGCTACCATACCGGGTGTATCAACTGAGG
Source organism: Leptarthrus brevirostris (assembly GCA_964036015.1). NCBI lineage: Eukaryota > Metazoa > Arthropoda > Insecta > Diptera > Asilidae > Leptarthrus > Leptarthrus brevirostris. The sequence goes on along the minus strand of OZ038371.1, from coordinate 128,837,422 downwards.
CATGCCAAAATAAGGGGCTGATAGATCTCACCTTGAAAAATAAAAAATTGTTTGGCAGAGGGCGGGGAGGAGGAGGGGATGCTCAAACATTTGGCAGTTACAGGGTGATTCATAAATTTGAAATTTTGATGATATGCACATCATTATTTCATTTTTATCTTTTGATCTATTCAATGCAGCGACATGAAACTAACACCAAAAAACTATTATCCCAATGAACTTTTCAATATTTTCAAAAATTTTGATCTTATTTCTACCATTGCATGTACAGTCACTTTCAAAAGTGAAGAAAAATATTTTGAAATTAACAAAATGTCAGCATTTTCCCAAATTTTCTCCGAAATTAATGTAATTAACACACTTGTTTTTTATTTTTATTAAATTACTTATCTTATTACCTTTCCAAAAGGGTACAACACGTCTAGGTTGAGGAAGGATTAGAAAAACCGCATCTTTAGAAATCCCTGACTGCCTAATTATTTTATTGCACTTTATGTAGGAAATTCTTTAAATAAACAAAATTTTCAAGACCAAATGTTTGTTGTGTACACAGGTAATTAGTTTTAATTATTGAATTCACACCCTAGTATGCTGACGTTCTCTTACTAATATCTGATGGAAATTTTGCATTAAAAAAAGGTCATTTCGATGAGAGTGGAAAAATAATTCCATAACTATGGGGGTACTTAAGCTAAAATTATTAAAAATTGGCAGAATTTAATTTTGTGGACTACGCGGATATAACTTACATTTATTGTGTAGTAGACTGAAACGAAAAGCTGGAAAAGTACTGGAATATGAAAAAGGATTCCCTTATCGACGTGCACCCCAAAGACATGGACTTTCCAAAGGTTAAGAGAAACCGGAAGTGTAACTCATAACGGAAGTGTTATTCATTCAGCAGAGTGACGTTTATATCATCATATCCCAGTCCAAGGACTACTAGAAGGAGATTCCGATAGAAGATTAAAATGTTTATTTGGGTTCTGGGATACGACATTGAGAACGGGGCGTTTCTAGGCCGATTTCTGTGGACGGATGAGTCGCAGTCACAGAGGATGGTATCACAAACTTCCACAACTCCATACCTGCTCGGATTCATAGAGCTACAGGACTTACTTCCAGTCAAAATGTTAAGCCATTGTTTGGTCTGGTATCATCGGCACCTATTTAATAGGACCATTTATTATTACCATTTAAAGTGCTTTAAAGCCAAATTTATGCGGCCTTTTTGGGAATACACTACAAAATCTACTAGAGAACGGGGGGGATGTATATAATGGGCAATGTTTTACCAACTCGATGGAGCACTAGTGCTTAATGCCACCATTACAAGGCAATAGTAAATAAAAAATTGAATGACCGCTGGATTCCTTGGCCTGCTAGAGCTCCAGAACTCACTTCGTTGAAATTTTTTTCAGGAAAACAATGAGGGGTGAAGTTTATTCAAGGTCTGTTAACAATAGAGACGAAGTAGTTAGCAGAGTTAGGACTACAGCTACTAGTGTACTTTTGTATACACGAACTGCTACATCCTTAATCTAACTGGACTTGTTGTATATTTCTAAAAAGTTAATTAAATGGCAATATAATAAAAATAAAAAACAGGTATGTTAAATTAATTTCGTAGAATATTTATTAAAATACTGAATTTTGGGCTATCGCAAAACATTTTTTTTACTTTTGGAAATAAATGACTATACCTTCAAAGGTAAGAGTTAGATCAACATTGTTGACAATTTTGAAAAGGTCATAGGGGTAGTAGTTTTTTAGCATTTGTATCATGTCGCTGCGTTGGGTAGATCGAGCGATAAAAGAGATATGCATACCATGAAAAAATGTATGCACGTCGTTTAGAAAATCTCCTTTGATATTCCAGTACATCGTATCTATCGCTTTCGTCCACAACACCATGGTATAGATATATACATAGATATAGAAGTAGAGACTTATAGCCTAAAGTTCTTAAGTTTGCTATGCGAGGTGCTTCCTGCAAGATCTATTTTTTTTCTCTATTTCTCTCTGCCTTTCTTTTAATTACTACACAAACGGTAGTGCACGTTTTTCAAAGCCTAAGAATCACTGATTATGACTCTAGGTCATGTAGTCATGATTCTTCTAACTAATACGCGGTGTCAAAACAAGTGTATTACACCGCTCTAGCCTCGAAAATTATGGTTACCATAGGCGGTATGTTCATTGATCTGGACATAAGTGACGCCGCTAGGTTTTTTTCAAATTTTTTCGAAGAGATGGAAGGTCGAAAGGTGAGCTCTCCTCACCCAATTTCCCCCCACGGAACGATCGATAGGCATTAATTCGCGGGGTGAATATTAGCACTGAAAGGTAAGCTTCTTAGGAAAACCGGTTTCTCTGAATTGTCGGTTTCGCTATTTTTCGCCCTTCTAAGCTCACCCTGGTTGCAGCCAATAGTATTACTTACTAAATTCCAGATCTCGTAGGAGTGAAGTATTTTTGATATACATAAGCGTTTGTATGTTTAATATGCCAGTCAAATAAATAATTACGATACCACCACGCTTGTTTAAAAACTGAGCAAAGTGTTAAGGCACATTGCAATGGCGCCGCTTTATATAAGGCTCGATCCTTGGAATTAATCTATATGTCCACCTTCCTTTTCGATTAATGCTCTGTCAGATCAAGCCCATGTGCCTAAAACCATGCTTTAATGATGGCCTCCGGTGGGAGCTTGACGTTAACGTACATTATATTTCACAGAAGTGGGCGCAACACCGATCCCTGCGCAGTCCTGCGATTATACGGTATTCCTGTGAGCCTTCTTTTGTGCCATAACAGAGCTATCGATCCGTGAAGTAGTCCTTAATAAGACTCCAAACATATATTCGAACATTCAGCCTTTGCAGGAATGTCATTATATGCTTTTAGTTAGCAGAGTCTGCAGTCGCCTGTTTTCAATCCTCTAAATCCCCTGGGGGCGATGGTATCTTCCCAGCCCTACTCCAAAATTGCTTAGATACCATCCTTGCCCCTTTGGTCAATTTGTTTAGAGCCAACTTTAAATAGGACTACATACATACAACTCTCATGGGGGAAAGTAGTAGGAAATAGGCCTTGGATCTACCTAAGTCCTTTAGACCTATCAGTTTAACATCCTTCCTACATAAGAGGAGGGAAAGTGTAATAGTCCTTCATATTAGATGCAAGCTGGACCAATCATCTCCACTTCACTATTCTCAGTTTGCCCACACAAAAGGTAGGTCAACACTTACTACCTTAAACAATCTTGGCAGCAATATCGAGAAAGCCCTTCACCATAAAGAATTGGCATTATGTGCTTTTGGCATTATGTGCCTCGCACGGAGGACTCTGGATTCTCATATTGTTAAGTGGGTGGATGCTATGGTAAAGGAGCGACATCTTTATCGGTAAGACCTTTGAACACATTACGGCAGCTAAAAGATGCCCAAAAAACAGTATACTGTCTCCGCTGCTCTGACTCTTAGCAGTTGACAACTCCTGCATCAGCTTAATGAGCTTGGTCACTTGGCAGTCGGATAAGCGGAAGACATTGCAATCGTTACTGTCAGGAAGTTCGGTTCGACTGTCACTAATCCTACCCCGCTAAGGCCGTAATAGTGTCGTTCACCAGAATGCAATCCAAGGCACGAACATTGAATACTCCAATGAGGTGAAATACTTGGGCATTATGGTCGATAAAAGACTTAATTGAAATGCTCATCTTGACTTCACCCTTAACTTGCTGAAAACTCTTCGGAAGGACCTCACCCCGACGATGATTTCCTGGTTATACAAGATGATTGTAAAACCGATTATTACTTACGCCGCCTGAAGGCAATTGTCAAATGCAACAACCTTCAGCGGCTGGCTTGCCACTTCATACCATGAGCAATAAGGACTTCCTCAACGGCTGCAATAGATGCGGTAATTGGACTCACTCCCTTGCACATCTCTATTATGAAATCGACTACAATTAGCGTCCTGAGAGTGCAACTTACATCAAATCCTTCAGCGCATTCCTGGCATAGATGTGTGCAATGTATGAAATGACCAAGGAACTGTGCTTTGGCAGAAAATTCAGGACTCTATTTCCTAAACGAGAAAACTGGGGCAGCGGTGGTCCAAGTCTAGACCATAATAGCCGCAAATGTTTCACTGGTGGCTCAAAAATGGAATATGGTACTGGTGCTGATGTTTTTGGACCCAACTCTAGGGTTTCAATTACATTGGGTAGTTGGCTCAGTGTGTTTGAAGCTGAAATATATGGCATCAAAACTTGTGCCCTTATCAACGTCAAAAAAGGACTGAAAGGGGATAATGTAACTATCTTCTCTGATAGCCAAGCAACCCTAAAATCTCTATCTTCGTGGTTTTTTTACTCTAGGCTTACGTAGGAGTGCTTTGACACCCTCAAATAACTGGCCATGCATATAATGTGCTTTTGTCCGGACTTGGCCTGGCTAAAACGGAGGATCTTCAATCGGGATTTCCTGCGCTCGGCTCATGTTAGATCCTCCACTGTTAAAGACCTGATTGGATATCTAAGGGTGGTGGTTTGCCTATATAGTGCCCACTATATAGGCAAAGCAAAAAGTAATAATAATAGTTAGGTATATTAGCAAAGTTGAAAGCGTTTGTCGTCTCCAGGTGTTATATTGGATTCGCATAGTAGTTAAATTGCAAGTAAAAGAATACAATATAATTGTGCTGGAGTCAAAATTTAATTTTCTTCGTTTTTTTTGGTAGATATCTTTTTTATATATTTAGTATACATTAGGCTGTCAAGAAAAAATCATCCATAAATCCTATGAATTGGTTAAAAGCTTACTTTTCAGGCGAAGTTTAAATAATTTGGTTAAATTTCCAATATCTTAAAAATAGCATACAACGATATAGATTTTTGGACTACTCAAATTTAATAGATTTTCTAAATATAAATATAATTTACTGGTTATGATTCGATCTTAAGCAATACTTAGGTTTCTTTCCGGTTCTATTTAAGAGTTTGAGTTGATTAATAAGAGGAATACATGAAATCAAGGACTTTATCCTTAATCCTGCTAACGTCTTTCCTTTTTTTTTTTTGCGTGAAGGGTGAAAATCTTCCAAAGACACCAGGAGACCCGATTATCTCTGGTAGTGTGAGATTTTTACTCACTAAAAACACCCCTCTAGGGATTTGCCGAAACAGACCACTTTATTCGGGTCCCTTTTCGTCCCTACCCCCTGTGATCTCAGCGAGAGAGATCTGGGCTAATCCAGTTTTCTTCCCTCACCTCGATTCCTCGGGTCAGCGCAAGCATTTGCTTATAGGACACCTCTGCCATTCTTCCTTCTTCCATCCAGTGGTGTCCCATCAGCTTCCTTCTTCTACTTGCCAGTGCAGGGCACTGGCACACTATGTGTGCCGCCGTCTCCTGCTCCTCCAGGCACAGTCTGCAGATATCATCCTCGAGAATGTTCATCCACTTTAGATGACACCTGAAGTTACCATGTCCTGTTAGTAGTGCCGTCAGCCAGCTCAGGGTCCTACGGTCCATATCCAGGACCTCCCTCTGTTCAGCACTTCTGGTCGCTACAATTGCCATCTTAGCCTGTCTGAGCGACGACCTTCCACCGTTCCCAGTGCTCCCTCGTGGCCCACTTTCCTAACAGGCCCTCCGCCGTACCCCTGCCAAGCACAATGAACGGCTCCGGACCTTGGAAACTCGAAGCAGCCCCTAGCTTTGCCAGTACGTCTGCCTTTTCATTACCTTCGATCCCAACGTGTCCTCGGACACACGCCAGTGTCAACTCATTTGATGAGGCACACGCGTTTAGTTTGCGGACACACTCTAGCGACAGAGCTATGTTAAACTCTGTACCATCCATACACCTGATCACCGCCTGATTATCGAGTGCCACCATTATCTGCTTGTCTCTCACTCGACTCTCTAGTATACGATCAAGTGCATAGATCAGAGCCAGCATCTCTGCCTGAAATACTGAGGTGTATATCCCCAGGCAAAGATGGGTGTTCAGGTTCAGGTCATCACTGAAGATACCTGCGCCCGCTCTCCCATCAATTCTGGATCCATCCGTGAATATTGTAACGTCGGTTATACGGCTTTCAGGGAGGGACCCATCCCGTATAAGCGTTTCGTGGTGCCTATCAATTACCCTTACTTTGCTTATACCATCAACAGGCATTTCCAATTCCGGTATCTCATCTTTGACAAGTTCCAGTATTTTCCTATGCCCTCGGTTATCACGAGATCTGCTCCAGTTTGCTCCCCGCTCCATGCGAAGAGCCGCTGAAGCAGCAGTTCTCTTCACATATATATCTAAAGGTAGCAAACCCAGTATCATCTCTAACGCCATTGTCGGCGTTGTTCGAAAGGCCCCTGTTATCGTCACACACGCTAACCTCTGGACCTTGCTCAATTTCCTCTTTACTGTGGGCTTAGAAGCGCTTGGCCACCATACCACAGAGGCGTAGGATATAATTGGTCTCACCATCATAGTGTAGATCCAGTATGCGGCCTTTGGCGAGATACCCCACCTCCGCCCACACACCCTCCCACATTGATGTAGAGCCCTGTTCGCTCTTTGGATTTTCTCCTCAACATGTCAAAGAGTTCAATTGGTCTAAAGTCTAAATTCTTCTTTTTCCTAGTGAAAACAATTAGATCAGACTTCTTTGCATTTATGAAGAGTCCCTGTTCCACACATCATTGCTCTACCACCCTCGTACCTCTTCTTATTGTGTCTGCTACGGCGCGTATGAACTTGCCCCTTGCCATAATCGCTATGTCGTCAGCATACCCAATCTTATGTATGCCTTCCTCCTCAAGTCTGCGAAGTAATGAGTCAACGGTAATGTTCCACAGAATGGGGGATAGTACTCCCCCCTGTGGACAACCTCTGTCCACCCTCCCTCGCAGTCTCGATTCTCCTCTCTAGATGTTTACTGCTCTTGTCTTTAACATGTTGCCAATCCATCTCCTAACAGTACAATTGGTTCCACGTTCCGCAAGCTTCCGAAGTCTATATTGTCCTCCAGCCTTCCGAAGTCTATATTGTCAAAGGCTCCTTCAATGTCCATTATTGCGGCCATTGCTATGCCTTTGCTATTAATTTCCTTCTGCTACTCGCACCAGCTGATGGAGTGCCGTTTCGGTAGATCTCCCAGGACAATAGGCGTGCTGGTTCCTACTTAGTGGATAACTAGTGAGTGAAGTCCCCTCGATGTGGTAAGCCACGGTCCTCTCCATTGCTTTCAATAGAAAAGACGTCAGGCTCACGGGTCTAAACGACTTCGGCTCAGTATAGTCTTTTCTTCCCGGTTTTGGTAGAAATATGACCTTAGCCTCTCTCCACGAAACCGGGACATATCCTATTGCAAGGCATGTTGTGTATATGCCCTTAAGTATTGGTGCTACAATCTCACTGCCCCACTGAAGCAGGGCTGGGAATATACCATCTAAGCCTGCTGCCTTGAATGGTTCAAACGATCTAATAGATCGTCTTACTCCTTCAAGCGTCACGATCCTTTCCGCCACAGAGCGATCCGAGGCATTGGCTCCCTGCTTCCTCATATGCCACGGCCTATCCGATTTGTTGTCAGCAGAATTTCGTTCGTTTCGTCCCCGGTCTCTGACATCTTACCCGTTCTGTCCCGAACCAGTCCGAGCCTGGAGACCGGGTCAGCTGAGACCATATTCTGAAGTCGGCAGACTTCAGATATGTTTCTCGTGCTCGAGCAGAAGTCTCTCCACGATTCTCTCTTCTTCCTACGCAGAGCTTTCTTCAACTCTTTCTTCAAGGATTTGTATCTGCCCCAGGCTTCCTCATCCTGAGTCCTTATGGCTCGGTTGAAAGCCTTCCTGCACCCCTTCTTCCGTGCTTCCAGTTCCCTGTCCCACCAAGGGGTTGGGTCCTGGTCCACTACTTCAGTTGGAGTACAGGATTTGTGATACGCCTCCATTACAGCCTTTTGTAGAGTGTACAACTGTCTCTCTACATGCAGTGTGTTTTTGGGTACTTTGGGCGTCCACGCTATCAGTTTCTCCCTTAACACCTCCATATATTTCCGTCTTTCCTTACTCGTTTGGATCACCATATATTCAATTTCATGACAAATTGTGCATAGTGCAAAATTATAACCTTTGTTGTTGCAAATAATCATAGAGTAATAAAACTAACGACACCATTTCATTAATTCCATGCATAATGGAATAAGCTGTTCACTATCGCCAAAGCTTTTATGTTCGACTGAAACTCTAATAAATAATGGCAAAGGAGCAAAAAGCACCAGATCAACGGGAAGCTATGCAAATTTTCTTGTTTTTGGAAAAACCTCAGATGAATTAAACAAGGATTCTCTCTCTTCCTTTGTAGTTTCTACCCTCTACTTATCAAGGTGCTTTCACCCTGGTCAGCTATTGATTTTCCACCTCAAAACCTACCTACTTCCGTAGTCCAGTTCTAGGTATGCACACTGTTTCGCTGCTTTCTTACATAACCCAATTACAAAACAACAAGCGTCTTAAGAGGGTAAATGAACCTCAAGACTAAATTTTTGCTAACTTCTGTGAATGGGTAGTGGACTCTACTTGTGTGTACTGTATATATTAGGCCGAGTAGACATGGAGCTTGAACACATGAATACCTTACACTTGCTGAGACACCCTCTGGGCAGAACAGAAACCAAAACGTACGGGGCATTGTCCGCTTTAGTGCATAATTTGTCACAGGGCAAGGTCCTTTGGCATCGACTTAAATGATTTAATTGTTTCTTTACCTCCATCTAATCACATACCTCGCCCCGACAACTCCTTGCAATAAGCCATAGAAGTAGAATCGACAATGAAAGTAAAATCGTGAAAAATAGCCGCGAAATAAAAATCTGTGCACGATATCCGATTACAGCTCAGTTGATAACTGGTTTGTTGGCATTTTTGTGTTATTATGTGTGTTGTACGGCCCTAGATATGCCGCGCAGCATGCGCAGAGTAGGGAGCAACAGCCGCAGCAAATGCTGCACTTTAACAATAACGAGATAATCGATGTCTGATTAAATTGCAGGTGAAATATTCCTACTGCGACCTTTGGATGAGATAGCTGCCATCACTCATGTTGGCGATCCTGTCCTATTAACTGTAATCGCCGAAGAGGTTAAGGTTTCTCGTGACGAACCACCAGCCATGGCAACAACTGTTCAACTTGCGTTCTTTCTGCCGGAGCGAAGCAACTCACCGCCATATTTTGAAAATGATCAGTAAGTTCTATAGCTTAAGAATATTTCTTATTTTGTACAAAATATTTTTATTACTTTTTAAATAATTTCTTGAGATAAAGATGTGCAGAGTAGCTAGACGTTCAGATATGTACCGTGCGCCCTTAGGCCACGTTCATGCTGTGATGCCTTGCTGAGCTTGACGTCGACAAATCTTCCTACATTTTCCAGTGCGCTTTAAATCTTCGTTTTCTTGACACTGACATTCCAGAAATTTTAAATTTATTATGTTTTTCGATAATTGTCAACCTGAACCGCTTGTATTTTAAATGACTTCCCTGTCGCACACTGGATAAGCAATAACGGATTACTTAAGGAAACATTTCTTCACCTGTGAGACACTCACGAAAGGTCTACATGAAAAAGGATGCGTTCGTATAATTATAATGTCATGTTGTTTGAATACATCCTAACTCACTAAAGAAATTAAAAAAAAACTTAAGGCACTGGAAAGCCTTGAGGTGGCACTATCCGCAGAAACGTAATTAATGCTCAAAAAATAGTATTAATGATCGATGATGATAATTACTTATTTTGAACTCAAATATTAAGTCACTTAATCCGATTTGCAATTTTAACAAGTGAAAAAACCGTTCGTCAAATTAGGGCATTTCAAGTGAATGGCCTGATGGAATTGTTGTTATTCAATTTTCTTCGTCATTTGTTTAACTTTAATTAAACTTATTAAGATATTTTATAAAAGCTTTTGGGTGTCTCTAGGAGGGCCTTTTTGATTCAACAGTCCGGGGGACTGACTGTAATTCCAGCTTACTTGTCCCATCTACTTGTATCGTCGTCCGATTTTATCGTTCCCTCTCCACAATTTTAACTTGATGCCCGCTCCTCGTGATGGTTTGTGCTGCTGGACGTTTCCCTCTCACTTTGCTCTGTATCTTCCATGGTGTATCCCGGCCTGCGAGATTCCGGAACCGGTTTAACCGTGTCAAGAGATATCGTTCTGCTATTTCCATTCCTGCGGAAGGTACAGGTTTTTTTATTCTCAATTATGCCGGGAAGGCTCCATCATAGAGCTGCTGCAATGAGCACTTCCCTGCCGAATACGAACGAAAGTTTGTTCTGGATAGAAAACCTTAGCTGTAATTCAACTATAAGCGTTGTAAGAGTTCTGGTCTCGATACTGCTGCTTCTACCATTAAGAAGCCTCCTGCAGAGTCAGTATGACAATTGAAAGTGTCTCCGTCTACTGGCTTATGCACAGCCTGCAGGTATCATCCTCTTTAGATGACACCTGAAGTTACCATGTCCTGTAAGCAGTGCTGTCAACCATCTCAAGGTCCTACGATCAATATCCAGAGCCTTCTTCTGTTCAGCACTTCTGGTCGTTACAATTGCCATCTTAGCCTGTCTGCACGAGTCAACGATGTTCCACCGCTCCCAGTTCTCCCTTGTGGCCCACGTTCCTAACAGGCCCTCTGTCGTGCCCCTGCCGGCTCCGGACCTTAGAAACTCGAAGCAGCCCCTAGTTTTGCCAGTACGCGTTTAGTTTACGGACACGCTGTATTGAACTCTGTACCGTCCATACACTTGATCACCGCCTGATTATCGAGTGCGACCACTATCTTCTTACCCCTCACCCGACTCTCTACCATGTTATCTATTTAGTGCAAAGACCCGAGCCAGCATATCTGCCAGAAATACTGAGATGTATGCCCGCAGGCAAAGATGGCTGTTCAAATTGCTCTGCCTGCTCGCCCATCAATGCTGGATCCATCCGTGCATATTGTAACGTTGGTTAGACGGTTTTCAGGGAGGGACCCATCCCTTATAAGCGTTTCGTGGTGTCTATCAATTACACTTACTTTGCTTATACCATCAACAGGCATTTCCAATTCCGGTATCTCACCTTTGACAAGTTCCAGTATTTTCCTATACCCTTGATTATCACGAGATCTGTACCAGTTTGTGCGTCGATCCATGCGAAGAGCTGCTGATGCAGCAGTTCTCTTCACATATGTGACTAAAGGCAGCAAGCCCAGTATCGTCTCTAACGCCATTGTCGGCATGGTTCTAAAGGCCCCTGTTATTGCCAACACGCTAAGCTCTGAACCTTACTCAACCGCCTTTTTACGGTGGACCTTGAAGCGCTTGGCCACCAGACCACTGAGGCATATAAAATAATCGGTATCACCATCATAGTGTAGATCCAGTATGCGGCCTTTGGCGAGATGTCCCAAATCCGCCCACACACCCTCCCACATGGACGTATAGCCCTGTTCGCTCTTTGGATTTTCTCCTCAACATGTCTTTGCCAGGTAAATCTTGAATCTAGGAATACCCCAGATACTTGACCGAGCCCGAGACCGTAAGTTCTTCTCCAAAGAGTTCTACTGATCCAAAGTCTAGATTCTTTCTTTTTCTAGTGAAAATGATTAGATCAGACTTCTTTGCATTTATGAAGAGCCCCTGTTCCACACACCATTGCTCCACCACCCTCATACCTCTTCTTATGGTGTCTGCTACGGCGCGTATGAACTTGCCCCTTGCCATAATTGCTATGTCGTCGGCATACCTCACGTTATGAATGCCTTCTTCGTCAAATCTACGAGTCAACAGTAACGTTCCACAGAATGGGAGATAGCACTCATCCTTGTGGACATCCTCTGCCTACCCTCCCTCGCAGTCTCGATTCACCTCTCTGGATGTTTACTGCTCTTATCTTTAACATATTGTAGGATTGGTTCCACATTTAGCAAGAGCATCCTCCAGCGTTCCGAAGTCTATATTGTCAAAGGCTCCTTCAATGTCCATTATTGCGGCCATCCCTATGCCTTTGCAATTAAGCACGGCTCCAAAGGACTTCGGCTCAGTATAGTCTTTTCTTCCCGGTTTTGGTAGAAATATGACCTTAGCCTCTCTCCACGAAACCGGGACATATCCTATTGCGGGGCATGCTGTATATAATCCCCTAAGTATTTGTGCCATAATTTCACTGCCCCACTGAATTAGGGCTGGGCCTATACCATCTAAACCTGCTTCCTTGAACGGTTCAAACGATCTAATAGATCGTCTTACCCCCTCAAGCGTCGCAATCCATTCCGCCTCAGAGCGATCCGTTTCCTGATATGCCACGGCATGTCCGATTTGTAGATTCCCGGAAAGTGTGTCTCTGACATCTTTCCCGTTCTGTCCCGAACCAGTCCGAGTCGGGAGACCGGGTTTATTGAGACCATATTCTGAAGTCGGAAGACTTCAGATATATTTCTCATGTTCGAGCAGAAGTCTCTCCACAATTTTCTGTTCTTTCTAGTAGAGCTCTCTTCAACTCTTCCTTTAAGGCCTTGTATCTGCCCCAAGCTTCCTCATCTTGAGTCCGTATGGCTCGGTTGAAAGTAGTTGAAAAGGTTTGCGTCGCAACATAATAGTATTTCCAAATTTCTATCCTTGCAGTATTTCACTAGAGCCTCAAACTCCCCACCTGGGGGCGAGGCCGGTGAGTCATATGGAAGATAGCCCGAGGCTACGACCCACGCCCCTGCATCGGACCCCATACGAACCACAACAAGGTATGGCGCACTGAGCTGTGGCAGCAATACCGCCTGAACTCCCCGACTGACTAAATTGCAGGATCTCGTTCTGGTATCTGAGTTTACCTAAAACAGATTAGCGATTCTCTCCGGGAGTCCTTTTATACTCTTTCTGAATAGCCAGGGCTCCTGCAGCAGGGCTATGTCCATCTTCTCTTCTACAAAACATCGGCACAGCATATCTGTGAAGCAGATTGAGTTGCGAATTTCGGTGAAGTAAGTGATAACGTCGGTGAAGTAAGTAATAACGTGTCGGCCTGCCACCCCACGGTCGTAGGTTCGAACTCCATCGTCGGCAACCAGTGGCTGTTTTCTCCTGACTATAGATTACGATAAAATATTTTTAATGCAGGTCTTACCTATATAAACACAATTTTAGCATTTGTAGAATTGAATCTGAAGAAAACAGTGGCAAAAATTTTGAACGATAGTAAAATCCGAAAAATAAAAAAACTTTCTGTTTTCCTTCCGCTGCGTAATAAAGGGAGTAAATCTGAGGTGTCTTACTATAAGCCCATTGCGAATATTTGTTGATATTTGTTTGATTAGATTAGACAAAACTACACACTTGGGCATCTGGTTTAATTCGTGCTTTTTGTTCCAGGACTATATTGATAAGTAACGCTTTGGGCTTCATAAAAAAATGGTCCAAAGAAAATATCAACCCATACATTACGAAGATTTTATACTGCACACTTGTTAGACCAATCTATCGCTATCTCTGTCTGATCCCCTTTCCACGGGGTGCGCATAAGCCGTATCGAGGCAGTGCAGCGTAGGTGTTTATTTATTTATTTATTCATTGACAATATTTTATCAAAGTGCTGATTACTAAAAAAAACTCAATAACAACAATGTAATAAACTATATAAAATCAAACATAATGAGAGAATATATATACAGAAAATAAAAGTGCTAAAGTGTACTAAAGGTATATAAAAAGCAGAAAGTACATCAATTGTAAAGTAAAAAGTGAAAAGCAAAAAGTAACCTCAACAAAGCTCACTTGATTTCGCGATAGATGAGGATCAATGCAATCAAAAGAGGAATTAAAAAATCGCGAGCTAGATGTGATAGGTTCATTTAATCCATAATTAGTGCGATGAAAAGGTGAGTGAAGAAAGTCGTGATTCCTCAAGGGGAGAGCCAGAACCGATATGCCAAAACAAGCCAAGATAACAAAAGAGTCTATGGACCCCCGAATGCAGTCGAAAGCAAAAAGGATCCTTGCGTTACGTCGTCTCTTTTCAAGTGTATCCAAGTGCAAAAGTTCAAGTCTATCAACATAAGGAGGCAATCTACGGGAGTTATTCCAAGGAAGGCCTCGAAGAGCGAACCTAATGAACCTCCGTTAAACAGCTTCAATGCGATTGATATGTGTCACATAGAGCGGTGACCAGACTAGAGAGGCATATTCCAGAATAGGACTGACAAAAGTGCAGTATAAAAGCTTTGTAATGTAAGGTCATTAATGGAACACCAATTCTGAAAGGAGTCCAAGTCAGAATTTAAAAGTAGGCAATCGGCATTGTCTGACATAGTCCCAAAAATCTTAGCGTTGTTGGCAAACAACGAATATTTGTGTGAGAGAGAATATAAATTAAAAATAACAATGGCGCGAGGTGGGAGCCCTGTGGTACACCGGAAGTGTTGAAAATAACATTAGGCAGAGCTCCACGAAAAGAAACCCGCTGAGTGCGTTCAGATAAGTACGAGTGAATCCAATTAACAAAACTTGTGGAAACCCAAGAAGAGAGAGTTTGAGAATTATAATTCTATGATTTATTCTACCGAAAGCCTTGCTGAAGTCAGTAAAAATACAGTCAACTTGCTTACCACCTTCAATTGCCGAAATACAGAAGTTTGAAAATTCTAATAAATTGGTGGTAGTTGGCTTACCCCTAATGAAGCCATGTTGAAACGGCTGCAAAAACGGCTTGCAGTGGAAGTATAGAACATCGCAATAAGTGCCTCAAAAATCTTTGATATACAACAAAGATCAGCAATTGGTCTATAGTTCGACATTTCACACTTATCACCTTTTTTGTGAAGGGAAATAATTAATAATTAATCGGACCAAGGCTGGTTAGATCGTAAGTTATTCGATTTGGAAATAGGGACACAGTAAGTAAAACAGATAGACAGTAAATTATAAAAACAACTTACTGCCACATTAATGTCTCGTTCATTGAGGACGCTACTCCAATCACAAGCTGAGAGCCAGTTGTTTATTACGGAGAAGTCATTGTTACTGAAGTTATAACAAACGTCATCTGGCACACAAGAAGCCATCATAACTGGGTCAATGAAAAAAACAATATGAAGCGCAGGGTGATGACTCGATTCAGGAACAATGGGCACCAAGCATCGTCTTCCCGATGTACTAGCAGGATCAGTAGAAAAAACGAGGTCGAGGAAACTTCCATGATCGTTAGATATGCTGCAAGTCTGTGTTAAACCTGAAGAAGCAAGGCTATCTATGAAAGAAAATGCAAACTGATTGGCAGACCGAAAAGGCATTAAGGCGTGTGAGAGGTCATCCAGGCAGGAGGCAAATCTTTCATTAACATTAGACGGAGAACCTGGAGGAATATAGGCGGTCGAAATGAACAAAGTTTTACCAGGCAGTTCAATAGATTAAGATATGCCCTTCGCGACCTTTCTTGCAGCAACCCTTTTGTTATGACTCCGTTTCTCGACCGACTTAACCTTGTCTCTTTGGATTCATTGTAGAAAAGACGCGATATTGCCAGAACTATTTCCGCTTTTAACTGCTGCAGGGCGAGATTGATCCTTACTTCTTTTAATAGCTCGGCTCCGGTGAGCCGCTTGAGAGAGCACAATCCTCTCCGGATAAACTACGGATTTCATGAGTCTGTCTCTTCGACGTCTTGTCTGTTTAATGTGCGCTCTGGAAGAAGTGAATATCCAGAATGGTTAAGGTTAGCTTTTAAGTAAGGTGTATGTTTTAATGTTTATTTATATTGTGCTGGATGTAATCATTTATTCGATGGATTTCGGAAATAAATAATGTTAGCGTATCAATGCCGTGCTTTGTGTTACATATAACTGATTCAGTTCAAGGGGTGACGTATAAACTCCCCCCTAAGAATGTACCTGTCATTTATGGTCACATACAATAGTGGAGAAAGATCATTTCTAAAATTGAAGCTGATGGAAAATAGGTTCCTCTATGTTAGAAGACAGGCTCAATGTTTTGAGTTTGCTCAGCATTGAAAGTGAATATCGCAATAAGGTAATTAAGTTGTGCAGATATTATCAGTTCCTCATTAGTATATGAAGTATAGGCGCACAAAAAGTTAGCCATTTATCTATTTCCAAGTTAAATTATATGTAGTGACTCTACACTTTATTATTAATGCATTTCTATGCATTTTATTTCAAATTACTTGCAAAAACTAAAAAATGCCGCCCCCGCCCGCCAATATTTTTACCTTCATCATCATCATTTCAGCCATAAGACGCCCACTGATGGACATAGGCCTTCCCCAAAGAACGCCACAACGACCGGTCTAGCGCTGTTATTTTTCTGTTAAGCCTATATTTTTTCCTATATTTTAATTAGGATAGGACAGCATAGGGTTTGAAATAAAACGTGAGATTAATTATATTGCACTTTGAAATTACAATTTTACTCTTCGAGCCTTTCATTCTGCAAACAAATCTATGGCCTTGTCATAATTAATCTCATGAGCAATTCGATTTTCTATTGCTAGTATTGCGAGACTCGATAAACGTTCCTGGCTCATCGATGATCGTAGATAATTTTTAATAAGTTTAAGTTTGCTAAAACTTCGCTCGCAGCTTGCAGATGTAGTAGGAAGCGTAGAGTAAGAGATTAAAAGCGCTAGCATTTTTTATATTTGCAAGTATGGAGCTTGCTCTTTAATGGCAGAATTCAACTGTGTTTAAATCTCGCTCGTACTTTCGTCCCAGATCGGCTTCATGCTTCTGCAGTTCTTCAGTTGACATATTTAAGATTTCAGTACCATTGAGAAATGCAAAATTCGAATTCAACGTGGTAGCACTATCAACCCTTCTTTTTAATTTCTGGTAAGATTCGAGCAAATGCCATCTTTGTTGCCTTAGAAAAGAGTTGAACAGGTTGAAGTATTCGTGATTCGTCATCAAACATCTTCTAGCTTCTTTGATGTCGTTTAGAATGCTATTTCTAACTGTTTTTGCTATTATGTCAATAATTTCATTCTGTATTGTCTTTGATAAATATGATACTTGTCCCTTTTTTAAGTGTTCTAATTGGAACTTAAGAGTTGAGTTATGTTTAGAGAGCAGAAAAATTAAATTCAAAAAGTTTCGTTGAGGACATTGTGTGATGAGGTCCCTAGGGGATTGCTGAGATTTTTGAGAGCCGGATCTTTGAGCCGGTTCAGATCTGTGTTACTCTACTACGCGCCCCGCAGAGAATAATTTATGTGCTTAAAGTACTACAGGGCATATCATTGCCGACACCTTGCGCGTCCAATATATTATGGATATATTTATGTTAATATTTAAAGAGCTTTGTGTTTTATTGATACTAACCTACTATAACTATGGATCCTTTAGTTGTCCGAAATAAACAATTTTTATTTTATTTATTTATTATTTTACTATACTGCGCGTTTCAATCATCGCAAAGTTGCGATAATGCTAAGTAGTGTATTTGTCTGCCAAGCTTGAATTTGCCGCCCGGGGCACGGGATCCGGCTTGCCCCCCCCCCCCCAGATCCGGGGCTGGTTGGAACTAAATATAATTAAAATTTGCTTGTTGGTTACATTCATTTTTTCTTTCTTGCTTTTTCGATTTACCTAACATGTTCAATTAAAACTAAAATGCTACTTTTTGCATACTTGGTAACTTAGACATGATTATCTACTTTGCGCTTTTTTTAATGTACTTGTTCGTAGTAAGGTTAATATATTTTGTTGAATTCCTAATGATTTTCAACTCTTACTTTTTATCGCATCACTTCATTAACAAGTATGTAATGAAATTGTCTACAATTTAAAAATCAAACTAAATAATGATACAGCCGTTAAAAACAAAGAAGCAACCAAATTGTTCCCATAACAGGATTTAAGACGGATCTATAGAGTTGCGCGGAATATATTCACATCAGTAATTAGTCGGGCTAAGTTCAACTTCGTTAAAGGGAAACTATTTGCTACCCAAAAGGGTAGTAAGGGCTTTTAGTCTCTCGTTAAAACCGCAAAGAACAGTAAAGTTTTTGAATCAAATTAACTGTAAGTTGATGAAATAACTAGAAAATAACCATCTTATCAAAGATTGTAAGTACGGTTTCCGTGCTGGCTGATCAACCGGAGACTTACTAACGGCTCTAACTGAGCGTTCGAATCATTGTCTATATAATTTTGGTGAGTCTGAAATCATTGCTCTTAATATTTCAGTAGTTTTTGATAGAGTCTGGCATGCCACCCTTTTAGCCAAACTTCAAGTATTAAGTCTGCACGCTCACCTTTTAAAATGGTTTTTGTGTCAAACCGTTCAATTCATGTAAGAATAGAAAGTTACATCTCATCTCTACGAAATGAGTGTCGGTGTACCTCAGGGTTTAGCTCTCTCACCAACCTTATTTCTTCTTTTTATCAATGATCTTTTATCTCTCACTTACAGTCCTATTCATAATTTCACCGACAACAGCACTCTTGCTTTCGCGTACTTTTTTGATTCCGTAATGAATTCTCGTGGGAATTCTACAGAAATCAATCAAAAACGTATGTTTAGATCAATAAATAATTACATTACAACGATTCTCGCTTGGGGCAGAGCAAACCGTGTTATAGTTAATGCATCTAAAACACAATGCTGCTTAATATCAATTCTAATTTCCTTATTTGGGAAGGGGTCGGAGACACCGCATTGTTCGCGTTAGACAAAGCACAACGTAAGGCTATTAAAGCTATTGGGAATCCCTCAATCTCTAAGATTGACTCTCTGGAGCATCGACGGAATGTCGGGATGTCTTCTATCGGTATTTCCACGGCCATTGTTCTAACAAAATTGCTAGCCTGATTGTTTGTAGACACAACACAACGCGCGATACAAGAACTTCAAGTCGCTTCAACCCCTATATCCGCCCAGATTAAATTTCCCTTACCCTTAATTTCCTTCTTATCAAGGCTGTGCTTTAGAATCATAGGGCATCCCCTGAGCTTTGGCATTATCACGTAAAAAATTTGTTTCATTTTCGGTTTTAAGTTAGAAAATTGCTTTGAATTGCGATTTTCGAAGAGCAAGTTCACAAAATTTCATGTCATTTACTTGGTAAATCCTCCGCTAAGGCCTGCACCACAGCTTCAGCCTAGCAGTCTACAGATCCTAAATACTACCCTGCATAGAAAATTTTTATTATACTTACTGATATACAAAATTTATTACATATTGGATTTAAAGATAACCATCGCTAAAGTTTACTTGTCGGGAATCCCTGCGGAAAAATTCTTTCGTTGACACCCGAAGATGTATATGATACTCGTTTATATGCCTAAAATTGTTCGATAAATTAAAGATTTTTGATAGATCAAATTACTCCTCTGAAATCTTTTGCAATTATTGAAATCTACAAAAAATTGAATTGAAATTGTAGTTTTATTGAAAGCCAATAATAAATTTTGTGCCTATGTGTATTTTAGTAATAATAGTTAAATTTAATTTGTAATTGAATACATAAAAATTAATTTTCCTGCAATTACTTTTAACTCAGTTAATTAATAATCAAATTGAATTAAAGTTAATTTAGATTTTCAATTAAAATTATTTGTAAATGTGTTCTTTCTGCACTTAACAACAATTACTAATAATTATAATTAATTTAAAAATGTTATGGATTATGCCCAAATCTTAAAAACTCAAGTTGAATTAATTTCTGGATTAAAATGATCACATTCTAAGCAAACATTGGCAGCAAGAAGTGTGCAAAATTTGAAACAATAAGTATATGTATGTATATTCAAATATTTAATCGAATTGAACCTATAGGAATCGTGCACGCACAAAGCTCCGACAATTTTGGTTGTCAACCGGCAACAAGAAAAAATAAAGTATTTGTACAACAAATAACGACGAAACAATCAGTTGCTTATATTGATATTGGTGCCTTCATTTTATTGTATAAAAAACAGTACAGCCGATAAAAAATTTTTTAAAGTCGAAATGTCGGTGGTTTGGTGCACTTCATCAATAGTGTTAGCGATTTTCTCTCTGCCGCTTTCATTATCAATTTTTAATGGTGATCCTGTCGAGACACAGTCTTTTGATATCGCAAAAAGTGAATTTCCGTATGCAGTTCTTTTAATACATAACGATAAACCAATATGTGGTGCTACCATTGTAAAACCAAGTGCTGTACTCACCGTCGCTCACTGCGTAAATAGGGTTACCCCAACCAATTTGAAGATTAAGGCGGGAACTTCTTGGAAATATGATAGAATTTCCGAAAACATTCAGATACGAAATACTAAGCAAATAATTATCCATGAAAACTATAATAAATCACGAGGTCTTGGAAATGACATTGCATTAGTTATTTTGGAGAAATCTTTCATTTGGACAAAATTTGTGAATAAAATTGATCTGGCTACAACCAAAGAAAGAAGTGAAACTTATAACGAGAATGTTTTGTTTCTAGGCTGGGGATGCACAGCGACAGGTGAAAAGTCAAATGCTCTACAAAAGGCGGAAATGATTCTATTACGTAAGAAAGATCGCAATTTTATGACGGGTGTCCACAACTCAATGATTTGTGCTAAAGGCAAATCTAAGGATAAAGCTTTCTGCAGAGGTGATTCCGGTGGTCCCTTAGTCAAACGAGCCTCTTCTCCGGGAAGTAATGACATTCTTTTGGGTGCAGCATCGTTTGGAATACAATCAGAACATATTAAGAATACCTGCCTACCTGAATATCCCTCAACTTTTGTAGATTTTACAGCTCTTTCTAGATGGATTAATGAAAAGTTTCGAATTCATGAATTGCAAGGATACACAACTACTCATAAAAAGAAGAAGTCTTCAAAACGTGTTTAACTTAATATATTCATCTACAAAATATATGCCTTCATCTTCTTCAATATTCAGAACATACATATATTTTTATAAAAGCCTTTTGCAGCATAGAGTGTAAAATGTTTATAATAAAATAAATTTTTTTAAGTTATAACCAAAAAAGTTGTTTAGTGCTTAGTAAATTTTACAGAAATAACCAGCCATTGGAAACCGCTAAAAATCTGCTTTCAAGTTCTAACTAGTTATCGATCTTGAGACCAAACAGTTTATTGCAGACATTTTAAACAAATATACAGGGGTGTTTCCGTTTGAAAGATCAATACCGAAAGAGGTAATCATGGTTGTTTAAAGGGGAGCCGGGGGGCTTCAGCAGCGGCGGATTTATCCAAAGGCAAACATAGGCACGTGCATTGGGGCTGCTGCTCGGAAGGGGCCCAGGCTTTAACCGAGAAAAAATTATGATGAACTTAATTTATTATTTATTAGTACAACATCCTAGGCTATAATATCTTAAGTCAAAAGTGGGATGGTTTTCCACAAGTTTTCCCTCATTGGCTTTATATTTCTTAGGTATATGGCCCCTGGCCCCTCATTCGAAAGAATTGTCTTAGTCTTAATCACTGAGATAAATATAATATAGATAGCGCTGGTAGAAAAATACGCGTGAAAACACTAACAATGCAATATACATCTGTTCATTTTGTTATCCTCAGTTTTGCAACTTAACAGACGTGAAATCACATCAGAACAACCAAGTTTCCATTTGGCGGTTTATTATATTAAAGGAAATTAATTATTTCTTTATTATTTATTAAGGAGATCCTAATAATATTATTAAATTTCTAAAATTAAATAAAAACAATTCGAAAGGTCGTCTCTTAGCAAAGTAACTTAACTTCGGCTCCAGGTTTTATCATTTCTATTCTAATAATTTACGTTATGAATGAATTTACACCGCGTACATAGATTTAACTATTTTTCATACAGGAAATGGAAAACAAATGTCTTTAGTGAAAAAGTGGTTCGCTCAATGAATATATTTTATCTTATTATTTCGCTCTGTATATAATATAATTATCACCAGGGGCTTATACAGCCTAGCTTCTCGGGGGGTCATATAAAAGCAACTTTTCAAGACCAAATTTCCCTGACCTAACTTTGTAACGCGTGGACCAATTTGTATGGTTCTTTTTGTGTTGTATAGGAGGATGATCCCCCATTGCTAATAGGAAAAAAATTTGGTCTACGGTGGGGGGAGGGGGAGGGGTAGTCTAACTTCGTAACGCGTGGTCCGATTTGAATGGTTCCTTTGCTGTTATATAGAGTATGATCCCCCATTGCTTATAGGAGGATAACTTGGTTCTATAGTGGGGTAGGGGGAAGGGGAGGGGAAGAGGTAGTCTAATTTCGTAACGCTTGGATCAATTTCGATGATTCTTTATCTGTTGGGTAGAGTATGTGCCCGATTGTATTTTATTAGATATTTTGTCATTTATGTCATTTATTTTTAGAGATTTTGACATTAACAATCTTTTATTAGGAACTTTATTTTTAGTTCATATCAATCAGACCCGAATTCCAGGATACATATCCATATCACAGTTATCTAGAGCCTTTACAACGCTATTTGCTACTTCCTTCTTCGGCTTCACGTTTCCATTTCGCAGTTTACAATTCGTTGTTTTCGAGACATTAGTTAACAAACATATTCTTGATTGCAAATTCTTTAATTGTTTATATTTTAAAAATTCGAATTTAGCAATAAAAAGGTTATTGGCGCAGAAAATTTTTTAATGAATTATTAATGAATTCTGTGACTCCCTTACAGATTTTGTCTTTGTTTAACGAAGTTAGTGGAGATAGATGAACAATATGGCCATTAGAAGTGAAGTCAGGTAAATTTTTCACCGACGTCCCACCGAGAAGGTTCTAAGTTCAACGTGTATGTCCAGCAGCTAATTATCTTAATATAAAATGTTTATTCAAACGATTTTGTCGTTGAAAATTTATTAATAGATAGTGATTTGAACTCAACCAGTCCTCATCTGACTACTTTGAATATTAAATACCCAGCAGAAAACAGTCACCGTGGATAGTAAACTTTTTTTCCCTTTCGAAAATTTCCAAAAGGACACAATTTTGTTTCACTCCAAGTCTTAATTATTTTGTGATTAAAAGAAGTTATAATTAGTAAAAAAATTTAAATAGATTGTAATTTATCTTCTGAGTATTTTGTTGTTTTATATATTTTGTTATAATGGTATCAAAAAGATATTTTCGACGACTACCCAGAAATTCAGTAACTTGGAAAGTCGGTGGAAAATGTGCATCAATTCCACTTGGAGCTGATGTACCAATTCCCCGTAAACTTTTATGCTTAACGCCTATATATATATATATATATACATATATATACGCCTCTATATACAAAATTCAACTTATTTTCGACATAGACTTTCGAAGCAATACCACGTCGAGTCATCGTGTATTCCACGTGAATTTTTTTACTGGGTAAGTTTCAGATTTCCACATAATATCTAATGTATATCTTTGATTCTTGGGGAGTCATGACCCGTTATTTCATCTCTCAACTCGTTGCGGTGTTTTTCCGAAAGCTTGGAAAACTTCACAAAAAAGGCTGATAAATGTGAAATTTCGAACTATAGACCAATTGCTAATCTTTCTTGTATATCCAAGACTTTTGAGGCACTTTTTTGCGATATTCTATTCTTCCACTGCAAGCCGTTTTTGCAGCCGTTTCAACGTGGCTTCATTAGGGGTAAATCAACTACCACCAATTTATTGGAATTTTCAAACTTCTGTATTTCTGCAATTGAAGGTGATCAGCAAGTTGACTGTATCTTTACTGACTTCAGCAAAGCTTTCGATAGAATAAATCATAGAATTCTTGTTCTCAAACCCTCCCTTCTGGGGTTCCCACGAGTTTTTGTAAATTGGATTCATTCGTACTTATCTCAACGCACTCAGCGGGTTTCTTTTCGTGGAGCTCTGTCTGAAGTTATTTTCAACACTTCCGGTTTACCCGGGGTCCCACCTTGGGCCATTGTTATTTATAATTTATATCAATGATGTATCTACGATTCTGTCTCACTCAAATATTCTTTGTTATGCCGACAACAATAAGATATTTCGCACTGTGTCAGAAAATGCCGATTGCCTACTTTTAAATTCTGACTTGGACGCCTTTCAGATTTGGTGTTCCATTAACGAACTTCCCCTAAATATCGGCAAGTGTACCCCTTTCAATTTAACTTTATCATAGAGGGTTGTCCTTTAACAAGAGTTACAAAGACTAAGGATCTAGGTGTCTGGCTCAATTCATAATTTTCTTTTGAGGATCATTTTGATGCCATAGTCACCAAGGCTAATATGACTCTTAGTTTCGTGAGGAGGTGGTCAAATAAATTTGATGACCCTTACATTACAAAGCTTTTATATTACGCTCTTGTCAGGCCTATTCTGGAATACGCCTCTCCAGTCTGGTCACCGCTCTCTGTAACACATATCAATGCGATTGAAGCTGTTCAACGGAGGTTCGTTAGGTTCGCTCTTCGAGGCCTTCCTTGGAATGACTCCCTTATTTTACCATCTTATGTTGATAGACTTGAACTCTTACTTGGACACACTTTAAAAGACACGCCGCAATGGCAGGATCCTTTTTGCTTTCGACTGCATCCGGGGGTCCATAGACTCTTCTGTTCTCTTGGCTTGTTTTGGCTTATCGGTTCTGATTCGCTCCCTGAGGAATCACGAATTTCTTCAGTTACCTTTTCATCGCACTAATTATGGATTAAATGAGCCTATCACATCGATGTCGCGATTTTTTAATTCCTTTTTTGATTGGATTGATCTTCATCTATCGCGAAATTATGTGAGGAGTCAGCTCTGTTGAGGTTACTTTTTCTTTTCACTTTATGTACTTTTTGCTTTTTATGTACCTTTTATACACTTTAGCACTTTTATTTCCTGTATTTATATTTTGCGAATTCTCTTCTTATTCTTTGATCTTATATGGTTTGGTATACTGTTTTTATTGAGTTTTTTTTGCAGTAATCAGCACTTTGATGAAATATTGTAAATAAATAAATAAAAACCTCCCCCCATTTCTATACGCCCCTTATTATTACATAGTACAAATTTCCCGCACGAAGATATGTGCAAGCATTTCCTTGCAGGAGAAATTTTACTGCGCTATATGCATATCGATGGTTAAGTGCACAAATCTTGTATCTGCAATAATCTTGGTTTTGAATGAAAAGCTTTGGAAAGTTTGTCAAATCTGATGAATAGGTTAGAAGCTACAAAGGAACAGACCAGAATCTTTCAAACTTTTTAATAATACTGTGCAAATAGTGGACCTTGAGTTGTTACTTTGTCCTTTGCAAAACGTAATTTTGGACCATCCTTTTGGGTCTTTAAGCAACTGGGAGGAGGGCTGAGTGCACAATACTGTGATTTCGGCGAAGCAACTTATGGGCCTTTTGTCAACTCAATGGAGGAGGACTGAGTGCACAATATTGTGATTTCGCCGAAGGAACTTAAGCGATAACACCCCTCTAGAATTTTGTAAAAATCGATTTGTTTATTTTTGGCTTAAACAATACTTTAAGGGCATGAAAACAATATCCAGTTGGTCCTATACTGAAAAAAGAATTTTAAACGGTTCAATTCTCGATTTTGTCGTAGTGTCCCGGAGCGCGCGCAATACGATTTCAATTCTCGTAAAACTTTAAACGCGTTTTTCTCGAAACCACCCTTTTAAGCTGGCAGGACAGATTACTTGAACACTGTTGTATGGAGCCATTTAAAATTTTGACAGTAGCTTCACAATTACATTCTCTCTTTCAAATGCGCGCCATTTCTACAAAATTAAATTTAAAAAAAAAACTGCTTCCCCTACGTACTTCCATAGCCAATAGTATGTAGATTATAAGACTTTTTTGTTTTTTGTTCCAGATCTAATACTTTACTAGAAATCCGTCCTCCCGTCAAGGAGTTTGAAAAAAAAGGTGACTTCAGGGATTGGCTCTGTCCTCGCCAATTTGTTTCAAAAAGGCAACAAAACTTTTTTTTTATACCTGAATATGTGTTAATGAAAACAAATGCTATTCATTTTTCTTCACTCCCAAAATAATTTTTTAAAATTAACCCTTTTTTTAAGCCCCTAGAGTGGTGTTACCCCTTAAGTATGCCATGTCATATTAAGGATACTGGTAAAAGAAACGGCGATGTATTAGAAAACTGACACAAAAACAGGCACGCCTGGCTTTTTCCACGCTAGCCCCTGTCCAGGCTTAGATTTTTCATTCATATAAAATTATAATATTCTCTCTGTGTAGTTCCATAACCCCTTGTGTGGCATGACAACGGTTGCAAGTAGACCTACAATTTAGGATCGATTTTTATTTAACAGTAGACAAGAACCATTGGTTGCGGCTGGTGGGGTTCGAACCTGGGACATCCGGGATAGAAGACCCCTACGTTGTCACTTACTCCACCAACGACTTAAATATAAAAAATATATAAAAGCTTAAATATAAGAAAGTATAATATTCATAGAATTGTAATGTACTTCTTGGACAATATTAATTTTTACCATTTCTTTTTTTTCTAGTTATATTTCTCGTGTAGATGAGAATGCTCCACAAGGTACAGCGTTATCGTTTATGGATCCTTATGTTCCGAGGGTGTACGATGACGATACAGGAAAAAACGGGGTTTTTTCGCTAACACTTCTTAGCAATAATGGAACATTTGAGATATCACCAAACGTTGCCGAACGAAGTGCCTCATTTTTGCTAAGAGTCCGCGACAACCAACTTTTGGATTATGAAGAGCGGCAATCTGTGGAGCTTCAAATCTTAGCACAGGAACTGGGACCAGCGACAAATCTTTCAGCAACAGTTAATGTAACCGTTTATCTAAACGATGTTAACGATAACCCACCAGTTTTTACGGAATCTATGTACACAGTTGAGTTACCTGAAAATATGACTGTGGGGACCAAAGTTGTTCAGGTAGATCATAATTTTTTTCACCTATACATATTATTCCAAAACAAATAATATTTTTACAGGTTCAAGCTGAGGATGTGGATACGGGAATGGGGGGAAGAGTTAGGTATACTCAAATACTTGGTTATTTAAATACTTCGTTGAATTTAGACGCTGAATCAGGACTCATTACCGTTTCCACCAATAATCACGGTTTCGACAGAGAAGTGATGCCAGAGTATCATTTATACGTTGAAGCTCGCGATAACGACGGTACTGGAAATAGAGCTCAAGTCCCGTTGATCATAAAAATGATCGATGTGAACGATGAGACGCCAACATTTGAAAAATCGGTGTACGAGTTTATCTTGGCATCAGACTTGCAAAGCTTTACAACTCCAGCATTCATAAAAGCCGTGGATAATGACGCGACGCCCCCAAACAATGACGTGCGTTACGAAATCATAAACGGGAATTACGAAAATAAGTTTGATCTCCATAAAGTCACCGGAGAGTTGACAATCAAAGAAACTATTGTCTTGCGATCAAAGAGACGGCAGCGTCGTCAAGTTACTTCAACCGACGCAGATAATGACATCTTCGTGTTAACTGCTCGAGCCTATGATTTAGGTGTACCTGTCAGATTTTCTACAACTACACTGAGAATTTATCCACCAGAGAGCAGAGCCAGAACCGTGACTTTTGTCGTGCCTGGCTATAATCCCGATCGAAAGAAAACTGAAGAAACATTGTCAGCAGTAACAGGAGGTCAAGTGATTATACACGACGTTAGGCCCCTAAATGCTGATGAACCAGGGGCAAAGAGCTTAGGTGGAGATATCAAGGAAAGGTAAACTGAGTACTCATAGATTCTCGGACTATTCTTAACTTACATTTTCGATTGCAGGAGTGTGGTGACAGCAACAGTTTTGTATGATGGAAATTCCGTGGTAGACATATCACAAATCCAGCAAAGGCTGTCGCAGCATAACAGCTCGTATGCCATTATGACACGAGAAGATCAAACTGAGGTAAGATCACGTTTATAATCCGCTTAAGGGGATCACTTAAATCACATTCATCCCATTCCGTCCTCGGTGTTATGCTAATCGAATTTTTTTTTTGTTTCAGACGGTTTATAAGGCTGAGAATAAGCTTTTATTTTGGCTGCTAATCCTCTTAGCCGTACTGATCGCCATTACAATTCTGACACTTCTCTTCTGCTGCATATGTTCGTGGTGCCCTCTTTATGGTGCAACTAGGTAAGTTGTTTACGACCTCAGTTCATAAGACGCTTTATATGTTAGCCCATGCTGGCTGTTAGAAAAAGATAAAACGAAGATCAAAGGTACAAACAAACTCAATTATTTATAAGCATTTGACGAGCACGCAAACATGAAAAATTAATGGCATGATCACAAATTGTAAAGAGAATCTATACTTAGTGCGGCTTTTAAAACAATTGAATTTGTTTGTATTTAGATTAATGTTGTGTCCTTTTGAATAGAAATATAAAATTTATGGTATAATTCGAAAAAATACAGTTTAACTAACTTTCTAATTTCATTCTAACAAATTCAGGCCTTTCTAATCTGCGCTTCCATTTTTCGAATTAGACGAACTAGTCTTTAAAAAATTTTAATAACTTTTGATAATTAATGCCAGAATTATAGACTTATTGACGAAAACATTTTAAAAGTAAAAATATGTCTAATAATTTAATTTAATTTAGAATGAAGATATTTACTATATTCCTATAGTCAATTCACTGATCTTAGTTTCAACTTGAAGTTTTAGTGCGAAAGGTTATTGCAATAGCATTCTTCCATTTCTTCTCATTGCCCTTTGTTAGATGACGCGCTTGATTATTGAAATTTTCAAGAAACATTTATGCATTCGCTTAACTAATAAAATAATTTAAAACTTAACTTCATAATGCGTAGGCCGATTTTGGTGGTTCTTTTTTTTTTAAAGATCGCTTATAATGGAAAAAAATTTCCCCCGGAAGGGAAGGGTTGGGTTGGTTGCGGGAGAAGCGGGAAGGGAAGGGTTTGTCTAACTTCGTAAGGCGTGGACCGATTTGGATGATTTTTTTGTTGCTGAGCAGATCAATGGTTCATTGATACCATGTCAAAAATTGTGTTAGTGGGGTGGGGGTGAAACCTAACTTTGTAACGCTTGAATGCTTCTTTTTTTTGTTGGGTAATAATATAATAATTGTCAATAATTGACAAAATGTGGGCCTCGTGGGGGGGTGGGGGGTATGATTTTAACCATTCTTTATAAAGTTAATAAAGGCTATAATTAATTTTTTTCAGTTATATTTAACATTTTCATTAGTTTGTGGTATTTGTAATTTCGTATAGTAAAAACACTATTAAGCAATTTTGTTAAAAACAATTTTCGAAGCGCCCTCTACACACACTCAAAGGCCACAGGCCGTGGTAATAGAAAAACAATTTGTGTACCTGTTCGCACTCCCCCACCCCCAGGACTTAACAAATATAGAAAATTGTGCGTTTGTAACACTCAGGGGCTTAAAACGAATACAAAAAATCAACCAGTGATCTTGTTACTATAATTTACCTGTCATCTGAACTATGTGCCGAAGAAGCTTTTTACTAGTATCCTGGGTATAGTTATATTCTAACGTACATAGTGAAGTGAGTTTTGAATGGCAGAAAAAATGATTGGTATACCCAGTTAATTCCAGAATTAATTCCAGAATTTTCCAGAAAACTATTCAATAACTATCTCCAATCAATGCTCTACACGATATTGATTTTTTAACCCTTATAAACGAATTACTTGGTGTTTATTCTACAGATTCATCCAAAAGATTACTACAGGAAATGATTTAATAAATATAATGAAATCTTACATACTAAACTACGAACTAGAGGCCGAGACCAAATCAGCACGAACGGTTGACACCATCCACAACCCAACATCATCCAAGACACTGTCTAAGTATGCCCTTCAGTTGCAGCCTAGATAGATTAAAATCGAAATTGGTGAAGTGTTGGTTGAAGAGGCGAGACATCGACGTGATGGGCTCGTGCATCCCATACAGAGTTCGATGGCTAGAGACGTGCAGGAAGGTGCGGTTCCTCAGAGTGCGTTGCGGGACAGAGACATTCACGGCAGCCAGTAAATCGGATGAATTTATTGTTCCCTGCGATAAATCGAACAAAAATAGTAATTTTGCGATGTTACGCCTCTTTTCAAGGGAGTCAAGAGAAATCAGCCCCAAACGATCAGTATAGGAGGGAAGTGACCAAGGATTAATCCAGGGAAGTCCACGGAGAGCGATCCTGAGGAATCTGCGCTGTACTGCCTCGACGCGGTCGACGTGAACGGCGAAATAGGGAGCCCACACAGGGCTGGCATACTCCAAAAGCGGTCTGACGAAAGTGCAATAAAGAAGCTTAGTTAAGTAGGGATCATCGAGCTCCCTAGACCATCTTTTAACGAAACCTAGCATAGAATTAGCTCTGCCAACGATCGAATCCACATGGTCCTCGAATGAAAGGCGAGAGTTGAGGACCACACCCAGGTCCTTCATCTTATAGACCGTACCCAGGGTAAAGCCATCAACGGCGTAGTCACAGAGAAAAGGACACCTTTTACGGGAGAAGGTCAGAACGGTGCACTTCCCCGCATTCAGAGGAAGGCGATTGCGCACGCACCAATCGCAGAACACAGCCAGGTCAGAGTACAAAGTATTGCAGTCTGCTTCGTGGGAAACAATGCGAAAAATCTTAGCATCATCCGCGTAACATAGAATTTTACTGCGTGTCAGGAGAAGCGAAATATCATTAATATAAAGGGTGAAGAGGAGTGGGCCGAGGATACTGCCCTGAGGCACCCCTAGGATTCCGCCAGAAAGGGCACCCCGAAACAGGACGCGCTGGGTACGACCAGACAAGTAAGAGGACAACCAGTTAACAAAGCAGGAAGGGAACCCAAGAAGAGTCAGTTTATAGGCCAGTATACCATGGTATATCCTATCAAAAGCCTTGCTGAAGTCCGTGAATACACAATCCACCTGTTCGCCTGCCTCAACGGCCGGTAGAGAAAAGTTAATAAACTCCAAGAGGTTGGAGACTTCCCCCTGAGAAAGCCATGCTGGAAGGACCCCATGAAAGGCCTGCAGTGAAAACGAAGAACATCACTGATGAGAGACTCAAAAACCTTCGCGGCATGGCACAAACTGGCAATCGGCCGGTAGTTGGAGACCTCGGACCTGCTACCCTTCTTGTGAAGAGGAATCAACACAGAAGTCTTCCAAAGTACAGGAAAGCGGCCGGTCTGCAGGTTGAACAAGTGACAAAGAATACCAGCAATAGATAGTTGGCATTTCTTCAGAAAGGATGCGGGTATACCGTCGGGACCACCCGCGAAGCCCTCCGCCAAATTAGATAAATGTTCAGCAACAAGTGCATCGTCTAATACTAAATCTTTAGTCTCAAGGGAAGTAGGCGGGAGCCGCGTCAAGTGGATAAAATCAGAAGTGGAAACGTCACAGGAGGAATCACAGAAGGGCGTGAGAAAAAAATCCGCGAAAAAAGTAGAGATTGAAAGAGCATCGTCGTTGATCTCAGCATCACCATCATCATCTATTAACATAAAGCGTTGATCACCTAAGTGCTAGCTTCTCTAGTAGAGAGACGGCTGAAAAGCATCAATGATGTCTTCGAGAGCTGTGAGTTGTCCTCTATCGGCCGTTACACTTTGAGCATTAGTGAACACCGAATCTAATAATTAAGAGTTTGACCTGATCAGAATTGCTCAGAATTTTCCGTATACAAGTTCATACCATCACAAATGGAATGTTGGTCTTATTCAGCCTCAGGTCGTAATCGTGTAGATCCTGGAAAGAGTAATGCGGATATGCTGAGCCGACCGAGAGCAGATAGTAGTGCTCCCTCGCTACCCCCAAGGAACTTACTCAAAACTGCGAAATTAAATTCTTAGTTATAAATAACGAAATTTCATAAAATCACTGAGCTAAGAAGAGTTCCCAGTGTTTTGCAAATTATTTTGTAGTCTATAGAATTAACCCTTCTAACTGAGAAGGCGCACTTCTTCTAGAATCAGTTCACCTATTCACCAGAATATAACAATATATTGAGGTATTGAGGCTCCCACACCAACATGCAAAAAACATAAATAATCAAAACTAGACTATGCACGCACATAACAATCAGGAGTTTACAGAGAACAGAGATCGTTGCAGCGAATCTTTAGTAAGGGTTAGGTCGAAAACAGGACACATATTCACGGCTCTACACATGCGATTTATGGGCTCATGCATACCAGTGAACGACATGTAGTAAAGGCAGTCTCCTAAAGCTATACGGGGTATGTCTATAAGAAACCTTACCTGCGAGGACACGAGAATCTATGTTCGAGTTCAAAAGTTGGTGAATAAAAACCAGATCAGCAACTCTGTGTCGTGCCTCCAAAGAGTGTATATTAAGCAACCGGAGGCGACCTTCATAGGGTTGAAGCCTAAGTGGATCATTCCACGGGAGGCCTCTTAGTGCGAACCTTACAAAGTTCCGCTGTACTGACTCAATGCGTCTAGAATAAGCTGCATAGCAAGGTGACCAAACTTGAGATGCATACTCTTGGATTGGTCTAACCAAAGAAAAAAATAAGTGAATTAAGGTCTGACGATCAGAACACTCTCTTGATCACCGCTTGACATAACCCAGAACTGAATTACTCCTAGACACAATACAGTTTATGTGCAGAGTAAGGGCCCTCCATTTTCCTATCCTCTGAAGATCTCTCTTCTCAGGTATCAGAGGCATAACGGATCTCCGCCAACTTGAGGAAAATGTGTAATGTCCAGTCACGAGAGATTTGAAGACATCCAAATTTTGGAATTAGACAATCATAATCAGAAGAAGTATCACGTCGAAGATCCTTCGTTGCGGTGATCATATCATCGAGAGTTAGCGCTCTGTCCAGCTATTCTCAGAGAAAGTATGAACAGAATAAAAGGATTCATTGTCTAACTAGAATGTTGGTAACGTCGATGTAGCTTAAAGCCGCTAGTAGTAGTGGCGAATATAATACGCAAAATCTTTTCCGTGTAGAACCTGGCCCGACTCGGTAGGAATATAATTTATTTTACAAGCAGTCGCCGTTTTGTCGTGTTGTCTGGAAAAATACTCCATCAGAGTCTCGCCCTCTCGCAACCAGCGTGACTGGTTCCGAAGCTATGCTTGTAGTTTTGTGTTGTCAATCTTTCTTTAAGTATCTCGTATTGCGCAACTATTGTTACGCGGACAGAAGCGTGCCAATCTAGGTGACTTCGGCCGTCAAACTCGTGATATCTGCTTCGATTCAATCTCGTCTCAATGAATGAGCGAATCTGAAACTTTCCAACATTCCACCAATGACTAAGGTTTGAAAAAATATTCTATTATCACGCCATTGGTGCCAAAACTGAATGAATTTTTCGATGAAAAAAAGTTAAGTTATTGTTGAAAATCGAGTAAGCAGTTCGCTTTTCGACCAAAGTGCTAGTCGTTACAACAAGAAGGTAATCACTTAAGGAACACACCTCATGAGTGACGCTATCGAAGAATCTAAGAAGATTAGGCGAGTCGTAAAGTCTGTCTATCATAATAATTGCTCAGGTGGGCAAATTACTGTTGTTTGAGTATTTTATACACCGTTTTAAATAGTATTCTTATAAATGCGGATCGATATAAATCGTTTGAAAACGTTTCTATAAGCGTCTGCCACAAACAGCCGCTGATGGTTTTCATCACTTGGAAGGACTTTACCATATTAGAGGCAACGATTCCGAACCACCGATATTACTCTGCGGTCGTTGATACTGAGCCAATGAGGGATTTTTTTTTCGTTATCTGTTGTCAGCAGAAAACAACCATGGATCGCCAACGGTGGTGTTCGAATCTGGAACCCGACTTTCCGACGAGCGGAATATTATCTACCCAAATTCACCCATGGACAACACTTGGCCCGATTTGTCAGAAAATTGATTTTCAAACGCCTTTCGATCGTCCAAATATTATATAACCATTTTTGTCATGGACATCACGTTTTTTTTTTATCATTTTCAAAACTGACACTCTATATTCCATACAATTACAATTACTTGAAAATTAAAAAATCTCGAATCGTACTAAAAAAAATTTCAATTACAATCACTGATAATTGTAATGGTAGCCAATAATTCTCGGAAAAGAAATAAATTTTACAGGGTTATGTTCCCGTCAACAAAAGTTATTTGCGATTTTTTAAAAGGATTTATAAAGTAATCAATTATTACTTAAAAAATATTGTATGATTCCTCAGAAGTAGTCTAAAATTACTTCAAGATTACTTAGGAATTACTCAAGTCTCATTTACTTGCATTTAATTTCCGAACAATACAAAAACAAAGGTTAGTTATAATTATTACAAGACCCGTTGAGTTTTAAAGGCAACAGAAGTAAGACAAATTTAATTTTAGTAAATAAATATTTTTAGAAAATTAACTTAGCTCAATTTGTACAAAGTGGCTTTTGATAAAACTAATTATTCAAAGATGCTTTTTTAATAACTCTAACTAAACCTGAAATAATAAATGCAACTAGCAAGTAATTGTGATTTACCTCTAACGAATTATAAAATAATCGCCAAGTAATCACTAGTTACATTTTAAATTCACCTAAGTAATCTCAAGTAATTATGAAATAGGAAAGATAGCCCAATAAAATTTCTTCCTTTGGCGGGAAATACACACGACGGGTTACGGTTACCAGTAATTGTAATTAAAATACTTTATGAAGGATTCCTAAGTAATCATAATCGTGATCGGCATTTCTAAATTTTAAAGTGATCGTGATCTTAATTATACAGCTTTACTTATTTGCAGACAGTGAGAAATTAAAGTTTTACCAAAAATATATTGACTACGACTCACAACTTAAACCCTATATCCTTAAATAATCGAGGAAACCAAACGTGAAAGAACTAGTGAAGAAAGCGTGCACAGCCTTCTATGACTGTACAAGAGGTGGCGTATTCAATCAAAAATAGTCCTGTAGATGTGCAGAACCGTGGTCCTATACTAACGTATGAGTCACTAGTTTGGTGTGCTATAGTATGCAGGGTTGGGAACCACAGGCACCATTCGGACCTGTTCCACTATGCTTGAACGTGATTCTTCACCTTCGACCTACATATTAAAAATCCCATCTAGCAGTGCAGTTAAGATCAGAAAATCTGACCACAAAATCGTATGGCATTATTTTCTAATATGTTCCCAAAGCTATTAACCCTTAAACAACTATTTCATTCCAAAGCTGAATCTGCCAGGGTGAAGTGGAAGGACGGAGCGTTAAGAAACTCTAATATATAAATATTTACGGACGGCTTCAAAATGGACTGCGGAGTCGGCGCAGGAATATGCTCAGAATCGCTGAAAGTCTCCTCCAGGCAGCGGTGCTGGATTTTTAGAAGGCGGGCGAGATCTTAACGCAGGAATCTATAAGACGCTATTTTATCGGACAGATAGGCTGCTATTAAGGCTCTTTATTCAGCTACTATCAGCTCTACATTGGTAAACATATACTACTACGAAAGAGCACCATCACCTTCCTTGGTTTCCAGAACACAGATACATCGAATGGACTGACAGAACTGACGGTATATGACCATGCATTGACAAGGAAGGGACTAGAGAACTCCTAAATAAAAAAGGGACGTCGCCAGTGTGACGGCGGTACGCACGGTTCATCGGGCAATCGCGGATTCCGTGATAAGGCTTGGTATCTGTTTTAACGCACATTGTCGCAGCCGCAAGGATGAGCAAATAAAAGAAAGTCTTTTTCATTGTGAGAATATTCAGTGCTGACCAAGGCTAGTTTTTAGTTCCATCAGCATGCCTTCTAAGCAAATACCCTGAAGGTTATTGTATTGCACTGTCAAGTGAAGTGTATAATTTAGCCAAAAAACTTCTTAAGCACTTTCCCGACACTAGAAGAACTATGACATCGGCGGACTTCTACCTGTGGTGTGCTTCGGTCAATCACTTTGCTAAGAGTGCAGTCACCCCACTTTGACCTTAAAAGTGTGGCGACACATTTACCGATGGTTTTTTATGTTTTTGGTTGCGTTGTGGAACGCCTCTTATACATCGGTAAAGATTCGTAAAGGGATATTCTTTGTATTGCGGAAAATTTTCGGTCTCGAACACCACCTCATGCAGAGCTCTCACTTGGATGTTCGGCCCTAGATATTATATTGGATAAGTTAGTCTGATCAGTCTGTAGTCATTGAACTTAGCGCTTTAGGGATAAAAACTACGCATGAGAGATTCCAGGGTTCGGCTACATAGTTCAGTTCCAGACAACATCTGAAGCTTGCGATCACCCAGAGGACTACCAACTGGAATTAAATGCCTATCTGACCCTGCCTTCGGAGATAATTCTTGGCATGTCTCCCCAATTTGTAGTGATGCTTCACCCTGTGGTATAGTTATTTTAGTCTATAATTATTACGATAAGAAAATAGAGAGAAATAGAGTGCAACAAAGATTCATCTCTTTCATTGACATCCCTGATGCTCAATCTAGAACTTGTTGAGCGATTATTTAGCTCTTTTCGTAGTGTATGTATAAACCAATCATTGCCATTTTCGTCTTCGAAGACCGATGCCTATACACTACTGGACTGTGGGGCTGTTTAAGCCTTCAGATGCTTCACCGTCTGCTGTACTAATGCTTTCGAGATAACAAAATGTATCCATATGTTGTATCAGCTACTCTTCAAGATAAATCTCATCTTGTCTATGGAGTTCATAACTTTAGTTTTAGCAGCGTTCAGGGCTTCCGACATTTCGATTACATGACGCTGTTTATTGGATAGAATACATAGTCCAGACCAGCCCACATAATCTGGGTATTTAAGATGCTTTGAAAGTTTACATTTAATTCCCTGCGGTGGTGGTTGGCCATCTAGGGCCTTGCACAATATGTCATTGATAATGGCCAACACAAGCAAAGGCGACCGTATGCATCCTTGCCTCTCTCCAATCAACACTTGAAAGGGCTCTGAGAGTTTTCCCTTCTGCAGGACGTGACATTAGGCTTTTCGGTAGGACTCTTAACTGATGGTGATAGTTGAATGTCAGGTAGGTCGATACAACGAGCAACTGTGTGTTGTTAGGTCAATAGTACTAAAATTAGAGCAAAGGTTAATGTTATATTCCTTTTTGTCAATATGGCCGAATATTATTTACATTCACTTCGCGCAAAAAAGAGATTGTAGTTCATGGACATAAGTCATTTCTTGCTGCCTCTTACTGCTATTCAGAGTTCCTCGACAAGCGCCAAGTTTATCATTTCCCTACTAAGCGTGCAAAGCAGCTCAAGCGAGGCTATGTAGTTATAATATGCAAAATTTTCAAGTCCATCATATTCGGCGTTTTTAAAAATGTCATTTCGAGAAAACCGCATTTAAAGTTGAAGTTTTCTGTTACTAAATTCGTTTTAAAACTTCCGCTGAATCAGCTATTCAGTAAACCTACAATTTAGAGTGAACCACTGACATTTTATCTGCAACCCCCATGGCTCCTGACTTCACACGATTAAACTTTCCCTATCGGGTGACCTCTCTCTCTCTCTATGGTTCCCATAACCCCTTTGGAATGGGGCGGGAGAAGAACTACACGCGATTCGAAACACCGATTGCAAGTAGATCTACAATTTAGGGTCTATTCTGAAACATCGACATAACTCGGCAACCTCCATGGCCTTTTTATCATAATCTGCTGTCAGCAAAACACAACCATTGGTCGCCGTAGGTGAGGGTCGAACCTGGAACTTCCGTGATGGTAGAGCAACCCATTATCATTTACTACACCGAAGACTGCAGTAGAATCGGAAAATCTCATAGCACAAGTAAAGGAAAAAATCCGAAAATTATTAATTTCTAATCCTATGTGAAATTATTACTTGACAAACTTAATTTGGAGGTTTATTTCATACCCGTCCCACATCAATCTCACCCATAAATACACCAAGGCACCAAAGCATAGTCGCAACGAAAACAGTGTTCTTCATTACATCATCACCACTAGCGCCACCTACTATCTGATGATTTTACCACAAAAACGAAGATGGCGAAAAAGTGAGTTTTAAGAACACATAAAATTTTTGATCCAAACTCGTTTACCTTACCTACTTGAGACAAAACAAAAAACAACTAGTATTTAAAATGGAGTAAGTGGGAAACCCTCGGTGTCTGAATGAGGTTCATACCTGAATCTAAGGGCAAATGGTTAGGAGCATATTTAAATGCGTGGCACGATTACCACGCCATGGATGGAGGTTCGATGCTTGGTCTGCCTATGAGCATTGCTTTCATTCGCAATAAAATAAAAAATCCAATCCGTTTCTGGGGTTTTATCCAGCTCGTAGCAATGCCAAAAAGAAAACAATCACTTTTGCTCATTCCCCTTACCCTAATTCCTTTCCGGCCATAGTCATGCAGTGCATGTCCCCTGATGGAGTTTGACTACATCATAAAAAACGTTTTGTAGAAGTTCAGCTTTATCATAATTGCCGAGGTCTAATTCAGGAACTGCTACCATCTATGTGAATTAGGAGTTTTGCTTAGGCCCATAGAATTCATAGAATTGAATACAGACGTAACGTGAAATATATATAATTTATGTTGCTACAACAAGTTGAGTCTATAACTTTGGCATTAATATATT
Organism: Leptarthrus brevirostris; assembly: GCA_964036015.1. Taxonomy (NCBI): domain Eukaryota; kingdom Metazoa; phylum Arthropoda; class Insecta; order Diptera; family Asilidae; genus Leptarthrus; species Leptarthrus brevirostris. The sequence continues at coordinate 128,798,797 of OZ038371.1, read as the reverse complement.
GGTATTAGTTTACAAGGACTTGCTCAGATTAACTAAAACAAAGGAATCTAGGCCCCTGAATTAAAAAAATTAAAATTAAATGCCTCAAATTACGAAAATACAATTAATTTCAATAATTGAACTGACATTTCTCAATTAATCCTAAACAAAATCAATATTTCTCTTTTCTTGTAGCAAAAGAGTTATTAATGTCAGTAGTACTGAAGACGATGTTCATCTAGTTCATAGAGAAAAGGCAAATGGAAAAAAAGAGACAAAATCTGTCCAGGTAGATTTTGGTTTTAATTTAAATCAAGCAGAGTGAAAATTGATATGTTCAAAAAAAACAAAAATAGAAAAATTAATTTACATCAGAATTCACCAAAAACATATTTGCAACACTTTTCGTGCTTTTTTCAACAATTGGAATTATTATTTGCTTTATTTTGAAAGAGCTGTATACAATCAGAACTGTCTTTTGTACTTTTTTAATTCGCTTGCTTATTATGGCTTAGTTAAATAATTTTGCATGAAAATCAAATTAAAAACAGTTTTCTTACGAATTAGACTATTTTGTTAAAAAATTTCCAAAAACAAAAATCGATTTTACAAAAGATTTCTTTACAACAGGTCGCGGAATGGATGGGAAGGAGAGAAGCATGGTCGGCGGAGAAATCGTCAGACCCCAGGACGAAGCCGACACGCTGGGAATTCCGTGGACGTGGCAACTATAACGAAAACGTAGAACGAGATATTCACGATATCGAGGATGCAGAGGAGATGAGTAGAAGAGATATTAGATCATCTGATGAACGTAGGATTAAGATTAAGTAAGCGTTTGAGTTGCATTCATAAAATTTTTTAAACGAACTAAAATATTTTTTAGAAACAATATTAAGGATACGAATACAGCCAAAGATTCACAGTTTCATAACTCTAGGACAAACTTAATAAATGAACGCGATGTTTACATTGAAGATGTAGATGAACACAATGAACGAATCTATAAAAGGGAACTGAAACATAAACTTGCAGTAGAAGATCGCCAAATCGATGATGACTCAATGCGTCGTCACGAAATTGACCGAGGAAGTGACGTAGAATACGGCGGCAGGGGGAGTATTAAGCGACACTCAGATCAACTGGGAAACCGAGAACTATATATTAAGGATGGAAATGCCGAAATTCTTCAGTTAATGACACGTGGCAAGCAAGATGATGAAAATATTTACATGAACGTCCCCACAACAAAAACAATGCAGCACTCCCAACCGCAATACATTATGGTTGATAATAGTGGAAAAGAGATTTTAATGCGCCGATTTATTGAAGAGCAACCAGACGGGAAACAAATTATCAGAGAACACTATCAGATTGTCCCTGGTGCCACCTATATTCAGACAATGCCAAACGAAATTCAGACAGTAGGCAATATGCCGGAAATGTATGCAGCCAAATCAGGTCCAAATAGTGTTGTGTACTCCCAGTTAGAACCAGAAGTTAAAGTTATCCATACTCAACCTGTGCATGGTGAAAACATTCCCGAAGGTGAGTCTCAAATGCAAGCGGCACATTCGACGCAATCCCTTCACCACGAACTGGAAACATCACTTAAACAACAAAACGCTTTACTGCGGCAAATTCTTCTTGAAAAGGAAAAATTAGAAGAGCGTTACAACCAAGAAGTAGCTTTAGAAACTCAAAGTCTTCCATGTCAATCGATGGCAATAGCAACGCAAACTGATTGTGAAGCAGGTACGCAAACAGATATGGCACCTGCAACAGTAACAGAAAGAAGAAGAGCTAGAAGTGAAAATGATGACTCAATGTCGGAAGATGAATACGAATATGTCCGATACAGTCCGCCAAACAGCCCCGACGGTGTTTATTGGATAAAACGGAAACGATTAAAAAAGAAATCTAAGTCAAGAAGTGTTGATGGACCTCGTAAACGTGTTGTAATGGTAGATGAGGTGAAACGAAAAATCCGAACACCTATTAAAGAGGAAGCTGAAGAACCAACCGAATACAGAAAGCGGTCACCACTAAAGAAACATGGCGAGACAAAAACAAGCATATTACGTCGAATGAAGAACGAGGCTCTGAAGCCGACCAAGTCGAAGCTATCCAAATCACCTCCTTTGAATAAAGATCTTTTGATGGAAATATCTGATTCGTTGGACGAACAGGGAAGCCCCGAACCAAAGGAAAAACGAAAGCATAGAATACGTGTGAAGGAAGTCGCTTATTATGAAGACTCGGATGGCGATTCGGACGGCGATGAAATAGTTATTCGACGAAATACTTATTCAGCAGGTAGCATAGATGGCAACTCTGATTTAGAAAATGAAGGACCAAGACTAGAAATTCGTCTTACAGATAAACGCAATAAGATATTTTCACGTCAAGCATCATCGACAGAACAACGTGACGAAGATACAGAATACCAAAGAAGATATTCAACAAAAAGCGTACCTGTGACACCAGCTATAATGCCTAGAATGTCGAGAAAAGACAGTAAGTCTGAAAAAGATGCTCGAACTCGACGAAGACAAACAGAATCGGAGCCGCCAACTGCCAAATCAAAAGGCCCTGCACCCAAGCCTCCTCCTGGAGAACAGAACAAATCAAAGCGGGTCATCGAAGATCGAGATCGAGTTCAAAGCGAACCTGATCTCTTCGAGCGCGAATACGAGGATGCGGAGGAGGCAATAGAAGGTACAAGAAGTATACCAAGATACATGGAATGGTATTATGATATGAAGAAGACTGGAGATAGCGGAGAAAAACGCGAAGCTAAAGAGCAGAGAAGCGAAAAAGTGAAAGCAAAACCTGGAACCCGAAAAATTGTTGGTGCAAGTGAAAAACGTATCAATAAAAATCGGCTGTCTAAACAAGATGAACCAGCTCATTCTGATGGTAAATACAAACCAGAACCACTGCCTCGCAAATCGCCCCCAAAAGGAAATCGGCTTCTCAAAGAAGACGTGATTTTAAATAAAAATTTGAAGCCGAAAATTGAGACTGATTCAAATCATCCACTGCTTCAGCATTCTGAGCACAGATTCGAAAGGGAGTATGATCCCGGTCCTGAAATTCCGGTACCTCCAACAAAATTACCACACTATATGTATCCGGAAACGCCGCCATATGTCGCCAATAGAGATTCTAAAAAGACTTCAAAGGAAGCAAAGCCTAAACCAAGTCCAATAAAAGAAAACGAAGTTAAGGTCTCCAGTTCCAAGACCACTGTATATATTGAAGACCCACAGCAACAAGGAACCGGTCAAACGCAGTCAAAACAGCTTAATGTTTCTACACTAGAAGATGACCACGATTCAGGAATTGCTATGAATTCCTTATTAAATAGCATGGGACGCCGAAATCCAATAGCCGACAAAAAGAGTGTCTTCACAATAGCTTACGACGACGTGAGCCGAGTGAAGAAAATCCAGTCGGGGAGTGATTCGCCCCAACTATCATAATATATTGTTAGACTCATTCATAAACTTGTAAATATTCGTAACTTTCCTCGTTTGAATGTTTGTGCTCTCCTGTTGTGATAGCGGCATGCGCTTTAGAAGCGCATCAGCGTGCTTTTGTTTTTTAAGAAAAAAACTGTTAAAATTAAAAACTCTTGGTGCAAGCTTTCAATATTGTTCAAAAGAGACTTTTGTTACATTTGAAAATTGAAATGTTATTTTTTGCTACATATTGTAAATATTATGAAACAAAAGGACTTTTATAATAGCGCTTAGGTTTAGCATAATTATGGAGATAAACTAGATTTAGGGACGTTTTGTATGAGTATTTATGTAGCCTTAAGATGTACAGTGATGCCGCGTGCTATATTTGTGATGAACTCAACTAGAAACGTAAGCATTTAGTCAATGCTGAAAATTAATATAAAATCCAGCAAAAATTAATACAAGATATTTTTACTTGAGGGTTTACGATCCTTAATAAGCAATCTATGTTTGAATTTGAAATTTTAATTGTTTATATATTTACTTTGACTTATGTTTTACTTTTAAATCGAAAAACATAATCTGAAGATAGAACTCTAATTCAAAGACAATTAAATAATTTTCTATGAATAAGATTTTAACTTGAATTCTCCTGAAGGGAATGTCAACTTTAAGGTTGCGTACTTTAAATGGTTAAAACGAGACCCTATAGTAAGTGTTCGTTGCCTGTTAAACTATTAAGGGGGTCATCCCTCGGACCTGGAGTGTGAATTTTAGACGTTTCTTTCTAAAGGGATTGTGAAAAAAGTACTAATCATATTCCTAACTTTTTTTTATTTAAGTATTTGCAATCACAAAAAAAATTAGTTTTTTTTTCTTTACCTCCTGGCTCTGTATTAATTATTTAATTATTAAAGATTGAATCAAGGACTAACCGCATCCTTTAGTCACTACGACCAATTTGATCTTTTGTAACCTGATCCAGGTTCAGTATTAGGCCGCCCCGTCAATCTTTAGTTCCCTTATCAGACCTAAAATTTTTCTGGGGGCTGCCTTGGCTATATCTGTGACAGAGGATATGTTCCGCTGTCTCTTCCTCTTCTAAACAGAATAGACAGGTGTCATCATCAGCCAGCCCCAACTTTTTTAGGTCGTAGCCCAGGTGACAGTGACCAGTTAGAAATCCTGTTATCAGCCTTAAATCTGGAGTAGGTTATAAACCTCTTTGCTTGTCTTGACCCTGGGATATTTGTCCAGTGTGAGTGCTTACATTCGTCCTCCCATTACCGGATACGCATTGCTACTCGGCTTTTTGAGTAGCCACAGAATGGTTCGGGTCGGGTAATCCGCCTTCTCGTTCCCTTCAATGCCCTCGTGCCCTGGTACCCATGCTAGCGTGATGCTGTTGCTCTGGGCCAGTTCTTTAAGAGCAGTGAGACAGTCCCAGACGATTCTGGACTCAAAGGTGTAGAATCCCAGAGCCTTAAGTCCCGCCTGACTGTCGGACATGATATATATTTTAGCACCGCGTATTCCTCTGTTGGTGATTTCACGTGCGCAGATTTCGATGGCATGTATCTCTGCTTGAAAGATGGTTGGTGTAGAACCGAGCGATTTGTACAGCCTTAATCTTAGTCCATAGACCCCGATGCCTCCATCTTGGATCCGTCCGTGTACAAAACCAGAGATCCCCTTTCAAAGATATGTCTATTATTTAGCCAATAATCTCTGCTCTCAAGGATCAGCTTGAATGGTATATCAAAGTTATGCCTCTTCGGCATAATATCTGATATTAAGTTGATCACCGGATCACCCATGAATTCTTTAAGGATTTTCCTATGGCCAGACCAGTCGCCTGATGAGAGGAGATTGGTGCCAGTCAGCCTTATTGCGCTTGAGGCGGCCTCCTTCTTTAAATGTAAATGTAAAGGGGGGAGGTCTAATAGGGCCTCCATAGCTGCCGTGGGGCAAGTGCGCATGGCACCAGTAACTCCTAGACATTCTGACCTCTGCAGTTTTAGCAGTGTGGATCGCGCTGTCTTTTGTTCTACTTTTGGCCACCACACGAGAGCTGCGTAGGTGACCATGGGTCTTATGATTGTTTCATGTGCCCAAAGGGCTATTTTGGGCCTTAGTCCCCAAAGTCTTTCCAAAGAGTCTTCGGCAGGACCATTGGGCAGTCATAGCCTTTCCTGTAACCCTATTGAGTTGAGGATTCCATGTGAGTCTTTGATATAGAATTACTCCTAGATATTTGACCTCACTTGAGAATTCTATCCGTGTTCCTTCAAGAGTAGGAGCCTTAGGTTCCTTTTTCTTGTGAATGGTATAATGGTTGTTTTACTAGGATTGACTCCTGGCTCTGTACAGATGGCGCTGAAAGTTGAGCGTAAAAGATTTGGGAGAAAATCGGTGGGGGTTGTAGTTCAATTTTGGAGCGTCTAAAAAAACAAAAAAAAACAAAATGCAAATGATGAAAAACTTGTAATTGAGTATTGACGTGGTCCGACTTCAAAAATTTTGAATTGGGGGTAAATGCCGCTAACTGAAAAATAAAATTTACAAATGGCCTAAAAATTTAAGTGAAGATTATAACGATTTTGCTTCTCAATTAAAACTCAGCCTTCATCACTTTCCTTGTAGATGTAACCCAACCCGGCTGTAATAATGTGAGTTCTATCGAAATTTTTTAAAATTTTTTATTATTCTGAAGTTGCTTAATAGATTTTTATTAACATAAGACTACTTCGAATTAGGCTCCGGGAGGATTTTATTAAATCACATATACACGTATACGTTTTCCTACCTAACTACCTAAATTTTACGTTCACAGAGTTCTTAAATAACACACTTTGCTCGTTGTTAAAAAAATGTGTGGGCTAAGTTTTCTGTATAGTGAAACATCGGTAGATATATCAGATAATTCCCTTGCTTTGCCTGTTCAGCAACATTCGTTTTACTATAGTAAGAGTGTGATCATGAAAAAATGTTAACGGTTCTCCTAAAGGAGGGGCTCTATATCGTTAACATAAATTAGATCGTATTAATCTTAATTTTAAAAGTATGAAGTTTATACTCCATCGATCCTCTAGCTGGCCCGGTTCTCCGTTAATACCTTCCTGCCTCAAATTTGAGTACATTTCTTCTCTACGGTTCTTCTCCAAGTATCGCGCAGTCGCCTTACCCGGTATCTGTGCCGGTTCTTATGCCTAATGAGCAATGTTGTTTGACTCTTTTCTTAGTGGTCTATATATTGTCATTGTCATTTCCAAACAACTATGTTAATTCCATTTTGGTCTCTTAGTCTACAAAAGATTTTTTTACGACTTTCGACGTCTTCTAGTTGTAGATTTTTTTTTTTAATAGCATGCACACATAATATTTCGAACAATTTGCTTTTACTTCCCCTCTTCTATTGATTTAATTAAAAGCTTCTGATAATATTTAGGCTTGAAGGAATCTATAATTGTTTTTAATTAACAGTAACGCAATGACTATCTTTATATGTAACATAAATTTCATTTTATTCTAAAAGCTTTCTTAAACGCACAATCCAAGAATATATGCAGCATATTTCACAGAGCGGAGATTCTGCAATTAATTTGTTGTTTCGCTATATGACTCGGCGCATTATTTTGCTGACACATAATTTTTTTCTCCGTACTCTTTAGATTAGGTTAGAGAGGTTCTGCTGAATTACCATCTGGCCGCTCCGCTTAGACCACAATACGCAACCATCCGTACTCTGTAACATAGAGATTGAACCTTTTCTCACCCTCCTTCACATCTATTGAGCCGAATCTCAACTCCACACCGCAAAAACCGGTAATCATAATTTTTAATTTGATTTTTCCTATGAAACGCTATCTCTGTACATTGACTAGTCGAGTCTAACCAATATCGACTTACAGTTGCCGATATTTTTGCGCTTATGTTATTTGAATCTGTTTGCGCTATCTTCTGTCTATCAGTCTATCAACACTGTAACTCCTAAACGGTTTAACTTATGACATGATAATAACGATTTTAGAGGATTTATTTTCAAAACCGGACAACATGAAGTGAGTTCTGACATAGGTTATAACTTGTACATTTCAAATGTCTAAATATTGAATACTTCAAAATTTTCTAAAGCTTTAAATTTTTTTAAGAAGATAATTTAAGAAAAATTAACATTATGAAAGTTGAAAAGTTGGGTGGTTACCACTACAGATTTTTTCATTTTCAGATTTTGTTTTCATTCTCAAGTGCTCATCAATGCTGGCTAAGACATTTTTTTTTACACGATGTGGCCAAAGCCACAGTAATTCAGCATAGCACTTTGATGCTTTAGCAAGGCTTTGACCAGAAGGGAATTAGGGTAAGGCAAGTAAGGAAACTTGAATGTCTTGTTTTTTGCATTGCTGCGAGCTAGACAACAGCCCAGAGAGCCCAGAGTGAATTATTTTAATTTCTTAATAAAAACTCACGGCGAGACCTGGTCTCGAACCCGGGAACCATGGCATGCTGGTTGTGCCGATCAACCAATTGATCCAACTCCGTCTCCTTTATACGTTAACAACTGATTTTTACATTTGAGAAAACTTAGCTACACTAAAACGGGGTGAGATTGTGCCAACAGAGATTTTTGTACACGTGCTAGCAATTGCTTATAACTCATCATGTTGCACTAGTTAAATCTAGATGTGAGTAAGAAGCACTGTTGAAAAAAAAATCCTCCTGGCCAATCTCATCTTGTTTGATTTAAATTAGTATGCAAATATTAAGTATATTTAGACCGTACGAATTTAGAACTAGTTTTACGTAATAGCTTTTAAGTGTTTAGTCCGCTCTAAATAAAACTTTGCCAGATATCAAATTGTATCCTATTTGAATTTTCTGTCTCTTCTACTGTCCAATTTGTGCTTTCTTTTTAATACCCGTTATTTGCTTAACTATAAATAACAACTGGTGTACTATAAATAATAACAAACATTTGTGAGGTAATGTCTCTTTTAATACTAATTTCTTCAGTCAGCACTGCATCAGATGGTGACTTAAAATAGTACTAGTATTTGCTAATTCAGGATGTTTAGATCTCGCCAAATTAGTACTACGTTATTCGAGTTACGTAACACTAGTTCTAAATTATGCGATCTAAATCAGCTCATTATCAATGGAGTAGGAATTAGGATTAGCCTATATCTAGTTCTTTTGTAAGATGTACTGTCTGCTCCTCAAGGATTAAAAAATATGTCATCGTTGAGCGGAGCAGAAATGTCCCAGCTTCTTCGCCTCATTTGAAATTGCAAGTATCACATTTTGCATATTATGAAAAATACACAGACGATAAATAGAAAATAAAATTTTTTTAAATATTAAAGCAGTTTCTGAATAGAAATTGAAATATAATTTTCATGGTATTCATGTATATGATTCTAACTAAAAACTAGTATTATGATCGCTATGATCGCTGCCTATGTCGCCTATTTGCCAAATCCGCTACTAATCAGCAAAGCACAGAAAAAACTGAGCTTTTTTAATTGGAAGCGAATAGTCCAATTCATAATTGTTTATCTTATCTTTATAATCTTTGTTTGTTTTGTTTTAAATTAAGCATGTAAATGGGACAGCTTACTACGCTTGCATGCGCAAGTTACTTATTCGGCAATTTCAAAATATAATTATGAAAATACAAATTCTTCGACCTTTTAAAAAATAACTAAAATGGTATAGGTGTTTTAATCTATAGTCAGCAAATAAAATAAAAGCAATAGCTTTCACGAAAGCTTCATACTTTTTATTTTAATTCACTGAAAATTTATTAGTTTAAGTACACACATTTTTCATTTAAAATTTAACGTATTTTCTTTACATAGTTTAAGTAAATAATGTTAATTGGACTGTTTGTCACATAGAACTAAATATTATTGATTTTATTTAGTAGTTTAAATCTATGTAAAACGAAAAAAGATTGTAAAAAACTGGCATATTTTCTAAATCGCGCTAGTTAGAATGAGCCACCATATACAATTTATTGTTTTTCCATTTATATTACCTTTCAATTGATACCAGTTTCACTGTGCCTGTGTTATAAATTCATTTAGTTTTGTTTTGCTGACAATAGATAACGTTAAAGAGGCCATTGTGGGTTACAAGCTAATATTGGTGAATCGAAATGCACCCTAAAACTTATTGGTTTTATTTATTTATCAATAATTTTTAATAGACGTTCATCTTAGCTAATGTTTTTTAGTATAATAAGCACACCTTTGCAATTGGTTTGTTTTTCAAAAATAACCTTCCGATACACCTTTTTCAAAAAATTTCTTGATTAAGGGGGTCACCCCGTGCGATGGGTCCAAAAGATTTTTTTTGTTTGCATAAATTGATTTTTAAATATGTGTGATTTTTCAATATTCGAAGTCTTTAGAAATTTACAGCAGTCAGAAGACCACCTGTTCCACCACCTTTTTTTAGGAGGTGAAAATCTTCCAAAAGACACCGGACAGCCCATACCCTCCGGTAGTGTGAGATTCTTACTCACTAAAAACACCTCCCTGGGAATTAGCCGAAACAGACCACATAGAAGCGGGTCCCTTTTCGTCCCCTCCAAGTCTCCTAAGTGGGGAAACTGAGTATCCAGTTATCCCACTGTCGCCACTAACCTCGGTTTCCTCGGTCACTGCTAGAATGCTAGCCTATATGCAGGAATCCATGCTGCTCCACCGTCTCCAGTGGTTCTTCTTGGTCTATGCGTTAATTACAACCTTCTTTGTCCGCGGCAGGGTTCTCAGGTGGGATGTAGTGGAAGATAGTATCGTGGTGGTGAAATTATAGTACCAACCTGAGAATCGTTCAATTTCAGTAATGTTGTGATTGAATTTAATATATTAAAGGCATAAAAAATAATATGTATGGAAGTTTACTCAAATTTTTAATTTATCCGCGGATTGTATGTTGGAATAAACTGCAGAGTTGATGATTTTCATTTGACAATCAATAAGGATCAAACAATTGAGTGGCTAGATAATTAAGTGGCATTAATTAAGTGAAACTTAACAGGGAATTTCGACGAAGTGAAATTATAGTACACTTGCGTACTATAATGGAATCAGGATTGCGGATAGTACAGCTGGTCCAATTATAGTACACGTACCATAATTATAGGACGATTGAGAACAATGGTCCACGACATTGAAGGGATCATGGCCATAAAGCTTTAGTCCAGAGCCAGGACCAGTAACCTCCTCCGGATTAACCGCTGCTAACCCTTCGGTCTGCATCTTCTACTGGTGCGTGTACCGCGGAGATAGCCAACTCGTTAGAGTCTACGATTTCTGCACCGCCGCACCTGAGGAAGTGCTAGTTATTATTTTGCCAATGGCACCTACTTCCAGTTACAGCCGGCGGGAGAGAGCCAGGCTTTGTAGGCGCCACAGAACCTTCATAAGGTAATTTTCCCAAAGCTGCTTCTGTTTTGTTGTGAGTACCGTAGGTAAAGCCAACCTATTAGGGTCTACCATTCCTTCAACCGCCACTCCTACAGAAGTGCCTGAGGAGACACCATTCGTGACCCAATTACCCCAGGGTCCTGCAGATAGGGGGGCTCTACTGCAGACTCTCTTGGCATGGCTTACTACAACCTTGGAGTTAGGGGAATTTTTCAAGAGGTTATCTCCTCCCGCATTAGTTACTTGGCTACGTTCTAGGATGTATTGTCCGGTTGTTACCGCTTGCAGGTTTAACTAACACTTGAGAATGTCCAGATGAGGATCGCCGTACCCTAGAAGGCTTCAACTCATCCGTCCATCCTCCAGCAACCCTATAGGTGACTTAGTATAACACCTATAAAAATAAATTTGAACTAGAATGCTCCAAGCAGAGTGAGAACATGTTTTTGGTGATATTTACTGTCGAAATAAGCATTAAAAAAAATTTTGATTTTTTGAAAAATTGAAGGTAGAAACCTCCCTTAAATTGGAAAATTTCTTTACTTGTTTGATAATCGACTTTGAAGTCACCGTCATATCTCGCATAGAGGTATTGGCATACCTGACATACTCCTTCTGTATTGTCCGCTTCACCGTTAATAGTGAAGTCCCTACATTCCTGGTCAGCTGCAAATATTATATAATTTAATCACGCACTTCTTTTTCAATCAATGAAATCTTTTCCGTTTGTGAACCAAATCGAAACTAATGCCTTTTATAGAAAAAAATCCCTGACCTGCGACAAAAAATCCCACTTTCTAAAATTAAGTAACTCAGGTAAACAAAGTAAATATTTTTTTTGGGACAGTCCTTATCTACTTAAGGATTTAAATTGTACCTTTTTTCACATTTTACAGTAATTTTTTAGAATTTATCTTAGGTAGACATACGCAACTCCGACATAAAAATGAATAAACGCTATAACTAAATTTTGTTGAAAATCAAATTTTATTCACTTATTATCGGTTTATGCACACCAGAGATGGGTATTTTTTATTCGAATAAAGATAAAAGCTAAAAGCTCAAATAAATTGAATAATCGAATAAAAATTTATTTGTTTACAAAAATTATTTGTTATTTGGAGGATTATTCGCAAATAATTATTTGTTATTTGGAGCTTTTTATTTGAATTTCAAATAATTATTTGTTGTTCGAGCGCGCGTTATTCGATAATCGATTAATTATTCAATTTTTATGACGTATTCGCAAATAATTATCTGTTGTTTGGTGCTTTTTATTCGAATTTCAAATAATTATTTGTTATTCGATTATCAAGTAATTATTCGATAGTTGATGTCTCTTTATGGAATACTTATTTGTTTTATGGTATCATTTACTAAAATCTTTACTGTAAACATCGAAACATAACAAGGCAGTCTTAATTTCCAAAGTACGAGACACCTTGTGATATGAAATGCGTGTACCAAGAAATAATTTTTTGAAATTGAACTAACAACACCAACAACAAATAATTATTTCATAAAGAGACATGAACTATCGAATAATTATTTAATAATCGAATAACAAATAATTATTTGAAATTCGAATAAAAAGCACCAAATAATAAATAATTATTTGCGAATAACTTAAAATAAATTGAAAATCGAATAAAAATTTATTCGAATAATTTTTTATTCGATTTTTAAAAAAAATCGTTATTTGATTGAAAATGTATTCGAATAATGCCCATCACTGATGCACGACTTATCTCAGTGCCTGTTAAAGTGATTTGAATAAAATGTCATACTATGATGGAATATGTTATCATTCCCAAATAAACAAGGATTAATTATTCTTCACTATTTTATTATAAATCTGTTTCACTGCACTGACAACATGAATATTTTGAAGCTCGTTTTGCTATTTCCGATGCACATATTTCTCAATTTAATAAACACACCATTTAAAATTTCGCCAAATATTTTAAATCTGTTCATTAATCATCACAAAAGCTGCTAAATTAAGCTTTACAATCGAATTTACAGAGTTATAAAAATGCAGTGCAAACCAGGTTCTATTTTAATAAAGTACAACATATTTGTTTTATTACCTTGTTTATCCTCAAGTAAAAATATTTTATATGCAGTGTCTTAGAAAACATTGTACAATATTTCTTATTGTACATATATAATTATAAATTTATTTCTGAAGGTATAGCTGTAGATTACGATTTTGAAAAAGAAGTATTAGGCATAAAAATTGTAAATAGGTATCTACATAAAAAAAACTGCCATAACTAGTAAAAACATTATAATGAATGTAAATACATAAAAACAGAGCAGCCTATGTAAGCGGTTTTATTTATAACGTGCATAGTTTCTTTAACTCCTATTGCTAACATATTGCTTAAGTTTTATACAATACCAGAGATTTAGTCCTAAATTTACTTAGGACAGATCTTCGTTCTAATTGTATAGCTCAATATGTAATAAACTATTTTTGCATTTAACTAGCTTATAATAATGTTCCCTAAATCCAGAGGTGGTGCAAATAGTGTATTTATAAATTTTATAAGTAGCAATAGCCACAAGCCGCCATTATACATATCCAGTTATGGTAATTCATATTAGACATATTGTATATATATTTTTATAACATTAATTAGGACATTTTTCTATTGTACATGTATATTTTAGACAAAGCTGTACTTCAAATATACTCACAAGAATTATATTGGCCCATGTATTTTGGACCTTACCTTTATTCTTTAGGGTAGCTAATATAAGAAATTTGTTGTTTTCATTTTCCAAACAATGGTATTATTTTTAAAGAACGAAAAGTGAATTAAAAAGAAAATAAAAAATAAATACAAAAATTTCTTGTTTTTTTTCTAATAATCTTAATATATAAAAATCACGTGTCACTGAGTTCGTAGGGGAACGGTGGGTAGCTCCGGCCATAGCGAAAATTTGACTTTTCCGTGTTTTAAAAATGAATGTTTTCTCCTCCCAATACGCCTTTTCGGTCGACAGTAATTTTTATGTCGATGCTATTTTTACATTGTAATATGACTGTTTTTATTGTGCTTTCTTTAAATTACATAAATAAAGAAATAAAAATGTATAGTGGCCGGGGTTACCTGTCGCTTTCAGTCGGATCTCTAAAATAAGTAATTTGTTTAAAGATTTTTTTTTTTAATTTTTTCATTGCATTTTTTTACCAAATTATTGAAATACATAACCCGTGGATTGTTTTTGTGTAGTTTTATTTATATGCTCTTAAATAGTCGTAAATTAAAATTTAAAAAAGTGGCCGGGCCTACCCCCCTTTCCCCTACACGCTAATCTCCGAAACCACTCAACCGATTTCGATGAAATTTTGTAAATGTGCTTGAAAGATTGGATAGTTTTGGACCCGATGGCGCTGTTTATTTATTTAAGCTTAATACAAGCTATTGCATAATAATACAAAATAACAAAATAAATTCTACAAACTAAAATAAACAATAATTCATAACAGATACAGTAAGCTACAATATGAGCTATGATTATGATAAATATAATCTGGGAGGAAGAAGAATTCAGAAAGGCGATCAAGATGGGCGGGATAAAGATATAACGCTTTGTGAAGGGATTATTTACTCAAATGGAAGTCAAAGGAGGGAAGGTCGTTGACTTTTCGTAGCATCCTGGTAATTGGTTTGCGTTGACCGTAGTTCGTGCGATGGCGGTCGAGTCGGAAAAGGGGAGTTGACCTAAGGTTGCGAGGATTGGTATAGATGGATAAAGATTGCAGGATTGAAGGGCAGTCTATGGCACCAGTTAATAGCTGATGAATGAAGAGAACGGCGGAAACATCACGACGTTTACTTAGGGGTTTTAAGTCGATCAGTTTCAGACGGTCCTCATAAGGTGAAAGGTTGAATCTGTCTACCCACGGAAGATCACGTAGAGCAAAGCAAATGAACCTACGCTGGACAGATTCAATTCTGTTAATGTGGGTTGTTTGCGTAGGTGACCATAACTGGCTGGCGGTCTAACGAAGGAAATATAGAGAGATTTGGAAACATAAGGATTGGAGAACTCTCTAGACCAGCGCTTCACAAACCCTAGCGCGGAGTTACCTCTGTTAATTATGCTATCAATATGGGAACGGAAATTGAGTTCACTATCACAGATTATTCCTAGGTTACACAAAGAGGTAACGATAGGGACTGGTACGTTGGTTAACATGTAGGTTCTCGGGGTGGTGGTAAGACGCTTGCGGGAATAAGAGATGGACTGGCATTTGGATATTTTGGGCGCAAGAAAGTTTTTCATTCAAGAAGAGAGTCGGTTGTGGAGGAGATATGTTTAATTATTTTCATGTCATCGGCATAAATGGACAGCTCTGAGTATTTGATGACACAATCAACATCATTAATTGTAAGGATGAATATGAATGGACCGAGGTGGCTACCCTGTGGGACGCTGGAACGAACGACAATAGGGTTAGAAATGGATGAGCTGAAAAGAACATTGTACCGACGGTTGTTGAGGTAGGATTGAATCCAGGAGATGAAACAAGGAAGGAAGGCTAGGCGATCAAGTTTAAACAGGATAACGCTATGGCAGATCTTGTCAAAGCTTTTGCTAATATCGGTGGCGATAACATCAACATCTTTACCGTTTTCCAGGGCACATAGTGTTTTGGAGACGAATTCGGTAAGGTTGGTGGTTGTAGATCTTCCTTTGAGGAAGCCATGCTGGGAGAGGGAGAAAATAGACTTACAGTGGAAGAACATGGAATCATTGACCAATTTTTCGAATAGTTTAGGTATGGATGATAATTTAGCGATGGGTCTGTATTTGGATACATCGTTCTTGCGCCTTTTTTAAATATGGGAATAATATAAGACTTTTTCTATAATTAAGGGATAACCCCTTGAGTGACTGAGAGGCGGAAAAGCAAAGTAAGAGGTTGACCTAGATGCAAGGCACACTTTTTCAGAACGATGGCCGGAATGCCGTCAGGACCGGGGTGAAAGTCGTCCTCACGCCCGTTAATACTGGCGGCGATATGTTCGGGGTCAGGGTCGAAAGATGTAAACGACGTTTGAGTGCATTTGTCCAAGAAGGAAAAGAAGTTAAGGTCAGGTTGTAGGGAATTGTCGCTGAAAGATTTACTGAAGAAGTGTGCAAAGAGGTTGGCGATAACCTGAGGATCATATAAAGAGGTATTCTCGAGCTTTAGGGTGGAGGGGTAACCATTTGATTTCTTCTTGGAATTAATAAAGTTATAAAAACGCTTGGGGCCGGATATGAGGCTTGTTTCCATCCGTTGGAGGTACTCACAACAGAAAAAGAGGTGTAAGCAGACAAGTAGGAAGAATAGTCAGACTCAGTCTGGGTTAGAAGAAAAGTTTGCCAACGTTATTTCTCCTGTTGCGGAGAGAGCGTAATTCTTTGTCGTACCAAACGGGGGAGGAGGAGCAGTTTTTACGAGGAAGAAGAGGGATAGATTGTGTAAGACAAGCGTGTATTTCCGAATAAAATGCCTCTACAGCAACGTCTATTGGAAGATGTTGAGAGATAGTGCCAATGTTGGAGTTGAGGAGTGATTTAATTTTTCAAAGTCGCCTTTACGAAAATTGAAGGAAAGAGATGACTCGGAGCTTGAAAGAGTGTTAGGGTGTTCGTAGGAGAAAACGAGGAACAGGGGAGGATGGTGACGATCGAGGGAGGAGAGGAGATGGTTGCTTTCCGCGACAGCCGAGTTAACTGGGTCTCAGGAAAAGATTAAGTCTAATTGTCTGTCCAGAAAGTTTCTGACTCCACTAACTTGAAAGAGACCAGAAACAGAGAGCTGATCGGTAAAAAAGGCTTCTTTGGCGGAAGAGGCGTTCGGGGGGACAAAGTGTGAACAGTCCTCAGACAATGACCATTGAATACGGGGGAGGTTAAAGTCACCCAGTACAATGAATTCATCGGAGGCGTTAGCGTTCTCAAGCATGGTGTCTAACGTTTCAATTACGGGCTCGTAGGTTTCTAGAGGTTGAGAGGGACAATTATAAAAAGAATATACAGAATACACTTATTCAGTGTTAATTTGATACATACAAATTCTGATATTGAAGAGTTGGAGGTCTTAAGCAGGGTGGCATCATAACGGTTGTGAGCAGCTATGAGAACCCCACGGCGTGGTGAGTCATTGTTGCCTACACAACCGTCAAGATCGTCGAGATCTCAAAACTTTTTTAAATTTTTTTAACGAAAATTTTTTTTAGTTTTTTTTAGATTTTTCATCCAAAAATACATACAACCACAAATTTTAACTTCCCTAAACCGTAATGTGTTTTAAGAATTTTTGTAGGAAAAAAGGGCTATAATTCATTTTGTTGAAGTTGCATAGGTGTAAGTTGTGTAAGCTTTCAAGAAATGGCGGTGTAAACCTTCGAATAAAGAGCTAAAGGAAAGGCCCTAACTCGTAAAAGTCGTATATGTGAATGAAGCAAAAAGCTTTTAGGCGAAGTGGAAGAGATGTGGGGGGAATTGTAGATTCGTCAATAAGAATAAGGCACCTGGGCTGTAATTTAATTGGAAATTTATTTTCCGATATCGAAAGTCGTGAAATAGTGCAGTTAAATAGATTTTTTGAACATAATTAGTTGTAAAAAACTGTTAAAAAGTGTGTGAAACAAACTATATTAAGTTGAAATGACTTGTGTAGTGCCAAACTGTGGAAATAAATTCCGTTGTCGACTGCCGGGAACATCTTTTTCGCTAAATTTTTTAATGTAAATGTTAAGATAGCTCCATAGTAACACAACAAAAGCAAGTTCTAATGAAGTTTCAGTCAGAAAAGAAGAAACAATTAAATATTATTATTGTTTACAAGTTGTGTTCTTCTTGCAGTAAGTTGCGTATTTTGGTGCAGAGACGTCGTAAATATTCGGTTTTGAGAGGCCAAAAAATTATCAAAATTAATTTGGTTATCAGTTTATAGAAATATTGTTTAAAGCGTTTAAAATAATTTAATTTTCGTTATAGATTCCCAAGAGTAAAATATATAAATGTCATATGGAATTGGTGGTGGTGGAATTGGAAAATACTAATTATCCAAAGAATTTTAGAATGAACCCCCACTTGAAAGAAAAAATGTACCACTGTCATGATGAATATGTGCGTGTGGTGGAAAGTGTTTCAGTATTTGTGTAATGCTTCACGATATTTTGCGTTGAGCCTTTCCTTCAGTTCTTTATTCGTAGGTGTAAACAAATCTATTGACATTTGTATTACGCATCAAGAGAAAATGCCACACTTAATCATTGTTTCATTTTCTGTGCTGATTTAAACGTTTCCCTGATGCTACAATTTTTCTGAAGTGTTACACGGGTATACGAACATAAGCAACGTGTGAGTTTAGTTTTATTTTGTTTGTTTTGTATGCAAGAAACAATAGAACGCGTGCAAAGATGACAGATTATGTAAAGACAAAGACTTCTCTGTTCCTGACAATTGGAGTTTTGTTTCAAACACAGCTGTGAAACAAGTATTCTAGTATTGATTGCCGTTTCAATGTTTGCAATTTGTCTGTCTGTCTGTTTGTGCGGGCTAATCTCGGAAAAAATCTATCCGATTTCGACAGAACTTTCACAAGGAAGTTCAGTGTTTCCGTAGGCATAGTTTACGAAATTTATGGTGAGGAGGAGGAGAGAGGGTAGGCAGGGGAAGGAGGGCGGGGTTGTAGGAGGAATCACATGTAAAAATAATGGAAAACGGCCGATGTTGGTGTCAAATCCATATTTTTCGGGGTCAGCAAGATGAAAAAGACACTCCCTATTGAAGGGGGTGGGAAGAGAGTGCCATGTTAAAAACATAAAAAACGACCCAGTTCAAATTTTTCTTGAGCATAGTTTGGTCTACTACGATGGGCGGGTTGTGGAGGGGAAAGGGGAGAAATTGACATGCACAAATAATCGAAACGACCGATATTAGTGTCGAGTTCCTACTTTTGGGGGTCAGTAAGATAAGATAATAACATTACCGATGCCTTTAAATAAGATAATCCTAGGAATGGGGGTGGGTGGAAAGTCATATGCACAAAAAATCGAAGCCGATCGATATTAGTGTGAGCATCCACAGTTTTTGGTGTCGCTGAGGTGAAAAAATTACACTCCCGTTGATTGTGGAAAGGAAGTGAAATGTAAATATAATCGAAATCGATACTCACTTACCAAAAGTCCGAGCAACGCCAGGCACACGCAGCTAGTTAACATATACCATTAGGGTGGTCCTTATTTTTCAACCTCGTAATATTTTACTGAGCACACCCCGGTTTTGTTCCTTTTAATATGTAAGAAAAGAAAAAAATCAACATTTTAAATCGACCGCATATTACTAACGCGTGGCGCATTCAGCTTTAAATTCCAAAAATTCGTTTAATTTGCAATTTTTTAAAATAATTTTTACTATACGTACTCTTTCAATTGGTACAGTTTAGCAAGTAATTTAAGAAAAGCTTTACAACCCACAATATTTTTCTTAGATACATACTGTGCTTATGGATACATAATTTTATGACCGTTCAAGAACCGGTACCAAAATGTCTGGTGTAAATTACATCTATATCCAATTGAAGCCAGACAAAGAAGAAATATTTAAGGGCAAAATGCTTTTTGCAAGATCCAGAGAGAAAGAGTATTTTAAGGGTTACAAACAATTTTAATGACGGATGTAATGTAATGGGTGGTTTTGGGAAAATCCATTAATAGGGCAGTTCGAGTTTCGTCAAAATCATGCATTCGCAAAAGTGCTATGACGGAGTTAACAAGTATTTTTTTGAAAGTGTTTTAAAAAAAGTATTATCCAAATTTTATTAACAAAGTGTAAAAAATGATTTGTCTCTTAAAGATAATTACATACTTGATTACCATGGAGAAATTTTAATCTTAATGATGATGAATGCAACAGACCTGTCTGTTGAACCTTAAGGGGGTCGTCTACCTTCGAGCCGAGAATTTTACCCTATTTTTGGGAATGGATTGCAAAAAAACTACTAAAGATATTCACGTCAGTTAAAATTTTTTTATTATTACATGCTTTTTCTTCGAAAAAATCTATTTTTCATTTGATAATAATTGCATCCGCGACCTTGGAACGTCCTTGACCTCGACTCTGCATAAATGTCATTAAGAACTTTGTGGTAAGACTTTGGCCATTTAAATTGTCTGAAACCAATGAAATGAAATATGTTTATAATCTGTGTTACATTGGCTATATTTTCCCAGAGCCGATTTTTTTATAGTAAAATGTGTTTAAATTACGCAATTGTTTTCGAAAAAATTCAATTTTTGACCTGTTTTTTGACCTATTTGAGCCTGTTAAAATTCAACAAAGTAAAAATTTGAAAATCGCCTCTGGGAAAACATAGCTATATGTTTATTGAATAACTGAAAAAAAATTTGATCAAATTATATCAATATTTCTAGAAGAAGTCATATCACAAAGTTTAAAAAATGCAACTTTTGGGAAATCACGTTTAAAGATAAATGACAGTGTAAAGCATGATTTGAGAAACTTGCGATTTAATCGGCAATACCAGCGCCGTAGAGCTCCCCTTCCTCGTCACGGAGATGTTCCTGGTTTGCCAAAAATCAATTGTAACGCCCTACGAGAAAGAGTTTATTCCTAAAACAGTGACGAAGCGGTCTTGTGCCTCTTCGGCGCCCGAAAAGCGCATGGGTGGCAATCTTTCCGGTTGCATATACGTATGAAAGAAAGCGTATTTCAAAAAATCCCTCATATGGCGTGTTTCTTATAACATCTCCATTCAAAATATGCAAAAAAAATCGATTTTTCCAAACCGCGAAGGTAGACGACCCCCTTAATTAAGTGTGATGTTGTAAACTATTTTTAGTCTGTTTGTTTTTATTTACCTTATTTTTTCTGTGCTGTTTGTGATTATAATACGAAAACTTAACAAAATGCCACGACGACAAATTTTTCTTGTTGGTACTATAAACAATCAAATTAAGCGAAACCGGGTATGGTTGGCTACACTTTTCGAAACTCTTTCTTATAGAAGAGAAGAAAACTGCTATTAACTTTATATTTATAGGAAACTTAGCTTGCCTATTGTGCTTTACTATAACATTATCGCGAAACCCTCATTGGAGCAATTATGTCTCTGGTTGGAATTTTAATAATGGGATGCAAATGTCCCAATAAACCCCGTAATGGGAATGGTTGGCACAGAAGCAGGGTATGGTTGGCACGTAATTTAGCATCTAAGTAAATCAAAAACCAATTTTAAAAAATAACTACATACATATATGCATACGACAATATATATATACATACATAAGCAATACATATTGTTTCCAAATATTTCGACTGAATTTATTGCCGATTCTTTTCTAGAATCGAAATATATGCATATGCCTATGAATTTTTTACCCCACTTCGAAAGATGCCAGAATGAATAACTCATTAGTGTAATCTTTGAAATATGAAATGCCCTTGCAACTTTTTATTATTGCGGAGACTACCATGGATCCTAGCACGCTTACCTAATTGGGTACATTTTGGTATTGCTTGTTTCTTTTGGGGGGGTGGGGGGGGGGGGGGGTCGATTGGAGCAAAACTGCCGGAGAGACGGTGCCTCGGGTCTCCCTCCATTCGATCCTTAAAGTCGGTGGACACTGTAACTCAAAATTGACTTGACTGATCCTCTTCAAATTTGACGCACTCTTTTAATACATAAAATATAAGGTAATGACGTCGAGATTTATTTTTGCATTATAATTAGTTTTACAATGACAAATATACTAATTTTTGCCTTTTTTTTAAGAAAAATTCTAAGTGATACCAAAAACTGAAAAATCGTCAAAAAAAAATCTCGACGTCATAAGCTCGAGAAACTCATAATCTAACCAAATATTTTCGATTTTTTGATTTCACATGATCCAGTGATGAGTTCTGATGTCCACCGCAATGTACCTTTTTTTTGAGGAGCAGGCGAAGATTTGCTCTCAGAAGATTATTTTTCAATATTTTACTCTAAAAATTTTAATGGATATTTTTGAAATGATACTTAATTATGTGTTCAATTTATAAATTAATTCAATTTACCAAATGATCAAAAAAAAGTTATCAAAAATATGCTTAAAATGTAGCGAATTAAAAAAAAATCGTAGAGTTACGAAATATTGAGAGGAGTAAGACTAGAAATAGTGACTCATGCAGAAGACGAGAGCAAGAATTCAAAGAAAGTTTGTTTGCTTTCTTCAATATCGCACACAGAAATCCCATGGATGTGATAAAGATTGATGAGGATAAAAATTTTTTATAATTGCAAATACAAAAAGGGTGTCTGGGATGTATGGATGGCGAAGATTTGAAGTTGGCTGGAATTGAAGAAAGAAAAGCAAAGAAGCTCAAATGAGACAGAAATAAGGCTCGGAAACACTTGAAACAGGTATTTAATTTTCAATAATAAACAAAAAATACAGGGTGTTTCAGATCTGACGTGCCAAAATGAGTGGGGTGATAGATCTTGCCTAGCCAAACAAATAATTATATGGCCAGGGGAAGGGGGTCAATCTCAACCGTTTGAAAGTTACAGGGTGATTCACAAATTTTTATTTTTTCGTGGTATGCACATTACTTTTTGATTTTTATCATTTGATCTACCCAACACAGCGACATCAAACTAACGCTAAAAAACACTGTCAACAATGTTGATCTAACTCCTACTATTTCAGGTATAGTCACCTCCAAAAGTGAAAAAAATGGTTTCCGATTACCTTAAATTCAGCATTTTCCGAAATTTTCTCCGAAATTCATGTAATTAGTACACTTTTTTTATTTTTATTGGATTGCCCATCTTTTTACCTTTCCAAAAAGGTGCAACTTGGCAAGGTAGACAAAGGATTAGAAAAACTGCATCCATAGAAAACCCTGACTACCTAATTATTTTATTGCACTTTAGGTAGGAAATTCTTTAAATAAACAAAATTTTTAGGATAAAGGGTGGAAACTGTTTATTTTGGGTTAATAAGTAATTAATTTTAATTATTGCTGCAAAAAAATTATAAAATTGTTAGTGCAATTTTGCTTTATTAGATTGTGTTAGCCATAATTCACACCCTTGTATCCTAGCGTTCTGTTACTCGTACCTGAAGGAAATTTTGCTATTAAAAAGGGTCAGTCAGCAAAGTCAGTCAAAGTTGAAAAACAAATCAATTAGTATGGGTGTTTTTAAGCAAAAATTATTAAAAAATAGTAGAATTCAATTTTGAGGAATACGCCGATATTATTTTCATTTATGCTGTAGTAGACGGTAACGAGAGAATATCAAAGCAGATTCCCTAATTAGCGAGCACCCCAAAGAGGGGTATTTACACGGACTTTCCGAAGGTTAGGAGAAACAGGAAGTGTAACTTCACACGACAGGGAGACACGACCCGAAACTTCGGGAAGTTCTGCCGACGTCGAGTAGGAAATAATCACCATCGGCTGGCAAGACCCTGAGAGGAGCACGAGACGAGGCGCAAGACGATTAGGAGTGTCTTCATCTAAGGTTTGGAGGTTTATTCATCGAGAAGGATTACTTTCGTATCACCTTAACCCAGTCCAAGGACTACTAGAAGGAGATTCCGAGAGAAGACTGCAATTTAGCACATGGCTTCCGGAATGCGAAAATGACAACAGGGCGTTTCTGGACCGAATTCTGTGAACGGATGAAACTCAATTCACCAGGGATGGTATGACGAACTTCAATAACCTCCATACCTGATCGGAAACTGACCCACACAGTGCAAAGGTGACCTCATTTCAGCAGAGATTCAGTGTCAATGTTTGGGCTGGTACTATCGGCAACCATTTGGTACGACCATTCATTTTGCCGCAAGTGCTCAATAGTGAACTTTATGCAGACTTTTGGACAATGCACTGCTAGATCTAATAGAAGAGAACCCTGTGCATAATCGTACGGACATGTTTTACCAACATGATGGAGCACCAGCGCATACTGCTAACATTGTAAAGGCAATACTAAGTGAACAATTTCTTGACCTCCGCATTGGACGTGGAGATCTGGAGATCTAGCAGGCCAAGGAATCGGTGCATCCTTGGCCTGCTAGATCTCCAGAGCTTAACTCGTTGAACTTTTTCTTATAGGGAATAATGAAGGATAAAGTTTATTCAAGCCCTGTTAACAATAGGGAGGAAAATACTGGAGAGATTGGCTGCAATACGCTTTAAACAGGGACTTAGAAAGACTGTCCATAGTGGCAGTGGACATTTTGAACAGCTTTTGTAACTTATCAAGATTAATTGTAATTATTTTCAAATTTAATAAAAAACATTTTAGAATTAATTTGAGTTAAATTTCTTTAAATTGTTAATTTTTATAATATTCTCCGATAGGATTGCTACGTATAAATTTCTACATACTTTCTCTACGTGGACATCTTGCACCATTTTGGAAAGGTAATAAGATGGGCAATTCAATAAAAATAAAAGAAAGGTGTACTAATTACATGAATTTCGGAGAAAATTTAGGAAAATGCTGAATTGGAGTGAATTGTTAGGAGTTAGGTCAACATTGTTGAACATTTTAGTAGTTTTAGCGTTTGTTTGACGTCGCTGTGTTGGGTGGATCAAAAGATAAAAATAAAAGAGTAATGTGCATATCATGAAAACCGGAAATTTATAAATCACCCTGTAATTCCCAAACGATTGAGATTGCCTCCCCCCACCATGTCGTGCAATTTGTTTTTGCCTAGGTGAGATCTAACACCCCACTCATTTTGGCACGTCAGAGTATAATATTTTATTTCAGTACTTTTAGCTTTGTACTATTTTCTCTTTATACAATTATATATTTATTTTTCTCTACAACGCAAGTTGATGTTACTTCTAGTTCGGAGGAGACAGAAATTGAAGGAGTAGAAAGTGTAGCAATGGAAACAGAAAACCCCAGTTCAGCGACCCCAGGGCCCGTTGACTATAAAGGAACTAGGAAAGAAATTCTAACAACCTTTCGACTTTCGGCAGCTCTGGATAGGTGTAAAATAAGCGACAAAGATGATATTCACTTGTTGATGGACTGCATAGACGCCACTTCACTAAATCCTCAAGAATTTGTTGTAAATCGAACCGCTATCACAAGAGCTCGACAAAACTTTCTCAAACGGCGGCGGTTTTTTGAGCTACATTTGAAATTTACAGTAGTTCACCGGGACTCAAAATTGTCTCCAGAGATTATGGCACCCAATATTAAAAAATTTCTTGGAGTACTTGAACTTTCAGCAGGAACTGGGTTGAGATATCGTCGGCGGTATACGATACCTTGGAAGACTGGTTGCCGTTACAGAGAGTTCAAGCGTTTGTTTTTGATACTACAGCGTCCAATACTGAGCGTTTGAATGACGCAAGTGTTCTTTAGCATGCAGGCATTATATTTTTGAGATAATTTTACAGGTATAATTTACAGCAGTAAAGTGTTCTCCTTCATTGGGACCGGAAATAGCACTATTTAAAAGGCTTAAGAATGATTGAGTAAACATTGACCAGACAAAGTTTTCAACGTGGACAACGGATCCAGAAGCCCATACAGTATTAAATGATTGCAAAAATCATATTTTACTGTACGCGGAAAGCAACTTACAGGCCGATTTTCCAAGAGATGACTTCAAGAATTTATTAGAAATCATCGTGATATTTTTGGAAATAGCCCCTGCATGTATGGTTTTCTGCACCGAGCGTAAGAGAAGCTCGCTTTAATGACGTATTTTTTATAAAAAGGCTAAACGCCTACAAAACACATGATATAGTTATAGCAAATGTAGCATTAAAAAAGTTTTTAAACTATTTCTGGTATCTTAACGACGAGTGTGCAGCTTTTTCGTTATTTGATGACCGATTAGCCTTAGAGTAAAAAAATGAATAGAAAAAATTGTTAAACTAGTGAATATACAAAGAACACAAGAAGAATGGAAAGAGAGCAAAAGGAGGAGATAAAGTCGAAAAAAATTAAATTTGAAATTGGAAGATCTCTCAAGTTTCCTTTCTAAGGACCTTCCGACAAAATTAGTGTCAAAAAATTTGTTAAAGGTTTCTGAAGAATTCAGCTTGTCCACTGAATTTTTACTCACCGACCCTATTTACAAGAAGTGAAAACAGAAATGCAGAGAAGGAAAGAAAATAATAAAATTACTAAAAGTAGTAAATGTTCCTGCAGAACGCAAAGTGAAGTTTATGGAAAAGTTCAACGAAAAGATTACAAAAAATTAAGAAATTTTTTATTTTATTGAATACTTTGTAGTACTTATATAACAAAATGTAGGTGAAGGTATTTTAATGTAATAAAACATACTCTCGTATTTAATGAAATATTCGATATTTACAATTAATTTATACTAATTAACTTTTACAACTACAGAAATTTATTTGAAATAAAAACCCGCCATGTATTATTTTTTCAAACTTGGGGGTCTATCTTATAGCTATAGTGATTTGAAATGTTTTTACGATGAAAAAAATCAAGTCTTAGATTTTAATGTATATCTTCTAAAGTTTTAGTGCTAAAGACGTTATTAATATCTAAGTCGAAAGGTAACGCAGTGGTGCTAAAGGCTGTGTAATTTATCTTTACTTCTAATAGTTTTTAAAAAAAATTGATTTTCAAACTTAAATTGCAGCGGCGAGTTTCCCGATGCAAGACACTCTTTACTCCTGTAGCGGAGTAAAGTTTTAGTGCTAAAGACGTTATTAATATCTAAGTCGAAAGGTAACGCAGTGGTGCTAAAGGCTGTGTAATTTATCTTTACTTCTAATAGTTTTTAAAAAAAATTGATTTTCAAACTTAAATTGCAGCGGCGAGTTTCCCGATGCAAGACACTCTTTACTCCTGTAGCGGCGAGCGCCCCGGTACAACACACTATTACAACCGGCGAGTTTTCCGGTACGATGCATGCTTGTCGCCAGCGTAATCCCTGGCATATATGTGAGTGATCCTCCCTCTGAACTAGAATTCATAGGAGGCCTTGATTTTTTTATTCGGAATCATCTGTCCCCATCTCTTTCCCCACAGGGAGGTATCCGTCACCGTCGACAGAGGATTTCACACCCGAGATAAGGCAACCAGCTATCCGTCACCGTCAGAGTAGGACTACCCGTAGGAGTATCCGCATAACCCAGAAGGAGACACCAGAAAAGCCGCCCGACAAACGCTTTAAGGGAGATTATATCAGAAACCAGTGCGACGAGTAATTAGTGAAGATAAGATAGTGAAAAATAGACAGTTTATACAAGACCGTAGTTTTATTGTGAATTGACTCTAGGTATTAGAGAAAGTCAAAAGAATCTTGTGAAACAAGTGAACTGAATAAACGGACATTGTAGTGAGGAATTGGTTAGTTTCTTTCAGAAGCCGTTGACCCTGGAGCTGGCGAGCTTATTCCTTGGAAGAAACCAGCAACCACCAAGCTTACTAAGGAACTACGTTACATGTTCTTTAGGTCAAAAAATTTAAATCACTAATACGAGCTCACTTCTTGTCCCAAAGAACTGGCTTTGTAATAGGCTGAGTAATTAGTTCAGCCAGATGATGCCCTAATAAGGTGACACGCGTTGCTTTGTAATAGCGGATAAAAATAAAAATATTTTTGGAAATTAATAAGTGTTATTTTTACTTTAATACTGACGTCGCAAACTATCAAAAGGACTTCTCACTTTGAAACCTAACTTTGTAACGCGTGGTCCGATTTGGATGGTTATTTTTCTGTTGTACGGAGTATGATCCCCCATTGCTAATAGGAGAAAAAAATGTGGCCTAGGGTGGGAGGGGGGGGGTCTAACTTTGTAACGCGTGGACCGATTTTGATAATTCTTTTTCTGTTGGATAGAGTATGTTCCGTGATTGCTACCAGAAGAAAAAATGGTTGGGGGGATGGTGGTGGGGGGGGGGGGGGGGAACCTAACTTTGTAACGCGTGGTTCGATTTCGATGGTTCTTTTTCTGTTGTATAGAGTGTAATCCCCCATTGTTAATAGGAGAATAATTTGGTCCTATTCTGGAGGTGGGAGAGGGGAAGGTGTAGTAACTTCGTAACGCGGGGACCGATTTCGATGATTCATTTTCTGTTCGGTAGAGCATGTTCCTTGATTGATACCATGAAAAAACAAGTTTAGTGGAATGGATGTGGGGTAGGGGGTTAAACCTAACTTTGTAACACGTGGACCGATTTGGATTGTTCTTTTGCTGTTGTATAGAGTGTGATGCCCCATTGCTAATAGGAGAATAATTTGGTCCTATGGAGGTGCTGGGGAATGGGGAGGGGTAGTAACTTCGTAACGCGTGGACCGATTTAGATGATTCCTTTTCTATTCGGTAGAGTATGTTCCTTGATTGATACCATGAGAAAAAAAGTTTAGTGGAATGGGGTAGGAGGTTATATCTAACTTTTAAACGCGTGGACCGATTTGGATGGTTCTTTCACAAAAAGCGCTAAAAAGCATAAAATAATTTTTAATTTTATATCTATTACGACATTTTTAAGTCGGTGCAAATGAAACAAATAAAACAACTACAGAACCACAATTGAAAATAATACATAATACTACCTGTACGTTTCAGCTTACGGGATCATAAGAAATGACGATTAAATATTTTTGTTGTAGTTGTTTGGTTTGTTTGATTTGCACCGACTTCAAAATGTCGTAATAGATAAAAAATTAAAAATTATTTTAGGCTTTTTAGCGCTTTTTGTTATCATCTTACGCGATAGCTATTCAGTGGATACATGCCTACATGAAGTATAATACTGAAACGATAGTAGTTATTGAAAAACTTCGATCGTGTATCTCAATCTTTGGGATTTCGACCTTTCTAGCGTCTGATAATGGACTTCCGTACAATTCCATCGAATTTGAAAACTTCTGCAACCGTTTGAAAAAACTTCGAATTTGAAAACTTCTGCATCAGTTACTCTTTTACAGAGCCCCTCTGGTGATGTTTTCAGCACTAACGTGGACAAGGTTACATTAAGGAGGAGCCTCTATAACTTGTAGGCATCCTGTTGCACTCACTCGTTTTTGTAAGGCTTTTATAAGGTTTTTTTTGGTTTTTGTATGTATTGTATTGGTTTGGTTTAAGCGATCTCTATTGCCTGTGCACCCCTGATTGTTGTATTTGGGTGTGTTTTGTGCTTTTGGGTACTAATATTTTTTTCTTTTTGCATGCTGGTGTGGGAGCCTCATTCACCTCAATATTTTGTTATATTCTGGTGGGTAGGTTAATTGATACTTAGCTTCTGCCAGTGAAGTGCGCCTTCTGAGTTAGAAGGGTTAATTCAATTTTAAAATTTCAACCACCCAAATTCAAATGGGCAGGCTGAACGGGTAGTTCAAAAAGTAATGAATGGGTTGGAAAGGAAAGTGTGTCGTAGTTTGGCACCTACGGTAAAGTCGCTTCAAGACAATTAAGACATATTTTTGTATAAATACAGTAACACCCCTAGCACATATACAGATAAGTCACCCTCGGAGATTATCTTGAGTTATAAAGTGAGGACGCGTATAGATATGTTAAAGTCCTGGAATAGAGCGATAAACTCCGAAAGAGGTATTGAGAAAGGAAACGCAAATTAGGGAAACATTTTTAAGGAAGGTGAAAGTTTAAGAAAGGTTAAGAATTCCGTTAAAAACAATACAAAATGGACGCCCGCACGCATATTACAATCAGGTTAGGTACGTTCATCAAGCCCAACTTAAGCATTCAGATTTGTCAGATGCTTATATCCCGGAATGTAAATTATTTCACATGATATGTATGTCAATCTCGAGTATGAATCAAGCAAGCCTTCCCTAGGAAATATTTGATGCTTATAAAATATAACTTATAATAAGAAACAATTTTAAACTTGAACTTCCATTTCCGTTATAATCGGTCAGGGTTTGATCGATCTGTACTTACTTGGTTGCAGCTGAGAATAATATTTCTATAGCAGCAGGCTGCTCTCACTTTAATTTTGGCCTGTCAAGTCCTAATCGGGTCTGTAGGATTGGCACCAGGATTCTTGCAATAAATGAATCAATAAAAACATTGGCTTTTATATATTCTACCTAAATACATATCAGTAAGAACTAAAGTTTAGGTAATTCATTAGACGTAATCCTTTGTATCTTCTTAAATAAAACGCATCGTTTAAATTTCTTCTTTTCATACAACTTCAAAGAAATGCATCAATGGAACAACTCAGGTAAAAACAAAATTTTTCGCAATTCATTAAATATAATCCTCTGCATCCCCCTCCTCTTTTGGAAACCACATATATTCGGGGCCGAAGTAAAACCGAAGCATTTTCTTCTCTTTTCGCTTTTCTTGTGTTCTGCAATAAAATCATGAGCAGCATTAAGAGTTCTAACATTGATTGGCCTTAAAATTAATATTTGTTATTTTGTTTTCGGAACCATTACAAAGTATAGGTTAACGGAGAAAATGTTGGCTTTTAGAGCTTAATCGTTCAAGACTGTATCAGAAATAGAAAACGACTACTACTAAAGTGTATTCTGACGTCACCTAATAGGTTGAAACTGAAAGCATCCTAAAACTTTGTATTGCACATGACTCAAGCTTAATGTAAGAGATAATAGCGTTTTTTATGAATTTCTATTCCAAATTCCAACACAAATGAATCCTGACGTAGAGCTTGAATAAATTTATATTCTTTCCGTTTTCATTTCTGAGCGCCTTGGAGTTAGTAAAAGAATCAATGATCATCACAAAATACAAGATATTTTCGGTGACTTTAATTTGGAATATCGGACTAGTGTGATTGTTCGTTTTATACTGCCAATGAATTTCACTTAATTATTAATTTATCAAAATATTATACGAAGCAAATATCGCTCAGTGTCTGCCAGCTTTGCACGGTATACCCAGATTCATTTTGCAAGTTCTTATTGACGTTCAAATTGTCCGCAGTATTTGCCCTACACGAAATGCTGCTATCCTGGTAAAATATTGAGTAACTGACATTGCCGGCACTGAAAGTTTTTTACCACTTTAGTGGTACTTGGAACGGTTTTAAATGGCCAGAGTCAGTTTGACTCCAACTTGAAAACACTCAAACAATGTTGACATTATTATTATTATGACCGCCACTTTAGCGGGTTTGAAAGTGAACAACGTCAGATTTACTCGCAGCAATTTAGCGAAACTTTTCTTATTTTAAGCAAAAAACTTGACAGTGCACGAGTTATTTTCAATCATGCCGTATTTTTCAACAGGTTGCCAGAACTGGTAGAAAGCACAGCAAGTCCGCAGATTGTGCTTATGCGCCATTTTCAAAAGTCAATTTTGTTGTGCTTTCACAGGCCACTCCATATATACAACCACTTGGCGAAGGTGTGTCATTTTATTTAAACAGGAAGCTCCATAGTGCCACAGAAAAATACCCAGAAGGCACTGACAACTGGTCCCATCAAATGGAGCACCACTTTTCATGGTATCAGGGGACAAGAAGTAAAGCAAGTGGAGTTGCCTTGCAAAGTTTATCTGTTGGAGCTTGGAGCAAACAGACCTGATTTCGCGGCCATCAGATCATTACCGCTTGGAACGCAATACACGTAGCATAATACTACGCCCGCTAGTTCACGTCGAAACAGCATATGTACGTTTAATTCAAGAGTGCATACTAGAGTTGGCCATATGGGAACTTTACTCGTGTGCTTTCTAGCTTTGTGGTTGCTGGAATGAAAATAGTCAACTATAGAACATGAATACCGTACATCGTAGTACCATAGGACGATAAGAATGGAAGCTCGGAATTTGTTTAGCTTCCATGGCTGCTTTATCAGACATGGGTGCGTACTTGTTCAGAATTATGTTGCCCTGTTCTAAATTCCACATGTTCAGTTTCAGTGGCCGCATGTGTGAACGAACTTCCAAGTGTTTGCACGCCAAATGATAGAGATGCCCTAGCATTAACTGAATTCTGTTAGATTTGTGCGCAAGCTTGCACTTGAACTTGGAAAAAAAAGCATTTCTTTTCAAGGAAGCTTCACAAGCTTTAAGTATAATCGCAACTTTTCGTATGCATCTAATGTTTCTGTTGAAAAATGTCTAACACTTCGCTGCTAAAGCATTTTCTGATTACCTAGTATAACTGGATTAGCTATAGAAATGTTTTATTTTCTTTCAAACTAGAAAGCGTTAGAAGGAAACACCGCTCTGAGTTGGAATTCGTAGAGAACGTGCAAGGGAGCATGAAAATATATGTACGTCTCAGTCAACCCGGCGTTTTATCGTAGTTTTCCCGCCCTTTTTCAATTTTGTACATTTAATAGTTTTGTTATGTAACATTAATATAAAACGCCCTATAATATTTCATTTTTCTAAAGGACCGAAAATTAAATTCCCTTGGTTTTTATAAAATTTCAAACACGAAATGCAATCATTCCAAGCCGTGGAAGTAAATCATTTCTCTTTCCAACGTAAATTCTCTTAGGAACTCGGCAAATTTTGCATCACTCACTTCGAATCTAAAGCAACACGAGAGTTTAATTCAGTATCTTTTTTGTAGAAAAAAAAACTACCTATTCTGGAAGAAATATTTAAAATTATTACAATTACGGACGCTTTTTTTAAATCAATTCATAAAAGCAATAAGTATAGCGAATGCTAATAAGAACAGTTTTATAATTCTGAAAATGTTGTTAGACTAATAACAGGTATAATAACTCGTGTTCTTTAAAATGAAGGACGAAAACTTCTTCAATCCATAATTAAACCCGATTCAGACCAATTTGTTGGCATTGATTAAACTATCTGTACACAAATTGTAGACAATATAAGTGAGCTAGAAGAAGTTCCTGACGCCGTACGGTTTAAAAGATTTTACTGGTTAACAGAATTTAATTCCTGAAAGAAAAGAGTAGATCGAATTTTACGACTCTACGATAACATGAAAGTCAGAGGAACTTCTAAATATTTCAGCATCCTGAATGTGACTGGAAATATATTGATAACTAATTATGCTTTATGCAGACAAACGAGAACTTCCTACTCTGGAATACTTTCGTCCAAGGAAACCCAACTATTCAATAATTTTGTCATTCTGTATATTTTCATCTATCTCTTATAGTAGACAAGATAGGATGTATAGAAATCGGTAACGAATGTCTCACCCTACTTATAGGGACAAAGCTTTAGATAACTTAATCGGAGGACTCAAAAGTGATGGGCATAAGAAAGATCTTCATCTGCTTCAAGCAAGCATTACACCTCTGCCTAAAATTAGAAAACCAAAACTACAGGACTCAAAACGCCATACTGTACTACAAACAACCCCGCCAAATTACACCTTCTCATTTCCCAAGAAGGAATATTCTAACCAGGAAACAGGCCAATTTTTTATTACCAACTAGCACACTTGCCACAACCTTGAATTTATTACAATCATCAAAAAACTTACAGACAACCCCCGTTTAAACAAAATAACTATCATGCTCAACATAACTCACCCACTCCACATCGCCCAGCTGCACCTGAGCACCAATCTGAAGAGTCCATGGATATCGACTAAACCGTCGAAACGAGAGGAGTCAATTATATGAATAGACCAGCTCCAAACCAAATATTCGAAAACACGAAATTTTCATATTGAGCCCCAAGAAATTAATATCACTAGCTATGAGTAAACTCGAGATGCAGAAGATGCTAATTACGAGCAGTCCTTAACTGAATATTCAGAGCACTATGAGGAAAATGAGGTTTTCCAACAAGAATTCACCGACTTCACAGCCATTCATTTTTTAACCGACTTCAAAACAGAAGGAGGTTCTCAATTCGACTGTATGTTTTTTTTCGTTTTGTTTGTTACGCGATCATTCCGCCAATTATGAATTGATTTTGATGATTCTTTTTTTGTTAGGTAGAGTTCACCGATTTTTACTATGTAAAGAAAATTTTTTGGTGTGATGGTGGTGGGGGGTGTAGGTGAGGGGTGGGGGTCAAACCTAACTTTGTAACGCATAGACCGATTAGGATGGTTCTTTTTTTGTTGTACAGTATGATCCCCCTTTGGTAATGGGAGAAAAAAATTTGGCCTAAGGTGGAGGAGGAGAGGAGGGAGGGGTAGTCTAACTTCGTAACGCGTGAATCAATTTGGTTGGTTCTTTTACTGTTGTATAGAGTATGATCCCCCATTGCTTTAGGAGGATAGTTTGGTTCTATGTTGTGGGAAGGGGGAGGGGTAGTCTAATTTCGTAATGCTTGGACCAATTTCGATTATTCTTTGTCTGTTGGGTAAAGTATATGCCCCGATTGATACCGCGAGAAAAAAACTTTTGGTGCGATTGGAAGGGGGGCGGGGTAGGGGGTTAAACCTAACTTTTTAACGCGTGGACCGATTGGGATGGTTCTTTTTATGTTATACAGAGTAGGCGACAATAAAAAGTTAAAAATAAAATAGTTTTAAAAAAAAATTTAACCGACTTCACAAAAAGCACTAAAAAGCCTAAAATAATTTTTAATTTTATATCTATTGCGACATTTGGAAGTCGGTGCAAATTAAAAAAATAAAGTTGTGAAGTCGGTTCAATTTTTTTTTAAAACTATTTTATTTAGATTAAACTGTTCTTCTCTGCCTTATTTCGAATGCAAGAAAAATAGCAGACAAATTCTAAAAATATTGATAGATTCTGGTTTTAATAAGAACTATATTCAAGCTAATCTTGTCGCAAAATCTATCTCTAACTCACAACCTTTTGGTCAACCTATTTGAACTAAACAATACAAATATACAATTGTTTTATTACCTTCAGTTAAATCAGGCCATCCAAGGAAACGATAGTTCAAAGGACCTCTCTGCAGTAATTCGTGCGAATGATAATTTTATGATCACAAACAATAAAGTAAAAATTAGAATCAAACAAAAGACCTACATATACGGAAGTGATTAAAAAAAATATATATTGTAACGTGCACGAGGTAGGCCACGAAAAGATAAATAGTCAACCGTCTAATGCGCATGTCCCAGGTGGCCGGAAATCAAGAAAGGGAAATGTCACACGGGGAAAGTCAAGAACGACTCGAACCCATGGTCAATATGTGTAACGGAAATATCTAGAACTAAGTGATTGAACTTTCTAGAATTAAGCTAAGTAGTATAAATAGGTCTGAGCAGTAGCCTAGTTAGTTTTAGTCGTTATTACGACTGCGAAGCGTTTACATGTGATAATGGGAATAGTAAGTTGTACTTTAACCAGCGAAGTCATAAGTGTTAATTAGAAAAGTGAAACGTAATATTGTGGAGAAATATTATCAAGAAAATTGTGCAACGAACTAATTAAGTGACTTAAATAAAATTGTGAACTTTCGTGATTGAAAATAAGTGTCTTAATTAATCCGTCAAGCCCGAAGTGCCCTATTTACGTTACAATATGTTATAAGAATAGGTCATTTAAATACGTGACAGACAAATAAATTTAATAAATTAGTTCAACAATTTCCAAATCTTTTCACCGAACCGACCAAAAATTAACATTCACCACAAAATTAAAAGGACAATTTCGGACAACTTCTGAGACTCCTCTATATTCTATATATTAATATATTATTAATGTTATCCTTACCTTATGGCATAAAAAGATGAAGTCGAAAGACAAGTGCGGGAACTCTTAAATGACGGTATTATAAGATCATCAAGATCTCCAAACAATTGGATATTACCAAGATTCTTCCGGCAATAAAAAGAATAGAATGGTCGTAGACTATCGGAAACTCAACAGCATCACCATTCCTGATAGATACCCTATAGCAGAAACAAATGAAGTTCAGTGAAGATCAAAGTAAATTCTTTCCCATTGTGGACCTTAAAAGTGATTTCCACTAAATTCCACTCAGAGTCGGACATAGAAAAAACAGCTTTTTCCGTGGACAACGGAAAATATGAATTCACGAGGCTACCTTTCTGATTGAAAAATGCTCCTTCAATATTTAACAGAGCACTCGATGACATTTCAAGAGAGCATATTGGCAAAATCTGCAACTTCTATATCTATGTATGTATTGAAGATACACACCTCGAAAATCTTCGGAAAATTTTCCGCACCTTAGTAACAGCAAACATAAAAGTCGAACTGGGCAAATGTGAATTTCTTCGAGACGAAGTCGAATTTCTTGGATTTATTATCTCAGCAGAAAAAATTAAAAAACCCTAAATTATCTCAGATTTTTTCTTGGTCTTTCAGGATATTACCGCCGACTATCATCTGTTGAAATACCTTAAAGCCCTTTTAAGGAGGAAGGAGGAAGAATTTCACAAAATATTTCCAACAAAAAAGCATCGGTCTTAATTAATTAAATTTGTTAATTAAAATTTCCTAGTATCAACTGATTTGCTGCTCGCTCACCCGGATTTTAAAGAAGTATTCTAGTTAACAACAGATACATCTTTGTTTAAAAGATACTTGAATCCAAATGAAATAAACGGACTGTTTACATCAAAAGCAATAATGGGGAAAATACAACGAATATATCCCGTCCATTTTAGAAATTACAAAATCCGATTTACTCAAATTCGGGTAGAAGATCTTATAAGGTCAGACATTCAAAATGAAGAAATATTAAAGGTACATAAAAGAGCTCATCGAAAAGCACGCGAAAATAAAATTTTACAAAAGTTTTACTTCCCGAAAATGAATTGCAAAATGAATAATCTTGTTAAACAGTGTGTAACGTACAAAGAACAAAATACGATGGACAGCCAAAAGAGCCTGATCTGAAAGAAACACCAAAAAATTTTACAGCTAGATATCTACTCTGCCGAGAAAAAACTACTGCTAACTGCAATATATAAAAATATAGATAGAAATGTTCAAACTTATAAGAAGCCATTGATTTTGCAGAAATAAAGATTGCTTTTAGTAAAAGGTCTTTGCTTTTTCACTACGTCCAACCAATCAAGAAACGTTTTCTTCACAAAAAAACCAAAATTGTCACAATCGTGTTACAAAGCTAGATGCCGCTTGTTCTCCCACCCCAAAGACCATGAGAAGAACTTTTGTCTTGATACGAATAGAGGATACTATTTTAAACTATCGAATTAACCCTTCTAACTCAGAAGGCGCACTTCACAGGCAGAAGCCTGGATAACATATATTGAGCGGAATGAGGCTCCCACACCAACATTCAAAGAAGAATATTAGTAAATAAAAAAGTGAAACACGTCCAAACACTACAGTCAGGGTTGCACAGATAACAGAGATCGTTTAAGCAAATCCTTGGTAAGAGCCAGATCAAAAATAGGACACATATTCACGGCTCTACACATGCGATTAATAGGCTCGTGCATACCATAGTTAGACCGAGAATGGACAACATGTAGTAAAGGCAATCTCCTTAAGCAATACGGGGTATGCCTATAAGTAACCAAACCTGCGAGAATGCGAGAATCTATATTCGAGTTCAAAAGCTGGTGAATAAATACTATGTCAGCAGTTCTACGTCGTTCCTCCAACGAATCCTATAAGTTAATAAGGGTAAGTCTATCAAAAAACTCCCTTAACCACCTTTTAACAAAACGCAGAACTGAATTACTCCGAGACGCGATATAGTTTATGTGCAGAGTGAAATCGAGAGTTCTGTCTAGCTTCACACCAAGGTCAGTAACGGACTCAACACGACGGATAGTAGTTTCAGCTAAGGTATAATCAAAGACGAGCTGATTGGGGTTCCTACAGAATGACATAACTTCACATTTATCCAGGTTAAGCTGCAGGCCATTTGAGCACACCAATCCTTGAAGGTATCCAAATCATCCTGAATGCAAGAAGAATCATAACTGTTTCTAGCACATGAGAAGATCTTCATATCATCTGGATAGATTAAGACTTTAGAGTGCCTAATCAGAGGGAAAATGTCATCAATGGCAAGAATGAACAGCAACGGCCCCAGATGGCTGTCCTGTGGTACACCAGATGAAGCTCTAATAAATCTAGATAAAGTGTTATGGAAAGATACTCGGTATGACCTATCTTTGAAGTAAGAGCGGATCCAGTCGAGCAATAAGGACGGAAAACCCAGCTTTTCCAATTTAATCATAATCACAGAGTAAGGGAGCTTATCAAACGCCTTGCTAAAGTCGGTGTAGACGCAGTCGGTCTGGAGACCTCGCTGGAAGGCAGAGATTATGTGGGATGTAAATTCAAGCAGACTAGTTGTCGTCGATCTGCTAGGCAGAAATCCATGCTGATTAGATGAGATTAACCCTTTACACTGCCCAACAAGCTGCGAATATATAACAGATTCGAACAACTTGGGTATGCAGGAAAGCTTCGTGATTGGCCTATAATTTGTAATTAAGTTTTTATGCCCCTTTTTATAAACGGGAATTATAAATGAGCTCTTCCATAACGCAGGAAATCTGCCGGCCTGAAGAGATTTGTTGAAGATGAGTACCAGCGGAGTGAGTAAGCGTCAGAGCAGGATTTCAACTCATCCAGGGAAGGCACAAAGTCGTCAGATGAAAAGGCGCCCTCAAAAAATAATGCAAAGTTGTCGGCTATGTCGGGCGCACTGCATTTAGAGGTTCCATTATACCACATTGTAGATGGGTAATTATCAGATATCTTCTTCATATTAACAAATTTGAAAATAGTACGAGGATCATTATGCAAGTTAGCGCGAACATTATCAAGGTATTCTCTGTGTAATGAAGAAGATAACGCCAAAAATCGTCGTAACAATCAACAAAATCACAATAAGCTGACGTGTTTCTACAACGTAAGTAAGTTTTCCATAGTCCATTTTTTTTATTCTTAAGGCTCCGTAGCTCCCTAGTATACCACGGGGAAGAGTGACAGGATGGTCTCAACCGTTTGAGTGGTACACACGCATTAAACAGATCATAAATCCTATCATAAAAGACGGAAACGCACTCATCGATATCGCTATCATCAAAAAGAGATGCGAAATCTATCGAGAGGATCCTGTTTGAAAGAACAGATAAATCCGCCCTTTTAAAATCAAGTACGAACTGATCTACGTTGGGGTCGGCAGTATTAGAACCATCGTAGCAAAAAGAGATGAAAATGGGCGGATGCAAACTTTCGATAGCGGATAAGCTACGAGAAGCCGATTCGACTATAGTATTACTCGAGTCAGAACTAAAGATATGATCTAACTTTTTTCCCATAGAGTTCTTTACATCACTCATTTGGTGTAAGCCAAAGGAGGAGATGGAGTCAACCCAAGTGGGACTTGCATGCAATTAACGCACCGCCACCAAGAGCTAAAGAGTCAGAATATCTATCCCTACGAAAAACCTGATAGGAATCGTGAAGAACTTCAGCATCATTAAAACCGTGATGAAGCCAAGTTTCGGTCAGAGCGATGACATCGTAATTGCAGGCTTGAGAAGCCTGAAATAGCTGGCCTATTCTTGTTCATAATCCCCTTACATTTTGGTAGTAAAGGGATAGCTGCTTATTATTTTTTGGTTATTGACAGTGGCTCTATTGTGAGTGCCGCCTACGACCTTACGCCGGGGCACAAACTCCTGTTCGATTATATTCTCAGACCAGAAATCGAGGGCAGACATTAACCCAAAAAGATCTGTGGAGGATATCAGCTTGAAAGATGACATGAGTCCACGAGAATTACGAGAACCAAGAAGCTGACAACGGAGGAGTGCAGAGTGAGAGAGAGTATATCCAGCAGAATCAAAATTATTAAAATCGGTATACCTGCTCCACTTCTACCCCACCTCCTAAGTGCAAAGTTTTCTCATAGTAACAATAGGGGAGCATACCCTATAAAACAAAAGAAGAATTCAAATCGCATGGACGGTAGAAAAATAGAAAAAGAATCCAAATCGGTCCATGCGGTGAGGTAAGGCAACCAGCACTCCCTTCTTAAGTTTCATTTTCGGAAAGCCGGTTAAAAAGTGACGTTAACACGTTGCATAAATTACGAAGTTAACCTCGAAGTTAAAATTTTTATTCTGCATCGAATGGGGCAACATACTCTATATAATAGAATGAATCATTAAAATCGTTCCAAGCATTACAAAGTTAAGTATCGTTTGAAAATGGTACCATTCAGGCAACACACTTCATAATACAATATAAAAAACATCCGAATCGGTTTACGCATTACAAAGTAAATTTCGGCACCCTCCCTCACTCCCACCCTAACCGTAAAATGTTCAATGTGGTATCAATGGAGGAACATACTATATAACAAAAAAATGGAATCATACATATTGAGCCACGCGTTACGATGTTGGACTACGCCTCCCCCACGCTAGGTCCAAATTGTTTCTTATACTAGCATCATACTAAAAGCAATAATCATCTAAATCGATCTACGTGATACGAAGTAAGGCTCCGAACCCTCCCCCTCCACACCACCAATAAAACGAATGTCTTGTTTTTTTTTACTTTCTCATTAAATTTTTCAAAGTATTATTTAAATTCCAACCTTGCATTTGCTTAAGGTGAACCTTCCAAATACAGCGTAATGCGTCAATGACATCAGTATTTCTCTTTAGTTCCATTTAGGTCAGTAGCAATAAAGCAGTTGCGTGATAAAAATTCTCTAATCCGCGTTAGCCACTGGAAAACAACTTTGTAACAACTTGTAATCTTAACCGTTTGGGAGTTGCATGGTTTTTGATTTTTAGGATGTGGTCAAAGCCTAGGGGACAATCCCTTGATGCGTTACCATGGCTTTAGCCGGAAGGGAATTGTGGTGAGTGAGGAAACTTGAACGCTTTGTTTTTTGCATTGCTGCGAGCTAGACAACAGCCCAGAGTCGGAGTGGATCTCGTTTTTTAATTTTATTTTAAAAATCAACGGGGAGACCGAGACTCGACCCCTGGCTTGGTGATCGTGTCGCTCAACCAATTAGTCCAACTCCATAAATTTGCAATTTTCATGGTATGAAAATCATAACTTTATTTTGAACTTCTGATCTAGTCAACGTAGCGACATCAAACAAACGGCACAAAGCTACCACCGCAATAGCCGTCCTAAAATTGTCAACAATGTTAATCTAACTCCTACCTTTGCAGGCGCAGAAAAAAATGTTTTGCGATTAGGTACCTAAAATTCAGCATTTTCCCCAATTTTCTCCTAAGTTCATGTAATTAATACATCCGTTGTTTGTAGTTTTTTAGTAAATTGCACATCTTTATTACGTTTCCAGAAAAGAGCAACATGTTCAGATAGATTAAAGATGTAAAAATTTGTACTTAGTAAAGCTCTTGGGAAATATTATTAAAACCTGCAATTTAAGGAAATTAATGCTTTTTATTGAAATCGAAACTTATTACAATTAATGTTAATACGTTACATAGGCCGCTCAAAATATCCTCCGCCATTTTCGACGCATGCTAATAATCTCCTTCTAATTCCCTGTTTAAATAAATGGTATTTTTAAATGAGTGCCGATGATACCAGCCCAAACATTGGCTCAGAATTTGGGCTGGAAAAAGGCCCCTTTGTCCTAAGTGGGTTAGTATCCGACCATGTATGGAGGTTGTAAATGTTTGTGATACTATCGCGGTGAACTGCGATTCATCCATTCACCGAATTCGGCCCAGAAAATTCCTGCTCTCCACGTTGCATTCCAGAAGCCAAATTCAAAATTCTTCTCTGGGAATCTCCTTCCAGAAGTTCTTAGAATGGGATATGATGATATGGACGTAATCCTTTATAGATCCAGTAGTGATTGGCGGGCAAGCTTGTTTAGCAACAAGCCTACACCTGCCATGCGGGGTGCGTCTAATTCTTTCTCGCCAGAGTATAACAACATAGTTTCAGATGTGGGTGATGTAAGCTCTCCACTTCCTGTCCATCTCGTTTCGCTTAATCCCAAATATTTATTTGATATTTCCGTATCCGCACTGAGCCCACAGTGTCCACAGTGCCCGATCTTAGTCTGTTGTTTGTAGCCAAAGGCCGTCATAACAAAATCAGTCCCAGGTATCCGAGGCGTACTGGTCGTTTTTTATGTATGTTGATTATTTCAGATAAGCGGGTTACAAGCCTACCTATCCTATCCCAGAAGGAGGGCTGCTCCGAGATGTTCTGGCACGTGCGTGGGTTTCGCTCTCAACCGGGCTTGATTCTGAGTACGGCGGAGTTCGGACGTAATCCTACTCGATGAATAACCCTCCAAACTTTATCTGAAGACACTCCTTATCGTCTTAGGATTCGTCTCGTGCTCGTTTCAGGAAGTTTCGTGACAATGGTGCTTATTTCAACTCGCAATTCCGCATTCGGAAAGTCCATAAAAATACCCTTTTTTGGGGTCACGTCGATTAGATAATCTCCATTCAGAGCAGCGGCAGTTTCGTTTCAGTCTACTACACAATAAATGTAAATTATATCCGCGTATTCCTCAAAAGTAAATTCTGCTAATTTTTAATAATTTAAACTTAAAAATACCCCTAGTTATCGATTTGTTTTTCAACTATGATCAATATTCCTACTGATTAACCCTTTTTCATAATTCAATTAGTTGAGCGGCACGACGACCATGCCATGGGTCGCGGGTTCGAGATCAGGTATCCCCATGGGCTTGTATTAAGAAATTAAAAATAATCCACTCCGCCTCTGGGCTGTTGTCTAGCTCGCAGGAATGTAAAAAACAAGACTCGAGTTTCCTCACTTCCCTTACCACAATTTTTTTCCTGGCAAAACCATGCTAACGCATCAAAGGGTTGTTCCCTAGGCTTTGCCAAATTGTATATAAAAAAGAAAAATTTTCATCAGGTATTAGTAAAGCCATTATACTTAAGTGTATATACTGGCTAGCAGAAGCTAACAACGACAATAAAATAAGTTACACTTACCTTTTTAAAACTTTTGTGCAGCAGTAATTAATTAATTAAATTTTAATTAAATTTAAAATTTTTAATTTTAATTAAATTTAATTAATTAAACAAATATCTTCGAACCTTTGTCTCAAAAATGTTATTTATTTAAAGAATTTCCTACTTAAAGTGCAAAAAAATCAGGCATTTCTAAGGAAGCGGTTATTCTTATTCTTTTGCTACTTTTCCATGTTGTACATTTTTGGAAAGATATTAAGATAGGCAATTTAATAAAAAGAAAGTGTATTAATAATATGAATTTTGGAGAAAATTTAAGAAAATTCTGAATTTTAGGAAATTGCAAAACATATTGTTCACTTTTGGAAGTGACTGTACCTGCAATAATAGGAGCTAGATCGACATTGTTGGCGATTTTGGACAGCTCATTGGGGTAGTAGTTTTGTTGGCGTTTATTTGATATCGCTGCGTTGACTAGATCGAAAGACAAAAATAAAAGAGTGATGTGCATGCTATGAAAAATGCAAATTTATCAACCCCCCTGCCCCCCTCAAATCAATCCACGCATTACGAAGTAGGATACAGAATGTTTGTTGTATCGATCAATACATTACGAAATTATGCCCGATCATACATAAAAAAAACCAAAAAATACGCGTCGTACTTTACTTCTAACCTCTTGTTTTGTTTCGTTATTTTTATTTCTAGAATCTAAATAAATTTTTCCTTACCACTCAAGTTACATGTTACCCAAATTTTTTTCTTTAATGGGAATCACTCATCAACTCTCAGTTGTTGAAATATCTAGAAAACAACCATCTTATCAACGATTGCCAGTACGGTTTCCGCACTGGCCGCTCAACCGGAGACTTACTAACGGCTCTAACGGAACGCTGGAATCATTGTCTTCATAATTTTGGTGAGTCTGAAATCGTCGCTCTTGATATTTCAAAGGCTTTTGATAGAGTCTGGCATGCTGCCCTTTTAGCCAAACTTCAAACATTTGGTCTGCACCCTACCCTCGTTAAATGGATGGAGAGTTTTTTGTCAGGCCGTTCAATTCGTGTAGTAATTGACGGAGTTACATCTGATTCCTACGAAATAAACGCCGGTGTACCTCAGGGTTCCGTTCTTTCACCAACCTTATTTCTTCTTTTTATTAATGATCTCTTATCCCTTACTCTCAATCCTATTTATAGTTTCGCCGACGACAGCACCCTTGATTTCGCGTACTCATTTGATTCTGTAATGAATTCACGTGGAAATGCTACAGAAGTCAATCGAGAACGCATGTTTAGATCATTAAACAACGACATTTCCAAGGTCCTTGCTTGGAGCAGAGCAAATCGTGTTACGTTTAATGCATCCAAAACCCAATGCTGTTTAATGTCCCTTAAAAAACGCCCAGTTCACCCCCAACCCATTTCAGTCGACGGAGTGAATATACCCTATTCACCCTCCCTAAACATCTTGGGTATCGAGATATCCAGCAATCTTAGCATGACTGATCATATATTTGCAATCGCTAAAAATGCGATGAAATGAAATGAAAGACTAATAATCCTCTTCATAAATAATTCGTACTTAGATTTAAGACTGAGTACTTATAAGAGTTGTGTTTTTGACCTTCCGTCATGGATGTCCATGGTGGAAAGTGCAAGTACCGCGCTGATGATGACAAGCTTGCACTTTCGGTCGAAACATTTATAATTTTTCTTTGAGCGCTCATATTTTTGAGCGATCACCATCGCAAAGAAATTATTACTCCTATTTTGTGGAAGTAAAACAAGTGCATCTAGTTTTTCATTTTTAAATAAAAATC
This sequence comes from Leptarthrus brevirostris, assembly GCA_964036015.1. Lineage (NCBI taxonomy): Eukaryota > Metazoa > Arthropoda > Insecta > Diptera > Asilidae > Leptarthrus > Leptarthrus brevirostris. The sequence continues at coordinate 128,754,289 of OZ038371.1, read as the reverse complement.
CCTTTTTTAAGGAACTGCGAATTTGGATTTTTCCCTTCATTTTGTGAAGACAGCGTACTTTACCTCTTCGCGTAATCTCATTTTAGACTGGCACCTCATTTGATTATTTGGCGGAATGAGATTTTATTGCTTAGAGATCCCTTTTCTTCCTGAACTACGTAGGTGCAGTTTTAGGTTTATCTACATTATGTTTAATTTGCCCAACTGGCGCCTTATCTTCGTTTTGTGATGACATAAAGTCAAAAAAAATACTGTAAAGATGGCGAGCTGTGGTCAAATAAAGAAGGTACTGCTGAGTAGGAAGAATGGAGTCAAGATCATGCTGACAGCTGTCAAGCTGTGGAATCTATAACTGAAATATTCAAACGCTCCGAAAGTCTTCATAATGTTAAATATATCAATTACATAGGAGACGGAGATAGCAAGGGTATTGAAGATGATCCACCATGCTCAGATGTTAATGTACAAAAAACAGAATGTGTAGGCCATATGCAAAAGAGAATGGGTACAGGTCTTCGCGATGTAAAAAAAGACGAAAATACTGGGTGGAAAAGGTAAGCTCACAGGGAAAATGATAGAAAAAATCGACAGATAAAAAACCGATCCATCATAAGTGTCCAAAAGACGAAAATTCGTGGTGTTCTTGACAGCTTGCGAAGGCCACGAACACTTTTAAAACATACACCCACAACTCACCATTATCTGAAGAGGTTTACAATGTCATCAAGGCTGTGTATGAAAGTTTGAGTAATGATGAATTATTAAATCGATGTGTATAGCCACCAATATACTCAAAACAGCAGCGAATGTTTTAACAAAGCCGTACACCAAAAAGTGTAAAATCTGATAAGGATAGAATTTCGAAGGCTGAGAAAAGGCTTACGGATAAGCCAAAAGAGGCACGTAAAGAGGCCATATCAGCAATAAAAGAAGAATAAGATAAGGATACCAGCCCAGAAGGCCAACTGTATGGTTCATGGTTGTTGTTAATTTCATAACAAAAATCGTTCATGAAAACTTTAAATGCGTTTTTCTCGAAATAAATTTTTGAAATAAGCCTGCAGCATAACTCGCGCAATTTTTAACCGATTAGATTCATTTTTTCACAGCACCTTTAAAAACTAATTTTTACACACATGGACAAGTCGATTGGTTGATTATTGCTAGGATATTTAGATGCGGTTTTTGGGACAAAAATAAGCTTTTTTTCAAATGTTTGTGATTTTTTGCTAAATAAATATTTTTTAATATCCATGTGTACTTCCAATGTCAAGCGGTAGTAATTGATTAATCCTTTTTTGTTCTAGGATCAACTAGGGATGACTTCTACTGCAGGCCAAATCGCCTTTTGAAAAAGCGGAGCTTCACGTTTCCACTGTTTCCAGTCGTTGAGGCTGCCATATTGAAAAAAATTAAAATTTCAAATTTTGTTTTTGTACTCAAATATATGTACAATAGAGCGTATTAATTACTTTTTCCATACTAATTACCATTTTTCTTAAATAAATCAGCAAAAATCACTCCTCCCTGCGTAATTAAGCAAATAAAACTTATTAGTTTTTCGAGTGTTAATTATTTTTAATTGGTTATTTTACTTTATGCCCCTTAGCGCGGCTTACATCTGAAATTTTATTCGTGAATAATATTCTCTGAAGAATATTCATCTTTGAAAAATGTTTACATCTGCAACCAATATTCACACCATTTCTTACTTGAACAAAATTTGAAAAAAAGTCAGATCTTAGCTGCGTGAATATATTGCTTGATGGTTTAAATTAAGCTGAATAACTGCCACAAAAATTTCAAAAAGGTTTACATCTGCTACATTGAATTTATGCGATTAATTACATGAATATAATTCAAGAAAATTCAGTTACATCAACTATCGACACGGTTTACACTTAAAAAAGAAAATTCAAACACTTCAGTACTGTATGTATGTACAGATAGCACTCGCATAGCGTATCATAAAAGATGAGACCGTCAAAGAAAATGATAGCTGCTGCGGCAGTTTTATTAAATAGTGATGAATATAACGATGATATCGGTACTCGGACGAAACGTCTGTGGGTTCGAAAGTGGATATTAAAAAGGGAAGCGTGTGGAGCATTTAAACAAATTATGAGTGAATTAACTATTGAAGATCCGATACAAATGCAGAGTTTCTTGCGAATGACAGAAAATTTCATTTTTATAGGTTCAAAATTTTTCTGCCAGTGAATTTAGAGCATCACTCCTTTCTATTATACTCTATCATGATACTTCGGAGAACTGGTATCCCAAAGCGATTCATATTTGATAATAAGTTTTTTAATATCTTCCCTGTCGAACAAATTTTTTACCTTGAATTTCGTTAAACAAAAAACAATGTTTATATATACAGGGTGTTCGGAAAATACATATGTAGGAAACGCTATACCAATGGGTTCTTTGAAGTGTCCTGTTCAAAATTTTCTTCCATACCCCCTAAAATGAACCCTTCCCCTTCAAAATCGCCTTTGGAAATTTTGGTTCCTTCAAAAGAGGTGTGCTCACTTAAATCCTTATAAGGATATCACAATACCAACATTTGAAGCTTTTTTCAAAGCTTTTTCCGTTCTAATGGTACCCAAAATTGTCGAGTTATTGGACCTCAAACATGAATAATGGGAAAATTTTGCACAAAATGTTGATATGTTTTTTTTTTTATATATGATGTTGCCAAAGCTCAGGGGATGCCCTATGATGCTAAAGCACAGCCTTGGCAGGAAAGGAATTAATTTTGGGGGAAATGGGTTAGGAGGTTGAGTGAAGGAGGTGTCGATGTACGCCCCGTTTGAAAGTTTCAGGCTCATAAGACGAGGGAAAAACAGAAGATGGTAAACTGTTCCACATTCGTGTTTTTCTGCTAAGAAAAGATTCCCGAAATTTGACGGTACGTCCAAATTTGACACGGAGAGTATAGGGGTGGGAGCGACTTTTAGATCTTGTATCGCGCGTTGTAATGAGTCTACAAGAAATCAGGCTAGCAATTTCGTTAGAACAATGGCCATGGAAATAGCGATAAAAAAGTGAGAGACAACCGACATTCCGTCGATGCTCCAGAGAGTCAAGGCCCTCAGAGATTGAGGAATCGCCAATAAGTTTAACAGCCTTACGCTGAACTTTGTCTAACGCGGACAATGCGGTGTGTCCTGCCCCTGCCCAAATATGGGAATTATATTCAAGTCTAGGCCTAAAGTGGGACTTGTAGATCAACGCTAAGTCGGGTGGGGTGAAATATTTCTTACATCTCTGTAGAAAACCTAAGATTGCTGGATATCTCAATACCCAAGATCTTTAGGGAGGGTGAATTGGGTATATTCACTTCGTCGACTGAAATGGGTTGGAGGTGAACTGGGCTTTTTTTAAGGGACATTAAACAGCATTGAGTTTTGGATGCATTAAGCGTAACACGATTTGCTCTGCCCCAAGCGAGGACCATAGAAATGTCTTTGTTTAATGATCTAAACATGCGTTCCCGATTGACTTCTGTAGCATTTCCACGTGAATTCATTGCAGAATCAAATGAGTACGCGAAATCAAGGGTGCTGTCGTCGGCAAAACTATGAATAGGATTGACAGTAAGGGATAAGAGATCATTAATAAAGAGAAGAAATAAGGTTGGTGAAAGAACTGAACCCTGAGGTACACCGGCATTTATTTCGTAGGAATCAGATGTAACTCCGTCAATTACTACACGGATTGAACGGCCTGACAAAAAGCTCTCTATCCATTTAACGAGGGTAGGGTGCAGACCAAATATTTGAAGTTTGGCTAAAAGGGCAGCATGCCAGACTCTATCAAAAGCCTTTGAAATATCAAGAGCTAGAGCCGTTAGTAAGTCTCCGGTTGAGCGGCCAGCGCGGAAACCGTACTGACAATCGTTGATAAGATGGTTATTTTCTAGATATTTCAACAAATGAGAGTTGATGAGTGATTCAAAAACTTTGGATATGATCGAGGTTAGTGCAATTGGTCTGTAGTTAGAGGGGTCGCATGCCTCTCCTTTTTTAAGTATCGGCTGGACATGAGGAAGATTCCATACACTTGGAAATATTCCTGTTGAATATGACAGGTGAAAAAGTTTGCGCAGAGGTTTAGCCAAAGCAGAGGCGCAGCGTTTTAAAACAAGGGGCGAGAAACCATCAGGCCCAGTAGCTTTGGACACGTCGAGTTTCGAAAGTACTCTAAAAACTTCCCGAGTGCGAAAGTGTAGCGGCTTTTGCCTACTAGTGCACTGTGATGGAGATGGAAGTGGCTGCGATGAAGCTGGCAAGTACGAGTTAGCAGCAAAATTAGCAGCAAACAGGTTGGCCTTGTCCAATGAGTCAATAAAAACATTCCCATTATAAATGAGTGGTGGTGTTGACGAACAGGTGAAATTGTTCTTTACGGTTTTTACTAGAGACCAGAAGCCCTTACTACCCTTTTGAGTAGAAAATACCTTCCGTCTGATGCTCTGGTCGAAATTGAACTTAGCAAGGCTAATTGCTGAATTGAAAATATTCCGCGCATCTCTATAGATACGTCTTAATTCCTCTGAAGGGCACAATTTATATGCCTGGAAGGCTGCTTCCTTCTTTTTAATGGCTGCGAAACAGTCATTATTGAACCAATTGGTGTTAGTTGGTTTGATGTTCTTGAAGCTATGAGGAATAAAGCGATGCATTCCAAACCATAGGATGTTCAAGATATAATCGGTGCTTCTGATAACGTCCTTCATAGAAAAGCAATCAGACCAATCCAGCTCTCTGAGATAGTTATTAAGTCCCGCCCAATCAGCATTTTTATAATGCCACACTAATCTTTTGGTGGAGTTTAGGTTAGTGGTTGTCTGGTTTGGTGGAGTTTACGTTAGTGGTTGTTATCCTTGATCCTGTAAAATGTGTACACCAAGGATATCATTTTTTGTTCTTTCCTTAATAGTCTCTCAGAAAGCTCTTTACAAAGAAAAAAGGAGTAACTGCAGCCATTCAAAAGTTATTAACATTTTTATGCTGCCCGAGAAATGCTATTTTTAAATTAAGTGTTCTACGTGGCCCCCATCCTGTAGAACACACATTTCTGCTTTCGAAATAAGAGACCTTTTGATGACACCTCCAAGTCTAAGTTTATTTCTGATTTGGTCGCAAGCTGTACAGATTTTTTGCCACAATTGCTCTACTGATCTTATTTGTGAACCTTTAAATGACCCCATAGATAAAAGTCTAATGGATTCAGATCAGGAGATCTTGCTGGCCAAACACGGTCTGCCGCGACCAATCCATCTCGTTCCATAAGCTTCGTTCAGGTACTGTCACACCTGAACCGAGAAATTGGCAGGAGTGCCATCGTGCATAAACCACATACGTCTTCGCAAGGCTAGTGGAATATGCTCGTTTAATTCTTCGTCAAGTGGGCCATGTAAGCACTCCAAATAAGTATTCCCATTAATAACGGGTAACTGAACTGGTCCCAATATTCGGCCACCAATTGGTGACTATTTAGGACGATTGCCCTAGGATTTTCATCCGCCCATAAATGAAGATTATGAAACTTGACAACCCCATCTTTTCTAAATGTTGCCTCGTTAGTGAAAAGAATTTTTGAGAAAAATTCTCTATCACTTTCTTGGTGATTTAGCAACCATTAACAAAAGAGATTTCTACTTGCATAATTTCTTTGCTACACCAGTTGGAAATGGTATGGGTGATACTGGTGCCTTCGCAAAACACCTGTTGAAAATGGTATGGGTGATACTAGTGCCTTCGCAAAACATTATGAACTGTCCTGTTTGATACACCAATCCTAACGGCAATTCTTATTATGCTTATGCGGGGATTGTCAGCAACTAACTCCAATATACGGTATTTCACCCCAGGTATTTGCTGCCTGCAACATGTCATAGGAACGGGCACGAAAAAACCCAGTTTCTGCTAACCTTCGTCGGATAGTCTCAAATGTTGAGCTATGTGGAACGCGTCTGCCCGGGTATCTTTCTCGATACAATTGTCGGGCTAAAGAAGTACTCCTTCCAGCCTCACCATAAATGAGCAGCATGTCAACATACTCTTAATTTGTGAAGGAATTGTTAGCCATTATGTTAAATTTAAAATCGTAATCCGTATCCAAAATCCAAAATCGAAAACCAAATCCGTAATACAATTGTCGTTACCGTAAATCTCAAAAACCAAAACCAATAAAATCCCAAAAAACCAAGCAAACCAAAATAAAAAATCTTGAACAAATTCAAGCACAAGTCGTAACGAAAAAACAAAACAATCCAAAGAACGCATTAATAGCTCAGATATCAGATTTTAAAGGGGAACGGTTCATTTTAGGTGGGGGAGGGGTTATATGGAAGAAAATGTTGATCAGGACACTTCAAAGAATCCATTGGTATAACGTTTCCTACACATTTTCCGAACACCCTGTATAATGAAATATATGTATTAACCAGCACTTTAGGGGTGAATCACAGCGCCGTAACCAGGAATAAATGGCAGGGGGGGGGGGGGGGGGGCTCGTATAGATGTATATATATATATATATATTAGGGCTTCACGATACTCGAGATAAATTTCGCTGCCGGTATCGGTCTCGACACGATACCGAGATCGGCAGCGAGACCAATATCATACGAGAGCGAGATTGAGGTGACGAGAGTGGACGAGTATTAGTTTTTATAATTTTATTGTGTAAAATTTTTTTTAGTTGTTTCAGCTTTTATGTCGCTCCGAAAAATTCCAATTGTGTGATTTATGGGGCATATAAGTATACACTGTTCTCCCCAATCGCTTCTTTCTACATTATTTCCTTCTTCAGATATTTGCGCTTTATCCCCAATAGCAAACAAGAGCCTTTGCTACCTTATTTTGACGATGGAAATATGAAGAAAATGCATATATACATAGATATATCACTTGTCCTCGCTCCCCGTTATTCCACCGAAATACCCTTTTTTTATCTTGCGGAGAGCGAGATCGCACCGAGACTGGCCTTTATCTCGCCGAGATCGAGATCGAGAGCGAGATCGTCTTCACCTTGACGAGACCAAGATCGAGATCTGCCAAAGTCTCGGTCTTGTCTCGGTGCCGTGAAGCCCTAATATATATATATATATATATATATAGTGACCGGGATTCGTTTAGCCGCAGCAGTTTATTTTGCTGTTTGGTAGTGAGTTTTTGATTTCCTCGTGTTTTTTTCTTCTTTCCATAATTATCCCTATTTTTCTATTCAATAAATTTGTCTCCGCCTTTAAAAATTCAATTTTAACTTTCTCCTCACTCGTCAAGTAGCTGTTTCTAGGCATCTTTCTAAAATTTGCTATAGGAAAATACATTTTAATATTTCAGTTGATAAAATTTAATACACAGGCATACTTCTTTCAATATGCACGAAGACCTTAATTTTACTGCACTTAAAACTGTTAATTTATCACAATACTTAAATACTATACGAATTTCGCATTTTCTCCCAGCTGAGTTCGTTTCTACAAATGCTCTAAACAAAGTGGTTTTCAAAACATATTTTTTGTTAAATACTAAGAACTGTCGTCGCTCAGCAAAATAAGTAGGTACAGTTATTTTCTCTGATTACAAAGAAATAGAATAGAAAGAATTATAAAGTGATTTTACCGGGAAACGAATTTCGGTCACTGGGGCTACACGAATTTCGGTCACTGTATATGTATGTATACTTCATACGTTTTCATTTTGGATGATAACTATTAAAAACATCTGGTCGATAATCACTTCTTTTATTTTGTTAATGTTAAATTCAATTTTCGCGCGTGTTATGTACGACGCACTCTCGCGATGGCGCATAAATTCGTATATCTATGCATGAGAGAAATCGATGCATAAGAACGAAGCGCATTGAGTTTGGTGACGTGATTCTCGTCGAGTCTCGTTTTTTTCATTGTCTCTGTAAATAACGACAACGTTCGAAAATGTCAAAAAGGAAGGAAAAAGAGAAAGATTCGAGCACCTTCAATCATCCACCTTCGAAGCAAACAAAGATTTCTGATTTCTGGAATAGAAGCAGTAAGTGTAGAATTTTAATAAATTTTTTTTTTCTCAAAATTGAAAAATTCATTTTCAGCAGTTACACCGCCAAACAACTTGTGTCCGCCGCCGGCAACTAATACAACATGTGAAGACAACAAAAATACGTCCAATCCCAAGAGCAACTTCTCGACTGCTTCCAAAATGTCGAAGACGGTATCCAATCCATGCATTAATATGGATTCTGAAGATGAGGAAATTGGTAATTATATTACCTGTGATTCATATACAAAACAAATGTTTCTATGTTGAATAAAAATTATATTTGAAATTCTTTGTAGAATCTGTTGCTTCTGCGAACCCCAAATTATTGACTGCGCCAGAAGACATTACACCAATAGGCGAAAAGTTCAATTCTGAAGATCACATCAGGAAATTGCAAGGAGTAAAGTTTCCATATACAAGCAATGTAAAAAATCGGAGATGCTTCCAGTTACGGTGGACACAAGTACCCATGGCTGGAATACTCTATTACACGCGATGCGGTATTTTGCAATACTTGTCGACAATTTGGAATCAACTTTAAAGATCACACTTTCACGATCGATGGTTTCTGTTCATGGAAACATGCCCTGTCTTCTGCAAAGGGGTTTCCAAAACATAGTGAATCAGAAGGACACATTAATGCTACTGCTAAACTAATTGAACTTTCGCAACGGGAAATAACTAATACATCTGTCTTGACATTGTTAAGTGATAAAACACTTGAAAAACTTAGATATTACGTGAGCACCATCATAAAAACTATTCGATTTTTGGTCGCAAATGAACTGGCTTTGCGCGGAAATTGGGATAATGAAGAGAACGAAGAAAGTAGTCTTTTTAACAATCTTTTTCGATACACTCTTGAAATTGACGGCGAATTAGTTAAATGCCAGAATATCATGCCAGCTAATGCAACGTATACGTCACCCTTGATTCAGAATGAAATCATCTCCATCATGGCAAAAATGCTCCGTGACAACATCGTCGAAGAAATTAAAAAATCAGATGTCGACTTTTTCACAATTTTGTTAGATGGCACGAAAGATAAAAATGGGGTGGAAATTATGTCTTTAGCTGCTCGTTACGTCTCAAAAGGAAAACCGAATGAAGTTCTCCTGTTTTTCGAAGAATGTGAAGATTCAGACGCGGATGCATTCACAAACTTGCTTATAGCGTCTGTGGAAGAATATGGTCTCAACCCTTACAGTATAATCAATCAATGTTATGATGGTGCACAGCAGTGATGAAAGGGTACAAAAGTGGCGTCGCGAAAAGATTGCAAGATGCATTACAAAAAGTCATACCCTATGTACATTGCTTCAATCACAGACTGTATTTAGTGATTATAGAAGTAGCGAAAAACATTGAAGCAGGAAATGCTTTTCTTGAAAACCTCAAACTGATTTACACGATTTTCAAGAAGTCAAGAATTCGAAAAATATACGAAGGGAAAAGTGTTAAGCGATTAATAGAAACGCGATGGACCGGCCACATTCTAGCTTCTGCAGTTGTTTTGGAAAATTACGAGGACATCGTGGCAACACTAACTCAAGTCAGGCATGGATCATCCTTGCGGTTCGATGCGGAAGAAATCGCTACTTCGATTGGTGTTCTGGAAGCAATAACTGGAAAAGAATTCATTTTCATGTTATTATTCATGAACGACGTTCTGAATACCCTCGCACCAGCCGACAAGATTTTTCGGAAACGTGAGATGAGTTACCGTCAAGCAATGCCCATCATCACCGCTCTTGATGCAACTCTGGAGAAATTCAGAAAAATTGAGAAATTCGACGAATACAATCAAAAGGCTGAGGATTTACTAACGACTGTGGTACCACTACTGAACACAAATCGCCGAGTTCGTCAAAGGTCAATTCGACTAGCTGATTCGGTTATTATAGAAACCATTGGAGAACGCTCAGACGAAGAGAGCATAATTAAGTCCAGCTTTTTCGAAGTGATCGATGTCATGCGAGCAGAGCTGGGGCGACGTTTCACTGAAAACAACGATATTCTTCTGGCGTGCTCTGATGCTTCGGCGATGGATTTAGACAAGTTACAACCATTGAAGAAAATTGGGATTATTTTGCCTGACAATGCCGAGTTCTCTGTTGCGAAAAAGTTTGTGGAAACGAAGAAATCAGAATGGTTATCTGTGGACGCTGAACGAAAAAGTGAATCAGGTTTCAATATTCTCTCGGTTCTTTACGATTATCGAGATGCGTTTCCGAAAAGCTATGAAATGTTCGCTGCCATTGAAACTTTCGGCTGTAGTACCGCGATTTGTGAGAGCTCTTTTTCAGTCGTTTCCCGAATCCATCTCGATTGTCTATGTCTACTCAAAGAATGAGGAATTTAGCTTTTCTCGCTTTCGAAAACAAACGACTTAATAAAATACCTGTATCTCACATCCTGAAAGCTTTTGACAGTCAAAAAGCGCGAAAAGTCCAACTATTTTGATGAAACTTTTACTTTTATTTGTATTACAAATGTGAAAATATACTAATGATAATAAAGAATCAAGTTCCGAAGTCATGAATTTCATATTATTTCTATAACACAACATTATTACTCAGCTTCGGGCAATCATTCATTTATCTTCTTCCATGCATGACACTAAATTTTACCTGCGATACCAAAAATTCCTCAAATTTCATGAAGGTATCTAGCATTCAGGGGCTTACAAAATTTTTCGGGGCTGAAAAGATTGGGGGGGGGGGGGGGGTCAAACACTTTTGGTGGGGCTAAGCCCCCCTGAGCCCCACCCTGGTTACTTCGCTGGTGAATCAGCACACTACAAAATATTCACTTAAAATATTCTGAAAGTTGAACGCAATCCTACTCCAGCAAGTTATTCATGAAGCACAACACATATAAAAAAAATCCACAAAAACAGTTGTAGTTCCGTCAGTTTTTGAATTTTATTCACTTCTCGCGTAGCGCACGAATATTTTGACCACGAATAAATGGAATTATCGTTTACACTTGGAATTTTATTCACTCTCCTGATATAAGGGGACTATTCTGCATGTGCCTCAATGACTTATAACTATGGACCGATAAAGCTGTCAAAATTACATGCAGCAAAGTGAAACACTTTTGTATGTTCATCCTTTTCCAAATAAGCACATTGCATTGAACTCTAAAAGGTAAATTCTTACACAGTTCATTGAGCTATTTCGGCCCTACCAACATGAAGACTCTGGGAATATTCTGTTTCAAAATGCGAATTTTCCTTTATTTAATTATAATCGATATGCTATACTTCGTGTAAGCCACTACAATATTTATTATATTCATTATTTGAGATATAGCAATGCCCGCCGATCTAAAATATTTTCTATTAAATTTTCCATCTCGATTTTAAATTGCCGCCAGCAAATACAATTACGTTCTTATGTTGGTGCCACATACAAACCAAGAAAGCACATGTAATAGAAAAAGACGAATATATAGGAAAATATCTCCGCTCTCATTCTGGTTAAGCACATTCCAGAGGAAAATAACCATTTATTTCTAAATTTTATTTTAAGAAATACGAGGAGTACAGAGAAATAGTGTATCACAAAAAATAATTTCAGGGAAGCCAATTTAATTTATATATAATAATGTATTTTTCTCTTGACAGTATTAGCAAAATACTCAAAATAAAAATGCAAGCAAAAAAGGTTTCCCTCTACTGGTAACAAAATTTGTCTCAAAATGAAATAGCATACAATCGGTCCATAGCTATATGTCAGTGATGTGCCTAGAACTTATTTTCTTTTCTGTTTGAATATTCTTGATACAAAATTTCAGGAATTAAATTCACTTGTGTATCAGGGAGGTTTACATCACCTTTTTGAATATCTTGCTTGAATAAAAAGTCAAGCAGTTGAATAATATTCATTCACTGTCTGAGAGAGAAGTTAGCAAAAAATTCCAAATGTAAATCGCCCCTAAAACTGTAATGAAACATTATGCAGATCCTGTAATTTCTATATATGGGTTGTAAAAAGATGTTTCCGCCCGGGATCGAACCGGGGACCTTCCGCGTGTTAGGCGGATGTGATAACCACTACACCACGGAAACTCATACATATGGTTTTATTCCTTCAAATTATATGACGTTGAATAAACTTCTGTGTGTAAATTCAGCTTATTAGTTTTTTTTTAACAATTTTCCAAAATTATATACATAAATACTTGTTATAAGAAGATATATTATTTTTAGACATCGTTTTATTCATTATTAATTATGTTTTGTGTTCAGCTCATTAACGATACAACCTGTCACCCAGTATGACACTGCCCAGTATGACTCGAAAAAAATCGAATTTAAGTGCTCTCAAGTTATTTTTAAGCTTTAAATGTTACGTCTCGCTTCTGCTGCCAAAGGTCGCTCATTCGTATTCATCAGGTAAATTGCCGCCCGTCCGCGGTGAAAGCATGAGTAAAGTACTTGACGTTCCCGTAGATCTCAGCTTGGCTGGCTATCGTTTCTGAGACCCGGATCATCGGTCTTTTCTAACTTCCCCACATTTCTTTGAAAAGTTGCTTTTTCTTGCAAGAAAAGTGGCAAAAGATAAATTAAATGTCGGCTGTAAGCCGCACAAATGCGGCGACAGCGGAAGCAAGACCTTCAAAATGTTGGAGTCAAAAACACAAAGATTTCCGTAGTTCTTACCAGGCCCAGATAAGCTCGACAGAACAGTGCGCAATGACACACAGAACATACAGAAAAGAGAATTTGTAGGCTTTTGTGGCAAGTCGAAGCAAACAAACACAATGCTGGCGTACAAACCAGGTTCTCAGCAGCACAGCAAGCAACTCAAAATATTGCTAGAAACATGGAACGTCACGGTCTCAGCAATTTCAGTTTGTTCTTGTTATTTTAACCCGAGTAAGAAATTCCAGTTTTACGACACGACGACGAGGTACACGAACGTCTTCAGGTGTGCATGCACACAAGCAATGTCTTATCGATATTTTACAGTTCCTTCTAGCGCAAGACGAGATCTTATATTCTTATGAATCGATTTTCTTGAAAACTTGGATTTCTGCTGCGTTGAGGTGAACTGGGTGAGTCTGTTATTGCCGGATGGGAATACTTCAACGGCACAAAATCCAGCCTATGGAACAGAGGTGATTGGCGATAAAATCGATTTTATAGGAAATTGCTTGGAAGGCATCGACTCGTTCGGTTCTTACCAGGCTTACAGGAGACTGTGAAGGGAAGAATCGATCCCGATAACATTCGAACACTTTAAATTTAATGTTATTGATAAGCAAACCATTGATAGGTTCAGATGGCGAGAACTTACATGCAACGACTTTTGCTTTAAAAATAGCCACTGTAAAGAGCTTTTATAAAAACAAAAGTGAAATGAGTTTGGAGCATACATAGAATTCATTCTCAGAATTATTCCTGCACGAAGTGAAACGGGCCTTTTGATAAATACTGTTTCTATATCAGCTGCATCCAGGGTCGCCAGATGTGGCGATTTTTCGCCAAATTGGCGATTTTTCATCAATCCTGGCGACAAAAAATATGAAATTGGCGATGGCGATTTTTTTGGCGATTTTTAATCTACTTTGGGCGTTCTTATGGCGAATTTTCTTGAAAGAAAAATTGACAGATTAAAAAATAATTTCTAAAGTTTCACAAATGTAACATACATCAATTTAGCAGAAATTTCTGAAAAATTTAGCTAATTAGAGTAAAAGTTGCAGCAACTGCAAGTGAAACTTAAAGTGACATGAGTTATTTGCCGGCTTTTTCCCAGTTTAATTCTGTGATTTTTAATAAATATTAGGAGAAATAATGGATAATTATTAAAAGTAAGAGATCCTACTTTAGCAAAAAGTGGTATACTTTTGGGAAACCTACAAACATGTACCACAGAAGAACTCGAAAGTATCTGTAATAGATGCGGAATAATTCTTGGCTATTTGGAGCAAAAGGCAGCTCAAGCCCTCTATGGATCTTTGTTTAGAGGGTACAAAATAACAGTCCGGAATAGGTAAAGGAAACCACAGCTAAAGAAAGAAACTCTAGAGGCAACTCATGCTAATTTACAACAGCTTCAGCAGCAGTATCATGCTCACGTCCCTCCTGATTACAATGATTGTGAGATAATTGTCGTTAACCAGGCGCACTTGTAATTGGACTTTTGAATATATACTACCCCGACGCAAAAGAATTCGCCTACCTCCTGTTTGAATTCATAATTGCAAGAAAACAAAAAATATTGGCTTTGCTATGCTAATTAATAAAAAAGAATTATATCCAGTTTTAAGCTTATTGTATTCACATTTTAATAATTAATAATAAAACAAAAATTATTCATCATTTACAATAAATTAAATTAAAATTAAAATCCAACATCAAAGCAAAATAGTTCGCCTATCTCAAACACGATGCACAATAGTTCGCCTACCCTGATTTTCTTCTAAATTCAATGGAAAGTAACTGTCCTTATCTGCTCAAATTCATTTGGTGTGCACATTTACGGTTTATTTTTCACTGTTGAGTAAAACGTGGTACATTCAACTGAAGGATTTTAGCAAAATGGTTCGCGAAAAACCTGTAAGTCAGGACATAAGGGAAATTATAATTAAAAATTATCAAACGGGAAAATCTGCGTATAAGATAGCTAAAAACTTAAGCTTGTCAAGGTCTACGGTTCGAGATACCATAAAATTATTTAAAATAACCGGCGACGTAACACCCAAGAAAAAACCGGATGCCACGCTATAGCATCATCCTCAGATCTACGTGAATTAAAGAGAATTGTTAAGCAAACACGGCAAGCGAAAGCAGCCGAAATAACCGCGAAGTGGAAGCAATCCATAAAAAAGGAACTTTTCGTCGATACTTGCAAGCGGTCATTAAAAAAATTAGGATACGGCTTTTATAAGGTAAAAATTTTTATTCACTCGTAATTGTAACTTAATTGCATATCTAAACTCCTACATATCTAAACTTCCTAACAATGAAACAGAAAAGGAAACGATTAGAGTTTGCAAAGAAACACGAAAACTGGACAATACGACAGTGGCAGTCTATAATATGGAGCGATGAGTCCAGGTTTGAGCTGCGTGTGGGACAAAGTGGCAAAAGGGTCATCCGAAAGCCGGAAGAAGCCTTCCACCCAGATTGTTTGTAGAGAATGGTCAAGTTCTCTGCTTCACTTATGGTTAGGGGTTGCATGTCGGGGCGAGGAGTTGGGAGGCTTCACTTTGTTGATGGCACTGTCAACGCTGCAAAGTACCAAAGGATCCTCCAGGAAGAACTACTACCTTCGATTCCTTTGTTGGAATCTCCCGAAAGTGAGTATATTTTTCAGCAGGACAATGCATCCTGCCACACTGCCAGAACAACGAAAGCGTGGTTGAGCTCAAAAAACATACCCCTTATTGAATGGCCCGCTAACAGTCCTGACCTGTCGCCTATTGAATCCTTGTGGGGAAAAATGAAAAAAAGAATGCGTCAACAATCAAATAAGGAATGTCTGGGATTCTGCAGAGCCAGAAAATTGCAGAGAGCTGGTAAATACAATGCCAGATCGTATCCAAGCTGTACTGAAAAGTCAAGGTGACGTTACCAAGTGGTAACCACTTCATTTGCAGGGTAGGCGAACTATTGTGCTTCGTGTTTGATATAGGCGAACTATTTTGCTTTGTTCTTGGATTTTTATTTTTATTTAATTTATTGTAAATGATGAATAATTTTTTTTTATTACTAATTATTAAAATACAATAAGCTTAAAACTGGATATAATTCTTTTTTATTAATTAGCATAGCGAAGCGAATATTTTTTGTTTCCTTGCAATTATGAATTCAAACAAGAGGTAGGCGAACTATTTTGCGTCGGGGTAGTAGATAGATAGATTCATGACTTTTTTTTACCTTTTATAGAGAATATGCCGAATATGGAAAGGTTATATTTAAAAGTTGATTTGCTTTTCCCAAATAAAGAATTACCAATTGGGAAAGTTAACGCAAAAATTTCATCACGTGTATGTTTATATGCAGTACTTGTCACCGCCCAAAACGAAGAGCATCGAAGTATCATATAAACATACTTTATGGTCAACCAGAGGAGCACCGAAATATGCCAGTGGATAATGCCATTAACTTGAGGCCCGAATTACAATTCCAACGGATCAGTCAACTGCAACTTTGCTCAAATGGAAAATTCATGCGACATGATTGCTACAATTTAACGACTTATCAGTCGACTCCGACTGAACTTAGACTTTGCTCAAAGTGCAAAGTTGTAGTCACAAAAGACGACTGCGGCTAATTTCATTTGAAATATACACGCAAATATCTCTGAAAATGACAGAAGCTGAAGATACAATTTAATTTCAAATTTGGATTTGGCGTTGACTTCGACTGAAAACTCACTTTCAGTCAACTGATCAGTCGGAATTTTAATTCGGGCCTAATAGCGAATAATCGAATGATTCTCAAATCAAATTACGCGCAAAGAGGCAGAAATTACTGCCGACAGCTTTGCTAATCATTCCTCCAAATAGTTCAGTTGCTCCTCCTTTAAAAGAATGTCATCCAGACACGATTCAAACTTTATTAAACGCACTTGCTGCCAATCGTTTCTTAACGGTTTTATAATTGTTACAAGAAAGGTGTGAGTTACAAAAAAAGGCAAAGTTAGGCGACGCAGCTGACCTTCCAGCTCCTCAACCGAAAATTGTTCTGATTCAGAGATCGAGTTGCAGAAGAAAATTCTAAGCATCCTCAATAATCACATGTACACAATGTACAAACTAAACACATGACCCGAGAAAATTTTTAAAAATTTTTTAATAAAAATTCCCAACTAAACCGTTCAACTCGAGCAAAGTAAGAAGTATTAAAATATTTCTTAACGCGATCAGCGTTTCTAATAAAGAAAAGCTAAATTCCTTTGGCTCTTCGTCAACAGCAGCACCAAAGGGTTAGCTTTTCTTTAGCTGCTGGATACCTCCGGAAAAACCGAACACTAGGTGGAAAACCAACAAATTTAAATAAAAACACCGATCTAGACAGCTGTTTTTTTATTAAAAATCCTCAATAAGTCATCTATAACGGAGTCAAAATCCGATCTATTGTATGCAAATGTACAATCACTGCAAAACGATTCAAATACAATTGAACTTCTAAAAGATAATAAGGTGCAACGAGCGTTGGATTCAGTGATCAAAGCATTAGTATCTACAATTGAAAATCACTATAGGTAGATAATGAAATATACCTTATTGGAAGTCTTTAATTGGTTGGCGTTTTTTGTGAAACTCTTTCATATAGGGAGTTCATATTTGGCACGAAGATAGGAATTGGTGGCAGAATAAAAGCCGTGTAGTTAAATTTTAATGTTTGGGTCTAATTTTCATTGGGGTGAAATGGGAATCAAATGAAATTGTGCTTGTAAAAACGAGTTCAAAAATATGTATTATTAGTGGCTTAAGCAACATACTGGTAACGATTGCTTTACTAAAAACCAACGAAACTTAAGGTGTGTAATTAAAGAAATTACTCGTACCTTAACACAGTACATTGCATACCCAATAAAAAAACATTTCATTGTAGTATTATCGCGATAAGTTAAAGGAAGTGGCAATTTGCACTTACGTGTACTTCCGTGTTTACACGTATTTGCCACTTTGACATTTTGGCTATAATCATGAGTACAAAAAAGTAATAGATTGGCGATTTTGGCGACTTTTTAGTGCCCATTTGGCGATAATGCCTGTGTAAAGTCTGGCGACCCTGGCTGCATCATTCAGCAATTCACTCTGTTCAGCTGATTTTTGCAGTTGTTGTGCAAAAAGCGGCAATAAAAAGGCTTAATTTTAATATGTTTTTACAGAATTCATTAAATTGGGATTTCTTACATTGCTAGTAATTAGAAATATTTGACGACAGTAGTTGACAATTTGTTTAATCATTTTAAAATTATTAAAAGCGCACTTGTACGGCACACCGTTTTGTTATTATAAAAAAAAATTTGTCTAACGAAAAAGTTTCAAATAATAATTGTTCACAGGATAATTCAAGTTTATAAAAATCAATTATAATTAGGCAGTGCTTATTCGCATCACCCGTGTCCGTGTAAAAGACAAATATACATATTAATGGTGTAAAAGACAAATATACATATTAATGGTAATAGCTCTTCACAGGCAATTCTAATTACAAATCTGTTTAAAATCCCCACAAATCATACTCAAAGCACTTTAATTAAAGTCGAGTTTGATAACTACAAGTCAGCTGTAAAAGTTCTTAAGGCTAGCAGAAAATTGAAGGGTACGAGAATCTTCGTAGATAGAGATTACCCAGTGGAAATATGGAGAAAGAGGAAGCTGCTTTTTAAGATCAGGAGTAGTTTAAATAATGCAGACAAAAGCGTAAGAATTTCGGTAAGAGATGATAAAATGATAATTACAGGTAAAGTATTTGAAATAGAAAGTAGTACTATTATGCACGATGGAAGAAATGGTCTAGAGAAATTGTGTGACTTTTATAGGAAAGACCTTAATGTACAGAACATTGTATCTGATATTTTAGTAGATAGTATAAAAAAAATATGGAAATAGTAAAGTAAATTTGTATGAAATCGTCGTCTGTCGGGTAGGAAAAGAAATGGTAGAAAGAGGATTTGAATTTACAAAAGAAAAGGAATTGAAAATATTAACATATAATATATGTGGATTAAAAAATTAATTAATGTTTCCATGCTTCTTTAACTTTGTAGCAACTTTTGATATGTTCTTTTTATATGAAACTCACGTTATAGAAAGTAATTTTCATGATTACAAAAGGTATTTTGCCAACTTTTTACTAAATTGGGATAGTGCTACTAGATCAGCCCAATATGGTAGAGCAAAACGCTGTTGCCTGTTTGGTGTTAGAAGTTCAGCCAGTGTTGGTACATTGTCGTATGCTTATATAAATAATAGATGTGTAGTTAAGATAGAAGATCAAGATAAGGAATTAATCCTCATTCCTGCTTATATAAATGGTAGTCAATGGGATGAAGATTTTAGTGAATTTTAGTGTTGCGCATGTGAAGCATGATAAATTTATTATATTAGGAGATATTAATGCAAGAGTGGGAGAACTTCAGGCAACTTCTGACGAAAGTCATGACCAATCGGTATCCTTTAGTCGAAGGTCTAAAGACAAAGTTGTTAATGCGAAAGGACATAGATTCATAGAATTTTATGAGGATATGGGGTTAGTATTATTAAACGGACATATGCAAGGGGATAGAGAGGGAGAAATAACATTTGCTAACCGAAATGGAAGTTCTGTAATTGACCTTGTTGCGGCGACAATCCCTACAATTCCATATCTGAATAGGCTTGAGGTACTTCGTGAAATATATTCTGATCACTTCCCATTGTGCCTTAGTTTAAAAAGTAATGCGGCACTTACCCAAACTAATATGCAGGAATTAAATTTACTTCCGAAATTAAATTGGAATAACCAGCAACCGGAAAGATATAAGCAGTTACTCAGAAATATAATCGACAAGGCTCCTCACTTTGAGGATGCCCAGGCCACGATTAATAGCCTAGTAAGCGCAATTAAAACAGTGGCAGTTACAACTGGAGGAAAGAAACCCCAGTACAAACAAAAGTGGTTTGATAGTAGCTGTGTTTCCGCGAGAAAGATTTCCTTCAGATGGCTGAACGTCTATAGAAAAAACCCAGGTGAATTTACCCGTATTAGATATATAGAAGCTAATTCGTATTTCCGTAAGACCAAGAAAGAAGCATATTACGGGCAATGTGCAGCCACGCTCTCTGAAGTAAGATGTTCTCGTGAATGGTGGTTAATGGCAAAGAAACTTGAAGGGAAAAAGTTTGTTAAAGGCACAACAATCTCCATCCAGCAGTATAGGCATTATTTCGAAGGTTTGCTCAGCTCCGAAATGAGGGCATGCCCAATTCAACATTCGGCTCCGTATATTCGGGACAACTTTCTGGACAAGCCTATAGAGCTAGATGAGTTGCAGCATGTACTCCATAGGGCAAAAAATGATAAGGCTCCTGGTCTAAACGGAATACCTTATGAATTCTTCAAAGGTGCTCCTGAAAATTTCCTATGTAGAATGGTTAATGTTTTTAATAATATAATGGATAAAGGGGAAGTACCAACCAGTTTTACCTAGTCCGTTATATTTCCTAAACTGAAGAAGGGAGACACAAATATGGTTGAAAACTGCAGGGGCTTATCATTTATGGATGTGGATTTTAAGTTATTTGCAGGTATTATACTTAACAGACTAACAAAGTGGGAAAACTCAAAACAGATATTGGCCGAAAGCCAGGCAGGATTTAGAACGGGATATCCACGGTAGATAACATATTTTGCCTAACTAGCATTATACACCTCCAATTAACACAAAGAAGAAAGAAAGTTTATGCTCTGTTCGTGAATTTCCGTGCTGCTTTCGATACAATTGATAGAAATGCTTTGTTGTTGAAGTTGTATAATTGTGGGATATCTGCCAGGATGGTTAATGTTATACGAAGCATGTATAAAAGCACTACCGCAAGAGTATGGAATGGGGCTTCACTCTCGGAGTTTTTTAGGACAAATGCTGGTGTTAGACAAGGTTGTCCACTAAGCCCTTTACTGTTCTCTTTTTTCATAAATGATTTGGAAGAAGAATTGGAGCCAGGTATGCGATGTGGTACACTCAATATCAAATGTTTAATGTACGCTGACGATATTGTGATTCTAGCGAGTAATCCCGAAGTACTTCAGAGAATGATTAACTCCTTAGATAATTATTGCTAAAAATGGAATCTTCAAGTAAATCTCGATAAGACTAAGGTTTTGATTTTTCAGAAGGGTGGAGAAAGGAAAAGTCGGGAAGAAAAATGGGTATTTCACGGTTCGGAAATGGAAATTGTTAATAGGTACACCTGTCAGTAGTAGAACATCTAAAAGCTTAAATCAAAACTGCGAAAAATGCCATCAACAGCACTTGGAGATCCTTTATGTTAAACAAAAATATAAGTCACTCAGGGAAATTCAAACTGTTTAATGCAGTATCCGAGGCAATCATGTGTTATGGCTCACAGGTTTGGGGATTTGCAAGATACGATGAAGTGGAGAAACTTTTACGTTTTTTCCTTAAGCGGTTATTTTTGTTACCGCAACAGACACCCAACTATGCTTTAATGCTAGAAACAGGACTACCAAATATGTTATCTCAGGCTAAAGCATCACTACGATTACTTGTTAGGAGTGATGTTTGATTATGAAGACAGAAGGTTACCTAAACGTCTCGCGTGGGAAGTTCTAAGGAAAAAAACCTACTGGTATAAAGAAATACATACACTTTTAGAAAAACACAATATTAACACCGAACGCAACTTTATCTCCAGGGAAAACCTGAAGGATAAATTGTATTTAATTATAAGTAAGGAACCAGAGTGGGAGCGTAAGAAAGCTGTTGAAAGAGCTGAACAAACGGTCAGACATGGGTTGTATAATGACCTTGAATATAATCTTAATAGTTTGAACTATTTTAGAGATAATTTCAGTGTTAAAAAAATCAACTTGATTCTTCGTTACAGATGCGTGTTGGTGCCACTAAATGCAAGCCCGTGGAGAAAGGAGGGCAGTAGTATTTGCGAATTATGCAATTCAGAGGAAGATGAGGATGTTGTTAATTTTTTGGCTAACTGTCTGATGCTGGCTGAGATTCGGATTCCAACTTTTGGCAAACGAAACCTGATGGTACCACAGATCATAGAATTGCTGAATGGCTCAGAGTATGATGCACTATTCAATTATGTACAAAATGCATGGAAGTATCGCAGACTTATCTTAGAGGAATTTTCCTGAAATGAAGCATTCGGTACAGTTTTAGTATTAGACCTTTAGTAATATAATGAAATTTAAATGTTATGTTTTATATTCACATTGTTTAATTTGCCAACCTCGACAGACGACGCAAGTCATAGTCGTAGTTTATTTAATTTAATTTACTTTGTTTCGTTTACTTTGAAATTTGTTTTGAAATTAATACTTTTTAATAATTAAAATTCTGTTTAAAAAATATTCCGATTTAAAATTACGTACATAATTTAAAGTTCCCAATTAATAATTTGTACATAATTTTAATCCTTACATTTTAATTCTTGAATTAACATTATGTACATAACTTTAATTCCGAAAAGCAAAATTCTTGAATTAACGCACTAAAGCCCAGCGTTGCATAAATGCAACGCAGAATGTGCTTTACATATTTCGTATCTTTTACACTGCTACGAAATGCTTTCTCTTCCTAATAGTACGAGATTCAGCTGCAAGATTACTACGTTCATCTAGTTTTTAATCAAAATCTGATCTTTACATATCGACGTTGAAAAGCAATCTTGTCGTATCTTGAAAATGGAGGTTTACAGTAGAGCTTATTACTCTTTAACCATAGAAGATAGAAAGGTAATTCTTGGAGTAAAAGTTCTGAAATAATGGTCATTAGACAAAAAAGATGAAATTATCCTAAAGTTCGTAACATGGATTTAATACTAGATACAGCTAAATTGCATCTTTTGAGATACGACAAGATTGCTGCGTCGAATTATATTTATGAACGGGGGAATATATTTTTGTCGAGGTGCCTATCAAAATGTTGGCGCTAGTATTTTTAATTAAAATAATATTAATTGATTTTTCGGAAAAATTTCATTCACTTGTTTTTTAAATAAAATATAATCCAATTCACAGCAATATTTGTAAAGAACTTGAAAAGTTATGGTTGCTATTACGCACTTGGCCGCAACCTCTTCGCAGCCAGGTATAAACAGGTATTACTTTGTTGTATTTATACATTCATGTTGCTAGCTGTAAAAGATAGATTACAGTGAAAGAGAGCTCACCCGCAACATCGTTTGTCAGACGAGGATGGCGATTGTCAGCTTTACAAGTTTTTAAAACCATTGCGCATGCGTCGAAAGCTAGTGTTTTCAACTGAAAAGCGCAGTGTTATTCAGACCACACTGTCATGAAGCTCGTAATACACAAAGTTGTTTTTATTGTTGTTATTTTGTTTAACTTTACATATTATTACGTTTGTTAAGGTATAGCTTAAATTAAAATTTTTTTTTATTCTTTATCTAAGGTTTGGAGGGTTATTCATCGAGAGGGATTACGTGCATATCACCATCATCCATTTCAGGGGCCACTAGAAGGAGATTCCGAGAGAAGACTGGAATTTAGCACTTAACTTCTGGAACGCGACATTGACGAAAGGACGTCTCTGGACCGAATTCTGTGGACGGATGAATCTCAATTCACCAGGGATGGTATCACAAACTTCCATCACTTCCATAACTGGTCGGAAACTAACCCACACAGGACAAAGGTGACCTCATTTCAAAAGCGATTTAGTGTCAATGTTTGGGCTGGTAACATCGGCAACCATTTGGTAGGACCATTCAATTTACTCCAAGTGTTCAAGAGTCAAATTTATGCGGACTTTTTGGAGAATACACTGCGAATCTAATAGAGGAGATTCCTGTGCATTATCGAACGGACAAATTTTCCCAATACTAAGTGAAAAATTTCCTAACCGCTGGATTGGACGGCATTTTGTACCTTTTTGGAAAGGTAATAAAAAAAGAGGTGTACTAATTACATGAATTTCGGAGAAAATTTTGGAAAATTCTGAATTTAAGGTATGCTTGTACTTATATTTCTATTTCCGCCCACTAATAGAAGTATTTGTAGAACTTAAGTAATCTACAAAAAAAAATTGAAATATAAACCACAAGAGTAAGAAAGTTTATATTAATTAAGGAAATTAAATTAAAAAAATCAAAAAGCGAACCAAAAGATGAATGAGATAATGCTTTATTCTCGTCTTGAAATGGTCACTGTTTTCTATCTTAAGTTGAAAGGAAATCATCTCTCTTCCTCTAGTTTACGTAACCGCTTGTAAGGTATGAAGAGGAATAAGAACCGCTTTGACACAATGTTTGCAAGGTCTAAAATGTAAGATGAATTCAAATCATCGACTTACTTTGCAACTCCCGATGACCCTTAATTGTAATCTGTTCAGCATCAGAAAACAGCTACGGGTTACTGGTGGTAGGACTTGAACCAGGGATCTCAGGGATGGAAGGCCAATACGTTATTACTTGCCCACAACCGACTTAAATGTCGTGGGCACTCTAGGTTGGGTTAGGTTATAGTGGCTGCCTAAAAAGGTACACTTTTTGATTTTGATAGTAAAGAAGGCAGTTTAAGGTTACTTCAAAACCCTGAATGTTACTGCTGTAAGGGAAGTTGAGACATAGGTAAAAATTGCAGTCAAATTGAGTACTGAAACAATTTTCTTGGACTTTTTCTACGAATGCTCTATTTGTTCTGCTGCATTTAACAAACTCTTGTATCATTCAGTCTCCAAGATGATTGCTATCACTTTAATTAAGTCTTTTAATAACAATATAATAATAATGTTTATTCAAAATACTTCATATAACTATAAATATTTACGTTCTTATACTATAATCCAAATTGTTAATTCATATAATCTTCGGATTATAAAGAAGAGAAAATCCTGCAAGATAATATTAAACGTGATAAATCGCAAGTAGATGAAAAAAATAAATAAACAGTGCGACAGTGATAAGCGATCGTCTGGCAAGATTAGCAACATATTTAAATTAATTTTAATTTAATTCTTTGAAGGACTGCTCAGTGACAGTTACTTCTACATTGTGACAAGTAGCCAATTCCAGCCAGGATTATGCCAAAAGATATTCCTACTAACTACTTTTAGGGCTAACCGACGAGGAAGTCATACTGCGAAAATTCCCAAACTTGCGCTCCATAACAGAGAATCACTCTGGAAGCGGAGTTGAATATTTTAAATTTGTGTGGATGCTTTACTTTTTCTTTCCCTAACAACTTGTTCCACGTTACATTAATAGCTGTCTTTGCAGACTGCAAACGATTCTTTAAGTTAGTCGCAAATGAAAGTTTTGGAGTTAATGTGATACCTAAATAGGTACACTCCTTAACAATTTCTAATGGTTCATTACTATACTGCCAGTTTTCACTACTTTTTCGCGGTCTATTTCCTTGTTGGAAGATCATTATTTTAGATTTATCTAGGTTTACTAGTAGGTTTCACAAGTATCAGCATTCTTGTAGGCAATTTATAATGCGCTGAAGTTTATGTGGATCATCTGCTAGTATAACGATATCATCAGCATATTTCAGCACTTTTAAATTAATGTCATCCAATGTTAGACCTACCTCCATAGAGTATTCTTAGTCGTTTACGAAAAAGGGGGGGCTCAAAATGCTGCCTTGTTTGATTCCAGATTTTGTTTCAAAACTTTCTGATAATATTTTACAATTCCAGACGTGAGCACTAGTAGTTCCGTTAATTGTTTGCAACATCCGCACAAATTTGCTTGACATCCCAATATTATACAATTTATAGAAAAGTGCCCCTCGATCAATTGTATCGAATGCAGCCTTTAAATCCACAAAGAAGGCGTACACCTTTTTCGAATTGTATGAATGGGAGAGCTTTATAGAATTTACTAGATTAAAAATGTTGTCTGTAGTGGACTCTACGAAAACCCGCCTGACTTTCTTTCAAAATATTGTTCGCTCTTTCCCAGAATACTGCTCTATTATACAGTACATACACCCATAAAAGCTCAACACAATTCACGTCACCTTTTTTATGTATTGGAAAAACTATGGATCTTTTAAGGCATTCAGGAATTTTCGAAGCATTATACAGGGTGTTTCAGATTTGATGTGACAAAATGCGTGTGTTAGATCTCAACTAGACAAACAAAAAATTGTATGGGGGGGGCTTCATGGTATACACATTACTCTTTTATTTTTATCTTTTGATCTACCCAACATAGCGACATCAATGAAACACTAAAAAACAACTATCCTAATGACCTTTCCAAAAATGTCAATACTGCCGATCTAACTTCTACTATTACACGTACAGTCACTTCCAAAAGTGAAAAAAATTGTTTCCGATTACCTAAAATTCAGCATTGAAATTTATGAATTACCCTGTAACTCCCAAACGATTGAGATTGCCCGCCCCCCCTGCCATTCAATTTTTTGTTTGTCCAGTTGAGATCTATCACCCTACTCATTTTGGCACGTCAGCTCTGAAACACCCTGTATACCAAATTATAATAATAAAACAATTTTAGTAAAAAGCATTCAGGAGCATTCTTGAAGAATTCATACGGAATTGTGTCTAATCCGGGTGCCTTCCCGTCCTTGGTCCCATGAAGCACAAGGAGAAGCTCATCTTAGTGAAATTCATTGTCTAGCAAACAATCTTTAATCCGCGGCGTAGCATAAAGTCTGGGTGGGTACTGAGTTGGCAGATTTAAAAATATTTTGAAATGGTCCCTTAAAGCGTTTATATCAATGTTACAGCCGATGGAGAATTTGCCACCACATGTTTCCCTTGCTAGCCTCCACCACCTTTTGGCGTCCTCTACCTGGCTCAGTCTCATTGTGAGATTTTCATAATAGGAGACCTTTCCCCTACATAACTCTTTGTAGCGTTTCTTTTCTGTTACATAGTGCTCTTGGGCGTATATCGTGTTCATTTTTCGAAAAATATTAAACCACTTAAAAGATATTTTTCTTGCTCGAAGACATTCGTTGTCAAACCATTTCTGTTTAAATTCAGGTTTAGTGATGGAATTTCCTACAGCAGCACTTTTAATAATATCTGTTAAGTTATCAATCGTATTAATGGAAAATTCGGGCTCAAATCATTACATAGAGAAGTTATTTTATTTTTATAAGCACCAGGCTCTTGCAGCCCCTAGTTCACTTTCGGAAGCAAAGTCAGAGGCTTATAACTATCGTTGTTAGCCGAACATAAATCTGAAACAGAAAGATCAAGAACAAATGGCAGGTGATCTGAGAATATTTGGGATATGACCTGAAAACCTCGAACCAAGGGATATAAATTATATGATACTGCTAACAGATCATTTACAGAGGAACCATTTTTTCCAATAAATGTGTACTTGCTACTATAATCACCCTCAGTACGACCATTCAATATTGCAAGCCCGAAGTCATCGCAAAATTCCAGGAATCTTCTACCTTTAGAATTAATGTAATTCAGGACTTAAGTTTACATGCAGTGTTTATATCCTTAGGTTTCGCAACATTTCGACAGAGGGTTGTCTTTTGTTGCTCGCGAATGAACGCTATTTGCATTATTATACCGCACTTTATTCATACTACATAGAACGGCCTTTAATTTATTTTTATTGTTACCTTTTTTATTGTATGGTTTATATTTACTTGTAATTAAATAGATTTCTGTGGGGTGAGATTTGACATCTCATATTAAGGGAGTCATTGAGGCCCTATACACGGTCCATGATACTTGTCATTTTACTTGATATTATTCATCCTTCCATGATACTTGATCGTTTATAACAAAAATTCAAACTGTATTTCAAGTAACAAATTTCGACTGATTTTCATCAAGTAACTTGCAAAAAAATGAATATTGCTGCGTTTATTTCAGTTTATAATAGGTACTCTCGTGTTAGAAGTTATAGATAATTTAAAATTAGTGTTTGCATCCTTGAAAATTTTAAACATGAGTGATCAATAGAGATTTTTTGGCGGAATTTATTGAGCTTTATCGGTAAGAAGAGTGTTGGTTGGTTTTCGAAGGGGGAAAGATGTGTGGCTTCCATGCACTGAGGCCTATAGTGGCCCTTTGTACGCCCCCTGCTCGGCAACGTACCCTAAAGTCCACTGTCGAGTCAACTGATCCCCGTAACGCATTAGATAATTTGATTATAAAGATTCTAAATCTTTTTTGCGTTAGGGCTGAGCATTGGCCGAGAACGTGTAATACGGTCTCGTCTTCTTCACCACATCCCCTGCATAGACTAATATTTGCCCTCCCATTTGTATGGCTTGCGTCCTTAGTCTTGCATGTCCTGTCACAAGGCCAACAAGAAGTTTCAGTTTGGCTTTTTTAAGCTTAATGATCTTTTCAGATTCATGTGCATTGAGACTTCCCCAAAACGCCTTTGTGTGTCTGGCGATATCGGATCCCTCTCATTTTTCCTTGTGTCTCCTTGTTACCCATTCCATGGTTTCTTTTTTAATTTCCTGGATGGGTATGCTTAGGTTGAGCATTATTGGAGTTTGCTCATTTGCGCCTCTCCGCGCCAGATCATTTGCTTTTTCATTTCCTGGGATGCCACAGTGCCCCGGTACGTATATTAGGGTGACATCATTTTGTTTACATCCCTCTATTACCTCGGCGTTTTGAAGATTGCCTCTAAATTTTTGTTATCCGTTTTGAAGTCCTAGCAATCTTCTTCCTCAAACAGTCTCTTGATCGTATTACCTTTACATACTCGGTCGATCTCTTCATATTGGGTTTGCATTCCCCTTTTCTTCCACAGTTCATTCATACGTAAACGTATAGCAGAGTTGAGTGCCACTTGCTTAACGTAAAATTCTAGTAAAGTAATGTTTAGAATGACCTCCAAGGCCCTTGTCGGCGTTGACCTGGTAGCCCCCGTTATGCCTAGACAGCACATACGTTGGGCCTGGTCCGTAATCTTCTGGTTTCTGCCCACCTCTATCGCCTTCCACCATACTATCGCTCCATGCTATCATGGGTCTGATTACACATGTGTATATCCATTTTATAATATGGGGTGATAGTCCCCATACTTAACCTATAGTGTCGATTACTTCTTGAAGTAAGTATCCTAAATTTTCTTCAAACTTACCTCTGACTACTATCGCTAGATCGTCCGCATAACATGTTACGTGGAGACCTTTCCCTGATAGGGTTTCAAGTAGTTCGTCAATCACTATCAGCCACAGGAATGGTGAGAGAATCCCTCCTTGTGGAGTTTTTCTATTTACCCGCGCCGTTAGTTGCTCATTTCGGAAACTTGTAATTATAATTCGGTCTTCCAGCATGGACTTGATCCACTTGATTATACTGTGATCTGTCCGCTTTTCTCTCAACCCGTTAAGAATCTTATCGATTCTGGCGTTGTTGAAGGCCCCTTCTATATCAATGAAGCAGCTTAACGCTACTTCTTTGTACATCAATGCCTTTTCCACTTGATGTACTAGGCTATGTAGAGCGGAATCAACCGATCTACCTTTCATATATGCATGTTGACAACTTTATAGTTGGTTTATGCCTATCTGTTTCCTTACCTCCCATTCTATAAGTCTTTCTAGACTTTTCAGTAGGAATGATGTAAGGCTGATTGGTCTATAAGCATTTGATGTGCTATAGCCCGTCTTATTTGGTTTGGGTAGAAATACTACCTTTGCCACTTTCCAGTTTTTAGGAGTGTAACTAAACTTTAGGAACACTATAAGAAGTAGGGTGAGTCTGTTCCATAGCTTGTTACCTCCCCTCTGTAGCATGATGGGATATATCCCGGTGATTTATATGGGCTGAAGGATTTTATTGCCCATCTTACCTTGCTCCTCTTCCATCCCAACTTGGGATCTCCGAGGGGTAGCTTCTTCCCTCATCGATTCCCGCTCCACCAGGGTACTCCCTGGAAAGCTATTTGTAATCAGCTCATGTTGGATGAGTCTTCGATAAGTTCTAACTGGCTTCTCGATTTAGACAATATTTTCTTCAGTCTAGCTGCCTCACCCGTGCTTTCAATTTGGCTAGTAAAAACTTTCCATGATTCCCTCTGGGCTTTTCGGCACTCGGACTTGAATTGCCTGAGTGCCGTTTTGTATTCTTCCCAGAGATCCTCTCTTTGGTGTTTATAAGCTTTATTGAATAGCTTTCTGGTTCTTTTCCTCATTTCCATGAGAGAAGAATTCATCCATCTCTGTTTCCATTCTATTTTCAGTCGTTTCTTTGGATACGCTTCCTCGAATGAGAGTCTGATAACCCCTTCAATTTTAGTAGTCTCATCATCGATTCCCTGTGTTGATTCCAAAGGAATATTTCTTGTACACAAATTTGTGTTTAAAACCTCCCTATCATCATCGATTTCCTGTGTTAACTCCAAAGGAACATTTCTTGTACACAAATTTGTGTTTAAAACCTCCCTATATTTATCCCAGTTTGTTATTCTGTGGTTTCTAAAAATCAGGGGATTATTTCTGACATTGCCACTCAGCTCAAAGAGTATCCATCGATGGTCCGAGAATGATACCTTGTCAGATACGTACCAATTCTCAATCTCATTAACAGTCCTCCCGTTCTTATTTTCTGTTTTTGTTAATAAAAGTTGGCTTATTGCCCCTATTTATAATAAAAAGTTCTGATTTTACTAGGTATTCAATTAAGGACTTACCCCTGTCATTGTTGTCCGTGCTGCCCCACACAGTATGGTGTGCGTTTGCGTCACAGCCTATGACTAACCTTAAGTTTGTTTCCTTTGCATACCTTACCATATTCTTCAGAGTTTCCGTGGGAGGTGGATTCTCTTCATATGTAAGGTATGCCGATGCTAGTAATAGCTTCTTTTGGTCTTGTCCTTTGCCCACTTCCCATTGCACAGCTACACAATCACGGTCGCTAATCTGTGGAATAGAAATAGCGTGTATCTCATTTTTAACAATTACGAAAGCCCTGGGCCTACCTTTGTTCATTGTATAAAAACAATTAAACACTTTTGAGTTCCAGTTCGTGACTTTTCCCTCAAAAGTGGATGGTTCCTGGATCAGTGCAACCTTTACATCCTTTTCACCATCATCTCGGCTGTGTGTGTAGGAAGAGTGTTTGTGGAAAATCAAAAACGAAGCTTTTTTGAACAAAAATTTAAAAAACGTTGCGTATGAAGAATTAGTGAGCAAAATCCGCAAAGTGCACAAAAATCCGAACGCAGATTTCGTGAAGAAAAAAATAAATGGATGGCGCACAAACTTTAGAAGTGAACTAAAAAAAATTAACCATTCCAAGAGATCAGGAGCTAGTGCGGATTCTGTATACAAGCCCAAACTAACGGGGGTAACGCGAACCTTACGCGGCGCGTTAGAAGGAGGGGGGCGGGGGCTCTGAAATCTACAAAAACTGCGATACGTTATACTTGTACGGCCCCTTTTGCACTTATAGCGGTTTGCATTGTAGTATCGCATTTAGATATAAAAGGAGAAACAAAACTAAGCAACTCGTTAAAAGTACGCAAAATAATTATGAAAATGGAGTGGCTCATCTTACAATTCTCTTAATAGTTTTACTTCACCGGCATAATCTCTTCTCTGAATCCACTTTTTTACCTACTTAGAACGAATTTTAGTTTCCTTCTATGAAATTATTGCTGTTCCGTTCATTACTGAAGGAAAGTTGCAAGTAACATAGAGCATTTGTGGACTTTATTGCTTTTCATGTTACTTGATGAAAACATTTTACATTTTACTTGGCAAGTATCATGGACCGTGTATGGGGCCTCATTAGCATGGAAAATATTCATATGCACGCTTTTTGTAATATTTTCAAACCGCGGATAAAAATGATTGAAGAAAACAAACATGAGCTATTCAACTTCTCATAATAAGCGATTCAATTGTCTCTATTTTATAAAAACTAATGAATGTAATTGTAAAAATAATGTTTCCGCCCGGGATCGAACCGGGGACCTTCCGCGTGTTAGGCGGATGTGATAACCACTACACCACGGAAACATATATTTGGACTATTAATTGAATTGCATTAGCATTACGAAACACTGTGCTAATATTTAAAAAAAGAAATTATGTAAATCTCTCGTCCTCACTGAAAAAATCAAGATATACATATTTTTAAAATAGCAAGAATACATACAAATCAAAATAACTCGTACTGCAATACTGCTGCTGTTCTAGGAATGCATTTTTGTATGCACATAATATCTCCCCGGCTACAAAAGCAAGCAAGCGCAAAATCGCTTTTTGCGTAGGGGTAGCCGACCAATTAATTGTTGATAATAATGCATTTTCCACGAGATGGATAGATGCATTTGGTTACTAATGTTAACAATAAAATATATAAAGTAACGGGAACCCAGAAGCTGACTGACCGTAGCAAGATAACACGAAAGCCCGCCACAAGTTCATCGCTGCCGTCCAACATCACACTTGCCACTTTATCTGTGACGACTGCAAAAAGCCCAAAACACCCACGGTCAACAGAAAAATGTTTACGTCACGCAATCCAAAGCGAGCCGGTCTGCCAAAAGAGTCGCCGTTCGAATAAACAAAATTCAATTTTCTCTATATGAATCTATAGTTAAGTAGATTACGTGAAATATGCCGCTATCTAACCATAACATACCATACACAAATGATTACTAGATTAAAATTGCTTCCAGCAATACAATCAGATGAGAATCTCACTTTATTTTCAAGGCCGGTATGACTGTGTCTAAAAATACCGCAAATATTGACGTATTACATTACATAACAATGGAAAACTGATAATTACCACAAAAATTGTTCAAATTCCTATGCTTTAACAAGAGAAAGAGAAAGGGTTATATGCCCTTTGTCTAATACGAGCAGGCATGTGACTTTGACTTCCATAGAAAGGGAATGTGCTAAACTTTCTCCATGGAACTCGTCGAACGCCGAAAGGTATGCAAAAGGAATGTCAGCTATTCGAAAGAAACTCGTGGAATCCCTCAAAACACGTCACTGCCATTCGTGTGAACAGGAGCCGATGCTAGCCAGACAGCAAAAATCACATTCCAGCAGCGCGAGCTCGACATTAGGAATTTCTTAGTGCTTTTCCCGCTCATTTGATTCAATTGTTCTGTGTTGAGGTTTCGATTTACGTTGTGTTTGTAAAGCACTGAAAGTTTTTACAGCTTTTTATGCGATAGGCCATTGATGCTAAGCTCGATTAAAGCAAATCGGAATCAGTGTGGAATAAACTGTGATCGAGGGCTCATGTAGCGAGAGTAGCGTAATATTTTTTAAATGCTGTGGGATTAGTGGTTATGTGCATTGAATTTGAATTGAAGCGGTTAGACCTGAATGACGATTTTTTTCAAGCTCTGCACATTTTCTGCAATTAACATAAAATTACTTTGAATAATTTTCTTGAATTATCTTCTTTAATAATTCGTCTTCAACAGCATTCAAAATGTTGAAGGTAAACAGCAAGCATACACATTAAATTTTTAATTATATTAACAGATTACAATTGTTCAGTCACAAATAACAAAAGGTCAATTAACTTTATTGCATGCCAATTTTTTCATCTACACAGCATTTCATTTCGTATGGCTCTACACTCTACAGGTTCCGAATTGTCCTTCTGAAGTTTCGATATCTATCATGGCAGTTCCCAGAAAAACGTAACTTGATGGCTGTTTATTGAAAGCTGCATGAACTGAGTTGTCTCCATCTAGTTGTCACTGAGTTTGAATTTGCTTATGATCGTTGAACGATTTTTTGTCTTCTAAGTGGAGAAGAGTGTTATGTCGGGCATTGCATTTTAAGCAACCTCTGGAGGAACATGCTACATTAGAATTACCGAGTCTTAAGCAATTTATACAACATTGTAGTCTCCTTGCTGCTCTAATTCTAAATAGCTGCAGCTATTGGGAGTTTTAGAAAGGTAGTGCAATTTCTGAGACCATAGTGCTGTTTTTTGCACAAAGAACATGGGGCAGTATTTTTTGTAGTGAGGAAAGCTGATGGTTTCTTCGGGTCCCTTTCTTTGTTAATGTATTTCTCTTTTTTCTCTCCTAAAGTTTCCAAAAGTTGGAACCTTGATTGGACGAAGTTCAAATCAGGGACTTCCCGAGGAGATTCGAGATTTTGCTCAAATAATCGATGAGTGTCTCTATCTACCTTTTGCAGTAAAATATGTAAAATTAAGGCATACCGTATCATGAAGTCGTTTTAATGCATTTGTTGATTCACCGACAATAGTGGAAGGTGAATGTATGTTGTTTAGCAGTGCTGAAACAATTATTCTTTTATTTTCGTACCTATTTTTAAGAAGGTCCCACGCTGTTTTGTAATTCGCTTCGGAAACCTGTAGGTGTTGTATGAGACGACTCGGTTCTCGTGATAATTTGGATTTAAAGTAGAACATTTTTTGTGAGTCAGACATGGGTTGCAAATGAATTAAATTCAAGAATAGGTCGTGGAATTGTGTCCATTTCGAATAATCACCTGTAAATGTTGCGATCGTTATTTTAAGGAGTCTTACCATTGATTGAGGACTGATCGTGTGATTTATTGGTTGTTGTTTTTCTATAGCGAATAAAACTGGTCTGTTCTTCCGCTTGATTGTGTTCAAGGTGCCCAACGCAGCCTCACGTTGGGTGAAATAAAAGGCTTGATGCCCCGTTAAACAATGATAATTTATTAAAGAAAGCAATCGATTTATATGTATATAATTACAAATGCTTACAAATCAATCAAGTCACTCACCTGCATTAAGTGCTGAGTGAGCGTTTAAGATGACAAGAAATAATTTGAGGTGAATGACAGAAAAAATGCTTACATAACAAAGTAACTTAAAGAATTATTAAAGGGTCAATGAAATGCTGTGTAGATGAAAAAATTGGCATCAATGAAGTTAATTGACCTTTTGTTATTTGTGACTGAACATGCTCCCGCCTGTTAGTACAGTCAATCTGGCGAAAAAAAGTCATAAGGCTGCAAATCACTCCAAAGTGATGAAACTTGGTGAGTCGTTAAAGAATGATGAAAGAAAGCTTACCTTACTCAAAAAAATATTTTGAAATGCATTTTTCTCGAAAACTATGCATTTTACAGAAAAATTTATTGAACAAAAAATGTAGAGGGCATCGTTATCTACAATTAATGTCATTGGTGCTATGTCGTACAACAAAAAAGTGCGCAGTAGGTGGCGCTAAAGCTGCCGGAGAAAGTCACAATAGGACCGAGAAACTTACCGTTAGCATCACTGCGCTGTTCACACAGCGCTATATGTATTACACTATAACTTTGAAACGGTAAGTTGTATGGAAAAAATGTTGAAATAAAAGTTGTTTATAAAATTAAAAGGAACAATTTTTCCATTTGAATCGTAACTGAAAAATGAAAATTTCAATTCAACGATTTTCAATCGTTGGTGTGTGTTTTCTTCTTAGCTGGAAGTCCAATCGTCTTTGGGCAGGTTCAGGTACGGGAGTGCTGTTGTTTGCGTGATTGTTCATGCGTTTGTAAAGTAGCCTCTTTACTACATATATGATTAATAAAATAGTTTTTAAAAAAAAGTTTAACCGACTTCACAAAAAGCGCTAAAAAGTATAAAATAATCTTTAATTTTATATCTATTACGACATTTTGAAGTCGGTGCAAATCAAACAAACCAAACAATAGCTAATAGGAGAAAAAAAATTTGGCCAAGGTTGAGGGGGAGGGGGGGGGGGGGGGGGGTAGTCTAACTTTGTATCGCGTGGACCGATTTGGATAATTCTTTTTCTGTTGGGTAGAGTATGTTCCGTGGTTAATACCACGAGAAAAAAATGTTGGTGGGATGGGGGTGGGGGTGGAACCTAACTTTGTAACGCGTAGTCTGATTTCGATGGTTCTTTTTCTGTTGTATAGAGTATGATCCCCTATCGCTAATAGGAGACTACTTTGATCCTATGGTTAAAGGTGGGGGTGGGGGGAGGGGTAGTCTAACTTCGTAACGCGTGAACCAATTTAGATAATTCTTTTTCTACTGGGTAGAATATGATCCTTAGTTGATACTACGAGAAAACAAATGTTGCTATGGGGGTGGGGGGGGGGGGGTGGGAGGGTGGAACCTAACTTTGTAACACGTGGACCGATTTGGATGTTTTTTTTGCTGTTGTATAGAGTGTGATCACTCATTGCTAATAGAAGAATAATTTGGTTCATGGTGGGGGGTTGGGCGAGGGGAGGAGTAGTCTAACTTCGTAACGCGTAGACCGATTTGGATATTTCTTCTTCTTTTGGGTAGAGTATGCTCCCTGGTTAATACCATGAGAAAAAAAATTGTTGGTGTTGTTGGGGTGGCAGAAGGGGGGTGGAACCTAACTTTGTAACGCCTGGACAGATTTGGATGGTTCTTTTGCTGTTGTATAGAGTGTGATCGCCCATTGCTAATAGGAGAATAATTTGGACCTATGGTAATGGTGAGGGAGGGGGAGGGGTAGTAACTTCGTAACGCATGGACCGATTTCGATGATTCCTTTTCTGTTCGGTAGAGTATGTTCCTTGATTGATACCATGAGAAAAAAGTTTATTGGAATGCGGGTGGGGTAGGGGGTTAAAACTAACTTGTAACCCGTGGACCGATTTCGATGGTTCTTTTTTCGTTGTATAGAGTAGGAGACACTAAAATTGAAAATTGAAGTCGGTGCAAATAAAACAACTACAGTACCATAATTGAAAATAATACTACCTGAACGTTTTAGCTTACGGGATCATAAGAAATGACGATTAAATATTTTTGTTGTAGTTGTTTGGTTTGTTTAATTTGCACCAACTTCAAAATGTCCTAATAGATATTAAATTAAAAATTATTTTATGCTTTTTAGCGCTTTTTGTGAAGTCGGTTCAACTTTTTCTTTAAAAAGTATTTTGTAAATATAAGTCTTTCTGTAAAATAACTACTGTATTACCTTTATCTGGTTTTCCTAAAACTAAATCATCTTTATTAATTTTATTTCTAATTGATTTAATTACTCTCCTATTCTTATTTTCTTTAAACAGATTGAGGTTTTTTATAACGTTCGCACGTTAAATTTCACCCAAAATATTATATTGCTATTGCAGATTCGGAATTCTGGGCTGAAACTGCTGGACTAGTATCTCCTCTGTCTCTACTGTTGTCATCTGTTTGCTTGCATTCAAGTTTAACAATTTTTTATGCAATCTAATGTAGTGGAATGTAGTGTAATGAGCTTTTATTTAAATTTCAGGACACAAATGTTACCATTATTATTATTTTTGCCGCTAAGGGTTTTTTGGTATTCTTAGTCATAGTTATTTACTTAACGAAATAAGTTTTAATTATGTAACAACATGTTTCTGGTAGAAAGGAAAAAGAAATTTCTGAGTGTCCGAAAAATAATCGTAGAATTGTTGGAAGAAATATGTAAATTGTAAAATTATTCCGGACAGAAGTACAAAGTACTATTGGCCATTATAGTGTAAGAAAAATGTTTAAAAAGGATCGTCCAAGTGCCACAAAAAAATAAAAGGTCTTCTTAACAGTTTTCATCAAACAGAAAAAATAAAAGTTCAAATCTAACTTTTACTTTGCACTGGAAAAATAAATAGTCCAAAATGACTGTTAGTTTTAATCATGAATAACCCAGATAGAAAATCTCTGACAATTTAACGTCAAAATATCAGAATAAATCGGAAAAATAATCGGCAATAGCCGTGTTTTTTTAATGAACTGGATCATCATTAAAAGAACGATTAGGGAAATTTCTAAAATAAAACTGCATCTGACTTCCCAAGTTACATATTTGTCAGTTTTAGGAATTTTTAAATTTTACGCCAAAGATAAAGCCTAATCGTAAACAAGAAGATATAAAATATTAAATATATTTAAAACGCATTGAAAAAAATTGTGTTTGTGGATTTAACTAACATTTTAATTTCTTTCGTTATATTGCACATTCACAAAATTGACATTTGCTATGAAATTGAAGTTGGCAGCGTTTTATTTTCAAGGGAAATTCTTAAATTCCCTTGAGCGGAATAGTGAAATACACCAAAGGTAAATAATCTGTCAATTTTTCCTTCAAGAAAAATAATTTGTTAACTTTTCTTTCAAGAAAAATCGCCATAAAAATGCCCAAAATCGACGGAAATTTCATATTTTTTGTCGCCAGGATTGATGAAAAATCGCCAATTTGGCGAAAAATCGCCACGTCTGTCGCCCCTGCTCCGCTCCACTGAACCTGATAAATAGTAAGCGAAAAGTCTATACCAGGCTTTTTTTCATGAAGCTGGTGTTAGCAGACTCTAAAGGCTGGAATACAATGTGTCGCTGGAGCTGTAGCTAACCCGGAAATGTCAAATTTGGCGCGAGCCAAAAGTTAAAAATATTGAACTTTGCGCTACAGCTCCAGCTACACATTGGACCGCCATCTCATAATTTCCATATTTTTAACTTTTAACAGGTCTGGCTACCGCGACAGCTACAAGCGTCAGCACCACATTGTGTTACGCACTTAAATCCACCAGACTAAGAAAGCAGTGGTTCTCTTGGGTACTGGAGAAGAAAAGCAAAGAAATAGCTGAAAGCTGTTTCTAGTCATTGAAACACTTTATTTACCGAGAATGTTTAAAAAAAACATACGCAAAGCATTGATCGGTGGCTTGAAAATTTCTATGAACAAAGAAAACAATCATTCTCGGTAAATTAATTGAGAACATTGTTATTATTGACTATAAACAGTTTTCAGAGTTTTCTCTTCCCAACATAGGGTATAATGGAATAAGAGTCTATTAAAACTCTAAACATCATCCAAATCGGTCCACGAGAACGCCAGGATACAAGGATATGAATTCTGGCTACCACAAGCTAATATCGGCAGTAAAACAAATTACACAAAATTTATAATTTTTTTGCAGCAATAATTAAAATTAATTACCTGTTAACCCAAAACAAACATTTTCGATCTTTTATCTTAAAAATTGTGTTTCTTTAAATATTTCCTACCTAAAGTGTAATAAAATAGTTATGTACTCTGAGAGTTCTATGGATGCGGTTTTTCTAATCCTGCGTCTACCTTGCCATGTTGCAGCTTTTTGGAAAGGTAATAAAATGGGCAATCCAATAAAAATAAAGGAGATGTGTACTAATTACATGATTTTCTGAGAAAAATTGGAAAAATTCTGAATTTTAGGTAATCGCAAACCATTTTTTTCACTTTTGGAAGTGACTGTACGTGCGATGATAGGAGTTAGATCAGTAGTGTTGACATTTGTGGAAAGGTCATTAGAATAGTTGTTTTTAAGCGTTTGTTTGATGTGGCTGTGTTGGGTAGATCAAGAAATAAAAATAAAAGAACAATGTGCATAACGTGAAAAACTGAGATTTATGAATCACCCTGTAAGTCCCAAACGATTGAGATTGCCCGACCTCCCCACCCCCCCCCCCCCCCCCCCCCCCCTCCCATGCTGTACAATCTTCTGTTTGTCTAGTTGAGATCTATCACCCCACTCATTTTGGCACATCAGATCTGAAACACCCTGTATTTTTTTGACAGATTTGTATTCGCTAATTACAAAAATATATAAAAATGTTCAACACGTAAGTTTTTCAAAGAAAACAATTGGTCATTAGTATTTTATTTTTAGTAAGTATATGTTCCTTATTTTGAATAATTCTATTGGAAATTTGATTTTCGGTAGTTATATATTAATTTATATTCATTACACCTTTTTTTTAAATCGGAAGTTTATTTAAAATAAAACATCTCATAAAGACCTAAATTTATGGATTTATGTTTTTTTAGAGGAAATTTTATGTATTTAGTATTTTCTCTTATCTGATTTGAGTGTTATCTGAATTGAGATAAAAAGTGCAACGCGAACTTTTGTACTTCGATTGCGACAAGACCACGAGAAAATTTTTAGACTTCTTTTGTTTTTGTCGGTGTCAGTATTGTGTTGTTATTCACTTTACGTAATTTTGTGAAGTTTCGTTAGATAGGCAGAGACCACTCACTTACTACATTTTTTAAGGTGAATAAAATGTTTATATTAATTAGGATTCGTTGCCTAATTAAAAAAAAATTGGTTAAAACCTGGTTGAGTTTCAATTTAATCAACTGAGAGAAATCTACACAATTAAAAACTAAACTTATAAGAATGTGTAGTATAAAGATGTTATTTATTTTAACTTAAAAATTAATAAAAAATAATAAGAAAGATAAAAGTGAAGCAAGATTGAACATAAAAGAAATATACTTTAATCTAGCTAACAAAAAACAATGTATTAAATTAGACTTAAGGGGATATTCTGTAGTGACGTCCGTTTATTTTTTTTATTGGGTATAAATTCAAGATTTTTTTTTCGCGATCAGCAAGACGTATTTGAGATTTTTTCGTATATTTATTCAACTTTATTATATAAGAATTTAATTTATTGAAAAGCAATAAAAGGCCCGAGAGCCCTTAATTGTTGCAACGCAGGTATAAACGTTGACAATGACTGCAGAAACGTGCGATTTTTAGGTGTATTTTGTCAAAGTAAACGTTTGCTTAAAAAAAATTAAAAACCATATAAAGACAATCACGTTAGGATAGCGGCAAGTGTACTAAAGGTACTGTAAAAGTTTCAAGTAAATCGGTTCAGTGGAATTCGAGATATCGTCACTACGGAATATCTTCTTAAACTCACTGTTGCTGCTGATGGTTCTGAGACCCAGAGAAGACCTATTTTAGTTTCAAATGGCCTGAACAAAAAATTTGTTTTTACGAGCCCGGCAATTGAATGCAGGCGACAATAATGAATGGATTGTTTGAGGGTACAAACGCAACTATGCTTAATAAGTATTTTGACTCCTTTTTATTAGGGATTTTATGTAAAAATAAAATAAAGTAAATAGAAAAAGTT
The DNA here is from genome assembly GCA_964036015.1 of Leptarthrus brevirostris. Taxonomy (NCBI): domain Eukaryota; kingdom Metazoa; phylum Arthropoda; class Insecta; order Diptera; family Asilidae; genus Leptarthrus; species Leptarthrus brevirostris. The sequence goes on along the minus strand of OZ038371.1, from coordinate 128,713,677 downwards.
TTTAAAAACACAGGCTCCTCTCAAATTGTATGCCTGTATGCATATGCGCAACACGCTTTTATTAAATTTATTATTAATTCAAGGTGTAAAACATTGAAACTAAAATTTAAATCAGCTACATAGTAGAGCTAAGAGAATAGTTTATTATTGCGGGGAATATTCAGGTAAGTAATACTTGTAAACTGAGAACTTAATTTTTAATTTTTTAGTTTTTCCAAGTAAAAACAAATACAAGCTTGTTTTTTAAAAGGACTTTATTTTTACCTTATATTATTTTTTATTTTTTACTACTACTGCCGAATTAAGAACCAACTATACTTAGAGTGCACCTTACCTATACATTTAATTTGACCATGCACAACCTGAGTTTGGACCCTTTTACGCATTTTAGCATGTTATTTTTCATTTTCTGAATTACAGCAGTTTCTCATACGGTTAATTTCGTTTATAGCATCGATACCCAATCCCAAAAGCCTTTTAGCAGTCAATTCAGTACAGTCCAGTTCTGAATGCCTTCTAAAGACCTTACTTGGCTCAAGGTGAAGTACGCTTGGCCTACAGTAAAGATAGGGCTGAGATAAATTATAGCATATTTTTTTCTTTTTAGTATATTGTAACGTAAATGGGCTCTTTGGGCTCGACGGATTAATTAAGACACTTATTTACAATCACAAATGTTCACTACTTTTATTCACTTCACTTCATTAATTCGTTGTACAATTTTCTTGACAATATTTTCTTCATAATACACTGTTTCACTTTACTTATTTACACTTATCTCTTCACTGGTTATTTATACTACTTAGCTTAATTCTAGAAAGTTCAGCAACTTAGTTCTAGCAATTTCCGTTATTCATATTCACCACTCTAAGTCACCATAGGTTCGAGTTAGCATTTACCACGTATACATGCATGGTTAAAAGATTGAGTCGAGATTGGGTTGAGTTTTCGACCCGCGTATATGGAAACGCAGGGTTCAAAGATCGAGTTGAGTTCTAGTTGAAATATAGTTGAAGTGACAGAAGAAAGTAACCTTCAAAACTTTGAGTTTATTTTTGAATGATTTTATCGAAATATTTTAGGTAAAAATCATCAGTGATGATTACGATATTATTGTAAATGCTTGGGCGAGTTATTTAAATTTAATCCAAAGACAATTAATATCGCCTATTAATTATTAATATCCCAAATGTTTCTCTGGCCATTTCTTAAATCGCAGCACGAAAAACAGAATACAAAAACCCAAAAACACAGCAAACAAAATTCCGTTCCAAACTCGACTACTCAACTCGCGTCCATACGGCAATCACAGCTGTCATTTGAACTCGACCCAGCCTGCTAAGCGGAGTTGAGTTGAGTCAACCCTACTTCGACTCGATCCGCGTATACATGAAGTTGAACTCAGGTTCAACCTAGGTTCAACCCTGCATGTATACGGGGTAATTGACTTCATAAGGCATCTGACGTTTTTCTGGCTTCCGAAATTCGGGACGTGCGCATTGCACAACTTGATTTCGTTTTCATCACGTAGCCTACGCCAGACTACAGTGAACGTTACAATATTAACAAACAAAAAATTTCATATAAAAGAAAATTCTTCTGTTAATAAATTATTTAATCAAATAAAACACCAAAACACTGAACTCTATGGGGCCCTTTCAGCTATCTCTCCATCCCTGTCGGGTTCTAGTAAAACAGATAAAATAATTATAAGTATATTTGAATACTTAGTGAGAGCAGTTTCGTAAATCTAACCAAAATCTACAAACGCCAACCAGTCACATAGCCTCCGAAACATGGTCCCATAGACATCATACGGAGACGGAGTTGGATCAATTCGTTGAGCCGCTCGACCTCCATGTCCCAATTCTCCATCTCCTCTCTGACAACCACTAATCTAAACTCCACCAAAAGATTAGTGTGGCATTATAAAAATGCTGATTGGGCGGGACTTAATAAATATCTCAGAGAGCTGGACTGGTCTGATTGCTTTTCTATGAATTACGTTAACAGAAGCACCGATTATATCTTGAACATCCTATGGTTTGGAATGCATCGCTTTATTCCTCATAGCTTCAAGAACATCAAACCAACTAACACCAATTGGTTCAATAATGACTGTTTCGCAGCCATTAAAAAGAAGAAAGCAGCCTTCCAGGCATATAAATTGTGCCCTTCAGAGGAATTGAGACTTATCTATAGAGATGCGCGGAATATTTGCAATTCAGCAATTAGCTGGGCTAAGTTTAATTTCGACCAGATCATCAGACGGAAGGTATTTTCTACTCAAAAGGGTAGTAAGGGCTTCTGGTCTCTAGTAAAAACCGTAAAGAACAATTTCACCTGTTCGTCAACACCACCACTCATTTATAATGGGAATGTTTTTACTGACTCATTGGACAAGGCCAACCTGTTTGCTGCTAACTCGTACTTGCCACCATCATCGCAGCCACTTCCATCTCTATCACAGTGCATTAGTAGGCAAAAGCCGCTACACTTTCGCACTCGGGAAGTTTTTAGAGTACTTTCGAAACTCGACGTGTCCAAAGCTAGCGGGCCTGATGGTTTCTCGCCCCTTGTTTTAAAATGCTGCGCCTCTGCTTTGGCTAAACCTCTGCGCAAACTTTTTCACCTGTCATATTCAACAGGAATATTTCCAAGTGTATGGAAACTTGCTCATGTCCAGCCGATACTTAAAAAAGGAGAGGCATGCGACCCCTCTAACTACAGACCAATTGCACTAACCTCGATCATATCCAAAGTTTTTGAATCACTCATCAACTCTCAGTTGTTGAAATATCTAGAAAATAACCATCTTATCAACGATTGCCAGTACGGTTTCCGCGCTGGCCGCTCAACCGGAGACTTACTAATGGCTCTAACGGAGCGTTGGAATCATTGTCTCCATAATTTCGGTGAGTCCGAAATCGTCGCTCTTGATATTTCAAAGGCTTTTGATAGAGTCTGGCATGCTGCCCTTTTAGCCAAACTTCAAACATTTGGTCTGCATCCTAGCCTCGTTAAATGGATAGAGAGCTTTTTGTCAGGCCGTTCAATCCGTGTAGTTATTGACGGCGTTACATCTGCATCCCACGAAACAAATGCCGGTGTACCTCAGGGTTCAGTTCTTTCACCAACTTTATTTCTTCTTTTCATCAATGATCTCTTATCCCTTACTCTCAATCCTATTCATAGTTTTGCCGACGACAGCACCCTTGATTTCGCGTACTCATTTGATTCTGTAATGAATTCACGTGGAAATGCTACAGAAGTCAATCGGGAACGCATGTTTAGATCATTAAACAACGACATTTCTAAGGTCCTCGCTTGGGGCAGAGCAAATCGTGTTACGTTTAACGCATCCAAAACTCAATGCTGTTTAATGTCCCTTCAAAAACGCCCAGTCCACCCCCAACCCATTTCAGTCGACGGAGTGAATATACCCAATTCACCCTCCCTAAAGATCTTGGGTATTGAGATATCCAGCAATCTTAGCTGGACTGATCATATATTTGCAATCGCTAAAAGTGCGATGAAATGTTTGGGTTTTCTACAGAGATGTAAGAAATATTTCACCCCACCCGACTTAGCGTTGATCTACAAGTCCCACATTAGGCCTAGACTTGAATATAATTCCCATATTTGGGCAGGGGCAGGACACACCGCATTGTCCGCGTTAGACAAAGTTCAGCGTAAGGCTGTTAAACTTATTGGCGATTGCTCAATCTCTGAGGGCCTTGACTCTCTTGAGCATCGACGGAATGTCGGTTGTCTCTCACTCTTTTATCGCTATTTCCATGGCCATTGTTCTAACGAAATCGCTAGCCTGATTCCTTGTAGACTCATTACAACGCGCGATACAAGATCTACAAGTCGCTCCCACCCCTTCACTCTCCGGGTCAAATTTGGACGTACCGTCAAATTTCAGGAATCTTTTCTTAGCAGAACAACACGAATGTGGAACAGTTTACCATCTTCTGTTTTTCCCTCGTCTTATGAGCCTGAAACTTTCAAACGGGGCGTACATCGACACCTCCTTCACTCAACCTCCTAACCCATTTCCCTCATCCTTAATTCCTTTCCTGCCAAGGCTGTGCTTTAGCATCATAGGGCATCCCCTGAGCTTTGGCAACATCATATATAAAAAAAACCCTCATTCCCTTCCGACCAAAATCATGCTAATGCATCAAGGGGGTGTCCCCTAGAATTTGGCCACATCGTATAAAAAAAAATAGCAATGTGATTGACAACTTAAATCTATATTAATTTTTTCAAATTCTATTACAATTTACTTAACACCCCCCGAAAAAGTTTCTTACTACGCCTCTGGCTGTGTTAATTATAGTTATTTTGAATAAAGTTTTAACGTTTTTGATATTTACGGGATGCCGATGCTTCTTTTTAAACACCTTTAATATTTGTTAGAACATAAAAACAGCAAAAAGCCACATATTCAGAGCTTTTGAAGCACAAAGACCCTAGCGAAAAAACTCATTGTAAGTACCTTCGCAAACTACACCTACCTATTATCTAGTGTATTTTTTTTATACAATGTGGCCAAACCTTAGGGGACAACCCTTTGATGCGTTAGCATGGTTTTTTGCCGGAATGTAATTAGGGTAAGGGAAGTGAAGAAACGTGAAAGTTTTGTTTTTTGCATTGCTGCGAGCTAGACCACAGCCCAGAGACGGAGTGCATTAATTTCTTAATAAAAGCTCACGGGCTCATCTGTTCTCGAACCCGGGACCCATGGCATGGTGGTCGTGCGGCTCAACGAATTGACCCAACTCCGTATCTGAGAAGACAAATGTATATCTCAATTATTTAGTTTTTTTTAAAAAAAAAAGTGAACCAACTTCACAAAAAGCATTAAATAATTTTTAATTTTATATCTATTAAGACATATTGAAGTGCAAATTAAACAAACAAAACAATTACCCAACCACAATTGAAGATAATACATAATACTGCCTGAACGTTTCAGCTCACGGGATATTAAGAAAGGACGATTAAATACTTTTGTTGTAGTTGTTTGAATTGCACAGACTTCAAAATGACGAAATAGATATAAAATTAAAAATTATTTTATGCTTTTTAGCGCTTTTTGTGAAGCTAGTTCAACTTTTTTTTAAAAACTATTTTATTTTCCACTTTTTAGTGTCTTCTATCCTGTACAACAAAAAAAGAACGAACCATCCAAATCGGTCCACGCGTTAAAAAGGTAGGTTCAACCATCCCCCCCCCCCCCCCCCCCCCACACCCGCATCAGACAAAAAAAATTTTCTCGTGGTATAAACCAGGGAACATATTCTACCCAACACAAGAAGAATTATGTATGATAGATTAAAACACTTGTTAATTCTACAATATTTTTATTATTGTTTACAAAAAGTGTAGCGATGCGTTTCGCCCTACTTAGGCATCTTCAAGCTACTACGACTGATCTGTGACTAACTCTCGTCAAAATATTTAAGCTAATATATTTAGTATTTAGGCATGTAAATTAACGGAATTCTTTCTTTACCTTTAATAAATTAATATAGGTAACGTTCCTGTTAATGTAACTGGGAAAAATTTTCCATTTAAGACACTGAGAGTAGAGTCACAAAAAAAACTTATCTCTTGTAAATCACAATTAACTTGTGTGTTTGCACTTCTTTTATCGAACAAATTGATAATTTTGTAGGCACTTGGTATATTGTAGAATTAACAAATGTTAAAATTTATCATACATCATGGTGAATAACCAGAAATTCTACAAAGTGCCTACAAAATTATCAATTCGTTCGTTAGAAAAATAAATATCCAAATCGGTCCACGCGTTATGAAGTTAGATTACCCCTCCCCCTCCCCACCCTAGGTCAAATATTTTTTCTCCTATTAGGAATGGGGACCATACTCTGAACAACGAAAAAGAACCATCCAAAACGGTCTACGCGTTACAAAGTTAGGTTCCACCCCCACTTCTCCACACCAACATTTTTTTCTCGTGGTATCAACCAGGGACATACTCTACCCAACAGAAAAAGAATTATCCAAATCGGTCCACACGTTACGAAGTTAGACTGCCCCTCCCCCCACCCTATGCCAAATTTTTTTCTCCTATTAGCATACTCTGTACACAACAAAAAAGAACCATCCAAATCGTTCCACGCGTTACAAAATTATGTTTCATCCCCCCTCCCCACACACACACACCACCAAAAATTGTTTGACGTGGTTCCAATCGGTGAACATACTCTACCCAGAAAAAAAGAATCATTACAATCGGTCAAAAAATTAATTATCAGATAATTATATAATTATCATATGACATTTTTTAGAACACAGAAGTTGCCCCCCCCCCCCCCCTCTGGGTGGAGCAAGTGATATGGTTGTTTTCTGCTAACAACGGCTTACGACAAAAAAAGGCCATGGGGGTTGCGGAAAAAATTCCACTGGTTCGAAATCCATTTTAAATTGTAGGTCCACTTGCAATCGTTGTCTCGAATCAGGGACCATTTTGCTTCCTCACCATGCCTCACAAGGTGTTACGGAAACTAGAGAAGAGAGATGCGTAACACAATCATCGACAGAGTAAGTAATAACGTGTCGGCCTCGGCGGAAGTTTCAAGTTCGAACGCTACCGCCGGCGATCCACGGGTGTTTTATCCTAACAAAAAATTACGATAAAATGACCTTTTGGTGTTGCAGAGTAATTACGGTGGTTTTGAATCCACCTCAAGTTGTAAGTCCACTTGCAATCATGATCTTGAATGGAGCGATCCCAGCCTCAGGCCCTACAAGGGCTTACGGGTTATTAGAAAGAGAGAGGTATCTAACACCACACATTTTGCTGATGGACCTACTGCTTCACGCTTTTGTTGCGATTCGCAATTATTTGTCATTCCTTAAGCACAATTTGCGAGGAAGGTCAATTGTATTGGTGTGGAAATTAAGTTTTGGGAAGGTTAGTAGATCTGCCTTCCGAAGGGTTAGCTGCGGTTAATCCGGAGGGGGTTCCTTGTCCTGGCTAAGGACTAAATCGTTACGGCCTGGAAGGTTGTAATTAACGCATGGACCAAGAAGGAGCACTGGAGACGGTGGGAAAACATAGATATATGCAGATCTGCCTTCCGTAGGGTTAGCTGCGGTTAATCCGGAGGGGGTTCCTTGTCCTGGCTCAGGACTAAAGCGTTACGGCCTGGAACCCTTCAATGTCGTAGACAGTGAAGGAGTGAAGGTTGTAACTAACGCATGAACCAAGAAGGAACACTGGAGACGGTAGGAAAACATGGATTTATGCAGATAGGCTAGGATTCTAGCAGTGACCCAGGAAACCGAGGTTATTGGCGACAGTGGGATAACTGGATACTCAGTTGCCCCCACTAAGGGAGACTGGGAGGGGATGAAAAGGGACCCGGTTATGTGGTCTGTTTCGGCTAATCCCCAGAGAGGTGTTTTTAGTGAGTAAGAATCTCACACTAACGGAGTGCACGGGCTGTCTGGTGTCTTTTGGAAGATTTTCACCTCTCGAAAAAAACTACTAGTCCTTGCTGTGATATTCGACATAAAAGGTTCTGAAGTGTCAAGAGCCAACATAGCATTAGAATTGCTCAGTCTATCTGAGACATGTAATTTTTAATGCACTTTTAAATTTTTTAATAACAATTCATCGCACTCTAACCTAAAAAGAAAACTGCTTCTTATAGTACCCTAAATGTCGTTGACTCAGACTGTTATCAAGAACATCATAATATTTTAGTCGTGATAGAGCTCGCAAAATGCCTGAAAATTATATTGTAATGTAAATGGGGCTCCTCGGGCTCGACGGATTAATTAAGACATTTATCTCCAATCAAGAATGATTACAGTTTTATCCACTTCACTTAATTAGTTAGTTTCACAATTTCCATTACACGTTTTCTTCACAATATAACGTTTCAGTTTTCTAAGTGACTACCTCTTAACAGTATCACAAACAATCTCTTCGCAGTCTAAATCACGACTAAACTATCCAGGCTGCTACTCAGCTTAGTTCTAGATATTTCCGTTACACATTTTCACCTCGCATATCCACCAAAAGTTCGAATCCTCCTTGACTTACTACATCCTTACCTTAATTTCTGTCCACCTGGGGAATACTATTTACACGGTTCAACATTTCGCCTTTTGTGGCCTACCTCGTGCACGTTACACTTGTACCTTCAGGCAACTACTCCTCAGATTTCAGTTGTTTCTGCAATGGTCCATCGGATTTATTTTGTCCGAAATGAAAATTAAGGTCTATCTCAAATTCCTGCATGTTGATCCTCTCTTCGGGCTTTGCTTGCATATTTACACATTCTTCTTCTACTTGGGTGTAGCTTAGCTGAAGATTCCTGTTACACCACGGAAGTCACTCTTGTTGAAAACGTATACTTTGATTGCATTTTTCTGCCTCCTCTCCCAATTTCTGTCGTAATTGAACAATTTCATCTTCTTCAACATGAACCATTGGGGTGTTAATTGACTTGCTAGCGTTACATTCTTAAGCTTCTAAATCCTTCAATTCTCATCCCTTTCTCCTGGTGAAGATTCCATATCGTTCGCGAAATCTTGCAATTGTTGATTCACAGTCTGGAGTTTCCGCTATCCTCGGCTCGATGTCGGCAAGACAGTCAGTCTTCGCACAGGTTCAATCTTCTCGTCTAATGATGCATTCCCACTATTCAAGTGTCTAAATTGTTATTGTACTCAGCATTTCCGGCTCGTTCTTGACTCATTTTCATTTGCAACATTTCTTGCCACCTGGTGCATGCGCATTACACGGTTCAACGTTCCTAAATTCGGTGAATGCCTTCCTTTTCTGGAATTTCCTATCACAAAGTTTTGCATTTAAGCGAACCTGGTGACATCTTCATGCTTGGCAAAAGATCAACGTTAAACAAGTACGCATGACAGTTCAAATGACAACATGTCAAATTTTAATTCCAGCTACAATTTCTGTTTACTAAAATGTAAGATTTCAAAGGTTTTCAAACATTTTTATTGAATTTAAAGAAAGTGCAACGACGAGGAGAATTACAAGAAACAATAAAAAGGTATGTAGAAGAGTTTCATATCATTCATTAAGAATATGCTGACATTATTTGCTTTCAGGGTGGTAATGGAAATACAAGACTACTACGATCATACTGAACCTCTATCTTATATACTAGAAAATGTTCTTTATGAGCCTAAGGAAGAAGAATTGTCTGGGGATTATCAGAAATTAAAAGATTTGTACAATTCGATTTTAACCAACTCATGTTCATGTTCTGTTGGAGACTGTAGCACTGAATGCGGATGCCACCACGGAGGAAACTATCAAAGTTTCTTAAAGGAAGACGGTAGTAGAGAACTTGTTTTAAAAACCAACCGCAGGAGCAAAGATCTAATATACGAATGCTTTCAGTTATGTAATTGCTCCCAAACTTGTACAAATCGTCTGGTTCAGTTCGGCCCTCGCAGGGATTTAGATATAATTGAGACTTATCAGAAAGGCAAAGGACTAATCTCAACAGAACCAATTCCAAACGGAGCATTCATATGTGAATATGCTGGAGAATTAATAACTAAATTAGAAGCTTTGAAGAGAAACAAGAGGAATATACAACAAAAGAAGCCAAACTATATAATTTGCCTCAACGAAATTCCAACAGGTGCCGATTCAATTGCACATCCGTTATCTCAAACATTTATTGATCCAAGTGAAAAAGGAAACATAGGACGATATTTAAATCATAGTTGTGATCCCAATTGCGAAATTTTGAGCGTGCGAGTTGATGGACCAGTACCGAAATTAGGTAAGTACTTCCGAGACAAAGGAGTGCAAATTAAATTAAATGTTTTTCAGGAATATTTTCCAAACGTAAGGTAGAGGCTTTTGAAGAGCTTACTTTCCATTATGGAATAGGAAACGACTTATCAGATAGTACAGAAAGGCACGTATGTTATTGCGGGACAAATAACTGTCAAAAATTCTTACCTAATCTGCAATTTTAGTATATATATGTGGTCAAGCCGACTAATTTAAATCAAGATTAGAAAGTCGCATAAATGTTTATCAATATATCTATCGCTTTTATTTAGTGTATTAACGTTATCTAAATCCCTCTAGTATCTTGACCATTAACATTTTGTTCTTCTATCCAGTCATAGTTATTGGTGTGCAAACTTTTGCAAATACAAATAACTCGCGAGTTACTTCCAGTAAACTTGAATTAATCAAAATATGTAAACACGCATTGACCTCAAATTTACTTCACTCAAGAAAATCACAAAATATTCGATTGACTTAAAATTAATTTTGTAAACGTGACTTAAATACTGTTTTCGTTATGTTGCCAAAGCTCAGTGTACAACCGTATGTTGGATTTAGAATGGCTATGGTCGGAAAAGAATGAGTATAATCGAATGCCTTGGTTTTTGCATTTCTGTGATTGATGCAACGGCCCAGAGACGGAGTGGAGTTTTTTCTTTTTATGAGGCGTGAACGTGCCTCCATGGCGTGGTGATCGTGTCATTCAACTAATTGATTTAACTCCGTTCCCAACTTGAAATAGTTCAAAGCTGCTGATAGGAAATACGACAGTTAAAGGAGATATTTATTTTTTATTGTAAACAATCTGCTATACTTTTCTAATCGATAATAATTTGACTATAAAAAAATTCAGGCCTTGAACAAAAAAAGTTGATCTTCCAAAGTATATTTAAGGAGCTTTTGCGCAAAAGCTGACTCTTTATTTTAATCGAAATTCAGTTAGCACTAAAAGCTACACGTTAAATAGAATTTGAATATTTCCATTGAATTGCGAGAATGCGAATAGGAAGGGCTCAATTAAAAACACATATTTGGAGCAGAAACTAATATGATCTTCAAAGAATTCTGTCATGTTTAATTTTTTCTCTGCTTTTCTGCCTTTTGAGCTGAACTACTTCCGGGGACGGTCGTGCCGCCGTGTCTTGCCCCCTAAAAAACTTTAAATTCGGTTGCGAAAATGGGATTTTTGGTTGAAAGAGTTCAAAGTGCTGGTGCCATCTTCGCCGGGGTGAGGTGCTTTTATGCTCTATTTAAGAGCACGGTCTGGTGAGTCCGTTGCATTTGTATATCTCTTATTTCCATCCAACATTCAATGTAGTACAATCGTGCTTCATTGAATGCGTTTAACGGGTCTCCACTGCTGAGCATCTGGTTGCCTTCGTCGAGATCAAAGTTCAGCACAGCAGGCATAACACTGCTGCTGGCATTGTTCTCACAGAGGCGGCTTTGCTTCGCTTTTGTGGATCCCGTTCGTCAGTCCTTGTGTTTGTGTACGTTTTTGATTTTTTTTGTTTTGGGCAAATTAAGACCGGGAGTATGCAAAAATTTTTATGTAATTTTTGCAACATTCGTGGCTTGAAAAGTAACCATTTTTCGGTTTACTGCCACTTGATCGCGGAAAATGCGGGTGTTTTTGCACTAAGCGAAACCAAGGTTGTTTCCGATTCTGATATTAATCAGTATCACATTCCTGAATATCACTTAGTGCCGCTCTTCTCTCCTCAGAGGAGAATCGCAGTTTATATTAGAAATGATGTGTAGCTTATACTTTTTATTTATTTATTATTAATTATCATTTATTATAGTCTGTAGAATTAGTATTAAGTTATAGCTTGTATTTTGTATTTTTATGTAATAGCTTGTATTAAGCTTAAATAAATAAATAAAAATAAATAAATTCTCCCATCTCCCTCAATTCTCTTCTACTAATCCAGAATTTAATTATGTCTGGATTAGATTTAAACTCTATCGGCACATCATTCATTTTTGTTTTTTATACCGCAGCCCGAATATGTCTGACACTGACACTGTGTGTTCGTTCTTGCTGGCGATTTCAACGTCCACAACACACAGTGGCTCAGGCATTCTTCTACCACAAGCCCGTCTGGAAGACACGTCGAGTTATTTAGTGAGTCTTTTAAGTTACAGCAACTGGTTGAGTGTCCGACTGGTGTTCCTGATAATTGGGGGCACAATGCGCATCTTTTAGATCTATTTTTAACATCGCATCCAGAAAAATACTCGGTTTCGGTTACTGCTCCCTTGGATAATTCGGACCATTGTCTAATCTCCACCCAATTCTCCATCTCCTCTCTGACAACCACTAACCTAAATTCCACCAAAAGATTAGTGTGGCATTATAAAAATGCTGATTGGGCGGGACTTAATAAGTATCTCAGAGAGCTGGATTGGTCCGATTGCTTTTCTATGAGAGACGTTAACAAATGCTTCGACTATATCTTAAACATCCTTTGGTTTGAAATGCATCGCTTTATTCTTCATAGCTTCAAGAATAGTAAACCAACTAACACCAATTGGTTCAATAATGACTGTTTCCTAGCCATTAAAAATAAGGAAGCAGCCTTCCAGGCATATAAAGGAAGAAGGAATTGAGGAATTGAGACGTATCTATAGAGATGCGCGGAATACTTGCAATTCAGCAATTAGTTGGGCAAAGTTCAATTTCGACCAGAACATCAGATGGAAGGTATTTTCTACCCAAAAGAGTAGTAAGGGCTTCTGGTCTCTAGTAAAAACCGTAAAGAACAATTTCACCTGTTCGTCAACACCACCACTCATTTATAATGGGAATGTTTTTACTGACTCATTGGACAAGGCCAACCTGTTTGCTGCTAATTCGTACTTACCACCTTCATCGCAGCCACTTCCATCTCCATCACAGTGTACTAGTAGGCAAAAGCCGCTAACTTTCGCACTCGCGAAGTTTTTAGAGTACTTTCAAAACTCGACGGGTCCAAATCTACTGGGCCTGATGGTTTCTCGCCCCTTGTTTTAAAATGCTGCGCCTCTGCGCAAACTCTTTCACCTGTCATATTCAACAGCAATGTTTCCAAGTGTATGGAAACTTGCTCATGTCCAGCCGATACTTTAAAAAGGAGAGGCATGCGACCCCACTAACTACAGACCAATTGCACTAACCTCGCTCATATCTAAAGTTTTTGAATCACTCATCACCTCTCAGTTGTTGAAATACATAGAAAATAACCATCTTATCAACGATTGCCAGTACGGTTTCCGCACTGGCCGCTCAACCGGAGACTTACTAACGGTTCTAATGGAACGTTGGAATCATTGTCTTCACAATTTTGGTGAGTCCGAAATCGTCGCTCCTCAAACATTTGGTCTGCACCCTACCCTCGTTAAATGGATAGAGAATTTGTTGTAAGGCCGTTCAATTCGTGTAATAATTGACGGAGTTACATCTGATTCCTAGGAAATAAATGCCGGTGTTCAGTTCTTTCACCAACCTTATTTCTTCTTTTTATTAATGATCTCTTATCCCTTACTCTCAATCCTATCCATAGTTTCGCCAACGACAGCACCCTTGATTTCGCGTACTCATTTCTGTAATGAATTCACGTGGAAATGCTACAGAAGTCAATCGGGAACGCATGTTTAGATCATTAAACAACGACATTTCTATGGTCCTTGCTTGGGGCAGAGCAAATCGTGTTACGTTTAATGCATCCAAGACTCAATGCCGTTTAATGTCCCTTAAAAATCGCATTTCAGTCGACGGAGTGACTATACCAAATTCGCCCTCCCTAAATATCTGGGGTATCGAGATATCCAGCAATCTTAGCTGGACTGACCATATATTTGCAATCGCTAAAAGTGCGATGAAATGTTTGGGTTTTCTACAGAGATGTAAGAAATATTTCACCCCACCTGAATTAGCGCTGATCTACAAGTCCCACATTAGGCCTAGACTTGAAGCGATTTGGTTACCGTTGAATCTTTGATCTCTCTCTCCACTTGTAACCCGTTTTTTAGGGATAAGCCGAAACAGACCACATTTTAGTTGGGTCCCCAGGTCACCGCCAGTGAATTTCGAACCTGGTACCTCGGATGGAAGGCCGACATGTTATTATTACTCCATCGACTATACAGCTGTAACCCCTTAGTACGGAGCAGAAAAAAAAATGTATCCCGATCCGATGGTAAACATTGCAAGTGGACCTAAAATTTAACGTTACATTGCAACCCCTAATGACATAAGAAAAACCATGCCGACTGGATTCGAATTTGCTACCATCGACAACTTTTCTCTTAAATAGGTCTCGTAAAATTCAGTTAAACATGTCATCACAATTTTGATTTTCGATACGTTATTGAGTTGTTATAAGAACGAAACACACCTGTGACGTAAATGTGGTACATCGGCGTAACTGTATGTTTCAATTTCCCACTTATTTACTTGACGTTTATTACATCCCGCTGCTACCTTCTTGTGACGTACATATGTACACCTGTTACGTCTTTGTAATGTATACAATGCATTAAAATTACTACTTACTTTTAAGTTAAGGTGTCATTGTGCTCTAGATATTTCAACGGAGAAACTTGAAACGCAGTTTCTTTGAATTGTTTTTTTTCAAACTGATAGCAAAAATACAGTAAAAAGTACATTTTATTTATCACATCAGAGACGGAGTTGGATCAATTCGTTGAGACGCACGACCACTATGCCATGGGTCCCGGGTTCGAGACCAGATCTCCCCATGGGCTTTTATTAAGAACTAAATCTATAATAATACTACTATATCTCTGGGCTGTTGTCTAGCTTGCAGCAATGCAAAAACAAGGCTTTCTACGGTTGGCTAGGGCCGGACAGTTGCAAAGGAGTTGGAGTATGGTTTCCTCTACCTCTTAATCTTGGCAACTCCTACAGAAGTCGTTTAAAGGCGCACCGAGTCTATCCGCGCATCTGCCTATGAGAAAGTAGTCCGAAATAAAGGCCACGAAAACGCTTATTAATTTACATTCGAGTGAGCTGAACTCTCTTGCCCGTTTAGAGTCAAGCTTTGGTCATATCTGTCGGGTGATCAGGCAGGTGTGTTCCTCCTGCCGTACTTCCAGATGGTCAGTCATGTCGTTTAAAGGTGAGCGACATGCCTTAACCGTTTTGGAGGCTGTATTTACTCCCAATAGCAGCCTAACTATCTAGGAAGACATTGATGCTTTCCGTAGCGTTAAATGTTTCAGATGGTATGCGGCTACCTGATTTCCGCCTGAAACACGCTGTAGTAGTTAGTTATGCGAAATGAAATATCGAGGTTCAGGAGTTCCGAAAAGATATCTCCACCTACCCTTCCCTCCAGTTTGGAGCCGTAAGTGTAGAGATGCGCTGGCCCGCTACCCCCCATTTGAGGTCGACCTTCCTCATACTCTGATCTTGTAGGAAAAATAGAATCAAATTTCGCCCCAAAGAAAGACTTGGGTGTGGAATAGTCAATATTGGTGGCGGTTCTTCAGTCCAGAATTTTGGAGTTACCGAGGTCAATTCGTTTCCAGGTCTGGACTGACTAAAGCCTAATGGAAGCCGAGGATGCAGATTTCTTACCGAAAAGATCCACCGGTGGAAGGTGGAGAATTGTATTTAGGGCTTTAGAAGGACTGGTTCTAAGGGCACCTGTTATCAGTATTGTTGCTATTCTTTAAACCTTAATCAGCGCTTTGTGATGGATCGGTATATCCAGTGTCGGCCATCATACGACCACCCCATACGTGAGTATGGGTCTTATGACACTGGGGTAGAGCCACTTCGTGGCCCCATACCCCATCTTTTTCCTATTGCTCTTTTACACGAGTACAGCGCCACTGTAGATTTCCGTACTCCTCCTTGGACGTTTAGTATAGAGGTTCCAGGTAAGTTTTCTAACTAGGACCAGACCTAGATATTTAACCTGATTACTAAATTTCAGCTTAATCCCGTTTAGTATAGTGCAATGGAGGAGGAACATTATGTTTCCGAGAGAAGAGTATTAACTTCATCTTATCCGGGTTTCTGACCAGACCACACCCATCACTCCATGATGATACCTTGGAGAGGGTGTGTCGTAACACTTCAGCCAGTGTGTTTAGATGCTTACCTGAACAAATCAAGGCAATATAATCAGCGTAGGTGATAAACTTTTGACCAGAGTGCTCTAGGTCTATGAGTAACTCATCCAGATTTAGGTTCCGCAAGAGTGGTGAAAGGATACCTCCCAGAGGGGTACCTTTAGTGACGATTCTTTGTATGCTAGATCCTCCCAAACTGGAGTCAATGACCCTGTTTTTAGCATAAAGTCAATAAGTTCGATGAGAGGATCGTCGAGATAAAGCCTCCTCAAGGATGCCGTTATCGCCTCTGGCTTGATGTTATTAAAAGCACCCTCGATATCGAGCAATTCTGCAAGTGAGTATTCTTTAGGCAGTAGCGAATGCCCTACATTTGTGGTAAGGTCATGTAAGGCAGTCTCGACGGACTTACCTTGGACTTGATAAATGTTCTTAAGGAGCGCGACGTCAATAAAGCAGTGTGTAATTTTTATGACAATTTGGCATTTTAGTGTGCACAATATTTTTCTATTTCTAATTCTAAAAATCAGCATACTTTTCAACCATGTATTAAATACATTAAGAATTTAAAAACAAGGCTTGGAAGAGTTTCTGCCTCTTTAGGAGTGAATTTAATTACTTATCTTGCTCAAATTTTAGTAAGCAATTTATAGTTTGTTTAGAGTCCTCATACAACATTTATTTAGATATTATAGAATCAAGTCGACTGTGCGCGGTAGGCATAAGTTCTGGAGGGTCTTTAACTCGAAGCGTAACTGTGGTGGATATCCTTCTACGTTGGACCTGGCGAACTGTGAGAGTGGGTGACCCTTTGGTTATTTCTGATATCTTCAGTTGTTGATGCGTTGATGGAAATTTTGCTTTAAAAGTCAGTATGTATCAATGTATGGTCACTTCATTCAAGTGACCATAAAATTTTCGTATACCGAGAAATTCCTGAACATGAAAATTTCAAAATGCGATATCTCGACGAAAAAAAAAGATTTTTTTGCACTTTTAGGTTAGAATATTTCAAAAACCTGACGTGAAAGAGCATTCGGTTTCAGCGGGAAAAATTACTTCGGAAACAACTATTTATTGTCCAGGGGGAAAATTTTTTTCAAAATTTCGCAGGCTTGTATTATCGACCTATGTTTCAATGCGAAGGTTTTTGAATCTTTAGTTTGTTATGTGTTTCAGTTTAACTGTAACCCCTTTCTGGGATCGTTTCAACACGGTTTTATCAAGGGTAAATCTATCACAACCAACTTATTGGGATTCTCCAAATACTGCGTTTCCGCCATTG
Source organism: Leptarthrus brevirostris (assembly GCA_964036015.1). Lineage (NCBI taxonomy): Eukaryota > Metazoa > Arthropoda > Insecta > Diptera > Asilidae > Leptarthrus > Leptarthrus brevirostris. The sequence goes on along the minus strand of OZ038371.1, from coordinate 128,696,485 downwards.
ACGATGGTAAACAAGTCAATTGTATCTTTACTGATTTTAGTAAAGCTTTCGACAGAATTAACCACAGAATTCTCATTCATATGTTACACGCTTAAGGTTTTCCTTCGGCTTTTGTAAACCTGGTGCTTTCGTATCTGTCTGATCGTACACAGCGTTTTATGATTCGTGGCGCGCTTTCTTACAAACCATACCTCAGCGGTGCTACAGGGTAGCTATCTTGGACCGTTGCTTTTTATCATTTACATCAATGATGTATCTACGGTCCTCTCTAAATCGAGTTTTCTTTGATATGCTGATGATTTTAACATTTTTCGTACTGTTGAAAATGAACAAGATCGTTTACTTTTAAATTCTGACTTAGACGGTTTTCATAAATGGTGTTCTATTAACCACATCCCTCTGAACATAACATCCTAGTGTATTGCTATATCCTTTTCACGCAAAAAGACTCCTCTGTACTTAAATTTTTTTTATTGATGGTAACTTATTTACCAGAATTGACAAGGCCAAGGATTTAGGTGTCATACTTGACACTCATTTTTCCTTTGAGAACCAAATAGATTCTCTTGTAAATGTGGCTAACGCGTCCTTGCGTTTTATTAAACGCTGCTCAAAAGAGTGTGATGACCCTTATATCACAAAATTTCTCTGTTGCACTTTTGTTATTCTTGAAAACGCTATTCCTATTTGTTCCCCCCTTTTTTGCGGTCTATATTAACCGCATCGACACTGGAACAATTCTCATATTCTGCCTCCATATTTAGACAGACTCAAACTATTCTCATTGGATACTCTTAAAGACTGGCTACTGGCGTAACAGATCAAAGGTTATTTTTACTTTCGATTGTTAACAGGGCACAATGAAATCTCCGGAGCTGCTGGACTCTCTGAATATCTTTGTTCCAGGTCGCATCCTGCGGTCTCATAGCTTTTTCCAAGATCCTTATGTCGCGTCTCTTTAATGACTTTAATCTTTCGAGAAATCGGATGATTAATAAATGAAATGCAATGAAATCAGGAAATAAATTATTATAGTTTTTGTGAAGTGAAACTATTTATGGGACACTATAGGAGTTTTGACATGAGAGAAAACTCGTCGAGCTAACAAAAACTGTTAAACTCCTTTTCCTTTTCTAATTACCATTTACTTAACCAAAGAGTGAGAGATGCGGAAAAAGTATACGAAGATCCGCACAAAGAGAAGACGCCGAGAATAGTCGCCGGACATTATTTATTGTACGTTCATTGACAGTTTTTGCATAACATAAAAGTTTCACTTTTGCCACCGTTAGTTTTTCACAGACAACCCTGGTAACCCTATGCGTTAGCATGCCTTTGGCCGGAAGGTAATTAGATTAAGGGAAATAAGAGAACTTGAATGCTTTTTTTTTTTTAACCTGGAATCATGGCATGGTGATCGTTTCACTCAACCAATTGAAGGAAAACAGCAAACAATTGCCAACTTTCTATGACTACTCCCCAGATATTCAAAATCTTATGTCTCCTAATTCAGAAAAAATAACACAATGTTCGAAAAACAGGCAAGTATTGTATTTTCAATGACCGAACATTCCTGCCTTGTTTCGGTGTGTTATTTTACGTTGTGTTATAACCAAATTTCTTGTTTTGTAGGCTGAAAATAACATTCAATTACTTCAACTCTACGAGGATTTCTGAATGACCCACATCTAACATATCCTTCGTAAAACTAAGGGAAAACAGAGTAGAGCTTTTCCGTTTGGGTGTTACATGGTGATTCATTAATTTGCAAATTTCTTGGAATGCACATCATTATTTAATTTTTAACTTTTGATCTACTCAACGCAGAGAGATCAAACAAGCGCCAAATAGCTATTACCCCAAATAACTTTTCAAAATTGGCAACAATGTTGATTTAACTTCTACCACTTTCCATTACCATTTCCCCTAATTTTCTCCAAAATTCATGTAATTAATACACCTGTTTTTTTCTTTTTATTAAATTACCACCCATCTTATTTTCTTTCCAAAAGATACAAAAAAAATGCTAAATTTTATGGAATCGCAAATCATTTTTTTAATTTTTGCATGTAACTGTACCAGCAATGGTAGAAGTTAGATGGATATTGTTGACAATTTTGGGAAGGTAGTTTGTGGGACAGTAGTATTTTTACGTTTGCTTGATGTCGCTGCGTTGCGTAGATAAAAAAAATAAAAATTAAATAGCGATGTGCATAACGAGAAAATTTGCAAATTTATGAACAACCCTGTAACTCCCACCGGTTGAGATTGACCCCCCCCCCCACCTAGGCAATTTTGTGTGTGAGCAGGTAAGATCTATTACCTTACTTATTTTGACACACCAGATCTGAAATTAATAATAAGCGGCATATGACTAGTCTCTATGATCTAGTTCCTTTACCCCTTTGTGGGGCATAGGGCATCTTGGCTGGTTGTTTGAAGTCAATTAGCATTAATGTGTGCAGTTTTGTTACTACATCTTGTGATCAGGTAGCCTATGTATGTCTGTGCGCGGTGAGTTAGGAGACCGGCGGCTGGGTATAGCTGATGGTAGATCCAGTCGGTAAGGTTGTGAAAGAGAATGTTGTGTGTTGTAGGAGGTGGATGATCTCTCCAACTATTACCCTTGAGACCTCCTTAATGTCATTAAAAAAGAAGCTGCCCAGTGTACGATACCTGGCTAAAGCGAGAGCCGGAGATCTGCAATGGAAGTGAACAAGGGTTTCTTTCTCGCTCTTGTCCTTGCAGCTGCTGCAGTGTGAATTCAAGGGGATAAGCAGTCTAGCCGAATGAGTTCCCACCGGCCAGTATCCAGTTATTGCCGAGACCAACATAGCAATGTCTCTGTTGTACCTTCCAATTAGCTTACAGCTTCTACTCTTATTGAAGGAGGCCCAAATCTCCCTGAATATGGCACATGTGTATAGGTTGCTCCACCTGGATAACTATTATTATAGAAAAGCAATCTTGCAGCTCCCAGGAAGTGTGAACAGTTTCCACCGGGGAGGTTTGTAGGGCAGTGCTCTGCACCACTAGTATATTGGTCCGGTCATTTCCCTCTATGACCATGTGACCTGGCACCCAGAGCAAGGTGACTTCAAGACGATCACGGAGAAGGGAAAGTTCAGCCTGACTAGGGATGGGCGATCTTCGATTCGATCTCGACGGATCGATCTATTAGCCTTCGATCTGGCGATTTTTGAATCGATTTTTCGCGGGACCTATTCAGTTCGAATCGATTTATTTATTTCCGATTCCCATCCATTTAAGACAAGACGCGACGCGCTAAAATAAAACTGAGCAAGCTCACGTAGAAATTTTTTCGCATCATCATTAATTTGTATAATAATCCTGAAAATTTTAAATTTCGCACCTAAAATATGGTTAATGTTAGATAAGTGCGTTTTGGATCTCTATATATGATAGGGTTATCTGCATCAGCGAGTAGCATGAGTACCTACACCACCAAACAGTGTAGTTGGCAGTGTGCTTGGAAACCTCTTTAACTAAAAATTCATTCTTAATATGTATATTGCTCATAATAAGAAAACCTTGAATACAGGTGCTTTTGCGCGACCTGAGACAAGTGAAATAACTGAGAATTCTCAGTTGTCTCAGTTAAAATGTGCTTTGGCGAAACCGTCTCAGTTCATTTGGAGCCACAAAGATTCCATACACATATTGAGCAACTGAGCAAGTGAGAATGGTTTTTCACGCCTCAGTTGTCTCAGTTAAAGAATATTGACTAATATCGGTGAATTTTTTTAAAGTGTTTGATTTATTTATATTTTGGTAGCTGCTATTTGGGTCAATGGACGCAACAGTGTCCTTAGCAAACAGAAAGAAATATTATTTTCTAAATTTCAAATTGGAAAAGTTCATTACATTAACAGCTGTAGAAATTGACATTTCCTGAATTGAGATAACTGAGACGGTTGCTCCATTCTCGATCAAGGACTTCTTCTGAACTATCATCACTCATTTTCAGTTGTTTAGAATTGCAAAATTAATCACTTAGTTACGAAAATATAATTTATTGTCATGTGAAGTCTACCGGGTTTTGCTAGTTATGACAAATTCAGCTTAATGGAATCGATCTGTTCGATCTATGACCATCGATCTTTTTAGGGCGATTAATCGATCTTCGAAATCGGAAAAAAATTACAGATCGATCCGTACGGAATAGATTTTCTCAGTTCGATTCCCCATCCCTTATCCTGACAACATTCTACTAACTTGGAAGATATAATAGCGCAGTCGAAAGCGTTATTGGTGGCCTGGAGAAGATGCCGACCCGTATAGCGGGGGTTAGTATTTGTTTCGCGGTCTGACAAGCTACGACAAAAACGATGATACCAGCGTAAAAGGCGCTTCGAGCATTGCAACTTTATTTCTTATGACTTTCGTGATAACTGCAACGGTTATCAATTGGGGGTGGGTGCGCGGGTTATTGGGCGATCGTGGACCCAGACCGCAAGTCTAAACGTTCCTTTTAACGCACATTGTCGTGGTTGCAGGAATGAGGGGACGAAGGAAAATATTTTTCACTTACTGTGCGAATATGCGGCACTGGCCCGGGCATAATATGAGACATTCGGCAGCCTTTGTTTCAAAGAATATCGGGGGGGGGGGGGGGGGGATTGGAGTAGTCATTCACTTCCTGACTCCTACAGGGTGGATCTGATAACCTCCTCTTATCGCTCATCTTACAACATGTTCTATACTTTATCTTCGATTGATCGAGTCATTCGAGTCACGAGTTTCGGAGCTATCAAAACGGCACATTACGTGCCACTCGGGCCTCCACCATTGTGGAGGCTACTATTTTCATTAACTAACTAGATATGACGAGAAAAGAACAGCACTAAGTAGTAATCATGTATGCGATACTCTTTAATATCAGAATCAGAAGCAACCTTTGTTTCACTTAGTGCGAAAACACCTGGGTTTTTACAAGTCAAGTGGCAGTAAACTGAAAAAAGGTTAGTTTTTAAGCCATGAATGTTGCAAAAATCAAAAGAAAGGTTTTGCATACTCCCGTAATTTTCCTGGAACAAAACAAAACAAAAAATGCTCAATTTTAATATTTCCGCAATTTATTCCCATGATCATGTTACTGCTTATTTGTATATTTCCTTTGTAAGCTAATTTTTTTTTTATTTGTTCTGATGGTTATGTTGCTGTGTATTTTGTAAACACAGTTTAGTTTTGAGCACGGTATACAGATTACAAGGCATGCCGAATAAGTCATCGACGAATTTCAGCTGATCGATTGTGAGTTCTTATTTGTGCTTAATTGTGAAAGCACTTTTGCGTAGTATTTCTTGTCCATGACTGATTAATCCAGTGTGGGTTCAGCCTAACTTTAACAGAAAACAAACTAAGTACGCTATCCCTTTACTACCAAAATGTAAGGGGATTAAGAACAAAAACAAGCCAGTTATTTCAGGCTTCTCTTGCCTGTTGTTACGACGTCATCGCTCTGACCGAAACCTGGCTTCATAGCGGTTTTAATGATGCTGAAATTCTTGACGAGTCCTATCAGATTTTTCGTAAGGATAGATACTCTGACTCCATGGCTCGTGGGGGCGGCGTGCTGGTTGCATGTAAATCGCATTTGGATTGCAGGTTGGTTGATATACCTGCCTTTTCCGACACGCTCACAATTGAGCTCTTAGCTCTTAGGATATCACTGATGAAGATGCACATTTTCCTGCTTTGTTGTTATATCCCTCCAAACTTGACAAACCATGTTGATGTGGATGGTAGAAGTCTTTACGATATTTTAATTCTTAACCTAGAATTTATTAGCAATATGACAAACCCAGAGGATGAAATCATCCTTCTTGGTGATTTTAACTTACCCAGCGTTCAATGGGTACTCAACGCTGATGACGATGACTACCTTCCCTTTAATTGTCTTACTGCTAATGACTCCCATTTTCTTGACGCCATCTCCTCCTCTGGTTTACACCAAATGAGTGATGTAAAGAACTCTATGGGAAGACAGTTAGATCTTATCTTTTCTTCTGATTCGTGTAACACTATAGTCGAGCCGACGTCTCGGAACTTATCCGCTATTGACAGTTTGCATCCGCCCATTTTCATCTCTTTTTGCTACGATGGTTCTAATACTGCCGACCCCAACGTAGATCAATACGTTCTTGATTTTAAAAGGGCGGACTTCTCTGATCTTTCAAACAGGATCCTTTCGATCGATTTCGCATCTCTTTTTGATGATAGCGATATCGACGAGTGCGTTTCCGTGTTTTATGATAGGATTTATGATCTGTTTAATTTGTGTGTTCCACTCAAACGGTCAAGATCATCCTGTCAGTCCCCCCCGTGGTATACTAGAGATCTACGTAGACTTAAAAATAAGAAAAATAGACTATGGAAGACTTACTTACGCTGTAGAAACACATCAACTTATTGTGATTTCGTTTATTGTCATGACAGCTTTTTAGCGTTATCATCATCCTTGTACAGGGAATACCTCGATAATGTTCGCGATAACTTGCATATTGATCCTCGTACCTTTTTTAAGTTTGTTAATATGAAGAAGAAAACTGATAATTATCCATCTACAATGTGCTACAATGGATCCTCTAGTTGTAGCGCGCCCGAAATAGCCGACAACTTTGCATTGTTTTTCGAGGGTGCCTTTTCATCTGGCAATTTTGTGCCTTCCCCGGAAGAGTTTGATCATATCAACGAGCGTCCCGCTGCCTCCACTGCTTTGCCCATTATATCTCGTGATATTATTATGGATCATATCGAGAAGCTTGGAATGGACTTTTCTTTTGGTCCCGATGGTGTTCCACCGGCATTCGTGAGATGCTGTTCCGACGCCTTACTCACTCCACTGGAACTCATCTTCAACAAATCTCTTCAGGCCGGTAGATTTCCTACGTTATGGAAGAGCTCCTTTATAATTCCTGTTTATAAAAAGGGGCATAAAAACATAATAACAAATTATAGGCCAATCGCAAAGCTTTCCTGCATACCCAAGTTGTTCGAATCTATTATATACTCACAGCTTGTAGGGCAGTGTAAGGGGTTAATCTCATCTAATCAACATGGCTTTCTGCCCGGTAGATCGACGACAACTAACTTGCTTGAATTTACATACCACATAATCTCTGCCTTTCAGCAAGGTCTCCAGACTGACTGCGTCTACACCGACTTTAGCAAGGCATTTGATAAACTTCCTCACACTGTGATTATGCTTAAGCTTGAAAAGTTGGGTTTTCCGCCTTTATTGCTCGATTGGATCTTCTCTTACTTAAAAGACAGGATATATCGAGTATCTTTCCGTAATACTTTATCCAGAGTCATTAGGGCTACATCTGGCGTACCGCAGGGTAGCCATCTTGGGCCGTTGTTGTTTATTCTTGCCATTGACGACATTGTTCATCTGATTAAGCACTCTAAAGTCTTAATCTATGCAGACGATATGAAAATTTTCTCATGCGTTAGAAACAGTTATGATTCTTCCTGCATTCAGTATGATTTAAATACCTTCAAGAACTGGTGTGGATCTAATGGACTGCAGCTTAACTTGGATAAATGTGAAGTTATGTCATTCTCTAGGAACCAAAATCAGCTCGTCTTTGATTACACCTTTGATGAAACTAATATCTGTCGTCTGCAGTCCGTCACTGACCTTGGAGTGAAGCTTGACCGTAAACTCGATTTCACTCTTCACATTAACTACATTGTTTCTAGGAGTAATTCAGTTCTTGGCTATGTAAAGCGGTGGTCAAGGGAGTTTTCTGATCGGAAGACCTTAATTCACTTATTCTTTTCTTTGGTCAGGCCAATTCTTGAGTATGCATCTCAGGTTTGGTCTCCCTGCTATGCTGTTCATTCCAGACGCATTGAGTCGGTGCAGCGGAACTTTGTTAGGTTCGCACTAAGAGACCTTCCATGGAATGATCCACTTAGGCTTCCTCCTTATGCGGATCGCCTCCGATTGCTTAATATGCACTCGTTGGAAGAACGACGTAGAGTTGCTGACCTAGTCTTTATTCACCAACTTTTGAACTCGAACATAGACTCTTGCACTCTCGCAGGTATGATTTCTTATAGACATACCCCGTATAGCTTAAGAAGACTGCCTTTACTGCATGTTGCTCACTCTCGGTCTAACTATGGTATGCATGAGCCTATAAATCGCATGTGTAGAGCCGTGAATATGTGTCCTGTTTTTGACCTGACTCTTACTAAGGATTTGCTGAAACGATCTCTGTTGTCTGTGCACCCCTGATTGTTTGTGTGGGCGTGTTTTGGATTTTTGTTTTTTTCTTTTTTGTTTGTTGTTTACTAATATTTTATTGCATGGGTTGTGGGAGCCTCATTCATCTCAATATACGTTATATTCTGGTGAATAGGTCAATTGATTCTAGGCTTCTGCCTATGAAGTGCGCCTTCTGAGTTAGAAGGATTAATTCTAAAAAAAAAAAAACAAAACGAAGCTGAGTTTTTTCCAGTTTTGTTTGACATTTCTTCTTTTACAAACATTTCTTCACACTCCATATATGTAAATATTAAATATCTCATTTCAGTCTCATTCTTTTACATTTTACATTAAAAAAAGTTTTTGTCGATACTATTTATCCCTGTTTTACAAGGAAATTTACTTTAATAGTTCTAAAAATGGATATTTTTCCTACTATCCTTTAATCGATGCCAGCCCCGAAAGAATACAGAAAACTAAATCGAAAGGACGAATCGATTAATAAATTGCTGAGCAGCTTGGTAGTTTATTATTAAAATGTTCGAGGACTTCGTATTAAAACTCGCCAGCTGAGATCATTTAATATTCCTCACGATATTATTGTTTTGACGGAGACATGGCTTATCAAAACCTTCCCAGATGCTGAAGTTCTTGAAAATGATTTTCAGGTCTTTAGACGGGATCGCTACAGTGGCGAATCCTCATCGCTAAGTTGAGAAATTCTCATAGCTGTAAGAAATAACTATACTGGTATTGACGTTCCCAATACTTCCAACTTGGAATTTATATGCGTTTCTTTAACAATTGGGGGACGAACTTTGTATATCCTTGCTGTATACATGTCTGCCGTCATGCGGATGCTGCTGACTAAGTCACGGATGTCGCGTAGGACACAGATGAAATCTTAATCCTTGGGGATTGTAGTCTCCCTGACGTCCGATGGATCGTAGCCGACGAAGAGAACATTTTGTCTCCGATCACTTCCTCTGTTGATGCTTGTTCTTTTCTGGATTCTCCATCTCCATCTGAGTATACAGAGGGGACCAATGTTATAAATTGCCGAAAAAGGATATTAGATCTCGTCTTTATCACTGATGCTTCAAAGTGTATCGTTCGGAAATGTACAACGCCTTTCTTCGCGGAGGACTCTAATCATCCCACCCTGGATGTAAACATGGATAGTAAAGCAATAGCAGACTCAACCATCGAAAATGTGTCTTTATTTAACTTTAGTAAAGCTGATTTTAATTTGATAAATTCTAAGTTAAATAATATTGACTGGTCTTTTCTAATTAACTATAATGATATAGTAGTAGATCTTGTTTCAATATTCCACAATGTAATTTTTGATTGCTTTAGGGATAGTATTCCTATATTAAAAATAAGTTTGGTTATTCTCCTTGGTATGATGCCGACATTAAGCGTTTGCGCAACTCAAGGATAAAAAGCGTGGGGGAGGTTTCATCTCACTCAGTCCAGCGCGGACTTCATTCAATATTTAAACTTGAGGGACGTGTTTCGTTAAGTTCTTCTGCTTGCCTATGAGGTATACCTGGAGGAGATGAGTGGTGTCATCAAAGTAGATCCTAAACAGTTCTGGCAGTTCCTCAACACTAAAAATAGGTCCAATGACTTTCCCCTTCCTCGACACATAATAGATCTTCTAGTCAGGATTCATCTGGGATAGCAAATTTATTTGCTGACTTTTCTGGTAAGGCTTTTATAGCTAATGATGTTAAAATTGATGTTTCCTATTTTAACGACGCTTCCTAAAGTTGAGATTCCAAATTTAGTAATAGATGAAGAAACAGTTGAGGTAGCAATGTCTTCACATTAGCCTAGCTATTTGGCTGGCCTGGATGGATTTTTCCTTTAGTTTTGAAATACAGTTGCGGCTCTCTTGTTCAATTTGTCGCTCCGGCAAGGGAAGTTTCCTGACTTGTGGAAAAGATCGTTTATTACTTATATTATTATTAATCTGGTAAAAGGGAGCATGTTACCAATAATGCAACCATTGCAAAATTGTCGGCTATACCCAAATTATTTGAGGACATTTTGTGTGAGTTCTTTTCACTGTGGGCAAATTATTGCTCATAATCAGCATGGCCTTATGAAGGGGAGATCATTAGGTAATGAAGGGGAGATGCATTAGGTCTTTTGATTTGGGTGATGAGACTCACTGCATTTATACTGATTTTAGTAAAGCGTTTGACAAGCTTTCCCACAAATCATTGATTTTCAAGCTACGAGCTCTTGGCTTTCGTGCGTGTTTGCTTGACTGGCTAGCTTCTTACCTAAGTGAAAGGAAGCTATTGGTACGTTATATATCTGCCCAATCTAACGAATTCACGGTTAATTCTTTTGTACTGCAAGTAAGTCACTTGGGGCCCCTTCTATTTATCCTATTCATCAATGATATTTCCTACATCATTGTTGACTCGGATCGGTTGATCTATGCGGATGATTTGAAGATATGCAGGATCATTAATATTCGAACTGTTTCCGTAATTACAAAAGTATAAATGTTGATTCCCTGCTTCATAAGTGTAATAGTATCCCTTGGAGTGAGATATACACTGCTAATAACACCAATGAAAAATTTAATATTTCCACAAAAAGCACAAAATGTGCAGCAAATATTCACATGACCCGAGTGAATTTTCAAAATAAGAACCAAAACAAACTGTTTTTTAAACTCGAGCAACGTAAGAAATATTAAAATACTTCTTAACACAATCGGCGTTTCTAATGAAGAAAAGTTAAGCTCCTTTGGCAGGGTTAACTTTTCTTCAGCTGCTGGACGCCTTCGCGAAAAAACGAAAACTAGATGAACATGAAGCTATTCCATGGTTCTCCTCGGACATTCAAAATCTCATAAATGAGCGGGATCTATTGTATTGCCGTTAAAGGGCGTTGAGGTCCGAGGATTTGCGGTCTGTATACAAGCGGGTTCGTAACCTGGTGACAGCTAAAATTGCTGCTGCGAAACGCAACTATTTTCGTCGCATATTTGACCATAGAATTCCAGCCAAGGAACTGTGGATTAATCTACGGAAATATGGCGTTCACCAAAAGATTGACCCTCCATTTAATATTGAACCTGATGTCCTAAATCAGCACTTCTGCTCTATTCAAGGTCCAACACCTAGAGATGTAAATATGCACAACAGTCCTTCTAATACCGCTATGGTTTTTGATGGCTAAAAATCGTTGCCCCTCCACCCCTTCTGACTTTGGGCCGATTAGTATATTATGTTTCCTGGCCAAAGTGTTCGAGAAACTTATTAGTAACCAACTTATTGACCACCTCAATCGGCACTCTTATCTTTCTAAATGGCAGTCGGGATGTCGATGTAATCACTCTTGTGAGACTGCTCTGCTAAATGTGTCAACGGACTTAAGAGCCGCTTAAGATAGGGGAGAGATCGGTTATCTAGTTCATCTTGATTTTTCTAAAGCTTTTGACAGTATTGATCACGAAATTTTGCAACACGACTTTTCGACTCAATTTTTTCTGTCATCTTCCGCTGTCAAACTTATTTCTAGCTTCCTTTCTGGTAGAACTCAACAGGTTAAGACGGAAGTTGGTCTTTCGATTCCTGCAAAAATCACGTGCGGTGTGCCTCAGGGTTCTATCTTGGGCCGCTACTATGCCTTCTGTAATACGGAACTATCAAATTTCTTTATACGCTGATGATTGCCAGTTGTACATTAGTGGGCCATTTAACAGCATTCACACTCACGTCAGCAAGCTCTGCCAAGATCTAGATCGCGTTGTTGTGTGGTCAGGAGACAATTTACTTCTCCTCAATCACTCTAAGTAATGCTATATTATTCTCTCTCGAGACGCAAGCCTTAATCAGTTCACCTTTCCTGTACCTTATCTTGAGAATCAACCGATGGTTAGAGTTGATAAGGCAAGGAATCTGGGAGTTATCTTTAACAGCGGGATGACTTGCTGTGATTATATCAACTCGTATCTAACTAAAATTTCCGCCACACTAAGATGTCTCTGGTCGACGGCGTCCCTTCTACCAAAGAATACTCGCCTAGGCTTAATTAAGGTTCTCGTGCTTCCTTTGTTCACGTATCCTGTGCTGGTAAGATTAATGTCGCTTTTAATGATTGTGTTAGGTTCGTTCATGGATTGCGTCTTGGTGATCATATTTCATCCTATGTGTCTTCTATTGTTGGTTGCCTCCTTAGAACTTACTTAAACATAAGGTTATTGTGCTTTCTCCACAAATGATTTACAGCGAGGGCCCTGAGTACTTCCGCTCGCTAATCGTGTTTCTCCATTCGCAACGTCGCTGTGATATACTTTTGCCTAAGTTCAGAACTCTCGTTGGTGAGCGCTCCTATTTTGTTCAGGCTATTCGACTTTGGAACTCACTTCCTTATCATATTCAGAGAATGGCCGTGCTCGGGGCATTCCTCAAGGCTTTATTGCAGAATTTTGAAGTACAGTCATAAAATCAAATAATTTCTCTATTTTAATCGTCGTTGTGTACTCTAACCTTTACATTATTCTTTATTATATTTTAGTTTTGCTTATTCTTTCTCTGTTCTATTTTGATAAATTGTTTATATATATTTTTCAATTATTACTTATTTCATTTCACTTTGGATTACTTACTTTCATACTATATTTATCTTTAATCATCTTGTTAAGTGATCCTTCCAAAGATTTATGTACAATTATAAAAGATGTATATTCTTGTTGTACTATTGAATAAATCATTATATTGTATTAAATCTGATGGTGAGGAGGGGATACAGGGTGATTTGAATAGATGTGTCGAATGGTGCTCGAAAAACTCTGTTTTTAAACTTCAATAAATGTAGAATATATTTTTTTTCTCGTAAACTGGTCCCTCGTGTTTTTGAATACATCATGAATAATATTATTCTTACTAAGCCCAACAAAATGCTTGAATTGGGTGTTTTTTTCATCCAAAACTTAACTTCAATGACCATGTTGACTATATTGCCAATAGGGCTATGCTAGGGTTCATAAAGCGCTGGGTCAAGGAATTGGATGACCCATATATAACGAAATCTTTGTTTACCACCCTCGTTAGACCTATATTAGAGTATAAAAGTCCTGTATGGTCTCCTTCATATGAAAGGTATTCTGACTGCATTGAGGGAGTGCAGAGGAGATTCTTGCTTCTTGCCCTGAAGGATCTTGGTTGGCGGGATTCCTTTCGTCTTGCACCATATGTGGACAGACTAAAATTAATAAATCTAAAAACACTTCATTCCCGAAGAAAAGTGTCGGACATTGTCTTCATTTTCGGCTTTTGAGGGGTGAGATCGACACGCTCTTGCTTCTTAAGTCAATTTGTATTAACTCACGGCCACGAAATTTAAGATCCACTAATTTCATTTATTTGCCTTCACACCATAACAATATGGACCATTCGTGACAATTACTAGGATTTGCACTAATTTTAACGCAAACTGTAGTCTGATTGATTTTAAATTAATTAATCTCCAATTAAAGAAGATGCTTGGTAGTTCCAGCTTGTTGTAACGATTTTCTTGTTTTTTTTCTCCCCGTATTGGGTTTGACAATTTGATTTCTCCTTGTAAAGTATTTTATCTAGTATTTTAGCGAAATTGAATAAATAAATAAATTTACTTACCGCATTCACCACATCTTCATGATTTATAGTAGTATAGCTGGTGCCGCGACTACGGCTCTCGAAATAGTGTATGTATTTTGAGGTTTTAAGGTTCAAACCGATAGTCGGGTGAGAGTTGAGTATTTAATAGGTTTTTATACCGTTTATGTGTTTTGCAAAAAAATTTTGCATAGACGCTCGGAATTGTGAAATAGCATATGTATACGGGGCGAGAGTGGTAATCGGTCAAAGTTAACGCAAGTGTGAAAAATTACGGCTTGTGAAATTTACGAATGGTATATGTTAGCCTATGATAATATCTTTTCGTAGCAGCAGTTTACGATGCAAGATAAATACATTTTTTCCTGCAGCCAACGCCTGTGAAATTAATGTGCACTTGAAAGCTACGATCTTTGTATCCTCCCGGCCATGCGAACTACCACCTTGGTATCCTCCCGCCCCTTGCGAGCTAGTACCCTTGTATCCTCCCGCCCCTTGCGAGCTACCGCCTTTGTTTTCTACCGCCCCTTGCGAGCAACTACCCTTTTATCCTACCGCCCCTTGCGAGCTAGGACCTTTGTATCCTCCCGCCCCTTGCGAACTACAACCCTTGTATCATACCGCCCCTTGCGAACTGCGAACAAAGTAGTAAAAAAGCATAATATACAAATTGCTCTTGGCTTTATCACTTTTTAACGAATTGACTAATTTGAATGAAACAACCTTTGAAAGAAAGCACAGGTTTTGCACATTCATGCTTGATAATACTTATCAATATTTAAAGCTTTGATCCTACTAATAGAGGGCGGTATAATGCACTTTCCCATACATTTTAGTAAAATTTATAGAAAGAAACCTTTATATAACTCACTGTAATAAAGATAATTCAAAATGGTTTTCATATTTCAATTCTACTCAGTAATACCTTTCATTTGATATCAAACTTGCCGGGAAAGAAGACAACAAAACATTTCGTAATTTTTCCTAGGGTATGGTCCAGTATTTCGTCATTGAAAAGGTACCTTAATACAGGTAAAAATTCATATCTCGCCAAATACTGAACCAATTTCCGCCATTTAAAAACCAAAGTAAAGCTAGTTAGTAGCTAGTATAACCCATCGATCTCTGAGGTTTCATTTGTACCCTCCAGGTGGCTTCAAGTCGCTAAATCAGTGATATTAGAAAAATCCTTAAAATGTCAACTAAATATATCCTGATTTGGACGAAACTTAGTATAGCACTTAAACACCACCTTCTCCGTGTATTTTTTTCTACTGCTGTACTTATATCCACCCGAAGTATCTAACATTATAACTAATAGCATCCTTAACCAACTGTTAAAAGAATTACTAAAATATGTTTATAAACACTCAAGTTATTGGTACTCAAACATGTGCAACCCCCTATAAGGTGAGGTTTGTTTACCTCATTTGAATAACCGGAAGTGAAGCTAATTAGTTCAAAATGTTTAATAAATGTAAACATTTAAGAACAAATTACACATTTTAGTAATAGTAGGTGCCCAGTTCCTAGTGAAAGTAGGAAAGAGTACACCGAAAAAACCGATTTAAGCCATCTTCATGTTACTATTACTAATAAGGTATTATATATCGAGCTTTCACATGTATGGACACATTTTAGCCCTAATTGAGTAAAAAAGGGATAATTAATAAAAATCCCTTAAATTTCTATTATTAACAACAATTAGCAATAAATTAAGTTAATTGGTCATAGTACAAAAGAGCATCATACTTTGCTCTCTGGTTAGTAACTTAACAACGGCTGTACCGATTTTCCTGAATTTACTTTTAAAATATATTAGCGTGCTTAATTAAACGTGTAAAACATCCCCTATAGATCTGCAACCCTTATTTCATATCAAAAAATACACCCCCATCTTAGATAATATAATCAAAAAATGTTGGACAAAAGTGAAAAATCTACGATTGGTACAAAAAATTTTATCGCAGCGAAAAAATAAAAACATCCTGTGTATCCTGTTTACATCCCCTTTCAAATAAGGGTAGTAACCCCCGGGTTGGTGAAAATTTCTTTAACAAATTTAACTTAATTAAGTTAGCATTTTATGAAATTTTACCGTTTTCCGGTATATTTTTTTACTCCACTGAACTTTTATCGTCCAAAGTAAATTTAGGATATGTTAAATCACACCCTTATTTAAGGGTGGAAAGAATTTAAAAAAAATTTAAAAACTCACTTTTCCGACGGTACTCAATTATCGACATTTTGGTCGCCTTCCGGCGCTTTTCCATCGGTAATAACTACCCTAAATATACATTTTTGATCTGAATCATGGGGGTGATTTCGCTTCTGCAATCGATTACCTATCGATTGATGTAATGTTCATCCCCTTGCGACGAAATTTTTAATTTAATTTAATTTTTTCGAATAGATCTCACGATTCTACGAAAAATGAATACCCACATCGTAGGGTTCCGATCAATACTTGCCGAGTTATAAGCGAACCTAGCACGCAAACCATCATAAGCCCCGCCCCTTTTGAAAATATAAAAAAATGTAGTACCCTAAAGCACATCCCGCAATTAGTTCTATAACATCCGTAAACATGAACGCATTCCGTTTGGCCGTTTCTTCAAACATAAACGAACCGTTTTCAAAAAATCATCCTATTTTGATCCCTTTTTAAGGACTCCATCTGCAGCCTTAATAACTTTGCCATTTTGTTAAATAAAAACTAACTTTTATCACATCGGTGACATTCTCCCCTATCCATAAATACCTCAAACTCAGCTATCCGATACCCCGTTCTCATATAGCTTAAAACAGAGAACGACGCTTTTTCAATTGAACCCCGTTTAACGCTTAAAAATCTGTTCGGCAAATCCTTGTATCTCGACTGGAATATGAAAGTCAACCATTTACCAACTCGCATTTTAAGTAAGGTTGATGAATAAAGTTATTAATATTTTTTTATTTTTAGTTATTTCATCCCTATTCCTTTTACAATTCAAAATTTGAAAAATATTTATGAGGTATCGCTACAGAATTGTTGTTCAATATTTTGTTGACGCCAATGGAACCAAAGAGAACTAAAATCTCCTTGCGTTCATATTGCAGATATTGCAGTCCCGCAGCAAAGTCACCAACCAAAAGGACATTTAGAAGATTTAATATTTTTGGAATAAAAAATATCCCAAGTAAACTTCCACCGTCCATTAAATATCGGATACTGAATCTATAATTTCTCTAAAACGCGCTCATTCATCTCATCCTTGAGAGGAGTTTAAAGTCACCCTGCTAATGGTGTTCCGACTTGGATTCTCCTCTTTCCTTTCCGCAGCATCACCATTAAAACAGGAATCGGGCAATAAATTATAAGTTTGACACTTTCAGTTGGATCCGTTCCGAGACTTTCGTTCGCATAAAGGACTTAGCCAGGTCGGCGAAGCGGTAGTACTCACTCACTATGTGCGTCCAGATGTGCATTATCAGTTGTATGAGGAAATAAGGGACTCAATGCCTTGGATAATTTACCGTTCTAATGGTTAACTGTTTTTCGGTTGTATTA
This sequence comes from Leptarthrus brevirostris, assembly GCA_964036015.1. Taxonomy (NCBI): domain Eukaryota; kingdom Metazoa; phylum Arthropoda; class Insecta; order Diptera; family Asilidae; genus Leptarthrus; species Leptarthrus brevirostris. The sequence continues at coordinate 128,679,069 of OZ038371.1, read as the reverse complement.
TTTTTGCTCCTGCTTTAGAAGTTAGACAGATTATTGTCGTTCGACCTCCAGGCCTAGTTGTATGCATTTTGGATGAAGTTCCGTTTCAAGGACGAGGCGAACACTTCGGCACATGGGAATCATCTTGATTGGGTCATCAATCATCCTTAGAACTTGAACTGCAGATGCTAGGGTAGTACTAGGAGCAATGCTGGGATATGAGGTCGTCGACACAGTCGAAATGTGGTTATTGCTAGTTGACTTTTACCGAGTGCTGGAGGTTTACATATGCTTGCCTTTTGGGATTGAATTATTAATTCAGTTAAATTGTGTAGTTTTTGGAGTTTAACTTCCGGGTTCCCTAAATTTGAAAATATTAAAAAATGTCTTCAATTACGGTGTTTGGATTGTCACAAGAAAAGGCTTTTGAATATTTTAAGACAAATCTTTTTTTAAAGTGGTATGACAATTTTTATTATCATTTTGCATGTTTCGGAAGTGGGTGGCGTATGTATGGTATTGATTTATTTAGTTTCTTCATACAAAGTTAGTTTCTATATGATTATCAGTGTATGGTTTGCATTTATAAAGTGACAATTTTAAAATTCCTTAAACTCCTTTTGATGGTTAAAGAGTTGATAACATTTATTCGAGCCTGTGGCCACCGAATCCTCGTTAGAACATCAAAATTGAAACTATCGTTTTTGCATTTTTGAGTCTTTGGTCTGTGTTAAATACAATTAAATAATAAATAAAAAACTTCATTTGAAAAGTGATAAGGCAAGTGATACTACGTACCTAGTAGTGGTCGCAAGGACGTTGCTTATTCGAAGTGAGCGTACAAAATAAATTATTTAAAATTATTTTAATTTACCAATATTTGCGTTTCATTTTGGTAGACCAGATTAATGTGGTGGTTTTATTGCAATTGATTAAAAGGTTTTAACATGCGAAAATAGCATGGTGCAGAATGCAAGGTGGGATATTTCCTTGAGTCCAGAACTGAGAACTTAACTGACTTACGCCAGACGCACTCCTTCAATTTAATATCGTTCCTGTTGTTGCTCTTCATATTTAAATGAGTGTGACGTTATGATGTACATGTTATCCCTGCAGCTATCATATTTTTACAGCGCCCGTACACCATACCACATGAAAATGCGAGCTGTCCGATACGGACATATGGGAAAATAGACCACTGGTAGGGCTCAAATGCTTGCGTTGATCCTATACAGATATAAGTGCCCAAATGACTCAAGTGACTCAAATGACCGAATCTTCATTTTGAGTCACTTATGCCAAACGACTCGTATACGACCTGAGTCAGCAAAGTGACCGATTTTGCCCATCACTAATGCGATTTAAGCGCAGCGATCTAGCTTATCTCCGGGTCGTGATGAAGCCTGACTTTTCATTTGGCATGACTTATGTTGGCTTATCACGCATAAAAACTATAGATGGCTTACTTTTCGATGACGAACGAATTCTTGAAGTCAACAACAAGATAAGGTTTAAAACTAAGCGAGTAGAGCTGTTAAGACTTGAGTCACTCTTAAAATTGCCGTTCCTGATGCTTTGTTCCACGACTTCATTCCTGCTAATATCTGACCTAGTGAAGCGGTTGCGTGGAAGTTTACCCCCAAGGCATCGTTCCGGTGCTTCAAAAAACTTAATATCGAGGTCTCTTTCTACTATGCAAATGTAATTGAACTTCGTTCCAAGACGACTAACCTTAACATCAAGTGATCTGTCAGGCCGAAGCTTGGCTCTGTGGAAAGATTACTGGTGCTGAACTTTTTGGTCCTGAATACATAGTTTTTCGGTGTGACCGACATCTTCGCTCGCTAAACTCTCCTGTGGGTGGAGGAGTTTTTTCTACTGTTCGACGGAACATTCCATGCTCCATTATTGAGCTTTCGCCCTCGAATGACCTGGAGTTTCTAAATGTTGTCTCAAACTAACCTCATAAGTGCGTCCTGGTTGCCACGGCATAAACTCTTCCGCGGACGACTGTGGATAGTTATGAACCTATCTAATGCCTGGCCGCAGTCTAGGGGACAACCCTTTGATGCGTTAGCATGGTTTTGGCCGGAAGGGAATTAGGGTAAGGGGTGTGAGGAAACTTGAGTCTTATTTTTGCATTGCTGTGAGCTAGACAACATCCCAGAGACGGAGTGGATTATTTTAATTTTTTAATAAAAGCTCATGGGAAACTTGATCTCGAACCCGGCACCCATTGCATGTTGGTCGTGCCGCCCAACGAATTGATGCAACTCCGTCTATTGATCACAGTAGTAGCTTGGTCAGGCAGTGTTCGGCTCCTTTGCTCTCTGAGACGTCTCATCTTCCTGCTCGTTAATGATAACATGTTTGCTTGTCTCTCGTAATATGTTTCAATTTCTAGATCAAGTAATTCTAGTCTAGTTTGAGTCGATTACTCATTGAATATTCTAAAAAACTTAAAAGGTAAAGCTTTGAAGTGATTCTTTTTATGAAGGAGCGAGATCGATTTTAATACCTATTCTAATTTACGTAACCTCAGGTTTTGAATCCTCAAATAATAATAATGTTGAGAGCATGAAGGTAATTTTACGTAAAGAGCCTAAACAGTTTTGGAGATTTATTAATTCTAAGCTTAAGACTTACGGATACCCTTCTTCGCTGAAATTAGGGGATAGCAAAAGTACTTATCCTCTGACCGTTGCAAATATTCTTAGTGAATTTTTAACCACCGCTTTCCTTGAAAATAATTATGATATCAGATTTAAAGACTTTTACTTATTTTTCACCAACTTTTCAAAAAACGAGATAAATGCGACGCGTAACTTTTATTTAATTTTAAATTTTCTTTATATATGATCGTAGCCCGTGGACCGATTTGTATGGTTCCTTTTTTATACATTGTTAACAATGGAAAAAAGTTGCTCTAGAGTGGGGTGGGGAGGGGGAGAGAAAACTTCGTAACGCGTGGACCGATTAGGTTTATGCTTTTTCTGATGTATAGAGTATGTTGCCCTATTATGTATTAAGTATGTTACCCTATTTGTACCCCGACAAAAATTTTAATGGGCGGGGTAGGGGTGGGATATTAGCTTCTTAACCCATAGACCGATTTGGGAGTGGGGTGGAGGTAGTCTACCGTCGTAACGCGTGGACTGGAAGAGGGCTGCTAGCTTCGTAAGGTCTAGACCGATTTTGATTATTTTAATTCGTTTGTCGAGAATACGTTTCCTCATTGGTAAATTATAAATTTACCTAGATTGACTACGATGATTCTCTGTCTATGATGATTCTCTCTTGCTGTATAGAGTACGGTGGCGCTCTAGCACTATGGTAAGAATTTTGTATCTATAGATTGAACTACCTCTACAACTGAAATTGTTTAAATTTGACATACTGAGTACATTCGTAGTAATCGGGTTGCATTTAGCCAGGATTGTTTCCTGATTCTCTTTAACATACACAACACCCCTGATGCACTTTAAAGCAGCCACCTTGATCTCTTTTATTTATTATTTACTTCAACGGTGTATCCTCGTTTTTGTCTAATTCAAAAATTCAGCTTTGGGTTTTGTTAAAAGTTGGGCTAAGAAGTTTGATGACCCTCATATCACACGGCTCCTTTATTGTTCGTTCGTCCGTCCAATTCCTAAATTAATATTCCATTTTGCAATATTCATATTCATCTTGTTGAGACTGTCCAGCGTCGTTTTGTGCGGTTTGCACTTCGTGGACTACTTTGGCACAATCCACAGAACAGACTCAATATTTTAAAACTTGTTTAAAAAGAGTTTTCAACTGTTTTTGCTTTGGATTGCCTTCATGGCACAATTAATATAGGTACTCCTGTTCCATTGTCTTCCTTTAGTATTCTATTCCATCTCGCTCCCGAAGAAATGGAGATTTTTTTGTAAACGTAAAACAATATAAATTTCGACAAAATTGATTTTCACCTATCTAACAATTATATAAAAGCTAATAGTCTTTGATAATAATTTGTCGTCCTGTAATGTCAATTTTTTTTCGTTATTGTTAGGCTGGCGTACTAGTGTCATGGTAAGAATTTTGTATCTAACGGCTGGGATTAACTTGGGAATGTGTTTCCGGATTTGGATGATTCTGTTTCAGCATCCGTTCTCGGATTTCTTCAATGAAGTGGCTGTCTGCCTAACCTGCCTATCTTTATAAGTACTTAGTTCCCTGCCTATATGCCCTACCTAAGCTATCTATATGAACTATATATAAGCTAATTTCTACCTTTTGCTAAACTTGGCTACCTCGCTTAACAGTTACTCCCGCCTCAGGTCTTTTTTTTGTTTTCGATAATGTACATCACTATTCTGTACATTATTGTCCGCATTCCCACTACCGCAGTCTGTTTCGTCGTCATATTGACTGCACAGGATGTCTTTGCCGTGTCCTCTCTATACTCTCTCCGGACCCAGTTTTCGCAAGTGAAAAGTGTGTTCGGCTTCATTACTTACTTACTTACGTACTTATCCATATGTGCCCTCTTTCTTCTATACAAGAAGTGTCTATGACAGCCGTGATTGGAGAGTGCTTGGGTTAAGATGTAATCATTGCAATTGATATCAGGTATGAGCTTCTGCGTTCCATCTTCCATCCCGTTTCGCATCAGGTTTTGCCTGACTTCAATTCTGCCCGTGCCGTCATATTATAATGACCTCTCTTGCACCATGAAGTCAATGGGCAAAACTCCTGCTCTCACCCTGACAGCGGGTGCTAAAACTGTTCTGTAAGCGCTAACGATTCATATTAATATCCCATGTGTGTTAGTTATCTTTCTTTTGAATGTCTTATTCGTTGCGCTGTACCAGACAGGCGCCGCTTACAGTATTTTCGATTGTACAACTCTCATAAATGTCCTTCTCTTTGATGCCCTTCTACCGCCTAAGCTGGGCATGATACTGGATAGTGTTGTTAATGTCCTCCCTGCTTCAAGGACCTTGTCAATATGTCTTGAGAAGGTCATTCTTTGGTCTACCGAAACCCCGCAGGTACCTGGTTGCCGGGCTCGTCTTAATATCTTTACTTTGTATAGTAAACTGTATCGGCGCTATTTTCCCTGTAGCAATGAGCAGCACTGCTTCTATTTTCTCCGGGGCAATTTAGAATCGCCGCTTGTCTGCAACCCTATCAGGGTTACTCCTTCGGGCTACTCCATCTGCAGGAGCTCACCCCCTCCCCCCACTCGCCACTCTGCTTCTAGCATTATTTTTCTTTCAGGTAGGATGCAATGAAAGTATTATCTGCTGTTAAGGGCGCTCTTAATATATATGGTGAGCTTTGCACATATCCGACGGTTTCCAGCTGAGTAGGTATGCACTTCTCCTCCCATCCTAAGAGCTTCTTTGATGGCGTCAGGGGTCTGTGGGCTTTACTGAAGCCGTACCGTATTGCCTGCTTGATAGATCTCCTTCTTCAGCTTATTTTTTGTTTTTCTTATTAGGATAAGTTGTGCTATAATTTACCCTCAACATCAAGCAGGCAGATTGGTCTGTCAGATGTTGGAGCATCTAGAGGCTTGTCACCTTTTTTGAGTAGGACCAGCAGTGCTTTTTTCCACTCTGTCGAGAACATCCCCAGGTCTATTGTAGACTTCCAGTACTTAGTTTGGCTTTAGCGACGCTACTTAATTAAGTATTTCTGTTAGAACATTTCCAGGTCCCGGTCCCATGCTTCCTTGAGTTCGTTTTCTGTTTCTCTTTTCCTTTGGAATGTAACCAGCTCGTGGGTTGGGAACATTGGCCACTCATCGACATTTTTGGCCTGGGCGGGAAACCCATTAGGTTCTTCATGGCAATTTTGTAGCCGTTTCCCCTTATTTCGTTGCCTATTTGGCTACACAGAGTCTTCCAGCAGTTATATTCTTTCCATTTCCTCTGCCCTTCCACTGCTGGATTTGGGGCTTCTGGTATAGGAACTTCTGTCTTTCATGCACTTCCTTCGTAACTCGCAATGTCGTTTTTTTCACCAACAGACCGGTGTTTTCGTGGCTTGTCCTCATCTTCTCGGCATTCCTTGGTTAATGATGTGCTTCAGCATCTTCGTGAAATCTGCCGCAGTTACCGTACCTCTGTCGTGAAGAATACGCCGTATCTCTACTTCTAGCCTTTAGTGTTCTAGCTACTTACGTTATCACTCTCCACGACTCTTACTTTTTGGTTTCCTTGTCGATTTTGCTGTTGCGAACTCAACGTTGATGTATTTGTAGTAGCTTAGTGATTCTGTGTCACTCATTTCCCAATGGTGAATCGTACTTTTGATGATTTTCGTGACTAACGTCAGGTCTAGGATAGACCCATACCTTTGAAATGTTGGCTTACCTTCGATGTTGGCAACAAGTAGCCCGTTTCTATCCATCTATTTAGTCACAATTTGACCTCTTTTGTTCCTATACTCCATTCCCTATTGGGAGGACTTAGAGTTGAAGTCCCCTGCCACAACTGCACTTTCCGTAATGGCTCTAATGCGCCTGCCAATATCGTCTAGATTATACTCTAGCTCAGCTGTATCGTTATTGCCGGAGATGTAGCAGCTGTAAATTGTAAGTTCGACTACTTCTCTGGGCCGCTGCTTACTTTCTTTATCACTAGCTTCTCATGAAGGATGTTAATAGCTGCATCAGCTTCCTCATCTGATATACAGTCTCTCCTGTTTTTGATGGCTATCTTATTTGGCTCCCTAACCAATAATACCTCAACCCCGATTTCCTTTGACTATTACCATGTACAGAGCCGGAAGGTATCGATTTATACTTATTTGTAGTATTTTCACTTGCCGCTCCCGTTAACCTTTTTAGGAACCCTTGCTCTCAAACACTTACCCTCAACATCTTAGATTGGGGTCCCTCCTTCTCTCAGTCCACACAGTATGACTTGTTTGTTCAGTTGCATCCCTTCGCATGTTGGCCTGTGGGCTCTCAGCTCCACGTTCTCCGGGCTAACCTCATATCTACATATCGTCTCTCTTACTTCCTTTACAGTGGTTATTCCTTCCATATCTTTTATATGTAGGACTTTTTCCTGACCAGCAGTACCGTAGAGGCTTTTGGGACGTTCTTATTGATGGCCCTTTCGAGGGCTTCCGTTTCCCGGCAACCTTTTTTTATGGTCAGGAGCACCTCCTCCTTCTTGGTCATTTCAATCTCGTTGATATCTACCCTTATTCCGCTTTGATCCACGGTCTCTTTCATTTCCTTTAGCATATATATTATATAATTGACACCGCTGCGCTACAGTAGCCTAGTTCTACTTTCGTCTCTTATTGCTTGATAAAAGATGTTGCGTAAAAAAGTAATAACCTGCTATATCATTCCACATTATCAAACGGCCTTTTCTCTGAAATTTCTGGTTTCCTATCTATAACTGACTTTATTGTTTTATTCTCGATGAACCCTAAGCCCAGGGAATTTCCTATGACTCTATAATAGTAGTAGTGTACGATGAGGATCGTTTATCACTGAAAAATCAAAACATGATAAACTGCCTCACACTCATGCACTCACGTCTAAGAAAGAAATTTGAAGCTCTTGTATTGCGCGTAGTAAAAAGTCTAAAAGGAATAACGCAAGCAATTTCGTTTAAATAATGACTATGGAAATAGCTGTAAAAGAATGTTTGACAACCAACATTATCGTTGGAAAGAGCTTAATTGAATTTTTTGTAACATAGTCAGTGCGGTGCATCCGAAATATGCACAAATATGGGAGTTATATTCAATTCTTTTTGCAATAAACATTAATTCATTCATTAATTATCCAAACATACGTTCACAATGATGTTCGCGCATGACTGAAAATAAGAGATAAAGAACTGAACCCTGTGCTACGCCGGCAATTATTTCATAGGGATCAGATGTGACTCCATCTATTATTACTCGGATTAAGCGGTCAGATTGAAAATTTTCAATCCATTTAAAGCGGTCAGGATCGAAAGTAAATGTTTAAAATTGAGCATTTGCACTGATGATAAAGAGTACCGCATACAAGTGCTTCAAATATCTTAGCAGTACAGTAAATAGTCCCTGGGTCCCTGCTGTTCACAAATTTTATACCAAAATATTCAAAATATTTTATCAATAAGGAATCTCAACACATTTGATTTGTTTTTACTTCTACCAAATTCTACCAGTTAAAACATTTCTCAAATCTACATATGTTCGGGAACTACAACTAAAAATTTAAATGTTTGGTAAAACGTGATCCAAGCCGATTGTTACAATTCACAACTAGGTAGGGAGTTACAAAGTCTTGGTTTATTAGTATTAAGTTTTTTAATTCACACAGTTTTATTAGCCAAATTTTAATTTATAATACTTGACCCTGCCTTGGATCAAGTTCTATTTACCAAGTCTTGGTACATACATATAGTACACGACTTGGCTCGTCCTTGGGCGAAATTAAGGAGCAATAGCTTGATAAACCTCCTCTGGCACTTTTGCTAAGCTTGGCGATTCCTGCACTCATTATTGTTTGGGTCTCCAATTGTTAGTAATAAAGCTTTAGAATGTAAACAGACATGTCTGCTTGTCTTAATTTTATTTTCCTGATGGTAGTTTAAAACGTACCTAATTCTGGTTGGTTATCTGTAATGGCGTTGACCTAATTACAAAGAGCTTGATTGCTTTTTGTTTATGCATATGTAACATATATGTATGTATTTTACTTTAGACTTGTGCCGCTACATTCGGATCTTCTTGATGATTTAAGAAGCGATAAAATTGGGTAACGAAAAATCGCACGAAAAATCTATGAATGGTGCAGAAGGTTACCGCATTAGTGATGAAATTCTTTAATGAAAGTTAAATAAAGTTTAAACTTTTACATTCCATTATGATTAACTTTTGATTCGTGAAAACATGCAAGATCAATAATTTTTTAGCCCACTAGCTGCGAGTGCCCGGCGTTATTCGGACTTCTTGTAAGTGCGCATCGTTTTCTATTATCTTTACATATCACTCATTTCCTACCACCACCCCTAGGGTTGCTAAAAGTATCTAACAGCATCATGAGTGTCATTATTCATCTTAGCGACCCGGATAACTGTGGATTCGACACTACGTTTTCGATTATTTTTGCATGTCCCTCTCTTCTTTCTCACCCCTAGGGATGCTAGATGTATCTTACTCGATGGGATCCTTTATCCAAATTTCCACATTCTACTTTAGCTATCGATGATTCAGTTAAAAAATTACCCAAAAACGTTGTGACTTTTCCAAGAATATCTGTCTGCTAAGCACACCTTCCAAGAAGTTTCCGGGAGGTTTCACATGGGCGACTACATGCGAAATGAATCATGCAAATGCGTGTAATGCTAAAGTCGCGCGACAAATGTAGTGATGCCTGATGTTGCAAAAAAAATATCGATTATGAAATAATCGATGTTTCCAAACATCGATGTTCCGTATTCGATTAATGGGGGTGGATACCGAAAAATCGATTATTTTCCTTAATGTTATTAATATATTTTTATTTTCAATTTATTATTCACATAATAATTAACTGAAAAATATTACATTTTCAACGAAGATAACACAACTCCATAAAAAAATTGGAAAAATTAATAATGAGGTCTGACTATGTTTACCATATGTTTTCGAGGTCTCTGAATCCGAATCTGAGGTCCGTTTAACCCCCTTACATCAGGATTTTATGTATGATATGTATCGTCGAACTGCCTATCTAGCCCTAACTTCGGAAATGATGAGCGTATTGTGACCTTTGCCGCTTTTATTTTGAGGTTATGGGGTTTTGCGGTTTAGAGGTTGGGGGTTAAGGGCTTAGGGTTTTTGGGGTTTTTGGCATGATGGGGCTATGGGGTTTTAAATTCTAGAATTAATAAGGGTTTTTGGTCTAAATGTTGAGGTTATAGAAAGTTCTAATGTGATGGGGTTAACCGGACCTCGGATTCGGATTCTGCGACCTCGAAAACAAATAGAATAGTAAACATAGTCAGACCTCATTATTAATTTTTGTCAATTACTTTTGTGGAGCTGTGTAACACATATATTGTTAGGCTTGTTTCTTTTAAATTTTATATTAGAAAACACTTATAAAAATAGAACTACTTTCAACGTTGCCAACCTCAGGGCTGATTAACATCCCAAATCAGGGAAAGAATCGTTGCACTTGAGTGTGGTGACATGTCAATATTAGAGAAAACAATAATATTACCATTTAAAAATTTTTTTTTTAAGAAAATGCCGCCTGTCAAACATCAACTTGAATTTCATCAAAACAAATTCCCGATTTTCTGAAGAAAAAAACTTCGAATATCGTAAAATCGAGGAACATCGGAAAAAAACATCAATTAATAGATGCAAAACATCGATGTTTCGATTAATCGCCCATCATCGGGCATCACTTGATGAATGTGTGAAACGGCCCTTAAGGCAAAGTCAACAAGATACTATACAATATTAGGCTGCTTATAAGAAAAGAAGCCCACAAAGAGCTTAAAACTGCGTGAAAATGTCAAATTGTTTCAGTGAGTATCTTCTCAGAAATATCTTTCAATCTGCTCGCCTTATTTGCATGCCATAAAAGTGCGCAATTTTCCCTGATTTTTTTATTAAATTTAAATTAAATTCAAAATAAATGATAGTAAAACTGTTCAATTAGATCTATTTTGAATTACTGTTTAGTGGAAAAACCACTTTAAAATGCGCACTTTTAAGGACTGTGAATGCGGCACAACATTCAATTTAGGGTGGGATGCAATGAATAAATTTAAATTTAAATTATGACAGCAATCGATTTTATCGCACATATTTACAATAAAATAAAATAATATTTATATCAATAAAATCAATAAAATTGCACAGTGAATTATGGAGATGTCTATAGATGCGCACAACTGCATAAAACTGATAAAAAAATGAGTAAATTGTAAATTTTTTATGAAGGTGCTTGAATTTTTCCTCAGGTATGACTTGACGCTGTTTTATGTATTATACAATAAAACTACGCGTGTGTGACTGGCTTTAAGTAGATAAGCAATTTAGTTCTAGATATAAGACTAGAGGCAAATAAGAACAGTTGAGCATTGGAGATGTTAACATACCGAAACTTGCCATATTAAACGTTTTGTTGAAGTGTTGAGTTTGGAATGCGTCAATGACATCAGAATTTCTCCTTGGTTTTGGTTAAGAGAGTGTGAAGTTTTATCTGTGTGCAAGGATTGGTTAATATGTGGTACAACAAAAAATTAAATAATGACGAAACGCTTGGAGGTAAAACGGCCTCCTAGAGTAGGCTGTGAGTTACAGTGATAGCTCGCAGACGACAAGCATCTATATCTGTACCTCGCAAATTTATTGGCCTTCCAGTTAATCTATTTTTAGAGATTCTAAGGCCCTGCTTTACGAATGTTCGTTTAACGGGCCGTTCAAGTATTACGTAACACTGTTGTAAAACGTTGCGGGGGGTTACAGGGGGGAGGGGTCAAGCAACGCGTTACGTAACATTAAGTTTTTGTTAAAATTAAAAGTCCTAACTCTTAACTCGTGACTCACGGCTCAGTTTATGTGGTATTTTTACTCTACACATATTTTTTTTACATACGAAAAAAGTCCCGTCATTGAGTATACAGAAGTATACATATACATATATGGGAAATAACCACAATAAGCCGTGTACCACGAGTCCATAGTTTGGACTCTAAAGGTGGATATCCACCAAGGCAAACGAACAAAATTTCCTCGTGCTGGATGAGACCGTACTTAAAAAATAGAGATGATATGCACAAGAAAACCAGTTTGATACAAGAGTTAAAAATAGATCCTTGAGCGGTTTCAGAAATTTTTCCCGCAATTCCTCTTCAGACTTTGAAGGTTTATTGCCAAAATTAGTCCCAGCATTGCAAGATCTGACACCAACTATAGAAAATCCGTTAGCATAGGAGTGAGACTGGCTATAACATCACGTTTTCTGGGAAGTGGTGACTCTTATTCTTATCTTATCGTATCTCTTCAGAGCGTTAAAACAGCTGTCCATTCCATTTTGAAACTCAAATAAACTGAAAATTTAAATTAAATTCACTTTCAGAACTTTGCCTGCACGCACTTGTCATTTTGCTCGTGGACAAATGTTCGTTTGGCTTGATGGATACGTACCTTAAGAGTTCAACCGTTACGGGTAAGCAAAACCACCTAAATTGCAAACCATGAACTTACGAATGTCACGCATACACATTAGGCCCAAAGTGGGCTAAAATTTCGTTTAATTTACATTACTTCTTATTCGGGTATTTTGCGCAACTTAATTGACATTTTTAGGTAAAAATAATCGTCTAAGTGTTACGTAACGTGTGTGGGGGTGGGGGTAACTCGAAACGTTACGGCGCGTTACAAGGGGGGAGGGGGTCAGAAATTTTCAAAAACAGCGTTACGTTATATTTGAACGGCCCCTAAAAGTCGCCATCCCCCAAATACTCCTTGGCAAGTACGTCAGCTACCTCATTTCCCGGAATCCCACCATGACCCTGAAGGTAATCGTTCAAGGGGAAAGGACCTATTAAATGGAAAATATGTATAGTATGCTTGAATTTATTTTATAACAAATACTTGGTGCTGTCTATAGTCATTCTTGCGAGTTTTTTTTAATATTATCATTTGTTTTAACTGCAGCCAAAAAACGCAATATCATAGATTTACTTATAATTTAATAGTCAGGAAATAAGTTACAATAGTACAATCAATTCATAACAGCTAGAAAATTTTGTCTTTTACTTAACAATATTTTACTTCTAAAACAGGCATGGGCGCAAATGGGTGTCGTGCTGTGTATACGCATTTAACCCGCCTTCAATTTCATAAAAGACACTTTCGTATTTAATTTAAAACCTTCAATTTATGACATCGGTATGTGTTTGCGCATAATTTAATATCAAATAAAGTTCCGAATTTATAATACAAAGTAATATTCTGAAAACAAATTTATCCTGTACACCGAAAACACGAGGGAGTAAACGTTTTACTAATTTCCTTCCAGTTCTCTGAGTCCTCCATTGTCCTTATTGTCCGCATAAATGCCGCTGCCTTATGACATATTGATTAAATTTCCCCGCTTAAAAATGCACGCGGTTCTCTATTTCGGTGGGTTGAAAGATGGCTTCAAAACTAAACGGTAATATGAAGGAACACACACATACGCAACAGAAAATGTATCAAAATGGCTGCTTTTATCTCCAAACTAAAATGTGTGGCCGGCTTTAAAAGGAAAGGTGCCGTTGTTGCCGATGGCGTTGTGTGCATATGCACGAAATTAGGGGATTTCCGCCATGAGACTTTATGCGAAGAAGAGATTAGATGGCTTTGGACTTCCTTAGTTGGTCACCCGCAAGTAGAGTGATGCGTGTCTTTCTGCATCATCCAGCTCAGGACCATTCAGTAACCCTGGACTGAGACCACCACCAGGAGTAGTAGGGAATTTCATTTCTTTGCAGTAATTGCCTTCCTCCAAACAGTAATTCAGCATGCGTGCGCAGGAATAACGAAAAGGGATTCCCACTTTCTCCTCTTTTAAGGTTTCGTTTTAGTTTGGAGCGTTTGTTTTTGAGGTGACAAATTTTGTGGTGTGTACCTTGCAGTTCTTCCAGCTTCCCTTAAGTGTTAGGGACCAGTTAAATTTTACCGTAAAACGGTTAGGGAAAGTGTAGTGATTTTTTTATAGTTTTTCACGGAATTATTTGTACACACGGTAATTTAGTTCAATTAAGGGCAATTTGCTCTGTGGTGCAGACAAGCGTTTTTTTTCATGTGCCAATGGTCAGTGGTGAGCCTATACACGTTCCTGTTTTATTCGGTCTTTTCTGTTCTCATTCCCCCTCCGGAAACTACTTAGTGGGTGATTTATAACGGAGTCGTTAATGTGCAAAAAATATATTTCCGAAATATTTTTGAAATTTTCCGCTCTTCACATTAGTTATAATTTTAATAATTTTGAACATTAAAAGCTTATCCTTCACAAGATTTTGAAAAATTAAGAAGAATTTAATTCAACTGTATTAACCTCTTAATAACCGTTATTTCCTGATTGTTTATTTTAGAAATTTATGGTTATTACGTTTTTTCATCATATTTAACTTTACTAAGCTTCGAGAGTGTTGTACTAAAGGATCAAACATTTTTACTATTTTTAATTGCGGTCAGTGTACAACACATACAACAGTGAAGAACTTTAATACAAAAGCTTTAGCCAATCAGAAAACTTATTTTAATTAAATTATGGATCGTTGACTGCTTTCAAATAAATGTAAAATAAAATTTCAACTGTAGAATACATATATCTGATTGACTGTATTGCTTTTTCCTTATTAATGGTTTGAAATCCTACGGTTAGATTAAAGTTCTGAAAAACAATTTTAAAAAATTACGATTATGTGGTAAAGTTGAGATTGTCGAAATAATTTTACCATTAGGATTCATTGACTCCTTCTTAGTGAAAATATACAAATATAACAATATGTTACTAGGTTAAGCCTTTTGTGGTGGCAAATAGGGGAGGGAAGCAAGATGAGTGGCGCAAAAGGGGACGTTTAGAATTAGTTTTTTCTCTTGATATACCCAATGTATTGTCATTACTAAATATGTTTAAGTCGTCAGTTAAAAAGTAAGTGATAACGTGTCGCCCTACAAATTTGGAGGTCGCAGGTTCCAATCCCGCTGACGGCGACCCATGGTTGTTTTCTGCTGACAACTGATTACGATAAAAAGTTAAAGTTGATTCCGAACCACTGTCATTTACTCTGCAACCTCCATGATGGTTGCAGAGTAAATGACAGTGGTTCGGAATCAACTTTAAATCGTAGGTCCACTTGCAATCGTTGTCTTGAATCCCGTCCCATGCCCCACAAGGGGTTACGGGAACTATAGAGATGTTTACGAAGGTTTATAACGTAGAAATGTCAAAAATCAATGATTTAAAACTTAATTAAAAATGAATGGGCACATTTTAATTAATAAGGTCTTCTACTACCTACTATTTTGCTAAAAGCAATAAAATTTAATTCGCGCATGTTTACTTAGTTTATGAATTAGAGTTTTTATTTTAAGGCTTAAAATAAAACTTGGATATCCCTACAAACATTGAACTTTCCTTTGATATTTGCGAAATCTGCTATTATTTGTCTAATATCCAAATAATATAATATTTAAGATTCTGTCGAAATAATGGATAAATTACTCAGTCTCTGTTGATGCATAGTTGACCTTAAATAATTCGTTATAAGTTTTAAGTTTTTTTTTTGTTGCATGAGAGGTGAAAATCTTCCAAAGACACCAGGTGAACCGATTGTCTGTGGTAGTGTGAGAATTTTAGTCACTAAAACCACCCAATGATTAGCCGAAACAGACTACTTTATCCGGGCCCCGTTTCTTTTCTTTCCCCTGCGATCTCAACGAGAGAGACCCGGACTACTCCAGTTTTCTTCTTTCACTTCGATTCCGCAGCTCAGCGCAAGCATTTCCTTATAAGTGTTTCGTGTTATCTATCAATAATCCTTACTTTAATGTGGACAGGCATTTCCAATTTCGGTATTTTATTTCTAACAAGTTCCAGTATTTTCCTATGCCCATGGTTATTACGAGATCTGTACCAGTTTGCGCCTCGATCCCTGCGAAGATCTGCTTATGCAGCATTTCTCTTCACATATATGTCTAATGGCAGCAAAGCCAGTATCATCTCCAACGCCAATGTCGCGGCGGTTTGAAAGGCCATTGTTATCCGCACACACGCTAGCCTCTGAACCTTACTCAATTACCTTTTTACGGTGGCCTTTGAAGCACTTGGCCACCAGACTACTAAGGCATATGATATAATGTGGCTCACCATCATAGGGTACATCCAGTCTGCGGCCCTTGGTGAGATGCCCCACTTTCATTGCGATGTCGTCAGAATAACTCTCGTTGTATATGCCTTCTTCCTCGAGTCTACATAGCAATGAGCCAACAGTAATATTCCACACAAAGGGGGGGAACACTCCTTCGTGTGGACATCCTCTGCCTCCCCTCCCGAGCAGTCTAGATTCGCATCTCCGTATATTTACTGCTCTTTTCTTTAATATATTACCAATCCATCTCCTCGCGGTAGGATTAGTTTCACGTTCGATCAGAGCATCCTCCAGCCTTTCGAAGTTTATATTATCAAAGGCTCCTTCAATGTCCATTATTGCGGCTATCGTTATGTCCTTGCCATTAAGCTCTTCTTCTGCCACTCTCATCACCTGATGCAGTGCCGTTTTAGTAGATCTCCTAGAACAATAAGCGTGCTGGTTCCTACTTAGTGGATAACTTATGAGCACAGTCCCTTCGATGTGGTAAAGCACAGTCCTCTCTATTGCTTTCCACAGAAAAGATGTCAGGCTCACGGGTCTAAAGGTCTTCGGCGCAGTATTTTTTCCGGTTTTGGTAGAGATATGACCTTAACCTCTCTCCACGAAACCAGAACATACCCTATTTTTAAGCATGCTATGTATATTCCTCTAAGTATTAGTGTTACAATTTCACTGCACCATTGAAGTAGGGCTGGGAATATACCATCTAATCCTGCTGCCTTGAACGGTTCAAACAATCTAATAGATCATCTTACCCCCGCAAAGGATACAATCCTTTCCGGCTCAGAGCGATCCGTGGCATTCGCCCCCTGTCTCTTCAGATGCCACGGCACGTCCGATTTGTAGCTTTCCAGAAAGTGAGTTTCCACCAGGATTTTATTTGTATCATTTCATATTTCTGACATCTTTCCCGTTCCATCCCGAAACAGTTCGAGTCGGGACACCGGGTAATTTGAGACCCGGTAGTCGGCCGACTTCAGAGATATTTCTCGTGTTCGAGCAGAAGTCCCTCCACGACTCTCTCTTCCTTCTTCGTAGAGCTTTTTTCATCTCTTTCTTTAAGGCCTTGTATTTGCCCCAGTCTTCCACCTCCTAACTCCGTATGGCTCGGTTGAAAGCCTTCCTACACTACTTTGCCGTGCTTCCAGTTCAATGTCCCACCAATGGGTTGGGTCCTGTTCCACTACTTCAGTTGAAGTGCAGTCTTTGCGATACGCCTCCTCTCCAGCTTATTGTAGAGTGTGCAACTGTTTCTCTACATGCACTCTGCTTTTGCGTACTCTAGGCGTCCATGCCGACACTTTCTCCCTTAAAACCTCCTTATACTTTGGACTGTTGGTGTTCTTAGGGAACTTGATCAGCCTCCTACTCTGCCTCTCCATATCGGATGCCAAAAGTTACAGCTCAATGGTCTGACAGCGTCATCATATCAACCACTCTTAAGTTGAGCACTCTATCCAACAACTTAGTATTGCTAAGGGTGACGTCAATAAGCTCCAATTTTTAACTTAGAAAAACATCTTTCTTCAGATGCAACTGTATTCTTAAAGTTGTTCATTTGTTGTTTTTTGTGAAAAAATATCGCAAAAGTGTATATTGATGACTAGACTGATTTTCTGCAAAATGCAGCTTTAAAGCGTTAATTTCATTGTGCAAATCAATACCGTCAATTTTAGCTTCACTGCTTGAATCGTCTTTAAGTTTCAGATGTAAATCTTTACAATGTTTCATCAATTCTTCTTTGAAATTGATTTAAGGATCGCCAAACATAACGTTAAACCTTCGATTTAGCGAGTTTTAATATGCTACCAATTTCACTTTCTGACGACTCACGACGATTCAAGTAGTTTTTTCATGAAGATGGTCATATCTTCTTTTAACATGCACTTAACGTTGATAGTAGTTCTTTCAACGATAAAGATATAATTTCGATGCAGAGCTTAGTTGAAAATTACTTCCAAAGTTCCATTATATTAATTGATTTCGAAATAGTTACGTCTAAAGTCCACTGCTATGATATTCTGCATTCGTGTGGGTGACCTGGAGCATTATCTAATAGTAATAGCATATTAAAGCTGAAATTTTTCGGTTTAAATAGTTTTCAACTTCTGGTATAAAACAATTTAAAAGACAATTTCTAAATAAATCTCCAGTTGAATTTGCTTTCCAATAAAAGTGCAATTAAAGTGCTCCATGTGTTTGGGCAGTCATCTAATTCGGAGTCTTCCTTAGTTTCTGTACGGTTTCCAATATAGAGCCTGCTGAGCGATGTTGTTTGGCTCTTTTCTCAGGGTGTGGTCTATCCATTTTCCATTAATGCTGTCTCCTGGAGTCTAAGCGGATAAGTTTAGTTTTATTTAAAGCCCTGCTCTGCGACATTCTATATTCGGGGCTTCGAAGATTTGGACTACATGACTTTGTCTGTTAGATAGAAGACATACATTGTCTCCACGGTGGTATTATTGTTAACATTTCGTTCTCTTTTTTTAGTTTTTGTACTTATAAGAAAGAGCTTCTATCTCTCCAAAAATTCTTTTTAGTTCCAACGTTTATATTAAATGTAGGTGAGCGTCATCGCCCTTCACATTACACGCAATTTATCTTATCGTGTTAGACCGAAACCGTGTAGTAGGATACTATGTTATAGGAGGGTAACTTGTATTATGATGATTAGTCGTGCAGTAGAAAACAGATACAGAATAGATAGAGTATTACTACTATTAGACTTGTAAGAATTTTTATTATTGCCTAAAAGGATAATTAATTGTATAGTTAGGGGTAGGTATAGATGACAACAAACAAAGTATTAAAAACAAAACAAAGGACAATGGGGAATTTCCCTAAGCAGTACCTTAAGTTATTTGAACCTGCAGACGTTTTAGATTTATTTTGTTAGAGATCAATAGATAGCGCTTATAGAGCTTTGCTCTAGTATGCAATAACTTCTCCTTCGCCGTCCACTTTTAGTGACAGCACGGCGTCAATACCAACATTACTTCCATCGGTATCCACTATTAATGTGGCTCTTCATCAATGATTTAAAGTTCTCTTCTGTCTAGATAAATGACAACACCAATTTTCACGAATCGCCTATAATAATTGGATAGTCCTAGAAAATTTCGCAGCTCGTGTTTCTCTTATGGAGTGGGTCAATTTTCCACTGCAGATACTTTTTCAGGATCAGTGCTAACTCCTTCTGTCGATATCACATGTCCAAGATACTCCAAAGAGTGTACACTTTTTAGTGCTTAGTTTAAGTTTGGATGGCCTCAGTTTCTGCAGTACTTCTAAGGGCCATTTTAGACTTTGCAATGCTCCAAAACATTCGCGCGCTTAATGGAATGCTTCTTACGATGTTTGGCTTGGAAAACCTGTCTGGTATATTTATTCTTCAGAACTTCTTTCAATGACAATGATGTCGTCATTGGAAGAAGTTTTGAAGAATAAATATACCAGGCAGGTTTTCCAGGCCAAACCTCAAAAGAAGCATTCCAATAAGCACCCGAATGTTGCTGGAGCATTGGAAACTCCAAAATGAGAAGTGCCTTTTTGTCTTTTGTTAGGTTGACAACGTCCTTTTTTGGCTGTTTGGCTTCGTCTAAGTTTGAATGTTCCACTAATACGGTTTTTTCGGCTGGTTCTCTATGACCCAGAACTTTACCTTTCTTTAATTTGATGCTTTTTACGGGAATTTTGGATTCGTACCAAAACTTCCTTCTTTTCCTCGATAGTCCTTAAACATTTTCCAACGGCAACATTTATTATTTGCTGTGTTTGATCTGGTTCTATTAGTTGAATCGATAGCTCCTGGGATCACCAAGAACTTTTGCTCGCATTAAGGTTTCGGCACAGGGAGGAAGACCGAGGTCTTCATATGCCAAGATGTCCATCTGCGAATAATAATTTGATCCCAGCTATTGTCGTAGTTCTTGACTCCCCTTCCAATATCCAGCGTAATCTTATCTGGTCTCATAAAATCATGGTCGAGTATGCGGGTATGAGTATCCATTATATCTGCGACAAGAAATTTGTGTTAAAATCAAGTTTCGTCGTAAGGTAGGGTCATTAATATTTCTACATAAGCTTTAAAGTCCTGAGAATATATTGATTTTTGTTACAAAGCCAGTTGTTCTTAAAATAATTTGCACGGAAGAATAAACCTGGAAGCCCCTGTATCAACTGTTGTCGTGGAATTTGGTTTTTGAACTTTCCCGTTGATTACTAAACAGTTATCGCTTCGCAGCAATGTCTTAATGGCAATGATGAGACCTGCCTCCTAAGAGGAAGAAACTAATGGAGATGCCCTTACGTAAATGTATACGCTAATTTTGTCCGGCCAGATTTTAGTAAGGTAGCTGTCAAATAAATTGTGTGGCTGTCAATCTTCTCTTTACTTGACATAACAAACTTTGTTGAAAGAGATAAAAGTTTTGATTTAATAATTTTGGTGTACATAATATAAATCATTAAAAATTTAATATCGGCGAAGTGAAAGAAGACTTATATATACATATTTTAGTGAAACTCTTAGTGAAATAAACAAGTATTTAATGAAAACTTACAATGAAATGCATAGTGGAAATTTGTCAAAATAACATCCTTTGACAACAATCTGGATTATCCTACCACACCTAAGACCTAGCATTAGTCTATTGTCTAGAACTGGTAGAAGTTTTGCGATTAATTACTAAATATCCATATTTTACGTAAAAATAAAACTTTTGTTTGCATTTCGTTTCGAGATCAACAGCTGTTCTGCTTGTTTTTGCTTCAGTTGTGTTTTTTTTATACGATGTGGCCAAATCCTAGGAGACAACCCTTTGATGCGTTAGCATGGTTTTGGCCGGAAGGGAATTAGGGTAAGGGAAGTGAGGAAACTTGAATGTCTTGTTTTTGCAATGCTGCGAGCTAGACAACAGCCCAAAGACGGAGTGGATTATTTTAATTTCTTAATAAGGGCTCAAGGGGAGACCTAGTCTCGAACCCGGGACCCATGGCATGGTGGTCGTGCGTCTCAACGAATTGATCCAAATCCGTCTCCGAGGGGAGGGGTTCTCGAAAATTTCTATTATATCAATATTTTCAGATTTTTAGATCAAAATTTAACGCAAAAGTAGCTTAAAATTCTTGAAAATTAGATTTTTGGACTAGAAATGAGTGTGATTTTTTCAGAGCATTTTTTAAATCAACACCTATTTCAACTTAGCAGAGGCACGAGATTAGGCAGTGATACAAACCCACAAAGTAAATTAGCCTTAAATATTTTCAATAACTGGAAATGCTTTTTTCACCTAATCTAATCTTTTCTGAAGCAATCCAGATAAATTAAATGTGTGAGGGAGAAAACATTGCAATCATTGAGCCATTGGGCGAATTAAATTCATCAAATTTAACTAAAGTTGTAATATTAAGCAATTTTAATAATTTGACATTTTATTCCAAAATCGTCAGCCTGATTATCTTTTAAGTAATACTGACACTAAGAAGAGGAACTTTAAATTTTATATGGTAAAATTTGTATTCATATATTGTTTAATTGAACGTGTCCATGTTATTAAAAAACGAACTCCCCCAAAAAAAAATATTTGCGCCAACTGCAATGCCGTTTTTCGTAGTGTGTGAAAATTTACCGCACACTATTAAAGTTGCCACGATTTTCCAAATTTACGGCATCTCCATTAGTTTCTTCCTCGTAGCGTACTCCGTACTCTTTATTCTTTTCCGTATGTGGGACCTTATAGCTCTATCGCTCCTTTGCTTGGCTCGTTCTCGCGGAGAAACATTTTACGCAGCCAGATCCAGACGTCGTAATGGCATCTTGGGGAATACTTGATCTTCTTCTCTTCCTGAAATCCCTTTGGAGGTGACCTAAGATGTAAATAAGACAGTCTTTCTACGACCGCAAATAACTGTTGCAACGCTTCTTCAGCCTTCTGTTGTCGACTGCGTTGCTGAAGACGGTAAACCTCTTGCATGTTCTGGTTTCCATATCGCAGTTCTAAAACTTTTATAAGATATAAGTAACTGTACCTTTGCTCCGCCGGCCTAGCTGCAATAATTCTGCTTCTCCATCTCAAGTGGCAAAATTAAAGCTGTAGCTTTTTCTTCGTCAATTTAAAAGTTCATTATTACTGCTGTCTCGAACTGAAGTTTATGTGTCTGCCAGGGAGTTTGACTGTCTAAAGTTTGAGGGTGAAGCCTATTATTTACAGTCACATCTGTAGGAAGTCGCCAAATGCCATTTCTTGACTTCATTCCTAATTTCTTCGAAATCTTTCTTCAAGAGTTCCATTTTATACTTAGCTTCTTCTATTTTGAGCTGTCCAAAGACTCCTACCTCTTTTCGATATCTAACTTTAGTTCTTCCATATTAAGGTGTTATGGTGGGGGTATGGGGTAAAAAAGAAACTGTTAATAATGAACAACTGAACATATCGATTTAAATTTTTTTTTATTCTTTATTTTATTTTTTGCTTCCTGTAGATGGCGTGGCGACAAAGATCAAATTTTTATAATCTTGTGCGGTAGGGGTGATAGCGACGCTCCCGAGTATCTGAAATGAAAAAATCAAATTGATTTATATTTGTAAGACCTGCAATCAGGCATTGACCAGAGAAAATTAAAAAATTTACACCCGTTCAAAAATGGCGCACGCTTAAATACGATTGTTGAAAAAACACATGTTTTGACCCCTACACGAGGGGGCCAATTTATGAAAATTGATCTTTTCAAATCAAGCTCTGGTCAATGCCTAGAATTTGGTTAAATAAAAAGAACAAAAAAAAGTCGATTCGGTCAATCCGTTCTCTTGCAATTGAGAACGCCAGGTGAAATAAAGGTGTTTCGATATAAAGCGGTTTAATGTTCAACTCCCGGTTTTCGAATACAAAACGCTGATATTTTCTAGTCTTTTCGACACTTACCAATCAGAATCAATTCCAGAGACATACACTTATCCCTCTATCTGCTCGTACTCTTTTTCAAGTGCAGATTGCTCAGCACGCTTAGCAATTTTACTTCTTTTCTCCTCGTCTGAGCTGCGGCGATCAGCTGTGCATGCTCCGATTTGTACCTGTCCGCGCGACAATACAAGCGACGGTTAAGGCACTTAGGGTCGGCGTATCAAATTCAAATTTTCGGAGAAGGTTCTGAGGACGTCTGACAATCATATTATTACAAAAAAAAAATTCAACCGCGAGAATTTTTTTTATCAAAATAACCTCTTAATTGCAATAGAATTCTCAATGTTTCTTCTCTACATTTGACTCCTGAGTCTCATGCGGTTTTCGCACAGAAAAGTTCAGCTACTGATGACTCTATTGACGATTTCAACTGATGACAATTTCTGTTTTTCCATCGATGACTTTAATTCGACCGTCGACAATTTCTGTTCCTTAACTCTTTTTTGGAAGATTTTATCTAACACGTCAGGACATTGAGGAGACCTGTCATGCTTGCAGAGTTTTCCTCTTCTTCCAGTTCGTCCTCAAGAGAAAAAGTTTCTTCACGGCATCTGGTAATAATATATAATAAATGCGATCTTGTTTCCAACCGTATATAGGGAACGTTTACTTAATTCCTCCTTCAAGCTTTGAACTCGTATTACCTTCTTCAATTTGAGACCCATATTTAGATTGACTGCACTTTGCTTTCACAATCACAGTTGTTTAAAACTCGAGCAGAGAAATAAATATTCAGATTTCTTTCCACGACTAGCGTTTCTGATTAAGAAAAACTAAGCTTTTAACTAAACTTTTAACTAAACTCAACGCTAAACTCCTTTGAGTCTTCTTCAACAGCAGTACCAAAGTCTAAGGAATTCTCTCAATTCGACCAAATTGATCTTTTATGACAAGATCCTGTACGAAACTGTTTCCAGGAAAATTCTAGACTTAAGGGTATTAGCCCTAAAGCCCCCGTAGAGTGAGTATTTGAGTGACTGTCTGACATTACTATATATTTTGGTAACTCTTTGAATAAGCTCGCGTGTTCAATGGCATGTAGCTCTTCTTATTCGGTTACCAGTCTTGGAACCATCCGTGTACCAAACCAGAGATCCCTCTGCAAATATATGGCTGTAGTTAAGCCCAGGCGGATTTAGGGGGGAGAGGAGGCACAGGGACACGTGCCCCCCCAGACGGTCACAACCGGACATTAAAAAAAACAAGGAGATTAATTAGGTCCTGCTATAATTAGCTTTGTTTCGTTTTGCGTACACATACGTAGGCGCAAATTATCGCGAGTTGCAAAACCTCCGTAGACTACAAGCCATGAAATAAGAAATTTTACGTACACACATTAGGAGGGTGAAGTTTCTTTAAACTCGTCCTAGCGCCTAAACTATTACTTATATGAAAAAAATATTTCCGGATTATCCCGAAATATGGAATGTAAAAAATTAGTAAGGGTAAGGTGACGCTTTGCATTATCTTTTATTGTAGGGTTGAAAAGGGATGCAGCTCAATCGTAAAGTGTCGAGGAGAGCGATCTTTCTCCACCTTACGCCAACTAAAGAAATATCGAAGATCGTTTGAATGGACTGGCTTTAATGAATATCCATCAAGACATTGCGTCAATGACGAACGCTACAGATGTACTTGATATCTTCAGCAGAAAACATAAAAGAAAATTATCATTATTAAACATGTAATTTTTCATTATTAAACCTTTATTACAAGTATATTTGTTATAGTTACTGTTGTATGTCATTATTTTACAATTAATCACAAAGATATAGTGAAATCTTATGAGGAAAATCCTTGCCCGTTTGGCCCTTGTGCCCCCTTCCCCCCAGAAAAAAATCCTGAATCCACCCCTGGTTAAGTATTTTCTGCTTTTAAGGATTAACTTGAATGGTACATCAAAGTTGTGTTTTTTCAGCATGACATCTGAAATTGACTTGATTACCAGATCATTCTAGAATTCTTCAAGGATTTTCCTGTGACCAATTTGATTACCTGCTTTAAGGAGATTGGAACTGTGGAGCCTTATTGCGCTCGAGGCGACCTCCTTCTTTGGGCATAGATGTAAACAAAATGAACTTGACCCAAGTGAAATTTACAAAAAAAATCTAAAACAACACTCGTTTAAAACTCATACATTTCACTCGGGTCAATTGCATTTTTTTTTAAATTCATTTCTTCTTCTTTCTTAACTAATCCCACTTCCAACACCAATTGTAGTGTATATGAAGTTCTTCAGCGGATTAATTGAGGCGGATATTTTCAATAACAAAATGCTCCCAGTTCTTATTCACTACGTTGGTCATTTATTTTCACAATTTTCATCACAATATAACATTTACCTTATTTCTTCACTAGTTAAAACATAACTAACTCTGCTGCTACTAAGTCCTATTTATACTACTTAGCCTAATTCTAAAAACTTTAGCCACTTAATTCTAGATATCTATTGTTATTCATTTATGTAGTTATTCATTCTTACCACACCAATGCACCACAGATTCGAGTCGGTCTTGACTTTCTACACCGTCTGATGTATGTATGTGCTACAATACCATACAATTTTAGCTGTGTTTTTTTAATGAACTGGATTATGGATCCTTAAAAGCACGATTAGGGAAATTTTTAAAATAAAACTGCAGCTAATTTTCCAAGTTACATATTTGACAGTGTTTAGTAATTTTCGCAATTGAATGCTTTTAAAACGTATTAGGCATAATATGTGATGTGGGATCTAAGTATTTGATAACCAAACAACAGGATAGTCGGTAGGATACTGCGATGCTCTTGTTTGGTCTAGAGTGCTTTCTTAGCTTAAGAAGGTAATAATGACTGTATGGCCGGCTATAAAAGGGATTATTCATGGATTCTTCTTGCCACCTAGAGAAACGATTACGGGAGATTCCTATTGCTTGCCAAATTGGATCTGTTGAACCGTCAATAGACGTGGACAGTGCTAGATCTCTGAGCTGTGAATTTTAAAACAGGCATTTACTTCTTTAGTATAAACGTTTCATACACTGTTCAACACTTTTAATGATAATAACCTGTACTCACCTATTTTTATTATAGTGAGAGCAACCGGGTGAAAGCTTAATAAACGGTATTTTTGAGATTTTTACTGCGAACATTTTACATAAATTGCTTTTCTGGTTTGGCATGCAAACATACATACTTTAAAAATCATTATTATGAAAAGACATTTTTTTAAAGAAAAATTTAAATTTAACGGTGCATTTATGAGTTTTAGGAATTTAATACACAGTGGTGAAAGTGTTATACTAAATTTATGACGATATAATCAGGTGAACATCCATTAAATTGATATCAAATTTTTTTAAATTAATATTTCGTATGACCCCAGCATGCCTTTAGGCATACTTTCCATAATAAATAATCTTCGTCCACTTTGTCCCATATTTTCTGGACAGCTCGCCAGAGGTCCTCGTTATTCGCTGGAGTAGGTTTGAGCAGGATTAACTTTCTTTTTATATAACCCCAAAGGTGTTCCATGGGGTTAAGGTCTGGAGAATTCGGAGGCAATTTAAGAACTTTTGAGTTATTTTGACTGTATGCTTTGGATCATTATACTGCATTAATGTGAGATCCGTTGGTTCGCAACCGAATTTTTTGAAACTTGGCTAGTCTTTCGTATAATATGAATATGTAATCTGTGGCTCGCATTATCCCATCAATTTTTCAACATTTTCCTAACCTTCCACCACAAAAACAGTCCTATATCATAACCGATCCTCCACCGAATTTCAGCGTTTGCTGAATATTTCGCTCTTCAAACTCTATTTTTTATCAATCCATGTCCAATTGTGGCCATCTGATCCCAATCGATTTATTTTGGTTTCGTCTGACCAAATAACGTGTTTCCAGAGCTCAACCGTACGATTTTTGTGCAACCGAGCAAACTCCAGACGCAATTTTCGATGGCGATCAGTCAGCAGGGGCTTTTTAGCCTTCGCTCTAGCTTTAAGATCAGATTTTCTAAGTGTTCTGCAAATAGTTTTGTTGGACACGTTTGTGTCGAATTTAGTTCTGAAGATTTTATTTACATCGGACGCATTGTAATTGTCAAAAAATACCCTAGCGAGCTGTTTCCAAATTAATGAGAGACATTACCGTCAAAAATGTTGTACATTCCCGCGAGAAAGTTATGATTTATAGAATACTTTATTTATTTTTAATATCAGTGTAAACAGTTTTATTTATCACTGTATGTACTGTCAGCCAGCCGTGGTTTATAATTTTTTTTTCCAAAATATTGGCCAACTGAAAAAATCGTTTTTTTTTCCTCAAAACGGAGTTTTTTTACTTTATTTTTGAAAATGATAACTAAAAAAACGCATGGTTAAGGGGTTAGGCCACTCTAGAGGTCGAAAAAATAGGCTTTTTTGGGGACTTTTTTTCAGAAACACTACAAAATAATTCACAGTACAGTACAGTACACAGTAATTTTTTTGAAGCGTTTTTCAAGGGTCCACGGCCGGACAAACAGCTTCTGTAATTTTTAAATTATGATGAGCCAAGAATATAACTTGAAAAATACAGTTTTGAGATAAACGCGTTAGAAGTTTTGAGTAGTAGAAAATCATGAATAATTTTGCAATATCTTTAATCTTAAAATTGGAAAATCGAGCACTTACAGACTTTTCCCGGCCAAAATCTTTTGGGACATCAGTTTTGAGGTCCTAAGGGACTATTTAAAAAAACATAGATTATTCGGAAATTCCTTTAATCTAAACTACTCTAACGAGTTACCTTTTGATTAAATTTAAAGTTGATTGAATGTAAATTGACTGAGTTACAGCGAGAACCGATACGAAAAGTTGTCTTTTGGAAAAATCGCGTTTAATTTCAAATTTTTGTGAATTCTTTGCATTCGAAATAGTCGACAATTACTTAACTTTTTTTGTATTTATCTCATCTTTAACTGTTATGTATACAAAAAAATATAAAATTTTATTTCATTGATGCAACGGTTCAAGTATTCAGGGTGCTGTAGACTACGAAATGTCCGAAGTTTCTCTTTAATAACTTTTTGTTTTTTTCGAATTTTTGAGTTTTGAATTTCTACTTAAATATATAAATATTATCATCATCTCGTGCTGGAGTAAGTAATAACGTGTTGCGCCTACCAATCCGAAGATCCGAGGTTCTTTTCGCCTGACAATAGATAACGATAAAAAGGCCATGTGGGTTATAGAGCAAATTCGAGTGGTTCGAAATCCACTTTAAGTTATAGGGTAACTTGCAACCGGAATCGGGTGAAGGTCTTCACCTGCTCCACGTCCCAAAAGTGGTTACGTGAACTAGAGAGACAATGATCACTTCCTTTAACTTTCCAGTTATAATTATAAACATTGCGTAAAAAAGGAATAAGTAAGGATCATAAATTTACTTACTTAGATTAAGTAACTTTTGTAATTCTTTGAATTTCAACTTATCACGATATATGCCTAACAAGTTCTTTCTTTTTTGAACCGTCACCCTATTGGTCTCGAAAAGAGTCGAAGCAACAAACAACTCCCCATACTTAGGTAGTATAAGTCTTACCGAATGGAAAAATTTTAACAAGTGCATTTTTACAACAGAAACTAAAACAACATAGTAAAATTGATAAGTCCTAATTTGTAGTTATTATTCGTGCATAACTCTCTTTATATTAAGATACATGATATGTCGTTAGCGAATCTATGTAAGTAAACTCCTGCATTTTCCACACCGTTGCAATGAAGAGCTTTAAATGTTCTGTTAGTTCTTACACGCCTTGCACCGTGGCAATCGTGTTTTTAAGCAAAACACTTTAGGTCGGTGCATAAAGGTGGCTATGTAAAGATATAGCTTATAATTCGCATATCGGTGGCTGTATATATTAGAAAATGAAAAGTCAAGGACTCTTTGTCCTACACACGCACACACAGTTGTCTGTAATGATATCCAGTAGAATATAAACATATACTATTCGAACAGAATCAAGGATGGGTAAAATGAGAGGATGTTGCCATGTACCCAGACAGAAGAGAAGGGAAAGAATGGATGAGGGCGACTATTATCCATGTGCCAGTTGGCCACAGTCAGCGCTTTCAATTCAACCCCATTCCCAGGAACTGTGACTGCAGGAAAGGACTAGCTCCCAAAAGGACTCACAAAACACGATACTGCTGTTTGCAGATGCACTCCGGAATACGGAGGACAAGTAGGTACTAAGAAAAATAACGAAAATTATATGCAAATTTTACTCTGTGCAATCGGGGACTAGGATTCAAAATGATGCGGGGAGGTAAGACAGTCTAGGATAGTAAAATTTTGGGGGATTTTAATTAAAAGTTGTTCCGTCCAACAGTTCCAAAAAGGCAAAACAGTGAAGGACCAAAATTGGCAACGATACGCTATACCGGCGAACGACAATAGAGACTTATTTCGCCCCGATTCATTTTATTTTGATTCTATTTTAATTTACTTTATTTAGCTTTTGCGCTTTTCTGACTTTTTTCATATCACGTACTTTCCCTCTCTCGCAAAATTTATATTTTATGCTCCCATTTTCCACTTAATGAAATACAACTTGGCTTCGGGCGTTACCATTACGAGACGACCAATGTTCTGCTCGATACTCATAAAGTATGAAATAATTTCTGTTTGTAAGTATGATGCAGTTAAATGGCGCCTTTTTTTCGTTCAAACACAATAGTCTGTTTGCAGCGTATAATTCTTTACTTTACCATCGTTCAGTTAAACGCCCACCCACGACATAATCTGATTTTAAGTCTAATACTGCTTTGCTTAAAATTTCTGGACGGAAAAATTAAATTAATTAGCAAAAGGATTTGCGTTGTTTATTTTTTTGAATGGACAAATTTTATACAAACATTGACACGTAAAAGGATTTAAACACATACATTTGGCAATGGTACATCCTATAAATAGCCAGAAGATATTTAAATAAATAATGTTAATAATAGAAAAATTCAATTATATATATAGCAAATAAGGAACAGTCTCAGTGATAAGAGATCGCTGGGCTCCTCATTTTTTGTAATGCTGCACAATATGAGCGATGCGAGAAGATAAGGTGAGATGACAAGACTTCTGATATTTTCCTCTCCTGGAAAAAACAATTATTAAACAACTGCTGTTTTGGTCCATTTGCACAACAATTGTGGGAAGAGTAGGCGATCATTTGACTTCAAACTTACTGCCCGAAATAAGTGGATTTCAACAATTTCTATATCGACGGTGAAAGTTCTGGAACCATGTCGTGTAGTATTCAATCTTCTAGTTGATAGAAGAACGAAGGAGATCCTCGAAGAATAACACGATCTTCAGATTTTCGTTTTTGATGATCGCGACAGCATATTCCCGTCATTGCTCAGTTTAGTGTTCGTTTCAGGATTGGTAAAAGGACGATAAAAAGGGGCAAGTAGGGCGCGTGCCCTAGACGCTATTGAAGGAGAGCACTATGGGCTGGGACACCGGTGAAACTTACCAAAATTCATATATCGTTAAACACGTGGAAATATCTTGATATGACGTATCTATACAAAGTTTTCGGTACCGCTGATTCCATTTCTGATGTCAAAATTTAGAAATTCAAAATGGCAGATCCAAAATGGCGGATGAAAATGCTAAACAAATCTCTGATTGTGCTGAAATTTAGTATTAGTAGCATTTCGCGGTAGCTGATGACGAATATGAGTCAAAATTAGAAAATTCAAAATAGCGGATTCAAATTGGAAGACCAAAATTGCCAGAAGACAACTAATTTACGGCATTTGGAGTGTTTTAGGGTCGCTGATTTTAAATTTAACAGAAGCAGCATTATCAATCAAGGAATGCGAAGCTAAGATTTCTCTCCAGTCGTTATTAGATAATACCGCAAAGTGAATTTTTGATTTGCAGAAAGATGTTTTGCTTCAATATTTACAACAATTCACGGATAAAACAGATTTGGAAACCGTGTTAATTTGTTCATGGGGGTTCGATGGAAGTAGCAGAAGTATCGCAATGCAAAACGCGATAGGAGTAATGAAAATCTATTTGCTATCACGCTTATACCATTACTTTGGTTAACGAATAGCAATGTCATTCTGTGCATCACAATCGGTTAGATTCTGTCGACCTATTAATCTGTAGTATTTCAAAGAAACAGCAGATGTTATCAGAAGGCAGAAAGAAAGCGTTGAAGGTGATATTAATCAATTGCGACCTCTTTAAGTGGATTTGAATAATGTAAAAATACACATTCACTTCTCCTTATGCTTGACTCTAATAGAAAAGTATTGAATATTATAACAAACACGAATTCCACGTTGACATGTCCTTTCTGCCATGCCACTCCAAAACAATTTAACGATCTTGTTAATATAAATAGGACAAAGCAAACTTTCAATCCACAGCCAAAGTCACTGCAATACGCAGTAAGAACACTGTATGCATGGATCCACTTATTTGAGTGTATCTTGCATATTGCGTATCGATTGTGCATCAAAGCATGGCAGGTAAGAACCCATGAACAGTAGATTGAATTCCCGGGAAGAAAAGCGGAAGTTCAAAAAATTTTGTGGGAAGAATTGGGGCTAAATGTTGACAAACCGAAGCCAGGTGGTAGCGGCACTACAAATGATGGCAATATGGCCCGCAGAGCTTTTGAAAAGCCGGACTTACTTGCGGAACTGTTAGGTCTCGATCGGCAAATGCTTCAGAATTTTAAAACAATCCTCATTGCATTAACTTTTCAGCTGCCAGTGGATTCTGTTCGTTTCGATAACCTTGCTTTTTCTACTGCTGAAGTTTATGTGAAATATTACTCTTGGTATCCCATGCCAAGTACGGTCCACAAAATAATCAGACATGGTGGAAATATAATGAGGAACAGTCTATTACCACTTGGCATGCTCAGTGAAGAAGCATCTGAAGCCCGTAATAAATATTACAAGAGCTACAGACGTGATTATACTAGAAAATTGTGCCGTATTGCTAACCTGAAAGGCACCTTTAATAGAGTCATGGATACCTCCGATCCGATCATCTCCTCTTTGACTATTAATACATGTCTTCAGAAAAGAGAACAACTACCGCTTCCTACAGATGTAATTAAACTACTTGCTATTCCAACAGATCACGTGCCATCCACTTCCAATATGGAACAAGACGAAGATGAGCAAGAGTTAACCAGTCTTTTACAAACATATGAAGTTTTAGACGAATTGGAGTTGTCTGACAAAGAACAGTCATTAAACTGTGATTCATATGATTCGACACAGATAAAACGTGAGAGGCAAGGGGACTCACGTTAATAAAGCACTCTGAATCGTGAGAGGCAAGGGGACTCACGTTAATGAAGCACGCCGAATCATGAGAGGCAAGGGGACTCACGTTAATGAAGCACCCCGAATAGTGAGAAACATGTGGACTCACGTTAATGAAGCACCCCGAATCGTGAGAAACAAGTGGACTCACGTTAATGAAGCACCCCGAATCGTGAGAGGCAAGGGGACTCACGTAAATAAAGCAACCCGAATCGTGATAGGCACCCCAAAGGAGTCTCAAATCGTACTGCAAGCTCCACGTGGTAAACTTTGGCCATATTAAAAAATCTTTTGAAACCTGTAAAGTGCAGAATTTTTTACATCTGATTCAATATTAGCGACCCTAAAATCTATATGTACTTATTCCCTTGCAAACTGGTTTGATTTTTAAGTTAGGTCTCTTCTTTCTATCGTGCAGCCCATTTGTACTGCGAAGAGCCAGATGCATGAAACGTGTACGCAGTATTTCGCGAATATCTCTATAAATTATAAAAGGTGAATAGAATATATCTCAACGAACCCCCCGGTATCTCAGAACTGAAGATACAAAGTGAAACTTCGGGGAGCTCTTGTTGCAAAAAATGCATATTGCGGTAAAATCATAAAATGCGCGTATATACCATCGTAATATTAGAGAGTGTAACATATATGGCTCTAGTTTTGTAAGATTATGATTAGTAAAACAGTGAACGAAAAAGAAATGGTAGAAATGGGGCAAAAGCTATTTCTGTTATAGTGAGGCATCGGTGTTAACCCGTACAACTTTGTCTTCTCCCGGATGCGTTGCAGTGATTGTACCTAATA
This sequence comes from Leptarthrus brevirostris, assembly GCA_964036015.1. Classification (NCBI taxonomy): domain Eukaryota; kingdom Metazoa; phylum Arthropoda; class Insecta; order Diptera; family Asilidae; genus Leptarthrus; species Leptarthrus brevirostris. The sequence continues at coordinate 128,646,150 of OZ038371.1, read as the reverse complement.
TCCATTTATTAGGAGTAGTATTTTAATCTATTAATAAAACATTATAACCTACTTCAATGTTGGGATCTACTCGAACCCATTTTGGGCGCGGTTGAAGCCTTGTGTTCTTGGCTCCAAGATGTCTACAAATCTTGCCGTAAGCGTTGAATAGAGTTCCATCTATTTAAAGAGTTTAATTTGGATGCAGTAAAATCTTCTTCTGGGGTGCGAGGAGTGTATCTCCAATTAAAAAATGTGCTGGTGTCAAGATTCGGAGATCATCTTTGTCTTCTATTAGAGGACAGAGGGGACGTGCATTTAATGGTGCTTCTATCTGCGTAATCAAAGTGTATATTTCTTCGAACGTTTAGGTAGTATTACTGATCATCCGTTTCAGGTGAAATTTCGGCGACTGTACCCCCGCCTCCAACAAGTCGCTGTAATAATCTTCCAAATCCTTATTAAGTTTGTTTGAGGCTCCTACGAGTACACATTTGCGCAGAGGCTTCGTCATGATAAGAAACGTCTTAATGCGGCTAAAAATGCCTCTGTGATTAAGTCATCAACTACCTCTAACTGCAAGGCTTTTGTACACCGGAAGATAGCCCTTGTATGCCCTACAGTCTCATCTGCGTGAAATACTCAAATTGAAAGGGCCCGCGTAATCAACGCTTACATTGGTAAAGGGGACGATTAACCCGAACTCGGGGAGGTAGTAGGGAGCCCCATCAGTTGAGTCTGTGTATAACTGGAGTGCTTAAAGCAAGTTACGCATTTTCTTATAAATCCTTTTACAGCATATCAGCTTTTAATAATCCATACTCTCTTACACAAAAGGGACAATGTAAGGGTTGCGTCACCATGCAGACAGATAACGTAAGCGTTCTGTATCAGAAGTTTGGTATGACCTTTAGGGTCTAAAATCAGAGGATGTTGTTCATTGAATGTCAAAAAGGAGTTTTTTAGGCGACCTCACACATGAAGTAGTCCCTCTGCGTCCAGAAATGGATTGAGTGAAAGCAGTTTGATAGTTTTGTCGATACGTATCTCCTTTGATAGACATGCTACCTCTTCAGGAATATTCTTAGCCTGCTCATATTTAATCCAAAATAAACGTGCAGATTCTAATTCATTTGTGTTGATCTAGGGTGAAAATTTTGACCCTTTTTGATTCATATTCTCTTTAATAAGGCAGTGAATCGAGGAAGGCGACTGAGGGAGGAAAATCTCGTCAAGATTTAATCTAAATCCCAGTTTGCTTTAAGACAAAGTAAGACCTTTCTGGGCTTGAGTTCGAAAGTATCGTCAGTGTTCGTAATGATTTCTGAAATTCTGTGCCTTACAAAGGGTTTAAAGCTATTAGGATGGCGGCGTATTTACGTTAAGATAGTTGTGGAGTCAGTCTAAGCAAAACTGTCAAGATAATTTGTTGAAACTGATGTTTGAAATTTTCTTATTAATTTCGGCAATAACATAGCTCTGCAGAGCTGTAGGTAGGGTAGAGTGATTGTTTTTAGAGATGCAACCTTTCCTTTAGTCGTAGTAAATTACACTTTTACAAAACCAACCGTTACTGTGCGTAAGTACAATGCTGAAAAGCCATGAATTTGCACTATGGCCGTGGGTTCCGTTGGTACGGGTCGAAAAATTGAAACCTTTTCTAATTTGGGAAGGGATGTGAGAAATTTATGCTTTTTAATTGAAATATCATTGGGAACTAGTTCATCCCATTTTAAATCCCTTTCCTTCGGACAGCAGAAATTTTTTTATTATAGGGCTTTTATTACACTTTATGTTGATTTTGAATGAGAACCGATCTATGGAAGGGCTCCAGTAAATTCCCAAAGTTTCAATGAAATCTTCCTTATCCAATAAAACTAAAGAGGAGCATTGATCTTCAGAAATATTATATTGTTCGAGGTCCATTTTCTTAATTCAAACCTATCCCTTTTCAAAATTTCGGAGTCTCATTCGCATTCCGTTCGCATGTGTTGTAGGGGAGGACCAGGCATCAACCAATCATTTAATGAAAAACCATTTGTGGATTTCGAATTAACATCGAACCCAGCACGGATCTTTGTAGTTTGGCTGTAAGCTTTTATCACGGCATGGTGAGGTAGGTAAGAGGTTGCTTCTTGAAAACGATCCTTTTCTGTATTGGGATTTTTCTCCATTGAGGAAGTTCTGCGTATTTTTTTAAGCAGTCATCATATTCATTTTTTAAAGGGGGATGTACATTGAGGCGCTTTTCCAAGTCCAAAAATCGTGTAAGGGTTATTTAGCACGAGTCAGCGAGCATTTTTTCATTATAGGACAAGGGTGTAAATGGCAAACAAACTACATGGCGACTATCGGGATTACGCGAATGTGTTTTTAAAAAATGATTTTCGCAAACGTCTTCTTCAGAATTTGGTATATGCGGAAAAGATACCTCCTCTTACTTCCATAAACGTTTTAACAGTGACCAGAAAAGTTGAACGTGAGTGCAGTTCAAATCGAGATGAACTTCTTCCCTGCCCGAACTTGCCCGGCAACCTAGAATTTAGTGATGAAAGTTCAATTTGTCGACTCGTTTGAACAGGCACTAATATACCAATGGATAAGTACACAGAAGTTGTATCTCTACTTTTTAATTTTTTTTTAGGTTTTTGGATAAAACCTAATAAGCCTGTATTTTATTCTGCCCAAACGTTGTATGCATAAGCAGACTCCATCGGAAGATATAGACTTGCAAATATTGTATATCAACGAAAAACATTACAAGAACTTTACAACCGAATTAATCAATATCTTCATTTTAAATAAACTTTTGTATATCTTTTATCCCACAAAATCAACGGACAAGGACTAATATTTTCTATATTTGATTAGTTGACAGTAGGAAGTTTTATGAAATTTGAACTTCTACTTTCCTTTACATGTTGGCTTCTACTTTCCAAAGCTTTTAACTCAAAACCAAAATTATTGGAGGTGCAACATTTGTTCACTTAACCGTCGATGTACTAAATGACATATTTAATTTTTATGTTGTTGCAGGGAAAATGTGGAAATCATGTGAATTACTGAAATAAAAATTACAGAAAGGGGTTGTTCTACTCTGTAAAATGCTTACCCAGAACGAGATACATATGAAATGATTGTGAATATTGTTATCTATTTGTATCCCCTGCATTAAGTAGGCGATATGACGTCTACAAGAAAACCGAGTCGAGATAAAAGATGCTTACACAGAAAGAGACAACTAGCGAAATGTTATCCCAATTTCTTTTCGAAATTATATCGGTGCTTATAATAAAGAAAAGTTAAATTCCTTTGGCTCTTCCTCAACAGCAGCACCAAAGAGTTAACTTGAGGAAGAGTGAAAGGAATTTAACTTTCCCTACCCCAGTTAACTTGTGTTAATTCAACTCACTAAGTATAGATTTGTATGTTAAACAAAGAGTTTTTATATAACTCTAAAAAAGTATCAATATGCTCATCAGTGTTGTCAGCGGAGTGCCTCACGGTTCAATCTTAGGGTCTCTTCTTTTTTACTTACTCATTAATGATCTTTCAGCCATAACCGAAGATGTGAATATTCACTTACATATATGCAGACGATGTGGAAATATATATGTCCAAACGAATCGGGTTAATGGAGGACTATATTTATTTTTTCAGTGTTGTCAGTGGAGTGCCTCAGGGTTCAATTCTAGGGCCTCTTCTTTTTTACTTACTCATTAATGATCTTTCAGCCATAACCGAAGACGTGAATATTCACTTATGTGAATATTTCACGATTTGGAAATATATATGTCCAAACGAATCGGGTTAATGGAGGTAAATTAGCTTCTGACAACTTACTCATATTTTATCCTCTTAAATCATCGAACGTGTTTTATATAGGAAAAACTTAGGCTTATCTGAGAGATTAGAGTCTATTGGGATGGCACAGATCTGCCCTATGAAGATAGGATCAAAAGTTCGGGGTGTAGAGGTTAATTATACTCTGTAATAGGTTTATGGAGATTTAAGACAGCTAGGGCTTTCTAGGAGATTATTATCTACCGACTTGAAGCTGAAACTTTTAAGAATCTTGCTGGTACCGGATTTTTCATTTTGGAGATCAGTATATTCCGAACTCGACGCTGATTGCTTCAGTAAAATTACGGTGGCATTCAACGATTGCGTTCGATTTATTGAACATATATCACCTTACAGAAACACTGTTCTGGGGTATTCACTTAAGACGTATATTGACATAAGGTCACTGCTGTTTTTCATAAGCTGATTATAACTTAAACAACTTCATATTTGTATTAACACTTGCATTTCTTGTACTCTGTACGTCATTGTACTCTTCTCATTTCTGAGATTCAGGTTTGGTGTACTTAGTTTGCTGCAAACTCTTGCATTTGGAATTCTCTTCCCGGAAGTGTCAGCGGGTTTGGAGGACATTTGAGTTTAAAAAGTTTTTGAAGATTCATTTTCAATTATAATTTTTATCAGGAAGAATGTTTGATAGTCTGAAGCTTTGTTTTTTTTTGTTTTGGTTTTTATATTGTTAGTTTTTAGACATTTCAAATGTAGACATTTCATCAAAAATACTCTTTTCACTGCGAATAAATCACTAGCGATGCACATCCAAAGTGTAAAAGTGTAAATTCGTCTTTAAGAGGCTGATGACCACTGTCAAAGTTATGAATTGAACTAGAAGTGAAAGTTAATAGGTCAGAAAAAATAATTAATAAAACTGTATCTTGTGGCTCATGGGCAGTTTTGGGTGGGGTGGGGGAAGTATCACTACCCCTCTCGAGAGAAGTAATGGGTGGAGACCAACACCTTTGAGTTTGGCTAGATGTCACATCCTTCGGCTCTATTTTAATAAGGAAAGACATTAGTCTTCAGTTGAACGAACAGTTTGAAATACAGCGTGTTTCAGATGTGACGCGCCAAAATGAGTGTGGTGAAAGATCTCGCCAAGGCAAACAAAAAATTGTGTGGGAGGGTGTGGAGCAATCTCAACCGCTTGGGAGTTACAGGGTGATTCATACATTTTAGTTTTTCATGGTATGCACATTACTCTTTTATTTTTATCTTTCGATCTACCCAACACAGCGACATCAAACAAACGCTACAAAACTGCTATCCCAATGACCTCTCCTAAATTGTCAACAATATTGCTCTTACTCCTACCGTTGCAGGTACAGTTACTTCCAAAAGTGGAAAAACTGGTTTGCGATTACTTAAACTCAGAATTTTCCCAAATTTTCTCCGAAATTCATGTAATTGGTACACCTCTTTTCCATTTTTATTCAATTACTCATCTTATTATCTTTTTAAAGCGCAACTTGGCAAGGTAGCCAAAGGATTAGAAAAACCACATCTTTAGAAATTCCTCACTAACTAATTATTTTATTCCACTTTAGGTAAGAAATTCTTTAAATAAACAAAATTTTTAAGATAAAAGGTCGAAAATGTTTGTTTTTGGTTAAAAGGTAATTAATTTTAATAATTGCTACAAAAAAGTTATAAAAATGTTAGGGTAATTTTGTTTTTTTTCCGATATTAGCTTGTGCATGTTAGCCAGAATTCACACCCTTGTACCCTGGCGTTCTGTTACTCTTACCGAATGGAAATTTTGCTATAAAAAAGGGTCGGTCAGCAAGTATACCTATCATAGTTGAAAAACAAATCAATAACTACGGGTGTTTTTAAGCAAAAATTATTAAAAAATGGTAAAATTTACTTTTAATGAATACGTGGATATTATTTACATTTATGGTGTAGCAGATTGAAACAAGAGAGCGGCTGTACTGGAATATTAAAGGAGATTCCCTTATCGGTGAGCACCCCAAAGACGGATATTTACACGGAATTTTCGAAGGTTAAGAAAAACAGGAAATATAACTTTACACGACAGGTAGACACGATCTGAAACTTCGGGAACTTCTGCCGACGTCGAGCAGCAAATAATCACCATCGTGACGCTGGACCGTGAGACGAGCACGAGACGAGTCGCAAGACGATGTCTGATGTCGCTGTATTTAATAGATCAAAAGATAAAAATAAAAGAGTAACGTGCATACCATGAAAAACTGAAATTCATAAATCACCCTGTAACTCCCACCTCCCCACCCTGTAATTCCCTGCTATAAAATTTTTTGTTTGGCTAGGTGAGATCTATCACACCACTCATTTTGGCACGTCAGATCTGAAACACCCTGTAGATGGTATCGATGGCAAATTAATTAACTGAATGTTTTGTGGGCACTTGTTGGAAAATCTTCATTATAATCTGTTCCAAAAAGATTGGCAGTACACGCTCTTATGGAGTATTGCTGTCTGCATTATTTTCCCATCATTTTCCTATGCCTCCATCCCTCTTCCTCAGCACGCTGTTGCCACGATTTCATCTCAGAACATTTTATTATTTTTCCTCGTGACCTACTGCTAAAAGATATGATCTGGCTACACTAAATGTGCTTTCCGACCATTCCAGTCACTCGAATTCGTATTACATCGGAGAACTTGGCATGTAAAACCTCCTATCACCCACCACTGAGTGCTGATCACTGTCTGGCTGATCTGGCTGCTGACATAATCAGTGCCTCTTGGTTTCTCGACCAAGAAAGATCGTAAATCCTTTATCCTTTTACAGCCTGTACACGGTATTTGGCGAATTTGTGAAATTTGGCATCATAACTTTCCATTTACCGTGTATTGCCAATCTTTTTGGAACAGGGTATAGTAGAGTAAAAACAACACTTGTCAATACCCAAAAATACTTTTATTTTTATCCGCGATTAGAAAGCGACGCATTTCGCCTTATTAGGGCATCATCTGGCTATCGACTAACTACTGTGGCTGTTACAAAGTAGGTCTCTTCGCGGAGGCCACTCAGAGTGGCGCAGATGTCGGCTCGACTCTCCTCGGATTCAAAAAGAGCAGAGTATAAAATTGCAGCGCACAGCTCTTCTCTAATCCGAGTAGCAAAACCAGATTGGATGCAGCACTCCACTCTTAACAGCTGACTGTCATTTTGTTTTGAATATAATTATCATTCAAACATTTTTAGACAACTAATCCTTTCACAGTATTTGGCGAGCATGTCACATAAATATCTTCCCACAAGAATTTATCATTGTTTTTTCTGCATTTTGCAACACAATACTTTAATTTTTTAACTTAATTAACAAAAAGTCACTTTCAAATCACTCGATCTTAAACGTCAAAAAGCTGCACCTTATTTATAGCAGGAGCAGAAAAGTTCGCTCTAAAGTAATCTAGATTGCCACTCTTTTTTCAAATAACACAAAAGGAGTGGAAAGGAGTATCACTCTTTTCTCAAAGAACACAAAAAGCGCAAGAAGATTGCTACTCTTTTCTCAAATAACAAAGGCTCAAACAAACAAAATGGCTCTAAATGACTCTTTTTGACTCGGAGGGGCGTCAACGAACAGACCTAGTATGTTTTTTGTATCAAGAAGTGAGCTCGTATTAGTGAAATTAGTGTAATCATTACATATTTCTTTACCTAGATATTTCGCTCTTCTAATTTCAAATATTTCTAATTTATCTAATATTCTCCCTCCATTCTGATTGTCAATTAGCCTTAAGTTGTCAATATTCGTGTTATGCTGGTTATTTTTTAAATGTTTTAAAATCCCAGACAACGGCCTATCGCTTTTTGCACCAGTAACCTAGTGCATCTAGTTCTTAGAGTTCTCTTATCTTTTCCAATGTACACAGAAGAACAGTCTGTACATTTGACTTCATAAGTACACTCCACTCATTTCAATGTCCACTACTTTCGACTTTAATTTATTATTTCATATTAAGTTTTTCATATTATTGCTACTAAAATAGGCGGGTGTTATTTTCTTACTTTCCAGAATATTCCTGCCGTAGGGGATGTATTGAATTGATTACATCTTTCCTAGTTTTTTTTACCAAACTATATATATGTTTTTTGTGGTATGGTTGATGAATTTGTATTATAGTCCTTAATTCAGTTTTAAAAGATTTTTGTGTTAAAGGCGCTGTCGACAATATATTAATAATTGTATGGAATGTTGTCATTTTTACGTTCCATGGATGGTTATAATATCTTGCATAAGTCCTTTCACCTGCTTAATTTAAATTTATTAATTGACAAAGACAAAAATCCATAAGCCTATGTATGTGAAGTTTTGGTTTTAGGGTTACGTAGCAACAAAGAATCTTTATCGTGTTTGTCTGTTCATCCGTCCGTCTGTCTGTAAGTCACAGCTCTCCCTTCCTATCATTTATTAAGATGAAATTTGATGTACGGTCGTTACCAAAAAGAGGTTTGGGAACATTTTAGGAAAAATGAGACTGAACTGGAGAGAAGTTCAAATGTTGCTCATTGATGAAAAATTTAGACGTTCAATATTTAAATAAATAATAAAATACATCAATGAAATCTTAAAGAAAAATATGAGGGTTGGGGAGGGGGAGGGGAGGGGGTGATGCGAACCCGAGTATATAGAGATAGTTTTATTGATTATTATTTTTGGACCCGAAAACTTTTATATTATTAGATTTATAAGAATTCTTCAAACTCTTTTAGTAAATATCGTCACCTCAATGAAATTATTAATAAAATTTACTCCCACATCCCCAAATAACATGTGTCGTAACAATCGCACAAGTCAGGCGCAGATGTCGGCTCGACTCTCCTCGGATTCAAAAAGAGCAGAGTATAAAATTGCAGCGCACAGCTCTTCTCTAATCCGAGTAGCAAAACCAGATTGGATGCAGCACTCCACTCTTAACAGCTGACTGTCATTTTGTTTTGAATATAATTATCATTCAAACATTTTTAGACAACTAATCCTTTCACAGTATTTGGCGAGCATGTCACATAAATATCTTCCCACAAGAATTTATCATTGTTTTTTCTGCATTTTGCAACACAATACTTTAATTTTTTAACTTAATTAACAAAAAGTCACTTTCAAATCACTCGATCTTAAACGTCAAAAAGCTGCACCTTATTTATAGCAGGAGCAGAAAAGTTCGCTCTAAAGTAATCTAGATTGCCACTCTTTTTTCAAATAACACAAAAGGAGTGGAAAGGAGTATCACTCTTTTCTCAAAGAACACAAAAAGCGCAAGAAGATTGCTACTCTTTTCTCAAATAACACAGGCTCAAACAAACAAAATGGCTCTAAATGACTCTTTTTGACTCGGAGGGGCGTCAACGAACAGACCTAGTATGTTTTTTGTATCAAGAAGTGAGCTCGTATTAGTGAAATTAGTGTAATCATTACATATTTCTTTACCTAGATATTTCGCTCTTCTAATTTCAAATATTTCTAATTTATCTAATATTCTCCCTCCATTCTGATTGTCAATTAGCCTTAAGTTGTCAATATTCGTGTTATGCTGGTTATTTTTTAAATGTTTTAAAATCCCAGACAACGGCCTATCGCTTTTTGCACCAGTAACCTAGTGCATCTAGTTCTTAGAGTTCTCTTATCTTTTCCAATGTACACAGAAGAACAGTCTGTACATTTGACTTCATAAGTACACTCCACTCATTTCAATGTCCACTACTTTCGACTTTAATTTATTATTTCATATTAAGTTTTTCATATTATTGCTACTAAAATAGGCGGGTGTTATTTTCTTACTTTCCAGAATATTCCTGCCGTAGGGGATGTATTGAATTGATTACATCTTTCCTAGTTTTTTTTACCAAACTATATATATGTTTTTTGTGGTATGGTTGATGAATTTGTATTATAGTCCTTAATTCAGTTTTAAAAGATTTTTGTGTTAAAGGCGCTGTCGACAATATATTAATAATTGTATGGAATGTTGTCATTTTTACGTTCCATGGATGGTTATAATATCTTGCATAAGTCCTTTCACCTGCTTAATTTAAATTTATTAATTGACAAAGACAAAAATCCATAAGCCTATGTATGTGAAGTTTTGGTTTTAGGGTTACGTAGCAACAAAGAATCTTTATCGTGTTTGTCTGTTCATCCGTCCGTCTGTCTGTAAGTCACAGCTCTCCCTTCCTATCATTTATTAAGATGAAATTTGATGTACGGTCGTTACCAAAAAGAGGTTTGGGAACATTTTAGGAAAAATGAGACTGAACTGGAGAGAAGTTCAAATGTTGCTCATTGATGAAAAATTTAGACGTTCAATATTTAAATAAATAATAAAATACATCAATGAAATCTTAAAGAAAAATATGAGGGTTGGGGAGGGGGAGGGGAGGGGGTGATGCGAACCCGAGTATAGAGAGATAGTTTTATTGATTATTATTTTTGGACCCGAAAACTTTTATATTATTAGATTTATAAGAATTCTTCAAACTCTTTTAGTAAATATCGTCACCTCAATGAAATTATTAATAAAATTTACTCCCACATCCCCAAATAACATGTGTCGTAACAATCGCACAAGTCAGGCGCAGATGTCGGCTCGACTCTCCTCGGATTCAAAAAGAGCAGAGTATAAAATTGCAGCGCACAGCTCTTCTCTAATCCGAGTAGCAAAACCAGATTGGATGCAGCACTCCACTCTTAACAGCTGACTGTCATTTTGTTTTGAATATAATTATCATTCAAACATTTTTAGACAACTAATCCTTTCACAGTATTTGGCGAGCATGTCACATAAATATCTTCCCACAAGAATTTATCATTGTTTTTTCTGCATTTTGCAACACAATACTTTAATTTTTTAACTTAATTAACAAAAAGTCACTTTCAAATCACTCGATCTTAAACGTCAAAAAGCTGCACCTTATTTATAGCAGGAGCAGAAAAGTTCGCTCTAAAGTAATCTAGATTGCCACTCTTTTTTCAAATAACACAAAAGGAGTGGAAAGGAGTATCACTCTTTTCTCAAAGAACACAAAAAGCGCAAGAAGATTGCTACTCTTTTCTCAAATAACACAGGCTCAAACAAACAAAATGGCTCTAAATGACTCTTTTTGACTCGGAGGGGCGTCAACGAACAGACCTAGTATGTTTTTTGTATCAAGAAGTGAGCTCGTATTAGTGAAATTAGTGTAATCATTACATATTTCTTTACCTAGATATTTCGCTCTTCTAATTTCAAATATTTCTAATTTATCTAATATTCTCCCTCCATTCTGATTGTCAATTAGCCTTAAGTTGTCAATATTCGTGTTATGCTGGTTATTTTTTAAATGTTTTAAAATCCCAGACAACGGCCTATCGCTTTTTGCACCAGTAACCTAGTGCATCTAGTTCTTAGAGTTCTCTTATCTTTTCCAATGTACACAGAAGAACAGTCTGTACATTTGACTTCATAAGTACACTCCACTCATTTCAATGTCCACTACTTTCGACTTTAATTTATTATTTCATATTAAGTTTTTCATATTATTGCTACTAAAATAGGCGGGTGTTATTTTCTTACTTTCCAGAATATTCCTGCCGTAGGGGATGTATTGAATTGATTACATCTTTCCTAGTTTTTTTTACCAAACTATATATATGTTTTTTGTGGTATGGTTGATGAATTTGTATTATAGTCCTTAATTCAGTTTTAAAAGATTTTTGTGTTAAAGGCGCTGTCGACAATATATTAATAATTGTATGGAATGTTGTCATTTTTACGTTCCATGGATGGTTATAATATCTTGCATAAGTCCTTTCACCTGCTTAATTTAAATTTATTAATTGACAAAGACAAAAATCCATAAGCCTATGTATGTGAAGTTTTGGTTTTAGGGTTACGTAGCAACAAAGAATCTTTATCGTGTTTGTCTGTTCATCCGTCCGTCTGTCTGTAAGTCACAGCTCTCCCTTCCTATCATTTATTAAGATGAAATTTGATGTACGGTCGTTACCAAAAAGAGGTTTGGGAACATTTTAGGAAAAATGAGACTGAACTGGAGAGAAGTTCAAATGTTGCTCATTGATGAAAAATTTAGACGTTCAATATTTAAATAAATAATAAAATACATCAATGAAATCTTAAAGAAAAATATGAGGGTTGGGGAGGGGGAGGGGAGGGGGTGATGCGAACCCGAGTATAGAGAGATAGTTTTATTGATTATTATTTTTGGACCCGAAAACTTTTATATTATTAGATTTATAAGAATTCTTCAAACTCTTTTAGTAAATATCGTCACCTCAATGAAATTATTAATAAAATTTACTCCCACATCCCCAAATAACATGTGTCGTAACAATCGCACAAGTCAATGTCGATAGACCTGACAAGTTTGTTTCAAAATTTCTATGATCCTTAAGCAGGGAGCTACATACTACCGCACTTTCAGGCAATCATTTAATAAATAAGGAGAAATGTCGCCGCCACCCGTCTTTAAGTAAAATGTTATAAATGATGCTAGCAGAGCCGAATGCCAATACCGGGCATCACAAGAACGGAAGGGTGTCTTCAGATTATGTTATTAGAAGCATAGAACAATGGAGTTGCCAGCAAAGCTCAGATTTATCTATGTAAATGTGTGTAATCTGAGGAAGGACAGCAACCTTAAGAAACTGGGATTTTCTTGAAGACGACATTTTTTGCGTCATTTCATACGTAAGGCAACCACAGGACAATTTGAAATCTGCTTAATACCGACTAAGTGGTTAGATACAAGCAAACAACGCTTAAAGTAAGAAGGGTGCACGCATACAGCGACAGCAGAGTCCTTCAATGTGTCAGCAGCTTCATTTTGTGATTTTCGCGAAGTCGTGGTTTCTCTTTTAGAATTGAGGGGGGTTTGTTGACAGTGTTGTAGCCATTATAATATTGCTGTAGTAAGAAGCGAGTGCCTTTGGTGTAGTAAGCGAATTTTCATCCCTCTGCTATTGTGGTATTGGGTAACGATGACAATGATGATTTTTTCCTATTATTTTTCGAGATATCTCTGACAAGAGAACCGCACCCCAATAACGCTAAAATCCGTACAAGCACAGATGTGCTTATTGAAAATCTGGCAAAGCCAAATAGAGATACGAATCCCTTGGTGTGTTTCCGTGAATACATTCAAAGGGAATTAGTTAGTTGGGGCTGCGATGAGGCTGAAATTTTTGGCAAGCATCCTCCTTTAACTCCTCTATCCTTCACATCTACAACGACCCGCATCACATAGTGGGAAAACACCCATCAGTAATTGTGTGATGGATTCGTGTAGTTATGCATTTCTGCTTAGAAATTATTCATCGAACTTTTAACTGGACGATTTTTCACCCACTTTAGGGTACTATTCTGTTTACATTATTAATAGAACCGAGGAAGATGAAAGTTTTCAATGTAGCGTTCGTGGAGAGCGTACTAAGTCCAAAACGGGTCCAGACCAGAAACTGGAAGCTATCGCAGCTCTTTTTCGGTGTTAGTAAGCTTACTTGCAACTTTTACCAAAATAAGTGCGCAGAAGAAATCCAAATCAAAACGAGCCACTTCTAAATGGACTCGTTAGGATGTGTGCAACTTTTTGGACAAGTTTGTGTAATTTTGTTCGGTTTCATGTTATCTGGGAATAGAGTTTGGGACCAGCGTTTGGTGCTGGATGTTGTACCCGCGCTATACATCCCGTGAGAACAAGTGCTCAATTAGTAAGTTTCCACCTTGCAAGGTTTTGTTTTGATCCTGTCTTTTTTCGTTTTTTCCGATATTCGTCTTTTTTGTTTTGACTTTTCTTCGACGTGTGTAAGAACTCACCTGACCATGGCAGCACGTAACTGCCATCCCATAAGGATGTGATACAAGCAGCACTGATTGACTACATCCAATACATCAACGAGTGAGATGATAACGTGCAAAAATTGAATGAAAGAAATGTAAGCGCTCCCGTGACCTACCCTGTAGTTCCGGGCTTTTGTTTATTTTGCAACCAATTTGTGTATCAGAAGCTCGTCTCTACAGGTATCTCACAGGGTAGAAGTAATCACCAGTAAAAGTGCTGACAAGGTACCATCAAAATGAGTGATTTTTATTATCTCGTCAGTCGTTAAGAAAAAGTGATAAAATTGTGTTTCCGAAAAAAGTGATTCCGAAAGTTTATTATTTTTATAGGAAGTGAATAAATGTAATGACATTCGAGAGTATGGTAATTAGTGTGACATCATAATAAAAACATATTAGCGGTAAAAAGCTGCAATAAGTTTTAATGAGTTTGGCTTTGCGCAGGGGATGTAATTGCTCCGCATGCTATGAAAAGTGAGCTATAATTTTGCATGAAATGGACCAAGTTTTTGTAAATGTCCAAAGTTTTAATTTATGTTAAGTAATACATGAGTGTGCCTACATAATGGTAAAATTAAAATGTCAGATATATTTATTAAGGCTGCTGTTTAAGCCTTTTTATAAACCAGATTATTTGCTTATTTTGCCTGCTTTTGCTTAAATACTGGAATATTTATTTTTAATAATTTAATGTCTTAGTGGCTTAAATTAATACCTTGCTGAATGTATTGCGTTCAATTTCTAATCAAATTTTAGGTTTATCTAATTAAGGCATTTGAAATATCTTGTGTAAAATTACCAGTGAGATTAAAGTAGTTTTTCCCAAGATTCTCTATGTTATTAAGTGAGAACATTTGGCTGCAAGATGTATTATAATCTTGCAGCCAAATGTTCTAACTTACGTGAGGAAGTCCTCACTTACATTGACGTAGAACTCAATCAAACTGTGCTATGGGCAACAACAATTTCGTTTACTTTTACGTCACTACGCCTCAGCAAATACTCACGTAAAGTGCACAGAACTAGATACTGCTTTATCATATCTTAGATAATTAGCTATTCGAGAATTTGTTCTGAAAAGTTGATTTTTTTCGAGCGTAATAAATCGAGGAAGACCAATATCCATATGGTCGTCATCGCAAAAAAGAAATTATGTTACATGTTTCCTATCAAATTTTTAGAGTTTTGGATTTTGAATTTTGGCAATGTAATGACTCTGATTCCAATGCCCTTCTAGGCATCTAAAGAACTTAAAAAGCAAGGCCTGGATGAGTTTCTGTGCCTCAAGGAGCGACGTAGATTACCTTGTTTACTCCGATCTCTGTCATCTGCTCTTCTTCCAGCATTTCTGTCTAATATGTGGTCTACTTTAAGCACCAACCCAGGTTTCTAATTCGTCGAATATGCACTATGCGACTTCTACAGTGATACTTCTACTACTGACCTTACTAACTTGACAAGGTTTTCGCCGACTTCACCCGAACGGACTTAGTATCTTACAATGCAACTGTCACTGAACACCTTTCTGATCTATCCGACTACTTTTCGAGCCCTCTTAATGGTATTCCTGCATATTCCTTAACAAAGTGTAAATTATCTCTCGCCCACGTCCTTTGTAACACTTTTAATCTGTCTTTGTCTGCTGGCTGCTTCCCACGTCTGTCGCAGGATTCTATCATTACAAAAAAAAAAGAATAAATGTAATATTTATATTAAAGGCCCAACTCAAATTTGTACCATATTGCGAAGATTTCGGAGGCTTTAGTAAGCTTGGCTTTGACTGCAGGCGTTTGATGGGCCCTTTCCAACATGTTCACTTATTATGAACATGAAAACGAAACGAATTTCCAGTCGAGACAACTTTTTACATGCACTTTCTCATTTAAAAAAGTGTCTAGATTAGAAATTCGTTTCGTTTTCGTATTCCATAATAAGCCCTCTGCTGGAATTCCTCCATGACTCTTTCTTGGCCATTGAATTGTGTAAACATTGAGAATGCATACTCATAGATTTTAGTAAGTCCTTCGATAGGCTCAGCTAGGGCATCCTTATTCATAAGTTTGCACTGCTCGAATTCCCTTCCCGTTTCGTTGTTTGGTTGCCGTCTTACATCAAGGTGCTCTTTCAATGGATATCTCTGTCTCTCTGAAGTGCCACAGGCAAGTGATCTTGGCCCCCTTCTTTATATCAACGATGCTTCACAGCCTCTTGTCAACTCCAGCAATTGTGAATTGAAATGTTTTAATACCGACGAAGCAAAAATATTTCGAATAATTTCTCGAGATACTGATTGTCTTGTTCTTCTAAACATTGAGCCGGCAAGGTTTATTTTCCTCACTGGTGGTCTAGCAACCATCTTTAACTAACTACCGATAAGTGCACTGGTATGACCTTCTCAACACAGGTAATGTCTTTTTAGCACAATAGGCCCCAGTGGCCGCGGCGCTTGAGAACCTCACACCTCCAAATCTAATCTAATCAATGTCTTTGGAACATCTTATCGGAGTATTGCAGCAGAGTTGAGTCTTGTTGGTTTGTCTTTCTAGTTTAGTTTTCGTTCACCTTTAAACTGTACTTCCATCTTTTATCTTCTCATATCCATATTTAGGCAGATTGAAGGTGAGAGCTGTTTAGACCACAATTACATATACTCTCTGGTGTTTCAATTTTGCTTTTTTAGTATATTGCAGTTGACGGTTGCTTCATTCTACATACTTTGATTCATTACTAGATCCTTTATAGTGTTTGTTCATTTTCTTTAATTTTTATTGATTTTTGTCAAATGCACTCTAAAATTATGTTAAAATTTATTTTGATATTTGTTTTGATACATTTTTGGTCGGCTATTTGGTTGGTTGGTTTAACTTGGGAGCGTCGCCTTCATGGCGGTAACACTATTGTAGCGTCGTTTTGATGCCACAGCTAATACTTAATACCTGGTTTTTAAGGACTCAGTCACACTCACAACGCCTAATTCTTATTTGCAATCATGGTTTAAGGTGGCTCAGTTTATTATGAGAACAGCAAAAGGCATCCAGAGGAATTTAACACTGCAATGGTCGCGTAACTAGGAGGTACATTGGTGGTCGCGTTGTATCTGTGATATATACGATCAACTTTTCGCAATTAGCTGCAATTAATTTGCAATTAACTTGGCCGCACAGAGATCAACTTGATGGGGGCAAGGTTACCGTACGACTGTCACTAGCCCTGCAACTAGCTAGAGGAATCGAAAAAGCGAGAGCTTGATCCGCGCCAGTGATGCCACTTGGATACAAATGTATCCATTTGGATACATTTTTTGTAGAATTTTTGTTTTGGATACATGGATACTTTTTTTCCGCAATGGATACATTTTCCCTTAAAGTAGTGAGATAAATTTAAAAAAGCGTTTTAACTTATGAACACACGACCGCGGCAAATCTATTCCATTTCATTATAATTGACTAGTACTCTTTGGAAGAAAAGGCCTTGGGGAGATTTAAGCAGTACTGGAAAAGATGAATTTTTCTCGTATAGGGGACGAAACTACGGATATAAGTACGTCCAAAGCCCTTGTGCTAGTTGCAAAGGTTTTCGATGAAACTAGCTCTTGTGTTCAGGAAAGATTTCTGGGTATGTTTAAACTAAGAAAAGCTTTTTAATAAAACTAAATCTTAATTTACATATGAGGTTTACGAATTTTATTTTATACCACCTCGAAAGTTGTTGTTTTGTGTAGAATTTTATTCAAACTTATTTGGCAGGACAGTTTGGCAGATACCAATTATGGTATCTACAGTAGAAAAATTCAAGATTAGCAGGTACATTTGCTTGCTATCGAGCATTGTGCATGAGTGAATTAAAAAAAGTTGTTAATACTCCTGCAATAATATAATAATGGGTAAAAGTTAATAACAAATTTCAAAAAATTTTTAAATATATTTACAGCTTCCGTTACAAGTATGTGAAATATATTTATTTAAATCTTTATTTTTTAGTTATGATATTATTCATTGTGATTTTGCAAGTTGTATCATAAAAGTAGAAGTGGATACATTTTTGGGTCACTGGATACATTTTTTCGGAAATTTGGATACAAAATAATTAAGCTCGGCGGCAACACTGAATTCCGCGCACGCGTGGACCGCTTATTACGAAAGTAAAAAGCTTTGTATCTGAGAGATCTGACGCTACCATTGGAGTGTTAAAAAACTAACTATAAAAAGAATAGTTAATTTTCACCTCCAAAATTGCCTTAAGGTTTTCACAGTAGTACTCCGCCATATGCCTCTTTCTCCTCTGAGCAATTTCAAAGAAGGTGAATAATGGTTTCTTTTTCGGTCACATAAGCGAAGCTGCGACAGTGTGTATTGCTGAGCTGCATGTTCGCATAGAGGACAATGGTACATACCGCAGTTATTTTTGCCATAACTGTTCGCGGTCTGCTAAGCAGATCAGATGTCCTACTTTTATTATAACTTGGCCAGATTGCCCTAGATATGCTAGATGCTTTCAGGGCGCTCCATCTTTAGTTTGTCAGTGCCAAGCAATGCAGAAAGAGTTCTCTCTTAAGGAATCCCAGTGGGATAGGAATATTTTCAACATGACTATAGTGCAGGGCAGCGTCCTCTCTGGCAAGTTTGTCGGCCACCTCGTTCCTATATCTCAATGCAGGGGTACGAAAAGCGGACTAGCCAAGGAGCCAAGCAACTCCTGCTAATCCTTCAGCACCCTATAAAATATGTTAACTGAGTTAAGCACCCTAATGGTTGCCTGACTATCTGTAGAGATGGCGAAATTCTGTTTCGGTCAATGGATACACAGAAGCAGCGAACACGCTTTCATAATCGCAAGCACCTCCTCTTGTAAAATGCTCGATGTGTTAGCGGCAGCCAATAAGACTTCGATATGTTCAGTTCCTCAGAGAACACTCATGAACCAACACCTTGTTCAATCTGAGAGCTATGCGTTAATAGTACGATATAATATTTATTCAAAATTAAACTGCGTAAATTAAATTAAATTTATAAGAAGCGTAATGTGGTCAGTTGATCGGTTATTCCTCTAGGTGTTAAGCTGATGGTGGCCATAGGGCTTAGCAACCCAGCACCAGGAATTTGATCTAGTGATGATGGAAAGGCGATGCAGAAGCACATTGAGAGCTTCTGTTGAAGTGCAGCACAGTACTCGACTTTTTTTCTTTTATACGATGTGGCCAAATCCTAGGGGACAACCCTTGGAAGCGTGAGCATGGTTTTTGCCGGAAGGGAAATAGGATAAGGGAAGTCCAGATATGGAGTGGATCATTTTAATTTCTTAATAAAAGCTCACGGGAGATCTGGTATCGAACTCGGGACCCATGGCATGGAGGTAGTGCGGCTCAACGAATTGATCCAACTCCGACTTAGCCTGATTTGGTTATATGTTTTACTCATTGCAGGCCAAACCAGTGAATCGTAGGTGAGAATTGGACACACCACCGTTGTGTATAACCATAGTGTCGTCTTAGGTTACAGTCCCCATGTTTTTCTAAAGGTACATCTGGAGAAATTGAGCTCTACATATACAAGCCTTTTTCACCCGCTCCTCTATTCTTAGCTTCCAGTTCAGTTTTGGATCCAGGATTAAACTCAGGTACCTGGCACTGGGGCATAGTGAGAGCTGTTGCCCGTTTAATATAAGTAGAGCAAAGTATGGTATTTTGGTTTTTGTGGTGAAGAGCATAAGCTCCGTTTTACCTGGATTCACAGCCAGTCCAGAGTCTTTGGACCAACTACTCACACTCTTCAGGGCATCCTCCATGATCTTACTGAATAACAGAGGGAAACATTCCTGATAACATAATCACCACATCGTCCATGTACGCGACAACCTTGACTCCCCCTCCCCCCTGCTCAAGCCTCAATAGTATCTTGTTCATGACCATCAGCGATAGAAGGGAAAGAGCACTCCCCCTCCCCCACCATTGGTGAGCACCGGGTGAGACTTATTCTGAATTCGGACTGGATTGTCCTTGCCTTAAGCATAATAGTTATACATTGACCAAGACTTTGTTTTACGCCGAACTCGTTGAGATATTCTTGGATGGCTCTAATGCGTACATTGTTGAAGGATCCTTCTTACTACGTCCAGGAATTCTCACTATGTCCTAAAATGTAGGATATATTGTTTGTACTGGATTGAATATTTAATTATACGTACTACCTCGTCAAGGGATATCATCACGAATCTTTCCTTACAGTACGCGTGTTGGAATTTTGACATCGTTGCACCACAAAGAGTTTGCCACAGATGTATATCAAGAATCCGCTTTAGTGTTTTAAATGTAAAGAAGGTCACGCTCTGTAGTCCTTTGCTAGTTCGTGGCCTTGTTTGCCAGCCTTCGGGGTAAAGTGCATCGTACTTTGTCTTTATTTTAGGGTAACGTGATTATGAGTGGATACAGGCTCTGAATATTGCTACGAGTAGTAGCAAGACGAGAAAAATATGGCAATTAAATAATTGGTGTATTTCTTTACTCATTTCGAATGATCGGAACGCACCTAATGTGTTTTTTATTCGTTCGGAATATTTTACTCCTAATGTTCCGTGTTTTATTATTAGCACCCTAGGAAGAAAAAATTAAACGGAAGGGCTATACCGTGTAAAAATTCTGTACGGGAGCGAAGCATCTCGTTTGTGGCCGACGGACGGGTGCGAAAAGGCGAATTTAAGTTCGTTAATTAGAAGAAGATACTAGAGTTGTCATTTTAAATGTAAACTAGTGCGAGACAAATTTTATTTTATTTATTACTTATTTAGTCATAGTTTGTTGTGAAAGTATAAAAGTGTTTTACATTGCTCAAAATTGTAGAAATCGAGTCAATCGCCTATTGCCCGGAAAATTTGACTGCAGATAAGGAGTAAATAAGATCTAAACTTGTCAATTGTTGTTAATACTAAGCAATTTTTATTAAAGGTGGTAATAAAACATATTTTTGCTTACTTTTTTTATTTTGCTTGAACTTAGTTTAAGTTGGCGCAGAGACGTCGGTAAAAGTAAAAGTTGTAGGGGTCTTTTCTGTTACATGGGTTTCCTCGGTTAAAAAACGGCTTGTTTTTAAAAATTATTTTTTTTATATAAAAAATTAAATCTTTTATTTAAACTTTTTATTGCCTTAAATATACACATTTGAAAAAGAATTTCTAAAATTTTTGTAGAAAAATATTTAAAACTGCCATTGCTACGTCATTTCCGGTGACCCCTCGGAAAAAAGGTGCTTGCGCGTTGACAGCAGAACTCATGACAGGATCAACTGAAGTCAAAAAAATACGTATTTTAGTTAATAGTCCTTGTCAATAATATCTCGAAAACGTGTGTAAAATTTCATCAAGATCGGTTCAGTAGTTTTCGAGAAATCTTGACAACCGACTTTGAAAATTCAAGTTTTGAGAAAAACGCGTTTTAAGTTTTGAGTGACAATAAAACTGGGAAATTTTTTTTTTCAACATATATAGAATCATCGATTTCTGGCCCATAAAGTAAAGGACCTACTGCAGCTGCAATATCCAGGGCATCCTTTTGTTCTTGTCTGTGACGAATCCTGGCTTCGTGAATCTCGCTCGCAGATTTTTTCTGAGCATCTGTTCCAATATACCTGCGGCGCGCTGAGCCCAACTGGCTTTGAGCGCGCAACTTCCCAAGGCTATATCTCCGAAACTATTACTCCGATCGACTTGAAAATTTAGGAGAGTATTCTAGAGATGTTGTAGAATTTAATAAGACAACAACAAAAAATTCGATTTTTTTGAAGCCGTGAAACCCATGTAACATATCTTACCTAGAAATAACATTTACTACGGCCATGATCAGACTGTGTTTTAAGTAGAAAGTGTGTTAGGAGTTGCAAACTTAGAACAGAAAACGAAAGGAGTACAATACCGTCTATAAACCGTGTATTGCACTCCTTTCGTGTTTTTGTTCGTGGGAAAGGTGTGTGAAGGGGGTAGAAAATACGCCTTCGAATTGTCAATTTGACGTGGGCTTTCTGAAGAGTGCGCATTCGAAGTGTTTATAGAGCGTTTATTGAATAATTTTCACTGTTCATTTATTAAAAGTGGTGTAATTTAAACAAATTAAGACAATTAACATTTAAAAGGCTGTTTTGGTTTAGTTTACTAAGAATCTGACGTGCTTAATTTGAACATTTTTCGTGATGAGGTGTGCGGTATTTTGTTGTAAAAATAATCGACGCATTGCGTGGGGAAAATCATTTTTCAGGGAAGTTAAATAATACAAGAAGCAATTATACAGCATTTTCTTTGAAATATGTGCAAAAGCTGTATAAATAAAAGCTAAATTGCCAAAAAATATAAATATTTCTCCTGATGGTGCTCGTTTGTTTACATTTGAGATTCATCAGAGTTTTGGTTTGCCTTGGTGGTTTCAGCGACAGCTGACGAAAGTTTTTGACTGGGGGCTCTAATAAAACTTTAAAAATATTAAAATATTTGTCTACTTTTTGGTATTTTAAGTTTCCAAAAGTTAAAGACTTCAGAGAACTGTGGATAAAATCCATCGGTAGAATTGATTATATACAATCTGATGGTAGTATTGTTTGTCCACTTCGAATGAGTCACAAATGTACATACTACTTCCATGGTGAAAACTAACCAATTCACACCTTTCAAACACATAAGGAAAATTCGGAAAATTTTTGAGCATAGCGCACTTCCTTTCGTTTTCTATTCTAAGGTTGCAAAATGCTGCAGAAAGCTGCGTTTATAGCCATTCCTTTAGGGATTTCTTCGTAGTTAGCACCGGTGCATTAAAAACGTATTCTTTTTGTGCCGAAGTCGTTGATGGAATAAATGAAATAAAACTGTCAAACATAAAGCTAGTATCAAAAGGGAAGGACATGATAGTCATAATTGTATATAAAAACACAATTTGTTGTTGCATTAAAGCTCTTGCAATCATTTAATTAATATAAAGAAACTAAAACCTCAAAGATTATTTGTTAAATATTTGCATTAACCTTATTTCCGCTTTCAACTGACAGAAATATTCCCTTGGGTTTACATATTGCTTCTATTCCTTCTACGGAATGAAAAAAGAAATACACCCAATGTTTGAATTTTTGTGTACGTGTCTATTATGTAAGAAAAATTATTAGTGTTGCTCTATCTAACGCCAACTAAGTCGGCCTGGTTTTATTCGTTCATCATAGCGTATGTATTCATGTAAAAAGCTGATATTAATCATTGCCACAAGCCATTTGCTTTTAGTTAAAGACTGTACTAAATTTAACAGAATTTTCATTTATTATTTTGTATGTTTGTTTGCAGTTAGCATGCTTATTAAACCCTAACTTTTGTTTACCGGCTTATAGACATTAGTTTTCTGCAAAATGCTAATTTAATTGTTTGAATAAATATGAAAAATTATTTTCATTTTACAGCTCTCTACCTGGAAACACAAAGCCTGAAAACTCGTGTTAAGTACCTAGGTAATCGGGTAAGTTATTACAAAATGAATTAACATTTCATCGAGTGTGTTTCTTGTTAATTTATCCACACAGCAGCGAACGGAGAACTTTTCTAAAGTTCTAAGGTGTTCTACTCAACACTTCCCAGATCTGATGGCACACCTGACTTGTCGGTTCCGTCAATAATGCAGAATAAAAGTGTTTCTTACATTAATAATTTATCGTACTTCAGGACTTTTCGTCACGGCACAATGAACAAACGGCGTGTGCGGGTGGCGGAGAATGAACAGAAGTCTACGAACTAGTGTAGGTCGGTGGAACACACAAGATACAACATCCCAACGTGCTGAGAGGAAACTGATGTGAATTATTCGACCCATGGGAGCGGTTTCCAGGATCCGAGTTCCGACTTTCTTCTCTGGTAAATTCGATTAAAATTCTTTTATCTTGGCGTTCGCATGAATAAACGAGAGAAATAAATTCAAAATTGGAGTAGTATTGCGATTTTTTTATTTTCTGCCCTTCTGCTATGTTCCAGTGACAAGTGCACCTTGGTTGACCTTTTTATTTAATTAGCGACATAAGTTTTGCAGGTGGGACATACGAATAAGAAGAAGAAGAAGAAGATCGATTTACGGCAGGTTGGTTTAACATGGTTAATTGTATAAAAGTTACGGAGTTAAGGAACGGAGTTGGATCAATTTGCTGAGCGGCACAACCACCATGCCATAGGTCTCGGGTTCAAGACCAGGTCTCCCCGTGAGTTTTTATTAAGAAGCTCGCAGCAATGCAAACAAGACATTCAACTTTCCTCACTTCCTTTACCCTAATTCCCTTCCGGCCAAAACTATGCTTAAGCATCAAAGGGTAGTCCCCTAGGCTTTGGCGATATTGTATAAAAAAAAATGTTTCCCCCAAAAATGAAGTTCGGTGCCAACATCTAAATCTATTTAGAACTCGCGCAATAGCGTTAAAGTTTAGAAGATTTCCTAGCATCACTAATCTTTATTTAAATAAAAATCTTTTTTTCTTACAAAAGTACTGTAGAACTTGTCTTCTTTTAATCATTATAAAATATTTTAGCTTTCCTTGAGATCTAGCGTAAAAAATGCAAAAAGTACAATGAGCAATCTGCTCAAACAGACAAACAAACAAAGTTCACATTTTTTACGGACTTCCCAAAACAAAAAGGTTCTAAGTTCGTCAAGTATTTTTTTATTTATTTAAGCTTAATACAAGGTATAACATAATAATACATACTACAATTACAAGCTACAACACAATACCAACACCACAAGCTATAATAAATTATGACATAATAAATAAATAGTAAAAGCTACAATATGAGCTCTAATTAATGTAGATACGGGTAGGATACGGCTTCGTAGCATCCTGGTAATTGGCTCACTTTGACCGTAGTTTGTGCGATGGCGGTCGAGTCGGAAAAGGGGAGTGGACCTAAGGT
Source organism: Leptarthrus brevirostris (assembly GCA_964036015.1). Classification (NCBI taxonomy): domain Eukaryota; kingdom Metazoa; phylum Arthropoda; class Insecta; order Diptera; family Asilidae; genus Leptarthrus; species Leptarthrus brevirostris. Next base: position 128,621,565 of record OZ038371.1, on the reverse strand, counting down.
TGCGGGGATTGGTATAGATGGGTAAAGATTGCAGGATTGAAGGGCAGTCTATGGCACCACTTAATAGCTGATGAATGAAGAGAATGTCGGAAACATCACGACGTTTACTTAAAGGTTGTAAGTCTATAAGTTTCAGACGGTTTTCATAAGGTGGAAGGTTGAATCTGTCTACCCACGGAAGATCACGTAGAGCGAAGCGAGTGAACCTACGCTGGACAGATTCAATCCTATTAATGTGAGTTGTTTGTGTAGGAGACCATACCTGGCTGGCATATTCAAGGAGAGGTCTAACGAAGGAAACATAGAGAGATTTGGAAACATAAGGATTGGAGAACTCTCTGGTTCAGCGCTTCACAAACCCTAGCGCGAAGTTAGCTCTGTTAATTATGCTGTCAATGTGGGAACGGAAATTGAGTTCACTATCACAGATTATTCCGAGATCACACAAAGAGGTAACGATAGGGACTGGTACGTCGGTTAGCATGTAGACTCTCGGGGTGGGTGTAAGACGCTTGCGGGAATAAGAGATGGACTGGCATTTGGAGACATTGAGTTCAAGAAAGTTTTTCATGCACCATGTGGTGAAGGAATCGAGATATTTTTGCAGGAGAATAGAGTCAGTTGTGGAGGAGATATGTTTGATTATTTTCATGTCATCAGCATAAATGGACAGCTCTGAGTGATTGATGACACATTCAACATCATTTATTGTAAGGATGAAAATTTTTATTTTATGTATGACCGGGCATAATTTTGTAACGCGTGGACCGATTTGTATGATTCTCTTTTGTTGGGTAGAGTATCCCGACTGGAAATTGGTTCCGGTTAGGGTCCGATTCGGATCAGGATTGGCTGACGATTGATCAGGGATAAATCAGGCTTCCTGATCCGGATGTGACTATAAAACGTCACGCCTTATATGATCCCCTCAGGATCCTTTTAAGGATTCCGATCGTGATCATAAATTATTTTCAGGAACGGATGAGTTCGCCAGATCTACTGGGGATCAGGCTTTCTGATCAAATTCTGATCAGAAATGTATACTAGTTACGAATTACTCTAATTTGACTTTTTCAAGATTAACTTTGCTAAAAAAAAGTAAATGTACATATTTATTGAAAGTAAAATAATTAAATAAATATTACCATTTTATTTAAAGTTTATTAATGATTTTAATGATTTAACATTAATAGTAAATTTATTGCTCGGTAAAGAATATAACATAGAATGGATCCGATAAAAAATTAAATTCTGTATTATGATTTAGTTGAGGACATCGGATACGACTCTGACTCAAACAACGTTACTGGAACCATTATAAGATTTTTAATATTCGATTCTGATAAGGAACTAATCAGGTGACTGGATCAAAGGATAGAGTACTGTACTTTGAGCAATTTCTGATCAGATGACCGGATCAATGGATGGAGTACTGTACTCTGATCCGTTCCTGATCAGATGGACGTGTTAAGAAAAATCTGATCCGGATCTGATCATAATCCGGGTTCCCTAAACTAATTTCCAGTCGGGATATTCTCCGACCGGGAGTATATCTAAAATCTTGCTGATGGAGTGTGGGTAAAACTTAAGTTCTTAAAGCGTGGTTCGATTTGGATGCTTCTTTTTTTGTTTTATATGATCGCCTATTGTTAATAATGGAAAGAAATCATCTATGGTGGGACAGGGAAATTTTAAACGGTTGGTTTGAGGTGGGGGAGGGGGTGGATGTCAACTTCTTAACACGTAGACGATTAGGATGATTCTTCTTTTGACATGTAGAATATGTTACCCGATTGGTACTACAACAAATATGTATGGGGTGGCGTGGGGTCGTAAGTGGTCGTTACCCAACATCTTATCGCATAGACCTATTTGGGATGATTCTTTTTTGTTGTATACATTGCTACTATAACGAAAGATGTTGTCCAAGGGTTGTGGTGGGCACAGTGTTGCCGAGTCGGCGATCAAGCGTGTGACTAGATAGGGACTGAAAAAGACACTCTTTTAAAAATAAGTCACCAGATACAAAATAATACATTTTTTTACAAAATTGCTTTCAATATAATATAAGAAATTCGAAAATAACAAAATTGTAAAAACTACTTCTGAATGAAAGATTGTATTTACCTGAATCGCACGTGTATTAACCTCTAATTGGTGCGCATTGAAGAACATAAGTTCACTTTGATTTGATTCATAGCTGATCTCATGTACTTACGACTCGTTTAACTGCATCTTTTGAATTTTTGAAAGGACAGTAAGGCGAAATTGTGATAAAATTCTAAAATTTTGTTGGCGATCCTCTCATCGTAAGCGACAGAAAATGAGTATCGTTAAAAGTTTCAGGGTCCCCCTAGAAAATCATGAAGTTTCATTGTTCGAGTTGTATTACACATGCGTTTAGCTTACCAACAAAAGTACTAAATGGAACGGCTTGAATATTTAGTACAACACCGTTTGTAACTGAATTAAATGGTAGTTCAGCAAATGTGTAGAAATATTTTGAACAATGAGCAATATTTACATTAAAACGTGAAAAAAGCTAAAAGTCACCGTGGCGGTTGTTAACAATCACCAACTTTTAGACGTGCCTGAGAAAAAAAACTCTGTCACTAAAGAGGATTTCGAAAACACCAGATTTGGTGACAAAGTCAATGATTTGGCATCACTGGTTGGGTAGTCTTACTTTTTAACGTGTGGACTGGTTTAGATGATTCTGAATGCATAGAGTATCTATTTGTGTCATGACAAAAAATGTGGTAAGAGTTGAAGGAGGGGCGGCACCTAGCTTCGTAAGGCGTGGACCGATTTCAATGATTTTGGTTCTGTTGTACAGAATACGCTTCCTGATTGGTATATGGTAACAAATTTCTTCCTAGAGTGACTAGCATGATTCTCTCTTGCTGTATAGAGTAAGGTGGCGATGGTATCTTTTGTATCTAAGGAAAGGGTATAAAAGGTTGGCCGTGACTAATTTCGTAATATTGCTGGATTGCGATTTCAGATGCCGGATTTCCTTTCTATAGAGTGCCTCTGTAAAAGTTGTTTGTTCGTATGAGCAGCATTTTTCGATTCGAGTATATGAAGACACTAAAAAGTGAAAATAGTTTTTAAAAAAAAGTTGAACCGATTTCACAAAAAGCGCTAAAAAACATGAAATAGTTTTTAATTTTATATCTATTACAACATTTTGAAGTCGGTGCAAATTAAACAAAGAAAACAACTACGCTAACACAATCGGCTGGATATCTTAATACCCAAGATGTTTGGGTATATTCACTCCGTCGACTGAAATGGGTTGGTGGTGAACTGAGCGTTTTTTAAGGGACATTAAACAGCACTGAGTTTTGGATGCATTAAACGAAACACGATTTGCTCTACCCCAAGTAAGAACCATAGAAATGTTGTTGGTTCATGATCTAAACATGCGTTTTCGATTGACTTCTGTAGCATTTCAACGTGAATTCATTACAGAATCAAATGAGTATGCAAAATCAAATGTGCTGAGTGGGGGGATGCCACCGATGTAGAAATATCGGTCTTCACGGATGGGTCTAAGACGGAGGATGGAGTGGGAGCGGGGGTCTTCTCGGACTGTCTAAGCATATGCAGTAGGTACCGACTACCGGACCATTGCAGTGTATTCCAAGCAGAGATCTTGGCCATAGAAAGGGCGGTAGCACTAATACACGGGCGCCCAAACCTACCAATGGGTAGCGAGATATGCTTGTACATCGACAGCCAAGCAGCTATCAAGGCGCTGGACTCAAACTTAGTCAGGTCACGGCTGGTCGGCAGGTGTCTGGCTGGTCTCCGGACGTTAGGGGGCGAGACACAAGGTAACTCTCTGCTGGGTCCCTGGTCACAGTGGTGTTCAAGGGAATGAGGCAGCTGATGAGCTGGCAAAGGAGGGATCACAATTGGATGATTCCTCTATTGACAGATCGATCGGCTGGCCGCTAGAATCAGTAAAGAGAGAAATTGACCTTAAGGCTATTCAGCTCGCTAAGCAGAGATGGAGTAACTTAACCACATGCAGACTATCAAGGCAGCTGTGGCCTGAATGGGATTTGAGAAATACCGCGTTCCTGCTAAACGGAAGCCGGATAAACCTCCGAAACATCGTGGCAGTTATTACTGGCCACTGTCTTTTCGGTAGACATGCAGAACGTCTGCGCGTTCCCACGAATGACTTCTGCCGGAGCTGTATGGACGAGAAAGAGGTGGAAAGCATTCAGCACTTACTCTGGGCCTAGCAAAACGAAGGTACAATGCAATGGGCGTGTACTTCTTAGGTGGCATGCTCGATATAGCCGGCATCGGGCTGAAGCAGCTCCTAAGGTTTATTAACAGCTGCGGCTGGTTTTAGATAAACCCGGGAACGGTGTGTGTTAGGCTGATCGGCTGTAGGGCTGAGAGCGGCCACACTAACCTAACCTAACCTAAGGGTACTGTCGTCGGCGAAACTATGGATAGGATTGAGATAGAGGTAAGGGATAAAAGATAAATTAATAAAAAGAGAAATAAGGTTGGTGAAAGAACTGGGCACTGAGGTACACCGGCATTTATTTTGTAGGAATCAGATGTAACTCCGTCAATTACTAGATAAATTGAAACTCTATCCATTCAACGAGGGTAGGGAGCACACCAAATGTTTGAAGGTTGGCTAAAAGGGCATGCCAGACTCTATTAAAAGCCTTTGAAATATAAAGAGCGACGATTTCAGACTTGCCGAAATTATTTAGTCAATGATTCCAACACTCCGTTAGAGGCGTTACTAAGTCTCCGGTTGAGTGGCCAGCACGGAAACCATATTGACAATTGTTGATAAGATGATTATTTTCCAGATATTTCATCAACTGAGAGTTGATGAGTGATGCGAAGTCAGTGCAACTGCTCTGCAGTTACAGGGGCCGCATTCCTCTCCTTTTTTAAGTATCGACTGTACATGAGCAAGTTGCACTTGGAAGCACTACTGTTGAATATGACAGGTGAAAAAGTTTTCGCAGCGGTTTATCCAAAGTAGAGGCGCAACATTTTAAAACCAGGGGCGAAAAATCATTAGGTCCAGCAGCTTTGGACACGTCGAGTTTTGAAAGTACAATAAAAACTTCCCGAGTGCGACAGTGTATCAGCTTTTGCCTATTAGTGCACTGTGATGCAGATTTAAGTGGCTGCGATAAAGGTAGCAAGTACAAATTGGCAGTAAAATTAGTAGCAAACATGTTGGCCTTGTCCAATGAGTCTGTAAAAACATTCGGATTATAAATGAGTGGTGGTGTTGACGAACAGGTAAAATTGTTCTTTACGGTTTTTACTAGAGACCAGAATCCCTTACTACCCTTTTGAGTAGAAAATACCTTCCGTCTAATTTGAAATAGAACATAAAAGCCCTTCCATTTGACGAAGATGACACTAGCACTTTTAATAACTATTGATTATCAATTTGCTTTCGCAACGGAATTAAAATTTTGTTTTTGGGAGCACGACCGGCGGCACGTCCGTCAATGTCAGTAGTTCAACTCAAACTCAAAGTAATTAGAATCAAAGTAAATCATGTAATAAATTCAGTTTGTAATACTACATTACATAAAAGATTTCATTATTAAAATATGTAATACTTATAATTTTGTTGTAGAAAATAAATGTTTAAAAGATAAAAGGACTACTGTTTTCCTCTGATTAAATAGAATATTAGTTTATTATTGAGACAGATTCATTTACTATTTTTTCTACAGCAGGTGTTTTTTATAGTATTCATTCAGGTGATTATAAGGTTTCATGTAAATTTGTCGTATCTAAAAAGGCATTGTATTTATAAACTAATGAACTCCAAATAGTAAATAAACACAAAAAATATCAAAATAAATTACAGAATAAAAGTGATTGATTAACAAAAGCATGATAGAAAAATAAAATAAGTAAATAAGTTTACACATTTAGTATAGTCAAATAAAAGAATATAAGAAAAAGAAAAGAAAAGAAAAAAGAAAATGCAACTTACAACTAAGCCGATCTTAACTCAAACTACGATACGTGAATAGTAATTCTACAATGTCCATCTGATTAAATATTACTACAAAAAAAGCAGAAAAGCAAAGTACTGACAATAAAAAAACAGATAAAACCTAAGAAAAAAAGAATAACAAAAAAACAGATACAATACAAAAAATAACACCAAAATAAAAATAAAAAAAGAACAAAAAGAAAAGAAAAACAAATTAACTTTACACAAGCCGATCTCTTATCTGTGACTTGGACAAATGAAAGTCAATACAATCAAAACGACTATTAAATATGCGAGACATTGAAGTTATAGGCTCATTCATTCCATAGTTGTTGCGATGATGAGGGATATGGAAAAAGTTCCGAGCTTTCACGGAACGAGACGAAACCGACAAGTTCAAAGTAGCCAACAATTCGGGGGAATGAATCACACCTCGCTGTCATTCAAAAGCAAAGATGATTCCACGCTTGTTATATCTAAGCAGAAGACGATCTACGGAGGTAGACGGAGATAATCAGCCCAAAGAGAGCCACAAAGGGCGAATCTCACAAATCTACGCTGGACAGCTTCAATGCAATACAATACAGTTGCGCAAGTTCTCCAAGTCAGAGTTTAATAGGGCACGGTCATTATCATTTTGACACAATACGGAACATCTTGGCATCGTCAGCATAACATAGGATTTTCGAATGAGATATAATCAAAGGTCCTAAATGACTGCCCTGAGGCACCCCAGAAGAGTAATTGATTTCGTCAGAGCACCACGAAATAAACCCCGTTGTGTGCGATCGGACAACTAAGAACATAACCACTGGACGAGGACTGGAGGAAAGCCCAGAACTGAAAGCTTGTGAAGAAAAATCTTCTATCAAAGGCCTTACTTTTCAGCTTCAATTACAGGAATACAGAAGTTGGAGAACTCCAATAGGTTGGTAGTGGTGGACATACCCTTTATGAAACCATGTTGGAAAGAGCCCAAAAATGGTTTGCAATACAACATAAACTGGCAATTGGTCGATAATTAGAGATGTCACGTTTGGTGTCCTTCTTTTGAATAGGGGTAATCAAAGACAATTGCCAAGATTTAGGAAACACACCAGTGCAAATAGACAAGTGTAAGAGAAATAATAGAAATACGCAGGAATGCCATCAGGACCACATGAGAAACTCTTAGTCAAATTCGTTATACATATATACGGCAGCCTCTTCAAATACTAAGTCTTTGGAATAAAGAGAGGTCGAAGGAAGCCTCGTCAAATGAGTAAAATCCGTAAAGCTAGTATCACAGTTGGAATCCAAAAACGCAATCCTAAAGAAAACAACGAAGAAGATGGCAATTGTAAGTGGATCATTGCTTTCACCACCATCAAGGCATATTGTAGAGGAGTATCCATCACAGATGCTAGAGTTCACAAATTTCCGAAATTGCTTAAGCTCAGCGCTTAGAGTTTGCCTAATTCTATCTAAAAAGCCAGTATAAGAAGCCTCAAGAGAAGACCGAAGCTGATCGCACAGAGTGGAGTAAAACAAGTAGTCAGAATCATTCATTGAGGAGCAAAACCTTTTCCAAGCCTTACCTTTTAAGTTTTTTAAGTGTTTCGTACACCGATTGAGCCAGGGCTGAAAGGTACGCGAATTAGCACAGTCTAAAAAACATATTGATAAAATATCGTAGAAAGATTTCACAGCCTTGTCAATGTCCCGCTCACTCAAAACGCTCGACCAATCACAAGCAGAAAGCCATTCGTTAAGTTTATGGAGATCGGCCTTTTTAAAGTTATAACAAAAGTTACTAGAGTCTAAAGATGATGGTGAGATTTAGGAACTAGGCGTGATAAAATAGTACCCAAGGCGTCAGAAGAGAACACTAAATCCTAACCAAATCTTGAAAGAAACACTCATGCCATTGATGCATTAAAAGCTTGAAACTTCAACAAAACGAACACAAAATAAAGTCATCTCTTTCAAACACTCTACCTTGAATGAAAATTGCAAAGTAGAAAATTTGTATCGTTACTACGTGTTTAGAACATTTATAGGTAGGTAGGCACTAGCCTCTTCAGTAATTATATTTACAGTTATTATTTCATCAAATTAAATTTATTATTCCAAATTAACACAAATAGTAAACTTATTAAATATAATATTATTGACAGAATTAAGACTTAAACTAGAAAAATATGATGATGATTCACGAATAGAATTTGCAAGGAAAGTGCGGGCTGCTTACACCACCAGTGAACAGCTGTTCGTATTTGCCTCCAGGTTTGTATCTAGATGTATCTAAGCCGTGATTACTTAAGTTGACATATGTGAAATGTTCAATATAATGAATTATAGAATATATAATGAATTATTGATAATTTATATTGCAGAATATGAGGATCTATCCAGAGAAGACCCCCTAAAAGCAAATCTCAAGAATCTACGCTGAACGGCCTCGATGCGGTTAATGCGGACCGGATAAAAGGAGTATCAAACAGAACTAGTATATTCCAAAATAGACCGAACAAAAAGTACAATAGAGGCTTTCAGTAAGAACCAATGTCGCGTTAACCTTATTACAAGAAAATCTATGTGAAAAGTGACTGTTAAGTAGGACCCCCCAAATCCCAGGTCTTGTCACGTCTGATTTATTTATTTATTTATAAAGAAAATTTGCCAAGGCTGACTACTACAAATGTGATATATATATATATATATATATATATATATATATATATTTTCAACTAATACCTTAGATAAAAATAATCAAAGTTCGACGATGTGCTGACATAACGGAACATTTGCTGGTGTTCAGTGAAAGACGATTATTGGAGCACCAAATCTCAAAAATGCGCATATCGGAGCTCAACAGGAGCAACACAGGATTCTGGACCTGGGCAGGAAAACCTGACCGTCATTGATTGATGTAAATTATGAAGAGGAGCGGGACAAGGATGCTACCTCGGGGCACACCAGAGCTGCCCGAGATTCCGGTGGATAGGGCGCCACGGAACATAACGCGCTGGCAACGGCCGGACAGGTTAAATGTCAGCGACTCCACACAGAGAGGCGGAAAACCCAGCAGGCAGAGCTTCTGAACGAGAATGCCATGGTTAATCCTGTCAAATGCCTTGCTGAAGTCGGTGAATATGCGGTAGACCTGAATACCCAACTCGATCAGGGGTAAAGAGTAATGCACAAATGGAAGTAAATTGGTGGTGGTTGACTTACCCTTTATGAAGCCGTGCTGGAAAGAACCCAGGAAAAGTCTACAATGAAGCGGAGGGTTTCAAAAGTCTTCATTACTAGAGAGCCTTTCCAAAGCTTCGAGATACGCCCGCAGTGCAGGGACAGACCTTCCCAAAAACGAGGCCGGGACACCGTCGTTGTCGTCGTCGTCGTCGTCGTGTCGTTGAGTACCAGATCCTTGAATTCAAGCGATGATAGCGGAGCCTTGTCAAGTGAGAGAAGTCAGTGGAAGCGACGTCACAGTAAGGGTCACAAAAAGCGGCACTAAAGAAGTCAGCGAACGAGTTTGCCACCTCAAGGGGTCATGGCTCTCGCGGTCACCCAGCCTCAGGGAGGAAGGGTATCCTCCGCTGCGTCGCTTAGAAATGATGAACCTCCAAAGTTGTCCGCGATTATTGATCACAGTGGATCTCGAGTTAGACAAAAATCTACTGTATGACGCCTGTAGTCGTCATCGCTCCTAGAGTAGCAGAACTTTTCCAGGCTTTACACTTTAGATTTTTCAGGTGTCTCAAATGGCCATCGATCCAGAGTTGCGACGAACTGGAGAAGGCAGAAGAGGAAAAAGAGATCGGAACACACTGCGTGAAGCAGGTATAAAGAGCGTTGTTAAAAGAAGGGACAGCTTGGTCAACATCCGACTCAGTTAGGACTCCAGCCCAGTCGTAGTCCGAAAGCCAATCATTGACAGTGAAGAAATCGGCTGACCTAAAGTTAAGAAACAGAAAAGGAGCAGCAGAGCAGGACGGTGACAGGACTCCGGGACCAGAGAGGTTCGGTAATGGTGCACCAATGAACCACCCGGGTCGGTGAAGAAAACCAGGTCGAGATGCCTTTCCGAGTCATTTACGATGGCATTGCACTGGGTAAGGCAAGCGGAGGCATAGGTGTCTAGGAGTAAAACACATGCTGAGAAGCACAAAGAATGGGGCGGCAATATACCTTCAGTCTCGGGAGACTGGATCCAACCGACCTCCGGAATGTTGAAATCGCCAAGAACGACGGCCTCGTCAGAGGGTGAGAGGACGCTGCTTAAGCCGTCGATGGAAAAGGACAGCTGGTCATACACTCCATAGGGTGAAGCAAGGGGAATGTAGGTGGTTAATGAACTACCATCAATAATAAAGTTCAGATGAGTCCTTTTGTGGAAAAAGGACATATTGGCGCTCTTAAGGATGCTCAAAGGGAATTAGTTATGAAAGGTGTCTAAGTCAGAGTTTAACAGTAAACAGTCCTGTTCATGAGCAACAGTACGAAAAATATTAGTATCATCAGACATTTTTTGTACTGTCGCACACATGTCATTTCATGTAATTAGTACACTTTTCTTTATTTTTATTGGATTACCTATCTTATTACCTTTCCAAAAAGGTGCAACTTGGCAAGGTAGACAAAGGATTAGAAAAACGGCATCCTTAGAAATCCCTGACTACCTAATTATTTTATTGAACTTTAGGTAGGAAATTCTTTAAGTAAACAAAACTTTTAAGATAAAAGTTCGAAAATAGAATACGCGGATATTATTTACATTTATGGTGTAGTAGCCGGAAAAGAGAGATCGGTTGTACTGGAATATCGAAGGAGATTCACTAACCGGCGAGCACCCACAGAGGGGTATTTACACAGACTTTCCAATAGTTAGGAGAAACAGGAAGTGTAACTTCACGCGACAGGGAGACACGACCCGAAACTTCGGGAACTTCTGCCGACGTCGAGCACCAAATAATCACCATCGTGAGGCAGGACCCTGAGACTAGCACGAAACGAGTCGAAAGCCGATTAGGAGTGTCGTCATCTCGGCTTGGAGGGTTATTCATCGAGGGGGATTACGTCCATATCACCATCACCCAGCCCAAGGACCACTGGAAGGAGATTCCGAGAGAAGACTGAAATTTAGCACTTGGCTTCTGGAATGCAACAGAGCGTTTCTGGACCGAATTATGTGGACAGATGGATATAAATTCCCCAGGAATGATATCACGAACTTCCATAACCGCCATACCTCGAACAGTAACCCACACAGGGCAAAGGCGACCTCATTCCAGCAGAGATTCAGTGTCAATGTTTGGGCTGGTATCAGCGGCAACCATTTGGGCCATTCATTTTGCCGCAAGTGCTTAATAGTGAAATTTATGCGGAGTTTTTGGACAATTCACTGCCAGATGTAATAGAGGAGAACCCTATCGAGAATCTTAGGGGAATGTTTCACCAACACGATGAAGTACCAGCTCATATAGCTAACATTGTGAAGGTTATACCAAGTGAAAAATTTGCTAACCTCTGGACTGGACGAGGTGCACCAATTCCTTGGCCTGCTAGATCTCCAAACCTTACCCCATTAAACTTTTTCTTACGGGGAACAATGAAGTATGAAGTTTATTCAAGCCCAGTTAACAATAGGGAGGATTTAGTTAGCCGAGCTGCAATACGCCTTAAACAGGGACTTTTGTTTACTTATCAAGATTGATTGTATTTATTTTTAAATTGAATAAAAGGCATTTTAGAATTAATTTGAGTTTAATTTCTTAAATTTGTTGATTTTTATAATATTCTCCGATAGGATTTCTAAGTATAAATTTCTACATATTTTCGCTACGTGGACGTTTTGTACCTTTTTAGATAGGTCACAAGATGGGCAATCCAATAAAAATAAAAGAGAGGTATACTAATTACATGAATTTCGGAGAAAATTTGGGAAAATGCTGAATTTTAGGTAATCGGAATCCATTTTTTTCACTTTTGGAAGTGACTGTACTGTAATGGTAGGAGGTAGATCAGTAGTGTTGAAATTGTTGAAAAGGTCATTAGGATAGTTCTTCTACTCTGTTAGATTTGTTTCTTGTGTCTAACCCTGGTCTTGTGTTATTCTTTAACCAAATTATGTTACCTGCTTTCTCCAGACATGACCTGATTTTAGTTATCTATGATATTAAACCTGGTAATAGTATCGAGCATGATTTCGTGTATAGCGATTTCAAAAATGTGGATTTAAATAGCCATCTCATCGAAACTATGGGCATCGACTGGGGTAACCTTTACCTTACTCCTAATGCTGAATCGCAACTGTTACTATTTAATAACAATCTAGATAACCACTTCAATAGGTATGTTCCAATAAAAACTTTTTCTGTTAAAAATATAAAATGTCCATGGATTACTTCAAGGATTTTAGCCTTAATCGGCAAACGAGACAACGCATACAGAAGATGGAAACGCTTTCGAACAACTTTCCTTAGGGATGAATACCGTAAGCTGCGCAGTAACGTTACCAATGCCATTTTTAAGTCTAGGGCTATTATAGAACAAAATTTAACGTGAAGCTACCAACTAAAAAGCTCTGGAGCAAACTTAAGAGTGCTGGTATTGGGGCTCCTATGAGAGATTTAACTGATGCTGATTCTGATGAGTTAAATTCAAACTTTACTTCTACTTCCACGATATGTACCTCCATATCCAATTCAGTTAATATAGTAAATGTCTTTGATAATCTTACATCTTTTGAGGGTTTCTCTTTCTCCGGAGTTAATGCTGAAGAAGTCACGGAAGCTATTCTTTCTATTAAATCCAATGCAGTTGGTTTGGATGGCATTCACCCTAAGTTTGTTAAGTTGATTCTTCCTTTTATTATTTTGCCGCTTACCCATGTTTTTAATACGATTCTGTTAAACTACACATATCCTTCCCAATGGAAAAAAGCCAAGATTATCCCAATTAGGAAGAATCCTAAGTCAACTATTGCTGAATACAGACCAATATCTATTCTGCCATTTTTATCTAAAGCATTCGAACGTATTCTTTATAAGCAAACATTTGTGTATTTGGATAGCAACAGTCTTATTAGTCCTTTTCAGTGCGGCTTTAGATCTCGTTTTAGTTGTACTACGGCGCTCCTAAAAGTTACTGATGACATTCGTATCTCGATTGATAAAGATAATATTACTGCTCTCGTTCTTTTGGATTTCTCCAAGGCATTTGACAAAGTTGATCAAGACATTCTAATTAGCAAGCTTAGTAACATGTACAATTTTTCAAGCCCAGCTTGTAAGCTTGTGGCATCCTATTTATGCGGCAGATTGCAAATGGTGAAGTGTAATAACTTAACATCGGGTTTTCTTGGAACTAACTGTGGTGTTCCACAGGGATCCATCTTGGGGCAACTGTTTTTTCAGTTTTTATTAATGATTTGCCTAATATAAAATAAATTTTCGAAATTTCATCTCTGTGCTGATGATTTACAGTTATATATCTCAATGCCTCTGGGGCTCATTGATGATTGTATAGATGAGCTTAATGAGGATCTCTCCGCTGTCTCTACCTGGACCCAGGATAATAACCTAGTCGTAAATCCTTCTAAATGTAATGCGATTATGATATATAAACATGCATTGGACACTTCCTGTTTTCCGCAAATTACTCTTAATCAGTCCCCTATTACGTACAGAACTAGCGTTAAGAATCTCGGTGTCATATTTAATAAAACTTTGACTTGGAATAATTATATTAGTACTATTGTTTCTAAAATATACAGCACCCTTCGCATGCTCTCTGCCTCATCATCGTATACCCCTATTTCCACTAAATTGATGCTCGTTCGGACGTTAATTCTTCCGCTAATTACGTACAGTTGTGAGATATATGCTGGAAGGATGGATTCGGCCTCATCACGTAAACTAAATGTAGCCTTTAATTCGGCTGTACGGTATATTTATGGGCTTCGTAGATATGACCATGTATCTCCTTATATTTGTTCTGTTGTTGGATGTCCTATCGCATCTTATCTGAATCAACGAATCTTAATACTAGTCTACAATATATTATATTATAAGAAACCTGATTATCTTTATAGTAAGTTCCAGTTTGTTCGTTCTACGTGCACCAATGCTCTGATCATTCCACGGTTTACCTGTGTGGTATCTGAGCGTCAGTTTTATGTCCAGGCGGCCAGACTATGGAATCAGCTCCCACTTTCTTTTAGGGGGCCAATTAGCAGAGCAAAATTCAGGCTTGAACTGTTCACTCACTTATCTGAGACATTGTTATTTATAAAAATTTTGTAAATTGGCTTTTTGTTATATAACTTCTATTTTCATTATCTTATTCTTTCTAAGTATGTTTACTGCTTTCTTTTTTGCAATAGTCATGGAAACTTATATGGATAATCCTAAAGTTTAGATTCTGATTTTCTATATGAAATATTTATTTTTTTTCCTTCCAATATGTATTTTTACAATGAATTATTATTGCTTTTTTTTTTTTTATTTTTTTATATTACTTAAATAAAATATTTATTTTATCATCCTACGCATACTCATAAGATAATGTAAATTTCTTAATTGTGTAGAGGTAATAATAAATGAACTGAATTGAATTGATAGTTGTTTTTTAGCGTTTGTTTGATGCCGCTATGTTGTGTAGATCAAAAGATAAAAATAAAAGAGTAATGTGCATACCATGAAAAGCTGAAATTTATGAATCACCTTGTAACTGCCAAACGGTTAGATGTCCCCCCCCCCTGCCATACAATTTTTGATTTGTCTAGTTGAGATCTATGACCCCACTCATTTTGGCACGTCAGATCTGAAACACCCTGTTTAGTATATCTCAGAGAAGTAAACAGTGGGAGAAGTGAGGAATGCTATACGGTCTTCTGCCAGTAACGTCAGAACTTCACATTTGGTTTACTATGTATTCTGAAGAAACGAATATAAGTGTAACATACCTCATGCGGATGAGTTGGCACTTTTTAAATATTTTCATATGATTGACTTTATAAAAAATATTAATTTTAGAGAAATTTGATGACCATAGATTCGTGACTTTAACTGCTTTCCAAATAAGATGTCAATTACAAAACATCTTTAATAAAGGTACCCGAAAATTGGATTTGAACTAAAATGACCAAGAATAGAAAACAAAAACAAATTAATTTAACTAACATTAATTTTTAATTTTAATTTCGTTGTTTTTCACTTAAATTTCATATTGAGACTTTTAGTTCAAAATATTGTCTTTGATATTAGTTGGTCTGGATCTTTGCTAGAAACAAGAATAGCAGTTGAATGTAAACCAAATAGCTTAATATTCCTATTAGACTATATAGATGGCACTGTCAACGATAAGCTGCTTCCGCTTATAGAAGGCTTGTTACTTTTCTACATAGGATAAAATGCAAGTTTTTTTGTTAACAAATAAGTAAATTGTTTGCTTACTTATTTTCATTTTCGTATTATGTGGATTTTTAGCACAAAAAAAAAACAATATATAATCTACACTCCTCAATATATTTGTGCATTTGTTAGGTTTGTATTCGTTCTGTTCTTGTCTTAACTAAGAAAAGTACCTTGCGTGTAGAAATTCGTGTACTTTTCTAAAATTATTCAAATTAAGGAGGATTTCTATTGTATTGGCTACAAAAAAATTTTTTTTGGATTTGTCGATAGTCTGAAGATTCTAGAATAACCCTATGTAAACCTTTTTATCATATCTGCCCCAAAAAATGAGTTGTGCGGAATTTCATGATTGCCGGTCGGGTCACTACAAAGCACTATTAAAACTTAAATGCGTTTTTCTCGAAACGATGTTTTTCGAGCTGGTGTGCAGTAACTCAGTATTTAAAAATTGTTCGATTTAATCAAACCAGGTTTGAAAATGTTTGCCCGTCATGTGATTCTCGTCCTGACTATATTTCGATTATTATCGATATTAAGAATAATGTTACGAGCCTTTAAAGACGAAAAAATATGGAAAAGTTGAAAATCCATGTTGCATTTCGCGCCATTTCTATAGTTTTTGAAAGTTCGACTTGAACCTAGTCAGAACCGTGACCACAAATACAAATTTTTTTAATTTCAGATTACTAGAACGGCTGGAACTCTGCACACCGTGGAGCCCCTAATCCCACCTACAGTTAAATTGACTTTGCGCTCTGCGGATTCCAACGATGAACGATACCTCTTGTCCCGTTTACGGGACCGCCGAATTTATGAAAACGTTCGTTTATTTCTAGCCTATTTGCACGAAAAACCGAATTCCGTCTGTATTGACAGTAAAACCAGCACCAACGTCATGTTAAGTATACACCAAGAAGGCCTGCCCACACACCGAACCGTCTTACACCACCTTTTCACTAAGTACCATGAATCATTCAATATCCCTTCCCATAAGGTTTCAGAAAATCTATCCACCTATGCTGCGTACATCAGTTCTCGCTGCATTCCCCATCTCCAAAAAAGTCGCAACGAGTCCTTAAACTACTTTCGCTCCCTAACCCCCCCCCCCCCCCCCCCACCTCGCTTTCTCTATTTCTGACTTCCCCTCTAATGCAGCTGCGATCTCTGATCAAGTACCTCTCACCAGCAGCTTGTCAGTCTATTACCAGAACGTAAGAGGACTTCGCTAACGCCTCCGATGAATTTATTTTATTGGGTGACTTTAACCTCCCCCGTATTCAATGGTCATTGTCTGAGGACTGTTCTCACGCATTAACGCATCTTCGGGCAAATAAGTCTTTTTTACCACTCAGCTCTCCGGTTCTGGTCTCTTTCAAGTAAGTTGAGTGAGGAACTTTCTGGACAGACAATTAGACTTAATTTTTTCTTCAGACCCAGTTAACTCGGCTGTCGCGGAAAGCAACCATCTCCTCTCCTCTCTCGATCGTCACTATCCTCTCCTGTTCCTCGTTTTCTCCTACGAACACCCTCACGCCCTTTCAAGCTCCGAGTCTTCTCTTTCCTTCAATTTTCGTAAAGGCGACTTTGAAAAATTACATCACTTGCTACTCAACTCCGACATTGGCAATATCCTTCAACATCTTCCAATAGACGTTGCTGTAGAGGCGTTTTATTCGGAAATACACGCTTGTCTTACACAATCTATCCCTCTTCTTCCTCGTAAAAACTGTTCCTCCTCCCCCGTTTGGTACGACAAAGAATTACGCTCTCTCCGCAACAGGAGAAATAAACGTTGGCAAACTTTTCTTCTGACCCAGACTGAGTCTGACTATTCTTCCTACTTGTCTGCTTACACCTCTTTCTGAACGTTGTGATACCCTCTATCATGAGTACCTCAAACGGATGAAAACAAGCCTCATATCCTACCCCAAGTGTTTTTATAGCTTTATTAATTCTAAAAAGAAATCCAATGGTTACCCTTCTACCCTAAAGCTCGAGAATACCTCTTCATCAGGTCCTCAGGTTATTCAGGTTATCGCCAACCTCTTTGCACACTTCTTCAGTAAATTTTTCAGCGACAATTCGGTCCAACCTGACCTTAGCTACTTTTCATTCTTGGACAAATGCACTTAAACGTCGTTTACATCTTTCGACCCTGACCCCGAACAAATCGCCGCCAGTATTAACGCGTTTGCGGATGACTTTCACCCCGGTCCTGACGGCATTCCGGCCATAGTTCTGAAAAAGTGTGCCATGCATCTAGTTCAACCCCTTACTTTGCATTTCCGCCTCTCGGTCACTCAAGGGGTTTTCCCTCAATTATGGAAAAACTCTTATATTATTCCCATATTTAAAAAAGGCTGCAAGAACGATGTATCCAACTACAGACCCATTGCTAAATTATCATCCATACCTAAACTATTCCAAAAATTGGTCTATGATTCCATGTTCTTCCACTGTAAGTCTATTTTCTCCCTCTCCCAGCATGGCTTGCTCAAAGGATGATCTACAACCACCAACCTTACCGAATTCGTCTCCAAAACACTATGTGCCCTGGAAAACGGTAAAGATGTTGATGTTATCGCCACCGATTTTAGTAAAGCTTTTGATAAGATCTCCCAGAGCGTTATCCTGTTTAAGCTTAATCGCCTAGGTTTCCCCCCAGATTCATCTCCTGGATTCAATCCTACCTCAACAACTGTCGGTACAATGTTCTTTTCAGCTCATCCATTTCTAACCCCATTGTCGCTCGTTCCGGCGTCCCTCAGGGCAGCCACTTCGGTCCATTAATTTTCATCCTTACAATTAATAAAGTTGATTGTGTCATCAAATACTCAGAGCTGTCCATTTATGCTGATGATATGAAAATATTTAAACATATCTCCTCCACAACCGACTCTCTTCTTCTCCAAAATAACCTCGATTCGTTCATCACATGGTGCATGAAAAACTTTCTTGAGCTCAATGTCTCCAAATGCCAGTCCATCTCTTATTCCCGCAAGCGTCTTACCTCCACCCCGAGAACCTACATGTTAACCAACGTACCAGTCCCTATCGTTACTTCTTTGTGTGACCTAGGAATAATCTGTGATAGCGAAACAATTTCCGTTCCCATATTGATAGCATAATTAACAGAGCTAACTCCGCGCTAGGGTTTGAACTAACTCCGTTTAGGGTGAAGCGCTGGTCTAGAGAGTTCCCTAATCCTTATATTTCCAAATCTCTCTATATTTCCTTCGTTAGACCTCTCCTTGAATATGCCAGCCAGGTTTGGTCACCCACGCAAACAACCCACATTAACAGAATTGAATCTGGCCAGCTTGTAGGTTCATTCGGTTTGCTCTACGTGATCTTCCGTGGGTAGAACAGATTCAACCTTCCACCTTATGAAGACCGTCTGAAACTGATCGACTTACAACCCCTAAGTAAACTATGTGATGTTTCCGACGTTCTCTTCATTCATCAGCTATTAGCTGGTGCCATAGACTGCCCTTAAATCCTGCAATCTTTACCCATCTATACCAACCCTCGCAACCTTAGGTCCACTCCCCTTTTCCGACTCGACTTCCATCGCACAAACTACGGTCAAAGCGAGCCAATTACCAGGATGCTACGAAAAGTCAACGACCTTTCCTCCTTTGACTTCCATCTGAGTTAATCATCCCTCCACAAAGCCTTATATCTTAACCCCGCCCATCTTGATCGCCTTTCTTAATTCTTCTTCCTTCCAGCCCGTATCTACTTTAATTAGAGCTCATGTTATAGCTTTTACTATTTATTTATTATGTCATAATTTATTATAGCTTGTAGTATTAGTATTATGTAATAGCTTGTATTAAGCTTAAATAAATAAAAGCCGTGTTTTTTTGGAGGAGCCAAATTTAGATCCCTGCAGTGCCCCTGTTTGGTAATTTTTAACAATAAAATTTCTTTCCGTACTTTATGTCCCAAATAAAAAGAAGCAGAAAGTTTCATATATCGTTCATACGTTTTATTTCTATTGGGTATTATCAGTGATGATTTTAAAAAATCGAATAAAAAATTATTCGAATACATTTTTATTCGATTTTCAATTTATTTTAAGTTATTGGCAAATAATTATTTGTTATTTGGTGCTCCTTAATCCAATTTCAAATAATTATTTGTTATTCGATCGTTCGTTATTCGATAATCAAATAATTATTCGTTATTTGATGAATTATTGCCAAATAATTATCTGTTATTTGGTGCTTTTTATTCGAATTTCAAATAATTATTTGTTATTCGATTATTAAATAATTATTCTATAGTTGAAATGAAATATGAAATAATTATTTGTTGTTGGTGTCCATTAGTTCAATTTAAAAAAATTATTTCTTGGTACACGCATTTGATATCACAAGGTGTCTCGTACTTAGGAAATTAAAACTGCCTTGTTATGTTTCGATGTTTACAGTAAAGATTTTAGTAAATGATGATAATCGAATAACAAATAATTATTTGAAATTCGAATAAAAAGCACCAAATAACAAATAATTATTTGCGAATAATCCTCCAAATAACAAATAATTTTTTTAATCAAATAAATTTTTATTCGATTTTTCAATTTATTTGAGCTTTTATCTTTATTCGAATAAAAAATGCCCATCTCTGGGTATTATATGGTCCTAAAATAGATGACTCTGTGTAAGTTAAAAAAAATTGTTTCCATATGTAAAATGGTTTTAAAACTTTAAACACATTTTTCTCAAAACCATGTTTTTAAAGTCGGTGTACAATATTTCTCGAGAATGGCTGAACCGATCGGTACCAAATTTTAACACAACTTTTTTTAAATATATTTTTTAGAAATTAATGGAGGGATTTGCGAATCCAATAAATATTTTTCATTTTATAAACAATTTAAGGCCAAAATTTTCCTTTAAAATAGAAAATTATTTTGAGGAGCCGCCATTTTGTGAAAAACCAATATTTTGCTTATTTCTCCCATTAATTTCCAAATAATTTCATAAGGTAACGAAATATTTTTTGATTTCAGATGACCCAGTCACGAGATATCGTGTACACCGCCCAATACCTTTTGTTTAAGGAAGTTTCGGAGATCGTCTGTTGTCACCTGTAAAATTATTGTTTTTACAAATAGAAAATATGACAATATGGTATAAAGTGCCTATTATATGCGTACAAAATTTCAAGTTAATAAATTCAAATACCTCTCCAAAAAAACTTCTTCAAAAATCGCTTTTTTTCGGCCCTCTGACTGCGTATAACCCCTTAAGCAGTCTTATGATTTTGGTCATAAGTAGCTGAAGTTCCTCTGTCCACCATGGTGCATTCCTTCTTTTAGGTGGTCGACTAATAGGACAGAATATCTTAAAACGGCCGTTAGCGTATTTGTGATTAGGTTAACTGATTCGCAAATTTGTGTTTTATTTGAAATGTTGCCAACTGGTGAGGGCTTTAAACGAATTGCTACTAAATCGAAGAATTTGTCCCAATAAGTCTTAACATGGTTTCGAAAAGGTCTGCCAATCGTAATTATAAAGTTAAATGTTATCCTAAATGACCTGAGAAGAAGGATTTCAGTGATACTCTCCATTCACTAACTTCAAAATTATCTGCAGTTTGAGCTAGTGTTAAATCTATTGCTTCCTATCTAGACCTGTTTTGAAAGGAAGGGTTCCTTTCTCTGTTCTTAGTTTGGAAAGTAAAATAATTCAAAAATCGACTCACCTCTCATGTTTATATTGCTGCTTCTCCATTGAGTATGATGGGCCTTGTAGTCCATTCCGGTGGCAAAATTTGCTGTGATAGTGCTAGTGTAATCAACTAAGCGTTTTAAATTAGTAAGTAAATAAATAAAAGACCATTTATAAAAGACATCTCAATCAAAACTTAGAATTTCACACTGGTATACACAAAAACAATCCGAATAATTTTGTAATCGTCAGCTTAACACTGAATTATACAGGGTATTTCAAATCTGGTGTGCCAAAATAAGTGGCACAATAGACCTCACCTAAGCAAACAAACAAAATTGTATCGCAAGTGGGAGGTCAATCTCAATCTTTTGGGAATTACAAGGTGTATCATAAATTTCTAATTTTAATGGCATTCACTAGGGATGGAAATCGAAATTTCTAATTTTTATGGCATTCACTAGGGATGGGAAATATTTATAAATTGACTTACAAATTTTTTGGGGTCTCCTCCACACAAATTTGGATACTATTTTGCTCAAGATTTGGACCAGTTAATTTTCTCGATTCTTGTTGGATGCTTTCCGTTTATTTGTATTAAGTGGTTTACAACTAAATTTACCAGTCTTTTCAGCGATAAATTCTTTAAAGTGTTGGTTTCAGAATATTCTTTTAAAATATTTCTTCCAGTTCCACTTTCCTCCAAATATAATTTAATTTCCTTGAATACAATTTTTGTCTTTATTTTTTATATTTAAATATGTATTTATGTACAATATACATATGTAAAGATGAAGTTTACAAAAAATTAGAAAGGAACATTTTTGAAGTATTCTAAATAAAGTTAGATTTTTTTGGGAAGATTTCCTAAAAAGCAATTTTGTCTTCTCAATGTTCCTAATTTTATGTTTGAATTTTCGTCACAATTAACTCGTAAAGAAGACATCGTCGAGTCTTTATCTTAAAAAACTACACCTGGATTTTTAATTATTCTCAAATAAAATATTTCATTCAAATGAATCTGGTTCTGAAGAAAATATTGAAACACAACGTTTGTTATTTGCGCGCCATCCTTATCACAAAGCTCATAACACACTGAATTATCAATATCCAAATTAAAAACCAAACAGGCTGATTGATGAAAAATAAATAATGAATAACCTTTGATAATGTATGCAAATTTTTAATTTTATCCGTAGATGTTACCTGCAGCTATTAAATCTAAAACTTCCATAGACTCTCCCGCGTCAGTGTGAACAAATGTATATTTTGTATTGTTCATACAACAAGGATTTTCATAGAGTACAGGGCGACAAGAAAAATATATTTCTTATAATGGGCATTCTTACTTCTTGTAGAATAACTAACACATTTTATTCGTGAATCAAGTAAATTCTTTAACTGTACTGTAAATTACTCGAAATTAGTACATATTTGACTGCCTCCATCCCTCCGACGCAGTATAGTAATTTTAACCGTGTTTTTCACCCTAATATTTCTTATACGGGCCTTTCCCGTATAAAAAAAAAAGGTCGGTCGTAACTTAGAAACACTGCCCCCCCCCCCCGGATAAGCGACTGACTAAGCGATACCTAAAACTTCGTCTCGGGTGATTTCGGAAAAGTTTTGTGGTTAATATGTTCCTCAATACACTTCATAATTCCAAAAAATATTTCAAAAATTATATAATATTAGTCAACTGCAATTAAGTCTTTCCCAATTTTGTAGTCCTTCTTCCGAATTTATTTTCAAAAGGCAACTTTTTCGAACTTTTATTATTATTTTCTGTGCTTGAATTTATCTCAAAATTTTGAATTTTAACTCGTTTTGTTATTCTCAAGTCATCACAAATGAGCCTTGCACAGACATTTTTATGAAATTACTAAACGGACATTTTTAAGGAGTTTTTTTTCTACTTTACGCAAAATCAGTCAAACTGGAAATGCTTCTGACAAACACACTTATATACTTAGCATCGAAATAACAAAGAAAAGTAGCATAACTTAATTGACCTGACCAGCCTACCTAATTTCCTGCGCCGAATGGGAATAGTACATTTTTAAAAACAAAACAATTAGTGAAAGAAAAGCAGCAGGAGTTTTTCAGTAATCAGAAAAAAAGGAAAGGGTATCAGGCTGACGGGCATGTAAATCAGTAAAAGGGCACGTAGTATCTCCAGGAACTCTTTCCGATCTCTTGATGCAAAGAAAGCACTGAGAGGACACGCACTCCTTGTAATGAAAGGATTGATTAATGATTCCTTGAGAATTTTCTCAAGAATATTACAAAAAAAACAAAAAAGGAAACCCGAACTGATTCACAATTTCTCCCCGCATGGTACCATCCCCTTGAATATTTCATTTTAGCTTGGCTTTCTCACAAGCCCTTACTCTCCACGATTCTAATTTTTTGGATTTCATTTTCTAGCAAAACAATAGAAGCCTACCCGTCGTCATGAGCTGGTTGAGGGCAATAAAGGGAAAAGGCACTGTAAGAAGTTATTGAACAGGAAAAGTTCCTGCAGAAATGCCTGAATTCAATCCAACCCCCGTCAGCATGAACCGACCTAGGGTGGGGCTTTATGTGAAGCAATCCGAACATGGTGATGTTTTCTTTTCATTTTGGGCCTCGACCAGAAAGGGCAGCAGGGGCTGAGAAGCCCGCCCATAGAAAAAATTTGCATTTAAATTGAATCCACCACTGTGAACTTAATTTCCTGTTGTCTATCAAAGAAGGTTCTAGTGAGGGTGCCCCGTGTCCGTACAAACTTGATTTATTTAGAACGAACCACCGAACTAGCGCATACAAGCGCGATTTCTACCTTCTTGCAGGTAACTTAAACCCATGCACGAATCTTTACCTGCGGGGCATCTTTTCATAATTACTAAGAAGTTGTCCATTGCATTTTACATGGAATTACTGAAATTGTCTGCGGACTCCAGCTGGAGTTTTAAATCTGAAATTGACTGAATTTTTGCAAGGTGGATTCCTTCTTCTGTGGGTCACGCTATAACTTCAACCGCAGATAGATAACCAGTGACGTTTCGATGAGTCATGGCCGCCAGTCAGCGACTTATCTGATTCGACTCGCATTTTAATTATGAAAAGTGAAAAAAGACTAGAATCTGATTAGTCTCACTAAGTCTAGAGGCGAATCAGACGTTTTGTTCACTGCACTTGAAATAACATTCACGGTTAGTTACCAAAAACAGGGAGAAGTGGAAGCCATTGGGAATCACCGCATGTTAACTTCTTATAAATATTAATTTCGATGTGTGGGTGAATACGCTGTGTAATTTCATTCAAAATTAATTTGGCATTCCATATTTTCCGCATGAGCGCTTGCTTAAATTTATTTGCGCATTGGAAGTAACATCTGAAAGCTAATTCTGACTTCTAAGCTTAGTTAAGCCATAAACCGTTCTTGAACCGTTTTTTTTTCTAATTAAGAGAAGAAATTAACAAATTAACAACATAAAAATAAGTCATAACATTATAAGCACTTCACAAATTTCAAAGTACATTAATTCAGAAACAGATTGCAATTAAGTTGAGAAAAACTGGATCAGAAAAGGATCTAAAAGCGTACTACTATATCTTAAACAGAAAAAAAAGAGATGGACTTGGATCAATTCGTTGAGCCGCACGACCACCATGCCATGGGTCCCGGGTTCGAGACCAGATGACCCCGTGAGCTTTTATTAAGAAATTAAAATAATTCACTTCGTCTCTGGGCTGTTGTCTAGCTCGCAGCAATGCAAAAACAAGATTCAAGTTTCCTCACATCCCTTACCCTAAATTCCTTTACCCTAAATTCCCTTCCGGCCAAATTCATGCTAACGCATTAAAGGGTTGTCCCCTAGGATTTGGTCACATCGTATAAAAAAAAACAAAACAAAAACGAAAACACCCCGCTTGGTAGGTGTAGGCTTAATATTTTAATAATTCAGTGTAATGGGCCAACCGCGCTAGCGGATGTAACAACTTCGGAAGCCATGTACCAATGCCTTAGCGATACCTTCAAAAAAGATTCTAAATAGTGATGGAGTCTGCAAGGTCAAGATTGGCTCAAACGATATCGGGATGGAACATGTTGTAGGTTTGGTTACGGTTATAGGTTAGTTTTTTTTCTCGTGGTGTCAATCAAGGAACATACTATACCCTCCACCAACCACAGGCGAATTTTTTCTCCTATTAGCAATGGGGGATCACACTCTGTACAACAAAAAGAGCACCATCCAAATCGGTCAACGCGTTACAAATTAAGGTTCCACCCCCCCCCCCCCCCCCACCTCTAGCCAACCAAAATTTTTGGCATGGTACCAATCGGTGAATATACTCTGTCCAACAAAAAAAGAATTATCAAAATCGGTCTACGCGTTACGAAGTTATGCCCGTTCAGACATAAAAAAAAATACACGTCGAAGTTAGAACCTCTTTGTTTTTGGGAAGTCGGTTAAAAAAAACAACAAACGAAAACACCCCGCTTGGCAATTGTAGGCTTAATATTTTAATAATTCAGTGTAATGGGCCAACCGCGGTAGCGGTTCAGAAGCCATGTACCAACGCCTTAGCGATACCTTCACAAAGATTCTAAATAGTAATGGAGTCCGCAAGGTCAAGATTGGCTCAAACGACAACGGGCTGGAACATGTTGTAGGTAAGTATGGATACGGAAACAGGAAATTCAAATGTTGAATGTGTAATTCGCTTCAACACACAAAAAGCCATTTAACATCATGGGTTTTCCCAGGTGGCGGACCTTAAAATCATATTGGTCATTTATTTATTAACAATTTATTAACGCTTCTTCATCAAAGTGCTGACTACTACAAAATACTAAAAAACAGTATAATACTATATAAAATTAAGGAATAAGGAAAGAATTCACCAAATTAAATACAAACTATAAAAATGCAAATGTGTATAGTATATACATAAAAAGTGAAAAGTAACTTCAACAAAGCAGACTCCTCACATGATTTCGCAATAGATGAAAATCAATGCGATTAAAAGAGGAATTAAAAAATCGCGACATCGATGGGATCAGCTTATTTACCCCATAATTAATGCGAAGGAAGGAAGTCGTGATTCCTCAGCGAGCGAGCCGGAACCGATATGCCAAAACATGCCAAGCGAACAGAAGAGTCTATGGACCAGGGCCGCCTACAGGGGGGGGGGGGGGCGAAGGGGTAAACCCCTGGGCCCGGGCTTTCAAATGGGGCCCCGTCATATAAGTCATCAACAGAAATTTTTTTCTATTTTAATTATATATATAGAAAATTTTTCACGATCGAAAAAGTGTAATATACTAGACAGATTTTAAATTTAATGTCACTCATTCGATTGTATATGGGCCTGTAAACGCTTAGTCCCGGGCCCGAAATTCCTTTCACGCAGGCCCGTATGTGGTACCCCCGGCCCCCATTTTGTCTCTACGGGCCTACTAAGGACCCCCGAATGCAGTCGAAAGTAAACGGATCCTCCAGTTACAGCGTCTCTTTTAAAGTGTATCCAAGTGCAGGTGGTAATGTAAGGAAGGCCTCGAAGAGCGAACCTAACGAACCTCCGTTGAATAGCTTCAATGCGATTGATATGTGTAGCATAGAGTGGTGACTAGAGAGACATATTACAGAATAGGCCTGACAAAAATACAATATAAATGTTTTTTAATGTATGGGTCATCAAACTTCTTTGACCATCTCTTCACGAAACTCAGAGTCATTATAGCCTTGGTAACTATGGTAACTATCAAAATAATCTTCGAAAGAAAATTGGGATTTGAGCCAGGCATCTAGGTCCTTAGTCTTTGTAACTCTTGTTAAAGGTAAAGTTAAATTGAAAGGGAGAATTTTTTCATGAAAAAGGCATAGTTGTACACTTGCCGATATTTAGGGGAAGGTCGTTAATGGAACGACAATTCTGAAAGGCGTCCAACCAAGAATTTAAAAGCAGGCAATCGGGATTGTCTGACATATTACGAATAAACGTTGTTAGCATAACAAAGAATATTTCAGTGAGAGAAAATCGTAGATACATCATTAAAATAAATTATAAATAACAATGGCCCAAGGTGGGAGCCCTGCGGTACCCGAGAAGGGAGAGTTTGAGAACAAGAATTCTATGATTTATTCTATCGAAAGCTTTGCTCAAGTTAGTAAAAATACAGTCAACTTGCTTTCCACCTTCAATTGCAGAGATACAAAAATTTGAAAAATCCAATAAATTGGTGGTAGTTGATTCATCCCTTATGAAGCCATGTTGAAACGGATGCAAGAACGGCTTGCAGTGAAAAGAAAATCTTGGATATACAGCAAAAACTAGCAATTGGTATATAGTTCGAAATTTAGCATTTATCACCTTTTTCTTGAAAAGGAATAATTAATGAGGTTTTCCAAGCTTTTCGAAAAACACCGTAACAACTTTTTTTTTTATACGATGTAGATAAATCCTAGGGGACAACCCTTTGATGCGTTAGCATGGTTTTAGCCGGAAGGGAATTAGGGTAAGGGAAGTGAGGAAACTTGAAAGTCTTGTTTTTGCATTGCTTCGAGCTAGACAACAGCCCAGAGACGGAGTGGATTATTTTCATTTCTTAATAAAAGCTCACGGGGAGACCAGGTCTCGAACCCGCGGCCTATGGCATGGTGGTCGTGCGGCTTAACGAATTGATCCAACTCCGTCTCGACTTGAGAGACTAAGTAAATAACACAGAATAGAAGCAAGAACGGAACTACATCTTTTCACGAGTGAGGCGGGGATACCGTTAGGACCAATTGAAAAACTATCAGCCAAGGTAGAATTTTCTTCAAAATTGTAGCTTCGTCAAGTAAAAGTTCTTTGAATTCGAGAGAAGTCGGTGGAAATCTTGTCAGATGGGTAAAATCCTTTAAGCTAATATCACAGATATCGTCCAAAAACGCAGTCTTAAAAAATCCGTTAAAATATTTTCTATCGTCAAGAACTCATTGCTTTCGTTGTTTTCGAAAGACAAAGAAGATGGATAGCCATCAGAATTGCGCTTTAAGTTCACGAATCTCCAAAATCGCTTAGGATCGACGAGCAAGGATGCTTTTATTCTGTTAATATAATTATTATAAGAAGACACTAACAATAAGTCAGATAAAATCTGACTGCGTAAATTGGAATATGTTAAAGAGTCAGCGTCGCTCCTAGAGAAACAAGACCTCTTCCAGGCCTAACATTTAACATTCTTTAAACGTTTTAAGGAGCTATCAAACCAAGGCTGGTTAGAACGTGAGTTATTCGATTTAGAAATAGGGACACAGTATATAAAACAGATAGACAGTAAATTATAAAAAGACCTTACGGCCTCATTAATGTCTCGTTCGTTGAGGACGATATTCCAATCACAAGCTGAGAGCTAGTTGTTAATCACGGAGAAGTCAGCCTTACCGAAGTTATAACAAACGTCATCTGGCACACAAAAAGCCATCATAAGCTGATCGATGAAAAGAGCAATATGAAGCGCAGAGTGATGACCGATTCACAAACAAGGGGCACCAAGCAACGTCTTACCAGTTTACTAGCAGGATCAGTAGAAAATACAAGGTCGAAAAAGCTTCCAGATTCGCTTGATATGCTGCCAATCTGTGTTAAGCCTGAAAAAGCAAGGCCATTTACAAAAGAAAAAGCAAATTGATTAATAGACCGAAAAGAAGGAACCAAGACATCATCCGAGTGAGAGAGTTCCCAGCCAACTTCAGGCAGGTTAAAGTCATCTAAAAGCGATAACTCGTCTTAAGGCATCAAGGCGCTTGAGAGGTCATCTAGGAAGGAGGCAAATCTTTCATAGACATTAGACGGAGAACCTGGAGGAATATAGGCGGTCGAAATGTACACAGTTTTACCAGGCAGTCTAATAGCGATGCACAAACCTCTAATTCTTCGGAGTTCGAACATCTGTAGAGTTCCTATGCGAATTTATTACAGAATCAAAGGTGCTTTCGTCGGCCGAAACTATGAACTATATAAGTGAGAAACACCGTTATTTATTTCGTAGAGATAACTTATACCTCAGTCTATTATTAAATCGATTGGACGGCCTCACAAAAAAACTTTCTATCCATTTAAAGAGGTGAAGATTTAGACCAAATTCTTGATAATTGGCTAAAAGGGCAGCATGGGAAACTTTATCAAAAGGTTTTGAAATATCAAGAGCGACCATTTCGGACTCACCATGACAATGGTGACAATGATTCCAACGCTCCGTTAGAGCCGTTAGTAAGTCTTTGGCTGACCGGCCAGCTCGGAAAGCGAACTGACAATCGTTGATAAGATGGTTTTTTTTCGAGATATATCATCAGTTGATGATTGATTCAAAAACCATAGGTAAATCCGAAGTGAGTGCACTTGGTCTGTAGTTAGAGGGGTCTGCAATTGACAGAACATGAGCAAGTTTAAGTGCAGACGGATACACTCCTGTGAAAGGTGAAAGAGTTTGCGAAAGGTGAAAGAGTTTGCGAAAGGTGAAAGAGTTTGCGCAGATGTTTTGCCAGATCCATTAACTTTAGTCATGTCGAGTTTAGACAGTACCTTAAAAACTTCCAGAGCGGATTTTGCCTGCTGGTGCACTGCGTTGGAGATGGAAGAGAATGTGATGAAGGTGGTAAGTAAGAATTAGCAGCAAGCAGGTTGGCTTTGTCCAAAGAGCCATCACAAACATTCCCATTATAGACGAGTGGTGGTAATGAAGAACTTATAAAATTGCTCTTCATGGTTTTGACAAGAGACCAGAAGCCTTTACTACCCTTTTAGGTAGCGAATACCTTCTGTCTAACAAAATGGTTAATGGCCGTAGAACAGTTATTATTGAACCAATTGCTGTTAGTTGGTTTCAAGTTTCTGCAGCTATGAGGAATAAAACAATGCGCTCCAAACCATAGGATGTTCAAAATACGCTCGGTGACTTGATTAACGTCCCTTGTGCAAAAGCAAACAAACCAGTCCACCTCTATCAGAAATTTTTTAAGTTCCGCCCAGTCGTATTTTTTACAATGTCACACTAATCTTTTAGTGGAATTTTGATTCGCGGTTGTCAGAGAGGAGATAGAAAATTGGCAGAGGTTTGGAAGGTAGTGTATATAGACCCCCTGCCATACATTTTTGTCGTGTCTCTCCTAGATCTACCAGTTCCTTCATTTTTACACAGGACCTAAGAAATACTCTGTATGTATAGTATTTTGTAACTGCGTTGTTACAAAATAGTATATATACAGAGTGTTTTTTACTATTTAATATTACCTTATTCTATCGAGCAATTTTTACTTATATTTCTTGATAACAAAAATTAAATTTTTTAATACAGAATGGAACACATTCATGAGCATCGTAATTGGTACTATGAAAAGGAGCACTAAGTAACTATCTTGATCGCATAGGGTTTCCGCTTGCGTAAATTTGAAAAATATTGAGTAAGATCTGCGCAGACAATGTTGAAGCATAATACATCTTTGACAAACATTACTTGACTAACATCACGTCTTAAGCTCAGTTTTGACAGACCAAATAATAAACGTCTAGCCTCATATGAAGGAGCATTATCTATCCAGTTATTAAGTTTATATCATAAGAATCGCGTAAGTGATTTTCGCATAGATTACAGTCTGTATATATGAATTAGAATATATGGGGACCACACAACGCTTGCATACTCCAATACAGATCTAACCAGTAATAATGACGATGTCATGGATAAAAAGTAAAAATAAAATCGGTCCGCAATGACTTCCTTGTGGTACTCCTTATGTGGCGGAAATTTTATTAGAAATAACATCATTAATAGCAACAAATTGTTTTCTGTTTTTCAAATATGATAACATCCATTCAAGATATATTGAATGGAAACCCAAATTATGGAGCTTTATGATTAATATGTCGACATGTACCTTAACAGAAGCTTTGGAAAAATCTGTATAAATTGTATCTCCCTGGGTAGCGTTCTCAATTACATTTATACAATAGTTGGTAAACAAAGTTAAATTTGTTACTTTTGATTTCCCTTTTTGAAAGCCATATATTATATTCTTTGCAATAATGCATTCAAGAAGTATGGGAATGACATTCATTATAGCCACTGCTCGATAGTTATTAGTAAGATGCTAAGTGCCGCTTTTATAAATGGGTTTTAAGACTGTAATTTTCCATTATTCCATGAATATACCGGTCTCAAGGGATAGGTTAAAAATAAAAAGCATAGCTTCGGCCAACAATCGGTACAATTTTTTAGCAGCGCAGATGAAATACCATCAGAGTCTTGCCTTTAATTCAAATCAAGGGAATTTATAGCTAACTTAATATCATCTTTGTCCAAAAC
The DNA here is from genome assembly GCA_964036015.1 of Leptarthrus brevirostris. Taxonomy (NCBI): domain Eukaryota; kingdom Metazoa; phylum Arthropoda; class Insecta; order Diptera; family Asilidae; genus Leptarthrus; species Leptarthrus brevirostris. Next base: position 128,590,140 of record OZ038371.1, on the reverse strand, counting down.
AAGCGATCCAACGCTTAAAGCTGAATTAATTACAGGTGGTCTACTAAAAGTCTTACTATTCTGGTTGGTGTAAACAGATTCAAAGAAGCTAGCAATTAGGTCACAGGTTTCCCGTAAGTTAAAGGATTTCCTATCAGTATAGTCCATTACAATAGGAAAAATAGTAGATTGTTTCCTATTTTAAATAAAAGACCAGAAGTGACAACTACCTTTTTTGATATTCATTTCAGTAGTCCAGAGATATTTCTTGAAAAGGAATCTGTGCAAATATTCAAACTCCTTTCTCAGCCTTTTTAAATTCTCAATAATAATATAAGATTTGGGTTTTTAGATAAAACAATTCCTTTGGGCCTTTATTTAATTCTGCCCAAACGTTATATGCCTAAATATACTCCACCGGAGGTTATAGACTTGATACATACTTCTCAAGTCAACGAAACACATTACAGGTACTTTACAACCATTTTTAATAAAATGTTGATTATTTTTTATCAAATAATGAATGAACAAGGACTAACACTTTCTATATCTAATTAGTTGTCACTTCATTGATTCAAAAACTGCTGTACGAAGCTTCATAAAATACTTGTTGCCTTCAGGTTTTCAAAGCTTTTGACTACAAACCAAAATTGTTGGAAAACAACTTTTGTGCACTTAACCATCGATTTATATCATTTCAAATTCGGTTCTACGTGGCCAGTTAATTTTATCTGAGCTAGTTTAAATGTCAGGGTCGAACCCCATCCAGTAGCGGAACTTATTCAATTTTATATATTTCCAAAAAATATTCTTAAATAAAACTTTAAAGATCTTTAACCTACCTATAAAGAAACTGAAACATGTTTTGAAAAAATCTTATGTAAAATCCAGAAAAGATGTTCACCCGCGTGGGAGAAACCTGGTTGAGTACATGACTTTCGTGCATGTCAGTGGACAAACGCAAGAATAAAGGAACAGAATAAATACATAAATAAATGTATATGAAACCTGCACATAGAAAAATCCTCACCCTCAGAATTCATGGCCTGGCGGAGGACTTTCCTTAGGGAAAAGTAACAACCTTCAATTGCTGCACCCTTATCGAGTCCCCTTACACGTAGCGTCGGCAAAAAGTTTTTGAAACACATGACGTTTTTATCACTCGTGAGGGTTGGGATTAGAGTCCTCCACGTTGAGTTCCCTAATTCACTTACTTGGGAGTGCAGCCTTTTCACATATTCGAGCGACTACGGATAACTTTCCTTTCATCATCGGTCGACCGCCATGTTTCATATTTCTCAAGATAGGGAAACTATACTTGAAGTGGGTAAAGTTGAAAATAATTCTCTTTGGAGCATGAAAAACGGGCAACCTCTAGTTCACAGCCTGCATCCGCATTTCGCTCATATGTTGTTTCATAACCTGTCCGACAGTAATCTATTGCAACTGGACGAAAATTGAAATTTAATCAATCAAATCTGCCTGGACGGGAGGCATTTTCCCTCAGTCTCAGATTTAATGACCGTCGAATATATCATTTTTACCACCTACTTAGAAGCGCAGGTTTCTTAAAATCGATACTTGATCTAAGTACACACATCACATAGGTAGATTGGCCTCCTACGTGGATAAACATGGATTCATACTGGAAGTTGGAGGCTTGTGCACCAGTGAGTTATCTGCCGATAAAATCTCACTCCGTCCAAGGCCCGTTAACGTCATCTAATATTGATGCGAAGTCATTTATTAAATCATCAAAAGCACCTTCAATTTGTAATCATTATGACAGTGTGGAGTTTTTAATGCCTGGAAAATCTTTTTTTCCGATTTTCTGAATTGCGCATAGGTCTGTGACAAAACCTTGAAGGAAATGACAAAGCGGGAAAACACCTTCTTGGTCACACTACAATTGCAAAGGTAATAAGTGATGTCGGAACCCCTATAATTACCATAACATTTGTCATCTCTATCGAATCATTAGTCCATTGAGATTTTTTACTGCTGCCACTACTGAGGCTTTTAAGATTAATTAACACTTTAATTTATCATTATCGATGGTTTAGCTCAATAAACACATTCTCTTAATTAATTTTAATGGGAAATGCGAAAAATCTGGTACTTTTAATAGCAGCACTTTTCGTCATTATTAACAGATAAGATTTTATTAAGGTGGATTCAACTTTGTCGTTGCGAAAGTGCGGTTGCTACGATTTTTTTCTAATGTTAATGTTAATTGAATAAATATATATTTTGGCGTATGATATGGTATCTTCGTAATTTAAAAAATCCATCAGCAATATACATATTTCTAGCAAAAGCTTTTCAATGTGGTACAAGTAGTACCTATTAGGAAATATTCAAATCAGTTCGGCCAATTTAAAAGCTTCAGAATATGATTCTTTGAAATTACTCTGAATTAAATTTTTAAGCTATTTTTGAATTTTTTTTATGATATATCCAAAGCCCTGAGGACAACCCTATGATGCGTTAGCATGGCTATAGCCGAAAGGGAATTAGGGTAAGGAGAATGGTGGAAATTGAATGTCTTGTTTTTGCAATTCTGCGAGCTAGAAAACAGCCCAGATATGGAGAGGTAAACTGGGGGGGGGGGGGGGGGGGGGTTTGAATGGTTCTTCTTTTGTTGTATAAGGTATGATCCCCCATTACATATTACAAAAAATTTGGACCTAGGGTGAGAGTGGCTTGAGGGGTAACGTAGATTCGAAACATGTACACCGATTTGGATAAATGTTTTTTGTTTTTGATTATGGAGTATATTCCCCACGACAAAAATTTACAGGAATTAAAAATATTTTTGATCTGTAATGTGGTAAGATTTAAATCAATTTGTTCCGCATATACGTTATAGTTCCTACACATATTACTAATATAATAGGCTCAAAAAACCCATATTTCGTTCGATCACATCGAACATAAATAATGGCACAAGATTGGAACTGCCTATTAGACGCAAATGGTATAACGATTGATCATTTCTCCTATCTGCTTCATCCAAACGATTAGAGAAAAATCCTTTAGGCTTCATTTTTATGTGTACAAGTGCATCTACTTTTATTTTTAATTCTTCTTCTTTAATAAACAATAGTTGCAATAAAAATCCAAATAGTTCAGTAATATAATCGTAAGCTGCACTTTGATATCGTAGCTCAGCTACTTGTTTGTCTATTATTACATAGAATGTGTTGATCCGGAAGTTATCAGCCCCAGAGATAGAAGTACCTTGTACTTCATTATTTGCAAACCTTTTTGTTACTTTTCGTTTTCGTTACAAAGATACTCAGATCTTTAGCTTTTTCTTCATAAAAAGTAAATTTATCCCGTAAACCTTCAACAAAACCCACTAATGAAAGTAGCATTTCACAAGCAGAAATCAAATCAACATCAACCTTTTGCAAATATTGACTGGTAGCATTAAATCTGTTCAAAATGTCATTGTCATTAAGAAATAGTGCCGAAGCTTTTTGTCGTACTTTCAGTTTTTCCTCTTTATCATTAGCTAGAACTTCTAAGGCTTTATAAATACTGTCGAAATTATTATTCAAAACTTTTGTGGCATCTTCTCGACAAGAGCATCTTGTTTTTTACTTAAGCTTTTCACTTTAGAGCTAGGATTTTGCTATATTAAAACGCTCCAACGATGGGTTGAAACAGTAAAAGACACATATAATTCTTGTAAAATTCTAAAAAATTTGATCGCGACAATACATTCTTCCACGCTGCATTCTCCAACCAAATTCAAAGAATGGCCAGCGCAAGGTACGTAAAACGCTAACTTATTTTTGTTTTTTATACAAACTTGCACTTCTTTATTTTTAGCGTTGTCATAAGTGCATGGCAATTTTGAATTTCAATAGCATGTTCCTCCAATAATTCTATTACATCATGAACGTTAAAGAACATGATTGTTGGAATAGTACCGAAACACTATAGATAACTGGTCAACGTGAGAATTATCTGGAGTCGAGTCAAGAATAAGTCCCCAATATATAGATTCATATATTTCAGCTAAAATGTGCTCTATTACTTTTTGAGCCATTGACTTTATAAATTCTTCGTAGATAGTTTTCGAAAGATATGATATATTACCACGACCCTTGTTAGCATATAATTTAATATGCTGCTCCAAAAATGCATCAAATTTAGGTAATAATTCTATGAGGCCTATAAAATTTCCATTATTTACGGATCCTATAATTTCGTTTTTTCCTTCCCTCTTTCGGCTTAAAACTGAACCACTGTAACTACTCATTTTGAAACTTTAGTCAAATATTGAACTTCATTTTCAATTTGTTTATTCATCCCTTTCGCGATAGTATATTTTGTTGAATAGTTAATCCACTGGAACATGCATCTGTTATGCTCTTTATTATTTTCGTGAGAGCATAAAGTTTCATCTAGTTTTTTCCAGTTCGAGAATCCATTTTCAACAAATGTATTGCAATGGATTTATAATGTTTCTATATTGCAGGAATCACGTGTAAGTATTCGTATTTTTAGGCAAAATTCAAAATAAAATACTATTGAAGAAATTTTTGAAAAATTAACTCAGTTATGTGTATATAAATGCTGCCTTATCAGCATTCAATTTTTTCGCGGAGCACGGGGCCCCCAAGCCGCCGCTGAATACCAGTCTATTGATGTAATATGGACGCTATACCTGGCAATCGTACTCGAGAACAGACCTTACAATAGATTCAAACAAAGACCTTAAAACGTAAACATCACGGAATTCCTTCATCCAACGTCGAATGAAACTGAGCATTGAATTAGCTTTCTTAATTATATAATCGAAGTGACGTGAAAAAGTATATTTGCAATCAAAAATTATACCAAGATCCTTAATTTCACTAACGACCCTCAAGGGGACATTATCAACGCAATGGAGAAGTTTTACGATCAAAAGTAAAACATTGAATTCATCAACAGTTTTTCTTACACCACAACTTAAAAGCACTAATACCGCTCTGAAGCGATATACACAGTCATTTAAACTATTAATCCGTTTATAAATTTTAACATCGTCAGCATAAATTAAATTATCTGAAAAATTAATAACAGATACGAATAGATTAATAAATAAAATAATCAGTAAAGGACCAAGATGGCTTCTCTGAGGAGCCTCAGACTTTGTAAAGATTTCACGCGACATAGCATTTCTAAAAAGGACACTTAAACTCCTATCAAATAAATAAGAATAAGAAATCCATAAGTGGAGAAAATCGCAGTTTGATAACTAATAAAGTAGCATCCCATGAGAAAGCTTATGGAAGGCAGGAAAAGTCAGTGTAAATGCAGTTCATCTGCATTCTCCTTTCAAGGGTATCAGCAAAGGAGGAAGCCAGAATTATAAAATTAGTTGATATAGATCTATGGTTAACAAAACCATGTTATTTTGAACTAATTAATGATCTTCAATCGAATGTGCGAAACTCAACAGCAATACTTTCGAATAGCTTAGATATTACGGACAATTGAGCAATTGGTCTATAATTATTTATCAGGTCTTTCTTCCCTTTCTTGAAAGTAGGAATGACAAACGATAATTTCCAAGCAGAAGGAAATACTCCCTGAACCAGTGATAAATTAAACAAATGGAGGAGGGGTTTCGTGAGGCCATCCAAACATCGTTTGACCACAATACTAGGAACAAGAGCAAGATTCCTTAATCCCATTGACATGTTGGTATAGCAGAGATTCGGTAACATACGGTACACTCAAATCAGTAGTAGAACCCGTCAAACGACAAGAGGAGATGTACGCGTAGTCAATATCATCCTCGTTATCAACAATAAAAGACATAGAGAAAAATTGTGCGAACAAAACAGATATCACAGAAGCCTTATGACTATAACCGTTCAGAAAAGGCAGGCAATTTGGATAACCATCACCTTTTCTTCTTGAATTGATAAAATTCCAAAACTTTTTAGGAACATCTTTCATATTATTTTGAACATCATTCAAATATGAGAAGTAAGCAGATTGATCGTCTGCTTTATATAACTTTCTTAGGTAGGAGTCCCAGTTGTAGTCATTAGGACACTTAGTTTCTGAGTAAACCCTCCAAGCTTTGTTGCGATCGTTGCGTAAGCGACGCAAGCTGTTATCGAATCAACCAGGGTCACTATCACAGTTTCTCTTCCTAGAAATAGAAACAAATAAAAAACAGTTAAAAATTAATTTATAAAAACTAAAAAAGCAAGCACTAATATTAGATAAATTGTGTAAAACCACCAGTCTACTTTAGTCAAATCTAAAAGCAATGCATTAAAATCAGTCTTAGAAAAATTCAAATCAAAATTCAAATCAAAATCAACAAAATTGTCACAAGAAACATCAACAGGAATAGTCAGAGCAGGATGATCAGGAACCTCGTTCACCAGCAGATACTCAGAGCAAAACACACAAGTACTACAGTCGTCACCAACAGAGATGTGGTCCAAAATCCTTCTGCGAAAACTTTGTATGCCGTTTATCTGCTTAAGAATATAACGAATTCACGTGATATGTTCAACCAAAGAATTCAGTTCCGCTGGAATAAAGCCATTCTTCTCATCGTCAGTTGTCCAACAAAGGGAAGGCGTCTGACTTGGATTATTGGTTTTTTGTTTTTTTGTCTTTATACGATGCGACCAAATCCTAGGGGACAACCCTTTGATGCGTTAGCATGGTTTTGGCCGGAAGGGAATTAGGGTAAGGGAAGTGAGGAAATTTGAGTCTTGTTTTTGCATTGCTGCGAGCTAGACAACAGCCCAGAGACAGAGTGGATTATTTTAATTTCTTAATAAAAGCTCACGGGGTCATCTGGTCTCGAACCCGGGACTCATGGCATGTTGGTCTTGCCGCTCAACGTATTGATCCAAATCCGTTATTGTATAGCGTATGATCCTCCATTCCTGCTATTAGAAAAAATGTGGCTTCTACGTGAGGATTGGGGAGGGGGTACTTTGCAACGCGTGACCGATTGATGATTCGTGATGACCCCCCACCGCCATGTTAAAAATGTGGTTGGGGAAAAAGTAGATGGGGATGGTGGAGGGGTGTTACCAAACTTCTTTAACTTGTTGTATAGAGTATGATTGTTCATTGCTACTATGAGAAAAACTTTTGACCTACGGTGGGTGTGGGTAGAGGGGTAGCTCAATTTCATAATTTGTGCACTGATTTGGATATTGTTTTTATGTATGGGAAAATCATTCTAGAAACAAACTGCTCAAAACTGTGAATCCAATTAAATTAAATACCGATCTAGACAGCTCTATCAAATTATGTTCGCTGGCACTGTCACACCAATCTTACGTAAAATATTTACAAAATATGTTATACAAAGTATACGGGGGGGGGGGGGGGGGGTGAACTCTAACTGTGTAACGAGTGGACCGTTTTGAATGGTCTTTTTTTTATTGTACAGAGTATGATCCCCCATTGCTAATAGGAAAACAAAAATTTGACCTTCTGTTGGGTAGAGTATGTTCCCTGGTTGATATCACGAGAAAAAAATTTGGATGGGTTGGGGGTGGGGGTAAGGGGTTGAACCTAACTTTTTAACGCGTGAGCCGATTTTAATGCTTCTTTTTTTGTTGTGCAGAATAAAAGGCACTAAAAAGTGAAAAATAAAATAGCTTTTAAAAAAAAGTTGAACCGACTTCACAAAAGCGCTAAAAAGCATAAAATAATTTTTCATTTTATATCTATTACAATATTTTGAAGTCGGTGCAAATTAAACAAACAAAACAACTACCCAACCACAATTGAAGATAATATATAAAACTACCTGAACGTTTGAGCTCACGGGATCATAACGAAGGAAGATTATTTATTTATTTATTTAAGCTTAATACAAGCTATAACATAATAATACAAAAATAAAAATACAAGCTATAACATAATACCAACACTAAAAGCTATAATGAATGATAATAAATAGTATAAGCTACAATATGAGCTTTAAATTATAGTAAATACAAACTGCAAGGAAAAAGGATTAAGAAAGGCGATCAAGATATAAGGCGTTGTGAAGGGATGATCAGATGTAAGTCAAAGCGGAAAAGGTCGTTGACTTTCCGCAGCATCCTGGTGATTGGTTTGCGTTGACAGCAGTTTGTGCGATGGTAGTCGAGTCGGAAAAGGGGAGTGGACCTAAGGTTGCGGGGATTGGTATAGATGGGTAAAGATTGCAGGATTGAAGGGTAGTCTATGGCACCGTTTAACAGCTGAAAAATGAAGGGAATGTCAGAAAGTCGATCAGTTTCAGACGGTTTTCATAACGCGGAAGGTTGAATCTGTCTGCCTACGGAAGATCACGTAGAGCGAAGCGAATGAACCTACACTGGACAGATTCAATCCTGTTAATGTGGGTTGTTTATGCAGGTTACCATACCTGGCTGGCATATTCAAGGAGTAGTCTAACGAAGGAGATATAGAGAGATTTAGAAGCATAAGAAGTGGAGAACTCTCTTGACGAGCACTTCACAAACCCTAGCGCGGAGTTATCTCTGTATTGTCAATGTGGGAACGGAAATGGAGTTCGCTATCACAGATTATTCCTAAGTCACACAAAGAGGTAACGGGATAGGGACTGGTACGTCGGTTAGCATGTAGACTCTCGGGGTGGTGGTAAGACGCTTGTGGGAATAAGAGATGGACTGGTATTTGAAGACATTGAGCTCAAGAAAGTTTTTCATGTACCATGTGGTGAACGAATCGCAGTCTTTTTGCAGGAGAAGGTTGTGGAGGAGAAATGTTTATCTATTTTCATTTCATCAACATAAATGGACAGCTCTGAGTGTTTGATGATACATTCAACATCTTTTATTGTAAGGATGATAATCAATGGACCGAGTTGGCTGTCCTGGGGGACACCGGAACGAGCGACAATAGGGTTTTAAATGGCTGAGCTAAAAAGAACATTGTACTGGCGGTTGTTGAGGTAGGATTGAATCCAGGAAATGAATGGGGGGGGGGGGGGGGGGGGGGAAAGCCTAGGCGATCAAGTTTGAAGAAGATAACGTTATGGGAGATCTTTTCGAAGGCTTTACTAAAATCTTTACATCTTTACCGTTTTCCAGGGCACATAGTGTTTTGGATACGAAGTCGGTAAGGTTGGTGGTTGTAGATCTACCTTTGAGGAAGCCATGCTGGGAAAGGGAGAAGATAGACTTACAGTGGAAGAACATGGAATCATAGACCAATTTTTCGAATAGTTTAGGTCTGGATGATAATTTAGCAATGGGTCTGTAGTTGGACACATCATTCTTGCAGCCATTTTAGATGAGAATAATATACGAGTTTTTCCATCCTTGAGTGACCGAGAGGCGGAAAAGCAAAGTAAGGGGTTGAACTAGATGAATGGCACACTTTTTCAGAACGATGGCCGGAATGCCATCTGGACCTGGGTGAAAGTCATCCTCAAGCCCGATAATACTGGCGGCGATTAGTTCGGGATCATGGTTGAAAGATGTAAACGACGTTTTAGTGCATTTGTTCACTTTTCGATGTTATACTTTTGTTGTAGTTCCTTGGTTTGCTTGATTGAAACCGACTTCAAAATTTCGTAAAAGATATAAAATTAAAAATTATTTTATGCATTTTAGCGCTTTTTGTGAAGTCGGTGCAACTTTTTTTTTAAAACTATTTTATCTAAAATTGTGACAGTATTATCCTTATCTGCTTTGGAAACTATTAGATTGATTTGCTTAATTTCATTCTTTAGAGAACTAATTATTTTGACCTGATTTACATTGAAATTCCATAACTTTCATACGGGTCTTTGAGATCCAAATATTGCGCACTGCGATTCTAATTAGCGACTCTCTTGTGGAATGTCTATCCTTATCCTTGACATAATATACTTTCCTTAAAAATTTGAAGAAGTACACTTTTATACGTACATTGTGTCCCCTTGTTACTTAAAACGATAATTTTTTCCAATCATTCTGCTTTTTGTGAGAGATCGAGAACTTTTCGAACTGCTCTCGTAAGTGTGAATCAATTAATTTACAAAATATTTTCAATTACAATATTTTGTCATTAACTTTTCTGTTACACCTTCCTTTCTTAAGGAATTTAATAATAACTTAAATTTGGTAGTTTATGTTAAATGTTGCAGACGAACTTTGAAATGTACGTCAGACTGAAGATGACGAACAGGAGCCATTTTAAAGTGTGTTGCCCCTGTAAGCAGGTCAAATACTTTAGGTAAAAGACCATTTTTCGTTCACCAGTGAGAACATCTTGAAAACCTGTCAGTCAAAATTTGAAAACGGTCTAAGGTTTGCACCCTCCCTCCGTTTTTATACGTCGGCCATTCTTTGTGTCTACGCCGAAAAAATGGTTGATCTCAGCATCTTTTCCTTTTTTTTTTGTGTTAGATAATTTCCTGCCTAATGGAGTTAAAATTGCAAAATTTAAATTCCTTCAAGAGGTAGCATTTCAGATTCCCGACCAAAGGGCAAATTGTAAACGTCCGAGTGATGTTTGCTTTCAATTTAATGCTTGTGAATGGTCCACAAGGAGTGTGAGATGATTTCACCAGATGCTAGTGTACATGTACACGTGTAAACACGTATGCGCATCTCCAATTGGCTCCATAAGTATAATACATATTGTACACGACTGCTGATAGACACTTCGGACAAACTGTGGTCAAGCACAGGAGATTAGTCGGGTTCCTTTTAATTACTCCACACATCAACGCATTATCTTCGCACATCGTCCCCAATCTAATTGGGGTCAGTTTCATTTTAGGAAGCTCTGCTGAAATGTGAGTTTATTTGGGGTTGTTAATTCCTGACAAGAGGATTTTCGTAAGGGAGATTTTGTTGTGATTATCAAAGTTTGATACTTTAAGCTTGATATAAGTATGCCGAGAATTACTTCAAATTGAAAATAAATTGCGCCTGCACTAAACTTGTGCTCAATATCTTGTACACTTTAGAGACAATTTTACTGGTTAAAGGGAGTTTTAAAGATGTATTTGTTGAAAGCCCAATTCCCTTCTCTGAAACTTCTTTCACAGCTCAAAGCATTTCTCATATAGAAATGTCACTTTGGACACAAATCCGCTGAGAAAAATAGCTCCAATCTAAATGAAAGATAAAAAAACACAAGTCTACGCACAAAGCAACTCCGTTCGTTCGACCCACCACCGAAATATAATATAATAGAAGAGGGCGAAGTCCGCAACAGTTGCAGGAAAAAGAATGAGGGAGGTGTTTCGGGTTTTTCTGGGAAAAGCCGAGCGGGGAAAACAAGAAAGCGACCCCTAATAGGAAACCTTTCTTTCCTTCTGTTGTTCCGCAGACGTCCTCTACTTTTGATTACTGTGAGCATCAGGATAAAAAAATATATACAACGTTCGGTCTATGCTTAGCGAAGTGAACTAAACAACACCACACTCTGCTCTCTGCCTGCACTCTGCGATTTGATTAATGATCTCACGTCAATTTTGAGATACACCGAAGAAATGTATACTGTTGGCACGCATACCCTGACAGCGCAGAGTATACAAATGCAAATGTAATTCTTATCTTATCCGGAGCTGTTTCATTTCGAAAAGGGAAATAAGACTAGGAACTCCGGGACTTCAGCAGCCTTCAGGGCTTCATGCCTCACGGCTCAGGCTTTCTCCTCTGTTTTTGAATGCCTCCCAGCTGCCCTTGCCGACATTGCTGTTGTCAGCTCATTTCACTGGGTGAAAGAAGGATAAAGTGTTACAAAGGCAGCTAAAGGGCTCTTTATCCCGGAATTTTCAAAGAATATTTTAGTGACAGTTTCTAGCTGGATTTTTATATTGTTCGCAACAGTGAAACGAAACAGAAGGGAGCTCTTTCTGATGTAACCTCTTTCTGACGCTTAATATCCATTAATCTACTTCCGCAAAAATTCAAATTTAGAAAGACAGTTCTTGCGAAGTGAAGGTTTGTTTATCCACTTGTAATGACGCTCCTTGGAGAAATTTTGATATTTGCAACAATTACACCGATTATTATTTGAATTGAGACCCTTTCTTGCAAGGAACAGTGATAAGAAACTTGTAAAAGCTTGTAATGCCTGCATCTAGAATAAGAATTTTAAAGAATCTCATGGCATCAACATAGTTGGAAAAAATTCTCAGACCTCTCAAGTGTACCTTACAAAACCTTATAGTATCAGAGATAAAACATTGCACAGTATAGTCGCAACGTATAACCTGAAAATCCTGATGGGCTCAAAAAACCTACACAGTATAGTCGCAACGTATAACCTGAAAATCCCGATTGACTCGGAAATGACCATCCAAAGTCTTTTAATAAAATTTCGTAATCCTCATCGAACATATCACGATAAAAAGGCAGAGAAAATGTCAGTGGTTTCGGAAGATAGTTAACAGAATACCAGTTGTAGAAAGCGTCTAAGTCAGAATTTAAAAGTTCACAGTCTCGAATAGAAAACACAACACGGACAATTTTGGCGTCGTCAGCATAACAAAGAGTTTTTGAATATTTCAAGAATAAAGATACATCATTGATGTAGATAATAAATAAAATCGGGCCCAGATGACTTCCCTGAGGTACGCCAGAGGAATTAAAAATAAACTTGGATAGTAATCCACGAAAGGACACACGCTGGGTCCGATTTAGTAGGTAAGAACGAACAATGAAGGAAACCCGAGGGCAGTCAACTTGTGAATCAAAATTTGGTGGCTTATTCTGTCGAATGCCTGGCTAAAATCTGTAAAGATACAATCCACTTGCTTTACAGCCTCAATTTTGGATAAGCAGAAATTTTGAGAATTCCAGAAGGTTAGTCGCAGTAGACCTACCTTCCATAAAGCCATAATGGAAAGTTCCAAGAAAAGGTTTGCAATGAAAGTATAGTGTATCGCAAACTAATGCCTCAAAAATCTTAGCAATACAACACAAGTTTGCAATGGGTCTGTAATTGGAAATATTACACCTCTTGCCTTTCTTGTGAAGAGGGATAATAAGAGATGATTTCCAAGATTTTGGAAAGACCCCACAAGAAATAGATAAATTAAATAAATAAGAAAGAACAGAAACCAAGAAAGAAGATCAAAATTATTCCAAAAAAATTTTATATGAAAAATGCAAAGGCGATTTTTAAAGGGGTACCCATTTGCAATTATTCCAAAAAAAATTTTCAAAAAATGGAAATGGAAATGGGTACCCCTTTACAAATTTGGGCAAAAATTTTTTTGTATCCATATGAAAAATGCAAAGGGGTACCCCTTTACAAATTTTATCAAAATTATTTCAAAAAAATGTACAAAAAACACAAAGGGGTTCCCCTTTACAAATTTTATGAAAATTATTTCAAAAAAATTTCCAAAAAATGAAAAGGGGTCCCCTTTACAAATTTTATCACAATTATTTAAAAAAAATTTCCAAAAAAATGCAAAGGGGTACGTACACCTTTACAAATTCGGGCAAATTTTTTTTTTGACCATATGAAAAATGCAAAGGGGTACCCCTTTACAAATTTTATCAAAATTATTTCAAAAAAGTTTACAAAAAACGCAAAGGGGTGCCCCTTTACAAATTTTATTATTTCAAAATAATTTCCAAAAAATTGAAAGCGGTACCACTTTACAAATAAGAACACTTTCGAACGGCTCATACGGATATACATATACTTTTTTTTATCAACTTTACGTTACGACCCTTGAGGAACACCCTGTGTAACTAGAAGTTTACTAGGCTTAACATCTGTTACTTTCACTTGCTGATATCGGTTTGATAAAAAACTGTCAATCAACCGAACAGCAGAGGCTGAAAAGCCATATTGTAAAATCGGCTTATGGAGGAGACGAGAGTGTACTATGTTGTCAAAGGATTTAGAAAAATCGAACAAAGCTAGGATGAAAATATGATTATTATCAATGGATTATCGTATGTCAGAAGTTACTTTCAGCAGAGAGGTTTCTCTACTGCAATTAGTCATATAACCTTGCTGCATGAAGTTGTTAGGTGATATAGAGCTCCTAATTGATATGGGGCGTATTATCAGAGAGGTTGTGTTTCACACTATTCAAAATTTATCGAAGTGTACAGGTTGACTAAAATATATTTGACAGTACAGTCTAATTGGATGTTATTAAAGTGGATTTTAATATAAATATTTTATTAATAATATAATCAAACTTATGAAATTTTAAATAAAAATTAAAAATTAATTTTGTAGCTACTGCTACATTACTCCCCCCCTCAGTGAAAACGTCCATTTTAAGTGAATCGTAAAATTAAGAATATGATGAATAATAATATTGTTAGTAATAAAAAAAAAATTATAATTGAAATTTTACTTTCTTTTTTGGTTTGTTTTTGGTTGGTGTAATTGTCTGTTCTGTGTGTTCGATAAATGCTGGTTTTAGTCTGTCAACTGAAATGTTCGTTGCTTTACCACGGTTGTCGATTTGATAATATTTATCAAATTTGTTTAATACTTTGAAAGGACCTTCATATGGGTTTTGTAAAGAAGATTTGCTTCTGTCGATTCTAACAAAAACAAATTCTGTATCTTTTAAATCTTTAGGTACGTAGATTTTAGAATTTTGTTTTCGAGAATGTGAGGGTCTAAAGTTATTTATGCAAGATCTGATTTTACTTTAAAAATTTTATGGATCTTGAATTGTTGAAGTGTTGTTAATGATAAATTCTCCTGGAACGCGAAGAGGTTGTCCATTGACAAGTTCTGCTGGAGAACATTGCAAGTCTTCTTTAATCGTGGTTCGGAAACCTAAGAGGACTGCAGGTAATTGTGTGACCCAATTATTTTGGCCGTCACGAGCGCGTATGGCTGCTTTTAATTGTCTGTGAAATCGTTCTATCATTCCGTTTGATTGTGGATGATAGGTAGTGGTGCGGATTCGATGTGATCCTAAAATTTTTGTAAATTCTTCGAATAATTTGGATTCGAGTTGAGTACTCTGATCTGTGGTAATTTCTAGTGGAATACCAAAACGTGGAAAACTTTGCTTGCCTGTATATCTTTGATTGGATAAGCTTCTGGCCAACGAGTAAATCTATCTATTATTGTAAGAATGTAAGAATATCCATTTGAAGAAGGTAAAGGACCTACCAAATCTAAATGGAAATGTTCGAATCTTGCTTTGGGTAGTTCGAATTTACCAGTTTCTGATTTCGTGTGCTTGGTTATTTTGGCTTTTTGGCAATTGACACAATTTTTAGTCCAATTGTTGATATCTGTATTCATTCCAGGCTAAAAGTACTTAGCAACAATAGATTTTCTTGTTGTTCTAATTCCTGGATGAGATAAATTATGGATGGTATTAAAAATAATTTTCGAAGTTCTTTGGGTATATATGACCGTGAATTTTTAGTAGAAACTTCGCACCAAATGTCAGACTAAGAAGTATTTAATTTAATTTTTACAAGCTTATATTTTGAATTATCTGGTCTGTTATGTTAAGTTATCAAAAGATGTGTAAGCTCTTCGTCACTATTTTGATACTCAGCAACAGTTTTTAAATGGAATTTGGTATTGTTATGTTTTGAATGTTCGAAATTTTCGATAGAAATTCTTGGAATTGTCTTGGACTTTTTTCTGTTTTAGACCATATTGCTGTAATGAGTGGTTTGTGGTCTGTAAAAGCTATAAATTCTCGACCTTCTAGAAAATGTCTAAAATGCTTGATGGCTAGATATAATGCCAGAAGTTCTCGGTCGAATGCTGAATATTTTATTTCTGCTTCTTTTAACTCTTTAGAGAAAAATGCAATGGGTTCCCAATGGTTTGCATTAGATTTTTGGAGAACTGCACCAACAGCGCTAGCAGAAGCGTCTACGGTTAAATTGAATTTTGCATTTTCAATAGGATGAACTAATAAAGTTGCTTTTGAAAATGATTGTTTAATTTTATTAAGTTGATCTTCACATTCTACTGGCCAAGAAAAATTTTTAGCGTTATTTGGTGTCTTTTTGAGAAGTAGGGCCAAATGAGTGTGAATTGGGTTTAGTAATTTGGCAAGATTTGGAATAAATCTATGGTAATAATTAACCTTGCCTATAAATTGTTGAATTTGTTTACTAGAATTTGGAGAAGGAAAATTGTTAATAATTTGGACTCTGTCTTCTGAAGGTAAGATCCCTTCTTTAGTTATTTTATGACTGAGGAAGTCCAAAGATCCAACTCCGAAAATGCATTTGGATGGATTGATATTGATTCCGAAATCTGATAGTTGTTTAAAAATTTGGTTTAAATGATTTTGATGTTCGGATTCAGATTTGCTGGCAACTAAAATATCGTCAATATAGACAAAAGCGAAATCTAAATTTTTAATGATTCGGTCCATGAATCGTTGAAATGTTTGTGCCGCATTTCTTAGACCAAAAGGCATCCTTGTGAATTCAAATAATCCGAAAGGAGTTGTAATGGCTGTTTTGTGTATGTCTTCTTTAGTCATTGGAATTCGGTGGTAAGCTCTTATCAAATCAATTTTTGAGAAAATTGTGCAACCGTTTAAGTTCATTGAAAAATTTTGTATGTGTGGTAATGGGTACCTATCCGAAACCGTGATTGCGTTGAGTCTGCGATAATCTCCACATGGTCGCCAATCTGTAGAATTTTTCTTTGCTACTAGATGTAGTGGAGAAGATACTGAAGAAGATGATAATTGGCACAAACCTAATTTAACCATGTGATCAAATTCTAATTTTTCAATTTTGTATTTATGTCCATCTAAATGTCTTGGACGAGAAAAAGGAAGTAGTCCTTTAGTTTCTATTCGATGTACTACGTTATGTTTAACTGGAATATCATAACGAGGTGGTTGCGTTAATGTGGGAAATCTTAGCAAAATTTTACCGTGCTCAGTATTTGCGTTTATCGCGATTCCACTAACACTTAATGTTGTTTTACCGTCGAGTAATCTTTTGTTTTTTAAATCGACCAGTAAATTAAATTTTGTTAAAAAATCTGCTCCGATGATGGGCCTGTTGACATTAGCAATTATAAATGGTAAAATGAATGAATGAATAAGTAATTTTGTACCATAAGTGTTAATGGTAGAACCGTTTGCTGCGGATAAATATAAGTTAGGGTCTTTATTAAATTTTCTAAAGAATTCCTTAGGTATATACAATACAATACAATACTTTATTCAAGGAAAAAGTACACAAGATTTGCAAATCTTTAATAAGTACTATCATACAAATGTTGGGACTAGAGATAATATCGTATCGATGAAAAGATCACACAATTTCAAGCATCAAAAAAAAAAAAGATAACAATCATAGATAAACAAAAATAATGAAAAATTAATTAATTAATATCTAAAAACTAAGCTATAAAAGCATGTACTGCAAAGATGATAACGCGTCATAAAAACAGAAGTTTAATCTCAAAATATATAATCACCAATAAGCGTCTTGAAATATCAGCACCTGTATCTATTAGAAATTTGAATTTGTTTTCTTTGTCAAAAATGAATAAACGTTTAGAAATATTATTGTTAAAGATATTGTTCACTGAGGGACTAATTAGTTTTTTTGATTATTAATAGTTTTGTAAGAACACGGCGAAATGCATTTATTCGCTTTGGTACCATATTTATTGTGGTACCAACAATAAGAATTGTTATCTCTATATTTTGAAACTTGTCTATTATGCGAATTTTTTCTAGAGAATGAATGATCTCTTGATCTGTTTCTAGAACGTGAATAAGAAGGTTGGTTTTGACATGATAATCCTTTTATCAAATTTTCGAGATTTTCTAATTTGTTTTCTAAATTATTTATTTTTGTTAAAAGAAAATTATTATCGATAAAATTGTAATTTGGTTTTGGTAGATTTTTGTTTATTTCCGAAATAAATTGAATTTTGGAAATATCATATATATTATCTGCCAAATCTAAAAGGTCTTTAATATCTTGTTTTCCGGAAGATATTAAGGCTATGTTTATATTTGTCGGCAATTTTCTCATTCATAATTTTTTAATTAAAGATTTGCTAAATGTGGATGAATTGCCTGCAAGAATTTCCATGGAGCGATAGAATTCTGAAGGACTTCTATCTCCGATTTCGGTAGTAGATAGAAGTTGTTCTAACTTTTTTTCTTCCGATTCAGTAAATCGTTTGATTAGAGTATTCTTCAAACTTTCATATTTATTGAGAAGTGGAGGATTTTGTAAAATATCTAGGACATTTGTTATGACTTCCACTGGTAAAGATTGAACAACGTGACTATATTTTGTCTCGTCTACCGTTATTCGTTTAGACGCAAATTGGGCTTCGGCTTGAATGAACCAAGCTTCTGGATATGGAGTCTAAGACTTGGTAGTTTGATTGAAATTGTGGCTACATAATTGTTTTCATTGTAATTTGTAGCATTTGTATGTAAACTTTGTTGTGAAAAGTTTGACTCATCTTCACTAGTCATCATGATTGTATTTATGTACTTTTTTGAAAGTAAAATTTCACTTTTTTTAAAATGCACACTGATTTTAACGAAACTTAACTTCGCGAATCACCAAAATGAAAGAACAACCTCTTATTAAAACTTTTAAGCTATATTAATATTTCGAGAATGATTATATATTGAGAAAAAGAAATATATTATTTTTAGTAGAAAAGACAAATAATATTTTATTAAGATAAATATTTTGAAAATGTGAGGAAATGTTGTTTATGATTTTTTAATTATATAGTTGTGGTACAATGAAAGTAATTTTAATTATAAAAACACGTACCGTTGCTGTCTTCGTTTTTTGTTACGGTGTTGTCTTTTCTTCTTTCTTCCTATAGATGTAATCTTCTCTTTGATGGGTTGATTCGTTGATGATTTTTAAAGTAAAGGATGCCTTACCCTGGGTGGGGGGCACCTCATAGTTCAAATATTGTTGGACTTGATTGTTGATTTGTAATAATGAGGATGCCTTACCCTGGGTAGGGGGCACCTATTATTAAAATTTTATGTTGAATCTTGATGATTGCTTTAATAACGAGGATGCCTTACCCTGGATTTGTTTCTTGAGTTGTTAAATCTTCGTTGTCTTCTTTTTTTAAAATGAGAGAATACCTTACCTTTGGTAGGGGGTATCTCTATTTTAAAATGTTGTTTCTTTTTTTTGAGGGTTGTTGATTCTTCGTTGTTCGTCCTTGTTTACTTTTTTTAAAAAAAGCAGAAAGTACCTTACCTTGGGTAGGGGGTACTTCTCTTTTAAAAAAAAAAAAAATTCGGGGTCACCAATGAAGTTGTTAGGTGATATAGAGCTCCTAATTGATATGGGGCGTATTATCAGAGCCCTAAATCCTAGCACTTCCTTTTGTATCTGAAATCCTATATAATATATATATCTATATTTTAAATTAAAAACAAATATTTCTTATTTTTAAACTTTTATTTAAACTTTTTATTTTATTTTAGTTGTTTTTAGATCGGCAGATCTTGTTAGACTAAAATTCTATTTACAATTTTTTGTATTTTACTTTACATTTAATACATAGATAGTTTGTTCAATATTTTCTCTGTATAGATTACAGTATTTTATTGTTTATGAATAAATGATTATTGTATATTTCAAAGTGTTTGTTGTACGTTGTACAGTATGATTGGATATTATTAAAGTGGATTTTAATACAAATATTTTATTAATAATATAATCAAACTTATGAAATTTTAATTAAAAATTAAAAATTAAATTTGTAGCTACTGCTACACTGCACATCAGTCACCAACTTTTTTTCCCTAATGAAGTATTTAATTTGTAAGGACATCAATTTTTCCAAAGCCTTAGCAAGGTAACACAACAGACGGATAGGTCTGAAATCCTCAGGACCATCAGGCGATAGGATTGCATTGATTTCCCCCATTTATTTGCCTTTATTCGTACGTCACGTATTTTCTCTTGTTTAGCGTGGAATAATAAAATTGTCTACCAGAAAATTGCCCACAAAAGACTTCTCCAAAAGCTTATTTTCATCAATCTGAGCCAATTATCAATTTTATCGGAAATATGTATTATATGACTTGGTTTGTAGCTTAGAATAAAGAACGAGAGGAAAGAGGCTATCTCAATAAAAAGCCCTGTATGTGTGATAAGCATTTTGCTTCTCGGTAAAGTGACGAGGGGGTTAACTGAAAATTAGATAGATTTATTTCTCAAGTTGTGCTTTTAAATTTTTCTGATTGAGATTTCAATGTACTGAGAATTATTTGTGAACAATTTTTTTAAAAATAGGCGAAAAAGGGTCAAAAGTTACAAACTGTTGATATAATAACTATTGGATTTTTTTTTTAAATTAAAAGACATTGCAATTATGAGGTGTAGGGTGATATGGTGCCGAAATAACAGGCTTACCTGCGAGGGAAGTCTTTTTTTTCAGATAAATAAAAATTATCCTAGTCCTGATAAGTCGTGATAACTGAAAAAGTTATCTAAAAGTTCCTTAGAAAGTAAATATTCATCAACAAGAACATCTTTGTTCGCACGATAAATTTTTCATCTTGTTTATTTCGCCTTGAGATCATAGTCGTCTCTATAGTACTGAGATATTTGGAGGCATAAGGAATATGTTTATGAATAGTAAAATTAATCAAGTAGGGTCAAAATGAGTTAGCAATGTATACGAGCAAAATTTTACCAACTTTCATGTTCGAAACGCACACATCACTTGAGCTCAAACCCATATAGAAAAATGCTCACTAAACAGTCGGAAAAAATTATAGGCGTTGTTTCAGGACCTTGCTTCTTTAGCCTTAGTATAACTAAAGTTAATCCTTTTGGTTTCGGTTCGGATAAATACTTTCGTCATGTTGTTGAGGAAGAGATAAAGAAATTCTCAGAAACACCGAACATGTTAAGAAATTTTTAATATTCCTTACACCGTTCTGTCGATTTTGAGTTTTTTCAAAAATTATTTTTACTCGGGTCAAATACAATTTCTTACATATTTTGTTGAATAAGAAAAATATGTAAAATACAGAAGACTCTTTAATTTTGTTTTAAAACTAAAACAGAAAATTTTAAAGAACCTTTGACATGTTCCTTAAAATATTTTTAAACATGTCTATAAATTTCGATTTCTTTCTAAAAATTTTCTAAGAAACAAACTTTTATAATAGTTATCTAAATTGTTACATCTTTGCACGATAAAATACTTTTTTCACAGAAACACTATTATTAACATCGTAAAAATTCTTGAAAAAATAGAAAGAAATAGATTAGTCTTATAAAATTTAAATAAAAAATATAATAGAAGTTGCTTTTTGTATAGATTTTTTAAAAAAATCGAAAGGTAAAATCTTGTTTAAAAAAAAATTTCTCTAGAATGGTAAAAAAAATTTCAAATACTTTGTAAAATTTGTTTTTTGGTAAGAAAAGAACGTTTAAAAATAAAGAAAATGTCCTCTATATTTTTTGATTCCTTTTCTTTGTTAATGGGTTATAAATATTAAAGACAAAATAACCTTTGATCTTTCAGAAAATCAGATCTCAAAAAGTAATTGAGAAATAAATTTGAAATAATATCAGATGTACTGGGCTCTTTTATTCCTCTTTTTTGGTAGCAGTGAAAATATGTCTCTTTCTTATTCGCACGTATTATTGCCACGCACTCAGCGGGTTTCTTTTCGTGGAGCTCTGTCTGATGTTATTTTCAACACTTCCGGTGTACCGCAGGGCTCCCACCTCGGGCAATTGTTATATATAATTTATATCAATGATGTATCTACGATTCTGTCTCACTCAAATATTCCTTGTTATGCCGACGACGCTAAGATATTTCGCATTGTGTCTGACAATGCCGATTGCCTACTTTTAAATTGTGACTTGGACGTCTTCCAGAATTGGTGTTCAATTAACGACCTTCTTCTAGATATCGGAAAGTATACATCTATGTCTTTCTCACGAAAAAGGTCCCCCTTTCAATTTAACTTTACTATAGAGGGTTGTCCTTTAACAAGAGTAACTAAGACTAAGGATATAGATGTCTGGCTCAATTCCCAATTTCCTTTCGAGGATCATTTTGATGCCGTAGCCAACATCGGAGGTTTGTTAGGTTCGCTCTTCGAGGCGTTTCTTGGAATAACTCCCGTATATTACCTCCTTATGTTGATAGACTTGAACTTCTGCACTTGGATACACTTGAAAAGAGACGCCGTAACGCCAGGATCCTTTTTGCTTTCGACTGCATTCGGGGGTTTATAGACTTCTCTGTTCTATTGGCTTGTTTTGGCATATCGGTTCCGGCTCGCTCGTATATTAACCCCAAGCAGCAATTTACGTCTTAGTTACGCGGCTACCCCGAAATTTGGATCGATTTTGGGGCAGTCACTTGGTACGGGAACGCAGCCGGCACATGCCTGCGACGTGCTCGGTACCAAAACATAAAATGATTTTTGTTGGCAATTTACGTGCTCGCTTCGTGGCTAGCATACTTGCGGGAACATTTGCAACACCACAACCATACGTTGCAGTGACACGAGCCTATTACGTTCCAAAAACTTTTTAAAAAGCAGACAACACTAGCACCTTTAAATAGCGATTATGATATTCAAAAATACGTTTATAAATACCAGTATATAGTATAGGGGAAATATGAACAAATTGATTTTGTTTTTGGGGCAAAACTGTTTATTGGTAAATCACATCACTGTCATATTCTACACCAGTCATCTTTGGTTATTTTTGAATGTAACGTTAATTCGGCGAAAAAAAGGCTCATTTGTAAGAATTTTTTTAGGCGCTATATATTTAATTGATCGTAACATTATAGTACAACATTTGAACAATATTTCCTTAAATTTTTAGAGCAAAATATAAATAATTAAGGCGACGGTAGCAAATCTTCGTAGGCACCTCGAAAAAAAGTTGTCCGCTGGTGAACACTATAACTCATGAGTGGATCATCCGAAATTTAAAAAAAAATGGCATCATTAGATAATCGCTTTTCTGAGGTATTGCTGGAAAGAAATTTTGTTTTTCGATTTTTCACTTTTTGGTGACACCGATTTTCGCCCTAAAAAATGCGCCTATTTGTTATTGTAAAATTAATAATTATGAAAAAAAGCTCCCAGCAATACCTGGTAATTTATGTTTGGAGACGGAGTTGGATCAATGCGTTGAGCGGCAAGACCAACATGCCATGGGTCCCGGGTTCGAGCTCAGATGACCGTGAGCTTTTATTAAGAAATTAAAAATAATCCACTCCGTCTCTGGGCTGTTGTCTAGCTCGCAGCAATGCAAACAAGACTCAAGTTTCCTCACTTCCCTTACCCTAATTCCCTTCCGGCCAAAACCATCCTAACGCATCAACGGGTTGTCCCCTAGGATTTGGCCACATCGTATAAAAAAAAGGAAGAAGTATACCAAATTTCAAAAGAATCGGTTGAGTAGATTTTGATTTAAACTGTTCACCGACTTCAAAAATGACAAGTGTCAGTGTCGCTTTTAAGTTAAAGTTTTGTAGACCAGAAAATCCAATATTTAACAACGGAGCAACGAACACTTATAGTTCTATATCTCAGTTAGGCTTTCTCCAGTTTGTTAAAAATTTTGACACAAAACAACCTTAAGATGTTATACTATCATATGAAACAATAAAAAAATGGAAAAAAATAAAAAAACATAAAGAAAAATTAATATATTACACCCCCCCCCCCCCCACCCTTCTAACATCAGCACAAAAAGCGTGATTCCAACGCAAACAATTTAAGCACCGTAACCAGTCTTCTCCAGGCTTAGATCTGGAAAAAAGATCATTGCAATATATGCATGGACAGTCCTCTTCATCGTCTTGGAAAATACTGGGAAAATTTTCTTCTTCGCTGTCTTCTTCAAATAACGCTTAAGTAACGTTACGTCTCCTATTATCTGGAGGAGCCTTGGGCTCATTTTTCAATTTAATTGTTTAATTGCCATCATATTTGGAGTAGACGTTAAAACTAAAGAGGTCTGTCGTCCTTTAGGGACTGAAGAAATCTCCTCAACAGGAACAGCAAGAGTAGAGCACGATGGATGTTCTTTATTAGTCGCAGATGAATGATTTTGAATTGAATGTGTTAAGATAAGCTCTTGTTCTATGTCTGATCATGGATGTCGTCTTGTTCGGTAGGTAGGTAGGTGTGACGACACGGAATCCCTGAAGATTAAGTTGTGAAGTTGTAACCTGCAGAACGTTTGTACAGAAAGCAAAAATTAATCGTTTTGTTGCTGTGTAAATGATCCAGCTATGGGAAGTGCACCAAATATTATTTGCTGATGATCTTGTTCATTGGAGATGTTTTGCAGCGGTATGTTTGTAGGTTCCACAGGCTCATACATATAATCGCGAAATATTTCTGGATTTAGAATCCAAATACCAGTGTTTTTGAATCCATGACGACCATTTTGCACAGTAGCTGCCTTACCATATGCTTCATTGAACAGGCCGGCTATCTGAAACTGTGTAACAACACGTTCAGGATGTGCTTTCAGCCATTTGAATATTTCTTGATCAAAGTAAATTTTTAAGGGTGCAAAAATTGAGACATCTAGAGGCTTCACGATGAGTGCAGTGTGGAGGTAAACAAATAATAATAATGCCGTTTTGTTTAGCAAATTCTAAAGTTTCATTGACTTTATGACTAGCATATCCGTCGACAATCAAAATCACCTTATAGTCAATAGATGATTTAACAAAACTTTGAAAATGTTTCATCCATTTCAGATATATGTCTGTTGTCATTCACCCAGATTGTTGTGGCCAGGAGGGTCGATCAATTCATTTTTCATGTTTCTCCTAGGAAATATCATCATCGGTGGAATTTACGTACCAACGGCAATAACACAACAAACAACAGTGGTGTTTGTTCCATGCTCTGCACTGGTTATAACACCAATTTGTTTCCTTCCAGTAGTAGCCAATATCTTTTGAGGTTTTTGCACAGTAGATAGGCCTGACTTGTCAGCATTGTAAATGCGATTTGGCCTAAAGTTTACAGACTCCAGCAAATTTCCATAAAGCTCAAAAAACTTTTGGACTTGAGGCCGATTAAAAGTTTGAGCACGAGCTGCTGAAGTAGCTTCCGGTTTAAGTAAAGAAATATCTTTATTTCGTTTAAAAAATTCTTCCAACCATTCTTCGCTATTGTGGGTCAATGGGAGAAACCATTTTTTTCAGCAATCTCAAAAGCTAATTCCTAAACCGATGTTCTCGTCAATCCAATCAATCTAGATTCCAGTAATTTCAAATGCTGAACTAATTGCCTTTCCACAGTAGATGGAAAAGTAGCTTTCCAACATCCAAGACCCTTCGAATTAGGCTTCAATGTTTTGTTACTACCCAAAGCATGCCTTCGGAGCGTTGCTTGTGGAACACCTAATGTTTTAGATGCCAATAACCAACCTATTTTAATATTTTAACTGCTTCTATAGCTTTTTGCATTGATTCTGCACTCCAAGATTGACGGTCAGTGGTACGCTGATAGTTACGCGGCATATTGGTATATCTGTAAAGAAAATTAACAGCTAATTAAAGTAAGCTTCTTGACAGAGCTCTTATCGACAAAATGACATGCCTATGTCATTATGTCCGTTGCCTGTATATGTCGTTTTGTCCTTATAACGTTATAAAAAACAACATTATCAAATAAATACAAAAAGTAAAATGAATGCAATAGCAAATTAGTGGAGATTGAAATAGATGCAACACAAATAGGATAAATAGTGAAAAACTTACCATTTATACTAAAAACTTGTTACAAAGAAAAAAAGCTCGTTCCGTATCAATACTTGTAACTACTCACGGCGCCCACACGAATGAGAGGAACGCATTCACGTATTGACAGGTTGACACTCTGGTCACGTGATGTGGTAGGCAGTTGCCCGCTTGAGACCGCCACATCCGAATTATGATGCCTATGTCATTTTGTACGTACTTCCCCTACTAGCTGGGTTTGTGTTAGAAAAAAATTTTAACTTAAATTTTTTCTTTCATAATACAATACAGAGATACTATTGTGAAAATTATAATTTAGATGACGTTGAGCCTAGCTAGCAAAATATGTTCGAAATTGTTTTTCTGTCAAATGTAGGTCTGATACCTCGAAAAAGTACAGCGCACTTTACAAAATCTCAATATAAGAATAGTCTGATCAAAATAAATTTAAAGCTGAAAAATTATTTTGGTCAAATGTCCAAATGTGAATACCTAAACGATTTTAAGGAAGATATGTTGAAATTTCTCGTCGAGTTCTTGTACTTTTACAGTACGATCATTTGCCTCTCCGCGATTAAATTTTTATGTCTCCGAAAATCACAGAAATAGGGAATCGTGATATATTTAACTCTTAATGGTCCTCAAATATTTCAGTATTTATTTCCCACCAGGTCCAAGCTGTTTTTCATACGAAGAGAAACTATGTATTGAACATTTTTATATCAAGTATAGAAAATAAGATATTTAAATTTTAGTGAAAACTTATTAATGTCTATTCAGAGTAATAGGATAACAAAATGATTAAAATTTTATATTCTTTTAGGGTATGGTACTTTTCGAAGCACTCTCCAATATGTATGTTCGGATGCAAGTATCGCTATAAAATCTTGTTTCTCGTCTTTACCCTGAAACCTTTTGATCCAAGCATACTATGCAGCTTTTTTTAGTCCCACTGCGAAAGATTTGGAACTTTTCATCTAGTCGCTGCAAACCTTGTTCAGTATTAGTGCGTCCTCGAAATTTTTCTAACATATGAAAGTCATCTACTAACTGATCAACCAATTGTTTTATAAATACTTAATGTGAAACTGCTTTTTCGTTCTTCTCTTTTTGAGATTTATATTAAATATTGGAATTAGTAGCACATACTTCAAAGCCCCAGAAGATGAGATTTCGCAACTATTCAAAGGATTTCCTAAAGAAAGTTTAGTTTGCCATACTATAGTGATCACCCGGATCAACACCACCCATATTTTTAGTATATGTAGTTCAACACTGCTATGGACAGACGTAATTTCGAACACAGTCCAAGTAGTAAGAAATGTTACAATCCTTTTGTCCTTCCATGAAAGAATTGTTTTTTCTGCATTCTAATATGTTTGCTTTTGAAAATTTAGGCTTCTTCCAACTTTTCTATTTGTTGATAACGAACCAGTTAGGTGATATTCCATTTGCAAAAATTCATTTGCTAAAGGTGTACTGGTATAATATCAGTCTGTATACATATGGTATCCTTTTACATAGCCAACGTTATCACGAAGTTTCTTAAATAAATGCAAAGGAATTCGTTGTCCCTTCGGTTGATGTTGCTACCGGCTGTCGTGCATTCTGATATGGCTGGCTATAACAGTGATAAAAATAATAAAATGGTTTTTTCCGCCATATCTACGGCATTGGAAGTAAAATTGCAATGCCGCTTGTATGGCGGCATTTTATAATTATTTTCCACAATGAAATGATAAGAAGTTATATCTCATACACTCTCGTCACCTCAATCTCACGCTCGTAATCGCACTCTTGCCACTAATATTGGTCCGGTATTGGTAGCAAGAATTATCTCGAGTATGGTAAAGCTCTAGTCCTTTATTATTCATTATATACATAAGTGATGTATCTCTAATTCCATCCTGGTTGGCAGGTTTAAGTGGCAAGAGCTGGTCAGCGGGTGCAGCCCTCCAATTAGAGCTAAATACACCCTTTTCTCACTACCTGTAAGACCTTGGAATTATATATCGCAAATCACACGCAACCGGTAAAGATCAGAGACGCCGATGAGGCGTAAGGATTGTGCTAAAACCAAACTGCGGAGTTGAGGAAATGAGCTACCTCCCTAATCTTTACTCCTGAGATTGCAAAGAAGTATTCTCCCAGAGACTTCTTTCTTTTCTGGCTGGGAACCTGTAGATAAAATGAACCACGGTCTCTCTTTCACTGCGGGTGCCGCAGCTGCCGCATTGAGTGTTATGGGGAAGTCCCAGTCTGGCTGCATTTACGCCTATCAGACAGTGGCCAGTGCAGACCGCGACTATTTTGGAGATGAGTTCACGAGACCTGATGTTCTAGTTTCGTTGAATCTCAGCCAAGTCGCTCGCGAAAAGGTACAGGTAGAGGAAGCGCTCCGTCTGAGATTAGGCGTCGCTAAGAAATGTTGGAGAAACTCCCTTTTAAGGGTGTTTAGTGGAATGGGAACTGCTTCTGCTCCAGAGCAGTGGAGGGCAGAGCCGTTCCTCGTGAGTTCATCCGCTCTCTCATTCCCTGGAATATTCCTGTAACCTGGAGCCCAGAGAAGGGTGATATTGAATCTCACTCCAAGAGAATTCTGCTTGGAATAAATACACTTGCACTGTCAGCAGTCTATAGGACTCCGAAATATGTAGTATATCGGAGAAGACACCCGCAACGACACCACAGCCTATCTTGGAGCAGTCAGTGAACAGCACAGTGTCGTAACAGTTCAGCAGTAGGTATGGACTTTTACCACACTCCTAGGCGGAATTCTGACACTGAATCCCTTCTCAAAATCCAGGTTAGGTACAGCGTAATTGGACACTATTTAAGAAGATCTCCATAGGGTTTTGCAACCCAGCAACCACACTCCTTCAGTCTGAACGCATGACGCATGACGCCTGATAGTTTATGTGGAGATCCGGAGTTAGGAGGTGCAGCAAGACATTGAGAGCCTTCGTTGAGGTTGTTCGCAGCGCACCAGTAGCACCAATGAAAGCAGTTCTTTGCACTTGTTTAATTTGGTCTTGTTACACCGTTTCTCCATGGCCAGTCACCAAACTAGGAAACCGTAAGTAAGGGTAGGACGTACCACAGCTGTATACGTCCATAGCGTCATTCTAGGCTTCAATCCCAACCTTTTTCCAAAGGTGCGGCTACAGATATAAAGAGGAACGTGATTGAGATTAATACAAACGTTGAAAATGGCCACCAGCCATTTCGCTACTAAGTCTGGCAACTTCTACAGCATGATTGGGATGGTTCCATCCGGCCCATAGGATGAGGCAAATGAGGCAAAGCTATTCAAAGCCCAGATCGTTCTTTCTCTGGTGAAGATAGCTTCCACCTCGCTGTTTGGAATATAGTTCGTACCAGAGTTACAGGTTGCCGATGTGCCTTGACTTCCCCTGCAACCTGGAAAGTAAGCATTCATTAGAATCTCCAGGCTTTCAGCAGGGGATTGCGTCCACGACCCATGCGATCTTCTCAGAAAGGAAGGGTTGGTGTGCCCTTTGAACAAAGTCCTAGTTAGTCTAGCTGTTTCCCTGGAGCTTTCAATAAATTGACAGTACCCCATCCAAGCCTGTTTCTTCTCCGCTCTGATGACTTTTCTGTAAACCTTTAGCAGATATTGGAGATGTCTCCGGTAGTCTTCCTGAGATTAGACAGAATTTCATTCCAATAGCGCGCGAGGGATTTTTTGCTGAACTTTAGGGAACAGGAGACATTGAGAGCTGTGACCATCGCTTCCTCAAAGGTGTATGGTTTGAATAGTTTCAATACCTACATCAGGTATATTGGAAACTTTTGATTTTATTATCTAACTGAATTTCTTCTATTTGGTTTCTGCGGTTTCTGTAAGGCTACGGTCTTTCACCCGCCAGGTTAAGATTGAAGAGTATACAGTTATGGACGGAGTATGACCTCAGATCCGACACTCTCCTATTCTCAACCTGAACATGGCTTGTTACAAACTAAGAGGTTACTATTAATTATAAAATCAAATAGAGACCCACCGCATTCTTTGTCTTCAGAACTGCCCCATAATGCATGTCTTGCATTGGCGTCACAGCTCAACAGTAGGTTTTCTCCTTTGGCTTTGAGAGAGGTTAATAGCACTGCCACTTGTTGTGGCGGGACGGGCCAGTCATGGGCCATATAGCTCGAAGCTATGTAGATGTCCGTCTTGCAACTGCCCTCCAGTTTGACAACTGTCAATTCTGCTGTGCTGTAATTGGGAATAATAGAAGCTTTAAGGTTCTAAGTTAAGGCTAAAGCAGGCTAAGTTGGCCTTCATAAAGAGTCAATCTAAGGAGCTTAATTATCACCAAATTACTAGGCTCCTCTACTGTACATTTTTTAGACCAATGTTTGATTACGCTGGTCCAGTGTGGTCTCCTTTCTATCGGGTCCAACGAAGGTTTTTTAGTTTGCTCTCCGTAGCTTTCGGAACAATGACCGTGTTTTGTCTCTATAATCTATATACTGATAGAGTTAAATTTTTATCCTTAAGCTCTCTGGAAACAATACTAAACAACGCAAGTACTGTTTTCACGCTCGAATCTCTGCAAGGGGCTATTACCTCTCCGGAATTGTTAAAGTGTTTTAATATATCTATTTCGGTGCATTCTTTGCGAAAGCATGACTTTCTTAATATCTCACATCACCGTACTAGTTATGGACTAAGTGAGTCAGCTGCAACTATGTCTTCAATTTCTCCTACGACCATATCAATCATCACTTGTCAAAGCACAATAATGGCTTATAAAGTGCCAATTGATGGGTCAGTTTAGTTAAGGTTTGTTCTTAATTTTGTATGGCTTTGAATAATCTGCACTTGATCAATCCTAAATAAATAAACACTGAGCCAAATCTTTCATGGACTTAAAACAGTCAGCATTTGTCAAGGTCTAAAGTAGGGCTTCACGATAATTGTGGCTGCCGCTGCCGGTCTCGACACGATACCGGGGCTGGCAGCGAGACCAATATCGCGATACCGGGAGCGAGATTGAGGTTACGAGAGTGGACGAGATATTAGTTTATATTATTATATAAATCACCGGGATTAGATGGCATCATCCCAGCTGAACTTCAATTAGCTTTTTTCGAGATACTGGTTCCGTGGCTAATGGTCATCTATGAGGCTTGCCTTAACCTCACCTATATTCCATCCTCATGGACGAAGGTGAAGGTGGTCTTTATCCCTAAAGGGGGAAAAGCCTCACATTATAAGCCCAATGATTTTAGGCCCATTAGTCTCTCCTCCATCCTGCTCAAAACCTTGGATAGATTCTTAGATGTAT
Source organism: Leptarthrus brevirostris (assembly GCA_964036015.1). Classification (NCBI taxonomy): domain Eukaryota; kingdom Metazoa; phylum Arthropoda; class Insecta; order Diptera; family Asilidae; genus Leptarthrus; species Leptarthrus brevirostris. The sequence continues at coordinate 128,559,178 of OZ038371.1, read as the reverse complement.
ATATTAAAGAGACAATTATTCCTTCCAAGTTGTCTCTTTCGCAACATGCATACACTAAAGGTTAGTCCGTAGAAACAGCCCTGCACGAACTTACCACAATCATAGAGCTTTCGCTCTACAAAAACAATACTCACTTGCAGCCTTCCTTGATATTGAGGGTGCCTTCAACAATATCAGGTCAGAGGCGATAATGGCATCCTTGAGGAGGCTAGAATTTGACGATCCTCTCATTGAACTTATAGAGGTCATCTAAAAAGCAGGGTCGGTCATTGTCTCACGCTTGGGAGGATCCATTATCCAAAGAATGGTAAACAGTGATACCCCTCAGGGAGGAATCCTTTTACCGATCTTATGGAACTTGACTCTGAATGAGTTACTCACAGACCTGGAGTTGTCCGGTCAGAAAGTTATCGTCTACGCCGATGATATTGCCCTTATATGTTCAGCTAAACACCCCAACACACTGGCTGAAGTGATACAATACGCCCTCTCCAAGATTTTATCATGGAGTAATGGGTGTGGTCTGGGTATAAACTCGAACAAAACAGAGTTAATACTCTTCTCTCGGAGGCATAAAACACCTCCTATTAACTGCCCTGTTCTAAACGGGATTAGGCTGAAACTGGGTAATCAGGTTAAGTATCTAGGTCTAGTCCTAGACAGAAAACTTACCTGGAAGCCTAACGTCCAGGAAAGAGTACGGAAGGCCACAGTAGCGCTGTACTCGTGTAAAAAGGCTATTGGGAAAAGATGGGGCTTGGAGCCACGCATTGTGCATTAGCTCTAAACGAGTGTCATACGACCTATACTTATGTATTAGATCATTATTTGGTGGCCGGCACTAAATGTAGCAACCCATCACAAAGCAATGGATAAAGTTCAAAGGATGGCAACACTGCTGATAACAGGTGCACTAAGAACCACACCTTCTAAAGCTATGAACACTATTCTTCATCTTCTACCATTGGATCTCTATGGTTAGCAAACCGCATCCTCGGCCGCCATTAGGCTTAACTCAATCCAGACCTGGAAGCGAACTGACTTTGGTCACTTCAAAATATTGGGCAGAAGAACTGCCAACAATATCGACTATACCTCGCCCAAGCCTTTCTTTGGAACAAAATTTGACTCCTTCTTTCCCACCAGATCGGAATGGGAAGAAGGACCTCCCAAATGGGGGGAGTCGGTGCATCGCTATACCGACGGCTCCAAAATGGAAGGCAAAGTGAAAACCATTTTCTGTTCCAAATTGTGCCTACTACGTTATTTCAAGATTAGCTTTTCTGGCATAAACAAATTGAATTATGCAAAAACTATTCAACGAATCGATGTAATTTATACCACTTATTGAGCACTATTAAACCTACCTTTCTACGAAATATGAAGTTTATTCGTTGAATTTTATAATAGTTATTGTTAATTGAAAGTTTCTAATATTTTAATGGTTTTTTGCGATATTCTAAGCAACAAATTAACATTTTTACAATTTTCAAAGGGAGCTTTATAGGTTTTTCTATTCCCTACAAAGTGATTACTATAAAGTTCGTTTATCAACAATATTCAAAATACGCGAAAATTTGCAATTTTTCGACTTCAATTGTTTATAACTCGAACACCGCAAAGAATTTTCTGTAGAATTTATATAAGGGTTATTTGGATAGAATTAAATTATAAGAAAACCGTGCCTGTTTGCTGGATGAGTAAGTCTCAAGTCGGATAGTCAAGCTGCAATCATAGCAATTGCTTCATCTACCACCAGATCAAATCTGGTGTGGGAATGCCAAAGGAGCCTAGACGCACTGTGTAGAACTAATCAAGTAAGCTTGATCTGGATACCGGGACATCAGGGCTACACGGGAAATGAAAAAGCAGACGAACTTGCTAGGAAGGGGTCTAACACCCCTTTTATAGGGCCGGAGCCAGTCTGTGGAATACCTTTCTGCACGGCTCAAAGGCTAATAGCAAACCGCGCAAATGAGGGGCATAGGCTGTATTGGAACAATATTGAGGGGCACGCTCACTCAAGAAGCCTTATGCCCTCACCGTCGCCGGGTAGATCCAGGGAGCTCCTCAAACTGAGCAGGTCGGCTGTTAGAACTCTTGCAGGCCTACTTACCGGCCACTGTCAGCTAAGGAAGCACCTGGTGAGGATAGGCAGAGCCATCGACCCCACCTGCAGACTCTGTCTGGAGGAGGATCAGACCCCATTACATGTGCTATGTGAATGCCCTGCAGTAGCCAGGAGCAGATTTAGCCTATTCGGGAAACCAACCCTGGTACCGAGCGGGCTGAATGACTGCCAACTGCGGGAGCTGTTGAACTTCTTCGGAGGGACCGGCTTACTATAAGGAGTTGAGAGGGTTAGCACAATAGGCCCCAGTGGCCGCGGCGCTTGAGAACCTCACACCTCCAAATCTAATCAATCAAAAAAAAAAAAGTCAAAAGTCAAAAGTCTTACTTCCCTGGACTATACGTACCGCCGCATTTAGGGTAAAAATGGTGTAATATTGTGTAGAAAAGTCTAATATCTTCAGCAGCCAATGTAGCCAATATCATACTAAATTGACAATTTATTGGTAAATTGAAAAATAGTAAATGAAAATTCAGAGCAATGCCGAAAGTAATATATTTTTTACAATTTTAAGTGCAAATAGATAACTGGTGCGGAAATTCAATTCTTTACACCAATCAAAATTTGTAAAATAAACTTATAAAAAACATACTGAACCGGTGCACTTATACTGAGTTTTTTTTGCGATGTCATAAACAGTATCGATTTTGAATTAAAGTTTCTTTAGTTAAAAGGTTATTTCTGCCCGAATGCGAGTAACTCAACATTATCTTAACTAAATAGCAAGCACTTTTTTCTTAATTAATAAAAATCGATTTGTGATGATGGATTAAATTTCTGAAACACCTGTTAGCTTCTGGTAATGATAATGGTCAAAAATGTCATTTTTTCATTAGCTGTCTAGATCCACTCCTTAAATATGAAGGATTGTTCCAAAAGTGGCACAAACTTATGCCTGGTGATGGATACAGTCCACTGCAAAGTGAGGCGCGTAAAATGCACCTCTGCTCTTTTGCATATTTTGCGACTATTTTCATCAGGTGTGTTCTTGTTGAATTCTCTCACATTCATTTTAGCGAACACCGCAATCAATCTACTGCTCACAAGAAACAGGCAACGAACACGAAAAAGCGCTTTTGGAGTTAATTTATCATCCAAAGATGATCTTGAACAGCGAGCAGGAGTTTCGCTGGTCCTGCTGCTTTTTTACAAAACATCAACCGGGCACTGACTAACCGATGAAAAGACGAAAGGTGTTCACACCGTGGCCAAGAACATTTGAATATTGAAAAGAAACCCACATAATTGAGCTAATTAAGTTTCACTATTCCCAGACCCTTCTACCCTTTCACCTTGAATTAGACTTTGGGGGCTCATCAATCAAACGTCAGTCAATATATTTTTCACGTACCAAGAGCCACTTTCAATAGCCGGTCAGAGGCGTCGGAAATTTGATCAGTTTCACACAATAATTAAAGCCTTTGCAAAATATTGTAAAAATTCAAAATATTTGTAATAAATCAAAATATTCCTTAAATAGTGCAACAATTGGATTTGCCCAAAAGTCAAGGAGTCACATGATTTATGAGCCCCAAGTGAACGGTAGCCAAGCAAAAATTAGACGCGGCAATTAAGCAAAGGTTCAAAGACTTGTCACCAACATAACTCCTCTGCAATTTACGTTTATGGTCCTAAGGGACGAAACCGATCCTTTCCGTAAATCTTTCTTCAATCCTTTTTGACTCCTGGTTTTTGCAAATATTTGTAAAGAGCCGATTTGTATGGTTATAAAAATGCCGACCTGGACGGTGACCGGTAATTGGATTAACAGCGAAAGGGTTAGCAAAAATTCTAGGGATTTTTATGCATTAGAAGGATAACCTTCTCTAAGTCCTTTGTTTGCAAAAAATTTGCATGCCATGAAGAGCCGGCCTGCTTGAAACAGGCCCATTGGGACCTAATTGTCTGAGAGGATGGCTAGTTCCAGCTGCGCATAGTGAAGGTTTTATAAAGTCAAAGTATTTACTTGCCATTGCCGTGTTATTCTAAGAAGTGAATAAAAGGATTTCAATTGTAAGATGAACCGCTTGGTTCTTTTACGGATCTTATTTTTTAGTTAACGAAATTATGTTAATTATCTAATCTAATATATTCTTCTAAAATTGTATTAAGGTTTACTTCAACTAGATTAAGTGTCATGGACTGGGAATCTTATATGTAGCACTAAGCCTCTCTTTCATACATTTTTTTATTTTTGAAATTTAAAGTTTTTTTTTGAAATTTCTTTATTTGTCAAATACCAATATTTTGTATTACTTATTTTAATTTTTATTTTCAGTCTTATTCCTACAAGTTCAGACCTTAAAATAAACAACGAGAGGAAAGGCTATCTCAAGTAAAAGCACTGCACTCGTGATAAAAGTGGAGTGTTAAGTTGAGTAACGCCTTAGATTGTCACATTAGACAGCTTGGTTGACAGAGTTTTTTTGGACTAAATTAAATTATTTAGATAAATTGATTTTGTTATCTTATATTACGATGAAGTAATTTTAATATGAAGGTAATTATGATAGTTTATTCTATGGGGAGCTTGTTACAGCCATTGCTAATCTCTTTAATGATTTTTTTAGAGCTTGTCTTCTAGGATAACCCTTACCACTTATATGACGAAGCTTCTGCCGATTTCTCTGCAATCACAGCCTACTCTAGATACAGGCTCGGAAAATATGACAGTTCGGCCATTTTACCACTAAATGTGTCGTCAATATTTCATTTATTTTTACATCCTAACACACATATAAAACTGCACACTGCCTTAACCAAATCCAAAAAGAAATGCTTATGTCATTGCCACATTCAAACCTCAATAATTCAACAAAACGAACACAAGAAAGAGTCTTCTGATTAAAACACATGAAAATTATAATTGAGAAATTTTTTTATCCCGACCACATGTTCAGAATATTTGTAGTTTCACGTCAAGTAAATTTAAAGTTGAGACTTTATAAATACTGGGAGGAATAGATACTACGAAAAAGTAGAATTCCCCAAACTTTTCCTATTCTTTACTGTAGCAAGTTTCGCTTTGTTTACACCACCAATGCTCAGCTGTTCGTGTCAGCTTCCGGGCTTCTATCTATAGTAGGCTGTGATTCAATTCAAGGATCTTATTTTTGACGATGCTATGGTCGCTAAATATATTTTACAGTGATACAGCGATAGTGACGATTGTTAAAAATTGTGATCTGTCGTTTATCTCTGTCGTTTCCTTCTTTGTCACTTTGATGTCCACTTGATTGTCCCTTTTGATTCTGCATTATTATGGAAAAGATAGCCTTTCGGAAATGATTCTAGTTTTTCTTCCCAAAAGCATTGTGAGATGAGGTGTTTTATTAAGTCAGACTATCATAGGCTTATAGGAAATTAAATTTTCTATCCACAATTCAGTATCAAACTAACTTTTTTTTGAAAAACTGGAAGTGGCCCCTTTTGCATTTAGTAGACACAATTACAGGCACATCTCCTCTCTCATTGCCAAGCTCTTCGAGATCCTGGTAGCGATTCCCAGAAAGTTTGGTTGCCTCGAGACAACCAAACCGTTTCAATAAATCGATCGCATGCTGTAAAATAATTGTATGTTTGTCCTCGGTTTTTATTAATTACAATTAAACCACATCTTCACTGTTCAAAGTACATTTATTAAAAATTCACTGCAACTCCAATTAAGTACATTTGTTTAAAGCTCACTACAATTGACTGACTCTACACCTTGACCTGACTTGAACCGATGATGCTGAGAAGTGAAGCTGATCTGTACTGGTACTGATAACTTGTATACTTAATAACAGTGCAACAATACAATTTGGTACTAACTATGATTTTACTTGATAACTATGATAACATTTTCTGGCTGTGAATATACAATGCAAATTTTATGTTATCTGATCTTTTTAGTTATTTTATGGGATGAATACAAATCTTCTATGGTAGTTGATTAGTTTCAGGTTTTTGATTGTACTGTGATAGTTTTTTGTAATATATACATTTGTGATGAATCTCGTACACAAGGCCAAAATTGTTGTCGTAACAGAAAAAGCTTTCATGGCAACGAAAAAATGTCAAGTTTTGTGTGTAATTCTCCCATGCCGTTCCCCGTAACTTACAACAGAATCCTCAGCCGCCTGGCATGTAACTTTGACACTTTATAGCGCTTGGACTACCATGAGTAAAAATTTTGTAAAACGGTTATCCATTCCCGGTTTAACCATACACTAGGTTGTCTGAAAACAACCAGTTTTGCGAGAATTCTTACCCTGGCGTGTTTTATTTTTTATTTTCACGGCAGACGGAGACGGAGTTGGAGACCAGTCTCCCCGCGAGTTTTAAAAATTGAATTAAAATATCCACTCCGTCTCTGGGCTGTTGTCTAGTTCGCAGCAATGCAAAGAAAAGATATTCAAGTTTCATCACTTCCCTCCCCGTGATTCCCTTCCGTACAAAGCCATGCAACGCATCAAAGGGTTGTTCCCCTAGGCTTTGGCCACATCATAAAAAAAATCCTTCTTTCCAACATGGGTGTATGAAGTACAGGTCATCAGCAACCAATTTATTGGAATTCTCGAATTACAGTAAGCTGCTAAAGAAGTGTATTATATTAATACGGATTTTGATCTAATTAATAAGAAACACCTAGTACATAAGTCTTTGCTCTTATCTGCCTAAACGTTCTTAGTGTGTTTTATTTCGCGGATTTCTTTCAGATCCGATACGCAACACTTCTGGAGTGCCACAGAGTAGCCCCCTTGGTCCTTTATTTTTCATTATTTACATCAATGATGTATGATTAATTTCGCTCCACTCAAAAATATTGTGTTACGTTGATGATGCCGAGATATTACGATAAACTTCGAATGATCTTGACTGCCACCTCGGATTTGAACGCCTTCTGTAACTGGTGCTCTATTAACGGCCTCCCTTTCAATGTGAGAAAATGCATTGTCACGCCCTTTTTTCGTAAAAGAATTCCCTTGTTATTTAGCTATTCCAAGGATGAATACTCTTTAAACAGATTTGGGAGTCTTGCTCAACAGCTGTTTTTCTTTTGATGATCACATTAATACTATTATTAGTGGGGCGAATGCAACCTTAAGTTTCTAAGGAGTTTAATTAATTTGTTAGCCCAATTCGTAACTTTTCAATGTTTACTTTTCGTGGTCTTCCATGGAACAATGATAAGGTGGAATACTTAACCAATGCATTTGTATTAAATTTTTTACATAATAGGCATGTTCCATTTGCTACAAGCACTTTCTTAAATACTCAATGTGGCTTATTTGTCTCGGAGAAGTTATCGATCATCTAATTAGAGAGAGGCGGAGGATAACTAAAAAGTTGTGACAAAATATTAACTCTCTTAAATTAAATCCTAATAAGACCAAGAATGAACGATACTGATGTGAGGTGTACTATGTAAGTACAAAACGAATATATCCCTGCTGCTTCTCCAGCAGGTAGCGCCTTGTCCTGTTATTGTGTGTATGACACTGTGGCTTGTAGTGTCAATGACTTTTTTGTCACGACAATCGTGCTACCAACATACTGAGATGAACTAAATGATACATTTGTATCTAAATTTACTCGCTCCTCAATTACAGATGTTAATGCGAAGGACTCCAACGTATGCTATCTTGGTCCAACATTTTGTTTTCAAAGTGGTACAGTGACAGAAATTAATAAAGTTTTAATTGCGCTAAAATCTGGAGCCATCGGTTTGAACTTGACTGATCCAAGATATATCCGATTGCTGTTGCCTTACGTCAATCTCTCCTAAACACATATTTGTAACCCAAGTTTTTTGTCCTGTCGCTTTACAAATTGGTTCAAAGATGTTATCTTGACAGTTCCAAAGAATTTCTCTGAGTGTAGAAACAAATCATAAGTTTTCTATTGTCAAATCGTATTCTCAAAAATAACCAATTAGATTATAAAGCCAGGTACAGCTGTATAACTGTTTTGTTAAAAATAGCTTACGATATTAGGGGTATCCACTCAAAAAATACATCAATGTTTTATTCGCTGCAATATATTGAGACTGTATATCAATGTTATCCAATGTATCGGTTAGAAAAATCGATGTTTCCTCACAATCGAATACTTTTTCTAACATTACATTACTAAACTATCACTGCAGCTTTGATACACAACATGCCCGAATGAGAGTTGACTCATAATTCTAGACAACTTTGTTCAAGAAATCTATGTAACTAAGAAAAAAAACGACTTTTTATGCAAAATTCGCTGATTCAGGTGTTGTCGCCCAACTCTTGAAGCTGATTACCAAGCGAACGATATCAAATTAGTAAATTAACATCGGAAAAAAAGATAATCAACCAATGCTCTGTAATTCCCTGGTTACCATCGCTTCCTGTATATTGTCTCGTACTGTGGCAAATTATTTTCCCTCTTTTGTCCATCTTCCTTACGATTATTGACTTTTCCGCAAGGTTGACGGCAACATTTTAGAAATTTTCAAAGAGCCTTCATTCTTATTATATTTATAATCAATATTCTTTGCCCATACCCATACAACTATGTCAATGGTGGGTTATTGAAAACGGGGGTTTGTGAATACTGAGTTCGGAAATACTATTGATATGACTCACTGCTGATGAAATTAGCTGGTTGATGTTTTATGAAAATACATCGATTCATCGAGTAGATAAATAACTTTTCAAAACATCGGATTGCTTCGATATATCGAATTATAAATATCGAGTGCTTCCCATTGTCTAGATAGCCGCTATCAGGCATAGTTTTGTAAGGGTAAGTTTCCCTCTTTTAAACCGGTTACGTCTGGGGTTCCACAAGGCTGTATATTAGAGCCATTAACTTGTATTACGTTTATTAATGATAAATTTGAATGTTTGGAGTGTATCAGGTTGCAACTTTATGTCATCGGCACTTGTATCTGTCCAGGCCAGAGTTGCCAAGTCGGGCGATTTCTCGCCGATTGAGCTACTTAAGCCGTCAGTTGGGCGAGAAAATTATCCTCACTGCGATTTTTAATTCTTGCTGGGCCCTTTTGGGCGATTTTTTAATTTTTTGCCGGACGCTTTTGGGCTATAGGCTGAATCAGAATGCACGGCAGCCTACAGCAACAGTTCATATTGGCTAATCGAAATCACATAACCCGACGTGACAGTAAAAAAATGTTTGCTATCCTCTGTAAATATGTATATTAATTCCTAAAGGATTAAAATGTGCGTAATAAATATTTGGAAGCGACTGGGTGAATTATTAAAGGTTGTGACTATTTGCACTTACGTGTACTTTGTGACTATTTGCACTTACGTGTACTTACGTGTATATTCAAAAATTTATTAGACTTTCTGGGAGGAAAGAAGATACCGTCTGGCATCTCTGGTCCAGGCCTGTAGGCCATGATGGAGTGTTCTGCTTGAAATGTGATTTGCTAGCCGTAAGTAGGTGGTCAGCTATCTTTAAATTCGAAAAAGTGTAAATGCCTAGTAATTTATAAACCACCTCTTGAGACATTTACGTGTTATAATAAATGTCGTCGGTGGAGTAAGTGATAACTTGTCGGCTACCAATCTGGAGGTCCCAGGTTCAAATTTCACCAACGGCAACCTATGGTCGTTTTCTGTTGGTAACAGATTACGATAAAAAGGCCATGGGGGTTACGAGGAAATTTCAGTGTGGTTACGGGAACTAGAGCGAGAGATCCAGAATTGGCGGGAAAGCCGGTAGCAGGTGTATGTAGTACGGAATTGAATATAGCATGTCATTAAGCCTTTTCTTATTTCAATCACTTCTTCTCCTTCTGATGAGTAATTCAGGCCTTCAAATTTTCTGTAGGCTCGATTATCAATTACATCACAAACTCCACGTTTTAATTCCATTGTTAGGTATATTTATGGCCTTCACTAATAATTTCCCCTGATCCCAAATATTCATCCGATTACCCTCAATTCACAAGATAATGATGCCATTGCAAATAATGTTTTAACGGCTTCAGCAATACTTTTCTGCTTAGATACATAGGCAAATACTTAAAAATTTATTGAAGTTAAACAATATATATATAGGAGAATAAGAAAACGGTTTTCAAAATATTCAAACGTCTTTATTTCGTGACTATTTATCTTTCTCGCACTTATGCTATACATAATTCTTAACAAACGTAATTAACCTTAAGATGCTTTCCATTTCCTTACACATTTTCACTTTTTTCTTTTATTACGTTGTGTATGAGAGTGTCTAATATAGAACAATTAATTACACGATAATTACTTAAACTTACTAAAGGAAACATTTACATATCTTACAATATATTGTCTATCAGGTCGGAATTACTTTCAAAATATACAACTTCTGGACAATCATGGGTTTTAAGGACTGCGTAGTTAAAACAACTGTACACGGATCACACATCCAAATAATGTACTAAACATAATATTTTACATATTTTTGAAGACACATACAAAAAATACTTGTAATAATAAATCCTGATCTGGTGTCCGAAAGAGGACTTAGCATTCCTTCGAATTAATATTTACAAAACTAACCAGATCACCAGCTTCTTAAAAACTAATTCACTGCATTTCCGAATTGTTTTTGGACCAAGTAATTTATCTCACCCATTTTTAAAATATATTCAAATTATATATAATAAATACAACAGAAAATCCCTACTTAAAATTACTCAAAAATTTAGTTCAAGTATGGTAAAACTTTACATACAGTACCTACACTGATTAATTAGTAAAAACACACAATTTCTTTTTCGGCTTTTCTTTACAAAATAATCTGACAAAAATTGTTAACCATTAATGTAGGTTGCAACAATTATAGTGTTATACCGAGCCAAAGAAAAAAAAGATTTTATTTTAAGACTAGCTGTGTGTACTCGGACTCTTGTTAAGTGAATGTAATTTCCTATTAGATTTACTTGTTACTCCCCTCCCACACCCATTCCTAGGGGTGCTATATGTGTAATAATAATAACCCCGTGGTATCCAACGACATTTATAGTGGGATTGTTAATCTCAGTGATCCTATAAATTAGACATTAGCATTGGTCGATATCGGCTATATTTTTTGAAGCTTCCTATCCACCCCACCCCTAGAGATGTCATTCTACCGCAGTATTTAACGGTAGTCTTTAATTTCTCCAGACCTAGCAAGTGCAGATTTCCAACTTTAAGAAGACTATCTCAAGAAAAACAATTGCATCAAAGACTTCATCAACTCTAGAAATAAGAACTTCTGGAAGTAGGATTCTGAACTTACAGAGAGGTTCATACAGGGGGTTCATAGTACAACTCTTCTAAAGTATCTAGTTAAAATTTGAGGTCGATTGGAGCAAAACTGCCGGACAGATCATCAGCAACCAATTTATTGGAATTCTCGAATTACAGTAAGCTGCTAAAGAAGTGGATTATATCAATACGGATTTTGATCGAATTAATCAGAAACACCTCCTACATAAATTGTCGGTTCGTGGTTTCTCTTCGGGTTTTGTTCACTGTCTTTTCTCTTATCTGCCCAAACGTTCTTAGTGTGTTTTGTTCCGCGGATTTCTTTCAGATCCGATACACAACACTTCTGGAGTTCCACAGGGTAGTCACCTTGGTCCTTTATTTTTCATTATTTACATCAATGATGTATGATTAATTCCGCTCCACTCAAAAATGTTATGTGACATGATGGTGCCGAGATATTACGATCAATTTCGAATCATCTTGACTGCCACCCTTGGCCCTCTGACTTAAACGCCTTCTTTAACTGCCTTCCTTTAAATGTGAGTAAATTCATTGTCATGCCCTTTTTTCGTTAAAGGAATCCCTTGTTATTTAGCTACTCCAAGGACGGGAAACAATGATCAGGTGAAATACTTAACCAATGCATTCGTATAAAATTTTTTACATAATAGGCTTGTCCCCCATTTCTTACAAAAACTTTCTTAAATACTCAATGTGGCTTATTTGTGTTGGAGAAGATATCGATCATCTAATTACTGGAAGTTGGAGTATCGCACTCCCCGCAATTGTGGTCAAAGATACTTTTCTAAACATAACTAAAAAGTACACGGGTGGGGGGGGGGGGGGGGTTTCATAGTACAACTCTTCAAAAGTATCTAGTTAAAATTTCAGGTCGATTGGAGCAAAACCTGCCGGAGATACAGTGCCTCGGGTCTCCCTCCATTCGATCCATCCCATATACAAAAGTGCAGTGTTAAAACTTTAAACGCGTTTTTCTCAGATTTAGTTATTCAAAATCGGTGATCACTGTAACTCAAAAACTACTCATCCCGTCCTTCTCAAATTTTGCACACATCTTTAATACATAAATTACTAGGTGACAACGGCGAGATTTTGTATTTTTTATTATTATAATTAATTTTATAACAACAAATTTGCCGATTTTTATCAATAAATTTTTATAAATTCAAAAAATTCGTCTTTTTTTACTTCTAAAACTTAAAAATCAATAAAATAAACAAAATCTTGATGTTGTTACCTCAAGAAACTCAACAGATGATCCACTAATGAGTTATGATGATCACCGCAAATATTTTTTTTTTGTATACGAAGATTTCCTGCCAGTCGCTCAATTCACAATATTTTTACCCAAAACTTTTACAGCAGACTCTTGAGATGTTGTACTATTATGTTCTCAACTTAAATTTAAATTTATATTTACCATATTTTTTTAAAATTTGTTTAAAATATGGAAATATCGTTGGGAACAAACGATAAATTAACAGTAGCATTAACAGGTCGAACTGCATTATAAATTTTCATAGCATTGTATGTTAAGTGCATGGTCTAGAGCAGTGGTTCCCAAAATGGTTCCTACGGACCCCAAGGGGTCCTTGTGACCGGCGAGGGGGCTGTGCAAATTAAAGATAATTTGGGGGCGCGTGTACAACGGCGGGTGGTCCGAGAAAGGTTTAATATAAGGGAAAATAATTGTGACCCATTTTCATTATTATGAAAGTTAAAATAAATAGCAATAAATAAATTGGTAGCCATTTTTACGTCCTGAGTAAAAAATAAGTATAGATAAGGTATATAAAATACAGTAATGCCAAGCATCGTACGGCGGTTGTCGGACCGATTGCGGACGTCTATCTATATATCTATGCAGGTTTAAACGGGAAAATAATCTCACCGCTACATGCAATAACTTATCTTAAATATGGCACTATAAAAGAGTCGTCCAAGAGGAGGGGGGGGGGGGGGAATGAGAATGCTCTCAGTTTCCAAATCTTTCAAAATTGTAAAAACGAGATGAAGATGTGATTGCTTATTGTCAACACTTAACGGCTCTTCATTCTGACCTCAGCCAAAGATTTGAAGACATTCTTCACTTGGTTACCCCCGATTGGGTGTTGGACCCTTTTGAAAGTAGACCCACAAATTCAGATGAATCCATACTAATACCGGAGCAACTTATTGAATTATCCACAAATGAGGAGCTGAAACCAAAAGTTTGAATAAGGATACCACAAATTCTGGTTAAAAAACAGATACCAATTTTAAATCCTGCATTATGGGTCACTGTACAGAAGCTGTTGATTGCTTTCCCGTTTTCCTATTTAGTGCTCGCGGAGACTTACGAATGTTACTCACAAACATAGAGCGGAATATAAATAATCTCATATCATCCCATCAGGTTCATCCATCTCATTGAAAAAATAATAATGTGTTTTTTTATTTTAAAACAAAGCGTCAAAGTTAAATTTGTAATTTTTCTATTATGCAGTTATGTCGAGTTATTTCATGGGGTTCATGGTCAGGTTTTTGCTACAAAATGGGGTGCATGGGCAGGCCCGGATTTGCTCCTGGGAGGGGGGGGGGGGGGGGTTATTTAATTACATATACATTTTAGGTTATTTTTTTAGTATTTCAGTCAAATTTTTCTTAATAAAGAAGTTCCTGGGGGAGGGTTTAACCACCAAAACCCTCCCATCCCCCGTGCTTGGCATAGTAAGTTTGGGAATCACTGGTCTAGAGAATGCAATGTCTTTGCAATAATTACCTCTGGACGCCATGTTGCGCGACAATACGGTCATAATTGACCATTCTTCTGACAAGAAAGCTTTGAATTTGAATATTTTGAATTGATGGATTATTATTTTGAACGAATTAAGTTTTTATGGACGTGTTTTTTTGTAAAGTGAATTAAAATTTTTTTCGACTTCTTTAAAGAATTTTCCGACTTTTCTAAAATTTGTCCGACTATCGCAGGAAAGCATAATCATTTTTCTTTTCCAACTGCTTTAGGCATAAATTTATTGAATTTCTTATTAAAGTCTGGGATAGTTAACCGTTGTTAAATTTCGCGACGTCACACCATTTCATCTTACTTCTTGCACAGGCCTTGTGTTCTCTAGAGCTAAATCAGCTTATTCTTTCAGGATTCTTGCTTTTGCCGTGATTCTTGCTTTTCCCGCGAATATTTCCGTTCCTATTTGGTTTCTGATTTGGTTATATAGTCATGTTTTCTCCAAATTTTAATAATTGTTAACAACGGAAAGAATAAAGCTTCAAATAATGCTACTTTTAATACATGCGCAGTAACAAGGCTACTTTCAATACATGCATGCGTAAACGGAACTCCTGCTTCATCTAGCTCTAACTCCGTCATTTCTACCGAAACATATGAACTGGTGGAACCGCAAACTTTTGAAAAGCTACGCCCAGCTGGTTGATGATTTGAGGAATATAGACTACATTTGACCGATAAGCGAAAAAAAATTATTTTTTAATAAGAGCGAATTATAGAAACTGAAATTGATAACCCTAATGCTCCTTCGCAATGCCTTTAATTGTGGCCACGATTTAACAATCTTTGTACCTTCCCTATCTACGGATCTTCTCCATGTGTTGGGCGCACGTCCAATTCGGCTTCTTTCTGGGGCCCGCGCGGGTTCCAATCTAGAGCCTGATGTGCGACGTTGTTTGACCCTTTTTTCAATGTGTGGCCTATCCATTGCCACTTTCGCCTGCGAAAACTGGTGTCTATCCCATCTTATCGGCGAACAAATATTATACTATGGGCATTCCATCGCTTCATAATGTATCCAAACAAAACACATTTACCCTTATTGACAGCCGGAATTCTTCCTTTTTTGCTGCGTAGAGTAGGTTTCCCGATTGGTACCATTTTAAAAATTTTATTGGTGGAGTGGGGGTGGGATGTGGGTCGAACCTAACTTTTAAATTTATCTTATTTTTAGTGCGCGGTCAACTTTTTAAATTACTAAAGGTTAATGGAAAGTTATCTTTCCTGTAGGTCACAGTATGTGCAAATAGGATCACTAATATCTAATCAATTAAGGCTGACAAGAGGTGTTCCGCAGAGATCTATCAAAGGACCATTATTATTTATTTGTATATAAATAACCTACGACCACCTACCAACGCCTTCAACTTTTGCCACGACTTTCAGATTTGTATTCTTTGGACACCTCAGGGAGCAGTGCTCCTTCTGGGATAGGCTACACATAGATCGTCTCGTACGTCTCGATACTGATTTTGTGTGTGTGTGACGACCTATGGCCTCAATCCTCTTATTATTCTCCTAATTGTTTTAATAGTGCAATACTCGTGAATTCGAAAATACATTTTCACATTTACGCATTATTATCTCATTGTTATTATTGGAAGTGATATGAATATTTACCTCTTCAGACATGATACTTCGACTGTTCAGTTCAGGAATTTCATCCAGGCGCTTTATCTTAATAAAATTAACTATTATCCTACCTTTGTATGCTTTATAAATCCCAGTATGTTTGATCAAATTACACAAGTTACAGTTGATAATCATATTGTCATTGTAGGGTGTGACTTTTCACCTTTTACTTGCTTTTTAGAGGTTTTTCATACCGCGATTATAAAAACATAGGTGTTGACTCAGCTCTTACCACGTTCAGTCCAATATATATATGATAAATGTGTCCCTATTGAGACGTACCAAGAACGAAAGAATTGTCCTTGGTAGTGGCGTGGTGTAACTGATGGTACTATTTGAGGTCCAACCTTGTTTGTTTGTTTTATAAATAAATGATCCTAGGCAGATGGTTCAAAATGCAACTGAACACGTTTATGCTGACGCGGTACATATATAATTCAGTCGACCGAAAAATTTCAATCCGGGAAAATCCCAATTTATTGGATTTGGTTGAAACTAAAGTTGCGCCAGCAGTTTTAAATAGCTTTCCTCCACCTATGTTAAATAAGGTAAATGATCTCGTGTTTTTCTGGAATCAACAAATGAAATGTTGCAAAAACGTGAAGATTATGCTGAGTCAGATATGCAGTCAGTAGGATTCAACGCCGCAACATTCTGGGTTTCTCAGACGACAGAACTGCGAATAAGATTGACCATATTGCTGTTTTGAAAAGTTGGAGAAAGTGTCTTCTCGACGTAAGATCTAAGCGTAGCGCTGATGGCAGCTATCAACATCTTCTAATAGCTAAGTAGCGTTTGTGCATAGAGGATTAAAACGCCGAACATCCGCAGCGTATATACCACCGAATTGCACCAAAAAGCTGATGCACTGCGTTATTATACCGACGAATCCATCGACCAAAAATGTAAAAGGGCAACAAAATGTTTTGTGAGCTGTGGTACAGAACACGTGGAACGATTAGGGAGTGGAAGCAAAAAGAGACGGAAGCAGATTAAGGACCGTATTACTTCTGTTACCGAAGTTGCTGTTAGACAACGTCTCAGAATTGCATATCGATCTCTACAGAAAGGCGTCCCAGGAAGTGTGAGGCGTGACAAGAATAACTACATCAACACGCTAGCAGAAAAGGACCTGCCGCGGTGAATTGGGAGATCTATACAAGATTGCCAAGAAACTTGCTAGAAAGATTCTTTCAACTGAACATAATGTGAGAGGCATAAATGGATCTCTTCTAGTCCCGAAGAAACATCAACTGCGAATTTGGAGATAATATTTTGTCGAAGTCCTAAGCAACACCTTCGGGCCGTCGAATACTTCTTTACACGAGCCTGAACGCCCGCCGGTATTAACATCCGAACTCCATATTGGAATTGGCAAACGCAATTAAGTCGATGGACCCCGGTAAGGCCCCAGGGATTGATGGAATACCAGTGGAACTACTTAAGACGAATCACATTGCTGCGGCTGATATTCTTCTTCCAGTAATCCAGGAATGTTAAAAATCCGAGCCCTATCCCATTGAATGAAAAACAACCGTAATTCCAAAAAAGGCGACCTGAGGACTTCTAGCAATTGGCGCGGTATATGTGTTTTACCTCAAGTCTCCAAATCGATGGCAAAAATCATCTTAATGCGAATCAAGCAAACTTTCGAGGGCACTTTAAATGATAAATAAGCAGGCTTTCATGAGGGTTTCCTGCAGTGATCATATCAGCATCTTCCGAATTATCATCGAGGAACCCGCCGAATGGAAGTACCCTTTACATCTAATACTCGTCGATTTCGAAAAGGCGTTTGGCAGATTTGATGAAGTTGAGAAAAAATTATCACCATCAGAAATTGAATGTCATGTCCTACACAAAGGAAAACTGTCGGAGCCCTTCCAAGTACTGAACGGAGGGAGAAAAAGATGCATACTGTCTGTCTCACTCATACTCTCATACTGTCACATTTTCTTTTCCAGATCGTCATTAATGACGTATTGTACAGCGCCCTAGATGACCACCCGTCGCAAGGCGTAACATGTAAACTTTTTAACCAACTTACGCACCTGGACTATGTCGAAAACGCATGCCTCCAATCCAACAAACAGAGTCATATAGCTCTAATGTCTGAAGCTCTGTGTAGAGAAGGTCGCAGAGCAAGGCTTAAGATCAATGCTGCTAAATCCAAACTTATGAAAGTGGACATCATGATATAAAACGAAATTTATCTTGAATAGCAGCAAATAGAACAAGTGCATAAATTTTGCTATCTCGGGAGCATAGTTACAGCAGACGGCGGAGCTGAAGCTCGCATCAATAAGTCTCGATTTCCATTTAATACTCTTGCTGAGATATTGCGCAATAACAACATCTCAAAACGCACAAAACTCCGGATCTTTGAATCTGGCCTGTTGTACGGCTGGTCAACATGGAAAGTGAATTGTCAAATATCATCTAAGCTACAAGCACTTGTAAATTGTTGTTGTCTGGCGCATCCTTAACATCCATTGGCCGGAGATCATTAGCAACCAAGATCTACAAAGCCTTTCGCAGGCGAAAGTGGCACTAGATTGGCCATAGATTGCTCAACAGAATCTACATTAGAACCCGCACGGGATGTAAAGAAAACGCCGAATCGGACGACCGCGCAACACATGGAGAAGATCCGTAGATAAGGAAGGCACCGAGATCAACAACTTGTGGCAACAGTTAAAGGCGTTGGCGCAGAACTGGGCAAGACCAAGTGAAGGGTTGTTGTAGTAGACGCTCTATGGCCCACACGGACAGAGAGAAAGGATATGCATACAGTGCTTTACGTAGATTGTGGTTATATGTACCCGGTAAATATAGGCAGCCGTAAATGATCGTGTCCGGTTCATCTTGGATTTTCGTCGGTTTGATCATGTTTCGTTTTTTTCAGTTTCGGTTGCTCGGTTATAATCTAGATTCTTATCTTAAACGCACTGCGTTAATTTACTTGTAATTAGTGCTCGAATCAGATGGACATGAACGTCTCAGGAGGTCTTTAATTTTACAACTCCTAACTATTACTTCATCGTTCTCAAAGATCCTTCATGAAATTCTCTGACCCTGTCCTGTGGTCTTCCTCCAGTATTTCTATTCCGTCTCACCCCTTGAGAAATCGTAACTGTTTTAAATTGGGGGATCGCACTAATTACAGTTCTTACAAACCTCTCCCATCAATGTATCGACGCTTCAATATAAATTTCGATAACATTTTGTTCATCTATCTAAAAATGGTATAAAGCTAATATAATTTGAAATTGTTGATACTTTGTCTCCTGTGTTTCCATTATTAGTAGTACGATTAAAATTGTGTACTTAAGCCATTAAATAGAATTTAATTTGATTCAAAAAAATACTGCATTATTTCTGAGAATATTTCTTCCTTATCCGCGATATGCAGACATTTATACTTATAGAGGCGACACCTTGCAATGACCAAAGAGTAAAGAGTTAAGAAACGTGCGGGTAACAACAAAAAGCACAAGAAGAGGACAAAACACTTAAATTGCAAAAATTTTTACACCAACAAATTCAATTCTCTCCCATAACTCAGTGCGAAAATATTAACTATTGTAAAAGCAACAAATTGTTTCAATTAAAAAATAATTTTATTCGAAAATTATAAAATTTTGGTATGGCACCTTAAAGTAATCAAACTTATTCTACGGCTCGATAAAATCACTTGGTCCTTACAAAAATTCTAACAAAAGTGCTTAAGACTTGAGAGGGACAGAAGGAAAACAAGAAGAAAAAAAACTGAAATAATTTTGTACATAAGCCGGCGGCATTCAAATAACAAAGGAATAATGCCTTCGGCTGCCATCACACTACCTTGGGTTGGTTGAAAAGGAATCCGTTTTCGCCCACTGTCGCCGACTGCAGGGAAACGTAATCACAGGTGTCCTACAATGCCGTCAGGTCATAGTCCTGCTTAATGTGGTGGGTGGTATTCATCGATTGATGGTGCATCGGATGCATCTGTACTGGTCCGTTGTTGTTGGTGTGGCCATTAACAGGATGTTGTGCACCGTGGTAGGTCTGAGGCATTAGTCCAGCTGCATCACCTGCGGCGGGTATATAAGGAGGATTTCCAAGGGAGGAGTTAACATCACCCATGCTTTCCAAACTATCTGATCTAGTACACTGCAAATAAAGGAAATGTTAGCGCCACTTCGAAGAAGGATTCAAATTGTCTTATATTGCTACCAACCTCATTTTGCACAGCCTGTTTTTTACTACTACTCGTTCTCTTGGTCTTCTTGGATGATGCCTGACTGTTGGGATCGTTTCCATTTTTCTTACGAACATTTTTGGTGTTGGGCAATTTATTATCCTTTTTCCACTTCATGCGTCTATTCTGGAACCAAATCTTAATTTGACGCTCCGATAGCACTAGCGTGTGAGCGATCTCGATACGTCTTCTTCGCGTTAGGTACCGATTGTAGTGAAATTCCTTTTCTAGTTCTAAAATTTGATGGCGGGTATATGCAGTTCGTTGTCTTTTCGGCTCCATTCCAGGTTGATAGGATCCGTTTGCTGAAATTGGAGGAAAAACATTTTCTGTCATTAATTATTTTGTCTTGTCAGTGCGTGTGATAAAACACTGCGATAAGTCTAGCTCTATATGGTAAGGCATCAATTGTCTTTGTTCTGAATGCATGTGACAGATCAAGAGCGATTTCGGAAAAAGAACGGTTGGGTGTCATTCCCTAAAATAAAGTTGAAATGGAAAGGACCCCTAGAACATAAATCGATGGAAAAATCACTCAAGCTGAATGAACTGTCAGTGATTTGAGAAGTCCATTAATTTTTTTCCTTGCTAACTCGCATGTCTGCAAATCGTTTTTCCGTTTTGTCTGGAAATGTGTTAACTACAGAATGTCTTGAATTTCTCTAAATGGTAACTGAAAAGTCCGAAAGGGGTTTTGAAAAATCAATGAAAGTAATTTTACACGATTTTTAAATTTTCCGTTGTTTTCAGGCAACGAACAGGTGGACTTAGTGAATCCAACCCTTTAACCGCATTTTCGTTACTTTAAAAAGTCTTGCGACTTTGATTAATTGCCAATCATCCGACAACCCTTACGCGCGCCCTTTAATTTCGTTCGACTTCGTTTGGAAAACATCTGCGAAACGCATTTTTTGGAGAATTTTCTGATTTGGTTACAAAGTTGAAAGGAGTTTCGCGAACCAAGTTGAAGAAATGTCAGAAACGATTAATTACCGGGAGCGAATCTAGTTACACTTTGGACACCTTTTGGACGGCTGTCGCTCATATTTTACAAGTTTTTAGGCTGGCGGCGACTGCTGCAAATCCAGTAGAGAGGGCTATTTTAATTTCGAACTTCAGCGAGATTTATTTACCCTTGAATTGATACCATTAATATTTCTTTATGCTCTAAATGAAGGTGGTGGGATATAAGCCTATTTCCATGCGACGCAATTTTCTTTCATAAATTCGATTGACGAAAGAAGGAATGAGAAAGTGAGAGAAAGGTTTTATTTAGAATCATAAGACGCATTTGTAATTAACGTCGGTTTATAAAGTTGTTTATATTAAGAATAATATGTATTGTCATGTTGTCAGCCACCGATGGCTCTTTTCTGTTGGCAACAAATGAATATGCTGGAATCTAATATGTAGTGGTTCGGAATGAACCTTCAGCTGCAGGATCTCTTGTGATATGAACAGGGCCGTTAAAGAGATGGATATTGGGGCAGATGAGTGAAATACAATTACGACATTGTATGTAGCGCTTATTATAATTGGCACTACCCGCTACGCACTAGTATTGTCACTCGAAAATTACTCCACAAACATGAGTATTTCGCGATTACTCGAGTATTTTTATGCCTGCGTAAATAGTACTATTGATAATACCTGGGTTTTCAATATCCCGGGTAGCGTAGCATCCAAGCAGTCGATTCAAGAAAGGTATAGTACAGAATTAGCTGTGCTTTTTTGACTTATAGAATTAACCCTTCTAACACAGAAGGCGCACTTCTTTGACAGGAGCCCAGAATCAATTCACCTATTCCATCATTCCATAACGATGGAATGAGGCTCCCACACCAGCATGCAGTGGAAAAAATAACAAAGAAGAAAGGAACAGGAAGAAAAAAAGTAAGGAAACCGCGCACGCACCATGCAAACAGAGAGTCACGGGAGCACAGAAAATAGATAGTTCTTAAACAACACCTTACTACACCTACACACTAAATCTAAATTAGGATATGCATTAACAGCCCTACATAAGCGATTAATTGTTTCATGCATGCCATAATTTGATCTCGATGGTTCAACATGCAATAAAGGCAGTCTTCTTTCTTATGTTGGGACTGTCTGAAGAAAACCTTGGTGGCAAGCAAACCTGAGTCTATATTGGAGTTCAAGAGCTGGTGAATAAAGAAAAAGTCAGCGACTTTGCGCCTTTTATCAAGCGAGTGCAAACCGAGCAACCGGAGGTGGTCAGTGTAGGGTGGAAGTCCAAGCGGATAGTCCCATGGGAGCCCTCTTAGCGCAAATCTAGTAGTAGAGCGACCAGACCTGAGATGATAGAAGAAGAATAGGTCTAATTAAGGCGCAGTACAAATTAATCAATGTTGGTATATCCGAGAACGCTCTACACCAACGCTTAACAAAGCCCAAGATTAAACTGCCTCTAGACACGACATAGCTAATATGCAGAGTAAAGTAAAGCTTCCTATCAAGTTTTACCCCAAGGTCAGTTACGGACAGCACACGACGGAGACCATTCCCCGCAAAGTTGTAATCCGAAACTTGTGGATTAGAGCTCCTGGGCACAGTGGTGTTCAAGGGAATAGGGCAGCTGATGAGCTGGAAAAGGAGGGATCACATATGGATGATTCCTCTATTGACAGATCGATCGGCTGGCCGCTAGAATCAGTAAAGAGAGAAATTGACCTTAGGGCTATTCAGCTTGGGAATATCGCCACGCCAAGTGGAACATCGACACGGTTCTCAGCAATAACACCCTTCCGGCGTCTGGTATTGCACTTGCGACGATAGTGCGATGCAGAGGGGGCAGGGGCAGGGGCGACAGAGACTACGGGGATCACAGACAAATCTGAAGGGACCCCAGCCGGATGGCCAGAAACTTTGGAGACCAAACTCCTAGCCTCCGTCGCTACAGAAGAGGAGGGAGGATAAGCGGCCTGTAGACTTACGCCTTGTAGAGTTAGGGGCTTGGCTCCATATGAGATCTGATAACTTTCTAATAGTGAAAGCGGTATGAGCTTGTGAGCCTTGGTAACCTTCTTTTTTCATTTCTGTTTGTAAGATGATCTAGTTCTTTTTTATTTTTTCGGGCTGTATTTCTTTTTTTCATAGCCCACTCTCTATCGTTGCCTCTTTTCCTTGTTTGCTTATTATTTGCAATAAGAGATAAATCAGGGTGGTACTTGGCTATTAACCGATTATATTCAACTATAGCTGACTGTTGTGCTTTATTTATATTAACTTAAAGCAGACTAAAAAAATGAAAAAAAATAAAAACGCTTGTTTTTCTTCCACAAATTGGAGTTAAACTTTTTTTTTTTTTTTTCTTTGGGATGGTGATCGCTGAAAAATATCAGCGCTCAAAGAAATGATGGATGTTTCGACCAAAAGTACAAGCTGGTCATCATCAGCGTGATACTTGTACTTTTATTGATTTGATATTTTTCAGCGATCACCATCCCAAAGAAGAAAAAAAAAAAAAAAAAAAAAAAAATTTAACTCCAATTTGTGGAAGAAAAAGAAGCGTTTTTATTTTTCATTTTTTTTAAATAAATGACTTCCACCAAGTGTTGCTCTTTCTGATTAAAGCAGACTAAATTATCTTTCCAACAAAGTAAAAACATGTACACTTTATTAATCGAAATAACAAGAAATCTCTGATTAAACCTGAAATTTTAGTCACAAACCAAATTTTCATCCAAAATGCAAGCAGTAAATCATGGTTCGGCCATGGTATGATGCTCGGATTTTTTCTTAATTTCTCCTTCCGTTCAATTCCGCCCTTTTAGGCTAAAAAATGCTTGTTAGTTTCTTCCATACGGTATGACTATTTTTCCTTCATTCAAAAGATTGTTTTGTTAACTTCAAGTAGAACAACACAATCTTTTCATAGAAGCAATAGATTAGGCACTAGGACGGAAAATCTTCCGGTAAAGAAGGTATTTCTTGCATGCCACAGTTCCTTTCTTCATAACACACTCACTTTTTAGTTGTTTATGTACTAATAACATCTAGCTTTGATATCAAAGATATCAAATTTCAGCTTTTTAGAACTTTTGGAAGTACCTTCCCAAAGAAATTGTATATACAGACCTGCACCCCCTTTATGGGGAGTTAGTGGGTAAAAGTTATAGATTTTTTAATATTTCTAGTCTGCAGAACAAATTTCAGCTTTCTAGGGCTTTTGGAAGTTTGCAAATTATCTTATGAGAAATTGTTATATTATACAGAACCAGACCCACCTTTTCGAGGGGTTGAATTATGAAAGTTACAGATTTCTTAGTATTTTCATTGTTTGCGTGCTAATCCCAACCGGCATACCAAATTTCAGCTTTCTATGACCTCAGGAAGTACCCTAGAGGTTTTGATGATCATGAGTATCGAAATAGACGTATTTCAGATATTAATAAAATCTGTATAACAGTATAACAGCTGGACAAATGAAACTTAAGGTGTTTCATTAGTCTGCTAACTACAGCTTATCGGGCTCTAGTATTATCCAGACCGAAGCTATGAGGGTTCGAAAATAGGACGAAACGTTTCGAGAAAAAAAAGGTAGTGCAAAGTCTGATATTAAAGATCTTTTGGATTTAGCCGATGATATACATGACATTTCCAAAAATCAATTTGTGTCAGAAATAAAAAAAAAAAATCCATCAAGCAAAAGCTACAATTTTATTGACCAAAATTTTCTTTTGAGCAAAATAAGAGAGAACAAAATCTAATTTGAAAATTTAGAAGCTTTAATAAACAGATTATTTTCTCAAAATATCCTCGATCTAGGAATAGATCGAGAAATAATTCATATTCTAACAATAATTCAAATCGTCAGTAGTTTTCAAATTCTAGATATGACAATAAATCTTTAAATTTGGTACCAAGGGACTCAATGTATTTCGACGAGTTCATTAAAAAAAACTAATTTATCCCTCAGTAAACTATTTATTTAATAATAACCAGAAAACAAATTAAAATATAGGGAAACTAAAAATTTCCAAACAACACTTGTTAAATTCCAGCAAAACAAGAAATATTAAAATTTGTTTACACGACCGGGGCGTTTCTAATTAGGAAAAGTTAAACTCCTTTGACTATTCCTCAACAGTAGTAAAAAAGTTTTACCTTTTCTATAGCTGCTAGAAAACTTTATCTGACTCCACCTAAACTTAACACCGATCGAGACAGCTGTACCATATTATGATCACAAACACTGTCACATGAACCTTTTGGTAAAATATTTATTTCAAAATTTTGAAAACCTGTAATTGAATCGTAAATATCACTGGAGTCATGTGAATTTCTACTACAGTTTTTGTAATTTTGAAATATATTTAAATGTTGTACCTATCGCATTCTTTAGAAAATTGAATAAAGAGCCTTAATTATATCTATCAGCAGATAACGGTTCTACCATCAACACTTATGTTCTAAACTATTACTCAGTAGATTTCAGTTTAGAAGAGAATTTAATTTCTAAAGTAAAAAACCCAATCATTGGGGCAGAGTTTTTAACAAAATTTAACTTACTAGTCGATTTAAAAAATAAAAAATTACTAGACGGGACAACAACCTTATCACGTTCACGAACGTGAATGCTATAGTACTCAAATTTTAAGCAAATTGTTGTTCAATCAATTTTCTATATCCTTAAGTAGTACATCATATATAAACCAAAGCACAACTTTCTATTTCCCGTCTAAGACGATTAGATCGGCAAAAACTCAAAATTGCGAAATTCGAATTTAAACACATCGTAAAACTAGGTCTTTGTCAATTATCAGCCTCTTCAGTATCTTCTCCACTACATTTCCGAGCAATGAAAAATTCAAGAGACTGGCGACCAGGTATAGATTATCGACGCCTCACTGCAATTACAGTTCTACATAGGTACCCATTACCTGCTATACAACATTGTTCAATAAACTTAAATGGCTCTAAACAACCGACTACGATCAGGCTATGGAACGTGAGAACTCGGTGGGACGAGTGTGACACACAAAGATCATGGAAATGGCGCGGGAAATGGCCCATTATAAAATAAATATCTTGGGATTAAGTGAAACTAGATGGAGAGGAAGTGGAGAGTTTGCATCACCCATATCTGAAACCGTGATGCACAACCCTGACCAGGAAGAATTAGATACACCACGAATGGCAGGTGCTAACCAAGCTTACCCGTCAATCACTACTGGACTTTTCACCAATATTCAACCGAATTATCACCGCCAGATTCCGGACTAGGGTACGTAATATCTCAATAATTCACTGTTATGCGCCGACCGAACAAACGAATATAACAACTAAGGAGACCTTCTACCAGCTCCTTGGCGGCACTTTTGATTAGCCTCCTAAAGGTGATATCGAAATAGTACTCTGCGGGATCTGAGCGCTAAGATTGGCTCTAATAACATCCGTCTGGTACATGTAATGCGGACGTTTAGACTAGGAAACATGAACGCAAATGAGGAGTGGTTTATTGAATTTTGTAACTCGCGGCAACTTATCCTGGATCCTTATTTATATACAAAAAATTCCACTTAACATCCTGTGTTTCCCCAGATGGCAGAACTGAGAATCACATTGACCATATTGCTATTTCAAAAAGTTAGAATATAGTCTTCTCGATGTAAGGGTTAAGCGCGGCGCTGACTTTGACAGCGATCACCATCTTGTAAGAACTAAGTTTCGCTTATGTATGGCAGCTGTATGCCCACGTAATACAACATGTAATTAGGCACGGCTCAATGTGCAGAGGCTTTTAACATCGTACATCAGCAGCACATATATCGCCGCATTGCGCCAAAAAGCTGATGCACTGCGTAATAACACCGACGACTCCATTGAAATGGGAAAGGTCGAAGGAATGTTTTGTGAGCTGTGACAGAAGAGGTGGGACGATTAGAGAGCGGAAAGCGACCATGGTTCAGTGACCCTACATGGTGCAAAAAACAGGAACGGAAGCAGATTATAGACCACATCAATTGTGCTACCGACATTGCAGGTAAACAACATCTCAGAACTGCATACCGATCTCTACAGAAAGGCGTCCAAAGAAGTGTAAGACGTGACAAGCGCAACTAAACGCGCTGACAGAAAAGGCAGTAGAAGCAGCTTACCGCGGTGACAGTGGAGATCCTTACAAGATTACTAAAAAACTGGCAGGAAAGACTCTTAAAACACAACATCCTGTAAGAGACACTAATGGATCCCTTCTTGTCACGGAGGAACATCAACAACGCAGGTAGATAGAATATTTTTTTAAAGTCTTAAACAACACTTCAGAACGTCTAATGAGTCTGAACTCCCGCCGGCTGCAACCAAAATTGACACCAGAGCTCCGACAAGATTTCGCTGACGCAATTAAGTTGATCGACATCGGTAAGGTCCCACGGATTGACGAAATACCAGTGGAACTACTTATGGTGGATCCTATTGCTGCGGCTGATATTCTTCTTCCCGTAATCCAGGAATATTGGGAAACCGAAACCTATGCCAGTGAATGGAAAACAGGCGTAATTGTGAAGAGTCCCGAAGAAGTATCTGTCTTGTAACTGCAGTCTCCAAATTGATGGAAAAACAATCTTAATACGAATCAAGCAAGCCCTTCCTTGCTGAAGTGGAGTGAGAAAAGGATGCATACTGTCACTTTGGCTTTTCCTGATCGTCATTAATGACGTATTGTGCAGCACCCTTGACCCATCGCGAGGGATGAGATGTAAACTCTTTAACCATCTTACGCAACTGAACGATGCCGACGATGTACTGCATTTTTACGGATTTTAGCAAGGCTTTTGACAGAATTAACCATAGTGTTCTTGTTCGTAAGTTGTCTTTTCTAGGGTTTCCATCAGTTTTTGTTAATTGGATTCGTTCCTATATTTCTGATCGCACGCAACGTGTTCTATTTCCAGGTTCACTTTCTAACGATATTTATACCACCTCCGGTGTTCCTTAAGGCAACCATCTAGGACCATTGCTTTTTATAATTTACATCAATGATGTATCCTTAATTCTCCCTAATTCGAGAATTACACACAGATCAACAAATCGTAGCCACAGTTGAAGACGTTGGTGCAGAACCAGAACAGTTGGAGAGTCAGTGTAATAGATACCCTATGCCCTACAAGAGGTTATAGGAACCAGAGATAGAGAGCTACTCTACTACACAAATTCAACAGTTGATTGTCATGGTTAATTATTGCCATAGATTTATACCAAATCTAGCCAAACTACTTAATCCAATTCACACTCATTTGGCCCAACTTCCCCAATAGAAACCTAACAACTCTAAAAATTTTTCATGGCCACTAGAATGTGAAGAGCAATTTTACTAGTCCACCCATATTTATCAATGAAATATTGTAGAATTTTTTAGAACGACGAAAATTTATGATTTTACTGACCGCAAACCACTCATAACATTAATATCGTCCAAAAGGTAAAGAAGTCGTAGACAAACAAGACATCCAGAATATATTACACAATTTACTTTAGATAGCAGACATATCAAAGGAAAATCAAATACACTCTCTAGAATATCAGTTCAAAATTTAGACAGTTCAAAACACGACAAAATTAAAAGCTGAATACTGAATACAAAACTATAGCTGAATATCAAAATGATAACAATGATCTTACACATGTTTTAGTAACCCAATATAATACCATATTATTCAATGCAGTTGTTAAAGTTAAACTAAACACTTCTAAGTCTGATATTTAGTGCGAAGTTTCTCCAAACAGTGTACGACCGTAGATTCCTAAAGAACTTCGAAAAATTATATTCAATGTATATAGTATGCATGTGTAACATAGAAACAATTTATCTCATCCAGATATCAGAACTTCAAGAAAATCAATCGTTTCTAAGAATTTCTGACCTGGAGTGAATACAGACACTAGCAATTGTACTAAAAATTGTATTAATTGTCAAAAATCCAAAATCAACAAGCACAAAAAAATCTGAAATTGGTAGATTGTAATTACCAAAAACAAGATTCGAACATAGATTTAGATTTAATAGGAGTTTTACCTTCTTCAAATGGATATTCATACATAATTACAGTAATGGATAGATTCATTCGTTGGCCAGAAGCTTATCCAATCAAAAATATATTTGCTATTATATTTCCCTCGCTGTGGTATATCACTAAAAGTTACAACTGATCACGGTACGCAATTTGAATTAAAAAATTTTGAAGAGTTTACAAAACTATTAGGATCACTTCGAATTTCTACTACTACGTATCACCCACAATCAAACGGAATGATCAACCGATTTCATCGACAATTAAAAGCATCTAGACGTGCTCGCGACGGTCAAGATAATTGAGTTATATAATTAGCTGCTGTCCTCTTAGGTTTTCGAACCACGGTCAAAGAAGACTTATACTGCTCTCCCGCAAAACTTGTTACTGGACAATCTCTGCATTCCAGTAAGATAAAATCTTGAATTAACAATTTTAAACCCACTAATCCTGGAAGAGAAAATTTCTAATATCTACAGATTTAAAATTTGTTTTCATTAGAATTGACAAAACCAAAATTTCGTTACAAAATTCATATAAGGATCTTTCAAAATCCGGAATAGACTTAACAAATATTTTCGAATCATTGGACATAGACGCCCGCCAGCATTTCGTCTTTTGTCATCCAAAAGTTAATATCTTTAAATTTAAATTAAATAGTTTTTAAAAGTTGAACCAACTACATAAAAAATATTATATGTATTACAATATTTTGAAGTCGGTGCAAATTAAATAAACAAATAACAGCAACACAAGTATTTAATCGTCCTTCCTTATGATCTCGTGAGCTGACATGTTTAGGTAGTTTACTCTATGTACCCAACAAAAGAAGATTCATCCAAATCGGTGAATGCATTACGAAGTTAGACTACCCCCCTCCCCCCACAACCCGGAAAAAAATTGTATCTACTATTTTCAATAGAGTATCATACTCTATGCAAATTCAATAATGCAACCCGTTACGAAATTGTGCCCGGACCTTCATAATAAAAAAAACAAAAATATGGGTCGAACTTAGAACCTCTCGTTTTTAGGAAGTCGGTTAAAAATTGCCTTTGGGAGGTTTGGTAATCTCAACCATTTGGAAGTTATAGGGTGATTCATGATTTCATGTGTGCATCACTCTTTTATAATTATCTTTTGATCTACTCAACGCGGCGACATTAAACAAACGCCAAAAAACTACTATCCCAATGACCTTTCCAAAATTCTCAACAATGTTGATCTAACTCCTACCATTTCAGGTACAGTAAAGTGGTTGGTGGAGAATGTGCGGATGAGTTGAAGCCTTCTAGGATACGGCGATCCCCATCTGGACATTCTCAAGTAGCAACCGGGAAATGCATCTTAGAACGTAGACAAGTAACAAACGCGGGAAGAGATAACCTCTTGAAAAATCCCCCTAACTCTAAGGTTGTTGTAGGCCATACCAAGAGAGTCTGCAGTGGTGTCCTTCTATCTGCTTGACCCAGGGGTAATTGGGTCGCGAATGGCTAGGATTCTAGCAGTGACCCAGGAAACCGATGTTAGTGGCGACAGTGGGATAACTGGATACTCAGTTGCCCCCACTAAGGGAGACTGGGAGGGGACGAAAAGGGACCCGATTCTATGTGGTCTGTTCCGGCTAATCCCCAGAGAGTTGTTTTTAGTGAGTAAGAATCTCAGGGAACGGGCTGTCCGGTGTCTTTTAGAAGATTTTCACCTCTCCCGCTAAAAAAAAAAAAACAAAAAAAATGTCTATAAGTGATAAAAATGTTTTGAAATTACTAAAAATTCAAATTCCCAAATTTGCTCCGAAATTTATGTCATTAATACATCTCTTTTTCCTTTCCAAAAAGGTACAGCTTGCACATGTAGAGAAGGGATTAGAAAACCCGCATCCTTACAGATCCCTCTTTACCTAATTATTTAATTGCACTTTATGTAGGCAATTCTTTAAATAAACAAAATTTTTAAGACAAAGGTTCGAAAATGTTGGTTTAATTCATATTAATTTTGTTTAATTGCCGATATTAGCTTGTGTTAGTCAGAGTTCACACACTAGAATACTAGCGTTTTGTTAGTCATACCTGATGGAAATTTTGCTATAAAGGATGGTCAGTCAGCAAAAATATTGATCACAATTGAAAGAAATTAATCTATAGCTAAGAGTGTTCTTAAGCTAAATTATTAAAAAATGGCAGAATTTACTTTTGAGGAATACGCGAATATTATTTACATTTATTGTATAGTCGAGCAGTAAATAATGATCCTCGTCGGCCAAGACCCTGAAATGAGCCCGAGACGACTCGTAAGATGATTTAGTGTCTTCAGTTAATTTGGAGGATCATTAATCGAGGAGAATTACGTTTATATCACCATATCTCAGACCAAGGACTACTTGAAGTAGATTCGAGAGAAGATTTGTCTTCGAAAATGCGACATTGAGAACGTGACTTTTCTGGGCCGAATTCCGTGGACGGATGAATCGCAGTTCACCGAGGATAGCTTCACAAACTTCCATAACCTCCCAAACTGGTCGGATACTAATCCACATATTCCAAATTCTGAGCCAATATTTGGGCTGGTATCATCGGCACACATTTAATAGGACCATTCATTTTGCCACAAGTGCTTAGAGGCCAAATTGATGTGGACTTTTTGGGAAATGCGCTACTAAATCTCCTAGAGGACATTCTTAGGGAAACGTTTTATCAACACGATGGAATCACAGTGCATACTGTTAACATTGTTAGTCAATATTAAATGAAAAAGATTGGAAGAGGTGCACCGATTCCTTAACAATGAAGGATAAAGTTTATTCAAAGTCTGTTAACGATAAAGTCAAATTAGTTAACAGAATTGGACTACAGCGACGAAAATACGGAAGAGGTTGGCTACAATACACCTTAAACAATTAATTAGAAGCAGATTTTTGGCATACATCGAAAGTTACGGTAGACATTTTGAACAGCTTTTGTAACATAATAACATTTCAAGGTTAGTATGTGTTTAGTTTTTTAAATTGCAGATATCTATATTTCCCGATAGGTTTTCTACCTATTAGTTTCTGCATCCTTTCTCTACGTGGACGTGTTGAAATATGCATTTCGAAGAAAATTTCGAAAAAATTTAAATTTTTAGTAATTTCAAAACAATTTTTTCACTTTTGAAACTGACTGTACTTGCAATGACGGGGGTCAGATCAATATTGGTGACAGTTTTAGAAAAGTCATTGGGATAGTCGTTTTTTATCGTTTGATTGATGTCTCGTTATGTAGATCGAAAGATAAAAATAAAAGAGTAATGTGCATACAATGAAAAATTGGAATTTATGAATTACTCTGAAACTCCCAAACAGTTGAGATTCTTATATCAAGTAAAATTAGTAGATTTGTTCATTAAACAAAAAAAAATCGGATAGTGCAGTACTAGAGATCTAGGAGTAGACACCCCAATATTTTTTAATGGACAGGTCTACTTATTTTACTTGATATAGGTGTATTAACTTTGACTTAAAATAAATTCAGCCTTCTTCTATTCACCGATTCAATTAAAATTTTTAACTTGAAAGCAATTACGGCACGGAACACAGCATTGCGTGAGTCCAACTTGCACTTGATTGGTAGTTTTTTTTATACTATACTAGCTGCATATGCACGGCATTGCTAGGACTTTTACTAAGTGAATATTGTTTCAGATTAATTTTACATGTCACTCTATTTCCAAAGCCACCCCTATAGGCGCACTAGATGTGTCTTAACTCTATAGGATCTAACGACATTTAGAGAGTGATTGTTCATCTCAGTGATCCCGAAAACTATAAGTTCGACATTAATATCGGTCGATTTCGATAATATCTTTCTGCCCCTTTCTTCCCATCCTCATTACTAGAGATACCTTACTACCACAGTATCTAAAGGTATCGGAAGTGTCATTATTCATCTCAGTGACACAGCAAACTATGGATTGTTACACTAATACGGTCGGTTTCGATTATTTGTACATGTCACCCTAGAATTGTCTTATCACCAAATTATTTAATAGCATCGGGAGCGTCATTATTCATCTAACTGACCCCGAAAAGTATGAATTCGACACTAATACCGGTCATTTTGATTATTTGTACATGTCATGTACGGGTATTAGTTTTGATAATATAAATATCCAAAAATTAGTGTGGCTGGATCTGTTTTGACGCAGGAAAAGAGCTAAAGCATGATAACGTCTCCTCACTCTTTCGCACTCATGGTACTGAAGACTAATTGCTGAGTTTAATTTGCACTTGGTCAGATTGTTTTTTTTTTAATTAATCAAGGCCGACTTTTGAGTGAAAAGTCACCGTATGAATTTCAAATGCAATTGGAACAAGGAACAAGTTTTTGAATATCCGGTACGAAACAAACAAAATGAATACGTATTGAACTCTATACCACTCCGCATATGAAATTTGCCTATGTAAGCACGCTACAAATCAATACAAAACGAAAAACATTTAGGTTTTGTCAGTTCGTATTTTCATTCGATAAAATGACTATTGTCGTTTATTAACGCTCTAAGGAGCTAAATATTGCAAAATAGATGGCATATCGATACCTATCCTTACGATGTTTCGCTATTTAACACATTTTTAACCGACTTCCTAAAAACAAAGAGGTTCTAAGTTCGAAGTGTATTTTTTTTATTTATTTATTTTTTTTATTTTTATATGTCTGACCGGGCATAACTTCGTAACGCGTTGAGTATGTTCACCGATTGGTACCATGTCAAAAAAAATTTTGGTCGGAGTGAAACCTAACTTTGTAACACGTGGACCGATTTGGATGGTTCGTGTTTTGTTATACACAGTATGATCCCCCATTGCTAATAGGAGAAGAAAATTTGACCTAAGGTGGGGAGAGGGGGAGGGGTAGTCTAAATTCGTAACGCGTCAACCGATTTGGATAATTCTTTTTCATTTGAGTAGAGTATGTTCCCTGGTTAATACCACGAGAAAATAATGTTGGTGGGGTGGGGGTGACCCTAACTTTGTAACTCGCGGACCGATTTCGATGGTTCTCTTCCTGTTGTATAGGGGGGTGGGGGGAGGAGGAGTAGTCTAACTTCGTAACGCGTAAGCCGATTTGGATAATTCTTTTTCTGTTGTGTAAAGTATGTACCTTGATTGATATCAATTATAGTGGGATGAAGGTGGGGGGGGGGGGGAGGTTAATACTACCTGAACGTTTCAGCTCATAAGATCATACGAAAGGACGATTAAATACTTTTGTTGTAGTTGTTTGGTTTATTTGATTTGCACCGACTTCAAAATGTCGTAATATATGTATATAAAATTAAAAATTATTTTATGCATTTTACCGCTTTTTTTGAAGTCGGTTCAACTTTTTTTTTAAAACTATTCTTTGTTAAATACACTTAGTTTTAAAGCTGGAATTGTAACGAAAACAAGACTTTCTGCGTTAGTATTTTAGAGCATTTAATAGAATTTATCCTTCTAACTCAGAAGGCGCACTTCATAGGCAGAAGCCTAGAATCAATTGACCTATTTACCAGAATATAACATATATTGAGATGAATGAGGCTCCTACAACCCATGCAATAAAATATTAGTAAACAACAAACAACAAACAAACAAAAAACAAAAATCCAGAACACGCCCACATAAACAATCAGAGGTGCACAGACAACAGAGATCGTTTTAGCAAATCCTTAGTAAGAGTCAGGTCAAAAACAGGACACATATTCACGGACCTACACCTGCGATTTATAGGCTCATGCATACCATAGTTAGACCGAGAGTGAACAACATGCAGTAAAGGCAGTCTTCTTAAGCTATACGTAGTATGCCTATAAGAAACAACCATACCTGCGAGAGTGCAAGAGTCTATGTTCGAGTTCAAAAGCTGGTGAATACTAACGCTATTCTAAAAAACAACAGAGGCAATGTTTATGTCCTTTATTTACCGTCACATAGGGTTGTACCAGGTAGAAAAAATTATATCACTTGGGGAGAGCTTTTACCTGCAGAGAAATTCATCTTGTTGCTAAGTTGCTTGTTGCTAGTTCACAATCTCACCTCTTTCGGTTAAATTGTATTTGGTTTATTCTAAATATTCTCATACTGATGGAACTCAGCAACGTATCAAATTCAAAATGACCAAATACCCTTTCCAAGGAGTTCACACAAGATCTAAAAATAAAGTCCCTAATAACAAAATATCTAAAAAAGAGAAAACCATAATGATAATATCTCTAAGAGTAAAAAATTCATAATCCAAAAAATTCCTGATCAAAATAGCCCAAACTATGTATGAATTTTATGAAAGAAATATTTTGAATTTAATCCGCGCACCCGGATTCTTTCTTTTATAAAATTTATAAATCGTGAATTGATTTTTTTTATTTTGTGCTTTTGAGCTACAACTTTGGCATATAAACTCCAACATTTTCCTTGCAAAGTAATTCTGATTTTGCAGCAATAGTTGTAATCTAGGCAAAAGCAAATATCTGTCAAAAACCATTTAAATCGCATTATTTCTGAAGAGGAAATCAAAACTCGTCTTGAATATAAAAAAAAAATATAAAAGAAAATAAGAACTAATTTATTTTCAAATTTCTGTTTCATCTCGATCCCTAATTTATGGCTTTTTATATTTTTTTTATGGATTTCTTTTTTTTTAGAGATTTTGTTTTTGGTGTTTTGTCGTAGGGATTTTTTTGTACGGGATTGTGCACTGATCCCTAACTTCTTTCCTATTCGTACAGGTCCATTTAAATTTTTAAAGCTGCTTTTTAATGACCTGACTGACTTGACTGCCCTCTCAAATTAGGTACAATTTATCAATCTAGCACAACACTTTTAGAAGAAATTTGTCAAAAACTATTAATTGGTTCTCACGTTTTAATAAAATTTTAAGTTGTACATAAGTCATTCTTTTTTATATGATTATTCCAAAGCTCAAAGGATGACCTATGATGGTAAAGCATAGTCTCAAGAACGAGTTAAAATGAATTCACTAGCCTCGATGAATATTATTACGTACCTCATTAGTGATCTCCCAAACGGATACCCTATAATTCATACTGTTACAGCTACGATGATGAGGTTATTTAACATTTAACCTAAAGCTTGCAAATGAAAAGAATTCACAGAAAAGACCGAACAGTTCGGGTGTAAAATGTAACCTAATGGGAATCAGTTTCTTCACAAATAATAACAGTACTTCTAGGCTATTAATAGGTGGGTAGGTTGTTAGGTTAGATTTAGTTCGAGGGGTACCGCTTAACTACTATCCGCCCGCTTCACTTAGGCTACTAGATGGACCCATTGTACCCCATAGATTAATGGGAATCCAACCTTCTTATTTACCCTGCTCTCAAGTCATCCTGCTTTCTTCATGGAACTCAGCACGGCTTTGAGCTCTATGCTCTACAGCTCCGTAAGCCTCGAGAAGAAGTAACTACGTTGTAGCCCACCTCTATTACTGGTTCGATTTCCCTCGCATCCCTACAGCTTCAACAGAAATCGTTTTCATTCAAACTCAGTCTTTTGGCATGGTTGCCAATGGTCCAGAAACCTGTTATAAGCCCTAATAGATTGCTGGCGTCGGTTCTACTACCACTAAAGAGTACCCTAGTTCTTGTCTTACTTACTCAATTGTTTGGTAACACAACATGCGTCTCAGTTAGTCCACCGCCGATTAGCCTTACAGTAGGCGTTGTTTACAATATCTAAATGCGGGTATCCATTAGCATATCCTCTAGATGAATCGTTGTTATTTCCGTCTGAAAGATAATGCTTCTGTCTGGCAGACTGTACGATTTGTGCAAGATTCATTCCAGAATCTCACTGGTTTCAGTCTAATGGCACTTGGCACTGCCATACTTTTTCGGTATATGTAGAGTGGCAACAGATCTAGCATGGCCTCCAAAAACGCTGGGGGCGTAGTACTCAGACACCCAGTTATTCCCAGACCGGCCGCTCACTGTACTGTCGATAGCGTCTCTCTTATGGCGTCACCTTTTATCCTTCCCCCAGACTGGTGAGGCGTAGCAAAGAATTGGTATGACAATTGCGGTGTACATAAAATGTACAACTTTGAGTTTGAGTCCCCTTTAGACCCCAAAAGTCCCTTTATACACTTAAAAGGTCAAATATATTTTTCTTCCAATTTACTTGGCTTCACCAGAAAGAGGTAGACTTTTACCTCCCACACTGGGGGCCTAAATTCTGGTATTTTCCACTTCCTGGTAAAAAGCACAAGCCCCGTCTTTGACGGGTTTACGCTCAGTCCATGAATTGGACCATGCACGAGCTTACCTTTCTGCTGAAAAATATAGAATCTACTTCATGCAACCTTATGAATGCCCATTCTCCTCAGACTGTTATAAATAACTTTCTGTCCATTCTTCAATCACTGTCTCTACCGACATCACATTATTATAGGCATATGTCCTTTTGAAATGTAATAGTCCTGTCTTCCCTCTCATATATTCCCGACCATTAGCCTCTCTAGTACTTTGAGTATGAATGATAAGAGATTAATTGGTCTATACACTTTTGCTGCCACATGGCTTGCTTTTCGCTTTCGGAACGAATATTACCTATAATTCTGTACGAGCTGTTGCAGTTAAACAAAATCTCAGAACTGCATACCGATATCTAAAAAAAGGTGTCCTAAGAAGTGTGAGACGTGACAAGCGCAATTATATCAACGCGTGACAGTGGAAACCTTTACAAGATTTACAAGAAACTGGCTGGAAAGACTATTGTAACTGAACATCCCGTGAGAATACCAATGAATCCCTTCTTTTCACGGAGCAGCGTCAACTACGAAAGTAGAGACACTATTTTGTTGAAATCCTAAACAACAACTTTGGACCGTCGAATACCTCTTTATCCGATCCGAGCCTGAACATCCGCCAACTGTGCGTAGTCTTAATATCAAAACTCCGTTAAGATTGGAGTTGGTTGACGCAATTAAGTAGATAGAACTCAGTAAGGAGGCTCCAGGGATTAATGGAATACCAGTACAAGTACTTAAGGCGGACTCCATTGCTGCGGCTGATATTCTTCTACGCGTAATCCAGGAATATTGGGAAACCAAAACCTATCCCACTGAGTTGTTAAGATTTCCAAAAAAGACGACCTGAGGAGTTGTAGCAATTGGCGCGGTATCTGTATTTTTACTGCAGTTTCCGAATTTATGGGAAATCTAAATGCGAATCAATTATACAAACGAGCGCACTTTTAGCGATGAACAGGCGGGCTTTCGTGACGATTTCTCCCACAGCGAAAACTTTAACATCCTCTGAATTACCATCGAGGAATTCGCTGAATGGAGGTCCCCTTTACATCTAATGTTCGTCGATTTCGAGAATGCGTTTGATAGCGTTGATCGTGAGTAGATATGGCCATCATAAAGAAGTCCTACTCAGGAGCCCAATGTCATGTTCTACAAAATGGTAAACTGTGGGAGCCCTTCCAAGTACTGAACGGAGTGAGACAAGGACGCATATTCTCACCTATCTAGATGGACAATTTTTAACCACTTGGACAATGTGGGTCTCCTTTACAACAAGCAGTCATGTAGCTCTAATGTCCGAAGCCCTGTGCAAAGAACGTGACAGAGTATCTCTTAAGATCAATGCTGCTAAGACCAAACTTATGAGCTTGGACCGCAGGAAACAAACGAAATTTATCTAGAAGAGCAGCAAATAGAACAAGTGTATAAATTTTGCTATCTCGGAAGCACAGTTACAGCAGACGGCGGAGCTGAAACTGATGTACAGGCTCGCATTAATAAGGCTTGAGTAGCATTTAATACTCTTGTTGAGATATGGCGCAATAACAACATCTCCAGACACATAAAACTCAAGATTTTTAAATGGAAAAGTGGAAAGTGACCTGTCAGATGTCATCTAAGCTACAAGCCCTTGTAAATTGTTGTCTCCGGCGGATCCTTAACTTCTATTGGCCGGAGGACATTACTAGCAAAGACTTACACAGATTTATAGGCAAAGGTGGTATAGGTACCAGTATTCGAAGGCGAAAGTGGCAATGTATAGGCCGTACACTAAGAGTCAAATAACATAGCTCAACAGGCTCTAGATTGGAGCTAATACTGTATCAAAGGAAGTTGCCGAATTCGACGACTGCGCAACACATCGAGAAGATCCGTAAAGAAGTAAGGTACTGAGGTTAAAAAATCGAAGCAGCAGTTGAAGCCGTTGGCGCAAAACTGGATCAAGTAGAGAGTGGGTACGCCTTGTGCTCCACAACGTGTTAAATAAACTAAAGAACTATAGACCTTATAAGGCTAAACCCCCATTAGCTTCAGAGCCTACCGAAAGCATTCTCTCATTCTGGGCAACGTCTTTCTTATTAAAGACGGAATAGTCGGGTCTTCTAACAGGACCCTCCTGTGTCTGGATGCCTCAGCATTTGTTTCAATAGATCCACAAATCTTCCTCCAAAAGACCCTTTTTGCTGACCTTATCGCCGTCTTAAAGGCTTTGAAGCTCTCTTTTAATCTTGACCAGTCTATATAGTGCCTACTATGTTACTTACTAT
The DNA here is from genome assembly GCA_964036015.1 of Leptarthrus brevirostris. Lineage (NCBI taxonomy): Eukaryota > Metazoa > Arthropoda > Insecta > Diptera > Asilidae > Leptarthrus > Leptarthrus brevirostris. The sequence goes on along the minus strand of OZ038371.1, from coordinate 128,519,555 downwards.
GCCTCATTAAACAGTCTTTATTTTGTGATTTTTCAAAAGAGCAGGATCGCAGCAATGCCTCATTTACCCGACTAGAATTTGGGCGGGGGGTGCAGCTAGGGTCCATATGAAGCTAGCCACACTGCCTCGTGTGGACCTCATGAGGCTACCCTATAAGGTGCACAAAGGGCCTATAATGTCTTGCCTCATTCACGCATCATTAGGAATGCCGCATGTGGCCCTCGTAAGGAAAATTTATTGCTACCCGATTAAACGTTGTAAGGATACGAAAAAGGCAAACTTAATCGAATTAAAAATATGTTTTACTATTGAGATTCTTTTGTTAGGATTAAGATTAGTATAGTAAAAAACTTAAATATAAGGAGTAAAAAAACTTTAAAAAATAAGTGTTAGCTTTGCCTCATATGGCCCTTATGACAAACTCATAAGGCATACCTCACTTCAGTATTGCTGATTTTTTTTTGTAGGGCCCCCATGAGGAATCTACGGGGAAATCCCTTTATCAGCATGCCCCTAATTTGCCACATGAGGCCCACACGCTGCATGAGGCATTCCCCCTTTAAATTCTAGTCGGGTAGCAACTTGTTGACAGCATTCACCATAAATTCTACTGTCATTCCAGGAAACTTTCCCAATTTGTTCTATGAACATATCTAAATAAAAAGTGTAAACCATCAATATAAAAATAAGACATGTATCCATTTCATTATTAAATTTTTCTGTTCTCTGTTCTGAAAATGTCATACTCAGTTTAAATTATTCATATACGAATCTTAGAGGATTTAGTGCATAACTTCCAACGAACTTACTCTTAAACATCCTTAATTAAATGGACTTCCTGTATAAATTAAACTTGAACCTTTCTTTAGTAATAAGAATTATATGTAGGCGTTCCTTTTATGTGTGATGTAAGAGTACTTTTCCAGTTTGATCGAAAATGTTGCCTTGCAATGAAATTTGTTATTTTCAGTTGTTAAGTACTATATCAGCGATTCCTTCCCTTGGAAATCTGAAACGAATGTCAAGGTCATTTGAACTTCACGATTTTCATAACTAATAATGATAAGCATTGAAACGATTCGATGAGACTCAATTTGTTACGTCTCGACCTCCCACGAACGTAATCCGACCGTCAAACTGGGGACTGCAATTGATCACCTGACGTTGACATTTCAAAAATGATTGAACCTTTATTTAAATTTGATCAATTTCCAGAGCATGCATCGGTGCATTTGTAAAGCGCCTTTATCTCTAGAGCGCCCCATTAAATTACTTCTGAAACAACCTTTGTCTCGGAGACACCATTAACAATCGCCTACAAGTATCGCATCTAATTAATCAAAACACAATAAAGCCCGGAAGTCAATCGGCTAAATCTGTTTACAGCTCCAAATCTATCTCGAGCTGGTTATCCGAAATGGAATTGAAACAAGAGCTAACAGAAACGCCGGACAAACGGTGGCGACTGGCCGCATGAGTATCAAATCTGAAAAAGTCAAAATTCATATGATAAATCGTTCAATCCCCGGCGGAATTACTCAAAGATCACGGCATTGTTCCTATACCCGATATCTGAATCCAAATAACAATTGAGCCTTTCGGCTAGACTAAAGTAGCGGACATCCAGCAGGAGAAGTGACAGCAGTCAGAAAAAACACCAGATACAGGGCTATCTAGATACAAAAGAAAAACAAATAGACGAGAATTTTCTCAGTATCACCTTGGCACATTTACGGCTAGAAAAATGCCCGACGGTTTTATTGCTCTTTCCTACTGGCCATGGTACTGAAAACCTGCGTCAGCCGCCGATGACTTGCAGTTTGCAGAAAAACAGTCGCGCAGCGTTCAACGTCTATTTTCAAAGAAATTTTTCGGAACACACAAATCCCCGACTCACCGGCGAATGAATAAGCACGGACCTGTCCTGCGAATGTGTTAGTGGCCAAAGATCAATAATGATGACTTGCAATAACGCGGGTGCTACACTCAAACGTACCGTGCATGCATGACGAGTTACATAAGCGCATTAGAGGAGAACGACCAAACGAAACCGCCTGAATAAGGCTAATTGCAGTAGAGCCGAGAAGACTAATTAAAACAGCATTGAAGTTGGATGTGCCCCTCGCCGTTTTCGCGGACTGCAATTGATTTGACACCGCACTGACTTGAATTTGAAAGGTTCGCTAACCGACTTTCCCTGAAGTTGGCTGAAATTCGCAGTATGAGGGAATTCCGCCAAAATTGCAGACATGGCTGATGTTGGCTTGAATACCGAAATATTTACTAAGTCATCGCATGAGTCAAGTGATGTAAACTCGTCCAGTGAATAGGGCGGGTGTTTTGTGTGCGGGGGAGGCTTTATTGAATCCTCGCCATACCCTTGTGTAGTCAGTTATGTTCACGTTTTCTGTTCCACGGCAACGACATTAAATATTAAAGTTTGCTGAAAGCCACATACACTAGCGTCGAGTTCATAAACTTCAAGCTGAGTTCCTTGTTCATCTTGAATTAGTTTGCTTGGAGTTATGAGTTGAGGGCGATCTGAAGGCTTTTTCCTTGAGAAATGGAACACTTGCTTACTTATTTCTACCTTCTAAGAGAGGTAGAATGAGAATTGCTGCATGTACATTTTCCAAAATAAAACATATAATTACAGGAGGTAATCAACAGAAGTACATATAATATAAGCCCTTGAAATTAAGGATCTGCTCCAGAAAATTGACCGTAATTTGATTCAGACAATCTGACAGAGAAGGAAGTAGGACCTCCAACTTTGTCATTATTTGAACCAATATAAATATATTTATATTCAGCAATTGCTATTCGATGCTCTTTTTCCGACACATACATTTTTTTGTTTTATTTATATAAAGTAGCCAAATCCCCGGGGACAACCCTATGATACCTTTGAATGACTACGGTCGGAAGGGAATTAGGGTAAGCAGAATGTGGCAACTTGAATGTTTTAATGCAACTCCGTTTCCTATTGTAGAGATTTAGAACTCATTCACTCAGTACATAGGTTGCTATTTAAATTTTGAGATATGGCAACACCAGTGTGAATATGTCAAATCTGACATTGTCATCGTAAAGTTTGACATTTTTAATTGTAATCGCATTCAGAACATTTTGCCATACGAGTGTTATTTATGCTGTTTACAGGTACTTGAAACATTCATCTTGGTCAACAAATGGAATTAAATCGTGAACATTTTCGTGCGATGATTTTCTATGACTTTCGACGTGGATTAAACCATCAACAGTGTGCCGATCAATTTGCTTCGACTTTTGGTAATGAAGCACCATCTCAAGCCACCATGTTTCGCTGGTTTTCCGAATTCAATCGTGGTCGCACTTCGCTACAGAGCGAATTTCGTGAAGGTCGTCCTAAATCGGTTGTTGTGCCCGAAAAAAATCGATGCTGTGCATTAACTGATACTGCAAGATCGTCATGTGACATACCGTGAGATTGAGGCATGCTTGGGTATTAGTTCCATTTGCATACATTCAATATTGCATGAACACTTGGTCGTCAAAAAGATTTATTCAAAAAAAGGCTCGTGTCGATCGGTGCAAAGAAATATTGAAAAAATTCAATCGCGGTGCTTCAAAAGACGTCTATAAGATCGTGACAGGCAACGAATAATGGATCTATGCATATGAACCTGAAACTAAGCAACAATGGACTGTATAGGTCTTTCAAGACGAGCCAAATCCAACAAAATTTGTTCGCGCACGAGGCACTTCGATGGAAATGGAGGCCAGTTTTTCGGAATAATTGGACATGTCACCACCGTTCCATTACAGCAACGTAGAACAATCAATTCTGAATGGTACACCACCATTTGTTTTGCAGAAGTGGTCGCAAAAATAAGGGAAACCAATCGAAGAAGACGAATTATTCTTCAGCACGATAATGCAAGCTCTCACACATCGGTTCAAACAAGTGAATTTTTGAGCATTCCAAACATTGAATTGATGGGTCATCCATCGTGTAGTCCTGATTTTGCACCCAATGACTTCTTCTTATTCAAAAATAAAATGCGAGGTTAACGTTGTTCAACGACTGAAGAAGCGGTTGATGTGTTCAAACCACATGTTTTGGAGGTACCTCAATCGGAGTGCAAAAAGTGCTTCGATAACACAGGCCCGCGAAATTTGGAAAAATGTTTCCCCTGGGCAATGAATAGTTGTTTCCGAAGTCATTTCTCCCGCTGAAACCGAATCTGGGCTCAGAATTGCTCTATCACGTTAGGTTTTTGATACATTCTAACCTAAATGTGCATGCAAAAGTGTATAGATCGTCATGGAGAATATTTTGAAAAACAATAAAGCCATTTTCGATTATAAATATTTATTTTCACTTGTCTATCTGAAAACTTAAGTAGCAACCCTCGTATAAAGAATTTTTAATAAAAATTCAGAATCACGTCAATCTCGCTACAGGAACTACTCGTATTTACAAAAAAAAAACTAATGTATTTCAGTTTTAACGACAATTCTATTCGTTGATGACTGAGATGAGGATTTTCATCAATAAAACTGAAAACGCGGTGCTATCTAACTGACGACAGAAATCCCAAGCGTCAGCCAGCACAACTCGGCCTGAGAATATGTATTTATAACTGAATGGGCTGAGACGCCATCAGGAGCAGCCCTCCCCTTGATATAGAACTTAATCTGTAACAAGCTTTGGTTATAAACATCAAAATACGATCGGACTGCGAAACGTGAGAACTATATGGAATGAGTACGGAAATGGTAAGATCATAAAAATGAACAAATAAAAAATTACATTTTAGGATTTAATGCAACTAAATATGGAGCTTCCATGTCTGTCAAGCTCAGGGATTAATTTTTGGATTTTCCCGACCACAGCTGATCACCCTTTCTACTTGATCATTGAGTGTCGCCTTGTCGAGAAAGTGGTCGTCGAAATAGCTCAAGAACAAGAACGTTATCTCGGATAAAATCGAGGCAATAATCCCCTCGCCCACCCGAAAAGGAAGGCCCTCGGCCATTAAGGCAAACGCCTCCCACAGAAATGATCTGCGGAAACCAACCGCACAAAATTTTCTCTGGCCAGGACTATACCCTCTAAAACGAAACCTAGCACCGATCAGCTTCGAAGAAGTCGCTGCGTCCAAGATCAACAAACAAGGATGCAGTTATCGCGTTTCTCACACGGGAGCTGTCTATAGGCAGAGACGGGCTTCCCAGATGCAACTGGGTAAGCTTGGCGCCTCCTCACGGCATAAGCTGTGGGAAAAGGACAACTCCTATATGCTCGCCAGACGAGCAGCAGCCACCACCTCACCGCATCAGTGACTATAGCACCATTTCGTCGAGTAATTGCAAGTTGGTGTAAACCTCGTTACTGAAAATCTACAAGGATGTTCTCCTAAAGAGTTCTGGATCCGTCCCATGCTGTTGAGACGCTGGCTGGATCCAAGGTCATATCGAGCTTCATTTCAAGCCTCCGTCTGCGATGTGCTTCGTTTTCTCTACAGACGTTTCACGTACTACTCCTGGTAAATCAACTACCACCAACATCCTTGAGTTATTGAATTACTCTTTGCCAATCATCGAATCAGGTAAACAAGTGGCTATATATTCACGAATTTTAGCAAAGTCGTGCTTGGGTTTCCTCCTTGTTTTGACGATTGTCTTCTTATTTGTCTGGTCGTACGTCTGTGGTGCTTTGGCTAGCTCCTTTTCACCCTGTATATAAACGACGTTTCGCTTCATTTGTCCAACGCAATAATTTTGTGTTATGCAGACGATGCCAAAATATTTAGTGCTGTTTCTCAGAACTTCGACTGTGGTCTACTCAACACTGATTTCTCTGCATTTTGGTAATGGCGGTGAGGATCATGTAGGATCGATCGGTACTAGGGCTAATTCGACGCTGGGCTTTGAGAAAAGTTGGATCAGGGAACTTAATGACCCCTATTCATCCCAAGCTACCCACCTATGACTGGAATGTAGCACGGGTAAGCGTAGCTAAGGGAAACCCAAGGTCCTGAATGAGAAGGTTTATCATAAGATCGTGAGAGCTAACACAGCGCACGCCATCTCAAGGCCGCTGACGGAGGAAGTTCATGATGTCACGATACATCCAACAGAAAAAGCATTCCTCCATCTGGCGATAAGAACAGCGACACACATTCGGAATGCTGGGCGAATTCCTATGTAATCTCGGACGCGAAGGTGAAGACGAACTTCTGCTATCGTTCGTCGAAGAGGACATTGGTGACAAACAGAAGGATACTGACGTAACGATGATTAAGGCATCCTCTTCCGACTGTAGTAATGTTGTGCAGATTAATCTTTACCGCTCCAATGGAACTGCAACTGCTCTGCTCCTCCGCCTATCACGAAAAGAAGAGGAGGAAGAACCTGGGGCCGTCAGAGAAAAGATTTGCCAACTCAAGAGATGTTTTACGATTTCCTTTGTATCAAGATATCCATCTTTAGACTGTTGCTCCTTCGTTGGCGAGGACATTTACCGATTCGTTCCCTACGAAATGCCTATGCGAATGGGTAGCAGATAGACTGTGTCAGTATGAGGTTCTCCTATAAGCTGCTATGGCTTTAACTCCGTCCTGAAGATCTTTGCAATGAGGGTTGCAGAGAAAATTTCAATGGGCCACAATTTTCACAGATGTAGCGAGAAAGCCGCAGCAGTTTACTGTAGTAAAGAATTCAATATAGAATGTTATTTAATTCTCGGGGACTATGCCGCGGAACACCAAGCTGAGATGTTCGCTTTCTTGTATGGGCTGAATTACTTGAAGGAAAATCAAGTTATCCTCATAAACGTTCTCATAACACTTGATAGTCAAGCATGCTTGGAAGATGTGGAGACGTGTATACAGTGTGCCAATATCCTGCCTTAACAAGAAACACTGCTAGGGAAACACTGGTTTAAATCCCAGAGCTTGAAACAGTGTCCTACAAACATATGATTACAATAACCAAGGGAACTGGAACTCGAGAAATCCAGCCAGTTTTACTGCAGCCGCTCCAAATATTGCTCCGTCTGACTATCACTAGTTCAAATATCTGAAACATTCTTTCAAAAATAAAATATTCATTTCTGTAGAAGATGAACGAAGGCACCTTGATTCCTATTTTGCTTCACGGAGCATAGCTTGATAAATCCCGCTGATTATGGTTTGCCTTACCTGCGATATAATAATGTAAAATTGAGATGTTTGTTACAATATTATAGTCCAAACCTATAAGAGAATACTTTCTTCTAAAAACCGAAATAGTTTGTTTGAAATTTGATTTCCTGTACGATATTTTTGAAGATGACGAGGAATTAGGTTAAATGTCCCTAAGTCCGGCCGACATAGTCTACGGCCAATGCTTCAAAAAATCGAAATATGTGATTAAGTGTTAGATCATAACAATTTTTCTTTTCATTTCTACTAAACATAAGTCGCGTATTAATTAGTTAGTTAAAGTGGAGGCCCAATTAGCTCACAATGAGTTATTTTGATACCACAGAGTATCGTGACCGATTATTCGAAGATAAAGTATAAGTTGAAAAATAAGCAATTAAGATGAGGTTATCAGGTCCATTCCGTCGCATTAAGAAAGTGGATGTCTTCTCCAATTTTTCTCCCCCAAAATCTCCACCAATTCACTGAAACTAAGGCTGCAGAATGGCCGATATCTTTCCCTGGCCAGTGCTATTCGCACAGAAAGTGCGACAATGTGCATGTGGCGTGATCCTCAGTTTCCTAATAACCCATACACACCGCCGCCATCCTGGAGACGTCCCTTCGGGTTCAAGCTAGGAGTTCTATCGTTCTATGTATTTATGTCAGTTTAGGTCTCTTCATCTGGAGTCTGCCGGCGATAGATATATTCCTCTTAACGGTTACAAGCGAAATGTGTACCAAATTCGCATAGAAGCCAAGAATACTCTGTCATTCCTCTTGATGTCTCTGCATCCTGGGATTTAAATAAAGGTGATGTTGAACCCGTTGCTCGCAGCATCTCCCTTCCTTTCCTTTCTTTGAGGTTATAGTAGCCGAGTCAAGAGCTGTAATATGGCGACGTTGTGTCCTGTTTATTTCTATGTTAAGAGTTCGCATGCCTTCAGAAAGAAAACAGCACCTCTGCCTGAAAGACGCTGGCGTAATATGAATGACCTCGAGACCTTCAGCGATTTGGAGTTATGCCTGTGCCGATTTCGCAATCCCTTTTGGGGCCGGCCGTAAATATTTCTATATCAGAGCCAACTCACCGTCCCTCACCTCTACCCTTTCTAGCATCCTGACGGTGAAGTTTTTGCTGCCACTCAGCTGTCTGTTGTTAAAGTGTTTAATTGCACACATTTCAATAATTACTGTAGGCGTATGATTTCGTGGTCCAGCACTTCTAGATGCGATATTTTTAATATGTAGGTCTATAGGCAGAAGATGAAGAATCACGTTCAAGGCCTAATCACGTTAGGACAGTTCCGGATGGCGACCGTGGTTCCCATCTCTGCTGTTCTCTGCATTCTGCTGAGTGCTATTATATCCCTTACTTACAATAGGCCATCAAACTAGTGACCCACACGTGAGTATAGGACGTATCACAGCTGCGTACATTCACAAGACCATCTTTGGTTGCAGTCGCCACCTCTTTCAAAGGTTCTTATACCGGTTCTTCCCCGTTTAGTTTTGTATATAACGCCCAGGTGCTTTACGCTAGACGGTGTCGTAAGTTTTTATCCATCAAGCTTAGGTAGCATTAAGTTCGATATCTTGATTTTAGTGGTAAACAACATTAAATCGGTCATTCCTGGATTGATGCTCAGTTCACAACTTGTAGCCCAGACGCCAACCTTCCTTAGGGTCTCCATTAACTTATTGATAACCAAGGGAAACAGTCCCGATGTAATAAGTACCACATTCCTGAATTGACTCAATGCGAAAGTAATTGAAAGCAGCTTCAATATCTCAAAAGGCTGCCATGGTATGCTGCTTATTATTGATTATTGATTGATTGCTCAACAGTTCGCACTACCTCATGGAGAGCCGGCTAAGTTGACTTACGCTTCAGCTAGGCGTGTTGTAATGTGGATACGAAGGATCCGTCAATGATTTTGCGTAAGTGGATGTGTAGGAGACGTTCCAGAAGAACAAACCAGGTTAGACTGATTAGTCTGAAGTCCTTCGCGGATTCATGCCCTACAATTAGTGAAATGTACAACGAATTTACTAAATCTTGTAACTTCGGAATCATAACGGGCAGTCTATACTCGAGGATTTATAGGCTTATAGCCCACGAGATTTTACCCTTTGTGATAATTGATGTAATTCTTTTCCATGTAGATGGGATGTAAATCATATTTATTATAGTAGTTGTAATGTAACAGAATTTATTACAGTTTTTTCCAGCTGTTAACCCGGACATTGAGTCTTTCAAATTTAGAAAAAGTTTGAAATAGGCAGTTAATGCTTCTGGCAAAACTTGTAGTTCATACATAGAATGAATGTGTTCTATGCAAGTGCAAGCCTGTTATTACGTCGTGAAGTATTATTTGCATTTTCTCAAGCTTGCGTCAAAGCAAGTACTTGTTCTTAAGATGTACACACTTACTAACTACTTCAGTAAGTGTGTACATCAAAAGTGATAAGTTGATTAAAAACAATCTAGAAAAACATTGCTCTTGGCCTTTAGAATGAATATAAAATTGTGAACAGAACTTTGATGTTTATTAAGCTTTCCGGTGCACTACCTGAGCTGCCTCTGTTCATAATACTCGAAACCACTCCCACTTTATTCATTTGAATAAAACAACTTTTTTCTAAATTTCCCATTAAAGCAACATGAAATCATCATTATCTCCTTAACACGTCCATTACAAAACCCAGAAGCGGCACATCAGTGGCGTCCTTGCTTCCAGTCAAGAGCGTTTGACTTAATAACACACATCAGCGCGCATTAATTCGAAAAGTCACGTTATGCTAATTGCTGTCGTAAAGTGGTGAATGGATGTAAAATGCTATATACAGATCCGGGCAAAACAGTTGTGAAGTAATTAAACTTTCCAACAGTTAAGAGCATCATAGAATCGTTAACCCATTACCGTTCCCATCTTTTTATCCAGTTCGATTATCACATCAGATGGCTCAGCACAAAGCCAACTAGGCCCCGGCATCAGCCCCACCGTCAAATCCGTGCGGAGCCCGAATAAACTTAACCCAATCCATCTCACTTATTTATCAATGACGGTTGATAAATGGCGTCCCATTCCAGAGGTGCTGCTTAAGGATCTTTTGATGGATATCATTCCCGTCGGTAATGTCCCGAATTATGTCACCCAGCACACGGACATGCAAACATTTATCTAATCACCGGTTTGATAGACACTGATTCGCGAGTGGAATTTGACAGACGCCGCTTTACTAAACAGAACTTGTCATCCCGATACACCGGATTATTGCCGTACCTGATTAATGCTATTCAATTGAAGTTTTCGTTTCGCCCTTCGAAACGGTTTCAGATAATAAAAGTTTGACAAGGAAATTTTGAGGCGTTTTGACCCCGAGGGGCTTATTCTTCACCTACCGCCCTCACACCTCTTATCTGCTCTACAAATCGATAAATTCTAATCTGTCCGTCATCGGAGCTTCGGTCAGTAGATGGAGTCGTGATTCGAAAATAATTCGATCGATTGCTTCTGAATTGAGGTGGATTGCGATGCTTATCGAATCTATGCGTTCATTTCAATCATCTCGCCATGTTTTCGGAACAACTAAATATTCGTGCCAAGACGAATGTTATTTTTCTGGTTTAGGCTTTTCTTGCAACTCACTCAGTTAACGAAGAAACAAATGTTTAAATATTTATTAGGAAACATGTCGTGTAAGACCCACAAATTATGGACCTGCAAACACAAACGCTGTAATCGAAACTTAGTATTTGGGAGTTCATTGGAATTAAGGTTCCTACATAACACATGAATGCGGTATTTGGGAGTTCATTGGAATTAAGGTTCCTACATAACACATGAATGCGGTACCTACTCGAATTTAATGGTAAAAAATGCTAAATTGCTTATTGCATTTTTGTTTCATAACTTCCACCTTATTAAGTTTTTAAGTGTTTTCGTTCTTTTATCAATGTTTGTTAGTCAGTTACCTATTTCACTATGATTTTGATAATTTATTTGCAGTCCATTTTTAATTACAATTTACATCAGTGGCGGATTTGGGATTAAGCTAAGGATGGAGTCAAATTGTAGTAAGGGCCACGTAGAACTACCACCTCACCAAGGGAGATTGCAGTTGACAAAGTGTGCGGAATCTAGGTGGAAGTTACATAGCGGTTATTTTCACTCACAGCCTGTCATATATACCTTCAAAAAAACCTTCATATCCATAACAATAAGACCGAAATTACTAGCATGAGAAGAAAGAACAAATAAGTACCAACACTAAGTATCTTTAAGATTAAGCACGATCAGCTCGGTGAAAGTGAATGTCAATTCAATAATAATTACTTCCGAGCCGAAGGATGTAGCAGAAACTGGAGATGAACCTTAGGTGCCCAGGCAGGTAGGAGCACAGGCAGGAGCTATTGGAATAGCAAGGAAGATAGTGAAATTGCACCTCTGATGGAGATAGATCCTCCGGTGCAAGACCTAATAAGTCCTAACCAAAGTGAACACTGTGGATGCAGGTCGTCCAGTTAAATCTACATCACAGTAAGTTTGCATCGGAAAGACCTTCGGTCAAAAACAGCGCCAAGACTAAAGCATAAATCATACAAATCCATACACATTTTTATTGTGCAATTACAGTACCGGCGATTTAACTGTTGTGCATGGCTATGATCGGCGTACATGATATGACATGACAACTGAACCCCATCCCCCACCTGTTGATGTCCACATACGATTAGACCCACCTGTAAGGAAGAGACAGGCCCGTAAGCAGGATTTGCTCCTGGGGGGGGGAGGAGGTATACTAAGAAAACTATCAAGAAATGGACGTACATAAAACATAATATATTATGCAATTAAAAAACACGGTCACATACATTTAAGATTATTTTTTTAATATTTCAGTCAAATTTTTCCTACTCAAGCAGTTCAGAAAATTTTAAAAACCCTCGGTGGGAGGGGGGTTGAACCCCCCGTGAACACGGGCCTGGGGTATGTTAATAGGATGTGATGCTAACGCACACCATTCGGTTTGGGGGTATCGGATTATCTTTTTATAAATTTAATATTTAGCACGAACCTTAATATTTATAACAGAGGCAATAACCTCACTTTTATTACGGCCAATAGGTAGAACTTCTTAGATTTAACACTTGTAAAGGAGTCAAGAGATCTAAAGGACACTAAAAGACACCGACTTGCGAGGTTATTGATAATACCTCGTCCATTGACGACTCAGTAGAGCTATTATCCAAAGTTTGTAGAGATGGCTTTACGAAGAGCTGTCCGCTAAGAAGATCCTCCAAGAAGTCTCATCCCGCTTTGTGGAGCAGAGACTTAGGGGAGCTGAGATGGAGGACGAAAAGGGTCTGAGGTAAAGTGTGGGTAGACGTTTCAAAAAGTGTAAAAAGTCCATAAAGAACTTCAAACGAGCGAATCTAGTAGCTCTCTTTCTTGAGGTGTAGCGATGGTTCCTATACAGAATCAGTAGTGGAGATATTAGAGCTGCTTAGGAATAGGCACTTCCCTGATAAATTGGCAGCAGGTGCGTCAGAAACAAATGTCGGATTACCGGACTGGCAGGGTTAAATAGGCCATCATCTCCTTTGAACCATACAAGCCACCAGGAATAGATGGAATCTAACCTATCATGCTCCAGAAAGCTCAGGGATCCATTATTCCGTGGCTCAAAGTGATATTTAGACGGTATCTACTCCCTTTTGCTTGGAGACAGGTCAAGCTTAAATTTATCCCCAAGGCAAGCAAAACGGACAAATAGCCGCTGGTGACTTCAGCCCTATTAGCCTCTCGTTTCTTTTAAAAACTCTGGAGAGATTCTCGACGGACGTTCTCTGCTCACAGGCGTAAGTAGTGACCAGCACGCGTAGATAGAACGGAAGTCGGTCGAACTGTGCTACACGAAGTAGTGGACACTATAAAGAAATCACTCAGATACAAAGAATTTAGCTTAGGTATATTCAACAATGACTAGACTGTAGCAAAACACGCCGCTCTAAAATCCCGCAGTACCGATAACCTTCTTTGCCAAGGAGGTGTATTGTCACCATTACTCTGGCTCATATATTTATTTAATGTCGCACTCGAAGATGATAGGTTGAAGCGCCATCAGCGAACTGCTGAGTGATTGAATCCTTCTAGCCACACAAATTGGGAGAGAATAACTTGACACCAAGCAAGCAAAGGAAAAAGAGAAGTTGAGCTCAAGGCTATTCAGCATGCTAAAGCAATATGGAGCAATCAGACAATATGCAGTATCTCAAGGCAGCTGCGGCCTAATTAGCATATTAAGAAAGCGGCTTTTATGTCGGCGGTTATTAAGTGGAAAACATTCAGCATTTACTTTGCGATTGCTCGGCCTATCCAGGAGAAGGTACAAAGCTTTAGGCTCGAACTTCTTCGATGCACTGAACGATGTTGCTAACATAGGGCTAAAGTAGCTTCTCAGGTTTATTAACAGTTGTGACTAGTTCTAGTTTAGGTGCGGTCACACGGATGCTAGCTCAACGCACCATTTTTATGGCTACGTGAGACTAAACGGCTGGATACAATGAAGGCGCCGAACTGGACGAACGCGCAACACATGGAGTAGATTTGTAGAAAAGGAAGGCAAAAATGTGGAGAGTCAGTGACGTCAGTAGACACCCCATGACTCAAAAGGACCCAGGAAGAGAGAGAGGGAGAAAAACGAAATATGGAGAGTTAGACAATTTACTGAAGGATAAAGGTGGAAAAGGTTCAAAAAGAAAATGCCAACACACATAATACAAAAAGAATTATGAAGAAACAAACAATACAAGGATCAAAAAACACCTATCACAACCACTCATAAAGCATGGAAGGAATTCCTTAAAATTTACAGTTTATATGAAGTACTACTTAGTTTTTACCCATTACTTAGTTTACACCCATTATTAGCAGTCTTAATAATAAATTTGTTGCAGGCTTTATTATTTGTAAAAATATGTGCATATAACATATTATTTGATGTTTTATGTACGACAGTTCTTTACTGTAATGCTGTGCAGTTGCATCCGTTCTTTATAGAATTTCTACAGAAAATTTTTAGAGAGAGCGTAATCCAGTACTCCGAAGTATACCACTTTTTGCTTTATTTGGATCCGTTAGCAGACACATCTGGTGGCTTATAGTAATTGACATATTAAAAAATTATCCACATACTGCTAAGTAAGCATTTGCTCTATGTAATAACAATAAGATGCAAGACGGATGCGATTCAATGCCATTGCTTCTATTATTAAAAGGAAGGAGCCTCTATCCAGAGATACTCCGCGAATAACTGATATTTTCATCCTTTGACCTTTAATAATTTACTTACCGCACAAAACTTTGAAATGGACACGTTGTTTGAACTGTCGAAATAAAGGTGTGTGCGAAAAATCACTTTACCAACATTTATTTAGAAACTCTACTATAGAAGCTAACTACAGTCGCACAAGCTTTGTCCGATATTTTAAATTAGTTTATTGATCGAACTATTTACCAACGCATCGTAAAATTTAGGACGTGTTTGCAAATAAATAATAAGTGTAAAAGTTATCTCTTTATATCACTAGCTGTACTATATAAGACAAGGAGAACTCTTTAGGGCGTCTACTACACAGACTCTCCACCTGGTCCGAATCCGCGCTCACGCCTTTGACTTCTCTTCCACAGATCTTTTGAATGTGTTGCGCGGTCAACCAATTCACCGGTACGGTCGCGTGCGTGTTCCAAAACAAAGCCTGTTGAGCGTTGTTTGACTGCAACATCCTTAGCAGACCGAAAGTGGTCTTTAATCTGCTTCCATTCTTCTATTTTGGACCATGTGTCGCCTGGTCACCTTTCGCTCTCTAAAGGTCCCACGTGTTCTATATCATATCTCGAAAAGCATTCCTTCGCGCTTTCTCATTTTTGGCCGATGGAGCCATCGATGATATGATGCAGTGCATCGGCATTCGCAATGCGATGGAATATGCGCTGCGGATGTTCGGTATTTCAGGCCTCTGCACATTGAACCGTTGAATGTTAGATGTAGTGATAAATTAGCGTACTCCTGCCTGATTCTCACTTCTACCGTAAAGGGAAATCCAGGATGTTAGATGGTATTTTTATGTTTAAATAAAGAGTAATTCATGACAAGTTACCGCGAGTTATAAAATTCAATAAATAAATCCCCATGTGCGAATTTTCTTCTGCGTGAAAACTTCTCCATAACTTCTTCCAGACCGAGCCAATCATAGCGTTGAGATCCGCCATAACTATTTTTATATCACCCTCAGGAGCCTTATCAAAGGTATCGCCAAGAAACCCGTGGACGTCCTCCTTGGTTGTTATATCCACTTGTGCGGTCGGCATATATCACTGAATGATTGTGATGTTACGGACCCTAGTCTGAAACCTTCTAATTCTGTCTTGCCATGGGTTGTGCATTTCACTTCCTAACCATCTAGTTTCGCTTAGTCCCACTTTCCTCTCTACCTCCATGATCTTAGCGTCTTACAGAGTTCTCACGTTCCATAGCCCGATCATAGTCTGATATTTATAGTGTGGAAGGCTTTCTTTTACATAAAAGCGGGTTAAAATCCTACCTATCCTATCCTAGAAGGAGGGTTGCTCCTTGAGGCGTCCTAGATGTCACCGAGAGTGTATTTGTATAACGCATAGATTGATTCTCTTTAAGCTGAAATGTTCTGGCTGAGGCATGGATTTCCCTCCTCCCTTATCAATCTGGCTTCGGAGGGACCGGCTATGGCGGAGACAAGAGTTATTACACTGTACAATAGCCAATGGCTTTTTACCGCAATTTATTGTCAGTAGCGGCAGAATTTGAACCTGAACTTTTTTCTACTGAAAAGTAATTACGAGAACCAATATATCGTACTAATGATGGAGGCTGGGCATAGGAAATGCATTAGCAATGCATCATCAACAAACATCGAAAAAACAGTAGTAGAATTAAAAATTAAGCAATTTAAGTAGTATCTAGTTTATTTACCTGAAGATATTATTAGTATATTGTGAAAGGCCTGACATATTAAGCACACATCTACACCTAATAAATCTTCGTCAGTTACCTAATAGTCACATAAGAATACAACAAACATTAATAAAAAAAAGTTTAAGTCTCGTGAACCTTAACTGAGACGCTGTGAATACGTTAAATTCAGCCTTCCAATAGCTTCATAGGTTATTAACCTTAGTGAAGTATTGTATGCAAATTTTAATCCGAAGAAGCCGAGTGGAATGACTTTAATATGCATCTATGCAGAAATCCGTGCAATCGGAGAGAACCACGCAAGAGCCACATACTTCTTATCAGAAAATCCAAATTAATTTAATTGAATTTACCCATTCAAAACGTGAGCGATTTAAAAACGCGAGACTAGATACAAAGTGTAAAGAACCTAATTTTACCTTGGATTTTCCATTTACTATTAAAAAGTTCTTCACGTTGATCCATGTTATCTGACATTCCGGAGACTCCCCACATTAATTCAGGTTGTCACTTTGACGTGAGGGAGAAACGCTGTTCCGTTGTTTTAACCCATCTTAAGGACCTTTCGTTCACCAGCTACTCTTCAGCTACATTTACAAATTGGAAGCACGCAAACAGGTACATCGGCACGCACTTAGCCCACGGAGATGTTATCGCGACCGTCAGAGTACAGTCGAATCCAAACCACCAACCAACTCCATTTAGACTTCTGCAGTTGCACCATACCACTACTAGCGGAGACGGATCGATCGGTCCCGAAGTCTACTGAAAAACATTCCAGTTGAGCTCGACACTTTTTAAAAATTGGTAGTCGACGGCATATCTCATGATCAGATATTTTTGAACGTTTTCAATTTATAAAGTCCCGAGCAGAACAAGTATCGGCCCGCTACACGATCGCTTGGAGCGTTCGACGGATGTGTGGTCCGTCGTGTCCATTGCGGATCGGTTTTCGATCAATTCTTCGACTTCGAAGTATTGCCCGGTGATCACAATATCGTCTTTTTTCCCGATAACTTGTCGTGACGAAGCGGAGATGATCTGTAATTTCGCTCGAAGATAGTGAAAATGAACAGGGCAAATAAGTTGAATTCCTTCAATCTTTTTATTGGCTGTGATATTCCATCAATATTTTTTGGATTTGTTAATTTTAAAATGATTTATTACTCGCGCTTTATAAGTAGAACCAGAGCACACTTTCACTTTTAGAACATGTTGTACTCCGTAAGTTTAGATTCATCAAAAGCTAGCCGCCATCTAATTTCAAGTCAAATTGCAACCAGTAGCCAACTTTAAATTTTTAATTTCCCGCTTCCATTTCAAGAAATTGTTTCTTGCCCCTGGCACAGTATTAGTGGCTCGTCTTAATGTTTTTTATCACTTTATAAAGTAGCGACACGGAAAGGTAGTCACGAACAATTTTTCATGTCATAATTACCACCGCGGATGAGAATGAGACTTTGCATTGGTGGTCTTGGATAGATTGTCATAATATTTAAAGAACGTCATTAATTTAATTCAAATAAGAAGCAAAATTTCTGTATTGTGTAAGACAACCTGAAAGTTTTTGTACGTTTGGTACAAATTTCTACTGAAAAACGTGAGAATCGCAAGTGAAATTAATTGACCGAAAGCAAAATAAAAACAGAACTGCTTAAAAAACACTAAGAGCCATTTTTGATTTGATCTAAATTTGAGTGAGATTAGATTCACTGAATTGTTTTTTAACATAAAGTGAAGATTCACATTTATATAATAACCGCCAATCGTCTTCAGCCCAGTTAAATCAACTTGGCTTTTTAGTGCGGTTTGCAAATTGGATTGGGAAATGGCCGAAAAAAAATTAGAAACTTCCGAATGGAATTGATTTTCGTCCCGATAGAATTGAGATTTGCACCGTTTGAATTGGGAATTATCCGCATGAATTTTAGAAATGTCCTTATTTAAAAGAATTAATTTACTGCAATGAGGTAAGGTATTTACACTCTTGCACCATTTGTACTTTTGCTAACTCAAGCCCTAGCTTCCTATAAACGATGATGGCGACGCCGCCCTTATTTAAAAGGACTTTTAGGGTAAGTTTCTGGAGTGGTGCGTGCTTAATGACTTACACCTCAATTTTGAGAAATGTGAGCCTATGACCTTTTCCAGGAGCCCTAATCCACAAGCTTGGGATTACAACTTTGCGGGGAATGATCTCCGTCGTGTGCTGTCCGTAACTGACCTTGGGGGTAAAACTTGATAGGAAACTTGACATTACTCTGCATATTAACTATATCGTGTCTAGAGGCAGTTTAATCTTGGGCTTTTTTAAGTGTTGGTCTAGAGAGTTCTCGGATACACCATTCCATCGAATCGGTGCAGCGTAATTTTCTTAGATTTGCGCTAAGAGGGCTCCCATGGGACGATCCGCTTAGACTTCCGCCCTACACCGACTTGAGAAAAGGCGAGGTCTTTATTCCCCAGCTCTTGAACTCTAATATAGACTCAGGTTCGCTTTTTAACAATGTTTCCATCAGACAGTCCCAGCATAACCTTCGAAGACTGTCTTTATTGCATGTTGAACCATCCAGATCAAATTATGGCATGCATGAACCAATTAATCGTTTATGATGAGACATTTCTCAAATTTACTTTCAATTTGAGATTTCTCGAATTAATCTGAAAATGCTATATCGTTCAGGCAAATTAGGGGCCGCCGTTCAAGAATTACTTAACGCAGTTTTTGAAGATTACTGACTCCCCTCTCCCCTTGTAAACGCGTCGTAACGTTCCAACCCCCCCCCCCCCCCCCCCCCCACCGTAAATGGTACGTAACACTCAGATGATTATTTTTACCTAAATTTGCCAATTATGTTGCGCAAAATACCGGAATAAGAAGCAATGTAAATTAAACGAAATTTCAGCCCACTGTTTGGTACACGGGTTATTGTGATTATTTCCCATATAGGTATATACTTCTGTATACTCAGTGACGCGACTCCTTTCGTATGTAAAAAAAATATGTGTAGTGTATAAATACCATATAAACTGAGAAGTGAATCAAAAGTTAAGTTTAATTTTAACAAAAGCTTAATGTTACGTAACGCGTTGCTTGACCGCCCCCCATAAGACTCCCCCCTCCGTAATTGTGTTACGTAATACTAGAACGGCCCCTTAGCTTTCCTGTGTGGAAAAATTAATAACAGCATTTATTAAGTTATATTGGTGAATAAGAGGTTTTTGGGGTCGGAGAACACGAATCCGACAAAATCAGATCGACCCGAGTTGATCTTTCCTAGATATTTACGGTCAAAGGGTCAAATTTTCTATTTACAGAAAAAAGACTAAAAGATAATAAATAAGCGGTTTTCGCGTGTGGCACAATCCGGTAGAACCCGTTTCCCGTACTGAGCGGTTAATCTACTTAAAATAGTTTTCTCAACCGGTACAGAACCGATAATAATATTTATCAATTAGAAAATAAAAAATTGAGGATCATCACTAGTTTCCATATAAGAGATAATCCTTACCATTGCCTTATCAACTAATTGAGAAGTTGCACGACCTGATTTTTTTTAGTTGTGGGATTAAATAGCATAACGTGCTCTATGATACCTCGCTTGAGAAAATAGCAAATCGATTTGACTGATACGACTTTTAACTATTCTCGTAACTAATCATTACGTTCGTCTTCTTGCTTTATTATATTATATTTCGTTTCATTCATATTCAACACTGAAAATGGTTTTTATCTCTTCCCCGGCATATTCCTCGGACAAAATATACTTTGAAAATCAATGTTAGTAGAACTATTTTTAGAAGAAGAAGATGCCGGTTTAATGCCGGAATGATCTTACCATCGGTATAGTCATTTGGCTGGCAATTTTTAAAGAATCTAGTCCACGACGAATATGAACTATTTCTTTGCTAATAACGGGTCATTTCACGTAAGTGAGATATCATCGGATCCACGACTTTCTCACAACTACAGGAGTCCTAAAAATGAGCTCCGAAACTTATTCAATGCCGTGACAAAAAAATCTCTCCTGTATACACTAAATAAAACTTTTACTAGATTGTCAAACTAATTTACATCTATTGTCTTACTCACAATACAGAGCCTCTTATCCCGAAGGTAGTTCAGAGAATGCCCTAAATATATATTCACCAACCGCTTTACTACAGTAGTATTTCACACTCGACACACAGTCACTAATTGAGCTACGATGCTCCTTTGAAGTCGAGGCAGGTATAGGCACGTCGCCACGTCCACCTTCAACTATTATATAACTTTTTTTGGCTTTCCGGCCTGGGTTGTCTTGCAGGGTCAACTTGGATGAACCGGATTTTGCCGGATTCGTGTTCTCCGCCCCAAAATCTCATTTACCATAATTTTACCCCTTAAACAGCTAATTTAAACTTCGAGTGTTTAGTCAAGTAGCAGGTGGAGCTGGTTAGGAATGCCAAAAAAAACTAGAAAATAAAACTATTCTCTGAACCTCGCAAATCAGTCTTTATGGCTTCTTTATTTTTACTATTTCCGTTTACGTTTATTTACGTTTTACGTTATTAAAAAGGGGCATAAAAACATAATAACAAATTATAGGCCAATCGCAAAACTGCATACCCAAGTTGTTCGAATCTATTATATACTCACAGCTTGTAGGGCAGTGTAAGGGGTTAATCTCATCTAATCAACATGGCTTTCTGCCCGGTAGATCGACGACAACTAACTTGCTTGAATTTACATACCACATAATCTCTGCCTTTCAGCAAGGTCTCCAGACTGAATGCGTCTACACCGACTTTAGCAAGGCATTTGATAAACTTCCTCACTCTGTGATTATGCTTAAGCTTGAAAAGTTGGGTTTTCCGCCTTTACTGCTCGATTGGATCTTCTCTTACTTAAAAGACAGGATATATCGAGTATCTTTCCGTAATACTTTATCCAGAGTCATTAGGGCTACATCTGGCGTACCGCAGGGTAGCCATCTTGGGCCGTTGTTGTTTATTCTTGCCATTGACGACATTGTTCATCTGATTAAGCACTCTAAAGTCTTAATCTATGCAGACGATATGAAAATTTTCTCATGCGTTAGAAACAGTTATGATTCTTCCTGCATTCAGTATGATTTAAATACCTTCAAGAACTGGTGTGGATCTAATGGACTGCAGCTTAACTTGGATAAATGTGAAGTTATGTCATTCTCTAGGAACCAAAATCAGCTCGTCTTTGATTACACCTTTGATGAAACTAATATCTGTCGTCTGCAGTCCGTCACTGACCTTGGAGTGAAGCTTGACCGTAAACTCGATTTCACTCTTCACATTAACTACATTGTTTCTAGGAGTAATTCAGTTCTTGGCTATGTAAAGCGGTGGTCAAGGGAGTTTTCTGATCGGAAGACCTTAATTCACTTATTCTTTTCTTTGGTCAGGCCAATTCTTGAGTATGCATCTCAGGTTTGGTCTCCCTGCTATGCTGTTCATTCCATTGCAGCGGAACTTTGTTAGGTTCGCACTAAGAGACCTTCCATGGAATGATCCACTTAGGCTTCCTCCTTATGCGGATCGCCTCCGATTGCTTAATATGCACTCGTTGGAAGAACGACGTAGAGTTGCTGACCTAGTCTTTATTCACCAACTTTTGAACTCGAACATAGACTCTTGCACTCTCTCAGGTATGATTTCTTATAGACATACCCCGTATAGCTTAAGAAGACTGCCTTTACTGCATGTTGCTCACTCTCGGTCTAACTATGGTATGCATGAGCCTATAAATCGCATGTGTAGAGCCGTGAATATGTGTCCTGTTTTTGACCTGACTCTTACTAAGGATTTGCTGAAACGATCTCTGTTGTCTGTGCACCCCTGATTGTTTGTGTGGGCGTGTTTTGGATTTTTGTTTTTTTCTTTTTTGTTTGTTGTTTACTAATATTTTATTGCATGGGTTGTGGGAGCCTCATTCATCTCAATATACGTTATATTCTGGTGAATAGGTCAATTGATTCTAGGCTTCTGCCTATGAAGTGCGCCTTCTGAGTTAGAAGGATTAATTCTGTTTAGTAGAGTCACACGATTTTTGTGGGCTTTTTAGTAATGAAACGTTTTCAGTACTACGTTTAGTCTTCTTGGATGAAAAATCGACGCCACCGCATTCAGGGATTGAACTGAGCATGTGGTTTTATATTATCTTATTTTTATATTGCTGTGTGACTGATGAGCTTCTGTTGCTGCTCAATAATGGGATTATGATCGAGACAATTTCAGATAGAATTACTGAACATCTGCAAAATGTACTAGCTACGTTTGAAGAGTTGTTTCGAGAGGTTGACCTGAAAATCAACTCGGATACATGTGCTCATTCCTTTCACCACAAAGAAGATTTTTTGGAGGGTGTTAAAAGAAAAACGATGCCACTTTATTTAAAGATGTAATAGCTTAAGACAGCTGGTCACTCTGTCTTATCGAAATCCGATTTTGTTATTTTTATTTGTCCCATCTTTTCTTGTCTGGCAAATAAGTGAAATCTGATTTCTTTTAATCAATAATTCGAAATATTATTTTAATAAGTTTCTAACATAATCATGTTGGTCCTTCGAGCCGGATTTATATAATAACGGGCATGCTACTTATTAAAAGGACGTTGTGTTTACTGCACAGACCATTAATGGGAGGTTCTAGTTCTTTTGGTGAAAAAAACGATTTTTTGTTGTTGTTGCATTTAGAATATTCGCCTAAATCGGTTTATCGAACTCGAATTGCTTGTAACATTAAAATTCGTTTTAGGGAAAGCATGTTTTGACGTCAATATGAAATTTTTTCCTGTCGAATATAAGTAACTCAAACTAAATCGCGTTTTTCTCGAAACCATATTTTTCAAACTGGCGACCACTCTGGCTGCCAAACCGATAAACCGATTAATTCGCGATCAAGTCTATAAAAAAGGAGACCATTTTTATGGTACCTAGGTACAAGGTAAACATTTAAAACGTTATAAACAAATCATTTGTTTGTGCAGATGAACATGAAAAAAGTGGTGAAAAACAAACTTTTTTTCAAATGCGCATAAAATGGTGAAACAAAAATCGTTTTCGACCTAACATAGGTTTATGGTACCCCAAATTTAATGTATTTTTCAAAAAAATTTCCTGATTTGATTTCAGATATGATGTTGAGCTTGGAGGATGATCGCTAATCGACGATGCCTTGCGTTCAACCTAAATTTTCAGAACTAAAAACAAAATTTTTTTCAATTTAAAGTAGTAAATTTTGTTAATAAATGAACAAGGATTAAAGCCGCGAAAACCGCAAAGTCGTAGCTATAAACCCTTAGTCAGAATATCCATTTCAATTTACCCTTTTTTCACCAAAAGAACTAGAACCTCCCATTAAAGTAAATTAGAAGCCTACACTTTATCACATTCACCTGAACACGGAATTAAGATTTCCGTTTCAATCCACAATTTGCGTACCTGAAAGTCCGGTAAGTTTGTTCCGTGCTATACATTTTATTCTTGCCTCATAAAAATATAGAACCTTTAATTAGAAAAGCAATTATTTTAGCGGAAAGTATACAAACATTTAAAATAAATGTTAGCAAAACCGGCAAAGGTAAACGCAATGAGGAATTTCTAAACGCTAGATTACAATTATTGGAAAACTATTTAGTTCATATTGCGATGTTCTTGCTGAGTAAATAAGTGTTGCTCTTATGGAAACTCAGCCCTTTTCAAAGGACACATTCTCTGAAATTGTCAACCAAACCAACTAAAACCCAATCTAAATTTAACAAGTTGTAAGCTGTAGATTCAATCATAAAGCTACTAAAAATAAACTTGCAAACATTTAGTGGTTCTTATTCGGAATAGTCATCATTTCGTGACACCGTTGTATTTTTAATTGATGAAAATGGAACATTATCTGCAATTATGGGCGAGGCGGTAAAACTATTATGCCATTTTTCTATAACAATCGCAAACTATGAATCTGCCTGGACTACAGGGTGTTTCATATCTGGTGTGCTAAGACAAGTGGGGTGATATATCTCACCTAGCCAAAGAAGAAATTGTATTTTCAAAATTTACAACAATGTTGATCTAGCTCCTATCCTAAAAAATGTTTTGCGATTACCTAAAATTCAGCATTTCCCTAAATTTTCTGAGAAATTCATGTAACTAATAAATTTCTTTCTTTATTTTTATTAAATTGTGCATCTTATTACCTTTCCAAAGAGGTACAACATGGCAAAGTAGAGAAAGGATTAGAAAAACTTCATACCTACGTATGCTCAATCGGATATAGGGAAATGGGTCAAAATCGGCTTGCAAGATTTGACGACAGATGGATAAATGAAACTAATATAAAGCTTGTAAAAAGGAATATGCTATACTCATGTACCCCATTACTGCTAACATCAGTCACCGGCACTGCGGCTGCATAGTTTATATCTTACCTCATTCCCAATTAATCTCATCATACCATTATTAAAAAATACAAACTGAACATTTTAAATAACATTTAAACTAAGAGAGTATCTATGTGCTTTAGAGATGTAGACTTGTAACCCGCTTATCTCAAAACCAACCCCTATATACAAAACGTCGGATACCTCGGACTAATTTTATTATGACGACCTTTGGAAAACATTGGACTATGATCGGGTTATGGAACGTAAGAACTCTGTGGGACGAGATCATGGAGGTGGAGCGGTAATTACCTTAGTAAAATATAAAAATCTTAGGGTTAAGCGATTCTAGATGGAGAGGAAGTGAAGAGTCTACATCACCCAAATCAGAAACCATCCTGCTATACCGTGGCCACGAAGAATCAGAAACACTCCGAATGGCAGTTGTAGGCTCTTTGCCAACCAAGCTTGCATGCAGCTAATCAGTACTGGACAAAAGACCGATATATGACCCAATTATCATCGCCAGGTTCCGGAACAAGGTACATAACATCTCAATAATTCAGTGCTGTGTCATCGGTGGATACTTGGTAAAACATAAAAAATGCCATTTAACATCCGGACTTTCCCTGAACGGTAGAACTGGGAAACAAATCGACCATATAGCTATTTCAAAGAACTAGAGAAAGAGTCTTCTCGACGTAAGTTCTGAACGCGTAATGCAACACCTAATATGCCACGGCTCAATGTGCACAGTGCCCCGAAACGCTGATGCACCTCTTAATAACCTCGACGACTCAATCGCCCAGAAATGGGAAAGGGGAAGGTATGGTAAAGAACACGTGAGACGGTTAGAAAGCGGAAGACGAACATGAATCAGTGATCACACACGGTCCAAAATACAAGAAGGGAACCAGATTAAAGACCGCATTATTCTGCTACCGATGTCGTAGTCAAACAACAAGTCAGAGCCTCATACCAATCTCTACAGGAATGCGTCCTACGAAGTGGACGACGTGACAAGCGCAACTACATCAACCCGCTGGCAGTGGAGATCTATATATTCTATAGATCTAAGATTGCCAAGAAACTGAACATCCTGTCAGAGGCACCAACGGTGACCTAATTGTTATGGAGGACCATCATCTGCGGAGAGAATATTTTGTTGGAGTCTTAAGCAACACTTTTGGGCCGTCTAATACCTCTTCATCCGAGTAAGACGAACCGTCGGGTGGGATCAACACTAACATCATAACTGATTATTCCTCTACATAAAAAGGGCAATAAGTGCGACTCATGAGAAGTTAGCCACATTTCCTTTCCTCGAAATAGACTTGCCAATAAGTTCCCTTTGTTTTCACTCAACAACCCGTATTTCATTTTGACTGATATAAAAGGATCCGAAAAAAAGGAAGTTTTTAGTTCATCTTCAACATTCAATCAGTTATATTTTAACCATTTCGAAGAAGTCTTCAATAAGAAATAAAATGTAAATTTTAATTTTCGAAAAGAATTCTTTAATGACTTTTAATACATACCAAATAATAATATATTAATTTGCAGATATCAAAGAGGAAGGATGGATGCATCCGACCAGAAAGATGTGACCAAGAATTCGTTATCAATATTTCACGTTTCGCACCGTATTGTAAACCGGCAACGTCATCCAAAAATAGTGTGACGTTAGCTACATACGTAAAAGATGTCATTCATTTAGAGAAGCTTGAAAAGAAACACACATAAGACTAGGCGATCTCAAAGGAATACAGGTGGATAACACGTGACCTCCACGTCACGTAGAAGTTGTGGTCATCATCAAATACTACCTCCACAGACCTATTGCTATTTATATTGCATTGCCGGTAAGTAAGTTGATTGCATTTTTACTGACTTAAGTAAAGCTTTGGATAGAATTAATCACAGAATTCTCATTCGTAAGTTACAAGTAAACTTGGTGTTTTCGTACCTACCCAATCGTACAGAGCATGTTTTCTTTCGTTGGGTGCTTTCAAATGAGATACCTTACACTTCAGGGGTGCCACAGGGCAGGTATCTTGGGCCATTGCTTTTTATCATTTACATCAAAGATGTATCGATGAACCTACATAACTCTAGAATTCCTTGCTATGCTGATGATGCTAAAGATTTTGGTACTGTTGCTAATGAACATGTTTAAACTCTGACTTAGACACCTTAAATGGTGTTCCCCCTTTGAAAATCCTTAAGTGCACAAATATATCATTTTCACGTAAAAGGGACTCCTGTGTACTTTAACTTTTTTATATATGGTAGCTTATTATAACTAGACAAGACCAGGGATTTTGAAGCCATACTTGACACTCATAGATTCTCTTGTAAATAAGGCTAATGCGACCTTAGGTTATATCAAAACTTCTCTATTGTACTTTTGTGGGGCCTATTCTGGAACACGCTAGTCCTGTTTGGTCACCTATTATGCGGTCCATATTAATCGCATTGCGGCCGTCCAGCGTAGACTTTTGAGATTTGTTTTTAGGGGCCTTCCCTGGAATAATCCGCATACTCTGCCTCCTTATTTGGCTAGATTATTCTCGTTATATATTCTTGAGAACAAGCGTAATAACTCAAAACTTATTTTTACTTTCAATTGTTTGCAGGGAACAACGAATTCTTCAGAGCCGCTAGGGTCTGTGAGTATCTCCATTTCGGCTCACTCCCTCGTACTCACAGCTGTTTCGAAGTTCCTTATCATCGCACTATAACAGTATGAATGACCCATTGGCATCCATTTCGCGTCTCTTTAATGAAAAGTTTAATTATATTGAATTTCATTTCTCGAGAAATCGGATAAAAGATCAGCTTAGTTAAAGTCACTTTATCTCTGTTTACTGACTGTTTTTTATATTATTCTTATAATTTGCAATAATCAGGCATTTGATGAATCTTTTTAAATGAACTCCGACAAAATTGGAGGTAGCTGACGCAATAAAGTAGATGGACCTCGGTAACATCCCAGCGATTTAAACCGGATCTCGTTGCCGCGGCTGATATTCTTCTTCCCTTAATCTACGAAAGTTGGGAAACCTAAACGTATCCCCTTGAATGGAAAACAGGCGTAATTATGAAGATTTTCAAAAGTGGCGACCTGAAGAGTTGTAGGAACTGGCGTGGTAACTATAGTCTCCAAATTGATATCAAAAATCATATTATTGCTAATCAAGCAAGTAATCGACCGAACTCTTAACGATGAACAGGCAGGCTTTCGTGGATGTTTCATCTGCAGTGATCACATTAACACTATCCGAATTATCATTGAGCAATGCGCCGAATGAAGGTCTCCTTTACATCGACTGTTTGCCGACTTCAAAGTGTTCAACAGCTGTTTTACCTATAAGAGGTATCCGAGAAAAAATAATCACCATTACAAAGGAGTACTTCTCAAGAGTCCAATGTCGGGTCCTCCATACCGGAAAACAGTCGGAACCCTTAAAAGTACTCAACGGAGGATCGCTTTTGCTTTCCTTGATCCTTATTAATGATGTATTGTACAGCAGAATTGATCAATACTCATCGCGAGGAATTATCTATAAACTTTTAAACACTATACGCGCCTGGACTATGCCGATGACATGAGTCTTCTATCAAATGGGTTAATGCCTGAGTACAGAAGGTCATAAACAGCCGCTCAAGATCAATGCTGATTAAACAATGCTTATATGCTTGGACTGCAGGAGGCATTATGAAATTTATCTTAAAGAGCGGCAAATGGGACATGTGGATACAGTTTACTATCTCAGAAGTTTAGTTACAGCAGATGGCGTAGCAATGCTCGTATCAAGAAGGCTCAAGTTGCATTTAATACTTTTGTTGAGATATAGCACAATAACAACATTTCCAGACGCAGAAAGCTCCGGATCATTAAATCCAACGTGAAATCTGCTCTGTTTTATGGCTGTTCAACATTGAAAGTGACTGATAAATAACATCTAAGCTACAAGCCGCCATCTCCGGCATATCCTTAACATCTATTGGAGGTCATTACCAAAAAAGACGTACACAGCCTTAGAGGTTAATACGGAATAGACAGCAGTATTCAAAGATGACAGTGGCAATGGATAGACCACACACTAAGAAAAGAGCCAAACAACATCGCTAAACAGGCCCTAGATTGGAATTCGTACGGGGTCCAAGAAAGACGTCGAATTGAGAGACCACGCAACACATAGATCCACGATCCGTAGAGAATGCAGGCAGAAAAGTGTGACCCACATTCCAACAATATCGTTTGGATATTAACGTTGCACTAAAACATCGAACGGTAATGACTCTGATACCACTTATTCTGATTATTATTTTTTTTTGTGACTTAGCGCTGATCTACACATTAGGCCTAGACTAATATATAATTCCCATATTTGGGCAGGGGCCGGACACACCGCACTGTCCGCGTTAGACAAAGTCCAAATTTCGGGAATGTTTTCTATGCAGAACAACACGAATGTGGAACAGTTTACCATCTTCTGTTTTTCCCTCTTCTTATGAGCCTGAAAATTTCAAACGGGGCGTACATCGATACCTCCTTCACTCAACCTCCTACCCCATTTCCCTCATCCTTTATTTCTTTCCTGCCAAGGCTGTGCTTTAGCATCATTGGGCATCCCCTAAGCTTTGACAACATCATATATAAATAAAAAAAATGGTATCTTCCATAATGTCGCAAATCACGTAATAAAGATATACGGATTGTTTGCATACGCAACCACCTTAATTCTACAATTAGTATAGAATGGACAGAGGACATGATGTGACATTTTATGATGAGTATTTAATACAGGGTCAGTTGAAGGGTTTTTAAAATAATTGGCCATATTGACAGATCCTTTCCTAAATTCCGAA
This sequence comes from Leptarthrus brevirostris, assembly GCA_964036015.1. Classification (NCBI taxonomy): domain Eukaryota; kingdom Metazoa; phylum Arthropoda; class Insecta; order Diptera; family Asilidae; genus Leptarthrus; species Leptarthrus brevirostris. The sequence goes on along the minus strand of OZ038371.1, from coordinate 128,490,104 downwards.
AAAGATCAGTTTACTTAAACAATTGCTTTCAATAACTCTTTTTTCCAGCCAACTTAACATAATGTCGCACTTTACTTTAGGTATTATCTGCGCTGACTACAGAACTTAGAGTAGATATAGATTTCATATTCAAGAACTCGCCAAAATTTTTTAAAGGTTTTGAATATGGTTTATTACCAAATTTTAGTTAAATCTTTCCCAAAATTGGAATATACATGCCTGTCGGTATACAATTTTCTTTACTCTTAACTTATAACCAAATTGCATCAGTTTGATTTTTAAGTGCTCTTCTACAGAAGTATAAACTATGTAATTTAACCTCTTAATGTAACTTCTTAACCAGTTCATTCTGAAATTCAGAGATAAACCAACATTGCCTCATAAATGCCATATTACTATTATTAAAAGACAGCCAAAGACCATAGACGAACCTATTACTTCTATTCCTTAACGCACCTTTTCCATCAGAATCTGATTATCTGATAACAATAGTAAAATAATTGAATTTCCTTCTCACGAGTATCGGCATTAAAAATAAATTTCGATCACAATCACCAACCAATTCCTTAGTGGCATATTACAAATTGCCGGTAATCCATCAACTCAGGTGTGGGTAACATAAGACTACACCGGGAGAATGAAGGATGTCACAACACTGCAATGACTGCAACACATCAGTTACAGCCACTTATAAACGATTGACTACAAATATGACTCGGCCCAGGAGGGCCAACGCCTATATCAGTCTCCCTTTTGATAACAGTTAAAAACCACTCGAACAAGATTCCCCAAGAACTCAGTGCAGAGGTGAAAAATCGGCACATAACCTCATTTAGGCTCCAGAACAAGTGTCAGCGGCCCCTGAAAATAGAGTCTCTCTTAATAGCAGCTATTAATAACCAGCTAAGAAGACGACGACTCATCTCGAGAAAAAGTAAAATAAATTAGGGTCCTCGAGGCACAATGGTCTGTTTACATCCGTCAAAGCGTGTCAGCTTGTCTTTCGACAATATTCTTGCAGTTGATGAGCGCAATGCGATAATTTTAAGTTCGACATTATTGTCCTTAATGGGGTAGGCCTGAACCCTGAGGTGGGAACTATGTTAATGCTTTGTTGCTTGATTTGATTGATGCCTTGCAATTTGTATCCCTCCAGGTCAAAAGCTCATTATTACTGAATTCCTGTTTTCTTATTGGTCTTCATGGCTATTTCAGGATAGAGCCCTTCTTGTGGAATACTTGTGGGGCCCTTTGTCGGCTCGGTTAGGTAAAATACAGGACAAAGTTAGTAATTATCTCTCAAGAACAGATCGATACCCTTGAAATTTGACTCGAATGGATGAAAAATTAAAATTCCCTCTTTATTTCCATTTGTTTGTAGATAACCAAAAAAAGATTTACAAGATAAGGGATAGATATAAGCACCAACAAATGAGAAATTGGCTGCTTTTAACAGGCCGGACCCTGTAAAAGACCAGGACTGAAAAATGCAGAGTAAATTGCCTGAATTCCTTTTTTCACAGATTTTAGGGTTTTTCTTGTTTCATTCTTGTGCACATAAGAATTTGGGGAATTTGTAGATTTGGTGCAAAGGAATTTACGAACAATATATAGTTAAAGTACATACCAACTCCTGCTACGTGAATTTTTTTCATCCATGGATAAATTATCCTTTCTCCGTCCGTCGTTTCTCCTGCGGTATCTCCATCACCATGTTCTGAATCTGATTCACCTGATTCGCCATCGTTTCCATGTGATCCCATTTCGTCTGGAGATCTGTCCAACATGAGCCGGTCTTCATCCAACATGTCATCCTGAAAAAATTAAGACATAATTAATTTCTGCGAATTAAAGATTTTTAAAGAAATTTTAAGAAGTCGAATGGTTTGTGGATACTTACATGCTCCGAACTGGTATCGTCACATCGAAGTCTCATTCCAAGCTCCTGAAGTTGCTGTCCCGCCGGCACTGCTTCTTCTATTCGTCTTTCTAATTTCATTCCTGCAATTTGGAAAGCTTTTATGAAATCTAGAACGAAATAAGAAATAGTATAAAAGAGAGTAACTTATATTACAGACGTACTGATAAAATTTGGAATTCTTAAGTCCGCATAGAATTTTATCTAAAGATTATCGTATTTTATGGCAACTATGGTAAACAAATAAGATGTATTGGGTCCGTACCTATTATGTACATCAAAATGCACTCTCCTTGATTTTTGCTTTCGTATGGGCTCTGTCATAAAATATCCAACGCAGATATTTCGGTAGTGTGCCGATAGTGACGATTAGATCGGTATCGTAACAACATTTGAAACCAACGGTTAGCTGCCGATGCTGCTCAGACCATTTAATTTAATACTGTACCAGTACCTATTCGATTGTCAGAACTACGGTAGATATCAGCTTCAAACCAATTGGTTTAATATTATTAATATACCGCTGGATATTGGGACTTATCTAACATTGAACCAACCCTAAATATTTGATACCTCCAGCATTGACTCGATGCTCGAATCGACAGTAATATGCCGATTTTAAACCAAAAGTGCTTCAATACTGGTAAGATATTGGTTATCAACCGATGGATACCGGAACTTATTCATTATTGGACCCACGGTTTATAATTAGGTACATAAGTATTCCAGCCCGAGCTATATTGAAAGTGCTCTGAAATTTCCCCTTAATTGGTATAGAATCAATATATTGTGACTAACAGTGATGTGATTTATACTTGTACACGGATTATGTATCATCGTGAAAAGACTACTCTTATGCGCTGGCTCAAATTACTTAACGTAAGCTTACGCTGTGACTAGGTTAGCGGTGGCGATTAGTATTGGCGGACATTAGTGACCAATGCCATGCCAATTACACCTGATCTTTCTGCAGTAATTCGGGAAAGCAACACCAGCCAAACATTGGTAACCAATACCCGATTAATATTTGGAATTAGTTCCGGCCCATATTTAACGGAGTTGGATCAATGGATGAGTGGCACGATCAACACGCCATGGTTCTAGGTTTCAAGCCTCGGTTTGTCCGTGAGTTTTTAAAATAAATATTAAAAAATCCATTCCGTGTCTGGGATGTTGTCTAGCTCGCAGCAATGCAAAAGCAAGACTTTTATGTTCCCTTATTCCTCTATAATTTCATTTCGGTCAAAGTCATGCTAACGTATCATGGGGTTCCCGGGGCAATATCATACAAAAAGATATCTCGTCAAGTTTTTGGATCTATTTGTCAGGTAATATGTTGACTGGCCCATTGAGGAGAGTAAGTGTTCAAAGGATTGGAATCTACCTGACAACGGCTAAAATTGCAAATACTACCATTTGACTACCAGATATAACTGAAAGCCCGTGATTTGTGATCTTCAAGTCATCCGTGGTATAAAGAACCTCGACCTGGATTTTAATGTTTGTTGTTCCGTTGATAATATATTAAGCTTAAGAGCCATTGGTGATGCCAGAGTAATATTTGTGTGCCGAAATTCTCTAAGGCCTGGCCACAATATTTATGAATGAATTAGCCTATGTTCTCCTGCCACCGAACGCACGCCCCTGGAAGTTATACGATAACTAAAGAGAGCCTACCACACTCCGAACGCTTCAGTGGATGCTGCAAGTTTGTAAAGGAGTGCCTTAAGTAAAAGTGAGCTTTTAGGATTGATCAGTTTATGGTTTAAACCAATATTTGGAGATTTTAGCTGCAAAGCGTCGATGTGAATATCCATAATCTCAAAGTGAGATTATTTAAAATTATTTGATTAAATTGTAGTTAGCCAGCATATGTGGGATCAAGGCTTCTCCATAACAAGAACTTTGGAATGGAAAATCAGCAACCAGGAATTAAAGGTGGGGTGGAACACGTCTAGGGTAAGGAAGACGCGGGAGGACGCAAGGGTGGTCGCTTGCAAGAGGCGGGAGCAAACAAAGGTCGAACCTAGCAAGGGGCGGGGGGCCCAAAGGGGTTGCTCACGATAGGTGAGAGGACATAAGGGTCGAAGCTCGCAAGGGGCGGGAGGAGGCAAAGGTCGTAGGTCGCATGATGATCCTTTTTTAGCCTAGAGCATGTTCCTCCATTGTTACTAAGAGAAAAAACTGCGCACGCAGTATATAATACAACTTCTAAAGGCTTGGACCGATTTGGATAATTGCTTTTTTGTTAAGTACGGAATGATCCCTCCTCCCACCCCACTCACCTACACTGACCCTAGCAAGCGATATCACGAGGACCAGCTAGTTTTATTCCATATTATTTGAAAGGAATAGAAAAAATAAGAGTAAAAAATATATAGAAAACAAGATCGGGTGTAAACTGGGGAATCCCGGCATGCCGATAAGTCTTTTGAGTAGTAACTAGGAGCAAAAGAAAAACATCCAAATGGTCCTGCGTGCAAAGTTTTGCCAGTTGGTATTTTTGTCTCCGATACCTACATAGCTACTTATTTGGCAATCAACTATTTAAGGGCTTTAATGGAACACTTTTTGAAAAAAAATTTTCTCTAAAGCAGACGTCTACTTTTATCGAAAGGGTAATTTTTTTGGAGGGAAAAGTGTACTCAACATTTTTTCCACTTACTCTATTCAGTGGGGTGTCTCTAAATAGGTCTCCTAAAATGCAGCAAAAACGTTTTAGGAACATTTAATTTTAATCCTTCAATCACGAAATATTTGCTTTCTTTCAAAGTCGTTATCAAAGCGACTCCCCACCCCCTCAATTTCTAAACAATCAAAAGTTCCTAAATGTAGCCTTTAAATAGTTTATAAGAAGTTTCGAAATAACTCTTCGGGCCTGACTCGATCTTATCTAGATCTTTATATATTTATATTATTGTTTTTTTTATAAATTTTCTAAAATAGTATCAATTTTATTATACAAGATGATTTCTCTAAGGTATCAATACTTAAGCGTTGACAGTACTCATCGAAATAAATATAAAGCTGTATGGCGGTGAGGGGCAATTTAAATGGTTTAGTAGTTCCAGAGTGATTATTGAATTTGAACATTTGAATGCGCGTTTACTAGTTAATTGTTAATACAGTAGGTAACGTTAACTATTAAAAATCGAGAATGTCCTACCGATTGAAATTGCATCGAGTTAGGTTAGGTTCGTGTGGCTGCCTTAAAGGGTACACTTAGACCTCCAAAGGCCGATTGTGATGCCACGGGAATCCTAAAATTCTAAAAAAATTCTAAGGTCAGATCTGCCTCTCGAAAGCAGACACTTGGAGCGCCTAAGATCCAGCTTAGGCCAGATCTGTCTGGACGTATGGCACGTAGTGCCGTTTGCCCATCCGTAGTTCGCTAAGTTAATTGCCCTTGTGCTAAGCAACATCTTACAGGTTGCCAGGGGCCTACCAAGAGTGGTTCTTTCCGGTTGGATCTCCAGGACGGTACCACGTCTTGCAAGCTCGTCCCCCACGCAGTTTCCTGGAATATCCCTGTGCCCTGGGACCCAGCACAGCTGAATTTGATACCGTTCAGCCAGCTCATTTAAGTGTGAGCGACAGCTATTAACAGTCCTAGATGTCGATAGGATAGAATCAAGGGATAGCAAAGCAGCCTGGCTATCTATAAGGATGCAGATGGAGCTTCGTTTCCGCTCAACCAATTCAAAGCTTCCTGAATAGCCATGATCTCCGCCTGAAACGCACTACATTGCAGCGGGGTAGGGAGGGGGGAGGTTATGGTGCGGTATATATAACGCGTAACGTAACAGTAAGTTTTTGTTACAATTAAAAGTCCTAACTCTTAATTCGTGGCTCACGGCTGAGTTTATATGGTACATCTACACTATACAATAACGCGTAACGTAACAGTAAGTTTTTGTTACAATTAAAAGTCCTAACTCTTAATTCGTGGCTCACGGCTGAGTTTATATGGTACATCTACACTATACATATTTTTTTTACATACGAAAGGAGTCGCGTCACTGAATATACGGAAGTGTATATATGGCAAATAACCACAAAAAGATTTGTATCACGAGTCCATAGTTTGGACTCTAAGAGAAATCAGAAATCTTGAAAAACCGCGTTACGTAATACTTGAACGGCCCCTAACTTCGACAGACGTGGGGCGGCTGTGTGGGGAAACACTATATACTTCGCAGTTTCCCCTAACACTTTTCCCAACGCACAACTACCCTCAATTTTTTTTCTCAAACCAGATTGACTATGCGAGTCCAACGTACAGATATCATTTTTTTCGCCGACTCATTTTAATGTAAGAGTCAGTTAGTATTAGTTTGATAGCTCAGATAACGACGCTGGGCTGTATGAGACAAACTATCCACTCTATATGCACTTATAGTAGTATTTTGAACCCATGCGATTCCTTACCCAACGTTTGACTCATGAGGAAAGTGTGCGTTGGTTGATAGATATGAATATAACAACAAAGAAGAACAAGAAGTTCACGTGCAACGCTTTGAAATAATCGAAATACTAAATCAGCTCAATTTATTTTGAAATATTCTATTCCATTTTTGCAAATAAATGTTTACTTTATGTATGAGTTCTACGTTTTTTACATTTTACACTAACAGTTAATTCAATCAAACATATTCCTCATTGCCAAAATCATCTGTGGTTTCAGAAATTTCTTTTCGGAGTAAACCTTTTAAATCAGTTCCTCTTTTTCGATTTATTGTCTGTTCAGTTTAAGGTGAAGCTCAGAGCTTGATAGATTTACCATTTTGTCTGCTTCAGCCGCTAAACACCTTTGTTTTTTGGAAATCTTACCACCGGTTCCTGCGGTAGAGTTTGCTCCCTATGGATTATTAGTTTGAGATTTATCACTAATCGTTCCAACTAAACTGGACTCTATTGTATTTCATGTTCCCGTACTGCTACGAAAATATTCAACTAACCGGTGTCTGTTCCTGATATTTTAGTGAAACCAGGATTTTCTTCGGTATTTAAAATGTCTGGAAATTATTTTTCTTATTGCAGTAGCTTGAACCTGCTGCTTAAAAATTAGGTTTTCACGTTATTGAACAGCTTTAGTAGCTAATAAGTAGGTACGACTAACTTTGTATTTTACAACAATTCTTGTTGCCCGTTATCAGAAACATGTACACAACAGAAATCTCAATAATTTCAAAATTAAAACGTATATCCAAATAAGCAATACACGGTTTAAAAAAACCAAGGATGGAAGCATATTACACGGTATTAACCTTGACCGCGTGACGTCACATCCTCTACAAAACTGGAAAATTACGGGTTCACCTCTCAAAAAAATTAGTGTAGTTCCGAAAATTTATTGTCGTAATGCAAGGTGCCATTTAACAGAGCTCGGCGAGTACTATAAAACTAAATAATAATACAGTGCCAATAGTCTTAGTAGATACTTGAAAAAATATAAACTAAGTATTGAGGTAAAACTTCGCTCAAACTTTAAAAATGAGAAAATGTCAATAGAAGTACGAAAATGTCTGTCGTATACGCTTACAAAGTGAAATAAGAATAAATGAGGGTTCCAAAAAAGTCCCTATGTCAACAGGAGAATGAATACGAAGAATGTGACAGTTGAACAATCTTACATTAAGTTTTACATATCATATTACTCCCACCATTATTCTATTTTCAAATTATACTTTGGCAAGGCCTTTGATAGCATCAATCATAGAATTCCTATACACAAAATATTCGTCCTTGCGTTTCTTTTACATTTTATTAATTGGTGTGATCCTATATGTTCGATCAAAAACAATGAGTGCCCCCCTTTCTGATATTATCCATAATATTTTCAGTGTACCCCAAGGTAGCCATCTTGGTCCCCGTGCATTTTTTTTTATATTTCTATAAATACAATCACTCCTTTATTTTAAATGTAAGAATTCTTTGCTAGGTTAATATTGCGAAGTTCTTTAGTTTTGTTTTCACTGTACGTAATTGTTTTTCACTTAATCTGGATTGATACTTGTTGCATAACTGGTGTTCTGTCAATTGTCTGCCACTGAACGCAGGCAAATTCCATGACTCGTAAGAGAGATCCTCTGGTACTTAACTTCAGCTTAGATAATTTTCTTCTTTCAAGAATTTCGAAAATTAAAGATATTGGTGTCACGCTTAATTCTCATTTTCCCTTTTTTAGTTAATAAAGCTAACACTATAGCTGATTTCGTGAAGAGATTGTCTAAGGAATTTAATAACAAACATAGCACAAAACATCTTTATTGCACATTTGTTAAGCTCATTGAATACACTTTCTGCATTTGGTCCTCTTACTACGCAGTAAGTATTGATAGAGTTTAGACTGTTAATCGTAGTTGTTTGTTTCACTACTCGTGGTTTCTTTCTGGTACAATGCACTCCCAAAATATTTCGGTAGACATAAGAGGTCTGTCTGTTTACTCGAAAGTTTTTAAACAAAACTGATAGTTTTCGTGCGTACTGCGTCTGTTTACTTTTGGACTTGAAGAAATTTTACAGTCGAGTAATTTCCCCTTTTACCCAAATTCTACACACGCTGTTGAGTGTGGACAGAATTTCGACAGAATTTTTCTTTTCTGGTTGACAACTCACAGCTGATTGATGTTTGGCAAGTTACAGCTTATTTCTTTGAAGAAAATCGCTTTCTAAAACAAATAAATTTCTCTATTCGTCAACATTAAATGCTTCTAACGTACGGCTCTCAACTTCGGACACAATGGTAGCCTGTTGGCGACAAACGTTGACAGTATAGGGGATGGAACAGGATCTAGTAATCTAGTGATTCTTAACTCCCGTCTCTCCTTCGAGGACCACGTGAACTTCCTGGTTGGCAGAGCCAATTCCACGCTTGGCTTTGTAAAGAGGTGATCTAGGGAGCTCCATGATCCATACTTAGCGAGGCTTCTTTTCTGCACTTTCGTCAGACCTATCCTGGAGTACGGCAGTCCCAATTGGGATCCTTACTTCGCCGTCCATATTAACCGAATTGAATCAGTACAGCGAATATTCCTTAGGTTCGCTCTTATCGGCCTCCCCTGGCATGACCCTATTAACCTGCCTCCTTATCATGCCAGGCTTAGCCTGAATTTCCTCAACACTCTTGAAAAGTTGAAAGTCTCTAAAATTGTTTTTATGTTTGATTTGTTGCAGGGGTCGATTAACTCTACCGAACTACTCAAAGAGGTGAGCATCTCCGTCCCGGCCCGGAGCTTGAGGAATCACGACTTCCTGCATGTGCCTCACCACCGAACCTTGTATGGAATGCACGAGCCCATCGCCTCTTCGTCCCGACTATTCAATGAGTTTGCCACCTGCATCGAGTTCGAACGTTCCAGGCAGCAGCTGAAGGCCCAACTTCAACTAATCATTGAACAATGAATATCTTAAGTTTAAGTTTCTACCATGTTTTATTTTTTTGTAGTAGCCAGCCTTGGCGAATTTACATGAATAAATAAATAAATACAGATCTTTTAGCTTCCAAAATGTTATTTGTAACAACACACCTTACCCTGCTACCCTCAAATGTTATATTTACTCGTTTTTATTACTGAATAGGATATGATGTCAATTCAAACTCGTCAACTTTAGTTTGACGGTATGATCTAAAGTGACTTGATGTCTTCGTATGTTCTGAATCTACCCAACCGCTTTACAACCGTCGAAGTTAAGAAAACAATAAAGTCCGTCTTTGGCTAAAACACATTACTTTAAGCATATTCGCTTTTCAGTGGGTGGTCAATCGTTGACATTGTGATAAGTGGGTTTCTATGTTCAGAATACGCAACAACTACGGCGAAAGTTTATCTAACTTCGATAGTTGGTCAAACGTCATAATTCTAAATATAATACAAAGGCACTACTTGAAAACGATTTCAACGTTTGACCACCAATATACACCGATATTATGTTTTCTTTTAATATTTGATGGTTGGTCAAACGGTTTCTCTCTAGTTCCCGTAACCCCTTCTGGGGCATGGGACGGAAGAAGGACTTCACCTGATTTGAGACAACGATCGCAAGTGGACATACAATTTAAAGTGGATTCCGAACCACTGGTATTTTCGCTGCAACCCCCATAGCCTTTTTATCATAATCTGTTGTCAGCAGAAAAGAACCATGGGTCGCCGCCGGCAGGATTCGAACCTAAGACCTCCGGATTGGTATGCCGCCACGTTATCACTTACTCCACCGACGAAAACGACGAAAACCTTCTAGTTGATGCTTACTCTAAATATACAAAGCCACTTATCTAAAACGATTTCCACGTTTTTTTTTGGGTTGGTCAAAAAGTAATCTAAGGCTTACAGTGGTCTATCCTATCCAGTAATTAAAACGAGTACATATCACATTTGTAGTGTGGTCAATCAAATTTAGGTACTGCTGATCAATTGTAGTCACTCCGTGATCAATCGCATTCACTATTTTAATATTGAATGTTGGGGGCCTGCTTCACACAGCTGTTCAAAAGCGGTCATTATCAAGGGGTTATCCGTGATGCTTACTGATTCTTTAGACTTGCTTTAGCACGGAATTTTTCAGAACACTTCTAAATGGTTTGTTCTTTAGTAGTGCTATCACCAAAAGTAATGTTGATATTGCAAGCTTCATGGACCGAACTATCCAGTTTAAATTTAATTTAAGAAATTACTCTTCCTTGGTCCTATCGACCGACATTATATGAAATTCCTTTAAGTTTTACCACTTTCACGATACAAGTAATTACTTGACAATTTGTACCTGACTACAAATCCGCCATTTCATATTACACATATAGTCGTGTTAAATCGTAACATTCTAACAAAAATGTTTGATTCTGTGTCAGATTTCTGTAATTTTAACTTCCGGAAAACCTTGTGGGTTATAAGGCGAGATATTTGATGACAAAGATTGCAATATATGTATATTTCGAACCAACTATTACACTCTGCAAACCCCAACTACCTTTCTAGCGTTATCTGTGGTCAGAAGAAAACAACCGTGTGTGGATTGAGTAACCGAGTTACATTTACGTTACATATAATATTTTTAAACACAAAATTCGTTTTTAAGGTATTAAAGTAGTTTCGGTGCAAGTACAAACCTGTAGGTTTTGTTTTAGGTTTTGTCCCTCAAATATGTGACAATGGAACCTATTGATCTACCTCATGCGTCCGTTTATTCGTCTATCGTAGGACTCTAACTAATAAATAATTGCGCACTTTTAACGATATGCAGGGTGGCTTTCGTGAAGGTTTCTCATGCAGCGATCACATCAGCACCTACCAAATTATCAGCTTTACGGAGGAGATGTATCACTAACAACAATACTAGCATTATAAAGGAGGCGTTGTTATTTCATGTTGAGACAATTTTTGTGCCCAGTAGTGTAAAACCTTTTGTGCCTGCATTTTTATTTCGAATATTTCGCTAATACTGGCGAGAGAAAAAATCATTATTATATACATATACCTTCCCCGAAATTATTTATTTGATATACTATTTCTCAGTGCTTCTCTTATTTCTTAAAATAAAATTAATAAATAAATGGTTGTTTTCCTCTGGAATGCGCATAACCAGAATGAGAACGGAGATATTTTCTTGTACATTGGTCTATTTCTATTTTATGTGCTTTCTATTTTTGTATGTGCTTACAAGGCTACCAAGATAAGAAACTACAATTGCTGGTGACAATTTGAAATCTTTTAAGATCGAGATCGAAAATTTAATCGAAAATATGTTAGATCGGTGGAAACCCCTATATCTCAAATTATGAATATAATAAATATTGTAATGGCTTATAGTAATTATAAGATAATGATTTAAATTAAAGAAAAGAAAACTTGCACTTTGAAATAGAAAGTTCCCAAGTCGTCATGTTTTTTTTTTTTTTTTTTTTTTTTTATACGATGTGGCCAAATCCTAGGGGACAACCCTTTGATGCGTTAGCATGGTTTTGGCCGGAGAGGAATTAGGGTAAAGGAAGTGAGGAAACTTGAGTCTTGTTTGCATTGCTGCGAGCTAGACAACTGCCCAGAGACGGAGTGGATTATTTTAATTTCTTAAAAAGCTCACGGTCATCTGGGCTCGAACCCGGGACCCACGACATGTTGGTCTTGTCGCTCAACGCATTGATCCAACTCCGTCTCCCTAAGGAGACAAGTTCGAAATAACTCAATGAACTGGAACTGTCTACGAATTTGCATTTTAGCGTTCAGTGCAATGCGCTTATATATAGTAATTTTGACAGGTCTATCGGTGCATAATTATAAGTCATTGGAAGCGCCCTAGATGATCACCCATGATGAGGGATTAGATGGAAACTTTGTAAACATCTTACACATCTGCACTATGCCTACGATCTATATCTTAATATCCAACAGTCAGAGTCATGTAGCCCGAATGTTCGAAGACCTGAGTAGAAAAGTCCACAATGTAGGGCGCACTACAAATGCTGCCAAAACCAAACCTATTACTTGGACTCCAGGAGACATGATAAAGTTTAACTAAAAGAGCAGCAAATAGAACTAGCCTTTGTCAACTTGTGTCGTCGGCGTATTCTTAACATCTATTGGTCAGAGGTCATTACAAATGAAGACCTACTAGAAGACCCCGATGGGATAGACTGTCAATTGACACCAGGCGCGGACCTAGGTTTTCTTTCCGGGGGCATAATATGCAATGTACTGGACAGGACGACCACAGTATAGACGCAGTTTTTGTCATATATCTACAAACAGTAAATACACGAATGTTGCCGTATGTAGCTGCTAATTACAGGAGTTTGTCGTTCATGAATACTCTGACCAAACTTTATACTGGGATCATTTTAGGGAGATTGGGGGGATGGGCTTTGGAGTTTGATGTCATAAAGGAATTTCGGAGTGGTTTTAGACGTAATTACTCTACAATCGATAATATATTTAGTTTGACTTCTGTAGCTGAACTTATGAAAAGAATAGGCAAAAAAACTCTACGTATTTTTTATGGACTTCAAAGTTGCATTGGACTGCGTCGTTAGAAAAAGTTTATTGTGTAAATTATATTGTTGAGAAAGTTTGTCAGAAATTTAGCGCATCTCTATTACAATACGCGTTCTGCGGTATGGGATGGTAAGGATGTGTCGGAATGGTTAAGTTCAGCTATGGGCGTAAGGCAAGGAGACCTACCTAGTCCGATCTTATTTATATTGTTTCTCAATGATTTTTACGATGAGTTGGGAGATAAGTTCATGCTTGCAGGTACGGAGATTAAACTTCTAATGTATGCAGATGACATTGGGGCAGATTCGCCCATAAAATTGCAGGTAATGATATAGAGGCTTAATCAATACTGCCAACAATGGAACTTATTCCTAAATTTAGATTAGTCGAAGTTAAAGTTCATAAGACGGGGAGTGCGGTTATCTAGAACGGAGAACTAGTAATTTGGGGGGGGGGGGGTTGGCAACCATTGAGATTGTCAAAAACTATAAATATTTAGGTGTTAATTTTAACCAAAAGGCAACATTTAGGGAACATTTAAATAAAAAATTGGAAGCAGCAAAGCTCGCTATTAATATTACGTGGGGCTCCTTCATAGCGAAGAAGAAAGTAAGTGTCAGATATTTAATGCTGTAGTAAGGTCAATCATGTGTTACACGGCACAGGTTTGAGGGGCCAAATTATATGCACCAAATTGAAACTGGATGTGGTAGTATGTTTTTACATTTTAAGTATATTAGAAAAATCATCGCATATGGTGATCACCGCCTCGCTACCAGGTTGGCAAGAGAAGTACCAAGCAATAGAGTATACTTTGCTAAGGAATGGAATACTATAGCAAGAATGGTTGGAATCGTTCTAGATATAAGCAATTACAGCGAAATGTAACTAAAGCAGTAGCATTGCATGATTTTGGAAGGGCTGACAAATAATAACTGGAATTAACAGATTTCTAGAGCAATTAATTCGCAATACCATGATGAGCACTGCAATTTAAAATATTTGTACATCCCCTGCAACTTTGATGACTTAAATTCGGTGCATAAAATTAAAGCAATTTTTATGGTTAGAGGTGGATTTTTGGATGTAAATGCCAGAACATGGAAAAGATACAACAGATATATGCTCATTATGTATATATTGTTTCTATCACACTTTAGTTTCCATAAACCACTAGTAGTAGTAAGTTTCGAAAATTGATTTTTGACCTTAACTTTAATTACAGTAGCCACTTGATTATATGAACTAATTATTGCAAGGCCATACGAAAAAAAAGGCAACTGTTCAACTTTTTCTGTCAACTGTTCAAATCTTTCATTGAGTGAATTTATGGTAGTGTCCAAATTCTTTTCTGGAGAAGTTATAGGCTCATCGTGAGCAGTTTCATCAGCTTGGCGTTTAACACGTCGAATTCTTGTTGTCGCTCTAAACACAGGTTCAATTTCTAGTTCTTCAGCCAACTCCTTCGCAGTTAAAATGGTGCTTTTGAAGCCTGTATTTCTATATTCATCACCCCATCAGCTGTACTGAAACTGGTAATTATAGCGTTCAAAACGTACACACTTATTTAGCAACTAGTCTAGCAATCATAGCTAGTTGTCTCACCTTCTTTCGGTGCATTTTTGATACCGAAAACTCCGTCTTTACTGCAAATACTACACTCGGTACGTATAAATAAACGTATACGAGCCCACCTTTAACATTGCGTTCTGAGCGATCAAACCGAACAAACCGGCACGAAACTTGCTGCATTGAAGCAAGTGATTACTAACCACAAATCTGAATATAAAATATAATTCTCTTACACAGGACCGTAGAGACAAAATTCGGGCCTGGGGGGTACCACATACGGGCCCCCGCGCAAGGAATTTCGGACCCGGGACTAAGAGTTTACGGGCCCATATACAATCGAATGAGTGACTTCCAATTTAAAATCTGTCTAGCATATTACACTTTTCGATCATGAAACATTTTTTTATATATATAATTAAAATGGGAAAAATTTTCTGTTGATGACTTAGCTGACGGGGCCCCTTTTGAAAAGGGCGCGGGGGGGGGGGGGGGGGTTACTCCCTTCGCCCCCCTCTCGGCGACCCTGCTGTTAAAGCTTACAGTTGCGGAGTCTTGAACCTCAACTTATTTGCACCAGCGAAGTGAGCTGGAACTATAAATATTTCTTTTTATTTTTACCAGAAAACGTTCTTTCATTTCCACAGGAACTATTGCATGTATTTATTTTGGATTCTCTTCGGTTGAATTATTATTTATTTTTGCTTTAGTTTGAATTATTATTTTTTTTATTTTATTATTTTATTTTTACATCATTATTTTCTTATTATTTTGTTTTTATTATTTGAATTGTTTCTTTTTTCATTTATTTTTTGCTTTGAATAGTTTTTAAATTTGTGATTTGCATTTTTCAAAAAAAAAATATTTACGAAACTGCAATTGTTGTCATTCCTGACCCGGCAACCCCCCTTTTTTCGCTTAAGCCAGTTAGGGCTTAAACAGTTGTCATCATAATGATTTTGTAGCTAGATTTAGGGAATTTACTAGTAAGTAGGACTCGCTCAATGAACAAGCGGATATAAATCAAATCTGGCGCCAAATCCAAATCCTGTTCCGCTGCCCTTCTTACTCCATTAGCGATTCTCTTCAATAGGTTCCTTCAAGCTGATAAAATTAGTGCATTGTGGAAGTGCTCTTTTATAGTCCCTGTTCATAAAAAGGACCATAAGAATATTATAACTAATTATAGATCAATCGCGTCGTTATCTTGCATACCTAAATTGTTTGAATCAATAGTGTATTCGCAGCTTATAGAGCGTTGTATTGACTTAATCTCTCCCAATCAGCATGGTAGATCAACGACTACTAACTTACTTGAATTTACCTCCCACGTTATTTCTGGATTCCAGCGTGGCATGCAAACTGACTGCATATACACGGATTTCAGTAAAGCCTTTGATAAACTCCCTCACTCCGTAATCTTATTTAAACTCGGGAGGTTGGGTTTCCCCCCTGTTCTTCTTGACTGGATCTCTTCCTATTTAAGAGGCAGGTCATATCGAGTATCACTCTGTGGCGCTTCCTCTAGAATCTTCAGGGCCTTATCTGGTGTACCGCAGGGCAGTCATCTTGGCCCTTTGTTATTCGTTCTTGCCATTGACGACATTGTCAATTTTGAGAAATGTGAGGCTATGACTTTTTCCAGGAGCCCAAATCCACAAGTTTCGGATTACAACTTTGCGGGGAATGGTCTTCGTCGTGTGCTGTCCGTAACTGACCTTGTGGTAAAACTCGATAGGAGACTTGACTTTACTCTGCATATTAACTATGTCGTGTCCAGAGGCAGTTTAATCTTAGGCTTTGTTAAGCGTTGGTCGAGAGAGTTCTCGGACATACCAACATTGATTCATTTATACTGCTCCTTAGTTAGACCTATTCTTGAGTATGCATCTCAGGTCTGGTCGCCCTACTACGCTGTTCATTCCAAGCGTATCGAATCGGTGCAGCGTAATTTTCTTAGATTTGCATTAAGAGAGCTCCCATGGGACGATCCGCTAAGACTCCCATCCTATACCGACCGCCTCCGGTTGATTCGTTTGCACTCGCTTGATAAAAGGCGCAAGGTTGCTGACTTGGCCTTTATTCACCAGCTCTTGAACTACAATATTGACTCAGGTTTTCTTATTAGAAAGGTTTCCTTCAGACCTTCGAGGACTGTCTTTACTGCATGTTGAACCATCGAGATCTAATTATGGCATGCATGAACCTATTAACCGTTTATGTAGGGCTGTTAATGCATGTTGTAATTTTGATTTAACTCTTAGTAAGGTGTTGTTTAAGAACTATCTATTTTCTGTGCTCCCGTGACTCTCTGTTTGCATGTTGCATGCGGGGTTTCCTTGCTTGTTTTCTTCCTGTTCCTGTTTTTTTTTATTTCTTCCCCTGCATGCTGGTGTGGGAGCCTCATTTCATCAATTTGATGGAATAGGTGAATTGATTCTGGGCTCCTGCCAAAGAAGTGCGCCTTCTGTGTTAGAAGGGTTAATTCCATAATTACTATAATATTAGGGTACCATTTTAGCATTTTGAACGACTACTATAAAAATCATGAAAAATCATTTAAATTTTACTTCTAGTACTGGTTTATTGTACGTATTGTATTGTATATGGAACCAATTACATACTGGATTTAAAAAATTGTTGTATAATTACATATCTGTTTAATATTTCCCATGGTAGAAAGAACTACTCTTTCTCTCATTTTCCTTAGGACAAGAATTTCTTCGTATGGCGCATCATTTTCGGTAGCAAATTATAGAGTAATGTTTAATGCATTTATAGCTCGAGTTCTGGAAATGGTTTTTTCCATTACATGAGTTTCATCAACTTCACTATCATCAGTAGATTAATTTTCGGGCGATAGTGAATGCACATGTTCTCTCCAAGAATTATCGTTAAAATTTTGCTCCAGACTTGAACTTTATTAGACCACCTTCCCATTTTTATTTGAAGAAATTTACCTCAGAAATCAAATTTCGTACTAACTGTACGGATTTTGAGCAACATCGGATAGTCCATTATGCACTTCCTGAAAATAGCGGTCCAAAGATATTTCAATCTCTTCAGAATTTGAAGAGGGAAATATATTTCTCTAGCATTTTCTTATAGTATCGACCTAAAATTTATCCCAGGCCTGCGCTAGAAGAGCTACAACGTCCCGCATCGATATTGCATTTAAAAGATTGTGGATAGGTCTATATTTTTGAGCTATGACCATTTGTAGCACACTGTTTTTGTAATATAATTTCGTCAACCGAATTATATTATGATTCATTGGTTGGATTAACGCCATAACATTAGGTCCTCAAAATAAAGCTATGATTTTGCCATCATCGCTGATTAATTCTTCTTCGGAAGGATGACTTGGGGCATTATTCAAAAGTAAGAGTGCTTTTTGAGGATACTCGCAATCTCGACGATGTTTTCTGGCCTTAAAAAGATGTAAGTTAGTTTGGAAATTATCCGTTCACCCAGTTAACTTACCAGTGGAATAAACAAATTTTGAAACCAGTTCTTGAAAATTGTAGTATTCATCCAAGCTGAATTAGAATGATCATAATCCATTGGAAATTTAAAATTTCTAAATGCCCTGGGATTTTTGGACTTCCCAATAATGAGAGGCTTTATTTTATGTCGTCCAGTGGGGTTTGTGTATGCTAGAAATGTTACTCGCTCCTTGCCAATTTTTCGTCCAGGGGCACTTTTTTCTATAGAAGACACAAACGTTTTATTCGGAATCAGCTTGTAATACAGACCTGTTTCATCTGCATTACAAACCTGTTCGTGACTTAGATCAAGGTTTTTTATTTTCTGCTGAATCTTTAATTGAAACGGTGCAACGAGTTCTGGTTAAGAAGACAATTTTTCATCACATATCTTTATAAAATGTATCCTAAATCTTTTTTTAAAATTTTGCAACCATCCCTCACTAGCAGGAAATGTTTGGCCACCCCCGTGTACTCCATGCAAAATACTTTGCACTTGCGATTTCAAAAAGTCACCAATAACTGGAACTTTATTTTTCCTCTGTTTAAGAACCACTTCTAGAGTTTTTTCTCCATTTCTGAATATTAACCAACTCTAAGATTTTTTTTTCGTAGGCCCAATCAAAAGTTGAGACGCTGCTTGTTTTATTTTTGCATCCCAGTTATAGTAGATTTAGATACATGAAATCGTCTAGTTAAATTATAGCTGACATTCCCTTTTCTAGGACATTAATAATTTTTGCTCTATCTTCTATAGAAAGGTATTTACGAATTGTCCTGCTTGTTGTAAGTGGCGTCATCGTCGATGTAACACAATTAATCTTAAAGAGGAAAACACACCACTAATGCAGAAAATCAATGATATCCATGCACGCACTAAAGTAAATGCGTGCTGAAAAAAGACCACGAAATGCCCATATAACAATAATTTTCCTCGTATTGCTTGATATTTCAGCTTACTTAATACACCCTTACACACCTGTGTTTTCAGTTGAAAACTATGCTATTTACTTCGCTGTGTTTTGTATGCAGTGTGTAAGTAATACCAACATTCTTTTCAACTTTCTACTAAAGGAAGTAGAATAAATTGTGGAAAATTCGTTTATATGACTTTTTAGTTCATATTATGTGGATGGTCCTGGTAAGATATTGCTAGTTCAGACATATATCCGCGTATATACTTAACCGCGCGCTTATTTAGTCAAGGTATAGGTTTTACTGTTCCGTAGCAACTAGGAACCATTATTGTTTCGGTCTGTCTGTCCGCCCGGTCTGTCACAGCCTTTCCATCCTATTATTTATGAACCTATTAAGATTGCAATTTGGACTTTACTAAAAACAGGTTTCATGAGAGTTTTGGAAAAATAATTTTTGTTTTACTTAAATAGGTCTCAAAAAATGCAATAATGTCCTGAACCTTATGATTTTAACTCATCTATCACGAGATCTTTGCTAGCAAATGCGTTATCAAATCGCCACCTCTTATTGTTAAACTATTGGTGCAAAATATATCCAGATATTCCTGAATTTAGCCTATAGTTAGTAGTCTCAATGGAAATTATTATGAACCAACGTAGCCAAAATGGTTTAAGATAAATTTAGAAATAACTTTACGGAACCCTATCATGTGCGTGTGCAGCAGGCTTAAAAAATTTTTTAATTTATGTTATTAATAAAAGTATTAGTATTTTTTAGTATTAGTATTTTTTAATCAAAATACCAAAAAATTAAGGATAAGAGAAATAGGTTAATAGGTTTTGAGTGCAGGGGGTGACGATCGCCTCCTTTGAAATTTTCAGGTCCATAAAGCGAAGGAAAACCAGAAAAAGATAAGCTATTTCAAATGCGTGTTGCTCTGCTCAGGAAATTTGACAGTGCGACCAGCGGGAGCGACTTAAGCACTTCTATCCCGCGTTGTAATGTACCTATTGCACCTCCTGGATCGGCGCATGATGGACGCCAATCAGTGTCGCATAAATTTTATGCGTGATCCATTGTGATAATCGTCGGTAGAGTAACTGATAACGAGTCGGCCTACCAATCCGGAGGGCCTAGGTTCGAATCCCACCGACGGCGACTCATGAGTATTTTCTGCTGACGTCAGATTACGATAAAAAGGCCATGGACGTTGCAAAGGAAATGTCAGTCGTTTGGAATCCACTTTAAATCCTCCACTTGCAATCGTTGTCTTGAATCGTAGAAATTGTTCTTCTGCCCAATACCCCACAAGTGGTTACGGTAACTAGAGATTGAGAGAGAAATGATCTATTGTGATAGCATACGTCATTGTCGTTAAAGTACTATCATCGGAATAACTTCGTTCTGCATTTGGGTAAACCGAGCACCGTGATACCCCATTCCTTAAATCTTATTCAGAGATCCCTCTTCGTGGTGGTAGTATTCATAGCGCTTTACTTTTTTTTCCTCACGTAAAAAGGGTCCTGCATAGATCTTTAATATTTAGAAACTATAACTTAAAGAGCTTCATAGTACATTAACATATACGCCAAAACTTATGCCCCAGAACAAGTGGACTTTTAATAATGCTATAGACACTTTTTTTGTAGAGTTATTATTTTTTTTTCGCGATACTACAGTTACAGTCTGGCAATGCTATAGAAAACTGACAAAAAAAATTTCAGCTGTCAAATAATTATTTCTTCTTGTCAAAATTCGGTGAGCGGGAATTCACTTCTTAGCTCTGAGGAGAACAATCTCCCTTCTGATCAAGTAATTCGTATAGGCGGACATATCCTACCGACTCCAGCTAAGTCTGCAAAGTAACAAATTCTGTAAAGTTACTTATTTTGCAAAAATAAACGTGCAAACCGCTATTCGTTTTATATCTCCGACAATAAACAAGAATTAATAAAACCGAAAATTTTGAAATTTGAAAAGGCGATATTTCCTAAACTAACGGGAGCTAGAAGGAGAGAGAAGGATACTCTCATCAATAAAATACCCCAATCCAAGGTGGAACAGAAAACGCCGAGGGGTGCGTGGACAAGGGGTAGCTTGGTTGTCAGTATGCAAACGCTGGATACCAGACGACCTCCGCTTTAACTTAGGCTTACTGTGATATTGGGGATCCCTGCCACCGTGGACGTCAACGATAAAAATAACGAGGGTTCCACTCCTCTAAAAATGCCAAAATTGGAAAAAAAAAGCCTGAATTGGAAAAAGACTTGTTCATGGATCAGGACATTATTAAAAGTCCTGCCGAGCTGTCTGATTTGTCACTCATTTCTGATGAACACGTTATGGAATCGGCAGAAAAACCCGATGAGACCGCTAAGGACGCAGGGAGAGACCCAGAGGTCCAGAGTAATGGACACCAACAGCCCAAAGAGAAATAAACTTAGTGGTGCTGGGGAAAAAGCGTTTCAACCATGAAAGAAACCGTTCGGTGGCGGGGGGAGAGTCCTAGTAGACTACTTCTGAGAAAGTGAAAGTCAAGAATTAAAAAGTGAGGAGATCCTTGATCAAACTTAGATTCAGAACCATGAATTAAGGGTCTCAGCCTGGATGCTACTGAAAAGGGAGCCAGAGGGCACCGGCTCTGTAATAGTCCTATCGGTAGATGACTTTTCGGCTGAGGCGCTTAAGAAAACCTTATTTAAGATTAACTGCATGTTCATGCAAGTGCAGTCTTGGCCCAGAAGTGGATTTGCTAAAAACAAACCGACGATGCGAACCCTTTTCAAGACCAAATGTAGGTTTTTACTCGAGATAAATCTCGCTGCCGGTATCGGTCTCGACACGATACCGAGACCGGCAGCGAGACCAATATCATTGGTAACAGTACGATACCGAGAGCGAGATTGAGGTGACGAGAGTGGACGAGATATTAGTTTTTATCATTTTATTGTGGAAAATTTTTTTTTTGTTGTTTCAGCTTTTATGTCGCTCCGAAAAATTCCAATTGTGTGATTTATGGGGCATATAAGTAGACACTGCTCTCCCCAATCGCTTCTTTCTACATTATTTCCTTCTTCAGATATTTGCGCTTTATCCCCAAGAGCAAACAAGAGCCTTTGCTACCTTATTTTGACGATGGAAATATGAAGAAAATGCATATATACATAGATATATCACTTGTCCTCGCTCCCCGTTATTCCACCGAAATACCCTTTTTTTATCTTGCCGAGAGCGAGATCGCACCGAGACTGGCCTTTATCTCGCCGAGATCGAGATCGAGAGCGAGATCGTCTTCACCTTGACGAGACCAAGACCGAGATCTGCCAAAGTCTCGGTCTTGTCTCGGTGCCGTGAAGCCCTAGTTTTTGTCGAACCAGGTGGGTGGGGTGGGGGGTAGCATCTGACTTTATCACTTGTGTGTGTGAAGGAATGGATAAAAATTGAATTATTTCAAATTCAAATAATTTTATTGAAGCACTACACTAACAAGAATTCCAGAAGTATACAAATACGTCCATTTGTCCTTTTTGTGCTTCCTTGTTAACTAACTCCCTGATTTCAATAAAAATTTCCTCCTTCCTTGACTTTTCGTTAAATACTTAAATTCCCTGACTTTTCCCGGATTTCCAGAAAGTGAGCACTGAGTCTGATCTATGGATCACCTTGATCTATACAAAATTGGGCACGAGCCGTATGCTGAGAAACCTTCCACCATTACTCTCGCTCTTACTAGTTAATAGGATCCTGGTCTCACTTGAAGAAGATGTGATAAGTTGTATGTACGTTGCGCTTTAGTTGCTTGGATATGCTTTCGAGTGCCTGTATTTGTTTCGAGCATGCCTGAATTTTTGAGTTGACTATGAAGAGAATGAAGCCATTATAGGAAATCACAGATTTGCCGAAAAAACATAAGCTGGAGGTCGAAAGCATTCTTCAAGTGAAAAATTCGCTTTGTTGTTAAGGAGAAGTGAAAGTTCTTTTAACGCGGTAAATAGAGTAAATTAAATCGGTTCTCGATTAGCGAAAAACATCTGACAGATTTGTCTGCAAAATGCTCGATGACAGCTTGTGGAAAAACATTCTGAACCATTTCAACACAAAGAAAACCCGCAGAGTTCAACTCTATTGAAGATATTACTCATTTTATATATATATTTCTCTCTAGTTCTCGCAACCCCTTATAGGGCATGGGTTAGATCAAGCAATTCGAGACAACGATAGCAAGTCAACTTACAATTTAAGGGAGATTCGGAACCACCAACATTACTTCTGCAACCGGAAATTATGGTTCTAACTGGACAAATTTCGTATTTCTGTCAAATATTGAGATAAGCGGGTAAAAATTCACACGAGGGTTCACGATTACAGTGCCGTTAGAGCATCTTTAAAAAATAGCGGATCCAATTTGGTAATGGCCGAAACATTTGCAATGAACTGCAAAATTTATGTTGGCTATATTTGCGTGTCTACAACATTATATGAAATGGATTGCGTACTAGGCTGCTATTTCTAACCCTATACCTTGTCTGCGGCTAATATGTAAGTTGCATATGTATGCCTATATCCCATTGGCGGGAAGCACCTCGCAGCAGATTATCTTTGTAAAATCATAGTGTACAAGGCCTTAGTTTAACATTTTTACCCCATGGTGATCGTGGACTCACGCGGATTTTTTGCAAACCTCGCTAAATGTACCATCCTTGAATGCAAATACAAAGCACCGGAAGCTATAGGGTTATTAAAAATGTGATTTAAAGTTGTCACTTAAGGTAATCCTACTGTAACCTCAGTTACTGTGACAAATGATCTTAAATTTATTAAGAAGTAACAAGAGTGACCGTATGAGCTTGAAGCTCAATGCTTGAAGATACTTCAGGTTTGGTGGTTTTGGCAAGGTTTTTTCTTAACTTCGACCACTGTGCGCAGGTTCGAACCTGGGACTACACCTCCATTCAGTTAGGTTAAGTTAGCTGTGGCCACCGGTAGTAAACCAGTCGACCTCACATAGGCCTTGATATGATCCGTTGTATTACCACTACAAAAGGAACCTCAATCTGTATCATTCTGGCACTACCATTAGTTGAACCATCCGCAGCTATTGAAATGAATGTTTTAATACTATTATAGACAGTTTGTTTCACGAGTTAGGTTAGGTCGTTCTCCTGGCTAGTCCAGGGCATTCACAAAGCAAATGCTGAATGCTTTCAACCTCATCCTCGTCCAAGCAACTCCGGCAGAAATCATTGGCAGGAATACGCATGCGGACTGCATGACTACCAAAATAGCAGTGACCTGTTATAATCGCAACGATATTTCGAAGATTCCGTCAGCTTGCCTTCAGTAGAAACGCCGTTCTCTTTTTATTCCACTCTGGCCACATCCTTCTTCACATGTTGCAGGTTGACAGACCAATTCACCTGAGCTCGACGAGCTGAATAGCTTTTAGGTCGGTCTCTCTTTTAACTGAGATTAGAGGCCGTCCGATTGATCTGTCGCACTCAATTAAAAATATTCTCCGTCGTTGATTCTAAACATTTTTTCTTATTATTATTTTTCTTGGACAAGCTTGGCATGCCTGAATATTTTGGCTCACAATCCCACTAAAGACGACTTGATCTTATAGGTCTGAGGAAAGTTTCTAAGTACCGTCAGAGAACTAATGGAAAGAGCTCTGAGTAAAATCTACAACTGTGGCTTATCGGTCAATCTTTGGAAGACGGAAGCAGTCCTCTTTTCTACGAGAAGAGCGATTGAATCCTTCCAACAATCCATATTAGGCGGGAATACCCTGACATTAACTACCCAGACCAGCAGTTTAGGTGTCTCACTCGACTCCAAACTAAACTGGAACAAGAACATAGAAAAGCGCGTGAAGAAAAGAGAGCTCTATGCCTGCAAGAAAATGGTTAGCAACATATGGAACATTCGCTTTGTCCACTGGAAGTACATTTCCATTGTAACACCAATCCTTACTTAAGGTATAGTAGACTGATGGATCGCTGTAGAGAAGCTGTGAAGCCTTAATAAGCTTACCAAAAATCAAAGAGCTGTCTTCTTGTGCATCTCAGGAGAAATTAGTACAGTGCCAACTTCGGTTTCGGAGACTATATGCATGTACACACCGAATTCGCCACCCCTGCACTGAGCGTTGCGAAAATTGGGTATATCGGTTTTCACCGGTTTATTTAAAGTGAAAGACGGGATAGGGCTATGGTTTTCTCGGTTTGCATAAACATACGCAGTCCGTATCACTTATCTGCAACCGCTTCTCACTGATCTCCAGGACAAACTCCAGGCGTCATGCAGTGCGATCAGACTCGGAGAATCTGGGCGCTGGTATCCTAAGTAGTAGCATCCGCAGTTTCTAACCAAAAGGGGTATCTGTAACCATCAGCCGAGGTTGCATTACACCCATTCTAAATTTTATAAAAAAAAAACTCATCATAGAGATTCCATCTATGAGGGATTGTATACTGATCGATTAACAACTGTGATACCGTATTGGTCACAGACGGTTTCAAGATGGAACAAGGTGTTGGTGCAGGGATGTTCTCTAAGGCACTGAACCGAAATATTACCGGCTACCGGACAATTGGAGCCTCTTTCAGGGGGAGGCAAAGCAATTACGATGGCGTGCTTACTCTCAACAGTCGAGAGACAAAGCAAAGCATACTTATTCATTTTTACGGGTAGTCAAGCTGCCATCAAGACACTTGACTCAGTTATTATATCTTCTAAAGTGATGCATGACTCTCTGGAAGCCGATTTAGCGTTACTTTGCACTGGGTTCCTGGCAACATAGCCGGTATCGACATGGCCGATATGGCGCTGGGCTGCACCACTTTTAGGTTGAAGAGATTTATACCCACTCTTTTACACTACCTAGTGTTGGCAAAATCCAGAAGGAGCGCCCTGATAACATGTAGTATATTCAGGGTGACTTGGACCAAGGTATGATAAGAAGAGAATAAACGAACTACCTAACTGACCGAGAACTTTTATTGCAAAAATCACTGTTGTCTGTATTTACCACTGTCTGATTGGCGATCATGCCGGCCTAGATGCTGCTGAGACCATCCTCCTCCTTCTTTGAAAGTGTCTTGCTCCTGCTAGTGCTGCAAGAATTATCGAGCACTATAACTTTTTAGCTGTAACATGAAAACGGCACTAAATGGAGCGATGTAGGCGATGCTTACCACTTTAACCAATCAATTATGTTATACATTTGTGAGGCTGATCAGTTATCGGTTCAATAACCACAAACCTAACCTAACCTAGCACTAATGTGCAAGTCCCATATTAGACCTGGAAATGAATATTATTCTAATATTTGGGCTAGGCTGGGGATTCTACGAAAACCCTTCAGACATCATCGGTTATTTATTACTCTTCTATCGTTATTTTTCTAACGAAATTTTCAGTCTGATTCCACTTAATTCGTCGAGCCTCAAAACGCCCCTATCCCTATATTCTACAAGTTAGATTGAACCAAACTTTGAATCCTTTTTAACGAGAATAGTACCTATGAATGTGGAACAGTTTACCAGCTTCTGCTTTTTCTCTCACTTGCGAGCCCAGAGCATTCATGCGAAACATTCGAGATCATTTCATTCAGTCAGTTTCCTAAACCCTTTCTCCTTTTCTGCCAAGGCATCATGGGGTTCAACTGAGCTTTGACATCAGTATAAAAAACGTATACATAAAACCTATATCTTCTCCCCCATTTCATTAATTAGTCTAATAATTTATAGCAACAGAACTTCAGCTTTGATTACATTTTGGTTTCATTTCGTGCCTAGATAGACCATACCTCATTATGATCTCATCACAAATGTTATTGATAAGTTTTCTTAAGATAATTCCATGCTTCATTATTTTCCTTCAACGCATATATACTATTTCTTTAAATTTAACGGAAACGTATTACATAACAATTAAAATTAAATTTAACGCGGCTTTTTAACGTGCCCCATTATGAAATGCAAAGCATAAAACCAGTCAAAGGCAATACTTCGTTTATTTCTGAAAACAGTATGGAACTTAGCATGGGGTTCTCCAGTAATTTAAACTTTAAAAGAAACGTTTTTTCATTTGAAAACTTTAACAGCTAA
This sequence comes from Leptarthrus brevirostris, assembly GCA_964036015.1. NCBI lineage: Eukaryota > Metazoa > Arthropoda > Insecta > Diptera > Asilidae > Leptarthrus > Leptarthrus brevirostris. The sequence continues at coordinate 128,463,118 of OZ038371.1, read as the reverse complement.
TAAAGTCAGTATATAGACTATGAGAAAAACAACAACCTACGAAAAACATCACTCCTTACAAATACATGACGTTTTAAAACAATTGTTAAATCTCACCTAATTCTTGTAATCCTAAAACCGTATTTGTTGGTTCTGAGTTGGGGCACTGAATTGGTAGATCCATCATTTGATGGTGAGCATTATTTCCATAGTAACTTCCGTAGTAGCCATTACTAGAGTATGAATTATTCTGCATAGAATGCATCTGTGAGCCGTAGCCGTGATGATGGTGGTAATAGTGTCCACCAATTCCCTGATGTGAATAGTTAAAATTGTTCGAATTCTGATGAATCGCCCCATTGTGGTGAGACGACACGTATTCGGACCCCGTCTGTGGCATCCCCGCCGTCATCGTGTATCCATTGTAATGATGATAGTCCTCAGCAGGCGGAAACTTTGGTTCCAAACTAGCCCCCATGGGGTTCTGAACGTGTGGTGCATGCGGGTAGCCCATTAGGAATGAACTCATGGTCTTGATTGCACTGATTGGCTAAAATTTCACTGTTCGTTTGTTCACTTTCAACAAATTCTATTAACTTAGCACAAAACAATTGAATTTACCATTTGGGCAATTATTCGCACAAAACGTGTTAATCATGTTTGATAGCACTGCGGACACCATTGCAAGATCACACCGCCATTGTGTCGCAATTTCGCTAGCCCTAGCCGATTGTTAGTGGCGTTTAACCGATACCGCTGTCAATTTACCCGTTACACAGCGAGCCCGCACTTTGTCAATTACCGTCGATCAATAGACGAACACTGCACGAAACTGCCAGTCATTCACTCGCCTTACTGCCACCCAAATATTCACCGAGATATTTCGTACGCAGCCGAATAATTCCTGCTTTTCCACAGGTAAATAGCAATAAACGAATGCGAGAGGAAAAAATCCACGTGCGCCACTGAATCACAAATCCGCGCAATTGAAAAATTTTGTTTTTTGCCAAAGTAACACTCACTTCAAAACCAGCCAAACACGTCCGATCGTGACGAGCCGTTCTTTTGTTATGGAGAATTTTTGTTGTTGCCAGCACTGTCACTGGTTGACATTACGAGCGGGCCAAGTCAGACGGAACTCAGCTGATGAGCAAACACACTACATCGTCACTGCCCGCCTTCTGTTTACTCGGCCATCAAGTCAGGCGGCGGCGCGCACCCCACTGTTCTGTGCAAAATGCCTATGAGGTACATCGGCATAACGAAATGGTTTAACTCCGCCTCGAAAATTCCCGTAAGAAGGAACATCGTTCATCACTGACTTTGGATTTCAAGGAACGCCCATTTTATCAATAGCGCATGGTAGATAGTGGAATTGTAATGTTCAGGGAATACAGTCAGCGTGCATATAAAGTGACCTATGACGTTTTCATAAGTTTGTAAAAAGTAATAAAAGGGTTGAAGAAACAATAGAACCTATTACATCCACATTATTATCTATTACATTCATTCGTTGTCACTGTGGAAAGAATTAAAAAACTTTGAAATTAAATAATACAAAAATCGGATTTTCAGATTTTCTACGCAAAATTAAGGACATATACTTCTAATCAGGTGTAATAAAAATAGAAATAATAATATTTTTTACTTTGCCCCCGCCGAAAGTTCGAGTTCTGTCTCTAAAAATGGCACTATTTTACCTAGTGCAATCTACGAGTAGGGAGCAAAGATAGGATATCTCAACACGCGCGTACAATGTACTATTAATTCGCGAATGAAATTTATATCGGGAATTTCATTTCTTCTTTTTTGTAAAAGTCGATCAAGGAGTTACGAGGGAACATACAATTGGACCTACATAGATATAGACATTACGCTCTTTTAGGGCCGATCCACACTGGAATGCCGTTCACAGTTCGTTCTCGATCCGATCTCGGTCTGGTAAAATATTATCAAGTAATGTGTGCATCCATACTATCCGTAACAGTCAAGTTCCGCTCGATTCCTTAGATTAGACTTTACCAAACCGAGATCGGACCGAGCACGAACTACATTATAGTGTGGATCGGACCTTACGCTTCTCTGCAGTCGGGCAAAAATACGTTATACTGGTAACGCTAAACGTAACCACCCTCCCTCCACCCTTCTCCAAAACTTCATTTCGTGCTCCACTGTATACTGTTACGGCTCAACTGAAGAGGCATAAAATGACATTAACCACTGATAGGAAATGTGGGGCAAATCGACTTGGCCAAAAGTTTGAAAAAGTAGCAACGTTAAATGCGGTTCTTCCGATCACGACTTATAACACCTAGGTCTATTACGCCTTGACCTGTGAGTACATCGAAGTCTTTGTTGGTGATAACCATTGGCCAATGGATGATCAGGATACTCAATAACATCGGTGGACAAAGGCTTGTAGCTTAGATGTTTTTTTTTCTTTCTAGTTCCCCTAACCCCTTGTGGGCCATGGGGAGGAGGAAAAATTTGGGACCTCCGGAATGGAAGGCCAACACATTATCATTGCTCCATCGACGGTAGGTCACTTTTTACGTCGGACAGCCGTAAAGGAAAACGAAATCACATTCGATTCAAAATCTGGAGTTATGTGCATCTAGAGCTGTTATTCAGTAAGAATTTAAAATACAACTTTGTTGCAAATATGTATATTCCTTCAGCGCCATCTGCTATGCCTATGTTTCCGAAATAATAAAATTCATTCAGACGTGTAATTCGCTGCTTTTCAAGCAAATTTCATCCTGTATCCTTAAGTACAAGATCATCAGTTTGGATTTCATAGCATTAATCTTAAATTTAACTTTGCGACCTTTTCTCTCATAAATTTGGACACTTGAGCCACATGATTCTGCTTGTTGGAGAAAATACATATATCGTCAGTAATGTACATTTGTAAGGTGTTTTAAATTTTTCCAGTTAATCCCTTGCGATAAGTGGTTTTCTAAGGCGCAGCACATTCTAATCTAGAACGACATACATTCCTTTCTTACTCTGTTCAACACTTGGAAGAGCTCCAAAAATTTGCCTTTATGATAAACGTAACAAACTTCATTTTAAACGAAAAAAATTCCCCAGGTACAATTTCGAGTCCAGATTTTTATTAATAAAAATTAAAACAACATGCCGTTGCTCTTATTATTCATACACACGAAGCTCAAATTCAGTCAGTCTTTAAAGATGAGCTTTAGACGCGCTTGTAAACTAAATCCGACAATAAGGCATACTTATTTTGAACCATCCATACCGAAGACCCTGGTTTGCTCTATTCTTGATGGATATATTATTTCTTTTGACTATAAATGCTCAAATAAGAGCTGAAACCACAAACCCTTTATCTGAAATCAGGTAAAATTACTAGTTATGGTTAATTCTTCGTAGACCGCAGGAGATGACGCTATATAATGTAAGTGAAAAGCGCGGCATACACACACCAAAATACTAAAAACTTTAGAAGAGAATATTTAGAAGATTATCTCCATAAGCATAATTCCTAGATTATCTTTCAAGATTCCATATAAAACTATAATAAGATTAGTTTTTCCCATCATCTATTATTATAATAATTCCAAACAGAAAAAAACGGTTACAGCTCACCTAGTATTTTCACAGCTAATGAGGAACGACCATCGTCAACGGAATAAGTAATAACGTGTTGCCCTCCATGCCGGAGGTACCAGCTTCCAACACCACCCATGGTTGTTTTTAGATTGAAATTAGATACAGTGAAACCTCCCTGTAGCGGACACTGTTTGTTCCTAAACAAATATCCGCTATTAAGAGGTGTCCGCTTTTCAGAGGTGGAAGTGTGAGGCAAATCAGTGCTCGGGACTCGAAAAATAATTGATAACCGAATTAATAATTGATAAAAATGAAAGAAGAAGATATTCGATTAATTTTTGAAAGTCGAACTGGAAGAATTGCTGATTGGTAGTCAAAATGATTTTGCGATTTTTATTGATTTTTAAACTTAAAACTATTTAGAGGTAAGTACGTAGGTAGGTATGGGTGTCCGGACAAAGAATACATTTAGACCTCGAATAGGTTCATTGTTACGCCACGGGAGTAAAATACCTCACAACTTTGGTTAAGTGAGACGATCATCACACCATGGTTCTAGGGTTCCAACCTTGGTCTTCCCGTGAGTTTTTAAATAAAATTAAAAAAAATCCAATCCGTCTCTGGGCTGTTTTCTAGTTCCCAGCAATTTAAGAAACAAATCATTCAAGATTCCTCATTACCCTTGCACTAACTTTTTCCTGTCGGCTGAAGCCATGCTAACGCATCATAGGGTTCGCTCCTAGGCTTTGCCCACAATCTATAAAAAACAACTTACTTACTGAAATCATCGATTTTGCTGAAACCATCCAAGTTTTCAATAAGCCTTACGTGTGCGTGCCAAGGCAGATCATGAGCAGGAGAAGTGAGATATAGTAAATTCCTCCTACTAGTTTTTTTAGCTTTAGCCAAAGTCAATTAAGAAAGTTCCAATCTCTTTGCCTGTATACCAAAAAGGCAATTACCAGTGATCACCAATGTGACTTTTCCTATGTTAGGTTTTGACTAGGCCTTAGGTTCCAGTTTAGGCCAGATTTGTCTAGTAGTATGGTACGTGCCACCATTTATTTCTTTTTTATTCGCTTAGTTAGCACGAGGGCAGAAAATCAGCAGCTTTCAGTTGGCAAGAAGCCTGCCTAGACAATCTTTATTCATGTCTAAAGAGTTCATCTGCCATGAAGTTTACTGGAATGGAACTCTGCCTGGCAACTGGAGGACATGGTATTGCACTGTCATCATGTTTAGGTACAGCAAATGAAGCCGATAAGTCAAATTATCCTTTTAATTTGAGATCGTTTAAATAAAAAAAGCACAAGATAAAGGTTCATTCCTGGTAAACGATCAATTAGATTCAATAATAATAGCCCTTTACTTGATCTTTAACGTCTGAACGTGCAAATACACAGATGATGTTATTAAAAAAACACAGCTAATAGAATCTACCACTAGAGCAAGAAATCAGTAGCAGTTTAGCTACTCACTTGATAATTCCTAAGTAGGGCGAAACGCGTCGTGTAAAATTATTTAATAAACTGTGGAATTTAACAAGTGTTGTTTACATATCCTTTTCAGGATCTGTTCAGTATTCAGTCTTGCCTCGTTGGGATCGTCAATCTAAACCGCTTGACAAAGAAATAGGTGTGGATGGTAGGTATAATATAGGTTTTAGAGTAAGCTAAGGGGGGGGGGGGGTGTGATTTGTAGAGTGCAAGACACGAACATTAAACCACTGAGAGGTAGCTGCGAGTAGATGAAAAATGTTACCAGAAGGGCAGTAGGTGTCGTCGCAATGCTTATTCAGTGATGCCATTTTCGCGCTTCTAAACAATTTTTCGATTACTATTTTTATAAAACTGTATTAAATTCTCTTTAATCATGTGTTTTCTTTAATTATGTAAATAAACTAATAATTCTGACTTTAGCGGAGAGCAAAAAAATCCGGAAGGATATTTTACAGGTATTTATTCAAAATTTGAAGAAAATTTACTTACCCAAAACGCGAGTTGTAAAATTTTTAATAATCTGAAAAAACTACCAAGGAATATACAAAGAGTAACTATAAAGTAGTTGCTGGAGGATGGACGGATGAGTTAAAGCCTTCTAGGATACGACGATCCTCAGCTGGACATTCTCAAGTGTTAGTTATACCTCCAAGCGGTAGCAACCGGGAAGTGCATCCTAGAACGTAGCCTAGTAACTAATGCGGGAGGAGATAACCTCTTAAAAAATCCCCTAACTCCAAGGTCGTAGTAGGCCATTCCAAGAGAGTCTGCAGTGGTGTCCCCCTATCTGCAGGATCCAGGGGTAATTGGGTCACGAATGACGTTTCCTCAGGCACTTCTGTAGGAGTGGAGGTGGAGGGTATGGTAGACCCTAACAGGTTGGTTATACCCACAAACAACAGAAGCAGCTATGGGAATATTACCTTTGAAGGTTCTCCGGCAGCTAAGGAGGCTCGTTTGTACCGGCTGACAGGGCTGTAGCAGTCCTGGAAGAAGGTGCCATTAAGTAGCATTTCCTCAGGTGCGCCGATGCAGAGATGATAGACTCTAACTAGTTGGCTACCTCCGCGGTGGACGCAATAGTAGAAGATGCAGACCTGCCTGCCGCTGCGGTTAATCCGGAGGAGGTTACTGGTCCTGGCTCTAGACTAAAAATTTATGGCCTGCCTTCGAAGCGTGGATTCCTGCAGGTAGGTTAGGATTCTAGGAGTGACCCAGGAAACCGAGTATAGTGGCGACAGTGGGATAACTGGATGCTCAGTTGCCTCCACTAAGGGAGACTGGGAGGGGACGAAAAGGGACCCGATTCTATGTTGTCTGTTTCGGCTAATCCCCAAAGAGGTGTTTTAATTGAGTAAGAATCTCACACTACCAGGGGGCACGGGATGTCCGATGTCTTTTGGAAGATTTTCACCTCTTCCGTTAAAAAAAATACTATCAAGTATTATTCTTATCCTTCGAAAAGGATATTATACAAAAATTGTTATGTCTTATGGAGTCAAGTATTAACTATTGGCGTAAAGTTTGAGGCAGTTTTAGAAACTACCGTTATTAAAATATTTAACAAAATGTAGAAAAAGAGCAAAATCGCTGTTATATCCTTAAAAACGGACTTTTTCAAAAAATTTCTGGTGAGACATATAAAGGAAAACTTTCGAAACACACACATTAAATTTGAGTATTGTAGCCTGTTCCTTTATCAAAATATTAAAAAAAAATTATTATTACCCCAAATTTCAAGATCAAGGAATGTTTAGTTGTTCCGTTGCGGAAAAGTAGCAACTCAATCGGGGCTTTCATTTAATTTAAAAAACACCCAGAGACAGTCTTATGCCGTTTTTAAAGGAAATGCTTTTAAAATTAGTTTGCAACCCAAAATTCTAAAAAAACAACGCAATATTTGTATAAGTAGGTACGTTAAAAATACGTCAGGATTTTATCAAAAGTTATTTAAATCCGTTTTGACAACTTCGCAACGTTTTTTTAACGGTTTGTTCTGTTTAAGATACTTCCCGGAAATATTTATGCAACTAACAGGTATGCGTAAACTACTTTTGGTATTTTTAACCGCCTTTTCCTGGGACCTATTCGAAAATGTAATAGTCTTCCTTAAAAAACATTAGTTCGCAGAGAATTTAATAAAATCTTTGAGATATATTTATTCCACCGAAACACTAGAATCTACTTATTTTGCAGTTTCTGTTGTTGTCCCAGGACAGAACTCTTCCTTTTTATTAACTGGTTCTATCGTGTTCACTTTCCCTCATTCGTCATATGCGCACCGACCATTTTTCCCTTCCAAAAAAAACAACAAAACTCTGCTGCTCATGTTCGCTCCGCCCTAATCCACCCGACTAAATCAAATTCTTCCGACAGCTGTTGATTTTTTTCCTTCTTTGGAGCGTGTATTCTGGCATTTCCTTTCATGGATGGGCTATGGCCGGAGTGCGGCTGTATTGGCAACGAACGGAACGCAAACAAAAATGGCTTTCCACTTTGGCTGATTTTCTGTTCTGTCTGAAAAGTGTCAATGATTGCGGGCAGCTCCCGATGCTGTTATTCTTGAAAAATGAAAATTTTACTTGTAAGCACTTGCAGCCGAATAAAGCGAAATAAAATCAAGCAAAAAGCCGCTCTGCAGTCGTGAGGCCATTGCTTGACGTGCATCTGTTCAGTATTCAGCTCAGCCCGCCTTCGCGATGGATTCATTCACTCATTACTGTTGGCCGAGAGCGGCCCGCCGCTGTAATGGCTCCTTAATTGCGGCAATTAAATCGAATTTAATCACCAGATTCCACTAATTAATTGACTGCCTGCTTTTAGTTAAACTACCTGTGCTGCTAATGTGCCAACGAGTTACTTTTAGCTGATCGACTTTTGATTGGAGTGATTTCCACGCCGAGGTGGACACCAAAGCGAGCATGTGGTCGTTTTGTTCTGCACTAATAAGCAGCTGGCCAAGCTGTTTAGCCTGAGTTTGGCTATTTTTAATCAGTTTGTTTTCATACGGTAATTAAGAAGAAATAATCCGCTGCTGGAGGAATGAAAGAAAGGCGGAACCTAACGTGACTTTTATAATGGAATCTTGAATTATCCACTTAAGAGCAAAGGAGATACTTATCATTAGTACGATTCAGAGTCCTGTTAAAACGGATAATACAACAAACTGCCTTCGGTGAACTGTGAATATATTTAAAGCTTGCTTAGGTGTTCATTGTCATTAGCAAATTATAGGGGCTTCTGAAATTATATTAATCTATGCATCCAAGGTTCTTCTATAAACAAATAGAGACGTCGTCTGCGAAGTTCAATTAACTAAAATTCACTAGCTCAGTTTTTATACGAGGGTCATTCAATAATTAAAGAGATAAAGTGGGCTGAGAAAAAAACCTTTTATTTTTACAAAACAAAACTTTTCCTACTTTACAACATAATCCCCACCAACATTTATGCACTTGTTCCAACGGGTTACTAACTTTTTTTATACCGGCTACAAAGAACTCTTTGTCTTGGTGTTTGAGCCAATTTCCCACAAATTTGTTGACATCTTCGTTATCCTGGAACTTCTTCCCACGTAATGCTTCCTTCAATGGACCAAACAAATGGAAATCACATGGTACTAAATCGGGACTGTAAGGAGGATGAGGCAGTAACTCCCAGCCTATTTTGTTGATGGTTTCACCGGTTAGTTGAGCAGTGTGAGGACGTGCGTTGTCTTGATGGAGAATCACACCTCTCCTCTAAGATCCACGACGTTTCTCTCTCATAGTTGGCTTCACTTTGTGCAAAAGCATATCTGAGTAGTATTGGCTGTTCATTGTACACTGTTCTTCGAGATAATCACAAAAAACTACAACTTCAGCGTCCCAAAACACAGTCAACCAGAACGGTATTTGTCAGTCACTGAGTTTCGACCACTTTTGAAACGTTCTACACACTTGTAACAATTTCCACGGTTCATACAACTTTCACCATACACTTTAGTGATTCTAGAGTATATTGGTTTTTCACCTTCAGCAAATAAAAAACGAATCACAGAACATTGTTCAAACAATGTGAAATTTTCACGTGGACTTGCCATCGTTAAACTTAATTTTGAGGTTAAAAACACAGCAATGTTGATCCAACAGCTGATCAGGACTCATCTCAGTGATGTCAACTTAAAGTCCTAAAAGTACCAAACTTTTCCTACCAACAATTTTTCCCCAGACCAATTTGTCTCTTTAATTATTGAATGACGCTGTATTTTACGATAACGCCAAAGTTCAGGGGATGTCCTATGATGCCAAAGCACTACCTTGGTAGGAAAGGAATTAACGGTGGTGGAAATGGGTCAATAGGTGAATGATGGACGTTTTATTCGTGTTGTTCTGGTTATGAAATATTGCCTAAATTGGCAACAGTTAGAGTACATTCATCTGTGCGCCGACTAGTTCCGACTAAAAATAATTGGGTTGGTATATTCACGCGCAAAGCAAGTTCAGACGTTAATATTTTTAAAAGTATAGGGGAGATCGGGGTAAGTTAGCAAATTAAGCAAAACCGCTTATAAATCTTTTAAATCTTTCCTAATTGAAAAAAAAATCAGGTTATAATTTACAAAACTTTATTACTTACTAGGCACAGTTCCGATGACCTTGAAATTTTAGTATGTTGTACTATTTGTCATCCCGAACAAGAATATATATATATACTTATTGGGCGCGGAAATCATAATGAAGCATAGTTTTTTATGTTGAAAATATACGATATGATTGTCAAAAGTAGCCACAAATTTTTATTAGACTTTCTTGGAGGAAGAGGAGTTTTCATCAGGCTTTTAGTTGCTTTATTAACTGGGGGGCTACCGCCCCCTACCCCTCTTACCATCTTGTAAACATCCTTCACAGGAAGGTTCAAACTTATGATTTTGTTGTTGACCAGTAACTTCATTCCGTTGTCGTTTTCCAGGAGCGCAAATAAATTTTATTAGACTTTCTGGGAGGAAGGCTTGGGTAAGTTTACGATCTTGTTGGGGTACGTTGGCGAAATTGAATGATCCAGAACCTTTGTAGCTCGTGCAGGATTCATGCCACTATAGCATACATGCTAAAATTAATAAAATTAGTAATCATAATTATTAACATAAAAATATTTTTTTACCAGAGCATTGAATCCAATCTTCCAAAATGGGTCCCTGATAAGGTTCTTCACATGCTGGTACAACGATATCTCCAATAGTGAATTGTTTTTTTCTTTTTTCCACATATATTTTTTTTGTCTTTTCTTCTTTTTATCTTCTGTTTTTTTCTTTCTTTTTTTTCTGCTCATTCTTTCGTTTTTGTTCCAATGCCTCTTTAATGGGAGTGCTAATTAATACACGACGTCATTTTCCCACTTTTTTCCCAGCTGCGAGAACTGAATTATTTCTTAGAGCTTTTGGTAAAGGCTTTATATCCCAGGAAGTAATTTGTGATATACAAGATGACCTCGAAATGTCGGGATCAAGATGTCTAGAAGAGCTTGGTTGTGGTTGTTCTCCAAACAAATTTTTTTTTACTGCCTCAACTTGTTTCCTTGACGTTGTTATGTTTGAAGCAATGCTATACAATTGTGCAGCTGGGTTGGTTGTGGATATACAGGGTGTTTCAGATCTGACGTGCCAATATGAGTAGGGTGATAGATCTCAACTAGACAAACAAAAATTGTATGGCAGAGGGAGGAAGGGGGGCAATCTCAACCGTTTGGAAGTTACAGGGTGATTCATAAATTTCAGTTTTTCATGGTATACACATTACTCTTTTATTTTATTCTTTATAGTGACATCAAACAAACGCTAGAAAATAATTATCCTAATGAAATTTCCAAAAATGTCAACACTACTGATCTAACTCCTACCATTGCACGTACAGTCACTTCCAAAAGTGAAAAAACATGGTTTGCGATTACTTCATGTAATTAGTACACCACTCTTTTATTTTCATTGGATTGTCAATCTTATTACCTTTCCAAAAAAGTGCAACATGTCCACGTAGAGAAAATATGTAGAAATTGATACTTAGCATTCCTATCGGAGGATATTATAAAAATCAACAAATTAAAGAAATTAAACTCAAATTAATTCTAAAATGCTTTTTAATTGAATTTTAAAATAGTTACAATTAATCTTGATAAGTTACAAAAGCCATTCAAAATCTCCACCGCCACTTTGGATGCATTTCAACAATCTCCTTCTAAGTCTTTGTTTAAGGCGTATTGGAGCCAGCCTATTATCGTCGCTGCATTCCCAATTCGGCTAACTAAATCTGCCCTATTGTTAACTGCGCTTGAATTAACCTCATACTTCATTGTTCTCCATAAGAAAAAGTCCAATGGGGTAAGGTCTGGAGATCTAGCAGGCTAAGGAATCGGTGCACCTCGTCCAATCCAGCGGTTAGGAAATTTTTTTCACTAAGTATCTCCTTTACAATGTTAGCCATATGCGCTGGTACTCCATCGTGTTGGTGAAACATTTCCCTAAGATTCTCGATAGGGTTCTCCTCTATTAGATCTGGCAGTGTATTGTCCAAAAAGACTACATAAATTTCACTATTAAGTACTTGCGGTAAAATGAATGGTCCTACCAAATGGTTGCCGATGATACCAACCCAAACATTGACACTGAATCTCTGCTAGAATAAGGTCACCTTTCTCCTGTGTGGGTCAGTGTTCGACCAGGTATGGAGGTTATGGAAGTTCGTGATATCATTCCTGGTGAATTGACATTCATCTGTCTACAGAATTCGGTCCAGAAAGTGCTAAATTTCAGTTTTCTCTCAGATTCTCCTTCCAGTAGTCCTTGGGCTGGGTGATGATGATGTAGACGTAATCTCTCTCGACGAATAACCCTCCAAATCTTAGATGACGACACTCCTAAGCGCCTTGCGACTCGTTTCGTACTAGTCTCAGGGTCCTGCCTCACGATGGTGATTTTTTGTTGCTCGACGTCGGCAGAAGTTCCCGAAGTTTCGGGATGTGTCTCCATGTCGTGTTAAGTTACACTTCCTGTTTCTTTTAACCTTTGGAAAGTCCGTGTAAATACCCCTCTTTGGGGTGCTCGCCGGTTAGGGAAAATTTTATTTTTTTAAATAATGTTTGTTTAAAAACACCCGTTCTTACTGATTTGTTTTTCAACTATGATAGGTATTCTTGCTGACTGACCCTTTTTATAGCACAATTTTCATCAGGTACGAGCAACAGAACACCAGGATAGAAGGGTGTGAATTCTGGCTAACACAAGCTAATATCGGCAATAAAACAAAATAACTCTAACATTTTTATTACTTTTTTTGCAGCAATAATTAAAATTAATTACTTATTAACCCAAAACGATCATTTTCGATCCTTTATCTTAACAATTTTGTTTATTTAAAGAATTTCCTACCTAAAGTGAAATAAAATAATTAGGTAATCAGAGATTTCTAAGGATGCGGTTTTCTAATCCTTTGTGTGTACGAATTACATGAATTTCGGAGAAAATTTAGGAAAACTCTGAATTTTAGGTAATCGGAAACAATTTTTTTCACTTTTGGAAGTGACTGTACACGCAATGGTAGGAGTTAGTTTTTTTTTCATTAGGATAGTTGTTTTTTAACGTTTGTTTAATGTTTTTGTTTTGTTTTTGTAACTCCCCCTCCCTGCCATACAATTTTTGTTTGTCTAGTTGAGATCTATCACCCAACTCATTTTGGCACGCCAGATCTGAAACACCCTGTATTTATAATTGTCTTTTTGTTATGTTCATAACAGGAAATTCAACTTTGCCAAAATCACTCTTGCCGCCTACTTGTATAGCCGGGAGGGAGATATGGGGTAAGATGATGAGTTCGTCATCTTACCAATAAAACCAATAGAATATTTGACTTTTAGTTACATATAGGTTTAGGTTTAGGTTTATGTGGCTGCCTTAAAGGGCACACTTAGACCTCAAAAGGCCCGTTGTGATGCCACGGAATCCAAAGAATTCCCTCCACCTCCTCATTGGAACCATCCGGAGCTGTCAATGAAGCGCCAAAGATCTGCAACGTCAATCGCCGCCAGATCACAGAGACTATCAAAGAAATAGTTACCCAAGAAGGACTTTCGCCTGCGTGCCAGTGCAGGGCACTGGCAGAGGTAGTGGAGAACAGTTTCCTCCTCTTCCATGTCCATGCAGCTTCTACAAAAGTCGTTTGAGAAGATACCCAGTCTCTTCGCGTGTAAGCCAATAGGGCAATGGACCGTGATAACCCCAATAGCTATTCTAAGGTCAGATCTGCCTCTCGAAAGCAGACCCTTGGAGCGCCTAAGATCCAGCTTAGGCCACATCTGCCTGGACGTATGGCACGTAGTACCATTTGCCCATCTGTGGTTCGCTAAGTTAATTGCCCTCGTGTTAAGCAACATCTTACAGGTTGCCAGGGGCCTTCCAAGAGTAGTCATTTCCGGTTAGATCTCCAGGGTGGTACCCCTTCTTGCTAGCTCATCCGCCACGCAATTACCTGGAATATCCCTGTGCCCCGGGACCCAGCACAGGTGAATTTGATACCGTTCAGCCATCTCATTTAAAAGTGAGCGACAGCTATTAACAGTTTTAGATGTCGATAGGACAGAATCTAGGGATAGCAAAGCAGCCTGGTTATCTGTAAGGATACAGATGTCCTTTGGAGCTACGTTCCCCTTTAGCCAATTTAAAGCTTCCTGAATAGTCATAACCTCCGCCTGAAACACACTACAGTAGTCTGGAAAACGGAAGGATAAGCCAATGTTCAGTGCCTCTGAGAATACACCACCCCCACCCGACCCTGTAGTTTAGAGCTATCCGTATAAATTTGAATGGATTCATCACAGGGAAAGGTGTCCCCATCCCAGTCAAGCCTGGTTGGAATGGTCAGTAAGAAACGCTTGACAAAGGAGTAGCTGGGAGTGGTGTAGTCAAAATGCCGCACTTGGAGCGTTTTGGACCATTGAGATGTGGCTATAAGTCTGACAGCAGTGTTAGCAGCCATCTGCTTGCCCATCAGATCTAATGGAAGTAAGTGTAGAAGTATCTCCAGAGCATTAGTAGGGGTGATCCGTAGCGCTCTAGTGATACAGATGCATACAGTTACATATAGAACACCTAAAATTTTTAAATAAATTTTAATTATCACCACACACTGAGAACACATTGTTTTATATTTTATAGAATTTAGTTCTACTTACTTGCTATCTTGTTTAGCCGACCTGTCAGACAATTTTTGGAGATTAACCTGAAGCTACAAAGCTTTGAACTGCATTACCGATTTATTTTAATTTTACCAACCAGCTGTTGAATTTATAGCAGAGAGTTATCTTTCCACATTCATCATATTATCCTGATCTCCCCTACACGCATCCGTTGCGAGCACGCATAGCGCGCAAATGCACCTGCCACACGAGTATGCACGCTCCCGCTACAGACAAAAATCTAAAAACACGCCCGACATAAATAAATGCACACTTCTGTTACTGCGTTGTGGCTTTAACACCATCGAGAGTGATGACTAACCGCGTGGGTTGTGTAAGATCTTACCCGTATACAGTCCGTATATGTATAATATAATATTAATTAATAATCTACAATTTTTTACAATGTTAAACATAAACGAAATATTCAATATAGGGAGTTTCAAAAAGGTAAAGTCAGATTAAAAATCGGAAGGAAAATAAGATTTTTTTTATTTTTTATATTTTGTGGGTCCTTCATTTTTTCGAATGACGTCAAAAATTAAATTTGGCATGAAATTGATTAAGTTGACCAATCTAGAGGATCTTAAGTTAAGAATGCCCCAAAGATTTTCGATTAGTTTCAGGTCGGAAGAATGCGCTGGCCTATCAAGGACATTGATATTATGACTTCTGAACCACGATTTTGTACTGCTGCATGTATGTACATTGGCATTATCTTTTTGAAATGTGAGGTTAACATTAGGATGATTATTTAAATATGAGATTAAATTTTCTTGCAACATTCTCTGCTATTTCTCTGACATTCCGTGCTAAAAATAACATAATAACAATTCATTTATTTTCCATATCTTAATCTAACAATGTTAAAATTAAAACTAATGAAAATTCCGCATTGGTTTGCAATAACCGTCAGCAGAGTATTGACATCATTTCTAGAAAACAGATTCAGAAGTTCCGAAAACTTAAAAAAAACATCATAGAAAACGTAAATCGAAATCTTTATGCATAGTCCGCTCTAAATTCGTTTGCTTGGAAGCAGTAATTCACTAGTGAGGTCCATCTATTGCATTTAATATGTCCAAAGTTTCATTTAGACTTAGGGATGATTTTCCAAAGTATAGGAGCCTGATCTCTTTTAAGATTGGGCATTTTCCAATGAATAGTAGTACGTCTTCCCTCGCTCTCATGTTGCATAAATTACACTGTCATTTACTTTGTATGGGCGATAATTTAAATTCAATAACTCTCCTCTTAATAAGATTGAAATTGTTTTCCTAGGAAAACTGTCCTTAAAATAATTTCGTTCCTCTAGGTTATAGTTGAGAGCAGAGTAAATAAATCTGCTTTGGGAATTTCGCGATTGTTGTATATACTCCTGCCGCATATCCAGATCTATCCTCTGTATAATGTCGTAGAGCTGTGCTCTAATGTGGTCTTCTTTATTTTCCAAATCAACTATCACGTGGTATTTATTTGCCAGCTCTTGAAGGCGACGAAAATATCCTACTTTTTTTGTCCGGACAGCTGCCATCGATTAATACGCTACTCTTTCGTGCGGGTACTTCAGAAGTTTTAGCAGATAATCAAAATGCGTCCTAAGAGTTTCTACAAATAAAGACGGAAGTCCTGTCTCCAACATTACTGTATAGTTAGGTGTGTTTACCGGGAGATGAAAGTCCCCAAACTTCTGACCCGTAGAACATAATGTTATAGCTGTGATAAAAATCCTATACTTTACGCTATCTTGCTTTTTCATGTCCATTTGTGGCGTAACTACTATTTCCAAGTACTTATATTCCTTAACAACCTCTACTGGCTCCTCATTAAAGCGCCATTTCTCGTTCCATAGGCTCTTCTTCAACTGGTCTTGTTAAAGATTATAACTTTTGTTTTAGCCAAATTTACCTCCAGACCCCATGTTTTACAATAAATGTTTAACTTGTTGGTCCTTATTTGTAGCATTTCGGGTGATTCCGCGAACATACAGCATACAGCAAAGTTTTTATAGAATCATTTTCTAAATTAATTCCTCCTGGAAGCCAGTCGACTAGGTCATTTATAAAGACCGCGAAAAGAAGTGGGCTCAATAAGCATCCTTTCCTCACACCTGTAGTGGCCTCAAACCATTTGGAAATATTTGCACCATTCTAAACTCTTGTTCCTTTGTAGAGTTGTTCGATTAGCTCTAACCATTCTAAGTCTCAGCATATTACCAATTCACCAGCATATCAGTAAATGTACGCAACGTCTTCTGAGGGCGGTTTTAAGTTTTCCCAATTGTATTTTATCGGAGGCTCCTTCAACGTCCATTACAATGGCCATTGCTATTTCTCCGGTAGATGATTCTTTTTCTAATACGCGCATCACTGGCTAACACAACAAGCATGCTAGTTTTTCAGCGTTGTCTGCTCGATGTGGATTGTTTCCAGTAGAAAGGATGGCAGTTTTACCAGTCTAAAAGACTTGGTCTCCAATTGCCAAACATGCCACATTAATTGCCTTTAGCATCGTTGCCAAGTCCTCAGCGCTCCATTGTAATAAGGCTAGTGATGCACAATCTAATCCCGCTGCCTTGAATTGGCCCAATCGCACGTCTTTCTCCATTCAACGTCATTATCCTTTCTGCTTCAAAGCGTTCCAACCTGTTCGCTTCCTGTTTCTTTTAGGGCCAAGGCATGTCAGTCCTGAAGCTTCCGGGAAAGTGAGTATCAAGCAAAACCTCACTTGTTTGATCACAGGTCTCCGTCATTTTACCTGCCCCATCTCTGACAAGTCCGACACCTCAGATGGGATCATTCGAGACTATTACTTGAAGACAACAAACTTGAGATATATTCTTAGTACCCGAACAGAAATCTCTCTATAATTCCCTCTTCTTTTTTCGCAGAGTTCTCTTCATCGTTCTTTTTAAGAGTTTATATTTATTCTAAGCTTCCGGGTCATTCCCCCTTCACAGCATGGTTGAAAGCCTTCCTTACCTCCTTCTTACGAAATTTCAGTTCTCTTCCGCACAATGGGGTCAAATTCTATTACTCTATTTCCTCTATCACTTCCTTCGCTTCCGGAATCTCCTCGATTTACTGAAATTGACTTCCGGTCGCCCCACTGACGGATTGCCTTATTACCGGCCGCCCCCTGAAGCTTGACGAAGGCCTATTTTTTTGACCGCTTCCACTTCGTCCGCCGGGCACCAGAGCGTCAACATACTGCCTTCTGAAGCATGATCCCCATTCCGCTGTATGTGAGGTACTTTCTTATATAGCTATTCTGGTTTTTCAGCCTCTTTAGAATAATTTGCTTGGCCGTAGGCTCGCCAGGAACAAAGATCAACGTCATTTTGACGTTCTCGATCCATCTTCAGAATGGCTCCTTCCCATAGGTTGGGCATACTCCTGACGGTTTCACTTAGCCAAGCCTTGCATTTCTGCTTTATACACCGGAGTGTACTTAAACCTTCTGCTAAGGTTGTCGGTAAGGGAGTTTAAACCACTTAAAGTGCCATCTTGAAAATGCTTGCAAATGCTTGCTTGCAGGCCTTCCTTTCCTACCTACACCCAGTCTAAGGTCGTTCGCTGCTGCCCAGAAAAAGATTTTTACACCTCTGCCAACTTAAGTTACTTTTAAGGCTTGGTGAGTTCCTTCCTTTTGGGTTGCAACTGATTTCCACTCATTTGCTTGGGACTTGCAGTTGCCAGATTTCGGGTTCAGTTAAAGCGCTGTCGGAAAATTTTGTCTAATTAAGTTTGCGTCATACCGGGATAGTTTGTTTACCTCTGCTCGGTTGCGTTCAGCTTTCCAGCAGTTTGTGCGCCTACTTCCTTTCCCCTGACCTGTTGAGGTTCAGTTCCTTTAAAATATTTCCTGCCGACACTATTCCTAGCACTAGGACTTGTTAACCCTAGACACTGCAATGGGTCTGTCCGATTGGGAGAGCTTCATGCTTCAAGCTTCTGCCAATTGCAGTCTCCCTCGGCGTGGCTTACTTCAATCTTAGAGTTATGGGATTTTTAACGGGTTTCCTTCTCCCGCAGAGGTATTCACCCAGGACATCGGATTTCAGGAGACTTTTCACCCACTTGATTGCATTTTTGTCCAGTTTACTGTGTCCATGTTTTTCTGCATTCTAAGAGAACGGCAAACTCATGGCACCACCTTCACTACCTTTGTCACTCGGAAGCGCCAGCGAAAAATATGGCACTTCGACCCTAAATATAGCTACCTAACTAATAAAGTGTTGTTGTGCGATTCCCAGGTTTGAATCAACCGGCGGCGACCCATGTTTGTTTTCTACTTCAAACAATTTACACTAAAAGGCCATTGGGATTGTAGAGTAATGTTAGTGATTCAGAATCAACCTTAAATTATTAGTCTACTTGCAATCGTTGCCGTCGATTTAGGTGATGATTTTCTCCCATCAAATGACTCACAAGGGGGCTTGGGTGTATCAGAGAGACGCTAATATTCAGCAAATGCCCAAACAGAGTACCGAGCAAATTTAAACTGCAGATCGCTTGGTATTCATAGTTCGCATACCAGTGAAAATCCTCCTCACTTTGACGCAGCGTGGTACCACTCTAACAGGATGAAGATAAAACGATATACTGGTTATCAAGATTTGCTTTCTAATTATACAAAATGGCGCAAAAGTCATCACCCAATCGGAAGATGCTCTTATTTTTGCGAATTGTGTCTTAGGTTATCGCGACTTTGATATAACTTTACTTTTGTTTTCAGAATTCGTGTAGACAAATCATAGATCACTATACTCCTGAAGAATGCGGAATAATTGTGGCAATGTTTTTGAAAAGTAATAGGATGGGCGGTTTTGGCTCAGCGTGAATATCGTCGTCGATTCCCTTATCTATGGCACCAATTGGGGAAAAACAGCTGCTTTTAGCCGCTCGGCTAGTGGTAACGGGTTCAATTTGGGACAGTAGCAGACGTAACCGTCTCAAAGCAGCCGTACGTTCGGGAATATCTCTTCTGTGGTTGCAGATGTCCACGGGGATCCTAAAAAATAAACCAGACGATGGGCCACACAATCTGGCATTAGTAGACCTTATAGCGAATATTGGTGAAAGACTTGAAGATGTTCCCGTTCTAAGTGCATCAGTTTTTGCCTGTGGACCGCCAATCGCGTGTAAACCCACCTAAATCTCGATCGTGATGAGGATGATTTTCATTGAAAATCATTATGAGCGCTAAGGTGCATTTA
Organism: Leptarthrus brevirostris; assembly: GCA_964036015.1. Lineage (NCBI taxonomy): Eukaryota > Metazoa > Arthropoda > Insecta > Diptera > Asilidae > Leptarthrus > Leptarthrus brevirostris. The sequence goes on along the minus strand of OZ038371.1, from coordinate 128,443,642 downwards.
CACCTATGCGGATACGTTAATAAGCATAATTATTAGTCCCGGGGCATTGAAAATCCTACATCCTACATTATCTCAAAAGCACTGCTTGTTGCGACGTTTACGGAGCAAAGGTGATTGGCCCTCATTTGTTCGAGGACGGCGTCGACAACATTGTCACTGCGACTGATGAGGCATGAACGATTTTTGTTTTGCGTGAGAGGTGAAAATCTTCCAAAAACACCAAAGAGACCTAGAGATTTGTCGAAACAGGCCAATTTGTCCGGGTCCCTTTTCGTCCCTACCCCTGCGATCTCATCGAGAGATACCCGGACTAATCCAGTTTTCTTCCCCCACCTCGATTACTCGGGTCAGTGCAAGCATTTGCTTATAAGACACCTCTACCACTCTTCTTTCTTCTATCTAGTGGTGTCCCATCAGCTTTCTTCCTCTGCTTGCTAGTGCAGGACACTGGCACACTATATGAACCGCCGTCTCTTGCTCCTCCATGCATAGCGTGCAGGTACCATTCTCGAGAATGTTTATCTTCTTTAGATGATACCCGATGTTACCATGTCCTAAATGGCTGACAGCACTACTAACAGAGCCATGAACCATGCTCAACGAATTCCAGCTTCCGCAAATTATCTATTTGAGTTTGAAGACCATGCGGTTCCAGCAGGACGGTGCAACCGCACACACAGCATGAGCGAAATTAAACATTTTCAAGCAAACGTTTCCCGGCCTCTTAATATCTAGTTTTGGCAATTAGCACTGGCCCGCATGATAGCCCGATTCGACCGATCCTGACTTCTTTCTTTGGGGAATTTTACAGTCACGTGTCTAATCGAATAAGCGATGAACATCCAACAAGAAGTAGAGAATTTATGGAGATAAAAAATCATGGCGAGTGCTGTGTAGCGAGCCCGAATGTGCATTAACTCTGGCGGATATTATCTTCGCGGCTTAACGAAGATACGTGCAAACTTCTCAATAAATATAATTAAAAAATAGAACCAATTCTGTTAATGTATAAACAAAGTTACGGCTCGAAATCGGCTGAGTACTTTTGCGCCACCTTGTACTTTACTTTATTTATTTTGAACTATTTTGGTAGGCTGAAAAGTTAAGTTGGTACATTAAGACTTCGACCGAACAAATATGAATAATCTTTCAAAAATGTTTCTGTGTCCTTAACTTTTGCTTATCGAAACTTCGCGACAATGGCCTCCATTATAATGGGATCAAACTGCTAATAAGAAAATCAGAGATCCAATTCAGCAGACGGCTAAAGGGGTTAGGACCGGAAGGAGGTAAAAGTAGCCACAATGCGGTCGTAGGAGTTGCATGAATTGCAAAAAAAAACACTGAAGCCCGCATGAGTAATCGCCGCGATGAAAACCGAATCATCCTCATCTTTGTGGGTGGCTGCTGAGTGCTGATTGTGTCTGATCCAACAAAACCGGGTAAAGACGCACAACAGCTCTCTTCTATTTAGAAGGCACACTATGTACCATCAAGACTTGGCCCCATTGAAGCCGCCGACATTCGAATCTGTGCCGAAATAATGCAAAGTAATCCAATGCGGAGGCACTGAAACATTTGCCTCGACGTCGTTATTTCATTATTTGCGTCTGACGAGGTGCTGAAAGGCCTTTGTTGGGCCATCTCAAATCTCTTGAAATAAGTTTGAGTTCGAGATTGGCACTGAAGTCTGTCTATCAAACACCATGAACTCAGTTGAGAAGAAATTATATTAATTGAATTTTGATTGGGGACAATGTAGAACTCTTCCACTCGCCAAAAATTAATGAAAATTACTTTTCAACCGAGGATACTTTTGTCTCCGAAGTTCATCTGATTCAAATGAGTTCACCTTGTCTGGCCGTTGAAAAATACAAGTAAAAGTTTAATGTTGTCAGAAATTATTCAAAGACGCCCAACTTTATGAGGTCAGGGATGCCACTTGAGAGCTGTTATTCTTCGCGCATTACAAAAACAAACAGAAACGACGACTTCTCGAAAAAACGTTAATTAACAAGTTGCTCGCGTGTTTCTTAACGCCATTGACTGACTTTACCCAAACATTCAGTAACTAATTACATGGCATCGCTGCTAAATAGACTGCTACGCTTGAAAGAAGTTAATTATGACCACCAATCTCTACTTCAATAACGACTACACTGCTGGTCCTCTATGAAATAGCACCTTTGGTCTCTTCTTAATTTCAATTATCCAGCGTTTAACTACCTTAACAAAAATTTTGTACTACTGCTGGCTACCGTACTTACTTGACACGTACAGGTGACTTAAGATATGAAAAATTGAATGTTTGAAATTTCCTCAATATACAACAGATAAATGACAAGAGGTCGAGAAACTACATCTTGCCTTGCCAAGGAGACTCAACTTGATGATTTGTTGCAGTACGCAAGAAGCGCTGCAGAGCTACAGAATCCCAATGACTTGCAAATATCGCCGGATTGTGCCGAGCTGATTGGGAGTCCCGTTCTCTGGATATCACGCACACGTTGCTACAGCTGAAAGGAACTAAGATTAATAATCGGAAGACAAACATTCAACACTATGCTTCTTAAAGGCGTTCTTCTTATAATTCCATTTCAATCCAATCAGTTCCTCGCACTACCAGGCCCTGATTGCCTTCAATGCCACCGCCATCGGAGTGATTTCAGACAAGAATCTTGCATCCACCAGGTCGTTCTTTGCCCTCGTTATTAATTATCAATTAACAAGCAATCAATCGCCAATCGTGAGATTCCGTTGACAGATTTCTGCTTTATCACCACAATCAATTTGTTTTTGAAGTTATTTTCACTCCTTTTTAGTCTTAGGGCAATTTTTTCTTTATGAGAGATGGCACTGGCCAAAGGACAATTGATTTGGCAAGAATTAATGTTTGCGTTCAACAATCAACAACATGATTTGATAGACAATCAACAGATCAAGTAAATTAATTGCTTTCGTATTTTGCTTGAGTTTGTTGATCTTAAACCTAAAAGCATTACATTTTCGAGAAGATAGCCGCTAACTCGAATCTGACCTTCAACATCAATTTCACCAGCCTATCATCCTCGGAAGAAGTTCGGTAAAATAGAACAAATATTGTGTTTGGTCGAAATAGTCACATATCAGCGGGTGAAAATATTTTTATTGAGTATTTGAGAGCCGAATGTTGTGACTAAGCAAAAGAAGAAAGTGAAAGGAAAAGAATCTATAGCTTCTAGAAAGCTTGATAAAGTACGTGCCTCGGACTGATGAGATACGGCGATATTATAAGGGTCCACAAATCAAACAACAACGTAAGGCATTCGTCTGCGGAAAAAAATTACGACTCACTAGATTTTTGCGTACAACGAGGTATTGCTATTTCAAACAACCTGACAATAAGCATAACTTTTACAGGGATTGAAGGAGGGCGAGAACAATTTTTCACGAATAACATCGAGTTTTGAGTCGATGTGATGTGAGTAGATGTGAAATAGTTGTTTCTTCCACGTAACTAATGTAAGAAAAAATAGTTTTACCTGATAAATTCTATATTAATTGTAAATAAGGATTAGATATTAGATTCCGTGGCTAATGGTTATTTATGAGGCCTGCTTTAACCTCACCTATATATTCCGTCCTCATGGACAAAGTTGAAAGTGGCCTTTAATCCAAAAGGAGGAAGGGCCTCACACTACAGACCTAACGATTTTAGGCCCATTAGTCTCTCCTCTTTCCTACCTTGCAGAGACTCTTAGATATCTATACTAAGGAGACAGTCAATCCATCCAAGCTGTCTCTTTCGCAATATGCTTATAACCTCCTGTTTGTCACACAAAGAGGTAACGATAGGGACTGGTACGTCGGTTAACATATAAATTCTCGGGGTGTAGGTAAGACGCTTGCGGGAATAAGAGATGGACTGGCATTTGGAGACATTGAGCTCTAGAAAGTTTTTCATGCACCATGTGGTGAATGAATCGAGGTCTTTTTGCAGGAGAAGAGAGTCGGTTGTGGAGATGATATATGTTTGATTATTTTCATGTCATCAGCATAAATGGACAACTCTGAGTGTTTGATGACACATTCAACATCATTTATTTTGAGGATAAAAATCAGTTGGCCTAGGTGGCTGCCCTGAGGGACGCCGGAACGAGCGACAATAGGGTTAGAAATGGATGAACTAAAAAGAATATTGTGCTGACGGTTGTTGAGGTAGGATCGAATCCAGGAGATGAATCTGGGGGGGGGGGGGGGGGAAGCCTAGGCGATCAAATTTGAACAAGATAACGTTATGGGAGATCTTGTCGAAGGCTTTACTAAAATCGGTGGCGATAACATCAACATCTTTACCGTTTTCCGGGGCACATAGTGTTTTACAGACGAAGTCAGTAAGGTTGGTGGTTGTAGATCTACCTTTGAGGAAGCCATGCTGGAAGAGTGAGAAGATAGACTTACAGTGGAAGAACATGGAATCATAGACCAATTTTTCGAATAGTTTAGGTATGGATGATAATTTAGCAATGGATCTGTAGTTGGACACATCATTCTTGCAGCCTTTTTTGAAGATGGGAATAATATACGAATACGAATTTTTTCATAATTGAGGGAAAACCCCTTGCGTGACCGAGAGATAAAAAAGCAAAGTAAGGGGTTGAAGTAGATGCATGGCACATTTTTCAGAACGATGGCCGGAATACCATCTGGACCTGGGTGAAAGTCGTCCTCAAGCCCATTAATACTGGCGGTGATTAGTTCAGGATCAGGGTCAAAGGATATAAACGACATTTGAGTGCATTTGTCCATGAATGCAAAATAGTTAAGGTCGGCTGAAAGATTTACTGAAGAAGTCTGCAAAGAGGTTAGCGATAACCTTAGGATCAGATGAAGAGGTATTCCCGAGCTCTAGGGTGGAAGAGTAACCATTGGATTTCTTCTAAGAATTAATAAAGCTATAAAAAGGCTTGGGGTCGTATATGAGGCTAGTTTCCATCCGTTGGAGGTACTCATGGTAGAGGGTATCACAACGTTCAGAAAAAGAGGTATAAGCAGATAGATAGGAAGAATAGTCAGACTCAGTCTGGGTTAGAAGAAAATTTTGTCAACGTTTATTTCTCCTGTTGCGAAGAGAGCGTAACTCTTTATCGTACCATATGGGAGATGAGGAATAGTTTTTACGAGGAAGAAGAGGGATAGATTGTGTAATACAAGCGTGTATTTCCGAATAGAACGCCTCTAAAGCAACGTCAATTGGGAGATGTTGAGGGATATCCCCAATAATAGAGTTGAGGAGCAAGTGATTTAATTTGTCAAAGTCGCCTTTACGAAAATTGAAGGATAAAGAAGACTCGGAGCTTGAAACGGCATTTTGGTGCTCATAGGAGAAAACGAGGAACAAGGTGACGGTCGAGGGAGGGAACAAATTCTGATATTGTAGAGTCGGAGGTCCTTAGCAGGGTGGCATCATAACGGTTGTGAGCAGCTATGAGAACCCCGCGACCTGTGGGGGAGGAAGGTGCGCCTCAATGCGGCGAGTCAGTGCATCTCTACACTGACGATTACAAACTAGAAGGCCGAGTAGGTGGAGGAATCTTCTCGGAACATTTGGACCTCGATACCTCACTTCGCTTACCTGACTACTACAGCGTGTTTCAGGCAGAAATCATAGCTAAAAAGGTAGCCGCGGTCCGTCTGAAACATTTAGCGCTGCCTACAGATAGCATATGTATATTCATAGACAGTCAGGCCGCTATTAAATCCCTCAAGGGCGTATATACTACCTCCAAAACGGTTGTATTATGTCGCTCAGCTCTGAATAACATAGGTGGCATCTGAAAGTACGGCTCATCTGGGTGCCTGGGCATAGTGATATTCCGGGAAACTGTAAAGCCAACGAACTAACGAAAATCGGTACCACTAGTCGTGATTCGGTCATTAACCACCAGCTGGGAAAGCCGCTGGCCACTTGCAAACTGGAGATTTCACAGACATCTCTCAGGATTGCAAATGTTAGTTGGCAGGAGGAACACACCTGCCTGGTCACCCGACTGATATGGCCAAAGCTTGACCCTAAACGGTCAAGAGAGCTCATCTTACTCGGACACAAATTAATCAGCAAACCGTGGCCATTATTAAGGGCCACTGTCTTATAGGTAGGCACGTCGATAGACTCGGCGCACCTTCAAACGACTTCTGTAAGAGTTGCTATGACGAAGAGGAAGAGGAAACCTTACTCCACCTCCTCTGCAACTGTCCCTTTCTTGAAGAGCTAACCGAATTAGGTTCCACTGACATCAAGGACCTAGTTCGATTTATCAGTAGCTCCAATTGGTTCCCGGTTACGTGCTAAAGTTCTTTCCGGCCCAGCCAATATTTATATTGACTCCTTGGGAACTAGATTCTACTGGATACAGGGAACTGGCTCGATGCACATAGAGTAATAGGTTGACACTCTTCTTTTCTAGGGGTTTATATGGGGTCTAATTCCAGTCTCAACTGTGGTATCACAATGGGCGATTGAGATGATCCCTATCGAGTGCCTTATGTATAACGGGAGTAACCTTGAGAAGGGCGGTTTCGCAACTATGATGTTGTATTAAGCCAGATAATTGTAAATAATTTTTTTAAATAAATATTTTGCCCCGAAAATTTAGTAAGCAGTTAATAATTTTGCGACTGTGAAGCAGATGACTTTTGCGGTATGAGGACAACTATAACTTGCTGCCACTGGGTAAGAAATTGAGAAGTTGTAAGGCAAAAGTTATAAATATGAGTTAAGAACTTTATTATGTACGTTGCCAGGACTTTAAGGAATCTAGGAGGTAAATTGGCAGGCACAACAGCATTTGACTTAATTGCAAACAAAGTTTGAGGAGTTCAATGACGTCGATACACCAAAAAGAGAATCCGTCACTCGTGCCATAATCATAGCTAAAGTTATCAACAAACGTGGAGCTAAGGTTATTGAAAGTCTCTGGACCTAAAGTAATCTTACTTTGCTGTGCTTTTCTCCACAATTTCCTCGCAGGTTGACTCACGTCTAATTTTGAAGCTAAAAAGAATATTGATGCAATTTCGAACTTTTTTTTTATGATATAAATTTAGGTACAGGGTTCAAAATAATTTTGTACATTAAAAATAAGAAGTCATGATTAAAATTGCTAAGTGAAGTGATCTGACTATGAAACAATACGTTCCAATTAGTAGTTCGTTATTTTCTTGAAATTAAAAGCAATAGAAGGCCAATTTTTTTTAGTTGTACGTGAATTACGCTATCATGCAGTTGGTATACAAATCCGCTTATACAACACTTTTGTCAAGTATGATCAAATTTATTTAAAGGAAATTCATCCATACTACGCGGATAAGCTTTAATTTTGCTTTAACCGATGAATAAAAAGCATTAAGAAGCTGACTTTTCCAAAAAAAACTAGAAGTCGGTAAAGTCAAAAGTAAGGACAGCGTTCTCTTAAATCAAAAAAAGATATCAAGCCACAGTTGAAAGGGTACGGCCCTATGGCTAGAAAAAGTTTAAACTTTAAAGTTGTTTAGCAGAGCAACAAATTTGGATTGTCGTGTGTTTGAATGGTTCTTTCTAGTTCATGCGAAATATATTCCTGTTACCGGTTTAATCCTTCAATCGAAAGTTTTGAAAATTGCTGAAAAGTTAAATTTTGATAATTTCCAAGCTTAAAAAATTTAAAGCACGTCATAATATAGCTTTTCACCTTCTAGGTGGAGAAGTGGCGGATGTAGATACTATGCAGTGTGTTAATTCTTTCAAGACTTCAACTGAAAAACTTTGTGCAGCCAACACCGACATCTAAAATTTAGATGAGACGGGACTATTTTTCGGGGCAACACCATCTTAATCTTTGGTACTAAAAAATCAAAATTATACTGGAAGAAAGAAATCCAAAGAAAGATTAGCTGCAGCTCTTCTGTGCAGTGTTTCTGGAAAGAAAGAAAAACTTGTGACGATTGGAAAAGCGGCGAACCCAAGGCTTGGATTGCAGAGTTCATCCAGGTCCAATTCCTACTAAATAAGTTGAAACTTTTGACAAGGTACTGAAAAAACACAACCCTCATTGTACTACTGCAGAAATTTCTTATGCAGATATAGATGAGCAACTTACAACATACGTTTCTTTATCTGAAAACTGGGAGGGGGATTTTTTTAAGCTCTTGATAATCACAAAAATTTTGAGATTGAGTACTTCAGTAGTAATAACTTGAGGGAAGATTCCGCTTCCTTCACAATACTCTTTCTCCCTAGTTCATCTTCTAGAGAATTCGACCATCTGTCCAAATCCCTTGATTGCTTGAGTAACGTCCTCTTGCCACCGACGAGGCTATCATTCTTGGCAATTTCAACCTTCCGGCTGTTGGTTGGATCTAGTCTTCTGTGAATGAAGAGCTATTGCTAATCTGGTGCTCCTCAGCATATGCTCTCCTTCCTGGACACCTAGTTCTCTGGAACTAGTTTTCTCGACTAACCAAGTGGGTCCTTCGTGAGTGGCTGCCGTACTCCCCTAGTCCTGCCACAGTCCTGCCGCCATCCTGCAGGAGGTTTTGCTTCTCTAGGCAGACTAGCTGGCTTACTTTGACTTTCATCTTCGGTTCCCTTTCGATTTACAAGCGTCACACAGCATATTTCTGTCTAATTCGAGATCCAGGATGCAAAGCTCCAATCCTATACAGTTTTAGAAATTCATTAACTCTAAGCGACACAGCGGTGGATACCTTTCCTCCCCTTCGCTTCCATCCCTTGAATCCAAAAATTTGGTTTTCAACGAGGCAGCCGTCTATGATTACCTGTCGAATCTGTTTTGTTTTCATGTGGTTTCGGCTGTGTCTCACGTCGTTCTTCAGAAGGTGCTGATCTACGATCACTCCTGTCCTCTGTAATTTTTTTAAACTGTTTCTACTGTGATCGTTTTCTGGAGCTCTGGAAGGATTCTGTAAGAAGAGAGACAAGTCAGACATATCTGATTACTGACCCATCGCTAATTTGCCCCACGTTGCGAAGGCTTTCGGAACTCTGATAAGAGAAGTGCTCTTCAATCAATGCAGACCATTCATGGGCTCTTTCCAGCACAGTTTTATTAAAAGTAACTCAACCACTCAATTTACTCGAGCTCTTGCACCACAGTTTGCCCTTGATTGAGTCGGATATGCAGGTGGACTACATATTCATTGACTTTATCAAGTCTTTAATAGGGCTAACCATGACATTCTCATTCATAAGCTCTACCTGCTCGGTTTTCTGCCGGCGGCTGTCATTCTACCTGTCCAGCAGCTATCGGCGCATCTTGTTCCGCGGCGTCCTGTCCGGCGAAATCTCGCTCACCTTTGGGGTGGCTCAGGGTAGCATCCTTGCACCTCTTCTTTTTATAATTTATATTAACGACGTGTCGTTGCTTCTGCCCAGCTACAGAATCCAGCGTCGGCGACTCTGTTCAGTTTCGATACGCGCATTTTTCACAGTTGGTGCTCCAATAATCGTATTGCACTGAAAGCTATCAAATGCACCGTTATATCCATTTCACGCAGGAATCGTCCCTCGTTCGAAGAACTCGTGGATTTTTTAGTTGAAAGAGCCAATTCCGAACTCGGCTTTGTGAAACGGCGTCTAAGGAGCTTCTACTTCTACTTAACGAGGCTTCTTTTCTGCACTTTCGTTAAACATACCTTGTAGTACGCTTGTCGTTACTTCCGTCTTCACTGACCGAATTGAATCATACTTGAAATCACTAAAAAACATGAATTCGTCACATGGCCGCAAGGCGATGGATAGTTGGTTAACGCGAGAATAGTTTTTCTACAACGATAGCAGAGTTCATAATTTTTTATGTATCCTAGCAAACGATGCATTTATATCCATCTCCGACATCATCGTCCCGGTTATCATCTCAAATAGCAAACCCGTCAAACCCGTTTGATCTGTAGAAGTTTCATTCGGTAATAAATTTTTCTTTCTTTGGGCCAATTCCGTTTCTTTTCGTTCTTACCAACTATTTTGGTTATGGTTTTTATTTTAATATTTTGATTTTTTTAATAATTTTATTCTCTTTTTCCTGCCGTTTGTTCCACTTTTCTTTAAATACAGCTTTTGAAGTTATGCTTGTGAGAATTTCCAAATGCTGCTTATTTTCTATTTATTTCTGTCCTAGAAAAGCCCAAACCATATAGAGTTGAACTGATGAACTGAACTAATTCCCTGAATTCAGCAGATCCTAGTTCGGTTAACTCCTTAAAGAAGGGAAGGCTAAATGCCGGCTAAATCTTGTTTAGATCCGGGCAGTTGCAGAGGAAGTTAGGGATAGCTTCCCCTTCTTCCTTATCTTAGCAACGTCTACACGTTTACAAAAGTCGTTAGAAAAAGTAGGTCAGTATATATTTCCCAATATTTGAAGACTTTTAGTACCAGGAAGTATATGTACACCAAAATTTAAAAAAAAAATTCTTTTGCAAAATATTAAAAAGAAGATTCTTTATATATAGTAAGTCAAGGTACTATACTACTAGTAGGTCAAGGTGTGATCCCGTTAGTCTACAATTACCATATTTCCTTGTACAAACATTTCTTCTCACTCGGAATTGTGACGGAATATTTGCTCACGAGGTTTTAGTTTTTAGAATTTGATTAATCGTAATTTCATTTCCATGATTTTAAAAATCGGAAAAACTTTTGGTGGTCTAATCAATAAAAATATTAACGACTACATCCTTTAATTGCCATTCAGAGATTCATGTAGTTCATAAAAATTAACACACATTACTTATTTGATAAGATTTCCGTCAGTATCTCCTTACACAGTCTTGAAAATCTTTAAACAAAATAAGATAAAGATAAGATAAGAAAAGATTAATAAAAATGTCATAAAATCGCGTAAAATTAAGCGCAATTAAGATGAAAACAAGAGAGATTAGTGATGCTTTTCAACAAAAACTAAATACTGAAGGACTGACTAAGGAAGTACAAGTATACACGATTCTGTAACTAATTTTATTCATTTATTCTTTGCAGCTATTTGTTATAAACCTTCGACCTTGAAACAACATTGTCATTGAAAAGATTTGCGAAAGATAATCCAATAATGGAATTGAAAACTAGGGAATGGGGTAAACATCTCTCTAGAATAAAAATACAAATCCTAAAAACATGGAAGAAATGCTAGTATAGCTCCTCGGGCATTTTTCCTTGGAAGGAGATTGAACGGAGCAGGCGAACTTGATCCGACATTGTCTTCATTGGGGGTTAGCAAAAGACCATCTTTCATTCGGTTACAACAAAGGCAGTAACAGCGACCTAACTATGGGAGTCTCTTTGGAAGCAACGAAAGACGTCCATCGGCAACCGCCATAAGCAGTAACTCAAAGCACCATGCTATCACAAAAAAAAACTCCTCCAAAGGAGATGAAGAGTGTAACATTTTGATTGACAGATGTATTAGATTGAGAAAAATTTCCTCTTCGAGACTCCGCAGACTTGCAATAGAGAGGGGCTGCTAGATACACTGAGCTCCGGTTGATTAATGATGTTTTCCGTGGGACATAAATACCAAAAAAGGCCTATGGACTTCAAAATTGTTTCGAGGTCGGCAAAAAACCAAAATAATAAAGAAAAGATGTACGCATAGCCCAGCAGAAGGAGAAATAAAAAATAATTCCGACTTAGGGTGAAGTAAAAATAAAGCAATAGGGAATTTGAGAAGATTGAAAAAAAATTTAAGAGAATTGCCTTGATAAAAGACTACGTCATTGGAAAGAAGTAGCACATATTTAGCTATTTCGCAATAATCATAATTCTAGGTAATTTTATTTTTATTTAGGCTCTGGCATTACTAAATTTAACGGACATTTTTGACTTTCCATTAATCTTTGAAATCTTTCTCTGTCGAAGTCTTATATAAAATCAAACGCCTACATTAAAATTTAATGTCATGCCGACAGAAAAATGCAAAATTGCAGTCTATAATGTAAATCTTTTTTGCGAAATGTTCAGAGTTTTATCTACCTAGCCAAATTCCTGGTATAAGCCTGAATTTCAGTGCATTGCAATCGTGTTCCATTTTATTACTACAATCTTAAGTTAATAAAATTGCCAATAAGCAAGAAACTTCGGAGATAAAATCTGTGCTGGTAGTGTAAACACAAACTTCTGTTAAATCTCTGTTATATATATGCATCTTAAACTTTCTTCACAAGCACTAGCACAAGAATGTATGTTTGTGTAGGTCTATGTTGCAATGACTTTCGGCCAATAGATGTAAAGGAAGTGCCGAAGACTGCGGTGGACGACAAAGGCTTCTAGCTTAGATGGTATTTGACAGGTCACTTATCAGGTTGCCCATCCATACAACAGAACAAATTTTATGTTCGATTCCAAGATCCAGAGTTTTGTGCGTCTGGAGATGTTGTTCTTGCGCCAGATCTCAGCAAGAATAAAATAAATGCAACTCTGGCCTTGTTGATGCAAGACTGTACATCAGTTCAAGCTCCGCCATCTGCTGTAACTATGCTGCCGAGATAACAAAATGTATCCACATGTTCTGTTCTCTTCAAGATAAATTTTATCATGTCTCCTGTAGTCCAAGCTCATAGTTTTGTCTTGGCAACGTTGATCTTAGGCTCTCCTTTAAGACCTTCTCTATCCAGGGCTTCTTGGGCTACATGACCTGCCTGTTGGACATACAGCGTCAGCATAGTTAGGTGCGTAAAAAGCTCTCATCTAATCCTTTGCGATGTGTGGTCATCTAGATCGATGCACACTACGTCACTAACGGCAATCAGGAAAAGCAAAGATGACATTATGTATTCTTATATCACTCCGTTCAGCACTTGGAAGGGCTACGAACGACTCTTCATGATGGTGATAATTTTTTCTTAAATAACTCGGGTAAAACTGTCCATATGTAATGAATACTGTCAAACGCCTTTTCGAAATCGACGAAATCGGCTTGCTTGATTTGCATTAACATCATAATGCAAATCATTGTTGCCATCAATTTGGAGACTGCAGTTTAAGAACAGATATCATCAAATTGTTACAGCTCCTCAGAACACTGTTTTCGGGAATCTGCACAATAACGCCTGCTTCCCATTCATCATTCTCGGTTTCTCAACATTCCCAAGATCAGCCCAAGCAATGAGATACGCTTTAAATAACTTCGCTGGTAATCCATTCATCCCTGCGCCCTTACAGAGTTCTATCGACTTTATTGCGTCTGCTAAGTCCAATCTTATTGAAGGTCTGATGTTAATGTTAGCCACTACCGGCATTCTTCAGGCTCGTGTGTTGACAGTCCAAAGGTCTTGTTAAAGACTTCAAAAACTATTCCATCCACCTCCGTAGTCGATGCTTCTATAGAGTTTATATCCTTCTAAGGCAGAAGGCGCACTTCTCGGCTGGGAGTCCTGAATCAATTTACCAAAAATAAAGCAGTTATTGGAATGGCTTTCAATTCAGCATGCAAAGATGATTAGTAAAACATAAGCAATAAGACACAGACAAAAATTCCGGACTAATAGAAAGACAAGCGTTAAAGTGCAAAACACGTTTCTTATGTAAGATAGAAGTCAAAGTAGCAAATCTACTCATGTGACTTATAGAAGTAAACCGCCCGCAACTAGTCCTAGGGAACTCCCGACGATTAGGAAAATGCGAGTGGGGCAGTTAAATATCAATAGCCCTTTTGGGAGCACATTAGGCATGCCGCAGACAGGACAGCACAGATCACAACCCAGTTGAGCAAGCTCATGGCCAACGTGGGAGGCCCATTAGCGAGTAAGAGGCGACTGCTTAAGTCGATCATTCACTTGATCCTCTGTACGGATGTGAGGCTGATGCGCTGAAGGTCGAAAAGTACAGGAAACGGATGGCGACAGTACAGAGAAGAGGAGTCCTTAGAGTTGCCTCCGGCTACAGAAAGGTGTCGAAGCCAACGGTTCTGGTTTTGCCAGCTAGTGAATATGCTCTTACAGGATGGCAAGACCGCTGGGATAGAGAGACCAGAGGGAGATGGACCGCTAGACTAATACCAGATCTGAAGAAGTGGCTAGAGCGAGAACACGCTCTCCTCTGTAAACTACTATCCTGAGGCAGTGCTTGACCGGACACGGGTACTTTAAGGCATACCTCCTGCAACAAAAGAAAAAGGAAACCCCAGAAGCACTGGGCGGGCTGCAGTAGGATAAGACCTAGAACATAAGAAGCCAATGATGGCGTAATAGGCACCACCCTGAAGTAATACGAAAAGTAGTCCCGGGGTGGAGACATGCCTGAAAGGAGGAGGTTTTTTAGTGGATGCGAGTCCCGCACACAAGGGCAAGGCACCGCCCTGACGGTGCATAAAGCATTTTTCCCACTCAAAAAACAGTCCTAGGGAAATTAACAAACAGCAGAGCCACACACACCTAGATTTAAGGTATCCAACATGACCTCGGTGAAATTATGAAACTCAGTGAAAAAGTCTCTCGCAGTCAATATTTGAATTCAAAAGCTTAACGTGGTTTTTCGAGAGTAACCATATTGAAAAGCAGAAGGAGATCCGTGTAAGGCACAAGCCTCAGGGAGTCATCTCAGTGGATATTACGAAGAGCAAATCTAAGGAAATTACGTTGAACATATTCAACACGCCGAAAATGGATCCGACAGTAGGGCGACCAGCACTGCGACGCGTACTCGAGGATAGGTCTGACAATAGAACAATGTAAAAAAGTAGAAGTATTCACATCAGTGTGGAGTTGCCCTTAGAAACAATATAGCTTATGTGAAATTAAATTTCCTATCAAGTACAATCCCAGTTCAGTAACGAGCGCAATGCGACAAACCACGAAATTTAAGAAAGTGTAGGAGAAGAGATTATAATCTCGACGTCTAGAGAAAAAGCGCTGAGGTCAACTTGAACCCGGACACAATCGCCAGCATCCTTAATGCTTAAGAAAATTTTCACGTCATCTGCATATATTATATTATATTAGGTTATATCCTATGTTCATGTCATCAACAGATGAAATAAAAAGTCAGTGACTGCCTTGCAGAATTCCTGATGTCGCCCTGATTAACCTTGAGGTTAAGTTGCGAATAGAAACCTGGTATGTTCTATCAGTGAAATACTACTAAAACAAACGGATGATAGTAGAGGCATGGATGGTTGGATGGATACCTATCGAAAGTTTTACTGAAATCAGTCTAAGCCCCGTTCGAAACCTGGAACAAAGTCCGCCGTAAACTTCAAGAGATTAGTTATCCACCCTAACTAATCTCTTGAAGTCTCTGCCACAAAACCATGTTGATTATTAGAAATCAGAGCCTTACAATACACCGAGAGGTGTGCGTAAATAATGAACTCAACTTAGACCTTACATGCGGAACTTTGCGGAAAGGCAATGTGGTCAATTTAATTCCCCTCTGAGAAACCCAGGATTTTAAATGGCATAGTTTGTATTTAAACAAGGATTCACCGATCACAAGTTACAAACTTCAACAAACAACTCCTTATATGCGTTCCTGTTCCGAGTACAAGCTTCCCCATTTTATGTTCGAGGCCATTCTGCTCGAGCCAATTTTGGCGTTCAATATCACCAATAACTGATTTTATATCACCTTATCAAAGGTGTGGCCAAGGAGTTGTCAGAAGTCCTCTATGGGTGTTATATCCGCTTGTTCGGTCGGTACATAGCACTAAATTATTGTGATGTAACGAATCTTGCGCCGGAACCTGGCGATGATAATTCGGTCGGATATTGGTGGTGAGTTCAGTAGTGATCGGCGGGTAAGCTTAGTTAGCAACAATCCTACACCTGCCTTGCAGGGTGTTTCTGATTCTTTCTAGTCAGAGTATAGCAGCACGTAGTTTCGCTTAATCCTAAAATATTTGTTTTATACTGAGCCAAATCCCGCTCCACCTCCTTGATCTTGGCGTATCCACACTCATCCCACAGAGTTCTCACGTTTCATCAACTCATACGCTCGAAACTATGAGTCGATTTCTCTGTTACTGTGAGTCCCTCGGTCGTATCAGGCTCAGACATCTTGGTGGGGCTTTCTTATCACCAACAGATATAGCTAAGGCAGCCCCAAAGAGATTCTAGGTCTAATTAAAGAACTAATGCTTGGCTGGGTAGCTTAATACTGAACCTGGATCAGGTCACAAAAGATCAACTTGGTCAAAGTGACTAAAAAATGCTGGTAGTCCCTGATCCACTCTCTAATAATAAATAATGAGTTGATTTTAAGATGAGCCCGTTATAAGTCTACCTATCCTATCACAGAAAGAGGGCTGCTGCTTGAGGTGTCCTGGGAATCATTTCGGTATTTCTATAGCGCAGACCTCCCCCTTTCGTAACCGGGTTTGAATTCAGTTCTTTTACCAGCAATACTTCTTCTTTTTATTAATGTATCACTTTAAATTCTATTCATAGTTTCGCACACAACAGAACATATTTCGTGTCCCCATTTGATTCTGTAATGGATTCTCGAAGAAACTCGACAGAAATCAATCCAGAGCATAACCAATCCAGAGCAGAACAAATCTCACATCCAAAACTCAATACTGTTTAACATCCCTTAAAAACAAGCCAACGCAACTTCAGCACATTTCCGTCGACGGACTGAATATGCTCAATTCTCTAAACATGTTGGGTATTCAGATATTCAGTAATCTAAGCTGAACGGACGATATATTTTTAGTTGCTAAAAATGTGATGAAATGCTTAGGTTTCCTACAGAGATGTGAGAAATACTTCACTCCATTTTGCTGGAGGCTGATTTTCAAGGCCCACATTAGTATAAGACTCGAATATAGTTCCCATATTTGGGCAGAGGCCGAACATTCCGAACTTTTCGCGTTATAAAAGTTGAAAGACAAGCTATTAAACTTCTTGACGAACCCACAATCTCCGAGAGCACTGATTCCCTGAAGCGTCGGCGGATTGGCGGTTGTCTCTAACGATGTCTAGTGAGATTGCTAATTTGATTTATTGTAGCCATATTATAACGTGTTTCTTTTAGCGGGAGAGGTGAAAATCCTCCAAACCCAGACATCCCGTTCCCTCCGGTAGTGTGAGATTCTTACTTACTAAAAACACCTCTCTGGGGATTAGCCTAAACATACCACATAGAATCGGTCCCTTTTCGTCCCCTCCCAGTCTCTCTTATTGGGGGCAACTGAGCATCCAGTTATCCCACCGTCGCTACTAACCTCGGTTTTCTGGGTCACTGCTAGAATCCTAGCCTATCTGCATAAATCCATGTTTTCCCACCATCTCCAGTGTTTCCTCTTGGTCCATGCGTAATTTGCAACCTTCATCCCATCTCTGCCTACGGCATTGCAGGGTTCCAGGCCGTAAAGCTTTAGTCCAGAGCCAGGGCATGGAAGGCAGATCTGCATCTTCTACTGGTGTGTGTATCGCGCAGGTAGCCAACTCGTTAGAGTCTACCGTCTCTGCACCGACGCATTTGAGGAAGTTCCAGTTATTATTTTGCCAATGGCACCCTCTTCCAGGACTGCTACAGCCGTTTCAGCCGGCACGTGGGATCCAGTCTCCATATCCGCCACAGAACCTTCGAAAGGTAATTTTCCCAAAGCTGCTACTGTTGTGTTGTGGGTACCGTGGGTATAGCCAACCTATTGGGGTCTACCATACAATCCACCTCCATTCCCACAGAAGCGCCCGAGGAAACGCCATTCGCGACCCAATTACCCCTGGGTCCTGCAGAGGGGACGAGAACACTGCAGACTCCCTTGGAGTTAGGGGGATTTTTCAAGAGGTTATCTCCTCCCGCATTAGTTACTTGGCTACATTCTAGGATGCATTGCCCGGTTGCTACCACTTGGAGGTGTAACTAAGACATGAGAATATCCAGATGAGGATCACCGTATCCTAGAAGTCTTCAACTCGTCCGTCCATTCTCCAGCAACCGATACAAAAGCTTTAATTCGCTTCCACTGCTGTATCTACTCTACGTCCAATTTCGGCTATCTTTCCTATCTGGCACAGTTTACCATCTTCTATTTTCCCTCTTCTTGTGAGCCCGAAACTTTCAAACAAGGATTGCATTATCTTTATCGCTCCTCTTAACCAATTTACCTTATCCTCTGAGTTTTGACATTATCATAAAATATATCTGAGATTGTGAATCTATTATGGGTCATAACCGGACATTGAGATATAGAAAACCATGCTAGACTACGTCGAAAAATGAAGAACTTTATAGGAGTTCTAAACATTAAAACGAGCACGACTTATTTCACTGTGCTGCTCTGACGACCAGAATAGGTAGATTACTTATTACCTACTTCTTCTCAGAGATAGGGAGCTACGAAACGCAGCACACACGCCTGTACTATTTCCCTTAGGGAAGCAGAATAGATATAAGGATCAGTGTGTACAGATCACCTTTAGTTTATCGGGTAACATTCCCCAATACAGTATTATTGGCTGGCAGCAGCAAGCAGCATCCCTCTAAATTAACGTACTCTTCTTCTATTGCAAACTTTCCTGCTTCAATATAACTTGACATATTGATCTTAAAAAACCTAAAGAAATTGTTAACATAACCGCTTAAAAGATCAGACAAGAATCGAAAAGTGGGGGAGGGGGGATATCCAAGACACATAATTAAAGTCATTACAAAACAAAGTGAACGTAATTACCGAATAATAAAAACATTCAGGTAAGAGCAAGTCATTGAACCATATACAAAACCGTAGAAGATGTTCACCCTTCTTAAGAATGTTTTCAATTTGCATTAAATTTGGCATATACGAATTTTGTCTTGTTCAAGTCATGCAAGACAATCAATCATCTCAATGTACAAATCTTAACTACAGCACAAGACAACGCATCTAAATGCCGCCGAAAGAATAATTTGCCTTTGAACGGGCTAATTATAATTGTCTTCACTAGGCAAAGTGCCTCTGTAGACACCTCCTCGATGGCCGACACTTGGCACTTGGGACCTCTTCAAGCATTCTATCACTAACAAATTGGCTTGGCTTGAAATAATTTCATCTACAAAGCTCTCCAGTTGGCTAATGATTGGCATCGGCAAATTCGACATTCATAAATCTTGGGAGGAACACTTTCATGCCAATTAGCCGCTTCAAAATTGAAAAAGGCCAACAAGTAACTAGTGCCGGACAAAAAATGCAGAAATCATTATTTAGTCGAAAAAGACCAGAAGAGCAGTAGTTTTGTGAACAACAAGTCTACAGAGTCTGACACTAATTTGACATCAACGGTCAATTTATCATCGCCAGCAGGTTCGTGCTTATGAGCATAAAACACCATCAACATCACGCATGAAGCATAAATTGTACTAACAACCTGCAAGCGAAGTAGTGAAATTCACTTATCACTCCCAATCTATCATTAAATTCACTCACTCACTCCCTAGATTCATATCTCATTTCACTCGATTTTGTTTGAAAGTTTACTCACTTTTAGGCACATCCGTTTTCACTAAAAAGCAGAGAAAATCTGTTACTACAGCCGGACCAGTCCCGTAATTATTTTAATTAGCTGTCAGGCATTTTCGGAAAATTAATTTGACAAATTTTCTAGCCTATGCGTAAAGAGGTAATTGTTTCTTTTCAAAATTTCAATTTGCTGGCAATCTGGCAGGCACTTCTAATTTGAGTAATATATTAGAAGGAGGAAATTGTAATTTCTTTGATTTGATGTGGTAATTCTGGCAGAGTGACATGATTAATTGCCTACTTAAGGTTTAACGGGTGGTAGGAATTAAACTTTTTCCACACATCATAGAATCGAAATTGTGTACCTAACCGTGTCAACAAAAGGACTAATTGCTTGCAGGTACATTTTTAAAAATACAGTGACTAACAAATGCAACGAAATTCTCTACTCAAACAGGTAGGCAATGACACTATCTTTAGCGTTTAGCGTAATCTGTAGTTAAACTCGACGAAGTTTGACGCTGGTATTAGCGGAAAGAGTGTTATGCCCAAAATTGAGTAGGTAGTGTCATGGAAATTAACAAAGCAAGAAATGGAATTAGAAAATGTAAATTTTCAATAAAAAACACTTGTTTCACAATTTTTATTATTTAATCTAGTTAAGACATATGTTAACCCGACGCGTTTCGCCTTCTTAGGGCATTATCAAGGGGACTACTGGCCATTATCAACAAAAAAG
The DNA here is from genome assembly GCA_964036015.1 of Leptarthrus brevirostris. Lineage (NCBI taxonomy): Eukaryota > Metazoa > Arthropoda > Insecta > Diptera > Asilidae > Leptarthrus > Leptarthrus brevirostris. The sequence continues at coordinate 128,423,494 of OZ038371.1, read as the reverse complement.
AGATCTGGCTTAAGCAACGGACTAATATCTGTAAAATCTCTCTGCTCATTCAATAATACACTACCATCAGCCAAAGCTTTTCTAATTTCTAATACTTCAAATCTATCCATCACGTAATCTTCTCGTAAATCATGGAGTAAGATAATATTATTGATATTAGAGGAGTGACCTTCAGAGACCAGATGTTTCGACAACCCTGACTTACGAGGGTGCATTTTTATATTCGCGGAATGGGTAGGTAATTAATAAATGAGGGTACTTTCCTTAGTCGTAACTGGTTAAGTAGCTCATTATTAGTATAAATACAACGTTTTGTTTTAATCAGGCCATTACTGTTTGAATTATCGTCGATCAAACAACTCAGTTGGAAAGAACATTGTGAAAAATGGAGAAAATCGAGCACCGCGCTGTCATAAAGTTCCTTACCAAGCAAGGTAAATCGGTTCAAACCATACTAGAAGAGATGTCATCCGTTTACGGGGAGTCTTGCCCCGGTAAAACCATGGTTTATAAGTGGCATACCCTTTTTAAGCAAGGCAGGGCCTCACTTGAAGATGATCCTCGGCCAGGACGGCCGATCGAGGTGACCACTCCGGAAATAATTCAAAAAGTGGAAAAATTAATACTGGAAGATGCTAGACTAAAGAAGAAACAGCTCGCAGAAATGGTTGGAGTATCCGATACAACCATATTCAAAATTCTTCACGATCATCTCGGCATGACCAAAGTCAGTGCAAGGTGGGTGCCGAGAATGCTTACGCCGCCTCAAAAACAACAGCGCGTAGAGTGTTCTCGCGCGTTTTTGGACCTCTGTAATGAAGACCAGGATGGAGTATTGACTCGAATTGTTACTGGGGATGAAACTTGGGTTCATCATTATGAACCTGAGTCCAAACAAGATTCTATGCAGTGGCACAAAAAAGGTACACCACCACCAAAGAAATTTAAGGTGTCACAGTCGGCGGGAAAAATCATGGCGACAATCTTTTGGGACTCAGAAGGAATCTTGTTGATAGATTATAAAGATAAAGGTGTCTCCATAACCGGAGAATACTACGCTTCAATCTTAGAGCGATTAAAGGAAGCAATCAAGGCAAAAAGAAGGGGGAAATTAACCAAAGGTGTCCTCCTTCTGCACGACAACGCGCCTGTGCACAAGAGCCGTGTTGCGTTGGCTTCCCTGCATAAGGTGGGCTTCGATATTTTGGTTCATCCACCCTACAGTCCTGACCTGGCTCCCAGTGATTATTATCTCTTTCCAAAAATGAAAAAAGAACTTCGGGGGAAGAAGTTCTCGAGCGATGAAGAAGTGAAGGAAGCAGTTTCAGCTTATTTTTCAGACAAAGAAAAAACATTTTTTTTCGAGGGTATACATAAGCTAATTGAAAGATCTGAAAAATGTATTAGGGTTGCAGGAGAATATATTGAAAAGGAAAAATAAACTTGTATTTTCATTTCCACGTCTTACCCCCGATTCCGCGAACTTAAAAACGCCCCCTCGTAGGTTTGTTGTTATTTGCGCCTGCGATATGTTCAGAAAATCTTGTTAAGATTTTCCTTTGCTGCTTTGTAAAGATAGAGCACAAAATGGACTTGCGATTTTTCTCATACATTAGTTTGTAAATAGTTTTCTTTTATAGCCATTATTTTGTGCTATATCAATAATTGTCCGCAGTTCTGTCTGAAAACAAACGCGGCTCAGTGGTATTTCCAGTAGCCTATTTAACATACTGTGGAAAGCTGCCATCTTAGTGGTCCAAGGATGATTAGAATTAAAAGGTATCACAGCGTCAGAGTATGTTTTCTTTCTGTATACGTAAAAAATAACAAAATAATTGTATGAAATTAAAATCTTAATGTATAAAAAAGATATATTGTCCAATCCAATTTATACTGTAATTATTTAAGTTTTGACGTATACAGAAAGAAAACATACTCTGACGCTGTGATACCTTTTAATTCTAATCATCCTTGGACCACTAAGATGGCAGCTTTCCACAGTATGTTAAATAGGCTACTGGAAATACCACTGCACAAAATAATGGCTATAAAAATAGTTTTAAAAAAAAAGTTGAACCGACTTCACAAAAAGCGCTAAAAAGCATAAAATAATTTTTAATTTTATATCTATTACGACATTTTGAAGTCGGTGCAAATCAAACAAACCAAACAACTACAACAAAAATATTTAATCGTTATTTCTTATGATCCCTAAGCTGTAACGTTCAGGTAGTATTATGTACTATTTTCAATTGTGGTTCTGTAGTTGTTTTATTTGTTTAATTTGCACCGACTTCAAAATGTCGTAATAGATATAAAATTAAAAATTATTTTATGCTTTTTAGCGCTTTTTGTGAAGTCGGTTCAACTTTTTTTTAAACGAAGAAAGAACCATCCAAATCGGACCAAGCATTAAAAGTCAGTTTTAACCCCCTACCACACCCCCATTCCACTAAACTTTTTTTCTCATAGTATCAATCAAGGAACATTCTCTACCGAACAGAAAAGGAATCATCGAAATCGGTCCACGCATTACGAAGTTACTACCCCTACCCCACCACCACCATAGGTCCAAATTATTCTCCTATTAGCAATGGGGGATCACACTCTATACAACAGCAAAAGAACCATACAAATCGATCCACGTGTTACAAAGTTAGGTTCCACCCTCCCCCTCCTTCCCCCCCTCACCAATGCAACATTTGTTTTCTCGTAGAACCTAGGATCATATTCTACTCAATAGAAAAAGAATTATCTAAATCGGTCCACACGTTACGAAGTTAGACTACCCGTCCCCTCCCACCCACACCTTTCACCATAGGACCAAATTATTCTCCTATTAGCAATGGGGGATCATACTCTATACAACAGAAAAAGAACCATCGAAATCGGACCACGCGTTACAAAGTTAGGTTCCACCCCCACCCCCCTCCGCCCCAAAATGTTTTTCTGCTGGTATCAACCACGGAACCCTACTGAACAGAAAAAGAATTATCTAAATCGGTCTACGCGTTACAAAGTTAGACTACCCCTCCCCCCTCCCCCCACCCTAGGCCAATTTTTTTTCTCCTATTAGGAATGGGGGATCATACTCTGTACAACAAAAGAAGAACCGTCCAAATCAGACCACGCGTTACAAAGTTAGGGGTCACCCCCACCCCCCACCCTCACCTTGCCAAAAATTGTTTTGACATGGTACCAATCGGTGAACATACTCTATCCAACAAAAAAAGAATCATCAAAATCGGTCGATGCGTTACGAAGTTATGCCCGGTCAGACATAAAAAAAAAAAACAAAAAAAAAACAAAAAATACGCGTCGAACTTAGACCCTCTTTGTTTTTGGGAAGTCGGTTAAAAAGAAAACTATTTACAAACTAATGTATGACAAGAATCGCAAGTCCATTTTGTGCTCTATCTTTCCAAAGCAGACAAGGGATCCAAGCGTACGATGGAGAAAGGTACCATATGTGAAGGGAGTGTCAAATAATTTAAGGAATATTCTTGCTGGACATAATATAAGGCCAGCTTTTAGTAACAACAACAATTTAAAGACTATATTCGTAAACAATAAAATAAAAGAAAATATTCCAATAATTGAAAAAAGCGGTGTGTATAAAATTAAATGCGATGATTGTCCGGCAATATATATTGGAAAAAGAATAAGAAAAATCTTAACAAGATTTTCTGAACATATCGCAGGCGCAAATAACAGCAAACCTAAGTCAGGGTTGTCGAAACATCTGGTCTCTGAAGGTCACTCCTCTAATATCAATAATATTATCTTACTCCATGATTTACGAGAAGATTACGTGATGGATAGATTTGAAGTATTGGAAATTAGAAAAGCTTTGGCTGATGGTAGTGTATTAGTGAATGATTAGAGAGATTTTACAGATATTAATTAGTCCGTTGCTTAAGCCAGATCTCTTTTTTGTTGATAATGGCCAGTAGTCCCCTTGATAATGCCCTAAGAAGGCAAATCGCGTCGGGTTAACATATGTATTAACTAGATTAAATAATAAAAATTGTGAAACAATTTTATAAAAGTGTTTTTTATTGAAAATTTACATTTTCTAATTCAAGAAATGTTTCACCAAGTGCCTAAAAAAGAATCAATTAGCTACATAAAAAGCATGAAATGTCTAAGCTTAAAAAGAACACCACTTTGTTTTTGTAGTTTCAACTTAAATCCTATACAAAACAATTATAGATCTAGAGTTAATTCTATTATTTTAGGAAATACAATAAAATGAAAAACGATAAAATACGTTGGACAGTTAAATAGAGACACTTAAGAAAAATCACAGATAATTTAAATAATTCAGCTTCTTACTAAAACATACATAAATAGAAAATGCTTTAATATTTTATTCAAAAAATATTAACATACTTTAATACTTTAGTTGCTTGACCACTATTTGTAATTATAGCTGCGCATCTATCGAGTCAACTAATCGACGATATCGATTATTTTATTATTTATTTACTAACAATATTTCATCAAAGTTCTGACGACTATAAAATGCTAAAAAACAGTATAATACAATATCACATCAAAGAATAAGGAGAAAAATCGCAAAATATAAAAATGCGAATGTGCATAAAACGTACATAAAAAGTAAAAAGCGAAAAGTAACTTCAACAAAGCTGACTTCTCACATGATTTCGCGATAGATGTAATTCAATGCAATCAAAAGAAGAATAAAAAAATCCCGACATCCATGTGATCGGTTCATTTGCCGCATAATTAGTGCAATGAAAAGGTACCTGAAATAAATCGTAATTCCGCAAAGAGCGAGCCGGAACCGATATGCCAAAACATGCTAAGAGAGCAGAAGAGTCTATGGATCCCCGAATGCAGTCGAACGCAAAGAGGATCCTAGAGTTACATCGTCTCTCTTCAAGTGTATCCAAGTGCAGCAGTCCAAGTCTATCAACATAAGATGGTAATATAAGGGAGTTATTCCAAGGAAGGCCTCGAAGAGCGAACCTAACGAACCTCCGTTGAACAGCTACTATGCGATTGATATGTGTCGCATAGAGCGGTTACTAGACTGGAGAGACATATAACAGAATAAGCCTGACAAAAGACAAGAAGTTTTGTAATGTAGGGGTCATGAAATTCCTTTGACCATCTCTTCACAAAAACCAGAGACATATAAGCCTTGATGCGATGCCATCAAAATTATCCTCGAAAGAAAATTGGAAATTGAGCCAGACACCTAGGTGCGTAGTGCTAAATAGGTTTTTTACGGAGACCTGGATAGTTTTAAGTTCTGACCATACTGTCTTTTCAAGGACATTCTCAATTGGCCTCCATGACCTTTGAGTGGACTTGGCGCTTCGGCAGTAAACAGCCCGACTAACCAACTAAACCTGTTTTTTATATAAAAATAAATATACATAGAACGTTGTGAAAATAGGCCCAGACATCACTGCACACTGGAGCCATATTTTTCTAGTATTTTCTTACGTAACGGGTGGACGGCGCTCATATACACTTGCGATGAGTTACGTATAAATGAATCTGTAATTTGAGAGGATATTCTCAACCAGCGCCAGATTTACCTGAAAACATCAAAGTCTGGAAACGGTTCAATATTTAAAAATAATACGCACCAAATCAAAAAACGAACAAACACGTGTTCCGTTTTTTAAAAGTCTATTTAACCCCACGAAAAACTATCCCCCCCCCCCCGCACTCGCATCGGTTGGGTGGGGGTAAGTTTGAAATTTTAAATGGAAACCCCCATTTCTTATTACAAATTTCGATTCTCGGTAAAAAAATCTTAACTTTTATTTCAAACATTTTTTTCGATATATAACTTTCAATACCCTCTGTATTAGTGTTACCACATAATTTTTAGGCCTGAAAAGGGTTGATTGGATAAAAAAAAACTTTTCATTTAGTTTATCTCTTATTAACAGGTGACCTTATTTAATAAGGTGTTCAAATTGGTGACCCTCTATGGCCTCACAATGTCCTAATCTCAAATAAATTGTTTCTGAGACATTTGTTAACATTTTCGGAGTAGTGGTTTGAGATACATCAAGGATTTTTTGCTTGAGTTCTTCAATATTGCCTGGCTTCGTAGCATAAACTTTAGATTTTAAGTAGCCCCAATAAAAAAATTTCAGGGGTGTGAGGTCAGGGGATCTGGTTGGCCAATCAATTGAACCTCTTCTTCCTATCCAACGATTTGGAAAGGTTTCACTAAGATAAGCTCTAACCAATCTACAAAAATGAGGTGGAGCTCCATTCTGTTGGAACCAAGCGACTAACTACTACTAACATTTCAAAATATTGATTGCGGGTATGCCTCAGGAAGTACCGCAGAAAGACACCTCCGAACCCGCTATAAATGTACAGATATCGCAGTGAAAATCGCAAAAAATGTTGCAATTAAAAGTGACGTATTTTTTTTTGCGGAGAATCGAAATCCGTAATAAAAAATGGTGGTTTCCATTTAAAATTTCAAACTTACTCCCACCCCACCGATATGGGTGCAGGGTGTGAGTGGTGTTGGTTTTTTATGGGGTTAAATAGACTGTTTAAAAAAATTGGAACACGTGTTTTTTCGTTTTTTGATTTGGTGCGCATTTTTTAAAATATTTAACCGTTTCCAGACTTTTGGGCGGATCACCCTGTATACTGCGCAATGCACATGCGTGGACAGACGTAGGCAATAAGAACTACTATGTAATTTGACGCAGCATATAATAATATAATACCGTGACGAGTAAGAAACTTGTCAGGTCTCCGGAACTTTCACCTTCTACTTTTTCTATTGCCTCCTCTTTAAAATGGAGAATTGGTTTTAAAATTATGGATATCGTTTTGTATTTGAATCGCATCGTTTCTTGATAAATTCATTTTACTAAAATATTTACAAGCGAAGTCAACACAGAATTTTTCATGATTTATCATTTCTGCAGCAAGTACATCATTTTGGTATTCCAAATTTACGAAATTTTCAGACAGCTTTCATATTTTTCTGCCTTACTGCTTAGCGAACTATGTGGGGATTCTGGATATAAGAATCTTTTCTTAACTTCATTTCTCACGTGTTTTGAGAAGGATCGAAATGTTGTAAAACTTTGACTACAACCGGGATAGCAACATTCAATTAGGTCCTAACCTGTAAAAATACTTTAAATGAACAAAAAGCTTCTCTCCAATCTCCATTTTGATGGTTTTAAAAGCGGCAAAGTACAATGAGTTTCGTTGATACAATATTTATAAAACCAATGATAGATTTTCAAAGTTAGGAAGATCTGAAATAATTCCTGATAACAGAGATGATGTTTTAACAGACTCAGTATTTAAACCATAAATATACTTTTGAACAAATAACCAGACAATGTCACACTCTGTTGGATATTTGATAAAGCTTAAAGCAAGTATCGATAGCTTTTAAGAAGTTAGAAAATTTGAATTTATTGTTGTAAAAGGAAACAATATTTCAATATTTTCAAATTTATCAATATTTTTTTGGATAGTATTTTCGAAGTGATGATTTGATGGAAGCACCTGAAGAAACTTTTTCTTATGGTTGATTTAAGCAAATGTCTCTTCTTGGTATTTTCGTCGTAGACAGTATGTGATGTTAGGCAGTTCCCTTTTCCATCGTGTATTTTTTTGAAATCGATTTCAACCTATAATAACCCGTAAAATATATTTAAAACCTAAATTTTTTATGATTTTACATACACGACTTATCAAAAAATGGCCAGACTAAGTTTTCTAAAAATTTATTGTTTTAATTTTAGAATCTGTTGTGTTTTTCAACACTTCTTTTTTAAAGTGCAGAACATTTTTTTATCAGTAGTGTAGGTTTTAATATCACAAATATGCTTAACAATATAATGAAATAATTTACATAATATTATGAAAGAGATAAAAAAAGTCATTGAAGCAGAGGCATATGAGTCTTTTCAAAACTCGAAAAGATTTAAACAATTTTCGAAACCAACAACATAATCTTCCTAAGCAAAATTTATATGATTTTAAAAATGTATATTTGCCAACAGGTGATCGAAAGCCTGTCTGTACAAAGGTCATTCACTTAAAATATGTACTATATCTATAGACATTAAATTGCAACCAATTTTAAGCTTCTGTTTGATTAAAATCTAAAAGGAAAACTTGTTTTACTAAGGGTGCATCATATACATATTTACTTATTACCAGAACAATTATCTGCTGCAGTAACAGTGGAGGACGAAACATTATTAATCTGAATCTTCCTTTTCTTCCTATAAAGTCCTTCAGATCTTAATTTTGACAGTGCGTTGTGGTATTTTCCGTAAAACATTCCTGCAGGTCGCTTTTTAGCAACATTCTTAAAAAGTTTTTCCTGAATATCAATAAGTACAAGGATAAAAAGAAATAATTTAAAATTATGCTAGCAGTATACTACCATGTAGCTGAAGAAAATACCGGGAATTAATCTACAAGCGAAAGTTCTGAAACGATAATACTTCACTCACCTTTTTCTCAGACTTAAAGGTAGAAACAATATTTTCTGCAATTTTTTCAAAATATTTTGGCGATGAGTGAATGTTATTTTGTAGAAGATGTTCAATAATTATGTCTGCTAATTCAAGTCTATATTTTCTGTTAAAACTCTTATTTTAATCATAGAACTTCAAAATATTAAGTCCTCGACCAGAGGACTTTTTTCATGCAGAAATATTGCAAAACAAGCCGGTGACAGAGCTTGCCCCAGAACGTCTTTGAAAAAATACAATTTGCGGTGTTCACTGTATCTCGGTCGGAAATTATCTGAAATCAAAAACCATTAAAATTTAGTTAAAGTATTATCAAATCCTCCCCCCAACGTTTTTGGTGGCCATCTAAAGTGTAAACTGTGGGGGGAAACCCCCTTAATGTAAAAAAAAAATTTAACCTGGGAGGGAGGTATTTTATATGTAGAAAAAGTGTACCAAGTTTCAAATGAATCGGTCTAGTAGTTTTTAAATGGCAGTGAACACGGACTTTGAAAAAGTAGTTTTGAGAAAAACGCGTTTAAACTTTATGAGCTAAAAAAGTGAAGAAAAAAAATTTTTTTTCAACTTACACAGAATCATCGATTCCAGCTCCACAGAGTAGACTTCCTGCAGCAGCTTCAATGTCTTCAGCCTCTTTTTAACCGACTTCCCAAAAACAAAGAGGTTCTAAGTTCGACGCGTATTTTTTATTTTTTTATTTTTATTTTTTTTTTTATGTCTGACCGGGCATACCTTCGTAACGCGTCGACCGATTTTGATGATTCTTTTTTTGTTGGGTAGAGTATGTTCACCGATTGGTACCATGTCAAAAAAATTTTTGGTTGGGTGGGGGTGGGGGGTGGGGGTGAAACCTAACTTTGTAACGCGTGATCCGATTTGGATGGTTCTTTTTTTGTTGTACAGAGTATGATCCCCCATTCCTAACAGGAGAAAAAAATTTGGCCTTGGGTAGGGGGAGGGGGGGAGGGGTAGTCTAACTTTGTAACGCGTACACCGATTTGGATAATTCTTTTTCTATTGGGTAGAGTATGTTCAGTGGGAGATACCAGGTGAAAAAAATTTTGGGGGGATGGGGGTGGGGGTGGAACCTAACTTTGTAACGCGTGGTCCGATTTCGATGGTTCCTTTTCTGTTGTAAAGAGTATGATCCCCCATTGCTAATAGGAGAATAATTTGGTCCTATGGAGAAAGGTGTGGGCGGGGGGGAGGGGTAGTCTAACTTCGTAACGCGTGAACCGATTTCGATGATTCCTTTTCTGTTCGGTAGAGTATGTTCCTTGGTTGATACCATGAGAAAAAAAGTTTAGTGGAATGGGGGTGGGGTAGGGGGTTAAAACAAACGTCTAACGTGTGGACCGATTTGGATGGTTCTTTCTTCGTTGTATAGATTAGAAGACACTAAAAATTGAAAAATAAAATAGTTTTTAAAAAAAGTTGAACCGACTTCACAAAAAGCGCTAAAAAGCATAAAATAATTTTTAATTTTATATCTATTACGACATTTTGAAGTCGGTGCAAATTAAACAAATAAAACAACTCCATAACCACAATTGAAAATAATACATAATACTACCTGAACGTTTGAGGTTACGGGATTATAAGAAATGACGATTAAATATTTTTGTTGTAGTTGTTTGGTTTGTTTGATTTGCACCGACTTCAAAATGTCGTAATAGATATAAAATTAAAAATTATTTTATGCTTTTTAGCGCTTTTTGTGAAGTCGGTTCAACTTTTTTTAAAAACTATTTTATCTCTCAAGTCTTTGTTTTATCCTGGCTTCTTTGATCTGATGCTCAGCTTGGATCTCGGCCCTGTCAATGCGATTGCTGTGAATAAGCTGTATGTATACCTGCTCGACAGCTGCACTAAAGGACAGGGGACTAACTATAGACCATAACTTCAAGAGTTTTGCTCAGATCGACTTAAAATTTTGAGAATATATTCTTGAAATGTTTAACAACTATTAACTATTAACAACTATTATACCTTTTTGCCAGTGTTTTTCACATTTTACCCATATTTTTTCCCCCTTCTGAAAGTCCTTCCTCATCTTTGCTGATCTATTATAGTATTTCTCATAAAGTGTATTTTTGGACCTAATTTGATTATGTAGCTCTGCGAATGCATCTTTCTTTAATGCATCTGTTTTTATGGGCAGCATGGTACGTTGCTTTCTTCCCATTAATATTTCCGCAGGTGATTTCATACAACCTTTTATTGATGTGTTTCTAAATTCTAACAGGGACATCCAAAGTTCTCCCTTTGATTCTTTTGTTTTTAGTATCAGTTTCTTAGCAGTTTGTTGTGACCTCTCAGCCAGACCATTCGATCGTGGATAATTTGGACTAGACGTGATTATTTTGATATCATATGCTTCGCAAAATTTACGAAATATATATGAGCCAAAGGGGTTATTGTCGGCAATGATTGTTTTAGGTAACCCATGGGTTGCAAATAGACCTTTTAATTTTGTTATAATTTCAGCAGCGGTTTTTGTTCACAGTGAAATTATTTCTAAGTATTTTGAAAAATAATCGGTGACAATTAGGAATATTTGCTTTCCTAACTCGCAAATATCCATACCGATTTTATTAAAGGGAATATCAGGGACTTCATGAGGTAAGTATGGCTCCCGTGTATTACTATTTTTATACTTTTGACAAATATGGCACTTAGTTACCACATTTTCAATGGCTTCATTTATACCAGGCCAATAAATGATCTAGCTCTATTTTCGGTTTTTTCAATACAACCTTATACTGGTTTATGTAAGATTTCTAGAATCTCTTGCCGCATTGTTTGAGGCACTATTATTCTATCATTAAGAAATATTATATCGTCTTGAAGGTATATGTCGGATCGCATTTTCCAGAAAAATTTGATTTTATCATGTAACTTTGACTTATCTTTTGGCCAACCGTTTATTAATGCTTTTTTCAGCAATATAAGTGTGTCATCTTTGTTGGTTTCTTCAATAAATTTGTTTTTTCTTTCTTCACCTACGTTTATGGAATGAACCATTTCATTTAAGTCAGGTATTTCTGGGGTATTGCTTTCCTGAAGAAAATTTCTGGATAACAAATCTGCAATGTACATATATTTGCCAGGACTATATGACAGTTTTATGTCATATTTATTTAATCTTAATATCATTCGTTGCAAGCGAGCGTTAGGTATCTTTGTGATTTCTTTGCCTAAATACTCCTAGCAACGGTTTGTGGTCCGTAATGACTTTAATTGTCTACCGTAGAGGAAATAATGAAACTTTTCACACGCAAACACGATTGCTTCCTTCTCAATTTGGGAATAGCGAATCTCAGTTTCATTAAGGCTTCGTGAAGCGTAATATATTGGTTTACCTTCTTGCATCATGCAAGCACCAATACCGAATTTAGAGGCATCTGTCTGAATGATGATGTCTTTATTTGTGCTGAAGGCGGTAAGGGTAGGGGCTTCAGAGATGATCGATTTTTCGAAAGTGTAAACCCTTACCCCCCCCCCCCCCCGCCCTCCTCCCCCATAAGCTGTATCGGTTCCGAGTAAATCGATTCGAAAATCGAAAGATCAAATGTTTAAAAAGAGATCGAATCGAAGATTGCTTTTCCCTACTTCACTGGTGAGACGCTATTCAACTGTTTTCTTTATTCAGTAAATATGCTAAAATATAGAAAAAACATTAAATGAAATTTTTTTAATTGATTTTAAATTAAGTATATTCGTTTTTCCTAAGCATAAGGGACCTAGGGTTTTGGACCAAAGTTAAAATAATATGAATGAGCTTTTTGGTACTGCATACTTTATTTGAAAAAAATGTTCAATTAATTAGGATAAGTTTAATTCAATTATTTTTTAAACGTAACTATAGTGACCGAAAGTAAACTGTTCAGTATAGATTTATTATGGAGGTCGTTTCTGTACTTTAAAGGAGAGAAAATATCAAAACGCTAATCCTGGATAAATAAGGAACAATTCGTGTGTTTCTTTATCATCATGCATGTTAATCTATAGGAAATGACGATTAAACGCAACTAAGAGCTAGAAAAAGGTTTTCTTTTAACTGCTGGCAAATGGTTTCTTAAAAATTGGAGACCTCAATATTTTTCTCATTATTCCTTAAGCTCGAACTGCTGTTGCAAGCAGTGAACATTAAAAAATGATGAAAACACGCAAGAAACGAAATCAGACAAGGCCCCAATCCATATTTCATTTCATATTTACTCGCATTCATTTGCTACGGTTGGATGCCAATTTAACCTCAAGAATACCTGCTGAATGCACTCGCCATTTTGCATAAAATTTCACTTCTTGGGGGTCTCGCATGGTGAGTGGTGGCTTGCTTTATTTTCTCGTAAGGTATGCCCACATATAAACGATAATATGAAGAAAGATGAAGGAAGAAGGCTTAAAACACGCTACCTTCGCGGTCGATCACATGCACGAGGCGGCCTCATTTTCATCAATTCCATCTTCCAAATAATTGAATTATTTTCCATTGTGCTCTCTGTTAGCACATTTTTCACACCAAATTTCACAGTTTGTGGCAATTGGATGAGCTGAATACTTCTATGGTGTTTATAAGGTATGGTCGCGGCAAGCTCCTTTAGATTTTTTTTTGTGTTTTCTGATGATTTCGTGCTGTATTCGTTCTACGGAGAACTAAGTAGAGACCCCTGACACAATCACGTAATGAACCTCAAAGATACAAAGATAGGGCACAATGTGAGCAGAAAATTCACCGCGGTGTTCGTGACGAGTGATTGATGATTTCACTGATTTTCCCTAGGAACGTCACTCAGCCACCTTGAGGAACAATAATTAGATTTGCTGCGTGAAAACTCCACTGGCAGACTCTAATACAGATATTTTTCACAAGATCCTCGTTCTGCCTTTTCTCCCTTTCCCTTAAGTGCGTATATTTTTCACATTTTTCGGATCCATCTTCGCACTGGACCGACATTTATTGATTCTTATTTGCCATCTAAGCACCGTATCTATCCTCCTAGATGTATCTGTGCACAAAATGCCAACCAAGAGAGTCGAACATTTATTGTATTCAATTTTTGGGGTGATGAGGATGTTATACATTTAGACCAATTGAATTGGACATAATGAAAATGCTCTTGAAAGATGTCTTAGGGATGCGGACATGATTCCTAACTTTTGGAAATATAACAGATGTATCAATTAGTAGGGTAGTTCTTGGAAAATTTTTAATCAACGGATCATTGAACTTAATGAAGTTATTTTTTTATGTGCAGACAAAGAAATTGTTACGCAAGTAGAGATTACCACTGTCTAATTGCCAAGCCACAATCTGGCTTCAAACCTAAGCGCAGTATAATTAATTATAATTAACTGAATCTGCTCGATGAAATATGGTATCTCGCAACTGCACAATTCTATGACTACGGGACTTTTCCAAAGCATTTGACTATGCTGATTATTAAGTCAATTAAATTTGTTCACCTCTGCAGCGAATTTCATATTTTCACATTAAAGAAAACGAAGTCAAGCAACTGTAGTCGACTCATGTTACTCCAATTTGTTACCACTATATTTATTTATTTAAGCTTAATACAAGCTATTGCATAAAAATACAAAATACAAGCTATAACAGACTATAATAAATGATAATTAAAAATAAATAAATAAAAAGTATAAGCTACAACATGAGCTATATTTATTGATTACTGGCAGAAGGCGTAAGGAAGAAGAATAAAGGTGGGCGATCAGGATCAAGATTCGCGTGATCAAGATATTAGGCTTTGTGGAGGGATGATTTACTCAGATGGAAGTCAAAAGAGGAAAGGTCGTTGACTTTTCGTCCTGGTAATTGGCTCGCTTTGACCGTAGTTTGTGCGATTGCGGTCGAGTCGGAAAAGGGGAGTGGACCTAAGGTTACGAGGATTGGTATAGATGGGTAAAGATTGCAGGATTGAGGGGCAGTCTATGGCACCACTTAATGGCTGATAAATGAAGAGAATGTCGGAAACATCACGACGTTTGCTTAGAGGTTGTAAGTCGATCAGTTTCAGGCGGTTTTCATAGGGTGGAAGGTTGAATCTGTCAACATCACGACGTTTGCTTAGAGGTTGTAAGTCGATCAGTTTCAGACGGTTTTCATAGGGTGGAAGGTTAAATCTGTCAACCCACGGAAGATCACGTAGAGCGAAGCGAATGAACCTACGCTGGACAGATTCAGTTCTGTTAATATGGGTTGTTTTCGATTTGGAAACATAAGGATTGGAGAACTCTCTAGACCAGCCCTTCACAAACTCTAGCGCGGAGTTAGCTCTGTTAATTATGCTGTCAATGTGGGAACGGAAATTGAGTTCACTATCACAGATTATTCCTAGGTCACACAGGGAGGTAACGATAGGGACTGGTACGTCGGTTAACATATAGACTCTCGGGGTGTTGGTAAGACACTTGCGGGAATAAGAGATGGACTGGCATTTGGAGACATTGAGCTCTAGAAAGGTTTTCATGCACCATGTGATGAATGAATCGAGGTCTTTTTGCAGGAGAAGAGAGTCGGTTGTGGAGGAGATATGTTTGATTATTTTCATGTCATCGGCATAAATGGACAACTCTGACTGTTTGATGACACATTCAACATTATTTATTGTGAGGATAAAAATCAATGGACCTAGGTGGCTGCCCTGAGGGACGCCGGAACGAGCGACAATAGGGTTAGAAATGGATGAACTGAAAAGAATATTGTACTGACGGTTGTTGAGGTAGGATCGAATCCAGGAGATGAATCTGGGAGGGGGAGGGGGGGGGGGAAGCCTAGGCGTTCAAGTTTGAATAAGATAACGTTATGGGAGATCTTGTCGAAGGCTTTACTAAAATCGGTGGCGATAACATCAACATCTTTACCGTTTTCCAGGGCACATAGTGTCTTAGAGACGAAGTCAAAAAGGTTGGTGGTTGTAGATCTACTTTTGAGGAAGCCATGCTGGGAGAGTGAGAAGATAGACTTACAGTGGAAGAACATGGAATCATAGACCACTTTTTCGAATAGTTTAGGTATGGATGATAATTTAGCAATGGGTCTGTAGTTGGACACATCGTTCTTGCAACCTTTTTTGAAGATGGGAATAATATACGAATTTTTCCATAATTGAGGGAAAACCCCTTGAGTGACCGAGAGACCAAAAAGCAAAGTAAGGGGTTGAACTAGATGCATGGCACACTTTTTCAGAACGATGGCCGTAATGCCATCTGGACCTGGGTGAAAGTCGTCCTCAAGCCTATTAATACTGGCGGCGATTAGTTCAGGATCAGGGTCAAAAGATGTAAACGAAGTTTGAGTGCATTTGTCAATGAATGCAAAATAGTTAAGGTCGGGTTTTAGAGAATTGTCGCTGAAAGATTTACTGAAGAAGTGTGCAAAGAGGTTAGCGAAAACCTTAGGATCAGATGAAGAGGTATTCTCGAGCTTTAGGGTGGAAGGGTAACCATTGGATTTCTTCTTAGAATTAATAAAGCTATAAAAATGCTTGGGGTCGGATATGAGTCTAGTTTCCATCCGTTGGAGGTACTCATGGTAGAGGGTATCACAACGTTCAGAAAAAGAGGTATAAGCAGATAGATAGGATAGATACTCTGGTGTTCCTCAAGAGTCGATATTGGGACCATTATTGTTTGGGTAATTATCTAGCTTAGGTGTCACAGTGTGTTGTACTATTCGTCATCTCGAACAAGAATATATATACATGATTGTCAAAAGTAGCCACAAAACAACACGTTCCGTAAAATTGTTATTAGACTTTCTGGGAGGAAGAGGTGTTTTAATCAGGCTTTTAGAAGCTTTAATAACTGGGGGGCTGCCACCCCCTACCCCCACCTACCTTTTTGTAAACATCCTTCACATTAAGATCCAAACTTATGATTTTATTGTTGATCAGTAACTCCATTCCGTTGTCGTCTGCCAAGAGTGCAATCAATTTTTTATAAGACTTTCTGGGAGAAACAGGTGTTTTAATCAGGCAATTGCCCCCCCCCCCCCCCCCCCATCACGAATTCTTTGAGAAGTCCAGTTGACCCAAAATTCACAAATCTTTAAAAACAATTACTAAATTAATTTCTTCAATTTATTATTAATGGTGAGCAAGGCAGGGTGAATTTATGTAATTTCTACCACCTTTCACCATGCCCTGCCCACTATTTGATTCCCAATTTTCGAATAAGTATGAAAAATAGATGAAACACCTATTCAAAACTTCAACATAAAACAATTATTTTCATTATGATTTCCGCGCCCAATAAGTATAATATTTTTGTTCGGGATGACGAATAGTACAACATAATAAAATTTCAAGGTCATCGGAGCTGTGACACCTAAACTAGATAATTACCATTGTTAGTTTTATATATTAATGCTATAGTTGGGATTCCTAAATTTTGATCTTTGTTGATTTATGACGTTGAGGTTCAGTTGTTACTACCTTGTCCTGTTGATAATATTGCTACTAATGTTGCAAAGTTTAATCTTTACCTATGTAGATCGAATTAGTTTTTGGGCGTGAACTAATATCCAGAATAAACCCAATGTATTATTCTCTTTAATAGGCCTATTGATACTTCATATTTTCCGCGGTTGCATTTGACTGATATACTCATTGAATATATGAGTGTGGTGGAAAATTTCTGAGTGAACATTGACCCAAAGTTGTCTTGACAAAATCATATTGATGAAAAAAAAAATCTGTGGTGGGCTAAGAAACTTATGGCGTCATACAAGGTGTACCCCAAACATATTGCGTGAGTGCCTGGTTAAGAGCTTGCTTGTACCGATTATTACTTATGCTGATTGTATTCATTGTAAGACTGATAGTGCATCCAGGATAAAACATAATGTTGCGTTTAATTCATGTGCCCGATATGCATTTGGTCTGCATAGATATGAACATTTGTCGGCTTTCTCCAGGCAAATGTTTAGTTATCAGTTTAATACTTACCTTAGATTTAGGCTGTGTGTTATGATATTTTAAATAGACTGCTCGATATCTATGTACCGTGATGGACCTGGTGAATAGGCATTACCCATTCATTAGGTATGAAAGTTTTCAAATCATTACAAAACTACAAGTATAACAAAGTTTCAGCAAATTAGTTAAAAAAATTTAAAAAATTTTGTTTATATATTTAGCTACGTTAGATTTATTTAGTTACATAATCGTTCCTACATTGAATTCAGCGGTAGCAAACTTTTGTGGGGCTTTGTAAAGACTTCAAAAATAAACTACAAACACACACTGTAATCCATTGGTTTGAAATCCGGCGTGTATTCACGTAGATGTGATCAAAGCGGGAAAAGGACCTTGCACTACCTGACTCGTTTTTTGCCCTGTGGGCTGGCGCGTTTTTGTTGAAACTTCCACTCCCCTTCGTCGAACTGCTGTTGGGTTAAAGAAGCACCACAGCCTCGAGGATGTCGCGCCGATACATTTTTTATGCAGGTTGCTTCTATCCACTGATAGACGATAACCAGAAGTATCTTGCCGCTGGCGCGAATTCTCCGGCACCATGACCAATCAGGTGGTGCTTCTGTGGGCCATATGGACAATGCCCTTTTATCGTAATCTGTTGTCAAAAAAACAACCATGTATCACGGACGGTGAGACTCCAGCATGGAAAGCCAAGACGTTATCATTACTCCATGTATTACTAATTTGTACAACATTCGAAATTAAGCTTGGCATTTAGCGAAGTTGGTTAAAATTAACTTTTAAATTGATTTATGTGTATGACATTGCAAAACAACATTAATTTTCTACGAAAGCGCAACCAGATAGGTGTTGTGTATACACATAGGTGTTGGGTATACACAGTAACAACAACACGCTGCTGCAGCTACTTCAAGTTAATATACCAATCGTGTACTTGCTACAATTAAGAGGAAGAAAGTTATAAGAAAAAGTTTATGGTCCTGGTCCCGGACGTCATTCATAAAGCAGTCGTTTTTTTTTTCTCGTAATGGTTAATTTGCTGTTGTAGTAATAAAATTCTTCGCACAAATCACAAATAAGGGAAATAATAAGTAGAAATAAAGTAAAGCACTAATTTCATTATAAGAATTTTCTTGCCCTCCCTCTCTCTATTTTCCCTCCTCTTCTCTCCTGTTCCCCTCGCCCGTCCCCACCATTCACTGCCCTCACCTCTCTTTCCCCTCTCTATATTGCCCACCTTTCTCAACTTGCCTTTCTCTTTCTCATTCTCTCTCTCCCTCTTTCTTTATCTTTCTCCCCCTCTGTCTCTCTCATTTCCTGTCAGTTTTTTCAGAATACATTCGTGCATGTGTGGATTAAACTAAATTAAATATAACTGGTAGAGAGTGATAGTCAATGATAAAGGAATCCTAGAAAACAACGAAGGAAACGGCGAAATAATATTTGAGCATTTAATTTGGATTATTGTGAATAGTGGAAATTAAAAGAAAACTCTCGGCTCTTGAATTTAGACAGTGTTTTGCTTATTCAATCTAGTTCAATATCCATTTTCAATTTTATTTCTGGTGGTACCAGAGAATTTTTTTTAATTCCAGTTCGTGGACTCTCAAACCACGTGGCGCCCTACAGGTACTCTGCTTGAACACCAATCCACACCTCTATGCTAGCCGGCGCATCATCGTGCATAAAGTAAAGGCACGTAACACAACCTCTCAAGTATTTTCGTTGGTGCAGCCCAATTCTGCGTCTCTGTCATTAACAGACCTTGAACTAACTTCATCCTTCATTTTTTTCAATAAAAAAAAGTTCAAGGGAGTAAGTTCTGGAGCTCGAGCAGGCCAAGCAATCGCCAAGGAGTCGCATTCCAGAAGCCAAATGATAAATTCTGATTTTCTTTTAGAATTTCTTCCCAGAAGTCCTTCGACTGGGAGATGATGATATGAACGTCACTCTGCTAGATGAGTTACTCTCCAATTTTTAACTCTCCAATTTTTAACTCTCGTCTTCCGACTCGTTTCAGGCTCGTTTCAGAGTGTTGCTTGACGAGGGTGGTTATTTACTGCTCGACGTACAGAATCTCCCGATGTTTCAGATCGTAATTCCGTGCTGTTGAAGTTACATTTTCGGTTCCTCTGAATCTTTGGATAGTTCGCGAAAATACCGCTCTTTAGGGTGCACCTTAATAGCAAAATTTCCAGCAGGTATTAGTAACAGAACGCCACGATATTAGGCTGTGAACTCTTCATAATACAAGCTAATATCGGCAATAAAACAAAATTACACTAACACTTTTATAACTTTAACCCTAAACAAACCTTTGAAATATATTGTTTATTTAAAGAATTTCTTACATGAAGTGCAATAAAATAATTAATTAGGTAGTTAGGTAGGGATTTCTAACAATGCACCACCTTTTTGGAAAGGTAAGAAGATGGGCGATTTCGTAAAAATTAAATCAGGTATATGAATTACATGAATTTCCGAGAAAATTTTGGGATTTTCGCTAGAAGATTCAATATTTCTTTAGGCATAGGTTAGGCTACTTAAGGTATGAATATGATGATTAAAAGGGGGAGAGGGGAGGGGGGTTGAAATGTGAAAGTAATCGAAAGCGGCCTGCATAGGTTCCAGAACCATACTTTTCGGGGTGAGTAAGATTAATAATGACATTCCCGATACCATTAAATAATTTAGTAAGGAAGGTAGGGATGGGAGTTGGAAAAAGTGACATATACAAATAATCTAAAATCATCCGGGGTAAGCTTGGAAACTGTTAATCCGATTTCGATAAGCCTATCACGGGAAGGTTCAGTATTTTCTTAGGCAACCTTTAGTACATTACGAAAGTAGGGGTTGGGGTTCACATGTATAAATGATCGAGTTATCGATGCCGATGTACCGAATACATAGTTTTGGGTCAATAAGACTAATAACTCTCCCGATGCTGTTAAATAATTTGGCTATCATATATTTGAAATCGAAAACGACCGACATGTTATTAGTTTCGAATCCATAGTTTTCGGTGCCGTTCACTTATCAAAAGTTCGAGCAACGCTAGGCAACTAGTCCATTAATAAAATTGAATTGAATCAATACATTTATCTACCGTATTGCTTATCTAAATTTTACAACGCCACGAATAATATGAAAAGGCCCTTTTCAGTAACTGTCTGCTTCCTTGTTTCCACTGTGGAAATAACGTTTGGTTAAATACAGTGTCAGGACTTTAAGCGACATATCCTGAATACCCGGGAAACTAAACTGTCGATGAGGAATCAAAGTTAACCGCTGACGTCATTCAGTTCATAAAAATCTATAAAGTCACATCAGTAAAATCAATTCAATTCAATTTATTTGCATAATCCTCTATAAATACAATATTATTGCTGCCAATCTAATGAATTACAATATAGGGAAACTGAAAATACAATTTTCTTACCACTAGAATAAATTACTGATTCCAATATGTAAATGTATTTGAAAGTTTTAGTTTGTTTGCTATTTAGAGAAAAAATTTCATAAAAACCTCATGTTTGTTTAAATATAACTTAAAACTAAGCCTAAAATACTACCTAAACTACTTACAACTAAGCTTTGTAGAATTCATTCAAACAGATCTACTATAGTAGAATTTGTAGAATTTGAACACCTTTCTTCGAACTTGGCTAAAGCTTCTACACAAATATTTTCTATTGTTTTTATATTAGATATTTCGTGTAAGCGTTTTGTCGAAAAATGCCAAGGAAGGTTCATTATAATTTTAAATATTTTATTTTGTTTTATTTGTAGTTTCTTTAGATGTGTTTTTGCGCAGTTTGCCCACACTGGAGATCCATAGGTGAGAACAGGCTGGAACACCATTTTATATATGAGTAGTTTATTTACCGTATTTAAGGCGGCTTTTCTATTTATGAGAGGATATATGTAGTGTCTTTGTTATCGACTCTGTTTTTTGTATCGCCTTCCCAATATGAAGTCTATAGGTTAATGTTTTATCAAGGAACATCCCCAAGTACTTCACTTCATGTGACCATTCTATGTCTATGTTATTAAATCGAATGGGCCTTGATGGTAAATATTTAGAACTTCTCCTTCTGCTAAAGAACATACAGGAGGTTGCCTTTGTCGCATTACATTTTATTTTCCATTTATTAAAATATGATGAGAGTTGATCTAGATCAGTGATGTCCAAACCTATGCGCGCGGGCAAGTGAGCTTTTAAGCTTTTAAATTCGTATATGCACTGTTTGACTGTATTCGGTTTTCTGTTTTTGCGTTTTTTAATCGTTAAAACATACAAAAGTTAAAAAGATCGTCATATTTAAGTTGTTTTGTAAGCAATTATACAATATCTTGAAATATACAACCTTTTACAAACATTTTAATGTTCTAAATTAAACAAACAGTACGAAATGGTTCTAAAGCTTTTAAGCATTCCTCACATTAAGTAGTGTGAGTTTGGCCATCACTGATCTAGATTATGCTCTAAGTTGTTAATAGTGGCGTTGGGATCTATATCAGAATAATAGAGAGCTGTATTATCCGCAAAGAGTCCTGAGTTACAATTGATGCATTGTATTATTTCTGATGTGTATACATTGTAGAGGTCTGGACTGAGGGCAGAGCCTTGAGGAACACCCGCCTCAATTTTAATAGTATCGGTAACGCTTTCACCCAGGTGAACCTAAAAGAACCTATCTGTTAAGAAACTTTGCACTATTTTTACAATTTTTATCGGAAAGTTAAGTTTCATCATCTTGAACAATAAGCCATGGTGCCAGACAGAGTCAAAAGCCTTTTCAATATCAAGCAAAACGACTCCAGTGGATCTTGATGATTGTATTTTTTCTTTGATATGCTTCGTAAGCCTTTTTAGCTGATGTGTGGTTGTGCACCCTGGTCTGAAACCAAATTGTTCTGCAGGGAGAATATTTTTGCCGTCTATGTATTTTTCATTTCTTTTTGTATAAGCTTCTCAAATACTTTGCAACTGATGTTAAGGATACTAATGGGCCTATAATTGCTTACCTCTGCTGCAGGTTTGGGTACAGGAATGACTTTTGCTATTTTCCATTTCTTCGGGAAGTAGCAGATTTTCATACATGCGTTGAAAATAAACGTAAGAAATATCGTGCCTTGTTTAGGAAGATTCTCGTATACTACACTTTTAATGTTATCATTTCCAGCACACTTATTATTATTTAGAGTCTTGATGATAGAGTTAACTTCTGCAGGTTTAAAACTTAATTGACTGCTAGTGTTGCTTATAGTAAGGTAGGGCGGGGCTAGTTGAGCAATTTTTTACTTGAGAGTTAACTTCTGCAGGTTTAAAACTTAATTGACTGCTAGTGTTGCTTATAGTAGGGTAGGGCGGGGCTAGTTGAGCAATTTTTAACTTGAGCTTGTTATGTATACTAATGGATTAGTAATTTATTCCTTTACAAAAGTGTCCAGTGTTGTTTATTTCTAACAAGTCGAATTAAAGAGCTACAGCTGTTCAAATGCAGAAAGTCAGATATGCTCAACGTACCCCATAGGTGAGGTAAGTTGAGCAAGGGTATGGGGCAAATTGAAATAAAACTTCTGTTTGACAATCAACTTTTTATTTAAAGTCTTTTAGTGACAAAACAACAAAACTTAACGTAATTTTCTTTGAATAATAAACTGAAAATAGAATCAACATAAGATCAACGTTTCTTAAGATTAATTTTAGGATAAGATTCAGAAAATATTATTAAGATCTTAGAAACTTAATCGTCGCTGTCACTGTTGCAATTGACACAAACGAAAGTAAGTGTATGTGCCCATTCCTTGCAAATTTGACACTCAATCCATGTTTCTCCTGGTAAAATTTCAGAATAGTTTTCGCAACAAACTAGACACGAATAATCATCATCGTTGCTTTCCTCATTTGACTGGAGCATTAAACGATGTTGCCCTACCAAGGCTGGTGGGTTATGGCTTACGAATGGATAGCTCCGGATTTCGTTTTAAAAACATCGTTAGCCATTCTTTTTCGGCCATCTTATTTGAAGTCCAGGAGGACGGAGTTTTAATGTCAAATTTAACAGCACACTCGTAGGCAAGGCGACGAACGTCTTTTGGCGAATATCCATAGAAAATTTATGCAATTTGTAGCAAGTATTTTTTTAAAGCATCCTCTTGCGTGGGAGAAAATACTTGCCTTGGTGTTGCATAACCCATTGATGAGTCACCACCATCATTTAATTTCTTCATAAATCTTGTCAAAGTCATCCGTTTGATACCGAATCCTTTGGCAGCGGCAATCACACTTGTTCCCTCATCATTGACAGCCTTTGCAGCATCATTTAAGTCTTGAGTAGAGTAAGAACCTCTTGAAGTCCTTCTTTTATAAGTCCGCATCCTAAAAAAAATAAAAAACATTATATTCCTCTGGTTCTAAGTCGTGGAGTTAGTTGAGCAACTGTAGCTCAACTAACCCCAACCCGAAAATTTACAACAAAAGTGAGGTTATAAAAAAACTGTTAGAATTATACCCAAAACCTTTATACATATCAAAAGTACAATAAATTTAGGGAAGATTAACACTTACCTGTTTAAAAACGAGTAACATTTGACTGTTAGAGACGAAATATTCCGATTTACGAATATTTTACTTTTTGGCCACAAAATAAACAATGCGCGCGTTCACTTCACTCGATTGACGAGTCACCTCTGGTGGTCGCACAATGAGTTCCCCTCCCGCAACCTCTTCCTTCCACTATTTGATGCTTTCGCATGCGGTGTATAGTTTTCGAGATATTTCGATTGCTCAACTTGCCCCTATGCTCAACTAGCCCCGCCCTACCCTACTTATAGCAGCAAGTATCTGTACTTCGTCTTCTACAATTTTTGTCGTATGAGATCACTATACTTTGAAGTTAGATTATGAGCTGTTGCGAAATTTTCTGCTAATGCGTTTGCTTTATCTTTATTGGAGACTAGTATGTTGCCATTATACGATAGGGTAGGAAGGTATGACGACTTTTTCTTCATTATTTTTGTTATATTCCACAGGGATTTACTTCCTTTCTGCATAGACGATAGTTTATTCTTCCAGGTTTGATTTTGAAAAGCAGAGATTTGGGTACGTATTCCTCGAGTTAGCCTATTGAGATCTCGTTTTAGCGACAAAGTTCGGTTTTCATGCCATTGTTTTCTGACAACGTTTTTTATTTTTATTAGCTGGCAAATGCAAATGCAATGAAACGGCTTTGCTCAAAGTAACACACGATCTTCGCATTGCTCTTGATTTGAAGCATACTTGTATTCTGGTATTGCTTGACTTTTCGAGAAGGCGTTTGATAGTGTTAATCACAGTATTTTGCTTCATAAATTGACGTCCCTTTTCGGTTTCTCCTCATCGGCTATCTGCATGTTACGGGGCTTTTTGTCTGATAGGTGGCAGCAGGTTAAATTGGGGGATAAAGTGTCAGGACCTCTCCCGCTTACATGTGGAGTTCCTCAAGGCTCTATCCTGGGTCCTCTTCTATTTAGTATTTTCATCAATGATCTTCCGGGAGTGGTTAAGGATGTGAAGGTTCATATGTATGCGGATGATGTGCAGATTTACAGTAGCAGTCCTGTCGATCGACTAAACTGAAATATTGAACGTATTAATGGTGACCTCAACAGAATATATAACTGGTCAATCAGTAACAATCTCAGCCTGAATCCTCAAAAGTCAAAGTTCGTATTACTACAAAACAATTCTAACTCCGATCGTATTGGATTATCTAATGTTTGGCTTAACGATTCGCAGCTGCCGCGCGTGGATATTGCGAGGAATTTGGGAGTGGTTATTGGTTCTTCGATGAAATGCTGTGACCACATCAGTCACACTCTTGGAAAAATTTACGGTGGACTACGCCAACTTTGGCTGTCGGCCAATATTCTATCTAGAAACCTGCGAGCAAAACTTGTCAAAGCCTTGCTTCTTCCTCACTTTATGTTTGGTAGCTTAGTATTCCCCAGGCTTGATAGTTCGTGTAGTCATAGACTTAACGTCGCTTTTAATGACTGTCTCCGTTTTATACATGGGCTTCGACGCTTTGATAGCGTTTCTTCTTTTATTCCACAATTCTCACACTCATTGGATAACCATCGTACAATAAAATTGCTAATTTTTATGTTTAATCTAATTCGCAACAAAGCACCAAAATATCTCTATGAACACCTCGTGTTTCTAAGTTCCTCTAGACACCATAGTCTTTTAATCCCACGATTTCATAGAACAATATTAGAGCACTCTTTCTTTGTTCAAGCTGCTCGCGCTTGGAATAACTTACCGATCTATATTCGGAATGCAGGTTCTCTCGATAGGTTCAGGATACTATTGTTGACGCATTTCTCAGCATTATAATGTCTTAATACTTTTGTAATGATTAATACTGAAGTTATAGCTTTTGGTTAGTGGGTTTTTCGGCTTGGCTCCTATATCACGAGTAATAGGCATAAGTAGTTAAAATTAATTTCTTTTTGGTTCTAATATATAAGATTTCTAAAAAGTTTGCTTTACCTACAGATTGATTTTTTTTTTAAACTCTTGCTATTCTTTTTTACCTAATCTTTAAGTTTGAATTAATGTTTCTTGGTTACATATATTTCATTTTCTAAAAATTGTTACTTTTAAAATACGAATTAATTACTCTATACGCATTAATATTGTATTCATTAGATCCATATGTAAATGTACGATATAAGATTGATACATCTTGTGTACAATTCTCGTAATAAATTTGATTCGATTTGATTTGAAATGCGCTGAGGAATTTTATATGATGAGAAGTTTTGCGACTTTATTTTTGGAACTGAATGATCTAGTGCCTCATCAATAAAATCGAACTATCTATTTATCACTTAGAGCCTTGTGTTATGCACATGGTAAGCATTTGCTACGATATTCACGTATATGAAATAGCTTTGCCTCACTACGGTCCAAAAATCCCATAAAATAAATAGAGATTCAAATCTTAGGGCATACTCGTAGCATGTCATGAAGTTGTAGCGTTAGTCCAAGTTCATTATTGTTACTATAATGAAATATAAAATAAATTTTTCTTGTCGGCACCTGTCTTTTTTTAATACTTCGAAAATGATATCCACGCAAATACGAACTATTTGGTTCCCATGCAGACCATGCTACCTACATATAACGACATGAATGGAAACCAGTTTGCCGCCCAGAAACAGATTTGTAGAAATCAGAAAGTATAATTTGAACTACTTCAATCAAAAAGTTTACATTTGGTCCAATGTTAGATACTAAAAATATCAATTAAAACGTCTCTCCCTCGTCCTCTCCCAACTATACTTCGACGATGTGAGCAAGATATTGCTACCGGCTCAGTGCACAACGCTGACAGTTACAAATGATAATGTCATTCCTTCTATCACATTTCCAGCCGACTGTGCTCATTTTTGACTGACGGTACTTGCAAGAAATTGTATTACGTTAAAGGCTGATACGGGGACAGGCAGTTAGGCCTTTCTTTGTATTTGACTCCTTGCCAGAACAAGAAACTCTGTTATGTCGAAAATTCGTTTGGAAAAGAGACGAAGGATGGCGAGAAAAGCTCTTTGGATAAGTCTACTTACCTCGAGCGGCGAATTTAGTTCCAGTAGCAGCCGAGATAACGTATCACCTGAAAAACAACACAACACCGTTAAGACGAGCACTGCTCACATGTGAGGCACTCGGGCATCATAAATTATTAATTTTAATTCATTTGATGGCGACGATGAAGTGACAACATTGGGTACAACATTATCTCGCTCGCTTAATTAATGACAGTTTTAGCGGTTCGCAAATTGATGACTTTAAGTGGGTGAGGCTCCTGGGTACAGGAACGCGCCCGCTTCCTATTGTAGTGCACCGAATAACCCCATTCTATGGTAGACATTTCCATGCATAAGTGCTGGCGAAGCATTCCTTTACTTTCAAGGCAAATACAAATTGTGAGCAAGCCATGTAAGAAATCGGAGGCAAAATGGGAAACAGATAGGTGATCCATCAAACCTGTAATCAGAGCTGCCTCGATCGGTTGGACGAAAGCAAATATTGACAGAAATTAATTGACTGAAGCTCTCTATTTGATGTTTCAGCGATTGAAACAAAGTTTCAAAATTGCGACCTGCGGTTCAGAGGCAAAGCATTTAAAGCGAAACTGAGGGTTACGCAAACTGCCTCCAAGTACACATTGAGTTAAGTGTCGCATTTTGTCAAAAACTTTCATTAACGTGGACCGTTCTCACGTTCTCATTTTTGTGACGACTCGACCTCGAACAAAATTGCAGAATATTGCAATAAAAAGCATAAAAAGTACTATACGAAATAGATATTGTAACGACATAAATATGTAATATAAAAAGTTGGTCCTTCGGGCCGGATATTGCATATAAAGTTGTGCCTCTCATTCCGACTGTTCATACTAATCATTTGGCTACCGTTGTGACGAATAATATGAAATTCTAGCGTAATACACTAATGGGAATGCAAATAAAGGTACATATATAAACATGCTCAAAAGACATTTGTAGGCTGTCACTTTGTGTAAATAGCTTCTATTATTGTGTTTATATAAACTGTATATAAAAAATTGAGTACCAAAAGTTTGAAAAGCAGATAAAGCATAGAAATAGTAATAAAGGTAACTCTACTGCTTATAAACAAAAACTTTAGCTTGGCCATAATGGAGGCATTTTATGCACATTTAGTTGCTTTCCAGTTTTGATTTCTTTCTTTTTTTATTTAAAATTCATCAAAGGCTATTTATTTAATAATAAAATAATACAATACAATAACAAAATAAAAGCGCTTAACTAAAATAACAAGACAAGTAATTAATAGCACAAAACTATAAATCATAAAAAGAAAATCATGACATTTTAGACTTGTCACAATTTATCGATAGATTAAAATCAATATTGTAAAACCACAGATTAAACTAGCGAGACCTCGACAAGACAGGCTTATGAAAACCATAATTAGTATGATGTTGAGGTATTTAAAAAAAATATCGTTCTCTCAAGGAGCAAATCGGAATTGATATATTAATAAAAGAGGACTGCAAGACCGGGGAGTCAATATAACCTTGAAAACAACCAAAAGCGAAAACGGTTTTGGAGTTATTTCGTCTAGATTTAAAAGAATCAAGCTTGATAATATGGCGACTAAACACAGCTACATAGTTTACTCCAAAATTAGTTTAACGGAGCTACGTGATATAAGGGTCGCCGAATTCTTTTGCACATCTTTTAATAAAACTGAAAGTCGAATTGGTGTAGCTAAAGTTAAGAGGATTATTTCTAGGAGTAAATGAAATAGATGTACATTCACTAAGATCAAGGGGAAAAGGGTTAATAGAAAAGTAATTCTAAAATGCCACGGGCACACCGCAAGGTGCGGTCCTATCTCCTCTTCTTTGAAATCTGGTGGTGAACAAACTGCTTCTAATCCTGGAAGAGGAGGGCTATGGAGTGGTTGCCTATGCGGACGACATCGCTATAGCTATCTCGGGAAAATTCCTGCCTGTCATAAGGGATCTTATGCAGAATGCCCTCACCAAGCTTACTAGGTGGGCGATGGGGTGTGGGCTTTGTATTAACTCTAACAAGACCGATGTGGTCATCTTAAATAGGAAATATGAAATTCCTCCCGTTGACCCTCTGTATCTGAATGGCACCCGTTTATACTTTGCCAAGGAAGCTAAATATTTGGGTATCATCCTGGATAGGAAGCTCAGC
This sequence comes from Leptarthrus brevirostris, assembly GCA_964036015.1. Taxonomy (NCBI): domain Eukaryota; kingdom Metazoa; phylum Arthropoda; class Insecta; order Diptera; family Asilidae; genus Leptarthrus; species Leptarthrus brevirostris. The sequence continues at coordinate 128,394,255 of OZ038371.1, read as the reverse complement.
TGGAAGTCTAATATTCAGGAGAGGGTCAAGAAAGCAACTATAGCTCTATACTCCTGTAAGAGGGCCATCGGCGGGAAGTGGGGGTTTCAACCCAAGCTGACTCACTGGCTCTATGTTGCAGTCATTATGCCAATCTTGTTGTATGGCGTGGTGGTCTGGTGGCCAGCACTGGACAAGGCCACTTACCTCAACGCTTTAAGGAAGGTGCAGAGATCGGCCTGCATCTGTATCACCGGAGTGCTACGGACAACTCCTACTGATGCCCTGGAGATACTTCTTCATCTACTTCCCTTAGATCTGATGGGTAAACAGATGGCGGCTAATGCTGCCGTTAGACTTACAGCCACATCTAAGTGGTCCAATACTAGAGTTGGGCACTCCACAATTCTGGACTCCTTTTCGCTCCAAGTGGGCATCTTGACTACACCACTCCCAGCTACTCCTTTGTCAAGCGTTTCTTATTGACCATTCCAACCAGGCTTGACTGGAATGGGGACGACAATCCCTGCAGGGAGCCCATTCAAATTTATACAGATGGCTCTAAGCTACAGGGCAGGGTGGGGAGTGGTGTTTTCTCAGAGGCACTGAACATTAGCTTATCCGTCCGCCTTCCAGACTACTGTAGTGTGTTTCAGGCGGAGGTCATGGCTATTCAGGAAGCTTTGAAGTGGCTGAGGGAGAAAGAAGCTCCAAAGGACATCTGTATCTTTACAGATAGTCAGGCTGCTCCGCTATTACTTGATTCTGTCCTATCAACATCTAGGGCTATTAATAGCTGTCGCTCGCATTTAAATGAGCTGGCTGAACGGTATCAAATTCACCTGTGCTGGGTCCCGGGGCACAGGGATATTCCAGGAAACTGCGTAGCGGACGAGCTTGCTAGACGTGGTACCACCCTGGAGATCCAATCGGAAAGGACTACTCTTGGTTGGCCCCTGGCAACCTGTAAAATGTTGCTTAGCAGGAGAGCAATCAACTTAGCGAATCACAGATGGGCAAAAGCACGTTGCAGATCTTTGGCGCTTCATCGGCAGCTCCGGATGGCTCCAATGAGGAGGTGGAGGGAATTCTTGGATTCCCGTGGCATCACAATGGGCCTTTTGAGGTCTAAGTGCGCGCTTTAAGGCAGCCACACGAACCTAACCTAACCTAGCCTAGTATGGAAGCAGGATAATCATCAATACCGCATGAGAAATTATTAGCCAAACTATTGATGTGTTTCCCGACTGGTTATCAATTATAATATCCTTCATTTCAAAGGAAGGAGTAAACATCGTCCGGTAACTAAAATCCTTAAAGTATTATCCAAGAAGGAAGTCATAAAAAAGTCGCATAACAGTTTCGCAACCTTTAAGGGGTCACTACCCTACCTACCACCTAGTCTCAGTAAATTAGGGTTAAAATCAGACAACACTTAGACATAATCTCTAAAACTCATTAGGCTCATCGCGTACAGTAGACCTTACTCATTATGTCAATATAATTATTGTATGTGCTTCGAATCTCTGGAATGAATAGATTTCGCAAATGGAAAAGAGATAAAAATCCGCATCGCTTATTAATGACCGCTGTAAAACCGCTTCTAAGCTTAACTTTTTATGTTTTTAAAATGTTTAATTCTTCTATTCAGCCAGAGCATTGAGTGATTGTTGAATTGGAGGTATGAGGTTCTCTAGCTCCGCGGCCACTGGGGCCTATTGTGCTAACCCTCTCAACTCCTTATAGCAAGCCGGTCCCTCTAAAGAGGTTCAACAGCTCCCGCAGTTCGCAGTCACTCAACTCGCTCGGTACCAGGATTGGTTTCCCCAATAGGCTAAATCTGCGTCTGGCCACTGCAGGGCATTCACATAGTACGTGTAATGGGGTGTCATCATCCTCCAGACAGAGTCTGCAGGTGGGGTCGATGGCTCTGTCTATCCTTACCAGGTGCTTGCTCAGCTGACAGTGGCCGGTAAACAGGCCAGGCGGAGTTCTAACATCCGATCTGCTCAGCTTCAGGGGCTCCCTGGATCTACCCGGCGACGGTGAGGGCATAAGGTTCCTTGAGTGAGCGTGCCCCTCAATGTTGTTCCAATACAACCTATCAGCCTCTTAGCCGTGCAGAGAGGAATTCCACAGACTGGCTCCAGCCCTATGAGAGGCGTATCGAACCCCTTCCTAGCAAGTTCATCTGCCTTTTCATTCCCCATGTAGCCCTGAGGTCCCGGTATCCAGATCAAGTTGACTTCATTAGTTCTACACAGTTCATCTAGACTCCCTTGGCATTCCCACACCAGCTTAGATCTGGTGGTAGATGAAGCAATTGCTTTGATTGCATCTTGACTATCCGAGAATATTAAGATGCTTTTGTTCTTATAAGCTCTTCTTAGGTTCTCGTAAGTACATGTCAGTATAGCGAAGATCTCAGCCTGGAATACCGTGGTGTACTTTCCCAGAGCCAGTGATAAACTGAATCGAGGGGAGTTACTCCAGACCCCAACGCCCGATTCAGACTTGGATCCATCCGTATACCATACTAGTTCCCCTGAACGTCCAGGTCTCTCAATTCTCCACCCGTATTAGGGGTGGTTGGAATGGTGAAAATCTTGCCGGCATCTGATTAGCTACCATGGTAAACTCAGGTGTGGCTTCAAGAATCTCCCTTATTGTCATGTGGCTCTAACCTATATTTCCCCCAATGACACCAGCTCCCTCTAGTTTGTAGGCCGCACATAGAGTCAGGCTTTTAACCTCTATATGAAGAAGTTTGATATTTAGCACGGTTTCGAGTGCAGGCCAGGTAAGCATGGCTCCAGTGATGCGTAGGCAGGCCATACGTTGCAGTCTGCTAAGCCAGAGCATACTGGAAAATAATAATTTGTTCTAGAGATGGGAACACATTGCAAAAGACAATTGGAACAATTGTCATAAAATGCACTTACTGCCTCATCGATATCCCGTCCATCAAAAACTTTAGACCAATTATAGTTCACTAAAAAATTATATAATATAAGCATCAGCCTTTTAAAAATTAAAAATGAGTTATTGTGAATCGGAGATGCTGCAGACATTGGTTGAAGAAAAGAGCAATTTGAAAAACACGATAATGAGACGTCAAATGGCTCCATGCATCACTGTTGTGTTGGTAGTACTTCCAAATGGTTTCTTATATTACTCTTTTTTGGCAGTAGTGTGACGGCCGACGATCAGATTATAAAATTAATCCATTCCAACGACCAGCTCGTCGTTCGCTGGCATTTGGCAGTTCCAATTTGTACATTTTCGTGGTCGTCGTTCATTGAAGTTGTGTTTTATACTTCAAACTACACTCAGCTGATAGCTGGCAAGTGAGAATCTCCGAAGAATAAGAAGAAGTTCGTCGTGTGGACCCAAGGCTCAGGAATGAGTGCCAATGCTAGAAGCGAGTGGATCGTAATATTATTCGCAGACGCGCCGGAGGAATGTAAGCAACTGCAATAAACTCGATCTTATCCAGCAACTTGAGAAGAAGGCACATCAATTCCAATTCATTCGACTTCGAGAGAACGAAATGTCACGACGAACAGCGCACAATAATTCTCCCACAACAGTGGCGCTCAATGTAGTGTCATATGCCGATAAAAACTAAAGACGAAGACGATGTATTCCAGGCAGAAGAGCTCAATTTCGTCGATCATTCCACAGAGCTAGGTCTCAGTCAGACTGACCATGTCAAAACAAGAAATGGTCGAGCCAATATAGGAGCTGGTCGCCTTGGATCAAAGGCCAGTTACCTTAGCATAGTAGAACGTAATCTTGCCGACGAGGGTTTTGGAGAAGCTCCAGAGCTTGAACGGTTTCTTGAAATAAAGTGACGGACTAAGGCTACAGTAGGCCAAATGTCAGGAGAGACCTTGCGTCATACCTCCCACTGCGGCCACCCGCGCATTGCAAACAATATAGGAACAATGCCAAACATGCACTTGAATTGCTCTTGATTTTATAACTTAAGGATTTACCAATTTTATTGAAATAATTTTTAAAATAAAATTTTGGATTGCATCTATCACGCTAAATAGTCTTCACCAATATCTAGATCTTTATTCATACTGAGAGAAAGAGGGAAAAATGTAGACATTTCAATATTTACAGAAAGAAGCTGTTATATATCCCACCATAATGAAAATATTTAAGAACGGTTTTTATATTTGAATTCTACTCAGCAATACCTTTCATTTGGCTAGGAAAGGAGACACAAAAAATTCGTAATTTTATCTATGGAAAAAAGAATTTCCACATAAAAAAGGTGTACGTAAAAATGTATAACTCGGCAAAGAATGAACAAATATCCTTCATTTATAGTTCAGAAAAAAGCAGAGGTTATCAGCTTTTCAGTGCTATAAGTCGCATATCTGTAGGGCTTCATTTGCACCCACCAAATGGCTCGCAACCGTTAAATTAGCAAACTTATAAATAGCCTTAAATTTTTGCACTTAATCATTACATTCCCCTTTAATATTATGTGCACACTTTGTAGATATCGTAAAATTACGTATTTTCAAAGAAAATTGTTCGTGCAACATTTTAACTGATCGGGATCAAATTTAAACTGCTATTAGCTGATTCTACATAGTAGCACAAGACAAGGTTGAATGGGCAATTAAAACTTTTGCGCCATACAAGTCACCAGGAATAGACGGGATCTGGCCTATCATGCTGCAAAAAGCACAGGCTTCAGTTATTCCGTGGCTTAGGGTGATATTTAAAAGTTGCCTCTCACACTCTTATATCCCTCTAGCTTGGAGACAGGTCAAGGTGATCTTTATCCCCAAGGCAGGAAAAAGTGGACACATAATCGCTCAGGACTTCAGACCAATTAGCCTTTCCTCGTTTTTACTCAAAACATTAGAAAGACTTCTCGACATATACTTGCGTGAGCGTATTTTACCAAGAGGGGTCAGCGGCTCCCAGCACGCATATACAAAGGGGAAGTCAGTCGAAACTGCGCTGCATGCAGTAGTGAGAACGGTTGAGCAGTCACTTAGTAACAGGGAATACACGTTGGGGGTGTTTCTTGATATTGAGGGGGCTTTCAACAACGTCAAGGCTGAAGCAATTCACGATGCCCTTATGTCTCACGGTACAGACCACTCTATCTGCCAGTGGATTGGAGCAATGCTATCAAGCCGCCAGATCCACACAAAACTGGGCAACCACGAGAGAGTCAAATCCGTAGACAGAGGAACACCCCAAGGGTGCGTATTGTCACCATTATTGTGGCTCCTAGTGGTCAACGATATCCTGATCTCACTTGAAAGAGATGGGATAAAGGTGGTGGCTTATGCAGACGACCTGGCCTTACTGGTATCAGGAAAGTTCCTAAGCACCATGAGCGATTTAATGGAAAGAGCACTAGGTAAACTCCACAGGTGGACGAAGAACTGTGGTTTATCGGTCAATCCTCAGAAGACGGAGACAATCCTATTCACAAAGAGGAGAGTGATCGAAGCCTTCGAACCACCTAAACTAGCGGGCAGCACCCTAGCAATAAAGACCCACACTAGGTATCTAGGGGTCATACTCGACTCCAAACTAAGCTGGGGCATGAACATAGATGAACGCGTGAAGAAAGCGTCAATAGCGTTCTACGCCTGCAAGAGGATGTTTGGCAAGAAATGGGGTATAAGCCCTCGCATTGTCCACTGGATGTATACCTCCATACTTAGACCTATTCTTACCTATGGCATAATAGTCTGGTGGACCGCTCTAGAGAAGGAGAGCAATCTTAAGAAAACAAACAAGGTTCAAAGAGCTGCCTGCTTGGGCATCTCCGGAGCTGTAAGCACAACGCCTACGGCTGCAATGCTTCATCTCCTACCGCTCGACGTCCACGGCAAAAGTATAGCTGCACGCAGTGCCGTAAGACTGAAAGAGTCCAATTGCTGGAAGAGCTCTGATAACGGCCATAGCAGTATACTAAGGACTTATCCGGGAGGCTATCTGCAGGCGAACACCGACTACACTACTTAGTTTTGGGAAGGCCTTCTCCAAAAAAATCCCAACTAGAGAAGAATGGGAAGAGTGGGGGGTTGCCACCGGTGCAGAAATATCAGTCTTCACGGATGGGTCTATGCCAGGCATATGCAGTAGGTACCGGCTACCGGACTATTGCAGTGTATTCCAAGCAGAGATATTGGCCATAGAAAGGGCGGCAGAAATAATACACGGACGCCCAAACCTACCAATGGGTAGCGAGATATGCTTGTACATCGACAGCCAAGCAGCTATCAAGGCGCTGGACTCAAACTTAGTCAGGTCACGGCTGGTCGGCAGGTGTCTGGCTGGTCTCCGGACTTTAGGGGCAAGGCATAAGGTAACTCTATGCTGGGTCCCTGGCCACAGTGGTGTTCAAGGGAATGAGGCAGCTGATGAGCTGGCAAAGGAGGGATCACATTTGGATGATTCCTCTATTGACAGATCGATCGGCTGGCCGCTAGAATCAGTAAAGAGAGAAATTGACCTTAAGGCTGTTCAGCTCGCTAAGCAGAGATGGAGTAATCTAGCCACATGCAGCCTATCAAGGCAGCTGTGGCCTGAATGGGATTTGAGGAAAACCGCGTTCCTATTAAACGGAAGCCAGATAAACCTCCGAAACATTGTGGCAGTTATCACTGGCCACTGTCTTTTCGGTAGACTCGCAGAACGTCTGCGCGTTCCCACGAATGAATTCTGCCGGAGCTGTATGGACGAGGAAGAGGTGGAAAGCATTCAGCACTTACTCTGCGAATGCCCGGGCCTAGCAAAAAGAAGGTACAATGCAATGGGCGCGTACTTCTTAGGTGGCATGGGCGATATAGCCGACATCGGGCTGAAGCAGCTCCTAAGGTTTATTAACAGCTGCGGCTGGTTTTAGTTAAATCAGGCACCGTTCCACGGATGTGGTATCACAACGGACCATTTATAGGTCTATGTGAGGCTGATCGGCTGTAGGGCTGATAGCCGCCACCCTAACTTAACCTAACCTAACCTAGCTGATTCTATCCCTTTCCAAGTAGGAGTTGATACCCCCGCGAAAAATTAATTTTTCTGACTCTAACGGAGCGTCATCGAGTTTATGAACGTTAGTCCTTATGTGCTCCCGATAGGTATCCCAATTCGTTAGCTTAGGAGTCCTGATCCCTTCAGCTGTACACAAGGGGCCTCTACATTAAATCTTTGTGCTTAAAATCATAGGGAGGGCTCATCGGACACGTGCCAGAAAAGTATGTTGTTCTCCAAGCTAGGTGGTACTCGGTCCGAAATCCAGGGAAGTAAGCCGAGGCTTTAATTAGCTCTTGCTTTCCTCTGTCGGCACCTCTACCACGGCTCCAACCAGGTCCGTAGTGATTAGTTCTGGAATGTGAAGAAAGTTAATCGTTGATTTGGACATAAAGACAGTACGAAAAGCTTTGTGCAGGCTATATTAGATTAATTTGGCCTGCTTTAATGGAAATCCCTTTATGACCCTTCCGTGAACTCACGGTTCTTCAATAAGGACCATATCCAACCACTCCAGCACGAATCTCCTACTAAGTCAGATGCAGAGTTTACATGATGGAGATTGATCTGTAGAAACTTTACAGTTGCTCTACTACCCTGCCAGTGTTACGGCCCTTTGCCCTGGCTCTCTGGGATTTTGGACGTCCTATTTCCCCTCTTTTGCAAGGACTTTTGTTTTACTGGTGGCTAGTGGTCTTTTTCCGGTTACTATTACCAGGCCCATGTGCAGAAAGTGTCCCGACGCTGGTGGAACTGAAGCGGCTCGATCCTTCTGCAGCCTGTTACCAGTTGTAGATGCAGTACTTTCCAGGGTGTGATCTCTCGAAGTAGTGCCGCCTCCGAGGTTCTGAAACCCGGAATAGTCCGCTTCATTGGATTTTAACCCCTTTAGAGCTAGACCCCGCCGAACTCTGGCCCTTGTGTTTAGTAAAACTACTTCTGGAGCTAAGCTTCAATTACCTGAACATGTAGATAATCTTAAGTAAGGTTTTTTTTGAGTGCCTCAACCGAGAACTCATCTACCGATAGTACTATTACAGAGACAGTGCCATGTCTACCTTTTCAGTATCTTTCAGGGTGAAACCTTTAGCTGACAATTCTGACCCTCAACTTGATTAGAGATCTGTACATTTCTTAATCCCTGACTTTACTGGAAGTTTCCAACTAGGACTTTGCAACGCGAAACCTCATTTTTCTCAATTGCTTTAATTTGGCCCCCACCCCACAACCACACAGGCGTGTCACCGGTGCAAAGGAATGCAGGTTTGACTTCGATGTCCTGAATTTTTTTGTTCACCCTTTGTAAAAGCACAAGCTGCTCAGTCAAAAGATGAAAGATATAAAGGCCATGTGCTTAAAAAGAAATAATAATTCTTTCATGGGCATTCATAAATTATTCTCGAATTCCTGTCAAAATAAGACTCTCAAAAAACTCGAGCTATGTCAAAATTTATTAAAGATGTGCTCCAACAAATTTATAGATTTTCCGTAAGATTCATACAGGAAAGAATAACTGATGATACAGTTCTCCTCTGAAGATCTTTCGAGCTTTAGATACAAATGATTTGAACAAAACAAAGAAGAATATAATACTCTACAAAAGCCTTTAGTTACCCGAGTAAAAATAATTGAGTTGTTATATTCACGCCCAAAGTAAGTACAGAAGTTAATATTCTTAAAAGTCTAAACACGCCCCTTGCGAGCACGCATAGCGGAACAAATGCGCCCGGTGTTATTGTGCATGCTCCCGCTACAGGCCCAACAATTTAAAATGCTCTTACTGTGTTCTAACTTTAACATATTCGAGACTGTTGACTCACCGCGTAGGTTATGTAAAATCTCATCCGTATAGACGCGAATTCACCGTGTGGGTTATCGGCTATCTGCTATTAAAATTGTTTCCAATTGTGGAACAATCGACGTAAACCTAGCTGCTATTAAGAGTGTAAAATGATATGTAGATACTTTATGAGCACAGTTCATCAAAACAGTAGAGACATTTAGAAGTATCAATGTCACTACCATTTCGTGAAAATAGGGGATCTTTTTTGCGTCTTATGATCACTTGTCTTTTCTACTTTAACATCAGATAATCATGGCAATGCGTGAATTCGCATAAAAGACTAGGCGAAGCTTTTCGTGTTGAAAGACACCAACAAAAGATCCTGTTAACCCTAAGGTGAACTGCCGGATTACTCGAATAATACCACTAAAGCCAATTCTATTGGATGACAATGCGAAACCTCATGTTGAGGATAGCTAAACGAATATGGGAGGATTTCATTACCAACAAGAGCAAAAATTCCTGAAAACAAGGATTCTACAACTTAAAACCTCGTTGGCAGCAAAAATTAATTTTCGATACAAATAGAATTGATAATTGCAACAAACTTCTTTCGAAAAAAGTTGTCTAGTTGTCTTTTCATTTGCAACGATCTGATATCTTCCTAAACCAAATATTTGAAAAGAAATACAGGGAGCTTGGAATTTAAATTGAAACAAATTTTTTGCTGACGGAAAATCAATTTTTCTTTGGCTTCGTAAAAAGAACTAAAGTGGCCTTCGATTGCTTTTTATTCTTTAATATGGCTGAGACCACCATGAAGATTAAAGAAAAGTAATGACACGGATGAAACCTAGCCCTTAGCCCTAATTACACTAATAAAATCAATTTTCACACTAATAATATTCACGTAGGTAATTACGCAATATTATCCGGAAAGGTACTTAGAAAGCGTAAAAATTCAATTAGACCGGGCGGGAGAGTTGAAGCGGTTTACCATTTATTACAGCCTAATTATTTTTTAATTTATTTAGCGAAGATTATGATGAGAAAGCAGTGCCCAGCTACCGGCTTCGACTAAAAAAAAAATGAACAGAGCGATACACGAGAATCACTCATTTAGATTGAACATAGATTTCTATGGAAAGAACGCAAGTCATCGCAAATTAGTCAGTACTCAGCGGGATACTTACGAGGGTAAAATTTTGGTTCGTTTGTCCCGCGGCGTTAGGCCTAGTTAAATAAATGCGGCAGGATTTTTGTGATTTTTTTCTATATACCAACATGATTCAAAATGAAATGATTTTAACTAGGATTCTCCCTTGTTTCAACAAAAACGTTTTTATGATTGTGCAAAAGCATATCCTAAAGAAGGATATTTTAAATTAAGTGAAATTAATGGAATTTTACTAATAGTACCAATTTTAAAAAAATTTGTTGCATTTAAATGCAGTAAAATGGTCAACTATTGTTACAGACAGAATTTTTACACCTTCGATCTATGTACACTGACGTAACAACACTCTAGAAGACACACAATCCAAAACGTCTGCAGGTTCAAACCACTCAAGGCAGTCTTGAAAGGAATTCCCCGCAGTCTCATGTAACCGGGCGATAGTTGCACGTACAGTGTACAGGGGAATCCCCATGATATTTCGAGATACCAATATTGATCTTTCAGTCACTTTTTTTAACACAATCGTTTTTACAGATGTTAATGCTATAATGTTACTACTAGTATTTCAAAGAGAATAATTAATAGCTACCAATTTCAACTAGTTAAAAATGTCATACATGTGGGATCGAGGCTTCTCCATGAAAAGAACTTTTTAACGGAGAATCCTGAATCAGCAATGGCGCAGGTGGCCCAGTAGTTAGGGTAATGGAATACCATACGCATGGTCTCGGTTCAAGCCTAGCTCGCCGAATGGTTCTTTTTAACTCCTGTTCTCCAATTCCTGCATATATGTGGAATATATATCATATATGGAAGTAAATACATACATAGTGTGCATAGTTGATATTGTATTCTTTACGAATTTCAAAAAAGATTAAAGTTCTGCTGAAGCTCAAATAACAATCTGTGCAACTTGTGGTGAAAGTGTTATTGATTATTATAGTACGCTTATAGGTACCTATATCACAAAGTCGCATTAGTAGGACGGTACGGAAATGCTTTACGCAAGCGAAAACACAGGTAACAACGAGTTGTAACCTTACCTGCAAAACTTGTTTCAGGAAAAACTTTAGACATCAAAAATGAGAAAAGCAGATACAGAAGGGAAAATCCGCAGGTTCTATGATGAAACTCGGAAAATAAGAAATATCAAGAAATTTTTGATAGTATCACAGGGTCGACGTTGGTTCCCGAACCTATGGAAAAATCTGAAAAGAGATACATAGTTGTGAGACAGCACTGATCGACGTTACGTCCAATATTCGGAAGTTCCTTGAAGAAAACCACTTGGGCTACTTATCTCTTCTCGATTTTTCAAAGGCGTTCGATTCAGTAGACCACTCTAAGCTCCTTGCTAAGTTGGAATCCAATTTTAATTTTTCGTCCTCATCTGTTTCGTTCACCCGTAGTTTTTTATCCGATAGATTCCAGCAGGTAAAGGTTGACGACGTTTTTTTTTGGCATGCTCCCTCTTAGTTGTGGTGTGCCGCAGGGCTCTATCTCAGAACTCAGTATTAGGCTGTTCGCTAAATCAGTTTTTATTGCATAAACTGATCATTTCGCTCCATAATGGTAAACCATTATATTTATTTAGCAAATTAAGTTTTTTAAATTCTCCACGACATAATAAATTCCTAGTTCCTATCTTTCAATAATCTGTTCAGGAGGACTCTTACTTGGTTCGTGCTGTACGTGCTTGGAATAATTTGTCTACAAATATTCAGCGCACTGGTTCGGTCAGTATGTTCAAAAAACTTCTCAATTCCTCATTAATTTGATTTATTTATTTTCAAATAGTCTTTTTCTGGTTCATTATTTTAGTATTCCGACTCATTGGGTAGTGTACGACGGCGTGGGGGTGAGCTCTCGATTACTTCTGTACTCTAGTTATAATTCTCTAAATCAATTTCACTTTATTTTATTTTTTATTTTTAGTGGTTAGATTATTTCAAATATAAGTAAGTAGCTTCTCCTTTTATATTATTTTGTAATGGATTCTTATGTACAATTACCGAAATAATTAAATAAATTGAAATTAAAATTGAAAAGTTGCAGTCCCAGTCCTTCAGATAGTGATACTGGTAAAAATGGCGGAAGTGAAGGTATTCATGAAGAAACTATAAGCGATACGTCGTCATGAGCGGTTTCTGTGACAAGTAGTAATGACCCGGGTTTGTGGCCTGATAATATTAATTGTGATCTTGGCTTTTTGAGGTTCACCGAAAAAAATCGTTGAGCATGATAACGGTTTCTCTGATAAGCCAGAATAAACATTCTCATTATTTAAATGGCAGGTGGTATTGACGAACAGGTGAAATAGTTCTTTACGATTTTGATGAGTGATCAGAAGCCCTTACTATCCTTTTGGATATAAAATACCTTCTGATGGGCACAATTTATATGCCCATAAAGCTGCTTCTTTGTTTTAATGGCAGCAGAAGAGTCATTATTGAACTAATTGGAGTTAGATGATTTCACGTTTTTGAAGCTATAAGGAATAAAGCGATGCATTTCAAACTAGGAGGTTCAAAATATGTTTTTTTATCGGGAGAGGTGAAAATCTTCCAAAAGGCAACCGATGCCTCGTGCCCTCCGGCAGTGTGAGATTTTTACTCACTAAAAACACCTCTCTGTGGATTATTCGAAACAGACCACATAGAATCGGGTCCCCTTTCGTCCCCTCCCAGTCTCCCTTAGTGTGGTCAACTGAGTATCTAGTTATCCCACTGTCGCCACTTACCTCTGTTTCCTGGGTCACTGCTAGAGTCCAAGCCTATCTGCAGGAAGCTATGTTGTCCCATCATGTCCAGTGTTCCTTCTTGGTCCTTGCGTTAATTACAACCTTCACCACTTCTCTACCTAAGGCATTGAAGGGTTCCAGGCCATAAAGCTTTAGTCCAGAACCAGGAAAAGTAACCTCCTCCGGATTAGCCGTAGCTAACCCTTCGGAAGGCAGGTCTGCATCTTCTACCGCGGAGATAGCCAATTCGTTAGAGTCTACCATCTCTGCCACCGCTGCACCTGAGGAAGTGCTAGTTATAGTTTTGCCAATGGCTCCTTCTTCCAGAACTGCTACAGCACTGTCAGCCGGCGCAAGCCAGCCTCCATAGCCGCCGCAGAACCTTCGAAAGGTAATTTTCCCAAAGCTGCTTCTGTTGTGTTGTGGGTACCGTGGGTTAGCCAACCTGTTAAGGTCAACCATACCCTCCACCCCCACTCCTACAGAAATGCCTAAGGAAACGCCATTCGCAACCCAATTACCGCTGGGTCCTGCAGTGGGGACGACAACACTGCAGACTCCATTGACATGGCCTACCACAACTTTGGAGTTAGGGGAATTTTTCAAGAGGTTATCTCCTCCCGCATTAGTTATGTCCAGATGAGGATCGCCGTATCCTAGAAGGCTTCAACTCGTTTATCTGAATGCGACGTTTAAAAAAGTCTAAAAGATGTGCGTTGTGTCCACAGGATCACTAGTCAGGCACTCAACCAGTTGTTGGAAATTAAAGGACTTATCAAATAAGCCAACGTGCCTTCCAGACGAGGCTATGGTAGAAGAATTCCTGAACCACTGTGGGTTTTGGACGTTGAAATCGCCAACAAGAACGATTTCAGAAGACGGAGATATTTCCATGAACACAATTTATCAAAGGAGCCCAGCATTAGTGTCGGACAAATTCAAGCTGTCATATACAAGGCAAAAATGGATGATGTATCAATGGAGACATAATTACGTTCTGTATTAGTAGCAATGAATTGAGACAGATGTGAAAAGGTCACACCATTCTTATTGCGCATTGCGATTCCGAGTCAGAAACCAAAAACAAGTTTTGTTTCAAATATTTTCTTGAAACGTCAACTTTTTGAGTTTTTCGAGGAAACAGCTAGCCTGATTCCTTGCAGACACGTGTCAACGCGCGATACAAGGTCTTCAAGTCTCTCCCAACCTTGTACTTTTCAGGTCAAATTTGTTTTTTAAGCAGAACAACACAAATGTGGAAAAGTTACTCTGTTTTCATCCAGCTGATCATCCCGAAACTTTCAAACGCGGCGTACATAGACACCTCCTTCACTCAACCTCTTACCTCATTTCCCTCACCGTCAATTCCTTTCCTGCGGAAGCTGTGCCTTAGCATCATAAGGCATCCCCTGAGCTTTGGCAATATCATATAACAAAAAACCAATTGAAAATTTTGGATCTTTGAGCAGTTTTATTCCAAAACAGAAACATTGCAAGGGATCAATAGTGCTTAGATTTTTACAGGGAATCTGATCAACTTTTTTGAAAATCTTTTTATTCAGTTCACGAAGTGAAGATTTTCAAAAAATTTTATCAGATTCTCTATAAACATCTCAACACGTTTAGTCCCTTGAAATTAAATTGTTAACCTTTCCATATGCGAGTAAAAGGTACTGAAATACTGATGAAATTGTCAATTTGTTTCCTCGAAAAACTCAAAAAAATTACGTTTTAAATAAATTTTTGCGACAAAACTTATTTCCTTGTGTAAGCACTTGCAGCAAAATGAATCTGTCTCTCCCTGGTTCCCTTAACCCTTGTGGGGCGTAGGGCGTCTCCTACACCGACTCTCCACCTGGTCATTTTCTGCGCCTTCCTTGGATCCCGCGAGGATTCCAATCGAAAACCTACTATGTGATTTCGTTTGGCTCTTTTCTTAGTGTGTGGCCTATCCATTGCCACTTTCGCCTGTGAATACTGGTGTATATCCCTTCTTGGTCTGTCAGTCTATGTAGATCTTCGTTTGTAATGACCTCCGGCCAATTGATGTTAAGGATGAGCCGAAGACAATGATTGATAAAGTCTTGTAGCTTCATGATATTTGACAGGTAACTTTCGATTTTGAACAACCGTACAAGAGAAAAGATTTTACATTCGACTAGAAGATCCGGAGTTTTGTAACCCTGAAGATGTTGCTCAGGGCCACCGACAGGGGGGGGCGAAGGGGGTAAGCCCCCCGGGCCCGGGCTTTGAAAGGGGCCCCGTCATCTAAGTCATCAACAGAAAATTTTTTCTATTTTAATTATTTATATAAATAAAATGCTTCACGATGGAAAAAGTGTACTATACTAGACAGATTTTAAACTGAAAGTCAATCATTAGATTGTATATGGGCCCGTAAACGCCAAGTGCCGGGCCAGAAATTCGTTTCGCGGGGGCCCGTATGTGGTACCCCCCGGGCCCGAATTTTGTCTCTACGGGCCTGATGTTGCTATTGAGCTAGATCTCAGCAAGAGTATTAAATGCAACTCGAACCTTATTCACCTCCGCCGTCTGCTGTAATTATGCTTCCAAGATAGCTAAATGAATGGCAGTATTAAATGGGTGTCGATGATACCAACCCAAACATTGGCTCGGAATCCGGGCTGAAAGGAGGTCCCCTTATACTGTGATGGTTAGTATCCGACCAGGAAAGGAGGTTGTGGAAGTTTGTGATAACATCCCCGGTGAACTGCGACTCATCTGTCCACAGAATTGGGCTCAGAAACGTCCCGTTCTCAATGTCGCATTTTAGAAGCCAAAATTAAAATTTTCTGTCGGCATATTCTTACAGTGGACTTTAAACTGGGATATGATGATGTGGACGTCATCCTTTTCGATAAAAACCCCTCCAAACTGTTACAGAAGACACTCCTAATCGTCTTGTGGCTTGTCACCTGCCCGACTCGTTTCTCTCGTCATCTGCAGAATATTCCAATGTTTCAACTCGCAATTCCGTGCTGTTTGAACTTACACTTTCGGTTTCTCTTAACTTTCGGAAAATTCGTGAAGAGATCCCACTTTGGGGTGCACGTCGATTAGGAAATCTCCTTTCATATTCCACTACAGTTGCTTTTTCGTTTCCGTCTACTACACAATAAATGTAAATACTTTGAAAGTAAATTTTTCCGTTTTTTAATAATTTTAGCTTAAGAACACCCGTAGTTGTCGACTTGCTTTTCAAATATGATCTTACTGAACTTGCTGACCGACCTTTTTTTATAGCAAAGTTTCCATCAGGTATTAGTAAGAGAACGCCATGATACTACGGTGTGAACTCTGGGTAACACAGCTATTATCGACAATAAAACAAAATTACACTAACATTTTCATAACTTTTTTGCAGCTATAATTAAAATAAGTTACCTGTGCACCCTAATCAAACATTTCCGACCCTTTGTCTCAAAAACTTTCTTTATATTTTAAAGAATTTCCTACCTAAACTGCAATAAAATAACTAGGTAGTCATGGATTTCAACTAAGAAAGCGGTTTTTTAAATCTTTTCTTGCCATGTTGCAATTTTTTGGAATGAGGAATTTAATAAAAATGAAAAACAGCTAAGTTAATTACATGAATTACGGAGCAAATTAGAGAATATGTTGAATTTTAGGTAATCACAAAACATTTTTTTCACTTTCGGAAGTGACTGTAACTGCAATGGTAGGAGTTAGATTGTTGACAATTTTGGAAAGGTTACTGGGGTAGTAGTTTTTGGCATTAGTTTTATGTCGCTGCTTTGAGTAGATCAAATAATAAAAATAAAAGAGTGATGTGCATTGTGCATTCAATGAAAATTGCAAATTTATGAATCACCCTGTAACTCTCAAACGTTTATGATTGCGCCTACTTAGGTGAGATCTACCACCCCACTTATTTTGGCACGCCAGATCTGAAAGGACCGGTGCTTAAAAAAATCAATTATTTTTCTTTACTTTTTATAGTTCCGGCGAAACCGGAAACTCTATCGTGGATCCATGGATCTATGGATGAGGTTGTTGAAGTCCGGCGTTGCTCGGATTTTTGGTGAGTTTCATATTAAATTATTTTCGCATGTCACTCTCTTCCCAACCTCACCTCTTGCTTACCACAACACAGTATTTAACAGCATCAGGAATGTCATTATTAGAGACCCGATTTTATGCAAGTGCATAACTGCATATGAATTTGCATATTTTAACGGTTTTAGCAGTTTTAGTATATTTTGTTGAAAATCCATTAATGTAGCATATTTTCAACTAGGAAGGTAACACTGTGACGCGCTACCCACGTGCCTCCACCACTTTTGTAGAAACAAGTGAAATTGCCGCTTGACATAATTTCTATACACAGCACGGAGCGCAGTGCGGATTGTGCGAGCTGACATTGTTTTACTTTTTTCGTGAACAGTTAGGTTTCGATAGTGCAATGCCTTCAGCAGCGTCGAACAAGAAAGGTCCGCGACAACAACTTCTAACAGGGGCAAGCAGGGATGATTCTTCGTCTAAAGGTAAACAAAAAAATGAGTTTTGTATGGATTTGTGTGAAGCGTTGCTTGCAAGCAATATCCCGGTTCACAAACTTTCTAATCCTACCTTCAAACGTTTTCTTGGAAAATATTGTTTGAATCAAAATATACCGGATGAATCAACATTACGTAAAAATTACATACCTATAATTTACCAACATGTTCTGCAAGAAATACGAACCGAACTCAACAATAGCATTATTTGGATTTCAACAGACGAAACTACAGATAGTTGCGGCCGTTATATGGCGAATTTGATCATCGGGAAATTAGAACTCGAGCCTTCTTCTTCATACTTAGTAGCTTGCAAAGAACTTGAGAAGACAAATCATTCTACCATCGCCAGATTTGTGAATGATGGGATCAAAAAGATATTTCCTGATTATTCTGTGGATGAAAAAGTATATATTTTTCTCTCTGACGCTGCTCCATATATGATCAAGGCAGCTAAATCCCTCCAGGTATTTTATCCTAATTTGATTCACGTCACCTGTTTCGCTCACGGAATCCATCGTCTAGCCGAAGAAGTACGTTGCACGTTCGGAAATGTAAATAAACTGATTTCGACAACAAAGAAAGTGTTCCTTAAAGCACCGATTCGCATTAAGGGGTATAAAGAAAAACTTCCTACTCATCCTTTGCCGCCTGAACCGGTGGTAATACGATGGGGAACGTGGCTGGAAGCAGTACTATTCTACAATCAACATTTCGATGCTATCAAAGACGTGGTAAATGACTTCGATAGCACAGATGCTATAGCAATTCGGAACTGCAAAGAAGCATTTGGAAACTCTTCTATTAGAAAGAACATCGCTGTGATTAGTACTCATTTTTCCCATATACCCGAGAGCATAAAAAAACTTGAAACTCAAGGCTTGCAGTTGAATGAATCTATTCAATTAATGGAAAAATTCCGTAAAATAAACTCTGAGTTGCCAGATATATTCCCGGATAAACTTAAAGAGAAGTTTCAAAACATTTTAAACAACAACCCAGGCTTCGAGCCTCTGTGCCAAATTAATAGTTTTATTAATGGAACGGGTGAAATTTTGCCTGAGACGATACCTGCTAATACAGCACCTAAGTTCAAGTATTGCCCAGTGACATCGGTGGACGTGGAACGATCTTTTTCAACTTACAAAATTATTTTAAATGATAGAAGACACAATCTTACAACTGAACATTTAGAACAACATATTATAGTAAACTTCTATAAAAACAACAAAGATTGCTAAAACCATTAAATTTAAGCTGTCTTGTTCCTTTTTTTCTTAATAAAGTAAATTATAATATTTTTTCTTTTATTTTATGTTGCATGTTTTCACATTTTACTTGCATATTTGATATATTTTTCATGCATATTTGCATGCATATTTTAGCCATTTTATATTGCATATAATCCGGTCTCTAGTCATTATTCATCCCAGCTTCCCGGAAAACTACGGATTCAACACTAATAGCAGTCGTTTTCGATTATTTTTACATATTACTTTCTTCACTACGGTTGCTAGAGGCGTCTTATAGCACAGCATCGAATGCCACCGGCAGAGTCATTATTTACTTCAGCGACCCCGAAAGCTATCGATTTGACTCTAACATCGGTTGTTATCGACTATTTGTATGTGCCACTCGAACGAAAATGCTCGCGCTTAGGGCATACATCCCGATCCGACCTTCGATAATCCCTTCTTCGTATACTCCCACTACGCTTGGCCGCTGCCACAGTAATAGTGGAAGAGGTGTACTGCAGCAATGCGTGGGACTCACCATACACATTGCATATTTATATTCCGTTAATTATTCTACATGTTTGATATACGTAGACCTAAACCTTCCCTGACCGACACTTTATGAACTCTTGATACCACTTGAAATCCATGAATTGGTTCCTGAGGTTAGCTACTATTATATTATTTTTAGTAAAGAAGAATAAGAGATTTCACGTTATTATTTATGTTACTCTACGTTACTGTTGAAAATTTTAATTTGGCTTTGCCATGATCGATCACCACTGTGTACTATAAAAGATGTAAAAGAAGTTTTTAAAAAAAAGTTGAGCCGACTTCAAAAAAATCGCTACTAAGCATAAAATAAATTTTCAAAATGTCGTAATGGATATAAAATTAAAAATTATTTTATGATTTTTAGCACTTTTCGTGATTTTTAGTACTTTTCGGTTCAATTTATTTAAAAACAACTATTTTATTATTGATACTTTAGTGTCTTCAAAAAGTTATACAAAACAAAGTTATCCAAATCCGGCAATGTATTACAAAATTAGTCACGGTCACCCTTTTATACCCTCATCTTAGAAAATTCTTACCACCATACTCTATATAGCAAGAGAGAATTATCGTAGTCAGAGAATCATCGTAGTTACTCTGGGTACAAAATCTGTATCATTTATCAATCAGCAAAGTATTCTGTGCAACAGAATCAACATTATCAAAATTGGTCTATGCCTTATTAAGCTAGGCGCTGCTCACGTCACGCGTTACAAAGTAGGGAGGTAGTCCCCCAACCCCAACCCTGGATTAATTACAAACCTCCCCCCCCCCCCACCACCAACACCCTATACTCTGTATAACATAAAAAGATTCATCAACATCGGTCTGCGCGTTAAGAAGTTAGCATCCAACAGCTCCTTTTAAAATTGTGTCGCGGTACCAATGGACGAACATACTCTATACATCAAAAAAAGAATCATCCAACTCTGTCCACGCGTTACGACCCTCTCGTTTCCCCACCCCACCATGGAACCAAATTTTGTCATTATTAGCGATAGGGAATCATATACTCTATACAACAAAAAAAGAATCATCCAAATCGGTCCAAGCATTACGAGGTTCGGTTTCACCCCCACCTCCACTCAATCCATCAAACAATTTTTTGACATGGTGTCGTTCGGGTAACCTTCTCTACCCAACAAAAAGGTATCATCCAAATTCTCCACTGCAATCATACTCTAAATCGGTCCACGCATTACGAAGTTAAGTTTATACCCGGTCATACATAAAAAATAAATAAATAAATAAAAAAAATACATGTCGAACTTATAACATCTTGTTCTCCGACTTTCCGGTTAAAAATGAAATTGCTGGAAAACGAAAAAGTAAATTGTCTTCCTTTTTAAAACTAAAGTGTGCTCGTTTAGAAATCGTGCTGTAGCTCCGTAATGGCTGCGAACATTTTAGTGCGGTTTCTTCCTGTTAAAGAGGAACACCTAGGAGTAGTTAAAATAGAGTCAATTTTGCGACTGCTTTGTTCGTACAAATAATTTTTTTTATTTAATGTCCATCTCAAAGTATATACTTTCGTATGTTGTGTAAAAAACAATATAAAAAATTGTCGCGTGAGGGATTTCCTGATCAATCATTACGTAAAAATGCACCTTTCGTACGTTCGCAGCATTGCATATTCGTGGCATCCTTTCTATCAATCTCATAAGTGCTTCTTCAGAAAATGAATTCCAAACTTTCTGCAACTTTATCAATAGATCACTTGTAGTTAACTTCTCGCGTATTTTCCTAACCATTTCATTTCATTGCAATTCTGTTGGAGAAAGGTCCGGTGATTGCGAAGCCCAGATCAATTTTAAACGACTTCCCTAAAACAACAACGTTCCAAGTACGACATGTATTTTTTTATTTATTTTTATGTATGACCGGGCATAATTTTTTAATGCGTGGAAAGCATTTGATGATTTTTTTTTGTTGGGTAGAATATGTTCCCTCATTTGTACCATGTCAAAAAAAATTATTGTTGGAGTGGGGGTGAAACCTTACTTGGTAATGCGTGGACCGATATAGATAATTTATTTTTTTTGCATCGAGTATGATTCCCCATTGCCAATAATGCTAATATGAGGATACATTTTCACTACACTAGATGTGTAGAATATGTTGCCCCACTTGTAGCACGACAAAAATTTATGCGGTGTATCTATTTGTATTCTGACAAAAATTTTGGTTTGTGGTGAGAGTTGGAGGAGGGGTGGCACCTAGTTTCATAAGGTATAGACCGATTTTGATGATTTTAATTCTGTTATACAGAATACGTTTCCTGGTTGATAAATGATAACAATTTTGTACGTTACGTAATTACGGCGATTCTGCAACTACGATAACTCTCTCTAGCTGTATAGAGTACGGTGTCGCACTAGGGCCGTAGTAAGAATTTTCTAAGGTGAGGGTATGAAAGGGTGACCGTGACTGATTTCGTAATATGTTGCCGGATTTGGATAATTCGGTTTCCATTATTTACAATGCACTACCTCTGCAACTTTACAACTTTGAACTTGTGTTTATTTTTTCGTACAAGCAGCATTCTTTGAGTCGTATATATGAAGACACTAAAAAGTGAAAAATAAAATAGTTGAAAAAAAGGTTAACAAATTAAACAAACAAAACAACTACCAAACCACAATTGAAGATACTATCTAAAACCACCTGAGCGTTTCAGCTCACGGGATCATAAGGAAGGACGATTAAATACTTTTGTTGTAGGTGTTTGGTTTGTTTAATTTGCACCTACTTCAAAATGTAGTAATAGATATGTAATTAAAAATTATTTTATGCTTTTTAGAGCCTTTTGTCAAGTCGGTTCAACTTTTTTTTTAAAAACTATTTTCTTACACACCTTTCCATTTTCTCATTCAAATAGGCGTGCGGATAGAATTGCATTAGTTTTTTTAATATCTCCAGATAACCTTCTTTTCTTAGAATTCCTTCTCTTTCCTACGCTTACCTTATTGTTTAAACGATTTGTAAAACAGGTGAATATTCGGAACTTTAATCAGTTTTAAGTAAAATACGGAGATTGTTAGTTACAGCTTTCTTTTATTGAAATCATTAACGCAATGAATACAATTAAGAAATCAAATTACAGTTCAGAGCTAGAATGCTATTGTGCTTACGAATATGCAAGTATGCAAAGAACAGTAAAGAAAAAAAAGTCGTCGGTGGAATAAGTGATAACGTGTCGGTCTACCAATTCGGAGGTCAAAGGGTCGAATCCCGCCGACGTTGACCCATGGTTGTTTTCTGGTGACAACAGATAAAAACAACGTTAAAAAGGCCATGCGGTTTGCAAATTAAATGTGAGTTAGCACTATGCATTGCTCAGATGCTCGTTATCAAGATTTTCTTCAAACATACATGCGTTTTTTCGATCCGAAACTATCAAATTTGGACTCGTCCGTCTTTGTGCTCAAAGGCCAAGTCAGTCTTTTTTCTTATTTTTTTGCACTTAATAATAATTTTTGAGGTCTGTTAGGAATAAATTAGCAGAAAATAACTTAATTTTATCAAAAGCGGACAAAGGTAATTGCATTTCCATTTTAAATAAAGATGATTACTTAAATAAAATGTATGAATGTATTAGCTCTATGAATGTTTGTGAAACTAAAAATGATCCAACTGACGCTTTTAATAGAGTAGTAATGGAGAAGATTAATTCATGTGGAATATTCAATAGCTCCGAAAAGTTCTTCCTAAAGAACAGTCACCTTGCAATTCCAATTTTATATGGGTTACCGAAACTGCATAAAGATGGGATACCCATTAGACCAGTTTCATCTTCATGCAATGCTCCTACACAGTTATTATGTAAGAAATTAGCAAAGTTACTCCCAGATTTATTAAATTTTACGCCAAAACACGCAATAAAAAATTCCAGCGATTTAGTTAAAAATATAAAAGATCTCAATATTCCACATAATGCCAAATTAGTGTCTTTTGAGGTATGTAGTCTTTTTCCGTCTGTTCCGGTCAATAATTTATTTAATCTGTTTAAAAAGAGAATTAATTCTGCGATAACGGACAAGCAAATATCTGCGCAATTATTAGACTTAATATATGTATCTGTGTCTGTATCAAAATTATTTTAGTTTTAACGACAAAATATATATTCAAAAAGACGGGTTAGCAATGGGCTCCGCTTTCTCACCTTTTGCAGCAGAATTTTTTATGGATAATTTAGAATCACGCCTGTTCGATACGGATTGTAAATTTATAAGTAATGTTTTTACTTGGTTCAGATACGTTGACGCTATTTTCTGCATCTGGACTGGTACAGAACGACAATTAGCTTACTTTTTAGATAATGTATTAAATAAAATGGACAATATTAAATTTACTGTTGAAATAGGGCAAAAATTATTAAATTTCCTTGACTTGACAATTTCTTTCTTTCACTCCATGCTGGACCGCTTGCTGTCCGTTCCTTTAACCACTAAATCTTTTAAAAAAGAGTTTGGTGTTATCGAGCGGATAGCGGTAAGAAATGGGTATGAGAAAGCACCATTTATAAACTACTCAGGAAGAAAATTAAAAAAAGAGGACTCTAAGTTCAATTTTTCCAGAGCAGAAAGTGGATAAAAATGATAAGATATGGAAGAAAATTCCACACATCAACAATGTGTCGAACAGGCTGATTACCTCCCTAAGAAATAATAATATTGAACCAGCTTTCTTTAAGAACAACACATTAAAGAATCTGCTGGTCAATAATAAAATCAAAACAAAAACTAATAAACTCCTAAAAAGCGGAGTTTATAAAATCAAGTGTAAAAATTGTCCCGGGATCTGTATAGGCAAAACAAAAAGAAAACTCAAATCAAGAATTAAAGAGCACATCCAATCGGCCTATTATGCTAACCCAAGCTTTAGTTTAGCTAAACATTTAAAGGACACTGGCCATAAAGTTGATGAAAATAATGTGGAATTACTGAGAGAAATTATAAACCAAAAAATTTTAGACGCATATGAAATTTATGAGATAGGAAAAGCTAAGCAGGTCCGTTACTTTGTCCACCTCTATTCGAACAATAGTTTAACTTTTTTAAACTTGAGCTTTTCAGTCGTTAGCCTGATGATGTCCTAACAAGACGAAACGCGTCGGCTCTCGATTTATTACTCAATATAATCGATTAATAAAGATATAAATTGTGAAACTTAACAAGTGTTTTTAATATTTATCCGAAAATGAATAGTAATATGTTTCACCAAGTGCTTACAGAAAGATCAGTAAATTATATAATTTTTACCTTTAAATTTCATTATTATTGTATAATTAATTAGCTTGAAGTTGAGTTCAATCTATGAATTTAAAGCGACAAGTTGTAATGGAAAGTTTTGTAAATTAAAGTTAATTGAAATTTAAAGTCTTTTATTTTTGTTTATATTTGACTGAACAGCAAACTTAATTCACGCTTCCTATTATATACATAGATTAGGGTAAATGCATGTACCAATTATACCTTATTTTTAAAATCATTTTAATGAAAAATAAATCGATTTTTCAACTCTATAAATGAATTTATATTTGAGTTTGTTTTTTAAATTTTTGTTATATATTTAATGGCGTAGAGATAATCAATCAATAAAATATTAATTTTTTTTTTCGAAGTCTTAAATTTTTCAGTTTTTATAAGGTGACTTATGTTACTTTCATAATAAACGGCTCATAGGTATGTAGATGACGCAATGATCGTGAATCCGTAAGAACTTCGCGCCAACAACTTTTTTATTCAGAATTATTTTTACTATCGTCATCTTAAAATCTAAATAAAAGTTAACTAAAAGCGTCTTGGATCTTCCGCGAATTTTTCGCGATGATTGTGATATATGGCTGGTCTAGAGATATAAAGCGTTTATTATAGCCGGAAAGAATTCAAATGCAAATGCAAAATTCCGTTTATTAAAGGCATCCTTATCATTTTTTATCACGCCAAACGTTATACCATATTTTAAGCCTTTCTTTATAACGTCAAACGATATAACAGCTTCTACGGCGGAGTAAGTAATAAGGTTTAGGCTTACCAATCCGGAGGTCACAGGTTTGAATCCCACCGGGGGCGACCCATGGTTGCTTTCTGCTAACAACAGATTATAATTAAAAGGCCATGGGGGCTGCAGACAAAATGCCAGTGGTATGTAATTCACTTTAAATTGTAGGCCCATTTGTACATCATGGTCTCTAATCGGGTGTAGTTCTTCACCTTCTCCATGCCTTACAAGGAGTTATGGAAACTAGAAAGAGAGCTTCATCATTAATATTTTCAATATTGTAATTCTCATATTAATATTGCATTTTTAAATTCCTTAAATATCATTTTTAACATTGAACCAGGGTGCAATAAAAATAAAGCCTAAGGCTGTAGATTGTCATCCGAGATACTACTCGTTACAACAGATGTCGCTAAATCAAGCATCTAGAAAATTAACAGGCCTGGCAAAAGTACTAATGTGTTTAATGAACAGTGTCTTTGTAGTTTGAGGGAGGGGGAGGGGAGAAGGAGGGCGGTATTTTTTAATTTATTTTATTGCTTCATCCTATAGTACAGCTCTTCAAGAGTATCCAGTTAAAATTTTAGGTCGATTGGAGCAAAACTGCCTGAGATACAGTGCCACACTCAGAAAAATGTTTAATAAAATTTAGAAAAAATAAGGATAAAATCAACGAAAATCATCGTTGATTTCGAGCCAATGTATTATTTAGTTAAATGTACGATACGGAATTTGTAGATTCAAATCTGTAGATTTAACATTATTGTTACGTACTTTTTATAAAGGGATTCGTCAGCTTAACCTTACATACATTTTACGATTTCGATGCGGTAAAAAGTACAACAATATTCGTAATTTTTATGGTAGGATCTGTTATGTTTACGACATGTTTCGTTAAATATATATTGCAAAAATTGTATATATTTGTGTAGTATTACTCACAAATATATGCATCTTTGTAAAATATCCGGCTTCATTATGGAAGTCGAGTCAACTTCACTTAATTTGAATGTGAAAATCGATTTGAAAACTCATAAAACCCTAATTTATCTATCGCTCACCTTAGAGGGATTGTTAAAAAATCAAGAATTTTATGATGCTTCAAATCTTTTCCCCATATCTTTTTTCTGCCTGGGTTCGTATGCTTTGACATGCTATAAAAAGAGGAAAAACATTAATATGGCTTGAAATTTTCTCATATTTTTAACGTATGCGTAATATATTCTTTAAAAATAAGAAGACCAAGTGTTAGAATACACATTATATGTATTTTATTTTTAACATTTGATATTACAAATATTATTTAAGTTAAGTATATTGAAAACTTAAAAATTAATTCTTACATTTAATAAAAACAAAAAGTCTTTTGCAATGTTTAGAAAATGACCTGTATGAAGGAAATGATTGAATACATTCAGAAACACAGCACCTGTATGGCGAATCTGGCTTTAAATTGTGTACGTTTTTTAATTGTTTTTGCAACTCAGAAAATTCACGAAAATGGCTTTTACAAGTAATATAATGCATATTTAATTATGGGAATCAAAATATGTAATATTGTAGTATTTAAATAGCTTGTATAAGAATATGACAAAGTTCTACATTAGTTTATATCGTTTATAGGCGTTGACAATTTAGAAGTTTTGAGATCTGCGGATAAATAAATTTCATAAAAAAAATCTTTGAATAAATGTTCATACCAAAATGGATTCATTTGGATATGACAAATCAAAGATGTGGTAAAGTTTAAAACAACAATCTAGTGCTTTCAAAAAATTCGTAAATTTATATTTAATAGGATATATGTAAACTATAAAGTCATTCAGTGATGTAATATCTGAGCCAATACCTATGATAAGAGGCTGAATTGTGATCTTTGTTTTAAATTTTTTGTCTGTTAATTGAGATATTTGCATTTGCAGCCTTTACATGAAGAAAGAAACTATCTTCAGAGTCTTGAATAGATGATTTTACTAATCGTTACTTTTTAGTGGCCTCATCATAAATATATGTTTCACAAGTAGGAATTAAGATTGCGTGAATTAAAAGAAAGATAATTAGGGATCTAGATTCTGTAATAAATTACAAAATGGAGAATTAAATTAATTTTGCCTAAATTATCATTGATCTATTGGTGCACTCACCCTGAGTTATATTTTTATTTGCTTTCAACTGCTTGAAAAGTTTTACACCTTTTTCGTCCTTTAGATCTCGTTCAAAAATGTTGGTTATTTTCTTTTCAAACATGTCCCATTTTGTAAACAAGAGTCTCCTTCCCGGAATAAAAGGCACAAAACTACATTTCGACCTGTTATTTGAGAAATTGTCATTAATATTTTTTTATACACGTAATTTATAAGTTCTTACCAAGTAATACCCCAGAGGGTGTCCGTAAAGTGGCCATCGCTCTATTATTTTCTGGATTTCACAATTTTTAATGTTCCGTCTTCTAAAATATTGTGAAACAGACCATTTATGTTCCACCGTAATCCAAGGTTCTTGATTTATTTGAAGCCATATCATGCATTTCCCTCTTAAACTAGAACCGCGGGTATAATCTTAATTGCCAGAAATGTTAATTATGTATATTCACAAGATACAGTCGACTCGCAGTCCTGATGAGAAGATTCAGTGTTTTCGAAATCTTTTGGAAGTTTTCTTTTCCATGGCTCTTCCCCCAACCGTCTAAACTTTTGTATAACATTGTGAAATTTCGTATATAAAAGCCCTCCAGGTGCTTTCCGTTGTCTATAGTATGTTTCCTTTTTGAAATACATGTTTACCATTTCAGTTTTTATTTCATTTGAAAGGACTTACTTTTGCTTCCTTTGGGAAAACTTCCAAAATTCTATCAGTTCTCTTCTCTTTTGGCCATTTAATTGGTTATTATTTTTGTAGAATGATAAAATTAGTTTTCCTCTCTCTGTTAATTTTAATAGTGCTTGAACATCTCAAATCTTAACGAAGTATATTCATTTTAAACACTACAAATATATCAATGTTCATATACATATTCAACAGAAGAACATGGTGAAGATGCGGACGATTCTTGTTTTTTTAATCCATTGTTCATCGCTATTAGTTATTGATGCTGAAATATGAGCAGACCCTGTAGTATCAGTTTCTGCGAGATAATTCTGAATTTAAAAAAAATTTTCACAATCTATCGATCGGGACTGTAAGTGTTTTTATAAATTTAACGATACTTTCCTTGAATTTACGAAACGGAGTGTAATTCTATACAAACCCTCGTAGAATTTATTTAGAGATTTTAGTAAATTTTACGAAAATTACCTTGAAATAAAGAATACTTTTTATAAATTTTAAATGATGAAATGATGAAAGATTCCATCATCACAAGCTGTACATATGTACGTTTCTTTTTTACGAAAACGATTTATAGATTTTTACAATACGTTCGTTAAATTGCGTCATTAAATTTACCAAAACCCAGTAGATTTTAAGTAATTATTTTTAATACTACGAAAATCTTTCAGATCTAGTTTTTACGACAGATTTCGTAAATACTTTACGAAAAAAATTTCTGAATGCATTTACAAAAGTTAAAACTTTAAACGCGTTTTTCTCAGATTTTTTTTTTCAAAGTCAGTGATCACTGTAACTCAAAAACTACTCATCCGATCCTTCTCAAATTTTCAAGACTTCTTTTATACATAAATTACGAGGTAACAATGTCGAGATTTCGTATTTTTTATTATTGCAACAGCAAATTCGCCTCTTTTAATCAATAAATTTTCATAAATTCAAAAAATTCGTTTTCTTTACTTCTAAAAATTGAAAAAAATCAATAAAATAAACAAAATCTCGACGTTGTTCCCTCGAGAAACTCATAAACTCAGGAAATCAGGTTTTTTGTCAACATCTGATCCAGTAATGAGTTATGATGATCACCGCAGAGTATCTTTTTTTTTGTGCATAAGAAGATTTCCTGTCAGTCGCTCAATTCACAATATTTTTACCCAAAAATTTAACAGAAGATTCTTGAAATGTTGTACTATTATGTTCTGAACTTAAAAATAAATTTATTAGGTGTTAGAATTAATTCGTAGCGTTTTTTTAATGAAAAAAAAAAATTATTATCAATAGAAAATAAAAAAATACACTAATGAAAGTATTGCCCATCGCTTTCTACTACTTTTGACAATCTTTCGGGCAGGGCACGAATACCGTGTCGGAAGAACGCCTCGTCTTTTGATGCAAGCCATGAATTGACCCATTTTTGACACTCTTCGTAAGAAGTGAACTTCTGCTCAGACAGACTATGAGCCATCGAACGAAACAAATGTTAATCTGAAGGAGCGATATTTGGAGAATACGGCGGGTGGGGTAGGACTTTCCATTTAAGTGTTTTTAGGCACATTTGTACATTTTGCGACGTGCGGACGAGCATTGTCGTGCAGCAAAATGACTTTGTCGTGTCTTTCGGAATATTCCGAAAGTTTTTCTTTCATCGAACGACTCAATCGCATCAATTGCAGTCGGTAGCGATCCCCAGTTATGGTTTCCTTCGGTTTCAGCAGTTCATAATAAATCACACCCCTCTGATCCCACCAAATACACAGCTTCGGCTGGCCAGGTCGCTCCTTGTCTTCCAACTCGAAATCACCAGCTTTGAAACGTGCAAACCACTTCCGACATGTTTGCTCAGCTAGAGCATGTTCACTATACACTTTCACTAAAATACGATGAGCTTCAGCAGCACTTTTTTTTCATAATAAAATAATGAAGTAAAACTCCCCGCAAAAACACTTTATTCGGCACAAATGTTGACATATTTAATAAATTATAAAGTATTGTTAGTTACGATTCAAAGAGAGGTTATGTACAACAAATGACGTTCAATGATAACTGTTTCGAGATTAATACATTACTGTCGGTAACAGCGAAATACTGTCCTACCTACTCCATCTCTCGTAAAACGCTACGAATTAATTCCAACACCTAATATATTTACTATATATTTTGGTTTGTTTATTAAAAATTTGTTTAAAATATTAAGGCCCCCCCCCCCCTTAAAAAAACTATTTGAGGCAGTTGATTGTCATTGTAATTTTGTTTTTTTTTTTGATAAAAAAATTTTATTTTATTTTTTGTTACCCAGTAGCTGGTTCTAAATACTTCATTAAAATCCCAAACAACTTACCTCAAAAGGTAAAAGGAGGAGATCAATCAAAAAAGTCAATAAAGTTTTGATAGATTCCCCGGGAGGTTTGCCCGGCCATTTAAATATTTTGAAATTTCGTTTCATAGTCCTTCAATGAAAATCCACTGAAAATTCTCAAGTCAATTCCAAGTCCATCAGAGGCGATCAATCAAAGCTGACACAACTTGTTTGCAAACATTTCGTAATTTTCCGTGTTCTGTGCCTGAGAGTGTAAAAATTGTTCACAATACTTTTTCGCTGAGAGGTGGATTTTCCGCCACCTGTCAATGTGTCGTTTTACAGAAAGGGGATAAAGTGTGGATACAGCTACAGGAAAATTTACCCTGTTAGAGTAGGATACGTAAAAGTTGGTTAAAAATCAAGGATTTCATGGTTTACTGATTTTTTTGGGGGACTTTGGGGACAACTGTCGTTTCATTCTTCAACATAGCCATCAACGACAATACTTACACCTTCGAAAAGGGTGTGCGATATGAGTGAAATAATTTGCAGAATAATTCAAATGTTCCTTTTATTTTTTCATAACTAAAACGAAGGCATTACCTTTGAACACCACGAAAAATCAAGCAAAAAAGGGAAAATTTGTTAAAGGATAAGAAAAACTGCGACGACCAAGGAAATTTCGTCTTTCACGTCAAAAACATTTTTATGAGATGACGGGCAACCATTAATTTCATTTCGACTCATGCTTTCTAGAGGTTTTGTTACAGTCTCAAGAATTTCTTGGCCCATTCTTCTTTTTTTTCCCTCTTCCAATTGCTGTTGTTGCCGTCGTCCTTATGCTTTTTTTCGTTTTTTCTTTGAAAAGTAGTCTCCTTTCCGAGTTCCATTTATTTCAGATTACTTTCGTCCTCTCCCTAGACTCCAATTTTCAGTGTGCTTAGAGTGTTGCCCAAAAGACTAAACTTAGTGAAGCTGAAGGAGCGAAGGATGGAATTGTAACAAATCCTTGATTGGAACTTCAAAGGCAGCCATTTTAGTGCACCCGGGCATTGATGCGTTATTTCCCTCCCCTTGAGACTTATTTCTTTTGCAGTTCATAGATCTTGTCTTACATAAAAGGACCCTTCTCATATTATTCTTATTAGATACGCTCTCGAATTTGTATATAAGGAAGGGTACTGTTGCTAGGGTGGTCCTTACGTAAATGTCGACAAGATACTTTTTGGGATTATTGATGTTTGCATTAAGTCAAAACTATTTTTGGTTTATTCATTGAATAGGATTAACATATATTTATTTGAGATTTCAATTTACTTACGTCATAATTTAATTTTATAATAAACATTTTTATTATTTATATCAAGTTTATGTTCTAATATGAGTGTATTGCTTAAAATGTGTCTCCTTAATAGCTGTTTTGGCCATGGCAAGTTTTATCCAAATATTAATAGTTTTTGTGCTGTGACTGGCACAAGTTTTTGCTATTATATTCTTCTTTGTTGTCAATTTAAATTTTAAAGTGGTCTTGAGTATTGCGAGGAAGCAGTTGTGCGTTGTTAGAAAGCTTTTTGCTTTTGAAGATGGAGTTACATCAATGATTGAGTGATACGATCACCACGGCGTGGTGTGTGACGACTTGTGAAAAGCCGACTGTTTTTGGACTAAGTCAAACCAAGGATGTTTCTCATTCTGATATTAATCAGTATCGCATTCCTGGCTACCATTTAGTGCCGCCCTTCTCTCCTCAGAGAAGTAGGTATATCAGTTTACATTAAAAATCATGAGTAATTTTCACATCTCACTCAATTCATTTCTACCAATCTAAACTGCATAGACACATCATTCATTTCTTCTTTGTATACCGAAGCCCAAATATCTGGCTGTGATTCTTATTTATTTACAAAGTTTCATCACAGCCTGATTACTTAACAATAGAAAAGCAAAGTGAAGATGAAAGTGAGAAAGAAAAAAAGACGCAAGAATAAAAATAACAATAACAAACGAAAATTAAAATAGACAAAAATAAGAATACAAATCAACATATCAAAAGGCTTACAAATTCAAATACAAGAATAAAAGAAAAAGTATATAGAATCTGAAGGGACGAGTTGGAACACGGATATTCAACTTAGACAACAGTTGGTGAGTCAACAAAACCCTGCAAGATATCGAAAATAAAGGAAGTCCTAGATCTGTAGCGCCTATCCTCTAGCGAGTCCAAAGAGAGCAGCCCAAGTCTTTCTTTATACGCGGGGAGAATCAAGGGGTTATTCCATGAAAGGCCACGCAATGCACACTTGAGGAACCTGCGCTGAACAGCCTCAATACGAGCACTATGAACCGCATAGGACGGAGACCAAACGGGACAGGCATACTCTAAAATGGGCCGGACGAAGGAACAAAAAAGAAGCTTGGTGATAAAGGGATTATTAAATTTCTTAGAAAATCTCTTTACAAAGCCCAAGGAAACGTTGGCCTTGTTAACAATGTAATTGATGTGATCTATGAAAGACAAATGCGGTTCAAAAATGACACCAAGATCCCTTACTATATCCAGTCTGGTTAGCAAGCTGCCACTGACAGAATAGTCATACATCAATGGAGCTTTCCTTCTTGAATACGAGACAAGCGTACATTTATCAACGTTCAAAGGTATATTGTTCGCAATACACCAAGAATTAAAAGATTGAACATCAGATTTCAGCGTAAAAGAACCGTTGAAATCAGAGACAAGAGAGACAGAGACAGAGAGAGTTTGAGCTGAACTACTGACGGGGACGGACGTGCCGCCGTGTCTTGCTCCCCAATAAATTTTTAAAGCGGTTGCGAAAGCGAATCGAATTTAAAAATTTCAAAGTGCTAGTGCCATCTTGCCGGAGTGAAGGGCTTTTATGCTCTATTTGAAAGCACAGTCTGGTGAGTCCGTTCCTATCTATTTTTTATTTTCTTCCATCCAACATTCAATGTAGTACAATCGTGCTGCATTGAATGCGTTTAACGGGTCTCCACTGCTGAGCATTTAGCTGCCTTCGTCGAGATCAAAGTTCAGCACAGCAGGCATAACACTGCTGCTGGCTTTGTTTTCACAGAGGCGGCTTTGCTTTGCATCTGTGGATCCCGTTCGTCAGTCCTTGTGTTTGTGTACGTTTTCGTTTGTTTTGTTTTGGGCAAATTAAGACCGGGACTATGCAAAAATTTTTATTTAATTCTTGCAACATTCGTGGCTTAAAAAGTAACCATTTTTCGGTTTACTGCCACTTGATCGCGGAAAATCCGGCAGTTTTTGCACTAAGCGAAACCAAGGTTGTTTCCGATTCTGATATTAATCAGTATCACATCCCTGGTTATCACTTAGTGCCGCTCTTCTCTCCTCAGAGGGGAATCGCGGTTTATATTAGAAATGATGTGCCATTCTCCCATCTCCCTCAATTCTCTTCTACTAATCCAGAATTTAATTATGTCTGGATTAGATTTAAACTCTATCGGCACATTATTCACTTCTGCTTTTTATACCGCAGCCCGAATATGTCTGACACTGACACTGTGTGCTCCTTCGATAAACTGTCTTCCGATATCGATAAGATTTTGGAACTATCCCCCTCTTCTGAAATCGTTCTTGCTGGAGATTTCAACGTCCACAACACACAGTGGCTCAGGCATTCTTCTACCACAAGCCCGTCTGGAAGACACGTCGAGTTATTTAGTGAGTCTTTTAATTTACAGCAACTGGTTGAGTGTCCGACTCGTGTTCCTGATACTTCGGGGCACAACGCGCACCTTTTAGATCTATTTCTAACATCGCATCCAGAAAAATACTCGGTTTCGGTGACGTCTCCCTTGGGTAATTCGGACCATTGTCTAATCTCCGCCCAATTCTCTATCTCCTCTCTGACAACCACTAATCTAAACTCCACCAAAAGATTAGTGTGGCATTATAAAAATGCTGATTGGGCCGGACTTAATAAATATCTCAGAGAGCTGGACTGGTCTGATTGCTTTTCTATGAAGGACGTTAACAGAAGCACCGATTATATCTTGAACATCCTATGGTTTGGAATGCATCGCTTTATTCCTCATAGCTTCAAGAACATCAAACCAACTTACACCAATTGGTTCAATAATGACTGTTTCGCAGCCATTAAAAAGAAGGAAGCAGCCTTCCAGGCATATAAATTGTGCCCTTCAGAGGAATTGAGACGTATCTATAGAGATGCGCGGAATATTTGCAATTCAGCAATTAGCCGGGCTAAGTTCAATTTCGACCAGAGCATCAGACGGAAGGTATTTTCTACTCAAAAGGGTAGTAAGGGCTTCTGGTCTCTAGTAAAAACCGTAAAGAACAATTTCACCTGTTCGTCAACACCACCACTCATTTATAATGGGAATGTTTTTACCGACTCATTGGACAAGGCCAACCTGTTTGCTGCTAATTTTGCTGCTAACTCGTACTTGCCACCATCATCGCAGCCACTTCCATCTCTATCACAGTGCATTAGTAGGCAAAAGCCGCTACACTTTCGCACTCGGGAAGTTTTTAGAGTACTTTCGAAACTCGACGTGTCCAAAGCTACTGGGCCTGATGGTTTCTCGCCCCTTGTTTTAAAATGCTGCGCCTCTGCTTTGGCTAAACCTCTGCGCAAACTTTCACCTGTCATATTCAACAGGAATATTTCCAAGTGTATGGAAACTTGCTCATGTCCAGCCGATACTTAAAAAAGGAGAGGCATGCGACCCCTCTAACTACAGACCAATTGCACTAACCTCGATCATATCCAAAGTTTTTGAATCACTCATCAACTCTCAGTTGTTGAAATATCTAGAAAATAACCATCTTATCAACGATTGCCAGTACGGTTTCCGCGCTGGCCGCTCAACCGGAGACTAACTAACGGCTCTAACGGAGCGTTGGAATCATTGTCTCCATAATTTCGGTGAGTCCGAAATCGTCGCTCTTGATATTTCAAAGGCTTTTGATAGAGTCTGGCATGCTGCCCTTTTAGCCAAACTTCAAACATTTGGTCTGCATCCTACCCTCGTTAAATGGATAGAGAGCTTTTTGTCAGGCCGTTCAATCCGTGTAGTTATTGACGGCGTTACATCTGCATCCCACGAAATAAATGCCGGTGTACCTCAGGGTTCAGTTCTTTTACCAACTTTATTTCTTCTTTTCATCAATGATCTCTTATCCCTTACTCTCAATCCTATTCATAGTTTTGCCGACGACAGCACCCTTGATTTCGCGTACTCATTTAATTCTGCAATGAATTCACGTGGAAATGCTACAGAAGTCAATCGGGAACGCATGTTCAGATCATTAAACAAAGACATTTCTATGGTCCTCGCTTGGGGCAGAGCAAATCGTGTTACGTTTAATGCATCCAAAACTCAATGCTGTTTAATGTCCCTTAAAAAACGCCCAGTCCACCCCCAACCCATTTCAGTCGACGAAGTGAATATACCCAATTCACCCTCCCTAAAGATCTTGGGTATTGAGATATCCAGCAATCTTAGCTGGACTGATCATATATTTGCAATCGCTAAAAGTGCGATGAAATGTTTGGGTTTTCTACAGAGATGTAAGAAATATTTCACCCCACCCGACTTAGCGTTGATCTACAAGTCCCACATTAGGCCTAGACTTGAATATAATTCCCATATTTGGGCAGGGGCAGGACACACCGCATTGTCCGCGTTAGACAAAGTTCAGCGTAAGGCTGTTAAACTTATTGGCGATTCCTCAATCTCTGAGGGCCTTGACTCTCTTGAGCATCGACGGAATGTCGGTTGTCTCTCACTCTTTTATCGCTATTTCCATGGCCATTGTTCTAACGAAATCGCTAGCCTGATTCCTTGTAGACTCATTACAACGCGCGATACAAGATCTACAAGTCGCTCCCACCCCTTTACTCTCCGGGTCAAATTTGGACGTACCGTCAAATTTCGGGAATCTTTTCTTAGCAGAACAACACGAATGTGGAACAGTTTATTACTTCTGTTTTTCCCTCGTCTTATGAGCCTGAAACTTTCAAACGGGGCGTACATCGACACCTCCTTCACTCAACCTCCTAACCCATTTCCCTCATCCTTAATTCCTTTCCTGCCAAGGCTGTGCTTTAGCATCATAGGGCATCCCCTGAGCTTTGGCAACATCATATATAAAAAAAAAAAAAAAAAAAAAAAAAAAAAAAAAAAAAAAATAAAAAAAACACGAAAACTTTTAGCATCGTCAGCATAACATAAAATTTTCGAGTTCGCTAAAATGGAGCCCATGTCGTTAATAAAAATAATAAGCAGAAGCGGACCCAAATGGCTGCCCTGGGGCACCCCAAAAGTGACCGAAATTTCACTTGAGAGGGAACCGCGAAATAGAGAGATAGGAAGAAATCCATTGAACGAAAAGAGATAGAAAACCTAACATAGTAAGCTTCAAAACGAGCAACTTGTGGTCAATGCGATCAAAGGCCTTACTAAAATCGGTATAAATACAATCGACCTGTTCACCAACCTCTATGGATAATTAGAGAACTCCACAAGGTTAGTGGTCGTTGATATGTCTTTAATAAAACCGTGTTGGAAGGATCCCAAGAACGGTTTGCAGTGAAAAGTAAGGACATCACAAACCATTGCTTCGAAAAGCTTAGCGATGGCAGATAAATTAGTAATAGGCCTATAATTAGAGATATCATCCTTCTTACCCTTTTTATGAAGAGATCAAATGGTAGACGATTTCCACAGTTTAGGAAAAATACCACAGGACAAGATATAAGTTAAGATAACTATTGGACATTTTCATAATATGCGTCATAACTGAAGCAACGTCAAAAAACAAATCCTTCACCGATAAAGAGGTCGGGGGATAATTCGTCAAAAAATTAAAATCTTCTCAACTAATATCACAGTTATTTGTTGAGAAGGCAGCTTCAAAGAAGTTGGCAGCAGTCAACGGGTCACCGGTGCTCCGATCACCAAGGCGCATAACAGAGGGGAAGTCCTCACTCTAAAGTATGAAACACAATTGCGACTGCCGACGTCCAACGCATGAAAAAGTTCGCTGTCAAAAATATGAAAGTGCTACGTTTAATGGGTATGCACAAAACTGGAACTGCCAACTGCCAGCATCCGACGAACTGGTCGTCGGAATAGAGCAATTTTCTAATTTGGCAGTCGGACGTTCAGTATTGCCAATATAAAAATGATATTTTAAAATATTTTTAAGTGCAGCCAATATAAAATTCGTACCCGAAGCCATTCTTCTTCGCTATTCGCCGCCGCCACAATTGTGTTCCAACTTTGCTGACTGCAACTTTTGACAGCGAATCAACCCTTTTAAAGTCGTAACAATAACTATCCGAATTGGAAGGCACATTCAAACAAAGTTCAGAGTAGAAGACTTTATGAAGAGCAGGGTGGATGTCCGATTCAGGAAGCAAAGGAGAGATACATCTCCTCACTATTGTTCCACAGTCATCCGTGGAGAACACCAAGTCGAGCAAGCGTCCAGAAGCATTGCCAACAGCACACGATTGCCGGAGACCAGACGAAGAAATGGATTCCAGAAAAGCACCATGTGGCAGCAAGTAATCATCATCGGCGGAATACTCCTAGGTTATGGATGGCATATTGAAGTAACCCAGCAGCAAAATGTCATCACAAGAAGACATAATCTCTGAAAGCCATTCCACAGCTGATGACTGTGTGTTCCTGAAATTATGGATCAATTGGATCTTCTTTGAACATCACATCCAAAGAAATAGTCTGTTTCGGTCACGGCTCCGTTGGGCAATTCAGACCATTGTCTGGTCTCTGCCTAATTTTCCATCCCCTCTCTGACAACCGCTAATTAAAGTTCCACTTAAAGATTAGTGTGGCATTATAAAATTGCGGATTGGGCTGCACTTAATAAATTTTGAGACAGGTGGACTCATGTGATTGCTTCTCCCCAAAAGACGTTAATCATATTTCCAAGTATATTTTGAACATCGTATGGTTTGGAATGCCTAGCTTTATTCCTCATAGATGCAGAAACGTGAAACCAACTAAAACCAATTGGTTCAATAAATTCAATAATACTTTTCTGTAGCCATTCTTTAAAAACAAATAAAGAGCCCTTCAGGCATACAATTTAGACTATCTATAGAGTTGCGCGAAATATATGCAAGCCAGTGATTAGTCGGGCAATGTTCAACTTCGACCAGGGTGTTAGACGAACCAGTGATTATTCGGGCAATGTTCAACTTCGACCAGGGTGTTAGACGAAAGGTATTTGCTACCCAAAATGGTAACAAGGGTTTCTGGTCTCTTGACAATTCCATGAAGAACAATTTTACCAGTTTTTCATTAAAACCACTCATGCATAATGGAAATATTTGTACTGACTCTTTGGACGACAAATCCAAACTGCTTGCTGCTAATTTTGCTGCTAATTCTTATTTACCAACTTCACCGCAGCCTCTTTTATCTCCACCAGCCGGCAAAAGCCTCTTCAATTTCGCACTCGGGAAGTTTATAAGGCTCTCTTTAAACTGTACGTGTTCAAAGCTACCTGGTGGTCTTTCGCCCCTGATTTTAAAATGCTGCGCCTCTGATTAAGCTAAACCTCTGCACAAAATCTTTCACCTCTCATACTCAATAGAAGTGTTGTCGTCTGCATAGAAACTTACTCATGTTGTTTAACTATAGACCAATTGTACTTACTTCGGTTTTACTTAAAGTTTTTTTTTCAACGATTGTCAGTACGGTTTCCGCGCTGGCCACTCAATCGGAGGCTTACTAATGTCTCTAACTGAGCGTTGGGATCATTGCTCCCATAGTTTTGGTGACTCCGAAATCGTCGCTCTTGATATTTCAAAGACATTTGATAGAATCTGGCATGCTGCTCTTTTAGCCAAACTTCAAGCATTTGGTCACCTCTTAAAGTGGAAAGATTGTTTTTTGTCAGGCCGATCAATCCGTGTGATAGTACACGAAGTTACATCACTACGAAATAAATGCCGGTGTACCTCAATTTTCAGTTATCTCACCAAACTTATTTCTTCTTATTATCAATGATCCTTTGACCCTCACTTACTATCCTATTCACAGTTTCGCCGACGACAGCACCCTCGATTTCGCGTACTCTTTTGATTCTGTAATGAATTCTCGTGGAAATGTACAGAAATCAATCGATAACGCATATTTGGATGCATTAAACAACGACATTTCTACGGTACATGCTTGGCGTAGAACAAACCGTGTTTGTATAATGCATCCAAAAAAGAATGCTGTTTAATGTCTGTTAAAAGAGACCGAGCCCACCCTGAACGTATGTCTGTCGACAAACTGCAGATATTCAATTCGCTCTTTTTAAACATTTTCGATATTGAGATATCCAATAACCTTACCTGGACCGATTATATATTTTTTGTTTCCAAAAATGAGATGAAATGGTTGGGTTTTCTACGTATATGTAAGAAATACTTCATCGCGTATGGCTTGGCGCCGATCTACAAGTCTCATATCAGGCCTAGACTTGAATATAATTCCCATATTTTGGGCAGTGCCGGACGCATCGCATCGTCAGCGTTAGACGTAAGGCTATTTAACTTGCTGCTGATCCCTCAATCTCTATAAGCACTGACTCTCTAAAACACCGACGAATTGTCACTTGCATATCACTCTTCTTTTGCTATTTCCACAGCCATTGTTCTACCGAAAATGCTAGCTTGATACCTCGTAGACTCATCACAATTAAGTCGCTCCTAACCCCATACTCTCAAGATCACCAATAAATTTCGGGAGTCTTTTCTAAGCAGAACAACAGAAATGTGGAACAATTTAGCATCTCTTATTTTTCCCTCGTCCTACGAGCCCGAAACTTTCAAGCGAAGCGTACATCGACATCTCCTTCACTCAACTCCTTAACCCATTTTCCTTACCTTGAATTCCTTCCCAACCAAGGCTGTGTTTTAGCATCATAGGGTATCCTCTGAGCTTTGGCATATTATTATAAAAAAAACCATTTTGAACAGCAATATTTTGAATCTTTATTACCATACCAAAACGGATTCAAAAACGAACTGGCTTAACTTTCACGGTTTCATTGAATAATTTGCGTGTTTCAGCTCTCTTTACATCGCCTTTATATCATTACTTTGCTATATATATATTTATTGATAGAAGAGGTCATGACATGATTCATGGCAGAAAGGTGTTGAAGGTTTTCTCGGTGCAGTAAATAATAACGTGTCGGCGTTCCATCTCAAAGGGCCTTGTTTCGAACCCTACCGGCGGCGGCGACACCTGATTGTTTTCTGATTACAGATTACGATAAAATGGCCATTGGGAATTTCAGAGTTATTTTGGTGGTTCGAAATTAACCTTAAATTATAGGACCACTTGCAAACCATTTTCTCGAATCTTGTTCATCCATAAAGCAGCTATATGCATACATAATGTATTATGTACCTTACGCTTAGCTCTATGTGATGCATCAACAAGAACAATCTTACTCAATTTCGCGCTGGAAAAAATTATCATGCGAGATCAACATATTCGGACGAAGAGAGTATCAGATCACTATTTATATAAATATGGTCCGGGTAACACTGAAGACCCTTTAAGAAGTAGAATAGATAAGCTTGCAACACTTCACCGGATTTTTCCACGACTCAGAACCATATAATAAATACTAAATGGAAGAGCATGTGTTGACTAAATAATTGAAATGGTATTTACAACTCCATTCAAGTTTACTGAGAGTATTTCCCCTTTGGGAAATTTTTTCTCGAAGGTATTAGTATTTGAATGAAAAATGGGATTAAGTGCCAGGAAATTTTTGCTATTTTGTTCGAAACTTGCCTACTATTTATATTAGTGGGGCTGCATCAATTCGCATGGGCTCTGTCTTTTAAACGCAGTCTCCAAATTGATCGCAAAAATTATCCTAATGCAAATGAAGCAAAGAATCGAGCGCATTCTTAACGATGAGCAGGCTGGCTTTCGTAAGTGTTTCTCCTGCAGCGATCAAATCAACAACCTCCGCATTGTCATTGAGCAATCCAGCATGCACATATGGGCAGCTTTACGTAAAAAAATTATCCCAAAAAAAGTAATACCAATCATAAAGAAGTCTTACTCAGAAGCCCAATATCACGTAAGTCAGAAGGGAAACCTGTGAAGTGCTGAACGGAGTGAAACAAGAATACAAGCTGTCGCCTTTGCTTTTTTTGATGCTGTTGAATTTCCTTGCCCATCGTTGCCAAAATTGTTTTTTTTATACGATGTGGCCAAATTCTAGGAGACAACCCTTTGATGCGTTAGCATGGTTTTTTGGCCGGAATGGGGTAAGGGAAGTGAGGAAACTTGAGTCTTATTTTTGCATTGCTGCGAGCTAGACAACAGCCCAGAGACGGAGTGGATTATTTTAATTTCTTAATAAAAGAATGGCATGTTGGTCTTGCCGCTCAACGTATTGATCCAACTCCGTCTGCCAAAATTGTTGTTTAATTCTGCTGCTTTGGTTCTAGTTTTTGAGTAGGGAGAATGAGGAACGTGCTTACCAATGGTTCACCGATTAATAAATCGCCTGGAGCCAATGCACATAGGTCGTTGGTATTAGATAAAATCGGTGTCAAGGACTGAGAATTTAAAAGTGCCTCGGTCTGTATCATTACTGTTTCTTCATACGTGAGAGAGAGAGAGACTGCTACCATACTGTTTTGGACATGCTCCAGGGGACAGTAATTTTTGTTTTTCTTAATAAATGTTCAGAAAATATGTCACTGGTGAAAGTACTTTATTCAAAACATTGAACGTATAAACTTTTCATCAACAATGGCATTAAGACTTCTCCCCATAGAAACACTTGTCCATGTTTTTTTTAGGAAGGTTGCCTTGTTGACTACACTACAGACTTTTTCATTCTACAAAGGGTGCAAATCATAGGTTCCACCAAAAAAAACTACTGTATTATTGTTATAGTAAAGCGAACGGTTGTCTGAATAATAAGTTTCGATGTAAACATCCAAATCCCCCCTTCCCCCACTCGCTTATAGAGAATTCTTAGATCTGCCATTGACGCCAACGTTCTCTATGTATACAGCAAGAGAGAGCATCCAAATCGAGGCACGTGTTAAAAAGTAAGGATACTGCTCCCTCCTCCTACTCACACCCTTAGTTACAATTTTTGCCATAATCCAAATGGAGCACGATATTCTTTCCAGCAATAAATGAATCATCCAAATGGGTCCAAACGCAAGTTGGCAAAAGGATAAGGGCAGAAATACATAAAATTAGAATTTTGAAAGTATAATGAATAAGATGAATTTAATAAACATTGGAATTATCCCTGTTAGCTTGGTGCTCTATATTATCGTTTTAAAATTGTTAAAGCTTTAACGAATTTCATAGTATAAGGTAAGTATATCGCTTTTCTAACCGTGGAAGAAGGGTCCTTTAACTTTAATTATAAAGGATTTCATAGTATTGGTAAATGGAGAGTAGCACTGAAATTCTTCTTCTCGGGCCATTTAGGAGATGACCTTTAACTAAAAAATCTCGATTGGCAGACCTTTTCAAAACCCTATTAAGGCTTGTTAGCACAAATTCTTCGATTTAGTATAAATTCGTTTAAAGTTCTCCCCAGAACACAACATTATGAATAAAACACAAGTCGGCGAATCAGTCAACCTAATCACAAATACTCTAACGGACGGAGATCCTGTGCTATTAGTCGGTCACCTAAAAGAAGCTATACACCATGGTAGTCAGAGGAGCATCAGCTGCTTAGGACCAAAACCAGAAGACTCTTTAAGGGGGATTTCTACTGTGATGGTCTTTTTGTGATTCCTAACTTCGAAATTTTTTCTGGGAAAAGTAAGATAAGAGCAATTATGTGTCTTTTTATTTAGGACGTAAAGTACAGAAAGACAATTTTTTTTTTGGTAAAAGAACTCTCAAAAAAATTGCGGCCCTACGGTGTGCAGAATTACAGCTTTAGTGTTCTGAAGTCAAAAAAATTCTAATCAGATTCAAGTCGAAATTTCAAAAACTGTAAACATGGCGCGAAATACAAAATGCATTTTAAAATTTTCCATGTTTTTCTCGTCTTTAAGGGGTCATAACTTTGTCCTTAATATCGCGAAAAATTTAAATGATCAGGACGAGAATCACGTGTCTGCCGAACATGTTAAGCCCCAATTTGCTGGAATCGAACAATTTTTAGATACACCACCTCTAAAAACATCGTTTCAAGAAAAACATGTTTAAAGTTTTAAAAGTTCAACTCATTTTCTGGGGCAGATATAATAATAAAATAGTTTTTAAAAAAAAAGTTAAACCGACTTCACAAAAAGCGCTGAAAAGCATAAAATAATTTTTAATTTTATATCTATTAAGACATTTGAAATCGATGCAAATCAGACAAACCAAACAACTACAACAAAAGAACTTAATCGTCCTTTATTATGATCTCGTGAGCTAATATGTATTATCTTCAATTGTGGTTCTGTAGTTGTTTTATTTGTTTAATTTTCACCGTCTTCAAAGTGTCGTAATAGATATAAAATTAAAAATTATTTTATGTTTTTTAGCGCTTTTTGTGAAGTTGGTTCAACTTTTTTTTTAAAAACTATTTTATTTTTCACTTTTTAGTGTCTTCTACTCTATACAACGAAGAAAGAACCATCCAAATCGGTCCACGCGTTAAAAGTTAGTTTTAACCCCCTACCTCACCCCCATTCCACTAAACTTTTTTTTCTCATGGTATCAATCAAGGAACATACTCTACCGAACAGAAAAGGAATCATCGAAATCGGTCCATGCATTACGAAGTTACTACTCCTCCCCCTCCCCCACCAACACTTCAGGCTTAACACAGACTTGCAGTATTTCTAATGATCATGGAAGGTTCCTTGACCTCGTTTTTTATACTGATCTTGCTAGTACACTGGTGAGACGATGCTTGGTGGCCATTGTTCCAGAGTCGGGTCTTCACCCTGCGCTTCATATTGCTCTTTTCATTGATCCAGTTATGATGGCTTCTTGTGTACCAGATGATGCTTGTTATAGCTTCCGTAAGGCTGACTTCTCCGTGATTAACAGCTGGCTCTCAGCTTGTGATTGGAGTAGCGTCCTCAACGAACGTGACATTAATGTGGCCGTAAGATCTTTTTATAATTTGCTGTCTATTTGTTTTACTTATTGTGTCCCTATTTCTAAATCGAATAACTTGCGTTCTAGTCTGCCTTGGTTTGATAGTTCCTTAAAACATTTAAGGAATATTAAATGTAAGGCCTGGAAGAGGTTTTGTTCTTCTAGGAGCGACGCTGACTATTTAACTTATTCTAATTTACGCAGTCAATTTTTATCTGACTTAGTGTCTTCTTCTAATAATTATATTAATAGAATGAAAGCGTCCCTACGAGTCGATCCTAAGCGATTTTGGAGGTTCGTGAACATGAAGCGCAATTCTGTTGGCTATCCATGTTCTTTGTCTTTCGGAGGCAGCGAAAGCAATGAGCCTTTGACGATAGCAAACCTTTTTGCGGATTTTTTTAAAACTGCGTTTTTGGATGATATCTGTGATATTAGCATTAAAGATTTTACCCATTTGACGAGGTTTACACCGACTTCTCTTGAATCCAAAGACCTTTTACTTGACAAAGTTACGATTTTGAAGAAAATCTCTACCTTGACTGATAGTTTTTCAATTGGTCCTGACGGTATCCCTGCCTCACTCGTGAAAAGATGTGGTTCCGTTCTTGCTCCTATTTTGTGTTATTTATTTAATCTCTC
Source organism: Leptarthrus brevirostris (assembly GCA_964036015.1). Lineage (NCBI taxonomy): Eukaryota > Metazoa > Arthropoda > Insecta > Diptera > Asilidae > Leptarthrus > Leptarthrus brevirostris. The sequence continues at coordinate 128,349,328 of OZ038371.1, read as the reverse complement.
AACTCGTTGCGGTGTTTTTCCGAAGGCTTGGAAAACCTCATTAATTATTCCCCTTCACATAAAAGGTGATAAATGTGAAATCTCGAACTATAGAACAATTGCTAATCTTTGTTGTATATCCAAGATTTTTGAGGCACTTATTTGCGATGTTCTATACTTCCACTGCAAGCCGTTTTTGCAGCCGTTTCAACATGGCTTCATTAGGGGTAAGTCAACTACCACAAATTTATTGGAATTTTCAAACTTCTGTATTTCTGCAATTGAAGGTGGTAAGCAAGTTGACTGTATTTTTACTGATTTCAGCAAAGCTTTCGATAGAATAAATCATAGAATTCTTATTCTCAAACTCTCCCTTCTTGGGTTTCCGCGAGTTTTTGTAAATTGGATTCATTCGTATTTGTCTAAACGCACTCAGAGGGTTTCTTTTCGTGGAGCTCTATCTGATGCAATTTTCAACACTTCCGGTGTACCGCAGGGCTCCCACCTTGGCCCATTTTTATTTATAATTTATATCAATGATGTATCTGCGATACTGTCTAACTCAAATATTCTTTGTTATGCCGACGACGCTAAGATATTTCGCACTGTGTCTGACAACGCCGATTGCCTACTCTTAAATTCTGACTTGGACGCCTTTCAGAATTGGTGTTCCATTAACGACCTTCCCCTAAATATTAGCAAGTGTACATCTATGTCTTTCTCACGAAAAAGGTCTCCATTTCAATATAACTTTACCATAGAGGGTTGTCCTTTAACAAGAGTTACTAAGATCTGGGTGTTTGGCTCAATTCTCAATTTTCTTTCCAGGATCATTTTGATGCCATAGTCAACAAGGCTAATATCACTCTTGGTTTCGTGAAGAGGTGGTCAAGGGAATTTGATGACCCTTACATTACAAAGCTCTTATATTGCACTTTTGTCCGGCCTATTCTGGAATATTCCTCTCCAGTCTGGTCACCGCTCTATGTGTCACATATCAATCGCATTGAAGCTGTTCAACGGAGGTTCGTTAGGTTTGCCCTTCGAGGCCTTCCTTGGAATAACTTCCTTATATTAACTCCTTATGCTGATAGACTTAAACTTCTGCACTTGGACACACTTGAAAAGAGACGCCGTAACGCCGGGATCCGTTTTGCTTTCGACTGCATTCGTGGGTCCATTGATTCTTCTGTTCTCTTGGGTCGTTTTGGCATATCGGTTCCAGCTCGCTCCCTGAGGAATCATGATTTTCTTCGGTGACCTTTTCATCGTACTAATTATGGATTAAATGAACCTATAACGTCGATGTCGCGATATTTTAATTCCGCTTTTAATTGCATTGATTTTCATTTATCGCGTAATCATGTGACCATTATATTTTGTGAATTCTCTTCTTGTTCTCTGTTTTTATATGATTTGTTATAGTGTTTTTGTTTAGTTTTTTTATTTAGTTTATTGTTTAGTTCTTTTTTGTAGTAATCAGCACATTGATGAAAATATTGTAAATGAATAAACCACCTTCTAACAAATTATTCTTCTATTAGTAATGGGGGAGCATACTCTAAACAACAGCAACAGAACCATCCAAATCAGTCCACGCATTACAAAGTTAGGTTCCACTCCCCCCCCCCCCCCCCCGCAACACACCATCATTTTTTGTCTCGTGGTATCAACCATTGAGCATACTCTACCCTACAGAAAAAAAATTATCCAAATCGGTCCACGCGTTACGAAGTTAGACAACCCCCCCCCCCCCCTCCCCAAAGCCTAGTCCTAGTCTCCTATTAGCAATGGGGGAACATACTCTGTACAACAAAAAAAGAACCATCCAAATCGGTCCACGCGTTACGAAGTTATGCCCGGTCACAAATAAAAAAAAAATAAAAATACGTGTCGAACTTAGAACCTCTTTGTTTTTGGGAAGTCGGTTAAAAAGGGTCATTCTAGATCTAGAGGCTTCAGAATATCGAAAAATTCAAAAACAATTCAATAGAAGGAGATAATTTGGGTCTTTTTAAGAAAGTCCACGAATTTTTACACGCAAGGTACCTTTCGTAGTTAAGACAAGAACAGAAAGAATACAAACCTAACAAATGCAAATATGTATTAAGGAGCAAAGATTATATTTTGCTTTTCTTTTTGTGCACAAAATCCACATAATACGAAAATAAAAATAAGTAAACAAGCAAAAAACAAAAAACTCACATTTCATCCTACATATGAAAGTAACATGATTTTTATAAGCCGAAGCAACTAATCGTTGACAGTGCCATCTATACAGTCTTATAGGAATACCAAGCTCATTGGTTTACACTAAACCACTATTCTTGTTTCTAGCAAAGACCCAGACCAATTCATATCAAAGACAATATTTTGAACTAAAAGTCGCAATATGAAATTTAAGTCAAGAACAGATTAATTAAAATTAAAAATCAATGTTATTAATTAATTTCTTAATTGAGTTAGTCCTTTTAATAATAATAATAATATATTTATTAAGAATTCAAGAGATACAAACTTCGAAATACAAAATACTAAACAGTAAAGCTACGGCTCTAAGCCGTCCGCCAGTTGACAAGCAAAAATAAAATAAAATAAAATAAAAAACTACAAAGTATAAATAATTAAATTCAGAGAAGTTTACATATTTATAAAAAAGAAAAAGAAAAAATGAAATGCAATGAAAGTAGGAAGCATGTCAACAATTATACTCTTTAACGAGGAACGATCTGTATGCGTATGATGCAGCACTGTAGTTATATAAAGCTGCCCAGTCTCTACCATTTAAGTAACCATAAAAACTCGCTTCATCAAGAGAACTTCTTCCGAGATAAATCAACCTGAATTCCTTTAGGATAGGACAGACTGCGACGAAATGAAATGTGTTTTCGACCTCATTCATATTGCACAAAGAACAAAGACCAAATGTATCCTTTTTCCACGCTCTACCATTCAGGTCCAAGAGCCCGCCTCTTAGTTACAGGAGCATACCGATGACACGTACCGGGTATTTATCTATAAAGTACCTCTCTAAGCGTTCATGTTCCAAACTGCAGTAACGATCATGATACATGGAACCTCTAGCCGATGCAAATATATTTCTCCACGTCCAGTTTTCCAATGCTTCTAGCAAATTTTCCTTACATTGCCGCCATATCCCGGGCACCACAGATTCAAGCTCCATTTACACACCTACTCTATCCGCTATCTCAGACAAAGCAGAAACTAAAAAAGTTTTCTTCTCTATACAAAGAATTGAAAGCCTTTTCGGTAACCTGTCGTCACTCAAACTTAGAACCTTTATTATGTAATCCAGATGCAACTTCAGAGTATAAAGAAATAGTTTAGTTATACCAGACTCGATGTGCAGCATATAGTTGGGTGTATTATCCAGTAGTCGGAGAAGCTGTTATATAAAGAATCTAAGCAGTTTTTCAACATTGTCATGCTCCTCATATCCCCACACCTGTGATGCATAGCACATTATCGCTACTGAATGTGAATACATGTAATTTATCCGTTAAACAAACATCAATCCTGGAAAGAAAACTTTTCCAGGTGCTGTGTATACTACACTTCGCCATACGTAGTCGGCCGCACAGATGCAGATGGGCAGAAAGGTTAGGCGTAAGTATAACTCCCAAGTATTTATAGCAGCCCACAATTTCAACCACTGCGCCCTTATATGTCCAATGCTCTTCCCGCACCCTCCTGCCTCTTGTATTAAAAACCATGATCTTTGACTTCAAAAGATTCACTTGTAAATCCCAGGTGTCACAGTACTGCGCCAGCCTATCCATCATCCCCTGTAACTTGCCTATGTCATCAGCCAAAATAACAATGTCATCCGCATACATCAGCAAAGTAACTTGCACACCACCAATATCTAAACCAACTTCTCCAAGTGCTCCTCCAAATCATTTGATAAAGACTGAACAGCAACGGACTTGGCAAGTCACCCTGCCGCACACCGACATGCATATCAAAGAAATCTGACATGCTTTCACCATTCCACACTGCAGCTCGGGTTCCAGTATATAAGTCCCTTAGTACCCTGACAAACTTTATTTGTCACACCCATATTCAGCAGTTGGTCCTTTTATTCCAAATCCAAGTTTCCAGAACCATAATTGATTCTCTGATCTTCTGTAATTATATATCTTATTTGTTAACCTATTGTCATCATATTTCTCTAAAATATTTAAAAAGTGCCGCCTCATATGGTACCAGCCATTGACCGTAGTTTGTGCGATGGTGGTCGAGTCGGAAAAGGGGAGTGGACCTAAGGTTACGGGGTTGGTATAGATGGGTAAAGATTGCAGGATTGAAGAGCAGTCTATGGCACCAGTTATTAATTGATAAATGAAGAGAATGTCGGAAACATCATGACGTTTGCTTAGAGGTTGTAAGTCGATCAGTTTCAGATGGTTTTCATAAGGTGGGAGGTTGAATCTGTCTACCCACGGAAGATCACGTAGAGCGAAGCGAATGAACCTACGCTGGACGGATTCAATCCTGTTAATGTGGGTTGTTTGTGCAGGTGACCATACCTGGCTGGTATATTCAAGAAGAGGTCTAACGAAGGAGACGTAGAGAGATTTGGAAACATAAGGATTGGAGAACTCTCTGGACCAGCGCTTCACAAACCCTAGCGCGGAGTTAGCTCTGTTAATTATGCAGTCAATGTGGGAACGGAAATTGAGTTCACTATCACAGATTATTCCTAGGTCACACAAAGAGGTAACGATAGGGACTGGTACGTCGGTTAGCATGTAGACTCTCGGGATGGGTGTAAGACGCTTGCGGGAATAAGAGATGGACTGGCATTTGGAGACATTGAGTTCAAGAAAGTTTTTCAGGCACCATGTGGTGAAGGAATCGAGATCTTTTTGCAGGAGAAGAGAGTCGGTTGTGGAGAAGATATGTTTAATTATTTTCATGTCATCAATTACAATTAGTCTTGAACAAGTAACACTGGCACCTCAGTAAAACGAAATATATCCAGCTGTTCAAGTCATAAGAATATATATGCAAATAAAGAGTACAGGTAGTGTGCAGTCATTTAATCCTGTCAAAATTATTTGAGAGAATCATCCGGAAAGAATCACAGACTTCTGTTAAAAAAAGTACCGCCAAATCTTGTCAAAGAGTAAAAAAGGGTACAATCAATAAAAAGAATTCATGTCAATCACATGACTGAGTTAGTTACTTGTGTGCGTAAGAAACTTTCAATACTGCCAATGTATTCTGATCTTTTAATGAGTGAAGTACATTTGACATTTGTAAATGCACATAAGAAAAGTATGCGTGGCTCTTATCCAAAATCTCTCCCGGATGCGGGAAATATATAAAAGCAACCAAAAATTGTTAACTACTTTGTTCGAAGCCGATTATCTAGTCGTAAGTAATCTTTGTCAGCGGTTTACTTCTACCAATCTAGAATTTAATTAATGGGTTAAATTAAAATTTCATTGTTTTCCTTTATTGACATAGAACTTTCCAAAAATCGCTTTTCCATTCCGAATGTCAATAACACTTGGGACATTTTACATATGTCAACATAAGTCATCACTGCCTACTCCACAGTCTACTCTAGATACAAGCCCGGAAAACATGACAGTTCGGCCATTTCGCCACCAAACGTGTCGTCAATATTTCATTTCTTATTGTACCACAAATTAACCAATCCTTGCGCACGTAAAACAGCACACTTAATTAAAACTAAAGAGAAATGCTGACGTCATTGATGCATTCTAACCTCAATACTACAAAATGAACACAAGAAGGAGTTTTCCCATTAAAACACATGAAAATTGTAATTGAGAAATTTTTTATAGCGACCCGATGTTCGGAACATTTAGTGGTTCACGTTAAGTAAATTCGAAATTAAGACTTTAAAAATACTGCGAGAAACACTATTCTACTCTTTAGTGAGGGTGTTTTTTTTTTATTCATTCGAACCGTTCGGAACGTACGAACATATTCTTTTCATTATACGAGACCACATTGAAAAAAAAATATAGCCCGCACAGACAGATTTTTGAATCCTTTTGAAACTCTTGTAAAAAACACAGTTCATAACTAAAGTCTGTGTATAACTTGCATTTTAATTTAACTTTGTTTGCCACGAAGGCTTTTAACTTATCAGACTGATAAAATGTGATTTATATATAAATAATAAGAAAATATTTTGAATATTAAAATTTATTTAAAACTAAAAAATACAGAAGTCTTATAATTTGTAAACTTACTACAGAACTATGTTCAAGTACAATTTCGTTTCGTTTTGATTAGGCTTCCAAGTTTTGTAGTTGATGTGTCATATTGTTGCCGATTTCTTCATCTGCATGATAGTGATAATCCAAATAATTACCGCGTTACAAACAGATATTATGGAGTATGCAAGCACTCATAATTAAAAGCGGAATTGATTTAGGTCTTCGAGTGTTTAATCCTTATAGACGCCGGGCCGGAATCTGCCTTTGAGAAGCCCAATTGATCTCTCAACTACAACCCGAATGGATGACGATGCCTTGTTGAATTTGTGCTGCCTTGGAGACATTGTCCCTAACGGGAATCATAAGATAAGACTTCAAACTGTAACCATGATCTCCTAGAATATGCTGTCTGTAGGGAATTGTTAACGAACCTGAAAGCATATACGTATATATAGATCATCAACTCTTTGTCAGAGGTGGGATGTAATGATTCATTTTTGGAATGAATTACTTTTATTTATAAATTGAACTTTTTTAATTCCTAATTATATATGAGAATTAGTACTTAAATCTGTTGATTCCTAATTACAAAAATAAATTAAAGAATTAGACATTTTATTTCTTTAAATATTTTAATCATTAAATGAATTGTGTCCTGTCGGATCGGTTAACAAGCCACCCAATGTCAATGATTTTCTTGATCTTGAGAAAGATCTTTCTTGCATCTGCCTTCTATATGAACACATTATTATTGCAGGTGATTTTAACACTAACATCTTAGTCAACAATACGTTGACGAATTCTCTACGTTCTATGCTTGGCACATTATCTCTAAGTGTCGTAAACTCATCACCCACTCACTTCACGGACGGTTCGGCTACACTTTTAGATCTTTTTATTGTGGCTGATTCTGACTCAGTTCTTTTCCATAACCAAATCGATCTTTCTGCTTTCTCTAGACATGATCCAATCTACATGACATATAACCTCGGTAACTATAGAAACTCTCCATTTTCGTTTACATACAGAGATTTTCGGGCAATTAACGTTGAGCAACTCATTTCAGATGCAGAAACGGTTGACTGAGAGCATATCTACTTATTTGGCAGTGCAGATGATCAGACTGAGTATTTTGATAATCGGGTGGAATATCTTTTTGATACACATGCTCCAGTAAGGACTAAGTTTAGCCCCTTTTTCCGATGTACCCTGGCTTACTGCCGATATACTCTCTTTAATTCACCAACGCAACAAAGCATACAAATATTGGAAACGTTTTAAGATCCCTGAAATGTGGCACAGCTATCGTGTTTTGAGAAACAGAGTTACTATGAAAGTTCGGAAATCCAAGGCGTCGTTTTATAAATCTAAACTTGACATCAGGCTTCCAGCCAAACGGCTTTGGAATAATTTGACGAGTATTGGAATTGGTAAACGTAACAAATCCACCATTGATGAGGATCCTGATGCACTTAATGAAACATTTATAAGTTTTAACACATCTTTTAATTTCTTCGGTGATCCTTGCGAATCTATAACCGGCGGTAACTTTTCTTTTGTTAATGTTAATGAGGAACAGGTTGCCAACGCTATTTTCTCCATCAAATCTAAAGCTGCTGGCCTTGGCAACATTCACCAAGATTTCATTAAAGTTATCCTGCCCATCGTTTTACGATATATTACGCATATGTTTAATACTATTATAACAACTTCCGCGTTTCCTTCTAAATTGGCTAAAGTTATTCCAGTTTGTAAAACCTCTCGGTCTACCACACCTGAATACAGACCGATATCTCTTCTACCATTTTTGTCAAAGGCCTTTGAGCGGATACTTTCCTTACAAATCAACGAACACCTAAAGGCTCACTCTATGTTGATTGGCTTTCAATCTGGTTTCCGCGCTCAGCACAGCTGTATCACGGCCTTGCTTAAAATAACCGATAACATTCGCTGTAGTATCTCCTCGGAACTGATCACTGTCCTTGCATTGCTTGACTTCTCAAAAGCATTTGATAAGGTTGACCATTATCTGTTAATAGACAAACTTTGTCGTAAGTTCGGCTTTACCAGATGTGCCAGTAGGCTTATTTGGTCCTACTTAAGGGGGAGATCTCAATGTGTTGTGTGTGGTAATTCTGTGTCCGGGCTGCTTCCTGTTTCCAGTGGCGTGCCGCAGGGGTCGATACTTGGACCTTTGCTTTTTGTGTGTTTTATTAATGATCTACCTATGGTTGTTAAAAATTGTAAGTATCATATTTATGCCGATGACGTTCAAATATACCTATCCCGTCCTCTAGGGCTTGTTGATGACCTAGTAGATAGATTATGTGATGACCTTACAGCAATATTAGGTTGGGCTGAGAGAAAAAAACTTGTATTAAATGCTTCGAAATCTAATGCTATTGCTATATTGCTATTTGCAAGCGGAACTTTGATAGTTCTTGCTTACCTCCCATTACATGAAAGTTGTTAAAGATCTGGGAATTCTGATCAATAGTGAGTTATCTTGGAATAGTCACATTGACAGTCTTGCTGCTAAAATTTATGGGACCCTACGCAAACTGTCTTTATCGGCTCATTTTATACCTCGCGAAACACATCTATATCTTGTAAAGACACTTATTGCATTCATTCTAACTTGTGGAAGTGAGAGGATTCCGTATCCTTTAGGAAATTATAAGTCGCTCACAATTCCTCTGTACGATATATATTTGCACTTCGGAGACATGATCACATTTCTCAGCATGCCAACTCTATTTTCGGTTGCTCTCTTAAGACTTATTTTCAATATCGCTCGATATGTTTTTTAAATAATCTTCTAATTACCCGATATCCCGGTTACCTCAGTGACAAGGTTGTTTCTCTGCGATCATCTAGAAATCTTTCGATAATGACTCCGCATTTTAATTGTATTACTACTGAGAGACAATTTTTTGTTCAGGCGATTAGAATGTGGAATGCGCTACCGCTAAATATTAAAAGGTCTTACAACAGCAGCAGGTTCAAAGACATTTTGTTTTCTTATCTCTTAAATGAAGTTGAATAGATAAATAAGCTCTTTTTACTTTTTATTTTTTTATTTTCATCTCACTGTATTCTACAAGTTTCTTGTTTAATTGAATTATTTTATATCTTTGTTATTTACATTCTTTCTTACTTCTTGTTAATTTTTATTTTTATACTAATGTTACTCTTATTTGCCTACACTTCGAAAAGACTATCTTAATTGTGTAAGGTCTGTAATATAATAAATGAAAATGAAATGAATTTAAATACCTTTGCAATTAAAATTGGATTTAAAAGAAGTAATTTAGTAACTAAAAGAATTATAAAAATTAATTAATTAATAATTATTATCATTCCTTAAATAATTATTTTTAACTGAATAAAGATCCATGTAAATAGAAAAGATTAATGGAATTCCGATATCTTTAAAACTGCTGTTTCCGAATTTAATCAGAGAAAAAATATCCGCCAATTTACAACACGTTTATAAAGTTTAATACCATTCTCCCTTCTTTCGCACCAGTCGAACGTTTGTTCTCTTTTGCAGAAATTGTTCATTGGAATTGGAAGAGCTAAACTCTCAGACAAGAATTTTGAACAGCTCGTCCTCCTCCTTAAGGCCATTGTTTCATTTTTTGCTCGAAAAAACGTCAATTTTTACATTTTTTTCTGAACGAATTTATTAGCTATCAATACTATCAGCTCCTCCTCACATCGTCCTTTTTATAGATGGCGTATAAGTAGAGGTCGCAGAGTGTAAAACGGTTCCCACTGTATCGGCTGTCCAGAACATCGGGAACAAAAAAAAACCAGTGGGTTAGTGTTTAGTAACGTTTTCCCTAGTGAACTAAAAATAAAGTCAAAATTCCGATAATTGTAAGTTTGGTGAGTACTTAAAAAAAAAGTTGATTTTTTAGCACAAAAATACACCCACAGGAGCCAATAAACAGAAAACGAATGCATATTAAGTCTTTATAATATTCCACTCATTGACAAATACTTCAATAAAGAAAATGCACCAAGGCAAACTTTGATGCTTAATTTTTACCAAATTAAATGAAATTTTGCTTATAATGATGCACAACACTTAACTGAAATAAAGTATTTAAGGAATCACTTTTTGTAATTAATAAATCCTTTAATTACTAAATTACTTATTTTAATTCCAATTTTAATTCCAAAAGTATTTAGATTCATTTAATGATTAAAATATTTAAAGAATACAAACTTCTAGTTCTTTAATTACTTTTTGTAATTAGGAATTAAAAGTCGTAATTACTAATTCCTTTATGTAATTAGGAATTAATCGAAGTAATCATTTCTTGGCATTGTAATTAAGCAGTAATTCATTCCAAAAAGGAATCATTACTTCCCACCTCTGCTCTTTGTGAAATAACGAACCGTTTAATATATTTTTATAAAGATTTTACCTGCGCAATAATCGTGTATTGATCCTATTTCTCCGGTGTAACAATCAGTGAAAACCATATTTTCATTGCATATTACTTGAAGAAGTACCAAATTGTACTTTTTTCTGTTCATGTAGGATTCTGGGTACATCTTTGGTGCCGGTATAGTAATGTGGGTTCCATCTATACACCCAATAACATCTGAACACGAAATAATAATAAAAATAACCTTTTTTAATATATGTTATACCTGTAAACCCCGATTTCTGTTTATAATAAACCGCAGTGCGCTCTTCTTCGAATTCATTTGGCCACGCAGTCATCATCTTTTATTTATTACACATTATACTTTTATTGAAACTCTAAATCGATCTTCCACTGATCTATGTATATATCCATATTTTGTATTTTTCCTTATTTATGTAACAAATAAAATTTACTTATCTAAAGCATTCTGTATTTGCCAGATACCACAAAGTTATCAGAACTCTTTTATCAAAGTCTAAAGGAGGTCGACTTCGTTTCAAATCCGTACTTTTGGTACAAGTTGTATGCAACCCATTAAGAAGATCCATAAAACTTTCAGACGAAAGACGAACTGTCGCTTCCAAAAATCCACTATTTTTAACAACATTTCTTCGATTGTTATAATATTCATCATCATTTTCACATTCAAACAATAACTCCCAAACTACTGTTGTTAGCACAGAAGTTATTTCATTATTCTTTATTTTCTTTTAAATAATTTATGCTTTTGTTTACATTTGTCTCGCTAACTTTTCTACTTAGCTATCAAATTTGTATTCTTTCCTGTTTTTTTATTCTTTCCGTTCCGAATATTCCTCGAACAGCTGAACTGCCATTCTATTTCTACCATGGAGTAAAGAAAAACTCTCTGTAGCAAGTTTTGGTTTGTTTGCACCACCAATGCTCAGTTGTTTCTGTCAGCTTTCGGGCTTGTATTTAGAGTAGGCTATGCCTATTCTACTTAGATACAAGCCTGCAAATAAATACGAACAACTGTTCACTGGTGGTGTAAGCAGCCCGCACTTTCCATGCAAATTCTACTCTATCATCATATTTTTCTAGTTTAAGTCTTAAACTGGCATTTGCTTTGAAGTTAACCTACAAGTGTTTAATGAGAAAAACTTTCTTCTTTGTGACCCTAAAAGGTCTGTGTGGCATTTCTAGGACCTGTAGGCATTCCACAGGATTTGAAGAAGCCAAATGGCGTCATAACAGCAGTTTTAGGAATGTCTTCTTCAGCTACTGGAATCTGATGGTAAGCTTTAACGAGGTGAATGGTTGAGAATATTGAGCAGCCCTGACAGCGATGAAGTAAGTCATCAATCAATGGAATTGGGTAGCTGTCCGGCAACCACCAATCCTTTTAGTCACCATGTGGATGGGACTGGTCCATTGGCTGCTGGAGGGTTTAATAAGACCATGCTGGAGCAAAAAATCAAAGACAGCTTTGACTGCTAAATATTTCTCTTCCGTGGGACCTCGAGGACGTTCCGACACATAATGTCCAACAGTGACAATGTGATGACAAAGAACTTTAAAATAACTGGAAACAGTGGTGTTGATGAATTTATGAAGAACCTGTCTGTAAGATAGTTCAATGGAGTTAGTAGAGGAAGCTTGAGAAGAATCTATAATTGAGATGCTATCGATGCACATCGATGAGAAGTCCAAAATAAGCTAAAAAGTCAGCGACTATGATAGCATGATTAGTGTCAACAGCGACGAATGACCACAAATTGTAGAGAGAGAAGATGTCTGCCAAAAGTGTAGATGACAGAGTTGTTAGCTTCAAAAAGTTGTAGACATTTGCTTTAAGATTGTGACAAATCCAAGAGCGTAGGATGATAGAAATCATAAAACCAAAATCCGCTAAAAATAACAGGTTACTAAACTTATCACAAATAATGAGTGGTTGATTGTTGTTGATTTCGCTGTCGCCTACCGCCGATACAGACGACATCCCAGCTAGTTTCCCTGTAATGTCGTTGGTTGTCCTAATGCAGGTTGAAAGGTGCAGGGTTGATTACAGTTTCGCGCACGAATGCCATTATTATGATGATAAAAACAATGTCCCGCTGGTGAAACGTATAGCTTCCTGGTAACAGATCGCGTACGAGAGCCAGCCTTGCTAAACTTGTCATTGTGAGTCAGTTTATTAAATTTATTGCTTACCTCCTTTCGCATCGCAGTGAAATTCTCTAAAGCTTTTCTAATCTACCTAAACTCTGTTAAAATAGACTCATCAGTAGAATTGGAAGCGTGTGAAGGAGTTGGAGGATAGCTAAATGAGTAGCATCAGCCATGACGAACTGTGGTGAATCACCACTTTCTATTAAAGTATCTGCACCAACAGCAAGTTCATTTAGTTATGATGTAGCTTGAAAGACACGTAATAGCTTTTAAACAGTCTGAGCTAATAGAGCCAACCAGTGAACTCTTAGCGCATTCTCAGGAGGTTTGAGTGCCCACAATGGATCGGATAAGCATGAGAAACTCTGAATTAAGCTCGAGTTCAGCCAAAACCTTGTGAAGTTGTCTACCTGCAGAGTCAGCTAGGCGATTGATAAGCTACGCCTTAAGAAAGTTATATTTGCCCGTGGCAGGAGGAGGTTTGACATCCATCCATCTATCCATGTTGAACAGCCGTACCTACAACAGAACAGATTTTACGTTTGACTCGAAGATCCGGAATTTTGTGCGTCTGGCGATATGCGCCAAATCTCAGCAAGAGTATTAAATGCAAGTCGAGCCTTATTGATGCAAGCCTGTATATCAGCTTCAGCTCCGCCGTCTGCTGCAAGTACAAGCCTTTGTCAACCGGTGCCTCCGGCGCATCCTTAACATCCATTGGCCGAAGGTCATTACAAACGAAGATCTACACAGACTTACAGGCCAAGACGGGATAGACATCAGCATTCGCAGGCGAAAGTGGCAATAGATAGGCCACACACTAAGAAGAGTGCCAAACAACTCTTCTCTCGCTCTAGATTGGAATCCAAAGGGAATCCAAGGAATACGCCGAATTAGACGACCGCGCAGCTCATGAAGAAGATCCGTCGAGAGGGAAGGTACCCAGATCAACAAATCGTGGCCATAGTTAAAGGCGTTGGCGCAAAACTGGACCAGGTGGACAGTCGGTGTAATAGACGCCCTATGCCCCACAAGGAGTTAAAGGAACCAGAGAGAGGAGGAGATTTAATGATGTCTCTAATAGCAACAAGCGCTTTAGGGATCAGATTACTGACGATCAGATAGTACTTTGCATTATCGGCTCGTTAAATGACTGAAAGAAAGACTCTGTCTGTAGGAAACACATCTTTGGATTATTCTTCCAGAAGGTCGGAAGATTGCAATTTTGACTGGAAGAGACTTCGCTAGCATTTATGTTAGCTGACGATTGACCTGAACCTGATGATGTAACTGGGTTATTTGCTATTGCTGTAGTAAAGTTTAAAATTCCATAAATTGATTATTTTAAATTAAAAACTTTGCATTTAAAACCGCATGTTTAAGAAAAGTGAAAGTGCACGAAACATAAGAACACTAAGTGATAGTTATCTATATCATATTCCTATAAATATATAAGTCCATTAGTATAAGATCTTTTCAACTTGATTAATGATACTTTGTTCAAAAAAATTATACTAATCACAGGTATACCACCGTAAATAAAATTGATAATCACAACTCTTTATCTTCTTGTTTTTAATCCTGGTTAATCCCTTCCCTTAAAATATGAACATCCTGCAATACATTTCTGCCAATTGCGTTTGAATTGACTGAATAGGGCGAGGCGAAACCCTGTACCTTGCAAATTATTGTAGTGTCTGTTATAACGCCTTCTTCTTACAGAGATGAATAAGATCAGTGATATTTAGAAAAGGACACTGCCTTATGATCAGCCATTAAATCTACAAGTGTTATTTGAGACCTTCTTCTTACGTTTGGTTAAAAAGTAGAGCAGTTCGTATGGCGACTGTGTAAGTTGTGTGGCTCTCTATTTATTTGCATTTTTCCGGTGGCAAAGTTTAATTTGGGCGTGGACATTTCTGCGAGTAGGTGCAATTAGCAGAGTTCCTTAAAGCTTTAAGTTATTCGTCTGTGTAATTTTTAAACGTCTTCAGAAAGAACATTGGAGAGACCAGTGACTTCACCAGAAATTGAAGCAGAAAATTAACTCAAAATTAAGGTTCTTGAAACGAAATTGTCCACTAAAATTTCTGAAATCGCTAGAGATTTTAATGATGTAGTGGAGTGTAGTGTAGTGAAGAGAAGCGCAGTGGTAAGAGGAAAATGTTGACCTTGAAACTAGAGTTAATGAACTTGAAAGAAATGTTAAATCTAAGGATGCTCCGCTGTTTGGCATTCCTCGTATGTCCAGTAAAATAATTCCTGATATCATCCATAAATTATATGAAAGTTTCAATCTTCATGGTCTTCTGGAAGCACTGCCTTCCGGTTCAGGATAACTAACGGCGATAAAAATTTGCATTCAAGTACTGATATGGCTCCCATTTTTGCGAAGTTTGACGGCTCTTACAAGGTTAAGCTTGTGCGAGAAGTGTAACTTAAATCATAAACATGTTGTTATGTCAGTGAGAGTCTTACATTTTCGAATCAAAATATGTTTAAAGAATGCATCAGACAAAGCTTAGAAGCTTATGGCCATATCAGATTGCACGACAGCCGACAACAACAGCAACCGTAGGGACAGCAGCAAAATAATTTTGCTCTCATCTTTATCAGATTGTCAAACACCACAGCATAGTTTGAGCGGAAGAAATGCCATTTCGAGAAACATCATGTCAGTTCGGAGTTGAGTAAAAAGCTGCGAGTAAGAAACTAAATAGAGTGGCCATAGCTTGTAAAATTCTACGACATTTTTTGCTAGCATATTTCAACTCTGCTATCACTTTGGTTTACGCCACAGCCTAACTGCCACGAACAGCTGAGCATTGGTGGTGTAAACAAACCAAAACTTGCTACAGTATTGAATAGGAAAAGTTTGGGTAGTTTTAATTTTTCGTAGTATTTCTCGCAGTATTTTCAGCATCTCAACTTGGAAAATTGTGGTTCTGAAACATTGTGATCAGAATAAAAAATTTCACATTTACAATTTTCATGGTTTTTAATAGGAAGACTCTCTTTTGTGTTCATTTGTTTGAAGTATTGAGGTTAGAATGCGTCAATAACATCAGAATTTCTCTTTAGTTTTAGTTAAAACAGTGTGCAGTTCTATATGTGTGCAGGCACTGGTTAATCTGTGGTACAAAAATAAATGAAAAAATGACGACACGCTTGGTGGTGGGCTGTTGTAACGTGCACGATGTAGGTCACAAGAAGGGAAATAGTGAACCGTGTAATGCGCATACCCTAGGCGGCCAGAAATCAAGGGAAGGATACTATAAACACGGGTTGAGTAGTTGAGTTGACTGACAACTTTGTTGCGGTTCTGTTTAAAATTTTGTTGAGTATAAACAATTTTTATTTGAAAATAGCAAAAACGATTGATTGCGAGTACGAAGAAACGAAAACGATAGTTAGTATTATTATTATTCGCTTTCACTTCAACTCAATCTTTCAACCATAGTGTTTAAATACACGAGGCGAAAACTAAAGAAACCATATCGGGGAGGAATGTCCTCTGGCCGTTGACAGTGGAATCATTGCCGCCTCTAAAAGAAGCAAATTACAAATTTGTACTGTGACTTCAATATGGTTTTGATCTATATCTATCGAGGGATGCAAGTGCCAAATCAGCAGACAAAGCTAATGCCTTGGAAGCTGGAACAAGGCTTACCGAAAGGCTGGAGCAGATAGCTCAAGCGAATCTGTGATGGAGCTAGATTCTCCTGTGTTGGAACCAAATGGGTCCGGCTTATGCAGGTGGTGAACTAAATCTTCATCATAGTAAACTCGCCTCTGCAAAATTGCTTCTGATCCTATGAGAGGGAAAATCATATTGCTTTAGTCCCCGAACCTTGGGTCAAAAGTGATGCCATACTTGGATTAAAACACAAAAAACACACCCTGTTTTATAGCAAAGATGCAGGTAATCCCAGCACTTGCGTTTTTGGCCAGAAAAGACATTCATATATTTATAATGTTCAATTACAGAAACAACGATTAGCCGTTCAGTGGAAAGGAGCCACCAGAGCGTCAGTTCTATTGGCATCTGCAAACATTAATGGACATAATGACCAACAAGAAGAAGAAAAGCCTTATTTTAGTATGCGACGGTAACGTCATCACCACATCATCTTCCAGTTAGAGCCAGAGTTACCAAAGTCCCTCTTTCCGTTGACGTCACCTCACTTATTTGTTTCTGGCCACGTGTTTCAATTATCCTGTCCGCTACTGCCTGCTCTGTGTTTGACTTCAAGTCCATGTTTCTACAAGACTTTGGTATACTCGGAGAAAAATAATGCCACATTGGTTTTATTAAAGCTTGCAGAATGGACGTTTTAAAGAAAGAAAAGGATATCTCTCCCATAAATGTTTCCAACCAAACCTCGCTTGCCATTTCTCTCTTCCCATGAAGGAGGAAATTTCCTGTTGTGTTCTTTAGCCAATCTATATGCGAATTTCGTTGTCTCTTTCGCAGTTAAGCCCTAATTGGCTGCAGCAGCAGCACTAAGAAGGTATTCGCTGAACAAATTCTCTTCTTCTGTGGTAAATACCATTACTTGGGGATATTCAATACTTGGCCGTACTTTGATGTCTCCTTCTTCGAATGCATTTCGCTATTTAATACACCGATACAAGGATGTGTAATTTGAAAAAATTGTCCCCCATCCCCCGAGCGAAAATCAGGATCCGCGCCTGCTGTTAGCAGGCATATGTCAAGACCACGAACTTCTCCCATGTTAAGATACTGATCGCGTTTTGAACACTCTAGAGCAGCAGCCAACATCAGCTACACCGGCAATTGCCAACTCTCTTGCAGTTCGAAATATTGTAGGCGAGAATTATGTTACATCTGCTTCAAATATTATTAAAGCTGCTAGGAACGTAACGAATAAGGTAAGTCCATCTATTTTAATTATAGTTGATAGTGGTAATGCTACCAAAATAAATGAGGAAACCATCCCTACTACCTCAATTGAATCTGTTTCAAGCACAACTAGTACACAAAAAGATTTCTCATGGGAAGCTCTCAGCCCATTACCTAAGGCCCCGCCCGCCGGGACCACAATAATAAAGAAGAAAGATTAAAACAGCTGTTTTTACAAACACACCTATCAAAGACACGTTAACTGCAGCAGAGGCCAAAGGAGTTGCTAAAAAGGTAAAGATACCAGTCTTCGAAGAAAAAAACTAAAAAAAAGTAGCAGCCGATACCCACTAAGGCTCAGGTCAGCGATGCATATGTTGAAAGTGATGATGACGAGGAGTATTTCTGTTTGTGTTCTTTGAAGCCTTATTAGAACTGTAAGCCTAATGAAAAATGGTTCCAATGCACTGAATGCAAAGGATGATCTCGCGAAGCTTGCACTTCGTGCTTGTCAGACTATTACTTTTTATTGTTTTTTTATAATAATTAAGTATTGTAAGTTTTGATGTCAGTGTTAATGTTAAGACTGAAAAGTTATAATTAAATAAGGACATTGTATGAATAGAAGTATTACTTTAAGTTTCTGTTCAAGAATAAATGTTTTGAATTTATTTGTTTCTTATTATAAGCCACCAAAACCGAGTGTTTTACGTATGCGTTTCAACTTACCTTTACCCTGTTTCAAGTTACCTTTGTACTAGGAGGGTTGAAACAGAAAAATGCTACTGGAAAACCTCAAATATCATACTTTATTATAAATTTTGATTCTTTTTACATATTGTACCTACTAGATAAAGATTGAAATAAGGTATTCTATAAAACCAATTTGACATCAGCAGCTTGTCATTAAAAATAAATACATATGAAAGAAATCGTGATGTCTGCGCCAACTCTCCTCGGCGACAATTTTTTATTTGTGAGACCTATTTTTGATTTTGTTTATAGGAATATTGACATGGTATTCATTAATACCATAATATACGAGGGATGTTCAAAAAGTAATGATAAAAACGCTCTACAGAACAAAATATTTATTTAGTCTTTCAAATCTACATGCTCTTTTTTGTAGTTACCCCCATCGATTCTGATACACGTTTCCCACCGTTCCTGACACTGATATTTTGTTCGAACTCCTTGCAGCGCGCCTCCACAGCTTTGGTGACCACGCCATTGGTCGTGAATTTCCGTCCCCTGTGCGAAAACTAGACTTCCGGAAACGGCAAGAAGTCGCAAAGGACCAAACCTAGACTGTACGATGGGGTTACGATGCCATTCAAGAAATACACTAATACAGCTACGTGGGAGCTCGCATTATCGTGATGCAGTAACATTTCATTAATGTTCTTTTGCAGCCTATTTTTCATCATGCAGAATTGAAAATGCACTGTCAAGTGAAATGTTTAGAGCTCTCTAACGGTAATTCGTCGTTCTTCGCAGACGATAAGGGCAGCTGCAATCTTTACAACCTCGGTGCGAAACGTTGAAGGGCTTCCCTCGCGCGGCTCGTCGGCGATGATATCTCTACCCCGTCGAACGTTTTATATTAGAATTAGAATTAACGCTTCTAACTCACCCAGGAATCAATTGACCTATCCACCAAAATATAACAAAATATTGAGGTGATTGAGGCCATGAAAAAAAACATTAGTAAACCAAAAAACCCAAAGACATCAATCAGGGGTGCACAGGCAACAGAGACCGCTTAAGCCAAGCTAATACAAAACATACACAAACCATCATAGAAAACCTTACAAAAGCGAGTGAGTACAACATTATGGTTATAAGTTGTAGAGGCTCCACCTTAATGTTACCTTGTCCACGTTAGTGCTGAAAACTTCACCAACATTATTAGCAAACCTATACATGCGGTTAACTAACTCGAACATACCGTAACTAGTGCGCGATAAAGCTATCTGAAGCTTGAATGGTTTCGAAGGGAATAGGGCAGTTCTCTATAGGTAATATTTTGGAAGAAAGTTCCGCACTGTCAATCTTTCCCTGCAGAAGCTGTAGAAGATCATCTGGTTCATAGCATCTGCATCATACATCGCAGTTAATAATTCATACGCGTCTTTTCGGTTCTTTCCGAGATTACTAAATATTTTACGTTACAACGTTGGTCTAACTTTTTTTCTTCTGCTGGTCATTGTAGGCGAATATCTAACCTTTCGCGAATCGTACATAAATCCACTCACTGCACCGATCGACTTGAGACTGATCATTATAGATGGCTGAAAGAATGATATACACGATGGTATATGCAGTATTACCACCCTTCGCGACACACTTTTCACCAGGGTCACTATTATCATTAGTTTTTGAACAAACAGCTCTCGTTTTTTGCACTTTACCTCAGTTCTGCTATGGGTTTGACCTTGGCTTTCATAGTACGAAATGAATTACACATGAATACCTTTCAAATAAAATATTTCTTATTTCTGTTGGGTAGTTGGACCAATTTGACCCATTGTCCTTTGAAATTGAACATCCTTGAATAATCTAAATCTGAAAAATCATCACAATTCGAATAGATAATTTCCTTAGTTAGGCTTTATCATAAGTAACATGTTTCCTCCCTGAAAACATTCTCGAGTCGCATGCTGTAGAAATGTAAACCTATAATAAAATACTTGAAAATCTTAAGACGCAATTAACAATTTCAATTACTTGGTAACACAAAAACAATATTCAAAAAATTCCTGAAAAACTAATTAATCGCACGAAAAGTATTCTTAGAGTTTTATTGCGAAAGGTGCAGGAAAACATCAACTGATTATCATTATAGTTTTATTGCACCAAAAATAAACAGACCCCACCTAAATTATTTTCATTTGCCATTAAATGACGAAATTAACATTTCCTTGAAGTATAATTCCTCCATCAAAATTCTGCAACTGCAGGAAGCATTAAACAAAAACTTTCGTTACCGTCGGTCACCGTCGAGGGCCAGGACATTACTCAGGCCATAAGCATAAATTCAAGGGTTAGAAGCAAAAAACTTTAACTATTAAGTGTCCTTGCTATCTGGCAGAAATGCAGTACAACGACGATTAGGGGTGTCCTCACCACCGTGCAGTTATGCAAATGCATTCATTTTGCCCTGTCAGTGCATTTGACCCAAATGTTCGTCTATGAAATTTATGCGCCTGCAGAGCTTTGTGTCCGAATGTCGCTATTCTCGTTCAATTTCCTTGGCCATTGTTGTTAATTTTGGGTATACCTGTACGGACCCGGACGACGGCACCTCACTCCTTCGAATTAATATACAAAAAGAGGACAGGATGAAGCAGAAAATCCATTTCGACTCCTTAACGAGCCTGCGGTTATGACCCAGCTTGTAATTGTAATTCCTAACCAGTCACCGGAACAGGATCTGCTAAGACAAAAGTTAAAAGAGACATTATAATTAACGCACCTTGATTCCTTGTGTACACCTACTTCTCCGCTCCCTTACTTTCTAATACAGATACAGCTTAACCTGGGAGTGGCGTTTATGTGTATGCTGTAGATTAACCTCGGATCTTACCTTTTTATCTCGACAATTTATCTTAATTAAGTTCTCTGGTACGCATACGAAAGTTCCTCCGACCTACGTAGAAACCCAGCAACATATAGTTCCAGGACATCTCATTATCGGTCTTTTCCATGCTACTCTCCTGCTACACTTGAAAATCTTTTCTCTGTTTTGAATGCTGTAGATTATGTATGTAAAAGCTCATTTTAGATAAAAGTTAAAAAACAGAATTGCAAGAAAGGATTTTGTTATTTTTGTTTCTTATCTAGCTTGAGTATCATCAGTTGGCTCCATCGCTGTGGTCCCAGATGCTGATGGCGTATGCACCACACAAACCTCTCTAGAACCGAATTTGTCGCTCAGTTTCAAACAAATTCGGATCTACAGGGTAGATGTAGAGCAGAAATAGACAAATATCTCCAAGATATCGACAACTCTATATCTGAAAAAAAAATGGAAAATCTTTAGTTAAATATTTCCCTACTGCTGGCGTTGAATCTGGAGCATAAACGTTATCAAGGTCGTTTTGACCTGAAAAATGTCTTTATGGAGTTTTCTATAGACGTCAAGTGTCACACCTATTTCTCTACGATTTTTTGGTTCTTAACACAAAGGGTTGCGATAGAAATCTACAAGGCTTTCAGGAAAATGCTCATTTTGACAAATGGTTGAAAATTCCTTCCTGCACAGTTCATGGTGCGGTTCTCTTTTTTTTCGACAGGAAACTTTTGCAGAGTAATTTAAAACTTCTTCCTTAACTATGGTGAAATATTAAAGGAACTTTTTTTAATTTTTAAGAGAAGACGGGAAAGGAAAGTGGAAGAAAGTTTAATGTCTTGAAGCTTTTGCAATCCAGTTCCTGTTGAGTGCCTTTCCGGCACAAAGGCGGTAAGACAAAACTCAAGGATATAAATTTTACTAAGAACCCAAATCCTGGCAGGTTGTAGCACGAAATTATTAAAAAGATAAAGATAAGTACCGACAACGAACCGTAAAATGGAAGATCTTTTAGAAAGGTGAGTAATTTGTCTGGTCTCGTTTGTCAGCAACGATTTATACGATTTCATTCTTTAGATTTAAATTACAGTTTCTAGTTTGCATGGGGGTAGAGAAATACTTTCGCCGATTCCCTAACGTAAGTCTACCTTAACCACCAGATGTTACCTTGCAATATCCTTTGACTTTTTAGTGCCATCTGCCATCAGCTGGCGAACAATGGAACCAAACTTCAAACTTTCACTAAAAAGCGTTTAAATCGAATAAAAAAATAATCTTGGCGGGCAGACATTTTTGCCACCAATGCACCCCAAACCGAAAATTTTGTACAAGGTTTAGTCAGCAGCTAAATAATATTTTTTTCAATTTCCGGTTACCGCACGCCGACGCCGACTGGAAGTTTCGTTTGCCAGCGTAATTGAGGTATGTGGAGTACATGCTACCTATGCGGACAGATATCGGTCAGTATACAATTAAAAAATCTTGTCCTCCACCTATCTGACCACCATTCCAAAAATTTCTAGAGCAAAAGTTTAGTACTCTCTCGGATTATCGACTGGCCAACGCGACGGTTGCACGTTATTTCCTTGACTACACGGAGGTAAAAGTTCCAGAATTTTTATACAAAAATTCTGATAAAAATTACGGGTTTCAACTGCATACTTGTTGCATACTATTGTATACTGTTGTGGTAGCTGATACCTTAACTTTTACGAAACAGCACTGTAAAATTTCCTGAAAGATGAGACCCATGTATCTGCTCGGTTTCAAAGGATATTCAGAGCACGGAATTCAAAAGGCTTAAAAGTAATCAAATTAATTTACCTTGAGCAAAAAAAATAAATTAAATTTGTACACAGTTTGAGATTCGAACTCTAGTTCTCAGCAGCACTCTCAAACGTCTTCACCACTAAGCCAATCGTCATTTTAATCAATTCACTCCCAAAGAAATTGGAAGATTACGATGGGGAATCGTTAAATCGTAAAATTTGCCGGTGATTCCGGAATAAATCCTGTATTAGTTGGTCAATTTTTCCTAAATGACTCAGTTAATTTTATGAGTCAAGTAAATTTTACGATTCTGTTCCGTAAAATTGCCTATCGCCACGTTAAAAAATTACCAGAAGAATCGTAAGTTTTACGGTGCAACTGCTTAAATTTTGCCAGAATGCGTTACTTGCAAGACAGTAGTAGCTTCTAATAAATTTTCATGATGACAAAAGCACAAACCATTTCTTACTTGCTTTAAACTTAGTTTTCAAAATTTTATGTAATTGACATACTCTTTTTTCTACGACAAATTTAACTTTATCCCCTTTGCAAAAAGGTACAACGTATTATTCTAGTACAACGATTTACCAAAAAATTAGTCAAAAATTGTTTATCAATCCTAACTTCATTAAAACCTAAGGTTACGATAAGGATAATGGTATTAATTCCCTTAGTTTTAGACACCGTAGGTAAGTCTAGTTTTCCTATATATAAATATATATATATATAGTCGTCGGTGGAATAAGTGAAAACCTGTTAGCCTTATATGAAGAAAATTCCAGGTTCGCACCCCACCGGCGACAGACCACGGTTGTTTTCTGCTGACACCAGCTTACGCTAAAAGGCCATTGATAGCTACAGAATAATTTAGGTGGTTTGAACTCTACCATAAGTTATAAGTTCACTTACAATTATTGTCGTCCAGTCGATTGAAGCTCTTCTCCTGCCCATGGCTCACAAGTGGTTTCTGGAACAAGAGAGAGAAATTGTTTTACTATAACAGGCAAGTTTGTGGTCTTGGTTAAAAGTGCTACAGCAAATCACTCAGGCTCAGCCAGTAAAATGGAGTTTGATGCCTTGTGATCGTCGGCGATGGAGATTTCTTAGCCCGGAAGGCAAATCTGCACGATGTAAAATACGTGAATTACATTGGAGATGGCGGTTCAAAAACGTACTCTGCCATTAAGAGTTTACCGTCATACGAAAGTGTGGAAGTAAAAGACGAGTGCAATCGCGCGTGGGCAATCGATTGCGTAAAATAAAAAATAAAAATAAAGGACTCGTAACAAAGGAAATTTGACCGGTAAAATGATTGACAAATTAACTGTATACCACAACTTGGTGATCCGGCTGTTCTTCATTCACAGCATTAGACTTTGAAATGGTCTTCCTTGTTATGTCACAAAAAATTCTTTTTACAAAATTACATTTCACAAAAATGAGAGTCCAGAAAGGACACATTTAACGAAAATACTTTTAGGAAAATCAATAAGACATACAAACGGATAATTGATATTGAAAATAATGTTTGGAAACTACGGATGAGCACGCTCATATACTATTTGGAACATAATAAACTTTTTATTGCTGATTCGCAAATCAATAAAACCAATAATTTATAATAAATAAAGATTTCAACTTAAATTGTCTGCTATTGCAAACAGTAATTCGTTTACTTCATAGTCATATTTTCTCTGCATTATATTTCATATTTGCATGTTCTTTCTAAACTATAGTTTTTCTTGATTACCGGCAATCCCTAAAGTTGAAACGTCTTTATTTGTATTTTACCAAAAGAAATTTCCTTTTTGAATTCTTCCACTAGACTTTACAAACCTACATGTTTGAGGTCAATAATTTTGCATATTTTTAGATCCGAGGAATATTCCTTTTTCGTAACAGCTCCAAAAACTTGGAGAAAACAAAGTAAGTCTAACTAGCTCGACTGCACCTGCACCACATGAAAGAAGATATGGTAACTGAGTCAAACACCCTAATGGCCGCCTGAGTATCTATAAAAATGGCGATGTTCTGTTTCGGTGAATGGATACACCGGAGCAGCGAACACGCCTTCATAATCAGAAGCATCTTCACCTGGAAGACGCTCGATGTGTTCGGTAGACGATAAGACTTCGATATATTCAGTGTCTCAGAGAACACTTATGCACCAACACCTTGTCCCATCTTAGAACCATTCGTGAATATTACGATATAATAGTTGCTGGTTACTGCACTCAATGACGCCTGGAATTTAATCTGGTAATCAAGAGGAAGTAGATTCAGAAACACATTAAGAGCTTCGTTTGGGGTGGAGCGCAGGGCACGGGTAGTGCCGATGCAAGCGGTTCTTTGCACTATACTTAGCTAGTTTGGTTTTAAGCCTTACTCATCTCAGGTCACCAAACCAGTAAAACATAGGTGGGCATTAGACGCACCACCGCTGTGAATAACCACAGTGTCATCTTCGGTTGCAGTCCCCACATCTTACCAAAGGTACGTCTGGAGGCATAGAGGGCTATACATGACTTCATTACCCGCTCCTCTATGTTTAGCTTCCTGTTCAGTTTGGGATTCAGGATTAAACCCAAATACCTGACACTGGAGGATAGTGAGAGTTGTTAGCCGTTTAATTTAGGCTAAGCAAAGTATTGTACCTTGGTTTTTGTGGTGAAGAGCATAAGCTCAGTTTTCCCTGGATTCACAACTAGTCCAAAGTTCTTAGGCCAACTGCTCACCTTCTTCAGGGCACTCTCCGTAATCTCGCTGATAACAGAAGGAAACAATCCTGATACCAGGATCACCACATCGTCCGCGTAAGCGAAGGCCTTAACAACACTGTGCTGAAGACACAGAAGGACCTTGTTAATGCTCATTAGCCATAGCAGGGGAGAAATAGAAGAACGTATAACTCAACTTATGACATTTAGTTCCATTTCCTTTTTCAAAACTAATATATACCGTTCAGAATGGTTTGTAGACATTTTTAAGGAATACACTTTCAGCACTTTTGTTACTACTTATACAAAAGTTCTTTGTTTAGATACAACATTTTTGTAATGTAATAATGTAGTAATAGATTATAGAAAATGTCAATGTTTCGCGAAGTCCATGTTTCGTCAAGACGACCTCGGTAAAACGTCGAGGATATATACTGACAGTAAAAATTTGATTACTGGGGCGCCTCCTACTTTAAATATCATTTGAAAATTTAATATTTTTTCTTCAAAATATTTATGAAATTACGTTTTGAACTGATAACGATTTAACCAGATATGTTGCTAAATCCATTACTGTCCTATTATGTACGTTGTTCTGAACATTTTTGTCAAAAAATCATTGTTATATGATAAAAAATTCCAAAGTTATGAAAGTTTCACTTAAACCATGTCACTAATGCTACACTTCTCGGTAAAGCAAAAAGGTCTTTTTTCATACATTCTTGGAAATTAATATCTCAAATTATTTTGATTTTATCTTAATAAGGATGGCAAATGGAACAAATAAAAAAATTCATGATATTCTGAAACCATGGGTTTCATCAACTGGATGATGTGATATGGATTGACTCAATTTTTACATTATTGACTTTAATCTTTTGAGAAATCGGTTGAAGAATCAGCTTCAGTATTCTATTGATTACGTTGTTTTCATTTTATTGAAAAATCAGTGTGATTGTAATTGATTTTGAAATTGAATAAATAAATAAATAGACTCAACAGTTTCAAACAACTTATTTCTTTCCATAAATATGTATGAGTTATTTCTTTCTAGCTTGAAAATCTCATTTATGACTACATCAATGAACATAACGAAAACTCATCGTTGAAAAGTAATCAACACGGTCATGCAGAAAATAAAGCAGCAAATGGTCTTGTTCTGAAGTGTAGGTTGTAGCGAGTGATTTTTTATTACAAAGGAGTAAGTAATTTTGCCAAAAATTAAATTAATAGACAGTTCTGAACTAGTGTGCCATTGTGTGTTCAAATTAAACTCGATTTATCGAAAACGACGAGTATAACGCAAAAAAAACCATCTATTTCAATCGGTTTCTACTGTAGTACATAGAACATTAATGAGGACAACATAGAAGGAAAGCGCATTTCTCTGGTGAATGCTGCATATTTTGTAGTCAGTGAAATCACTGATTTCCACGTCATGCAGAAAGTAGGTGGTGACTACTACCTACGACATCCCCATGTAAATGAAAGCGAAAATCTAATTATACTAGTAGCAGACATTTGCATTGATGAGTGCATTTATTCTTTCGCTGATGCTGGCCCTATGTTAGGAAATTTCAAAATACCTGATCAAGGTAGGAAAGTGAAAACCTTCACGTTGCTTTTGAAGACCCAACTCTGGTATACTTCTTTAGAAGGTTTTCAGAAGATATTCGAATTCAAACGATATATGACCTTTTCGAATTTACAGCATCGCCTAGCGGTTGAAAGTATACTTTCATTCTATGGCTTCCCGAAAATAGTATATTGAGACCAACAGTGACTCTCTTTTTATTTAACTCAAATTAAATTTTAAATAATTGGCTAGAAGTTTTTAGGGATATTTTTCAGCATTCTTAACTTTTAATTTTAATAATAGTTTTAGTTTCTTATAAGCAGACTTATGTAACCCTATTGTAAGTGCTAATTTGCATTTAAGTCGACTAGTCAAGAGCCAATCCCTCCATTTAAAGTTATAGAAATAATTGCGTCGTTGCTTGTCGATTTGAATGCAAATCAACTCTTGCTACACAGGCGTTAGATCCTTAAGATAAGTATATTTCAAACAGCTTATTGTCTTAACGCGTTGCGCAATTATAATACTGAATATAATTTATTAAGAAAGCTCCTTATGAGTAATTATTAAGTAATCCATTACTGTACCTTTCTACGCCATCAAGGATTATTTTTACTTTTTTCCTTAAGTCAGAATAGTGTTAAACATATTCGTAATCTTCTATGCGCCATGAAAGAAATAAAAGTAAAAGTAAACAAAAAGAGAAATTTACTAAAGAAATAAAACTTACCATTCCGTTCAAATAAATTTGAGGCAAGAAAATTCTCTACGCATCCTTTATGCTGCGACAGCTGTGCGTATGTATTACATAAAAGCAGGGTCAATGCTGGACTCATAAATTTTATGACAATGATATAGCCTTTTCCTGCATCATCCTGTTATCCTGAAATCCTTGCCAAATCACGATGACTGGATGGTTTAACAACAATCAGTCGCTTGAGCTAAGCCCGAAACGAGTGCAAGGAAAAGGAAACACCAAATCAGCGGGAATCGTCAACAGTGTCGTCAAAATGCTCTAGGACGGGAAAAATCCGAACAAGATTTCTCCTGAGATTCCATGCCTATGTTATCTCTTTAGGTGTGTTTTGACTGTACCATGGATGATCCGTAAAGAATCCCATAAAATTTAGGAATCCTGTAAAGAAAAAAAGGTCTTTTTTGCATTAATCTGCGTTAGTCGTCGGCTCTTTTTGTAATAAAAATTTTTATTGCACGCAAAGCGGCAGGCCAGCTCAAATTTTACAGGAAACAAAAGTAACTGACTCGTTTTCACCCGAGTCTCTAGCTACCATAAAGATAAAAACAGTCCTTGAGCGTCAAGTTCAGAACAAAAGGATGTCAAACAGGATGAGCTGGGATAATCTCTTTAATTTGTTAATTTGCACATTTGCTTCAGTTTGAAGTGGGCGAGAGTCAGACGAGTCCCGATGCTAGTTAGGTCGGGATTATTTCTCAATACTCCACATAATCTCACTAGGGAACATACGAGTGTGCACACAAACACCACAAACACTGTTCTTAGCAAGAAAGCCAATCTAATCACACCGATGCTTGGCTACATAAATATTATCCTTGTTTTGAAGTAAATCCGTGCTAAGCAAGGATTTAAGTAAAAAAAATTCCTGGGACTTGACGAAAAACGTTGAGTCGTTGAGCGCTCCCAACAGGAGCATTATCCCCTCAAACAGTGTGTGTAATTTGGGTGCGTGTTGAGAACCATTGGGGCAAATACAGTAGTGCCTAAATTCTCAGATCAATACATAGAAAGAGACAACAGCAAAATTTCCAGGATAATGGTGTTCAGAACAGGAGCTGGGAGGCATTGAATGAAATGGCACGTATAAAATTTCCCCCTCAGTCCTTGCCAATCCCTCCTCGAGTTTCTTTGAATTTTTTACGTGCGGCAACGACAGCTGAATGGCGTCGGGAGATAGGGACGGACACGCGGAGAACGAATCAACGAAGCAAGATATGGCCGAAGGGATGAATTTATGTGCTCTACCCAACGATTTCACCAATTTTACGATATTACAACTCTCGTTGAAACGTTCACTTGAACGGGCGAAGCAATTATACCGAGTGAATCATTCGCCCAGATGAAATGAGAAATTTATTCTCTCCCGGAGGCCTAGCCGGGAACAATGGGGCTAATGTGTTCGTACACACATCGTTACATGCTGCTGAAAAAAAAGCTTCCTTTTCTTCTGGTTCCTCCATTTCTGGGTAAAATCCTGGCACAATTTTTCCTCTTCTTTCCCATTACGGACGTTCGATGTTTTGCGCTGAAACTGGTATCTTTGTCAAGTGTTCGTTTGTAGCTTGAGCATTCCATTAATGTTTTTGTACAGTTGTTTGGCAGTTTCCGTAAATTAATAGGATATTTTCCTAATTAAATCCTTTTTCCTGATTCGCTTTAGTTAAAGCCATAAATAACCTACTTTCAGATTGAAATTAACGACTTGAACAAGCATTCAAGTAAACGATTCTTTGTCGGAAACTTTGATCGCAAATGAATGTTGGAGAATAAATTGTCGTTTCACGTGAAAGATTTCTGTACAGGAACTTTGTTTTTGATTAAGGTTTGCGAAACGTTAAGTACCTATTATTGCTTTCATCAAATCTGACTAGATTAAATAAAAATATAGAAACTGTATTGTTTCGTTTTTCGAAAGATAAAAGTTATTAAATTAAAATCGTTGAATTGTTTATGACGATAGCTTTTAAAAAGAACAATATAAAATTATGTACTAAAAACATAAACGAACTTAAAATATTCGAAAGTATGACGTAGAAGTAAATCTTCCAAACCTCGAATGGCGCACTCGTTTTTCTTTAACATTTTATTTTCTCATGAATTGAAAAGTTAATTTTAAAATAGGTTTATGAAAAAGTAAGTAAAAAAAGAAGTAAAATTTTGAATTTGTGTGAGAGTTATACCCCGCATCACGACATTCTATTCTTCGCTAATTTTTAGAATTATATAAGTAAATTTTACTGAGTTATTTAATGCAAATTTAGTGTCTTACATTACATTGTTACTTCATAAGTACTGTGTGTATTTTGTTCAGTAAATATTGTATTGTAAATATCCACTAATTTTTATATTTAAAATTTGGGATGAAAAACAAAAGTTAAATATTCTTTAGAGCGTAAGAAATTTAAAATGATCGCTAAGTTCAAGTACACAAATCACTTCTGTCCCGTGGCGGAATTGTGATGTCGTTTCTAGGAATAAACAGAAAAATTTTTGTCCTTTGATCCTTGCAATTTGAAAAGTGGCGTTTTTGTTATTTAGTGGTGTTAATAATAAAGTGTGATACACAGCGAATATAGTAAATTGTAGCACTTTATTGTCTTAGTCTCGAATTTGGTTCGGGCATGCCTGCATTTCTGAAATTACTGTAGAAAGATTGAAGCATTCTTCAAAAGTGAAAGATCCGAGGAGCTTATCAAGGATTGTTAAAGTGAATTAAAAGTTTTTTAAGCGTTGTTAACATAGTGTATTGCATCGGATTTATATGAGCAAAAAACATCTGACAGATTCATCTGAAAAATGCTCGATAATAAAAGCCTGTGGGAAAACATTCTGAAGCTATTCAACACAAAGAAAAACCACAAAGTTCAACTCTATTAAATATATTACTCAATTAAAAATATCTCAGTCAATTTAAGACGATTGCAACGGCCTACAATTTAAGGTGGATTCGGTACCACCGACATTTCTACTGCAACCCCAGTGGTTTTTCTATTGTAAATCTGTTGTCAGCCTAAAACAATCTAGTCTCGCCGCTGCACAGCGGATGAAATTTGCAGTTCCAGCTGGACAAATTTCGTACCTCTGTCAAATATTGAGATAAGCGAACAGCAATTCGTACCCGCGGCCTTTCAGGGTTACTGACTTCAAATCCCTTATCAAATTTTGAAAATTGAAGATGGCCGATCCGATATGACAATGGCGTATATATAATGTGTATTATATGAAACGGATTGAGTGGAAAACAGTCAAGGCTACTATTTCTAACCCTGATCCTGGGCTGGATTCCTTGAAGTGTCCTATCAAAATTTTCTTTCAACCCCCCCCCCCCCTAAAATGAACCCTTCCCCTTCATAATCACGTTTGATAATGTCGGTTCCTTCAAAGGAGGTCTACTCACTTAAATGATTGTAAGTCCTTTCAGAGACATCGCAAGACCAACATTTCGGCTTACAAATTTTCGAATTATTGGACCTCAAACATGAATATTGGGAAAATTTTGCACAATTTTTACACCAAAGATATAATTTTTATTTTTAAAT
The DNA here is from genome assembly GCA_964036015.1 of Leptarthrus brevirostris. NCBI lineage: Eukaryota > Metazoa > Arthropoda > Insecta > Diptera > Asilidae > Leptarthrus > Leptarthrus brevirostris. The sequence continues at coordinate 128,317,765 of OZ038371.1, read as the reverse complement.
TAAGAAAGTGTCTATTTACCGTAAGTACACGATAAGTGCAAATAGTCACTTCCATTTTCATATTACTGGTAATAGTTTATCACAGCCAGTTAAGAAAGCAACTAGAAAAACTGATTAATACACCTCTTCCTCCCAGAAAGTCTAATAAAAATTTGACGCACTTTCCGTGTATTTCCATGTACTTCCGTGTACACGGAAATTTCACGGCAATTTGAGGGTCGTAAATAGACATTGCCTTAAATTAAGTGTTCTACGTGGACCCCATCCTAAGAACACAAATTTCTGCTCTAGAAATAAGAGACCTTTGATGACCCCTCCAGGTCCAGGTTTATTTCTGATTTGGTCGCAAGCTGTACAGATTTTTTTCCCACAATTGATCTTCTAATCTTATTTCTGAACCGTAGACAAGGTCAATGACCCAATAGATAAAAGTCTAATGGATTCAGATCAGGAGATCTTGCTTGCCAAATACAGGGTCCGCCGCGGTACTGTCGCACCTGAACCTTGAAATGGGCAGGAGCGATATCGTGCATAAACCCCTTATTTCTTCGCAAGGCTAGTGGAATATGCTTGTCTAATTCTTCTTCATGGGGGCCACGTAAGAACTCCAAATAAGTATTCCCATTAATATCGGGTAACTAAACTGGTCCCAATCTTCAGCCACCAATAATTCCACCCCAAATATATATTTTAAAGGAATATTGTTGACTATTTGGGAGGATTGCCCTAGGATTTTCATCCGCCCATAAATGGAGATTATAGAAATTGACAACCCCATCTTTTGTAAATGTTGCCTCGCCAGTGAAAAGAATTTTTGAGATAAATTCTCTATCACTTTCTTGGCGATTTAGCAACCATTCACAAAAGAAATTTCTACTTGCATAATCTCTTTGCTCAAGGCCCTGCACAGGTTGGAAATGGTATGGGTAATATGGGTGCCTTCGCAAAACATTATGAGCTGTGCTGTTTGATACACCAATCCTAATTCTTCTTGTGCTTTTGCGGGGATTGTCAGCAACTAACCCCAATAAATGGTGTTCTACCCCAGGTATTTGCTGCCTACCTCTGTCATAGGAACGGGCACAAAAAGACCCAGCTTTTGCTAATGTTCGGCGGATAGCCTCAAATATTGAGCTATGTGGAACGCGTCTGCCGGGGGATCCTTCTCGATACAATTGTCAGACAAAAGAAGTACTCCTTTCAGCCTCACCATAAATGAGCAGCATGTCCACATACTCCACATTTGTGAAGGAATTGTTAGCCATTATGTTAAATTCAAAATCGTAATCCGTATCAAAAATCCAAAATCGAATACCAAATCCGTAATCCAATTGTCGTAACCGTAAATCTAAAAAAAAAGAAAGAAAATTCAAAAACCAAAACCGATAAAAACTGAGACTTCAAAAATGCTGTAAATGGTAGTCTTCTGATGTCTTTGAAGGGACTTACAAAAGTGAGCCGACCTTCTCTCAAGGAACCAAAATTTTCAAACGCAATTTTGAAGGGGAAGGATTCATTTGGGGTGGTATCGAAGAAAATGTTGCCCAGGACACTTCCAAGAATCCATTGGTATAGTGTTTCCTACACATTTTCCAAACACCCTGTATATTGCAGGCGGTACTTGTTTTGAGCGGGATGTTTTCCATATCAACGCTAATTATTGTTGTAATGGCTTTGGATTGTTACAAGAAATAATAATTTCGATATCCGCCATGGGAAAACGTTGTGTTAAAGTTTTTATTAAAGAAACAGTGGTAAAATCTCAAAAATGACCTTATTTTTTTCTTTTTCTTCTATATAACTCCAAAATGAATCACTTTTGAGAAAAGTTGAATAGAGAAAAAATTTCTAAATTAAATTTTACACAAGATGTAATTGGTTTAAAATAAAAAAATCCTTAATATTATTGCAAAAATAGCAATAATTGGCAAAAAATTGCTAACAAAACAAGTTTCATACCAAATTTTTTCAACAAACAGCTTTTCGGTATGATTACACTACTCAACAATGTTCAAGCATTTGATTCAATAGCTTTTGCATAATAATTTTGCAATCCATACTTCGAAGAAATTTTGCCGATTTTTGAAAACTGCGTGCAGCCGGATGTAATTAATTTAAATATTTGAAAATTGTTTCGTTGTGAACAGTGGCTAATTTTGACCGCATATACATATCTCAGGAACGAAAAATCGGATTAACTATTTTTTGGTTTCGAAATAAACCTTCCCTTGGCTCATGCAGTTGTCCAAAATCGACAAAATTTCTTCAAAGTTTCGTTTAGAAACTTTGTTCTCTCTTCAACTGTATTATTAATAATTAATTTTCCAGTTATATAGAAGAAAAGAGAAAAAATAAGGTCATTTTTGAGATTTATCCACTATTTGTTTAATAAAAAGCTTACCACAACTTTTTCTCGTAGCGCATATCAAAATTATCAGGGGATGCTTATAAAATCGCAACGCACAAGATCGTAGTTTAACATTTTTACCCCATGGAGGGCGTGGAATCGCGAGAGTTTTTAGCAAGCGTCGCTAAGGGTGCCATTTTTAATTTCAAATACAACTCAAGCACTAGAAGCGTATAGAGTTATTACAATTTTAATTTGACCTCAATTACTTTTACTTTTAAAGAAGTAACAACAGTGACCGTAAAAGCTTTAAACAGAAGTCATAACAATTTGGTTATTAAATTGTAATATGGTGTTTGCTTAACTTAAGTGGCATATAAATAGCGAATAACTCGATAAATGTCCAATATAACCACGGTTTTTATGAACTGGACATTTATCTCCCACAGAAAATAAACGGATAATGCTTAAAGATACCTTACATTATAGAGTGTTGGCCACTGTTCTCCAGTGGCGTTCCAATTCGAACCTGTTATCTCCGGGATGGAGGCCAATACATTATCACTTACCTCATCTCAATTAAAAATATACTCCAGTAAGAAATTTGATTCTAAATAATTTTTTTGCTTCGTATTTTTCTTGGACAAGCTCGGCATGCCTGAAATTGTTGGCTCGCTACGCCTATGACCAGGCGATTTGTGTGCAAGAATAATTTTTTTCCAAATGGCTGCCATTCTGTAAAATTTTCAAATTTAAAAAATCGGTTACAATACAATTAAGCTAGGGTAAGGGGAGTGAGGGAACATGACTGCCTTGTTTTTGCATTGCTACGAGCTACACAACAGCCCAGAGTCGAAGTGAATTTTTTTAATTTTATTTAAAAACTCACGGAGAGACCGAAGCTCGAACCCTGGCTATGCATTGTTGTTGTTTTTGCGTGCAGTTTACAACCTGTCCTGTTCTGATGCTTTACTCACTCCATTGGAACTCATCATCAACAAATCTCTTCAGGCCGGCAGATTTCCTACCTTATGGAAGAACTCCTTTATAATTCCTGTTTATAAAAACGGGCATAAAAACTCCATAACAAATTATAGGCCACAGCTTGTTGGGCAGTGTAAGGGGTTAATCTCATCTAATCAACATGGCTTTCTGCCTGGTAGATCGACAACAACCAACCTTTTTGAATTTACATCACACATTATCTCTGCCTTCCAACAGGGACTCCAGACTGACTGTGTCTACACCGACTTTAGCAAGGCATTTGATAAGCTCCCTCACCCCGTGATTAAGCTTAAGCTTGAAAGGTTGGGTTTTCCGCCTTTATTGCTCGACTGGATCTGCTCTTACTTAAAAAATAGGACTTACCGGAAGATTTTCTCATGCGTTAGAAACAGTTATGATTCTTCCTGCATTCAGGATGATTTGAATACCTTCAGGGGTTGGTGTGCCACAAATGTACTGCAACTTAACCTGGATAAATGTGAAGTTATGTCATTTTCCGGGAACATCAATCAGTTCGTCTTTGATTATACCTCTGCGGAAACTAATATCCGTCATGTGGAGTCCGTTACTGACCTCGGTGTAATACTAGACAAAAAACTCGATTTCACTCTGCACATAAACCATATAGTATCTCGGAGTAATTCAGCCCTTGGTTTTGTTAAGCGGTGGTCAAGGGAGTTTTCTGATCGAAAGACCCTTATTCACTTATTTTATTATTAGTTCATCAGCTTCTGGACTTGAACATAGATTCTCTCACTCTCGCAAGTTTGGTTACTTATAGGCAAACCCCGTATAGCTTAAGGGGATTGCCTTTACTACATGTTATCCATTCTCGCTCTAACTATGGTATGCATGAGCCTATTAACCGCATGTGTAGAGCCGTGAATATGTGTCCTATTTTTGACCTGGCTCTTACTAAAGATTTGCTTTAACGATCTCTGTTGTCTTTGCACCCCTGATTGTAGTGTTTGGGATTGTTTTGGATTTTTGTTGTTGTTTTTTTTTTGTTTACTAATATTTTATTGCTTGGGTTGTGGGAGCCTAATTCGTCTCAATATATGTTATATTCTGGTGAATAGGTCAATTGATTCCAGGCCTCTGCCTGTGAAGTGCGCCTTCTGAGTTAGAAGGGTTAATTCTAATTATAATTATCTCCAGGGTATCTACCCCAAAATATTCAAGCCCAAGGAGTTCTAGTAAAATAGATGCTTTTATCTGAAAAGCATAACACTATATGTACGACGTATTGGCAATGGGACATCCAGTTTTATGTTTCTCCGGTAGTGAATTGAAGATAATCAATTGGTTGTAAAATCGCACGACAAAATGTGTATACGTCTAATTGAACTCACATGTGTCTGCATGTTGTCTAACAACTTCTTAACCAAATTGTATTTGCACCACACTTTGCAGACCCTACTAAGGCATAACAAAAAAGCCTTAGTTATATAGAGTGCTGTAAAAGCATTGACCATTTTATCTCTAATGCTAAGATGTACTCTCATAAAGTTATATGACGCTTTCAAAGCGTTCTAAAACATTTTACCATTAAGTGTAAGCACAGATAAGATAATCGTATCTGTTCTATAAGACAACTCGATAGAGATACATAATCGTTAGCAAATTGCCAAATGTGAAGTAACCTTCAAAATCTTAAACGTAACTGAAATAGGTACGAACGGAGTGTGCAATTAGTTAAATTTACTTTGGTTATTTGAAGTACATGTGCCTCATAAAGTGTTCGCATTATCTAACTATGAATCATGTTTTCAATCACACAATTTTCAACCAACACTCCACTCCTGTCAAACAAGCCTCCTAGAATAGCATAAAATGAAGAATATCAAACAAAATTAGCCAATTAGGAAGTTTCCGATAATCTGTCTCGAGTTATTTACCCAAACACTTAACGAATTTTCTTGTAATTTGATTTTTGAGGTAGAACGTTCCACAAAGGTATGCTATGCACGCAGGTATACAGTTAAGGAAAGTTGACTTAACTGCCCAGTGATAATTCACCTCTTTGTTTCTCCATTTTTGAAACCAGTTCTTTTTCACATGCCCTCTTCACTGCGGCTTGTATTCTTTACTTCGTTCAAATGGACATTACCTGGATGATTTTTGACGACATCCAAACAGAACAAATTGTTAAGGTTGATATTCCGGTTACGACATAGTCTTACAGTTTTTATCTTCTGAATTTCTTTAATAATCATAACCTTTGTTTCAATCTTCTTATTATTTCTTGAGAAATACTAAAAATAGACAGAATTATTCTGGATCCACAGGTAACATATTGTTTTGCGACCATAATTCCTACTGTACAGCAGAATATTATGAAGGGCATCAGTAATTAATATAAATGGTATAGTTAAGTTATGGTATACATTTTTCTACGAAATAATTGAGTATCTACATATATGGTCCGTCATTAAATAGTTAATAAAGCCTTAAGATTAAGATTTGTTTTATAGATGCGCGAAATTCTTATAACTTGCTCCCTTTACAATTTACTCTGCTACTTTATTTAACACATGGGCTGAAAAGTCCCGGGCCTAACACTTAGATGGCGCTAGTCTTATTGCATTCACCGCTTTTACAGTTAGTACTAACCTTCAAAAGAAAGCTGTTAAAATTTCATGATATTCTATTTATAAGTTTGTGAGTTATTGTGCTAAGAGTAACACTACTTTTATTATTTTGAGAACAATGGATCAAAAACAATTTCGGTTTTTAATTTTACACTGCTTCTTGATGGGAAAAAATACCGTTCAAGCGAAGCAATGGTTTGAAAAGTGTTATAAGGACTCCACTAGATCACAAACAACAATAAAACGTTGGTTTGCTGACTTCAAACGTGGTCGTAGAGACACCGATGATGCAAATGATGATGTCCAAATGAGGCGGTAACACCAGAAAACATCAAAAAAATCCACAATTGTTTTGAATGATCGGAAAGTGAAGTTGCATGAGTTAGCTGACATCGTAAAGATATCAAAAGAACGTGTTGGCTTTATATTGCATGAGCATTTGACTATGAGAAAGCTCTGTTCAAAGTGGGTGCCGCGTTTGCTCACTGTTGACCAAAAACAAGAACGTGTTGATGATTCTGAGCAGTGTTTGGCCATGTTTAAACGTCACAAACCGGAATTTTTGCGTCGATATGTGACAATGGATGAAACATGGATCCATCACTTCACTCCGGAATCGAAACGATCGTCATCTGAGTGGAGAGCAACTGGTGAACCTCGTCCAAAGCGCGTGAAAGCACAACAATTGGGTGGAAAGGTTATGGCCTCGGTATTTTGGGATGTGCGTGGTGTAATATTCATCGACTATCTTGAGAAGGGAAATACCATCAACAGTGAATATTATATAGCGTTATTGGAGCGTTTGAAGGCCGAAATTTCAAAGAAACGGCGCATATGGCAAAGAAAAAATTTTGTTTCATCAAGACAACGCACCGTGTCATAAGTCAATCAAAACAATGGCAAAACTACATGAAAAACGAATTGCTCCCACATCCACCGTATTCGCCAGATTTGGCTCTCAGCGACTACTGGCTGTTCGCAGACCTCAAAAATGCTCACCGGTAAGAAATTTCGCTCGAATGAAGAAGTTATCGCTGAAACTGAGGCATATTTTGAGGCAAAAGATAAATCGTTCTACAAAAGTGGTATTGAAATGTTAGAGCGGCGCTGGAATGATTGTGTGGCTCTTGATGGAGATTACGTTGATGAATAAAGCCAATTTTGAACAAAAATACCGCGTTTTCTTTGTTAGGCCCGGGACTTTTCAGCCCATGTGTTACTACGCAAAAAGGTTCGTCTACCCAAGATTTTAGTTCGAAAAAAAGTTATTTTTTTAATAATTAAGTATATTGGCAAAGTTGTAATGAAATATTTGTGGCAAATACATTTCAGAGTGTAAGTAATTCTTATACAACTTACACAATCAAAATGCGACTAAAGGTTTTTTCAAAAATGCAACTAGTTTTATGCGCAGCAACATGCAAAAATCTTCGTCTATCATAAACCTAACCGCAAAAAGGCTCGTCTACCCTGAACAAATTATAATTTCGAAGAAAATTGTTTTTAAAAAAACTACAAACAATCGAGTAAGTGTAAATAATTGTATTCAAATAATCTGAAATTGTAGTTGTGAGCTTATTTTTTGGCTAGACCGCAATTTGTTGTAACTTCTTGAGTTAAAACGACACGCGGAAAAGCGATACCATCTCATCTGAGAAAGTTAGTAACAAATTTAAACTTTCAAGATCTACAGTACAGGGTATAATTATTTTAATCGAGACAACTGGAAGTATGAAGAAAAAACCGATACCAGAACGACCAAGACTGACTACTTCAAGCGAAAGTCGTGCAACAATAGAGTCTGGAATTTGTGCAGAGAGTATAGGAAAAAGTGTTTCTGTGCATACCTGTAGGAGAGGGATGAGAGAAATGGGTAATAAATCTTATAAGGTAAATTTTCTGATATTCTGTTATGGAATCCCGCAATGATATCTAAATTTTAAGGCTAAGGAGAAACCATTTTTGACCAGTATCCAAAAAAAGAAACGCCTCGCTTTTGCTAAAGCCCACGAAAATTGGACACTTCATCAGAGTGAAGGCACGCTTTGAGTTGGACATGCAAGCCCATAAAAAACACGTCATTCGAAAAAAAATTGAAGCATTCCAAAATGACTGCCTAAGTCGAAAAGTAAAATTCTCAAGCTGTGTAATGATTTGGGGAGTTGGTCATCTGTGCTTCACTAATACTACAATAAATAGCACTACGTACCAGACTATTCTGCAAAATTATCTTCTTTCATCAATACCTGCTTTGGAAAGACCAGGAGGCGAATATATTTCCCAGCAGGACGGGGCCAGTTGTTATACGGCCAAATTAACAAAGCAATGGTTTCAAGAACATGAAGTTCCACTAATGCAATGGTTTGAAGGCCATTGCTCTAGTGGAACTTCATGTTCTTAAAACCAAAGCCCGGACCTTTCTTTCATTGAGAACATTTGAGGAAAAATGAAAAAGACATTGAGGTATTCTCCCGATGCCCTAATGGATGTTCTTCATAGGGAAATACAAAGCATCTGGGATTCAATAACACCAGCTGAGTGTGAAGAATTAGTAATCACTATGCCTAGACGCATGAAGGATGCTATCCGACGACATGGTGACGCTACTAAATGATAGAGAAAAATTTACGCAATTCCTCTAAGTTAATTTAATGTTTAGCAGGCTTAATTCTCTATGAATAGAAATCGGATTTTTTTTTCTTTTTTAGTGAATTATGTTAAAACATTTGATGGATTTTTATATAAATAATAATTTATTTGCAAATTAATTTTATTACATTTGGTGATATTTTATTTTTAAAAATTTGAACGTCCCTCTTCTGTGCGCATCTGCCTCTAAATAACGCACAACAAAATGCACTATGATAAGCAAAATATACTCACAATACGATTTCAAAACATTCAAATTGTTACTCGATCGTTCGTAGTTTCTTGACAAAAAAATGTTGCTCCAAAATTGTAATTTGTACAAGGTACTACAGACGAACCTTTTTGCCGGAATTTTTATGCAAGGTTGATGCCATAAAAAAAGTCGCATTATTGAAAGAACCTGTAGTCCTATTTTGATTGTGCGAGTTCTATTAGAATTACTTATATCCTGAAATATATTTGCCACAAGTACTTCTATATAACTTTGCCAGAAGACTTTATTATTAAGAATTCATTTTTATTTTCGATCTAAAATCTTGGATAGACGAATCTTTTTGCGTTTGGGTAGTAATTTAATGGGTAGACTCAAGACTCATTATGGATTCATAGCCACTGGCTCAATTTTACCCAAAGCCAGCACGTCGGCTAAGGGAATAATGTCCAATGGGTAACTCTGCTGACGCTGATAGATGAACAACACTTCATCAAAAGAAACACCGATGTAGTAAAGTTTTCGGTAAAAATGTAAATGTCTTTTCCAAGCACAAATTAAAAAAAAATACTAATTTAATTGCATGAAGGGCGTTATAGCCGTAAGTGTTTTACATAAAACGTTTCTGGCTGAAAGTCGAAAAACTGGAACCCCCGATTGTCTTGAAATGTTTTTACGTATGAACGCGCCCACTAGAGAGCCGAGTGTTGATAGGAAAAAAAAACACTTGGTAGGAAAGAAATGGCGCATAGCGAAGCATTACTACTGGAATGTGGAGGCTCAAAAACCTCTGATTTATTTCCTTATCTTCTAATAAAAAATGGAATCGTTTGACGATCAAATATTCTGAGAGGTCTCTATAATAATGGATGATTTCCTTTTTGTCAAAAAATGTCTACTTTCAGCTTTATTGACGGGGACGTAATTTATACTGGTCTAGAATTTGAAAATTTCCGCAAGTTGACGATGGCATTTAATTCACGAAGTATTTGTTTCTTCTCCGACGATACGATCATGTATCGATGTATTCGTGTTATGTCCTTGGAATGTCCTTAGAATCGTTCTTTAAGTATCATATCTGCCTCTTCATCAGTAGATTGCTTCGCTGCCGTACGCCCGAATATTTATATGAAAAATTGCAAGTCATGCGCTCATCTGGAAGATCGGGTAATCTTATATTTCCGCGTTATACTTTATTGATTACAGGGTGATCGTTTTTTGTGCGAGGCATTAAAATTTACAATAATATTCCAACGAAAATTAAGAATGCGAGCAACGCTGGTGGATTTCGAAGACTCTTGTTTGAACATCTATCCTCAACGTGAGCATTTGTGCGACAACCCACCTGATTTATCATCTTTCTGTTTTCTTTTTATTTTTCTGCTTTAATCCATATTCCTTGGCTTTAGCTTTAGTTTAGTTTTAAGTTTCTTGATTTATATAAATACTATCGTAAATTTGTTATAACATTTACTTAATATTTTCATATAATTTGCATTTTATTTTACTATTCATTATTGTTCTTTGAAGTAGTATTAATTTATGCATTACCTGTGCTAGTAAAAGATTAATGTCTTATTTTGCACACTGAGTTAATAAACTTGAATTTGTATTTGAATATTAGTTCAGTCATTTGGTTCTAAAAAAGGAGTAAAGTTTTGCGGGAGTTTTGAAAATTGGTAATTGCATAGATTACGATGTGCTCTTTCCCAATTTTTACTTTGCCACCTCGTACCTTTGCCGCTCGCACCGCCATATTGGAAATATGGCCAAAAAACTAATTTCCACACCAACTTGAGGTAGAGTAAGCGAAGCGTTTTTTTCATCGTGGTATCCCCATAGTAGGCCTTATCCACATGCAATTCACTATTCCAAAATTTAGCGCATTCTACTTCGCTTCGCTGTTCTTGATGGACCAGGTGTTGCGAGTTCAATGTCTTTAGTATCGGTCGAAACGTCACAGACAGTTCTTTAAAGATATACATTTCTTACTTTTCACATTACACATTGGTGCCATACCAAAAATATTGTTGGTGGGGTGAGGGTGGAACCTAACTTCGTAACGCTAGGACCGTTTTGGGTGGTTCTTTTTGTTTTGTTTTATAGAATATGATCCCCATTACCAATGATGGAAAAAAATTTGAGGGGGGGGGGGGGTTATCTAACTTCGTGACGCTTTGACCGATTTGGTTGATTCTTTTTCTGATGTATAGAGTAAGTTCCGCCATTGGTACCGTGACCCAAATTTAAGGGTCTGGGTAGGTAAGGGTGCGGATGTCAACTTCTTAAACCGTAGACCGAATTGATTGATTATTTTTTTATGTAAAGTATAATCTTCCATTGCTAAGATGACGATAAATTTTGGACTTAGGTTGGGGTGTAGGGGGGGGGATTAGGCTAACTTCGTAACTTATGTTCCAATTTGGATGATTCTTCTTTCAATGTCTAGAATATGTTCCCCCATTGGTACCATGACAAACATTTATGGGGTGGGAGGGGGGCGGGGGGTTGTTACTTAATTACTTAACGCATAGACCTAATTGGATGATTTTTTGTTGTTGTGTACGGTATGATCCCTCATTGCTACTACGAGGAAAAATGTTCACCTAGGGTGGGGGAAAGGTAATCTAACTTTGTAACCCTGATTTAGATGATTCTGAATGAATAGAGTATCAATTTGTACCATGACAAAAATGTTTGCTTATGGTAAGAGCTGTAGGAGAGCGGCAACTAGCTTCGTATGACGTAGAACGATTTTGATTCTGTTGTACAGAATACGTTTCCTCATTGGTAAATGATAACAAATTTTGTACGGTGATCCATAGTAAGAATTTTGTATGATGGAGTGATCGTGAAATCTCATAATATGTTACTGGATTTAGATAATTGAAATATAATTATGCCAGTTAGCATAATGCTGGCGATATGTTTGTGATGCAGAAAGCCTGGCCTAATAGAGCCACAGGGATTTATATCTTATTTCTTTAGAAGCTGTAAATCATTTTGACTGGATGATTAGCAATATGTTGGTTGATTTTTGATAATTAGCGGGATGGAGGAGGATCAATTAACAAGAGAAAGAAAATATATTTTTTGACTAAAACATTAAAATGGTATAAACTTCGTTGCTCACCCCGATCAATAATGTTATGATCATAAAAGAAATGCACACCGGTAACAAAAATAACTGATATCCCCTCCCCTCTAATTTTTTTTCTGAAAAGAGAGTGTTGATAGGAAAGAGATGTCGCCAATTTAAATCTAATTAAAAAACTTCAAAAGAAGCTTTGCACTTCGGCAACAAAAAGAACTGATGTATGTCGGTGTTTTCACTGTTTAAATAACAATTTCAAATAAACTTATTGAACTTCAGAAAAGGGTGCGTTATCAAGTCCAGAAGTCAATAAAATTTTCAAATATAACCGGAATGGAGGGGTTGGATACACTAAACGTCAAATAAAGCAAGCAGAAAGAAATCAATGATTCGTTTCAAGACTATCAACAGCATGCTTTTAGAGAAATTCAAAATATCTGAATCACAGACAGTTTAAGCATAAGCAGGAGAACTCAAACGACCGCAAAAATGATACAATTTTTTAATCAGTACATTTGAAAAGTGTGTATTGCATGTGCGTCTATTTCTGCACATTCGAAAATGATGATGTAATATTAGTGATAGAAAATTGACAACATAAGAAATGTAAGGAGTATTCGAAATAAAATATATTTGGCTTCTAAATAATATAATAATGCAAAAACAAATTATCTCAGCAAAAGTGTTTTTAGGAAAGATATGCTCTTGCTAAATTTTTTTTGTAAAAAGGTTTTTTAAGGTTCATTACACTTCGACAGTAAAAACCATTGATGTAGGTATGTATATTTGTGAACAATAGAGAAATAAATTATACAATAGATTAAAAAAAATTTAACAGTGCGCAATTTTTTTTAACAATAAGCAAAAGGCAATTAGAAAAAATATTCACTTCAAACCTATTGTAACAGCCTATTTTTCAGCAAAATTTCTGAATTTGCTGCATCTGTAAAGTGAAGTTCATCATATTTATAAGTAAACAATACAATTGCATTAAATAATCGCCATTAATGTTCTTCTTTTTCTTATTTGAATTTGGCACCAAGCTGCTTTACAGAGGCAGCTTATTTGGCCAGTACTATTTAAAAAGGGTCGGCCGTTACAGAGGAAAGAACCAGTACTAACAGTCGAACAGTCAGAATATTTTTGCGATTCAAACCGGACGGGGTTAAATGACAATTTGTTTTTTTATTAAATTTACACAAATACAGAAATGTAGAAATTAGAAAATTTTAATTTTCATGTATCAATATTTTCTTGTACAACAAGTTGCACAAAAATTTTCACGGCAATCGGATGGTTTCGATTTTCAAAACCCCAGCTTTGTCAGCAACGCCCATCCATTTACTCGCGGCAGATTTTTCTTTTCGTCGTTGTCGCCAGTGTCTTACTTACTCAGTTGAAGTATTTTTTGTAGGTTTCTGAATCCATCTGAAGTTGTCTGTCATTTGGCATATTCTTCTTAACTTACTTAACGTAAGTCAGAAGTTTCCTGTATTTAAACATTGAAATTACGAAAGTAGAGAAGCGAGGGACCAAAGTAAGCGCTTTTTATATATAGGGACGATGTGGCCAAAGCCTAGGGGACAACCCATGCGTTAGCGTCTAATTCGGCGTCTTCCTTGGATCCCGTGAGGATTCTAATCTAAAACCTACTGTGGGACGATGTGGCCAAAGCCTAGAGGACAACCCATGCGTTAGCGTCCAATTCGGCGTCTTCCTTGGATCCCGTGAGGATTCTAATCTAAAACCTACTGTGCGATGTCGTTTGGCTCTTTTCTTAGTGTGTGGTCTATCCATTGCCACTTTCGCCTGCGAATACTGTTGTCTATACCGTCTTGGCCCGTAAGTCTGTGAAGGTCTTCGTTGGTAATGACTTCTGATCAATGGATGTTAATGATGCGCCGGAGACATCGCGACAATTATTCCTTTATAAATAATATCGTTTGGTGCTATAAATGGTGAATTTGCGATATCCTGTTTCCCACGTATCTGACACTGATCTGCTGTAATACAATTCTCCACACACACCATGTGTCGCAAAAAAGTGACATTATCAGAAATAAGATAAACCGCTGATATAAAAATTCTCTCTTTCCCTTCAACTTCCTCTCCACCCCTCACCTCTCCTATCCCCTCCTCTGACCCCTCTCGTTTCTTCCCCATACCCCTCCTGTTCCCTCACCAATCACTCTCCCAACCCTACCACCTTTCTTCTTTCTCTTTACCTCTCTGCCTACCCCTACTGCCTTTCTCCCTCTATCCTATAAACATTGGCTAGGTAATTCTTATTCGTCGTAAAAAATAGGTGTAGTAGTATGTGTAGTATACAATATTTTGCAACAAGAGTCTACGCATAAACTATTGCCGGCACCTTTTTCTGGTGCTCACACGTTCCGAATAATGCTGGATATTGTATTCTGCTCTCTCCCGAGTTTTTTTTTCATAGGGACACCACAATATTGAGAACCTAATACAGGATTATCTCGAAATTGTAAATATGAGAGTTTCTTTCTCGTATGCATAATATGATGATGGAAAGGGGGCCAAACAAAGCTAACGTATTCTAGAATTGGCCTAACAATTGTGCAGTATAAAATCTTCGTAATGTATGGATCCTTAAATTCCTTGGACCATCTCTTAATAAAGCCCAAAGAAACATTTGCCCTGTTGTGTTTGGAACAAATTTTTTGTCTTGTCCAATCCGCTCAAAGAGTGACCGACACTCGTAAAATTAAAAGCGAGGAGATATTTTCGCATATAGCGCAAGGTCAAGGACACATAGTTAATGTAAATTACAAAAAGTAACGATCCGAGATGACCGCCATGTGGTACACCAACCGTAATTCCGATAAAAGTCGAGCATTATTATATAAAAGCATTTGTTTATGAAAAAGGATATTGTGGTCAATACATACGAAGGTTTTGCTGAAGGTATTCTGGTCAATAAGTACGAAGCAGTTCTTAAATATTTGCAATAGAACATGGTCCTACAGTTGGATGCATCACTCTTATAATTGTTTTTATTCAGCAGAAGAGTTACAGTAAGTTTACACGCTTTCGGAAAAGTGCCACAACAAATTGATACATTAAACCAGGTAGCAAAGAACGAAAACAATACACGAACCACATCTTTTAAGAAATGCAGTAGGAATACAATCGGAGCCACACGAAAATCATTTGCCAGATTAGGTAAGCGAAAGCCTCCTCGAATGAGTCAAATCGTTAAGAGTAATATCACTGGTGTCACTTATGTGATACTCATTTTATGCATGAGCACTATGCTAGAAGCAATAGAATCACTTATATATTACATCCCAGCTTCCCCGCAGAAATTGGAAGCATACCATCATGCATACTGTAGCTCTCTTTGGAAGCTGTGGATGCATGACCCTTCGTATTCACCTTTATTTCCTTTTAGATTTACAAGTCTGCACAGATTGATATGCCCTCCCTTATACACTAGATTTATTGAGAGTAATTATGGTTCGCAGCAGAAGGCACATAGTTGAAAGTTTATGCTTTAGCGCTCATCAACCTAACGTTGGAGCAACCTCTCATTCATCCTTATGACGCTTCAAGTGTTTTCTGATGCCAGCTTTTCGGTATTTTCTTTGATCAATAGTGTTTATTTAAGAATAATTTCCCGCTGGGTTATTCGCGGGATAGTACCACATATTCAAAAAATAAATTTTAGCATGAATGAAAGCTCAGATAGAGAACGACTTTATTCAGTAAGATTGAAATGATCAAGCGCTAATAAGAAAATATCAAATCATATATCGCTGAATAAAGCTTACCTAAGACAGTACGCTTGAATATTAGCCCTTCCACATACTTCCGCAGAATCGGATGACGCCAGCTACGAAACCCTTTGCTGCGAACCATCAAATGATTTTTCTGTTGAAGAAAAAAATACAATACTTTAATAATGTTATTTTGATAAGTAATAAAGGAAATTTAGGAAATATGCAATATTATTATACGAAAAATAAAGTTGTATTTCCTATTAAGGTACAAAGTTGACTATTAAGATAGTAAAATTGGAAATTACCAATGCTGGTGTCGATCTGACCCCTAGGTGCCAGCGAAAGGTTAACTATAATTTGAAGACACTTTTTTAAGGTCTTTAACGTACTTCAATATTATTTACCACCTCAATTCTGATTTTCTACTAGAGATATTTCTCTCTAAGTGACGGACGCAGCTGTAAGAAAGAGAACTAACCTCACGCATCATTCGATCTGTGGAAGCTCGAAAACCAAGGAACGGGGGTAAATCTCTTTTTAACTTCATACTTAATGCGTCTTAATATTTGTTATTGTTAATATTGGCCACATTTATTACCAAAATTAGGAAGGAGGTTTAAGATATAACACTCGTAACAGAGTCAAGAAGTCTAAAGGTAGAGGTCTGGAGAGTATCAGACAAAAAGCCCTTTTCCGACTATTGCTGGATACTCTGACATTGATGATACATTGACGAATCAGAAGAGCTATTATCCAAGGCTTGTAGTGATGTCTTCCTAAAGGCACTAAGTGGACCCTCCAGTCTTATCCCGCGTAATATAACAAAGACTTAGGGGAGCTGAGGCGAAGAGCGAGAAGGCTCTTGAGGATTGGACAGACTTGAAAAAAGGCCTGAAAGAGTATAAAAACTCCATACGGAAAACCAAACGCACGTCATGGAGTAAATATTGTGAGTCCATTGAGGATGCAAGTGAGTCAGCTAGACTAAAAGAAATACTCGCAAGTAGCCCCGGTGTTCCCTCTTTCTTGAGGTGCAGCGATGGCTCCTATACAGAACCAGTAAATGAGACGCTGGAACTGCTTATAACCACGCATTTCCTCCATAACTCGGCAGCGGGGATGGCAGAAGGACATGATGATTAACCGGATTGGTAGGCGCTCATAAATATGCAGTGTGTCAGTTCTATATATTCTATCTTACCGGTCCATTATTCCTTGGCTCATGGTGATATATAGAAGCTGATTACTTCACTCTTATGTCCCTCTTGCTTGGAGACAGGTCAAGGTGATCTTTATCCCCAAGGCAGACAAAAACGCTGGGGACTTCAGACCTATTAGCCCTTCCTCGTTTCTCTTAAAAACTCTGGAGAGATTCCTCAACGTGTACCTACGCGAGCATATCCTGCAAACTGGGGTAAGTAGTGCCCCAATGGAAGGAGCTCTAAGTAAAATCTACAGGTGGGCAGTCCACTCCGGCTTATCGTTCAACACTCAGAACACGGAAGCAGTTCTTTTCACAAGGAAGAGAATGAATGAATCCTTCCAACCTCCCAAATTGAGCAGCAGTACGCTGGCACTAACTAATCGAGCCAATCACTCGATTCCAAACTTAACCTAGGCAAGAACATAAAGGTGCGCATGAAAAAAGCGTCGGTAGCGTTCTATGCCTGCAACAAAATGTTTGGTAAAAAGTGGGGCTTAAGCCTCCGTATTGTATATTGGATGTACATTTCCATTGTTGTTGTTGTTCCATTATGGAATAATAGTCTGGTGGATTACTATAGAGAAGCAGAACAACCTTAAGAAAATAACTAAGATTAAAAAAGCTGCCTGAATGGGCATCTCCGGAGCAATTAGACAACGCCAACTACGGCATTGGAGACCATGCGCCACCTTCCACAATTTGACGTCTACGGTAAAAGTACCTACAGCTGCTCGTAGCGCCATAAGGCTGAAAGAGTCTAAATGTTGGCCATAGCAGTACACCAAGGGGCCTGAAGGTTGTCTGCAGGAGAACACCGACTACAATACCCCTACACTGAGCTTTGGGAAAGTCATCTCGACCAAAATCCTGGACAGAGCGGAGCAGGGGGGGGGGGGGGAATTGGTGGTGTCACCATGGCAGATATGTCTACACTGATGGATAGAGAGTGAAGGACGGGCTGGGAACTGCGGTGTACTTGGATTGCCTAATTGCCTAAACATACGTGGCCAACTTGGGACAACAAGAAACCAGCTTTCCTCCTAAAGAGAAGCCGCACCGACCGCTGAAATATTGTGGCAGTCATTACTGGCCGCTATCTCCTCGGTAGCCGTGCCTACACATCCCCACAAACGACTTTTGCAGAAGCTGTATGGACGAGGAAGAATTAGAAAGCGTTCAGAATTTACTCTAACATTGCCCTCGCCTGGCAAAGAGAAGGTACAAAGCGTTAGGCACGTACTTCTTCAGTGGACTGGACGAGGTTGCGAACATAGGACTGAAACAGCTTCTCCGGTTTATTTATAGCTGTGGCTGGTTCTAAATAACCCTTAACCTGACATTCTATATCTATGTAAGGCTGATCGGCTTTCCGATAGCCAGCACCCTAACCTAGCCTCTCTCGAATCTAGACGAAACAACTCCAAGACTGTTTTCGCTTTCGACTGCATTCAAGGCAATATCAACTCTCCGGTCTTACTTTCCTCTTTTAATATATCGATTCCAAGTCGCTCCTTGAGAAATCGTGATTTTCTTAAATTACCTCTACACCGTACTAATTATGGCTTTCATGAACCAATCACCTCGATGTCACGTTATTTTAATTCGCATTTTGAGATCATTGATTTTAATTTATCGAAATATTCCGTAAAAAGTAAACTTTCTTGACCGTTATTTTTGTACTCTATAGTTTTATAAGTTCATCATTAAGTATTGTTATGTTAGTTTAATTAATTATTATTGATTTTATTGTAATTTTTATTGGCTATTTCTGTTATTTTGTTGTTGTTTACATTCTTAGTAATCAGCCTTTGAAGAATTTTTTTTTATAAATAAATAAATAAAAATAAATAAATAAACTAAACTAACCTAACCTAATCATTAAATAATTAACGGTTCAGACAAATTGCATCTCGCTTTGCTAATATGTTCGAATATTTCAATCAAAACGTCTTCATGCATTGAATCAGTCAATAACAAACGAAGCCTTTGTTAATAGAAAATAGCTTTAAATAAATGGAGCATCCTAGGTACAGGGCGCTATACCGAGTGCTAACACGAAACTCTGTATATATGCATATGAATGGAATTATCTTAGATAATCAAGCAATAATAATCTTTTTGAATCTGAATATAGTAGGGTATATACCCTCCCAACATTTGGGAAGAAATCCATAAAATAAATTTTTATCCCCCTTCAATTTTCTCCAATGGAGGACAGCTGCTCCTTTTTCCTTGTCCTTTTCCATGTTCTAAAACCGATCAGATATTTTGGGTCATGTAGTTATGTGCTACAAATACTTCCAATGTCGATGCAATCATTTCTTCTTCAATAAATTCCGGATTTCACTCAAGTGGGCTGCCGATTTTGTAGCCAAAAGGCAGATCAATTCCTAGGATAGCATAGACCAAGTGTAGTGTATCTATTCGATAAGGATGCTGAGGTAATTTTCAAGAAATATTTTCAAAGTATATAACCGACCCAAGCCCAAGCCTGAAAGCATTTCGTTACACGAAAATTTATGAGCGAACACACAGCAAGGGATCGGCATTTGCAGTTTTGTTTCATTTTTTTCCTTACTAAAGACAGCTAACTTAACTTCTTTATTAGTACTTTTTTGCTACAGGAAAAGGTGTTTTCTTACATATACAATATACGTATATAGGTACGTAAGTAATTGACGTTTCTTTCGCTGCGCTGGGTCTGCTTTTAACTGCCTGTCTTTCCCACAAGAAAAATTTCTCTGTTCTTTGACCTCCAAGCAGCCATGGAGCCTTACGATGAATATTGTTCTTGTGATGTGCTGCTCTTCCCTTTTCGCATTGTTTTTAAGGCAACTAAGCTGGGACAAGAAGTTGTTTACAATCTGATTTCGCAACTTATTCATTCATACATATACAATATACAATTGATATGCGCGCGCATTTCATTCAAGAATTTCTTAGTGGAATCTTCAGTTCAAAACAAGATATTTTTAGTCAGTATTAAAATAAGAAGAAAAGTAGGAAACTAGACAATCCTTGCGGTATTATATTATTATTAATGCTACAAGAAGTTTATAATTTCAGTGATCAGTTTTGTTAAAATTCTTCTGCATACATACATACGCGGAATGAATAGGTAAATGTTATTGATTACTTCAGTATCACGTAATGTGTAAAGTACTTCAAGGTGTAAAGAAATATTTAGCAAAAATACCTGATTATTTATGAACTTGCGTGGTAATAATAATAATAATAATTCATTTATTTTTCTTCAATTACAACTTCATACAGTGACAACTTATTTCATATGTTTCAGAGAAAAAGTGAGCTTTTACTAGTAGCAAATAAAGAAAAATAAAAAGGAAACAGAAAGATATTAACAGTAAAATTATTCAATGAATATATATAAGCTTGATTTAACATCAAACCGTCAGCTGAGTGTTTGAAATTACTTCTTTGGGTATTTCCTATAAATGCCTTATTTAAATAAGCCATCATATAGTTTAATGCCAGCGTGTAGTATTCTACAAATTCCGTCCAGTTTTTACCATTTAGCAATTCAATGGTTTCCCTAAGTGTGAGGAAATCCTTCCTCAAAACCAATCTTCTTATTTCCTTTAGTAAAGGGCACTTCCCCACAAAATGCACGATATCTTCTCTTGAATTCGTGTTGCATAAGCTGCATTCCAAACGCTCCTGCGACCTGTACGGCTGGTAGTTGAGTTGTAACAGTTCACCTCTTGCGAGGTGAAGATCACTGGTTGAAGATCACTGAGATTTGGTACCTTGAGAAATCATCCCTGAAATAGCTTTTCTCTTCCAGATTCGGCCAAAGTGCAGAATAAACAAATCTTGTCTGGGAAAGGCGCGCCTGCTCCATGAAGTCTTCCCTTTTCCACAACTCAATTTTTTGCAGCAGTGTGGTAAGAGCTTCTTTAAGTTTCCTTCGATCTCCGAGTATGTCAACTGACACACCGTGAAACGAGGCTACATCTCTATAGCATCCTGTGTTTTTTCCAATTACAGCTCTTAGAGTCTTTTACGGGAGCATGTGTTCCGGGAAGTTCAACACCTTTAGTAGATAGTTGAAATGAATTCGTAGTGTATCCACGATGAAAGGCGATAGACCTGTTTCCAGGATTATCATATAAGTCGGTGTATTCGTCGGGAGAAAAAAGTATCTTTTTACAAAATATCTCAACAGCTTTTCGACTTCCTCATGCTCATCATGCCCCCATACCTCTGCCGCATAGAACATGACCGACCGAACAGCTGGGATGAAGACCTTATATTTGACGCTATGTGTAACCTCTTTTAACTTAAAAAGTCTGCCCCATGTTGCATTCATCGCGTTAATCGATCTCCTCAGTTTTTCATTGCCTGGACATATTCCAGTTTGACGTAAGAGTAACTCCTAGGTACTTATACTCTTTGACAACCTCCATTACTTCATTGTCTAAATACCATTTTTCATTTTTAGACTTCCTTCCTTTTTTATTAAAAATGAGTACTTTAGACTTCCGTGAGTTTACTTCTAGCCCCCAGGTTTTACAATATTCACTTCTGCGATTTAGCATAATCTGCAGCATATCTGGAGTCTCGGCGAAGAACACTATATCGTCTGCATAAAGTAGAATCTTGAGCTTAAAGCTGCCTATGTCGAAACCTACAGGCGAACATCCTACCAGGTCGCTTATAAACAGGGCGAAAAGCAATGGACTAAGCACACAACCCTGTCTTACACCAGTTGATGTCTCAAACCAGTTTGATAAGCTTCGGCCATTCCAGACTGCTGACGTTGTCCCTGTGTATAAATCCTGTATTATATTTATTAATTTGCTTGAAAAATTTATGAACCTAAGTTTGTAGATTAAAGCTCTTCTGTCCACTTTGCCAAAGGCCGCTTTTAAATCTCTGAAAACCGCATATAGCTTTCTTCCACTTTTAACTGCAATATCGACCGTATTTTTTAGCGTGAAGAGATGATCAATTGTAGAATACCTTTGCCTAAATCCTGCTTGTTCTTCACTTACGAGATCACGATCCCTTACAAATTCCTCCAATCTTTTCATTATTACGCCTACAAATAATTTGGCTATAGTATTCATAAAGGATATTCCCCGATAGTTTTCTGGGTTTTCCGGGTCTCCCTTTTTGAGTATAGGGAAAATGATCGCCTGTTTGAAACATTCAGGAACACGCTCTTCATTCAGGATTTCATTAAAGAAGGTACAGATCTTCTCCAAGAGTCCAAAAGTCCGACGCATTTTTTAAAAACTCATAAGGAATTCTGTCATATCCCGGCGCCTTTTTGTCCTTTGCTTTCATGAGCATCGTTTTAATTTCTTCCACGCAAATGTGACCATCCAGCATTTCGTTGATAACCAAGCATGGTTCTACTTGTGCTACAATTGCTGTATTCTGGCATGAATTTGCCATTTATCTTTTTCACTTTACTCCAGAATGCAGTACTGCTATTTGACGAACTCAGCTCCCACGCAAGTCTGTTGTAGTACTTGCGTGGTATTTCATCCACAAAGCTGTGAGACCTGTTTATGTGCCCTAAATACTATTATTTGCAAATGCAACTACAAGTTTAGGTGAAACCCGAACCACTGAACCACCAATAGCATTTTCACGAAATGTTGTTCGCAGAAAGCCGCCGGTGGAATTCGAACATCGGACTTTCACGATCGAAGACCACTACGCTACCATTTACACCACCGACGACGGTTTAAATTTCTAAGGGCATGTTTTTCTAAAGCAATCTGTTTATGATAAATATTATATTTAATTTGTTAAGTAATTTTTTGCTGTACAGATTGAATTGGCTAATTATGAATTTATAGGTTGTTTCTTTTCATTGCTTACCAAATACATTTCTGGTAATTAATGGTGGCATTAAGGAAGTAATGTAATGCTTTCATAAAGCATGATTGGTAATGAAGAAATTAATCGTTAGGTCTTATCGTCTATGACATCGCAATTTCTATCTAATATTACAGAATAAATGTAAGTTGCATTTTCTGCTGACCCGCGAGAAATTCACAAAAAAGTTTAGTTTTGAATTTTTTCAAATAGTTCGTATTTTTGGGGGTGTTTATTAATAAGGGAAGGGGGTTTGTGGCAATGGGATGGCAGTAACAATCCCCCAAGGGGTGGAAAAATCAATTTCTTCCACTTTAAATCTGGATATCGGACAGCAAGCGCTTAGAGTAATCATTGATTCATTTAGCAAACCGAAAGAGTGAACCTACCCTACCAAAGGGGTTGATAAATCTATAAATTTGGTGTATTGCCCGTTTATTACCGGAGAACCTAAGCTGAGAGAAGGCAACACGATCATCCGATGTAGTTTCCACGGCGCATTTATTTAGAATCAATTAAAGAAGTAAAGGTGCGTCTCGGTGCTCATAGGCTCGTACTAGTGAGGAATTTTTCTTTCCTCATATTTTGATGGGTAATGGCTTGACTGCAATTGGTTGCCAGTGATAGAAAACTTGTTGCTTTCTGTCAACGCATTCATATACAATATTAACATAATTATTAAATCAACCAGTGGCTGGTCCATCAGTATAATAAATGTAAGTGCTAAAAACATATGATGTATCATGTTTAGTCTTTGCATTAACCGTACATTAGTGAATTCAAAGGAGATTTGTTAGTGCATAACGTGTACATAGTAAATTAGTATTTGAGAAATTAAAAATAACGAAATTTAGGAGGAAAAAAAAGATGGAAATATGCTAATTTTATGTTAAGAGAAGTCAATGAATCCATCTGGGTATACATGTTGAACAGATGTACTGTCGAAGAAAAGTAAACATTTGCTTTAAGTACTCTTTGATTTTTGAAGACGTTCGAAATGTAATTGAGATTTTTCTGATATTACACTATACCCACGGTGTAAAGAATACAAGGTATGCCGAAAAAGTTTTGAGAAATTTCAGCTGACCGGTTCTGACGTACCGAGACGGCAATGCATGGAATATAATTAATATTCAAAAGTCAAAAAAAAATATTCGTCGAACAAGTGCGGTCTGATTACGTCATGAATGGCGGAACAGAGTTTATATCGGACATACCTTGCATTCTATATACCGTGCCTATACCCTGCTGTCAACACAATCAACCCTCAAGGGTTGTTACAGCCCTTCTCCTGTCATAACCCTTCCGTTGTATTAGATCACTCTGAAAATACCAATTGTTCCCCTCCAAGCAAGCGTTGCCGATCATTACTGCAAAAAATTTTTAAAGAAGGGTGGTTGAGCGGAGAAAACGAAGGGAATAGCAGAGGGAAGTAGGTTGTGTAGCTGCAGAAAATATTCGCAAAAATTGGCCTCATTTACTTCATTTTAAGCGAAAGAAAGGTTTTCTTATTATATGAGTTATTTGTGGTGTAAAGATAATCTGGGGACGCCCTGGGTTATGCCTCAGGCAGCCTAGACTTTATAACCAACTTATTTTCAAAATTTTCTAAAAAAAAATGTAGTGGTCTAATTACAAATACCTATTAAGTCTTTCTTGAAATATACAGAAACTACTCTATAAGGAAATATTAAGGAAATGTTGGCGTTTGGGACTATTTCAACAAATTAAAGAAATTACATTTGATTGATGTCATTACGGAGGAATGACACTTGTCATAATAAACAATAGGAAAAGGTTGGGAAATTCTACTTTCTCGTAGTATTTTTTACAATTTTCATGTGTTTTATAGGGAAGACTCTACTTTGTGTTCGTTTTGTGGAAGTGTGTGAGCTTGAAATGCGTCAACGACACTGGCATTTCTCTTTTGTTTTGGTTAGGATATAGTGTGCACTTTTATTTGTGTGCAGGGACTGATTAATCTGTGGTACCAAAAATGAAGTATGACGACTTGCTTGGTGGTAAAATGGCTGAAGTATCATGTTTTCCGGGCTGTTATCTAAATTAAGCCCTGAATAATTTGTCGTGCAGAACCTTCATGTTTATATCACTAAAACATTCATTTTCTTCCTTGACCATCTCTCACTCTCTAATGCCCGTAAATTCTTGCGGGGTATGGGGCAAGAAGGGGGGAGGAAGAGGGGGAGAAGAATTTAACCAAGCCAAGATTGCAAGTCGGCTTACAATTTAAGGTGACTTCCGAACCACCAATAGTACTCTGCAACCCCCTCGGCCCTATTATCATAATCTGCAATCGAGGTTGGATCAATGGATCACTGGCACGATCACCACGCCGTCGTTGCACGTTCGAGCCTCGGACGGCGATGAGTTTTTTTTGCAATTGTAATAAATAAGAAACCCACTTCGTCAAAAAAAGAAGACATTTCAATTAATAGAAAAAATCCAGATATGTTTTACAAACGCCAGATGTACTTAGAAAGAAAATAGCAATTAACATTAAATACTGAAACTTGAAAAGGTTATTGAAAGAAAGAAATAAAATTCTCGCGCACCGAGGGTTCTGTACCTTGAAAAGTTGCTGATTTCTAAAAAACTGTGTTAGTTAGACACATCTTTTATTTTTCCTTTAATATCTTTATAAACCTCTATCAACTCTAATTATTTCAGATTTTTCGCTTTGCAAACGGTGGGGATAAAAGGGAGAGGGGGGGGGGGTGTTTTTTGACAGGTTTAAGGTTCAATTTCAAGGTTAAAGGAAATAAACTAGGTAGGCTTTTTTCTTTATATAAAAATAACAAAAAAAGAACTAATCATATCGTATTGTGTAGATTGTAGAAAGCAACTGAGGAAGCACCTAAATAAGGTTCGAAAGGTGGTGTAGAAGAGATAAGAACAAATAAAGAATAAAAAAGAACGATGTACCTTATCATTTCATGACCAAATTCCGATTTGCTGAAACAATTTTTGTTTCATAATAATATAATATAAAATATACTAACAGCAGATGGCATTAATCATGTTATTGCCAATATATTTAATAAACGTGTTAAGATTGCCACAGCAACATTAAACATAAAATCAGTTCTTCTGAGCTCTGTTTAACATGGATATAAACCTTTGTCAACCAGATGTAACAGAGTATCCTGAATCTCCACCGGAGGTCGTGAGGATGACCAAGGAAGACTTCCACAAGCTCACCAAGATAGAATAATTATCGGTCAAGGAAAATTGAATTGACTAGGTATCACATTATGGAAGAGCCATAAATTATATCCTGCAGGCTATGTGTGGATCAGGGTTCTCAATCAATACAAAATTTACCTCGAAATAGCTTCGGATCAGATTAGTGCGATATCTGGATCGATTCAGCCTAAGCGGCGCTATGAAAATATCGAACATCATCAACGATTTGCCCGCCCCCAAAGCTTTTTGTTTTGTTTCACGTGAGGTTTCGTTTGAAAGGGCTACTCTTAAAGATTCCAAAAAAAATTTCAGAGTATTTGGTGAATTGGTTATAAAGATGTGCAAAAAAACACCATTCCTCTGATCTTCTGGGGGGCGGGATCGGGGTTAGTAGGTATGGAGTCATAGATAAGAGGATAACTGCCGCTTTTCTACGTCAGCCTAATAGTTGCTGAAAAAATTATTATTTATGTGTGTATAAGATCATTCTTACTAATACGACACCTTCATTACGCGAAAAGAACTCGCTTTCAAACGACTTTTTTATTGTTAATATCACGTCTAGCGAATTATTTCATCACATCCATAAAAAGCTAGTATAGTAGGAAGAAGCCTTACTAAGGTACGGCGTCTTAGACTCCGAAAAGCGCAAATACACCCAATTGAGACCCAAAAAGACAGGGTTGGGCGACTGCAGAATAAATAAAATGGTATGAGTGGTGCGGTTTATGGGAGTTTCTCATCCAAAAAACGGTCTATTTTTTCAAATAATCAATTCCTAATTACTTGTATAAAATTCTTCTAAAATTTCAAAACCATATTCCAAACATATATATATTGTTGAACCCAGCCTCCTTGCCTTGATAAATCTTGGCGTGTTTCACCCCGCACTGCTTGTTGCTTTTCACTGTCTGTCGAACGTGCTTGTCGATGACCTCGATTGCCGATATCTTTTTAGAGCGGCCGATTTTGAGGCTTTGAATGATTATCTGGGTGAGATCGACTTCCAAACTTGCTTGTTTGGTGACGATAGCGACATTAACGTATCGGGTCTCTACGACGTTTTGTTTGAAGCTTTTTGGAGGTTTGTTCCCTTAGTTCGGGTTAGAGGTAAAGACTCCGCTCCATCCTGGTTTGATAAAGAATTGAAGAATCTGAAGAACATTTTATAAGCCGTTCTCGTTCTCTCTATGAAGAATACCTTCAAAGTTTGAAGAACAGATTATTCTCTTACCCCGTGCATTTTCCGAATATGTCAACTTGAGCAAAAAGGTCGTTAACTATCCATCGACTATGGAGTTCGGGGGGGATTTCCAGCAATGATTCTAATATTATTTGTATTTGTATTGTATTTGCTGAATCTTTTAAGGGTGCATTTGAATCATCTGATTTGATAGTAGAAACTTTTCGCACATAAATAGTTGAATGTTTCCCATGGTTTCAGTTCCATCTATCACGGAGGAGATCTTGTTGAAGCATATTACTGCACTTCCAACTGACTTTTCTAGTGGTCCTGACGGGGTTCCTGCTGCAGTACCAATGAAGAAATATTCCTTTGTGTTATTATGGCCTTTGCTGTTTATATTCAGGAAGTCTCTTTCGCGGGGCCATTTCCCAGCACACTGGAAGATATCCTTCTTAATTCCTATTTTCAAGAGTGGCAATAGAAAAGACATTTCCAATTACAGGCCGATTGCTAAATTGTCCTGTATTCCTAAGCTCTTCGAACTGTTAATTCAATCCCAATTATCCGAAGTTGGTTGAGTTTGTTTCCTGCACTGTGGGTGGATTCACGGATGGTTGCCAAACTGACTGTATTTACACTGATCTTAGTAAGGCCTTTGATAAGCTGTCTCACTCTGTCATTGCTTTTAAATTGGCTAAGTTGGCTTTCCCGCGCTCGTCAATTGTTTGGTTTAAGTCATATTTATCTAATAGAACTTATAGAGTACGTTTTCGTAGCACACTGTCTGATGATTTTCTGGCTCATTCTGGCGTTCCCCAGGGCAGTCATCTGTGTCCATTATTATTCATCTTATTTATTGATTATATTTCGTATTTGCTTTAAAGATGTAAAATTCTTATATATGCTGACGATATCAAGATTTTTCTCCCATCAAATCTGCTGCTGATTATGAGATTTTGCAATCAGAGTTGCACATTTTCTATGAGTGGTGCTGCAACAACAATCTTAAGCTGAACATTGAGAAATGTCAGGTAATGTCCTTCTCGAGGTCTCGCAGCTTCCGTACTTTTCAGTATATGTTTAAAGGTACTGGTATCAAACGGGTGGGTGGAAGGGGTGAGGTATTTGGGAGTGTATCTTGATGTTAAATTGAACTTCATCTCCCATATTAATAACGTCGTCGGACGGAGTTGGACATCGTGGAGACGGAGTTGGATCAATGCGTTGAGCGGCAAGACCAACATGCCATGGGTCCCGGGTTCGAGACCAGATGACCGTGAGCTTTTATTAAGAAATAAAAATAATCCACTCCGTCTCTGGGCTGTTGTCTTGCTCGCAGCAATGCAAGAAAGACTCAAGTTTCCTCACTTCCCTTACCCTAAATTCCCTTCCGGCCAAAACCATGCTAACGCATCAAAGGGTGGTCCCCTAGGATTTGGCCACATCGTATACAAAAAAAAACGTCGTTGCCAGAGCAAACACTATGCTGGGATTTATTCTTCGGTGGTCCAAGGAATTTTCAAGCCCTCAAATAAGACTCCATCTTTATACTTCCCTGGTTAGACCCCTGCTTGAATATGCTAGTCAGGTTTGGTCTCCGTTTTACGGATCTCACATTAAACGTATCGAGTCCGTCCAGCGCAGATTTGTGCGATCGGCCCTGCGTTCTCTGCCTTGGAATGACCCTCTTAATTTACAACCTTATGAGGAGAGTATAGGGTTACTGCAACTTGTTACACTCGAGAAGCGACGTTTGGTTGCTGACTTGATATTTTTGCATCAGCTTCTGCAGGGAAAGTTAGACAAAGTATTGTCCAGAGAACTGCCCTATTCCCTACGCAATCGGTCACCTATACAGATTGCTTTTTCGCGCACTAATTACGGCATGTTCGAGCTATTAACCGCATGTGTAGGTCTGCTAATGATATTGGTGACGTTTTTGATACTTGTGTGGACAAAGTGACACTTAAAAGGAGTATCGTCAGTTTGTAATTCGTTATTTTGCTCGCACTGGTTTTTGTTTTAATTTCTCGTTTTTGTTTGTTATGCATGTTGATCCTTCTGTATGTGAATGGAAACACTATTATTATTATTATAAAAGGCATGTATAGAGTCGTGAATATTTGTCCTCTTTTTGACCTGACTCTTGCCAAGGATTTGCTTTAACGACCTCTATTGTCTATGCACCTCTGATTGTTGTGTGTGTAGGCGTATTTTAGTGTGTTAATTACTAAGGTTATTTGCATGTTGGTGTGGGAGCCTCATTCGATTCAATATATTGTTATATTCTCGCGAATAGGTCAATTGAATCTAGGCTTCTGCCTAAGAAGTGCGCCGTCTGAGTTAGAAGGATTAATTCTGTTAATATATATATATATATATATATATATATATATATATATATATATATATATATATATATATATATATATGAATCGGTTTAAATCAAAATTTATAATAATTCAAAGTTGATATACCTATTTGATGTTAAATTAGAAGACCTGTCCATTAAAAAAATCGCAATGTGTAGTATTAGATCTCTAGAACTACGCACACTAAATTTTTGTTTGTTTAATGGACAGGTTTACCAATTTTATTTGATATAAAGATATTAACTCAAATTTCTTGCACTCACTCACTCACATACATATATACCATATATATACACACAAATATTCAGTCCTTTCTTCGACCCGTATCAAAAAGGTTGAAGAGATTACAAAGCGTTCTAGAATAAAATGGTCCAGAAGTAGCAAACTGAAGAAACGTAAGTTTACTTTATCATTATAACTTTTTTTCACAAAAAAATTTACCGAAAAACTTGAAACTCATTTTTCTCGAACAACTTTTTTGAGTGGTAAACACCCTGCCGCGAAAACAAATTAAGCTATCGAGTTGAACCTTTCAACAAACTTTAGAAAAATCTGTCGGCTATGTAACAAACCCGCTCTCTATTAAAAAAAATCACCTCCCTTCGCCTCTCTCCAATTTTATATGTCGAAGAAATGGCCTCTTTTTGTACATTTTTTTTACAAAACTCTCCAATTTTTTATTTTCCAACTTTTTTTTCTCACCCGAGGGTCATTATATGGCAAATGATCTCTAGTTTTTTTTTGACTCAGATGTTTCAAAGTACCGGAATCGTGTTTACCGCGGAGTAACTATTTTTTTATTTAGAGTCATGTTCAACGCCCTGCCCAGCCCTCTAGCATTAAATTGTTAAAACATAAAAAAAAACACAAAATGCTCTTACAATGAGAAAGGTGGCGATAAAATAGAGTACATAGAAAATTAGCGCACTAGATGCCCTATAATGGATGAAGTCTCATCTCATTGAATGTTGAAGAAAACAGATAAAATATATGCAGCGTGGATAGGATACAGGCTAAGAAAGATAATATGTATTTTTTCCTAGATATGCGACTAAAATCCTTTTTAATTAAATTTGCACAAATTGCTCCTTTTTCTGCAAGATTTATGTGAAAGCTTCTAAAATAGTATAATCACATCATATAAATTCACTCGCGCTTAGTTAAGTACAATAATTGTCCTCCGTACTCTAAAGGGACCTGATAATTTCGCAAGACATGCTAGTGCTTTTCAACCCATTTTACGTTATAGCGTACTCTGCATCATTAATAATTATTATCCAAGCAGAAATTAGCTCGTGTACTTGTTTCTTTTTCTCTGCATGCGATGTGGGTACATAATAAATTCACGCATGTATAATGGCGGCACAAAACGTGAAGTCTAAATCGAGGCTGGGAATGAGACCTAATTTGACTAAGCAACTTTACTTAACATCGCAATTAGATCTGCCATCGTGAAATCCACTGTTCAGTAATAATGCACGTGATTTGATTTCCTACCCCAGCTTCACCCTCAAACCCAGGGGATGAAACGTCCTGTTGAAGGCGTGTATACCTACATCGCGTGCCACTGAGCCTGCGAATGATGAATAAAATGTCGTTCACTGTGTCGGCATAAAATGGAGCGTTAACGTTGAAAACGAATGAATAAATTAAATATTTTCCTCAGTTCTTGGATAAATGAGGACACAGTTCCTGAGTGACACTTTAGCACACCACGGAGAATGCATCAGATCCTTGCTAGAATAAGTATAAAAACGTGACGTCCCAGTACGCACTTCGAATTTTCTCTTACTGGAACGGGATGACATTGGCATCGGCCTTCAAATTGTGATACCAATCGCGACA
This sequence comes from Leptarthrus brevirostris, assembly GCA_964036015.1. NCBI lineage: Eukaryota > Metazoa > Arthropoda > Insecta > Diptera > Asilidae > Leptarthrus > Leptarthrus brevirostris. Next base: position 128,286,461 of record OZ038371.1, on the reverse strand, counting down.
TGTGTGAAAGGTGTTTGCACGCAGCATAGATAAAATAGAAGGAAATACACAGCACACCCATCTCTATCGTATCGATTAGAATAATTTACATTTTATTCAAATAAAAAATTCACAAATACTTAAACAACCTTTAGATAGCACTCTAAAAATTTTTTTGTGTATGAGCGTCATATATGCTGACAATAACTTGGAAGTGGGATTTTACCTTAGTAGTTACTGCGCATGCATAAACCAATCTTCGGTAAACCATTATAAGTAACGCCATTCCCCCTTTTTTTTTGGATAGCTACGCTTGTATCGATATTATTTATCCACATCGGAGTGGCGATGACAACTTATATTCTTCTGGAACTGTGGAGTGGAGACACTAGTCCATTGGAAAGTTAATGTCAAGTTCGGCCGAGCAATGACCTGGGGAATCATCTTTAATTTTACTTTGCATAGGTACCGACAAACTACCTAGCATGAATACATTATGGATGCTTGCTCGCATAATAATTATTTTATTTCATTTTGTTTCACTAATAATTTGGATAAAGTTTTTGTATCCGCATATATCACTGTAGGAAAGGTAAAGTATATTATAGAGAACGAGCTCTAGAGCCAATTATTTTTAATGAACATTACATTTAGGATAATAGGCAAACACCTCGATTACGATTTTCGTGTCGATTAGTAATCGACAGCCATAGTTACATATATTTGAATGTCAATATTGATCGACATCCGTCGATCAACCCGACGATTTTAGTCCACGGAATTTTTGGTGACGAGAAGTAAAGGAAGCAAAAGTTTCGAGGCAAAAAATACTTTTTCCTTTGGTTTGTGGGTTCATTTTTTAAATATAATAGTTTAAATTTTTTATATAAATTACAACTATAATCGCTATGGCCGGAAGGGACTTAGGGTAAGGGGAATGTCCGGTTTTGCATTGCTGCGAGCTAAGTCTCGTGCTGTACCACGGTGGTATGCACCTTCAGCAAAAAATTTAAGATAACAGCTAGTTTTATAACATTGGGCACTGCAGAAAACCGTTTTGGTTTTCATTTTTGGGTTCAGGAACTTTAATAGTTCAACGCTTCTATAGAAACTCTAAAGAAGTGTTTGAAAATAGAAATACCATCGTAAATGCTTCATTTTTCTCTTCAGCGTAATGATTTCTTCGTTTTCAACGCTTTTACTTTCACTTTCAGAAAACAAATCGACAAAATTCATGATCTCTAGTCAATTTAATAAGTTTTAAAATATTCTCTGTCTGTTCTCAAGAACAAAATATTTAATTTAAAATCATGGAATTACCAAAAATATTCACATTAGCATGACACTTTACATAATTTTTTGTGGCAATGCCGATTCGCGTGCATTAGGCAATGCAAAAGATGAATCGACACGGCAAGAGAAGCAGCAGTCGATTTCAGATCGAAACGAAAATTGCATCAAGGGTTAGTATTCTTTTTCCACGCGATTTCATTGGAATGTGTATCGGATCTCTGTTCACTTATGGAACTTTGCACCCTTTGGTTGGTTAGTTCGTCCGCCTGTTTACTACTGAGAAGCACCAAGTTCTCTCGAAGGCCAGAAAGGCTCATTGTGAAAAAACACAACATGGTTAAACGTAAAATCACCCACAGAACCTTCCTCCCAAATAGGCGAGTAATCGTTCTTTTAGAGTCTGGCATTTTCATAAAAGGTGCAACTATACAACTTCTACAGAACTCAGTCGATGACACGCCGAGTCACATAGCAATAGCATAGTATAAATACAAATAGTAGACCAGCTTCGAACAAAACTACAAAAATTTCCCAGCACTTAATTCCATTTTTCATTTAAATGGTAATGTCGTTGAGAGAAAATTACCCGAATGGGAAATTTCTCAGTGATCTTGTATGCAGTGGTAGAATGTCATTTCGCCCAAGTAAAAACTTTAGTTATGCATCCAATGTGGAGGTGAACCTGTCCATTCAGATATAAACTAAGAGATTTCGCTGTCTCGCGAAAGAAAAGAACCACTTAATGAAATAATTGAAAAAGATTTACGAATTTATTTAATACAGAAGTAACGAAGTTTTAGAACTGTTAATTACTTAACCAACACATATGTCCGCTTATACAAATTAATCGACGAAAGGGACATTTCTCTTCTGAGCTACAAAATTTATTCTCGCTGACTGATTTTTGACAGATAGTATTTACTATTTGACAGTTAGCATTTGCATACGAAATTGCTAGAACATTGCCAGACTATGAGCAATGAGTGTTAGAATGTAGCTTCTAGTATCATGAGTGATAGAATGTAGCTTCTGTTATAATTGGGTTTTGACCAAAGACTTTAGTTGTAAAACAGATGGTTATATTTTAACACTATTCTGAAGTCATACATTTTAATTAAACTTTTCGGAAAGCATGAACCATTTCCAACTGCGAGAGTGAAAGCAATGGAAATGCCCTTACGTATATTTATGTAAAATTGATTTTGCCTGTCCAGATTTTAAGGCGAGTCCTGTCAAATCGAGAGGTGCGTTTTCACATTCTGCTTACTTGACTTATCAAAATATCCATTCTGTACTCAAATCACCAGTTGTGCTACGAATAGTCTACACTGGCGCAAAAAAAAAAATTGTCTGAGAGGGGTTTGTGAACATTACTATTATATCAATATTTATAGATTATTTGATCGTTACATTTTATATTAATATATTTGAAAATGAAAGTTCTTCTTCATTAGAATAAAATAAGGGCAGTGTCCAAAGTACCTGCTGGATATATGCAGTTAGAAACAGTAATATAATTTTAAGACGGTCTTGATAGGCCTTCATTGGTAACGCGCATCAAACGGTGTTTTTGCAGTACCAAAATGTAATGCTCTTTTAAACATAGATTAGATATAAATAAAAGATCTTATAAATATCCTGATTATTCCTTTTGCTAAGATTACGGGTCAATTTTGACTAAATTATAGTCGGAACAAGACCGCATTTAACAAAATAAATTTTGTCCCGCCTGCAATTCCATTTATCGTAGTGTGTGAAAGAATACCGCACTCTATTAAAGCTGCCACGATTCTTTGAGTTTAGGGAATCTGCATTAGTTTATTCCTCGTAGGTTTCCACAGCCATGTCTCTATCTATGTTTAAACCATTCTTTTCCAGTTCGTCAACCGTTTATAAAACCCTCTATTCCGATATGTCCTGGACAGGCCCGTAGGGACGAAATTCGGGACCAAAATGAATTTTGGGCCTGGGGCTAAGCGCTTACGGTACCATATATAATCGAATGAGTACTTTTAATTTGAAATCTGTCTAGTATATTACACTTTTTCGATCGTGAAAAATGGAAAAAAATTTCTATTGATGACTTAGATGACGGGCCCCTTTTGAAAGCCCGGGCCCGGGGGGTTTACCCCCTTAGCCACCCCTCTCGGCGGCACTGGTCCTGGAACCCAGAAACGCCGAACCGTATGGTATGAACAGTTTTAGGTCTCCGATGCAATCTTTTACACGCTTCGGTTCGGCTAGGGATCTCTAACATCTATTTTTTTTACAGAAAGTGCAGTTTTCATTATAGCACATATTTCCACTTGGAAGACGCTGCACTCCAAAAAAATGCCAGCCTCAATACTTATCTTCGTTTTAAATACGTCTGTTAAAATTGTTTTTTTTAACATTAAGAAAAGGGTTTGCCCAAGTCAGATTGTGGCTTCATTATATATCTTTACAGCTCAACCCCAATTTACGTCGTTCCATTATAAGTTCCATTTTACGCTAAAAAGCAGAATCTTCTTTCTTAATTTAAACACATTGATTGTTCTAGCCTGAAATAGACACATCGAATAATTTCATAAACAATTACAAATTTTATTTATTCTATTTAAAGCTATAGTCGCCCTCATATTGATTAAAAATCGTTTTTTATTTTAGTTTTTACAAAAGTCAAAATTTACTACATACACACAGACTTATTTACGGAAACACCATCTTCAAGGCGGACTTGGTTTAAATTTTTTTATTGTTTAATAAAAATTGGATGATCAAATGGTGTTAAAATCATCAAGTGTAATGACCAGTTTTTTCTGAATAATTGCATCAGGGCCCTAAGGATTTTAAACGACTGTAGTACATTATGGACAGATCTAGAATGCCGCTTACTTCCACATCAAATGTATTCATACTCCGTGTATCCGTCAATATCTGCGGCCCATCGGAAGGTTTTAGAAGTAGACAAACCAGTCGCTGCGGGCAGGAAGTAGAACTATATTCACCCCAAGAATGTAAATACAAATACGCTTGAAATGGAAGTGGTCAAAATGGATTGGCCCTTTCGTCTTAAACGGGGGATGTATGCTCAGTATTTTGACGATGAGGATAACTCAAATATGTCACCACCACAGCAGTTTAGTCTTGGCCAAACTACTCATGACGATACTTAAAGTCTAAATAAGTCCTTTCAACAAGCATGCCCTTAAAAAACCGCAATAAATATCAACCATATTGGCCGAACATGTATATAATGGACACCTGACAAAGGATTGTCGTTCTATTCAGTCTGGCCAAAACTCCGAACGAATGAAGTAAGGTTTTACGAAATTTAATTTTTTATTTTTTAGTGCTATTGCTGAATTAAGGACCAATTATACTTAGAGGACCTAGTACCTACACATTTAATTTTACCATGCAAAACATGAGTTTTTTAGTTTGGATCTATTTACGCGTTTTTACATGCTATTCTTCATTTTCTGAACTACAACAGTTCCTCAAACAGTTAATTTCGTTTATAGAATCAATATTGCAGTCAATTTAGTACAGTTAAGTTCTTCAAACTCGACTTAAGGCGACGCATACGCCTGGCCTTCAACAAAGAACTAAGGGCCAAAATAAGTTACAGCATATTTTTTTCTTTGTAGTACATTTATTAAAGCGTTGTTTTTTAAACTACAAATTATTTGACTGTTTTTTAGTTCTATAATCAATGCGTCGTCCTTACTTATAAATTTAAAACCATCCGTTATCTCTAAGTGCCATATTAGATGTTGAATGACGTCACATAATTTATGGTATTTTACATGTCAAAACCTTTAATTTGATACTCATGTCAAGAGGGTTGTATCGAAAAAGGTAGACCCAAATCTTGAGGCGTCCGCCATATTGGGTTTAGAAGGACGTCACGTAGCTCATCGCATTGTACTTAGCAAAACCTTTCATTTGATACCCATGTCTATTGGGTTGTAGAGAAAAGGTAATCCGCCGTCTTAGGGCTTCCGCCATATTGGGTTTAGAAGGACGCCACGCAGCTTATAATATTCGTCCCATCCACTCCTTTCATTTAATACCCACATCAAGGGTGTTGTTATCCGCCATCTTGGCACGTACGATATATTAGAATTAGAAGGACGTCAAATAGTTTATCGTATTCGACTCGTCGAATTCTTTCATTTGATACCCATATCAAGGGAATTGTGAAGAAAAGAGTAATCCGCAATATTGAATTTAGCACAATATCAGATATTGTGTTCCTCTTTAAGAATTCTAGCCGGGATTAAGATTTAGGAATTACATAAATTAGGTAGGTAGGTGGTATGGGTGGCCGTCCAGCAAAGGAGACACTTAGACCTCGAATAGGCCGATTGTGATACCACTGCATAAACTGTCTATATGATTATACAGGCCTGCGAATTTAAACTTTTAATTTCCGCTTTTAATAATAATATTGTTTTTTTAGGTAATTAACTGTGCTGATTTCAAAAATAGTGTAGTTAGATATCAGATATTTTTTATTAACCCCTATTTGATATTGTCAAAGCATTGTATCAAATATTGGTCAATACAAAAAAATCTGATATGATAGAAAAAAACAAACACTATTTTTGAAATCAGCACAGTTAATTACCTAAAAAAACATTATTATTAAAGGGAGGAAATTAAAAGTTTAAATTCGCAGGTATGTGTTATTAAAAGAGATTTCTCGATCAAAAGTAACACTAAGATCCTTTACTGTTTCAATCCTTTGGATTTGAGAGCTAGAAAACATGACTTACACGTCAGCGTTCAAAGCGATCAATGTCCTCTTACAAACGGATGCGATCAGAGTTAACACAAGAAAACTATGTTAAATCATTACAATACACAGCAAGAAAGCCTAAAACATTTTGGAGATGGTTCCATAAATTACAGCTCACCAGCACCTCATCGTATAATAACACAACAGATCATGATAAAAAACACATAGGGGTTGCATAGAAAATGTCAGTGGTTCGAAATCCACTTTAAATTGTAGATCCATTTGCAATCGTTGTCTCGAATCAGATGAAGTGCGTTTTTACCATGTACCACAAGGGCTTACGGGAACTAGAGAGGGATCACCTCATGAACGCTAAAAACAAAATGACCAATATTAAATGAGCTAGAAGACGATTAAATCATATACTGTTACAAAAAAGAAAAAATAAAAAGGCTTACAAATACTCATTAAATTATTTTAAAAGATAGTATTATATTTCATATTAACTGGTAGGTATACCATTTGCAGTTCTTCTTTTACGGATATAGGCATGATATACTATAAATATCGTTTTTTATTATAATTGAAAGGAATTGACTTTATTTATTCCAAAATCCCTAAGTAATCCAACTTTGCTGGAAATAGGGAAATGAATAATAATTTAATTATTCGTATCCGGAAACTTACGAGTATTTTCTAAAACTTAAATTATTTCTTGCAAAATAATTAATAAATCCGTGAAAAAAGTAATTTCATATAGAAGCATATCAAAGGAAACAAATCCGTGTAAGAATTATTAAACTCAATTCAAAATAAAAAAAGGATTAAACTAAAAAGTTTATTTTAGACTTCGTTTGCAACAATTTAAATCAACACTGCACAATATATGTAGAGAATTAATACAATTGAAGTTACAAAATCCCGGGGTTCTAAGTCCTGAAACACAAAATCCCGGAGAAATAAATCCTGGAGTTTAAGTTTCCCTGAAAGACGGAGATATCGCGTGAAAATTAAAGATTTTAAGATTAATTTCAGTGAATATTCTGGTTCCGTGGGTCCAAAAAATTTATTTTTCATAATTTTTAGGGTCCTTAATAGCTTAAAAACAATTTCCACTTTCAATTTTTCAAAAATTCAAAATATTGTCAAAGTTTTACGCAAATTCATGAATCGCTGCATTGCACGCTTTCTCATGGCTTTGTTGATGCACCTGATATCCGAGTGTCGTCAACGTCCAAAAAAACTTAACAAGAGGATCAAGGAAAGTCCAAAATTGCAAGAAATACAAGAAGTGGAGGGGATAATTTATGTCCCTGGAATCGCAGACTAGTAAGTTATCAATTTTCTTTTGTAGAAAGCATGTTATTACTTCTTTAAACTTTAAATGCGCTTTTCTCAAAAAACATTTTTACTGCAGTACGTGCAAGCTTTTTTGAAACTGATTTGTACTTTACTTTTAAACTTAAGCTTTTTTTTGAAAATTATAACATTTCGCAAAAAGTGACAGACCATATTTTGAATTATAAAAAATTATTGATCTCTGGTGGATGTTACAATTTGAAACTAAATTGTCAATTTTCGACATAAGAAAAAAAAACTTTCAACCAATTTTCACTAAATTTATAATAGTTTCAAACTAAATTTCTTAATTTGATTTCAGATGAACGGTGGGACAGAATCCTGCACGCATTGCGTCTAGCGAAGTTCAGTTCCAACGTTTTTGTTCGCGATCCGTTACGTAGAGACCGTCGCGAATGTCTTTCAGATTCGTAATCAGCCCACCATTTTACATAATATAATATTCATTAAAAATTAATAATGATTTAGTCACCTGATTAATACATATATAATAATTACCATTTCTTCTATGTCGGAAACATGCATAAATTCAAAATATACACTTCCTGGACTGGGGATTTTGAGTTCCGGGATTTTATGTTCCGGGATTTTGTATTCCGGGATCCATACCCAACACTTCTTTTTTTATACGATGTGGCCAAAGCCTAGGGGACAACCCTTTGATGCGTTAGCATTTTTTTGGCCGGAAGGGAATTTTGGTAAGGAAAATGAGGAAACTTGAATGTCTTTTTTTTTTTTTTTGCATTGCTGCGAACTAGACAACAGCCCAGAGACGGAGTGGATTATTTTAATTTCTTTATAAAAACTCACGGGAAGACCTTGTCTCGAGCCCGGGACTCATGGCATGGTAGTTGTGCCGCTCAACGAATTGATCCAACTCCGTCTCCAAACCCTTAATTTTTTGAATAAGAAATTTTATAATCCATGTAAATGTTCGGTTTTTATGAAAATTTTCAAACTTTTTCTTTCAATTATCAATGAAGTAAAATAGGTATTAAATAAAACTTCTTTATTTCAAATAAATATTTTGTTGAGACTGAGTTTTGTCTCAGAGTAGGGGACCCGCTTCAGGGTATGGAGACCATGTACCATTTACCGTGTCCAGGTGAAGCTCTTTTTCTGCCCAATGCAGTAAGGGGTTATAAGAAGTAGGTAAGATTTTATACAAGAAACAACAAAATAAACTTCTTTGTGTATTACAATCACGTAACAGCTTAGTCTCTTTAGTATATATAGTTTCTGTAACTCATTTTGGACATCGGACAAGAAAAGGACCAAAATAAAGTCATAATTGCCTTAGTTACCTAGTAACTCGTTCCGATTTTTTTTATGAGTGCTGGCTCATGGCTATCGCAACCAAAAGCACGGATTAGTGAGACAACTTATGTTTTCTTATTTATCTTACTGAAAAAATACCATTTAATTGGTCTCGTGGATGGTACTCTGCAACCGACAATATTCTTTTAGTGTAGCGTGTTAACAACAAACAACATCTAAAAGTGATAGCAGTTGAACCGCTCGTTATCAAAAGACACTACGTCAACACCAGCCGCCTACTTGATTTCTTTAATCGTCGTTAATTAAAGCGTGAGATCCACTCTGTTCATCGATGCTGTCATTAATGATTGTAGGTCGGTATTTTTCCCATAGTTATTTCTATAGAAATAGAGATATCTATTGATAACGCCCAATATAAAGTATATGACTATTAAAATAAATATTTATCAAGCTTTAAAACTTAATTTAACCTTCTGTGAAACAATCCATTTATCATTTAAACGCACAAACAAGTTTTCGTACAAATTACCCCACGCAACAGAAACCTCAACATTTTATCATTCATGCTAAATTTAAGCCAAATGTCACAAATGTTGGGTTTTGGTGATATATTTGAACTAAAGTAACATTACCCCCTTGCGGTTTTCGAAAATATAGCAATGGTTGCAAAAAACATAAATCAAGGAACCAAGACATTTACTTTTTTATATAATTTACACCTGTTTCAGTAAAATAATAAAAGATTGTAATTTTTCTGATGAACGAGTAAAATTATCTTTCATATACGATTTTTAACTCAATTTAAAAATACTTCCTTAATTATAATCCTGTGCATTAATATTTGCATATAATTAAAGCAGCCCCTGCGGAGCGCAAAGCCCGCATAGAGATAGCAATGATGACGTTTCTTCGCCTTCCTATAACTCATCCTCCGGACTAAAACGATTCCTTGAATTAAAAAAGGCCAACTCGATGCCAATAAAGTTGAATAAAATTTCAAAATTAAAACGAGCTCGCATTGAAAGTTATATATTTGCACAGAGTGAAAACATAAATCCCGGGCTGAAACCCTGAAACACATTCTTATTCGGGTTGTGTGTGCAGGATATAAAGTAAGGGTAGATATGGTTCCTGCCTGGGTAGAAGAGAAGCGGCATCCTTGTCGGTGCTAGTAGGGCTCTCCGTTGAGTGTTGAATGAACGCAGATGTACAGAGTAGGGTAGTGGTAAGCACTTTATATCCTAAAGGAACATCATATTTTCTCTGTACATTTACAGCAACCAATAAACACTCCAAGCGAAACCCCTGAATCCTTGCACAAACACTAATATGCGTCAGCAGAATGTCAAAGCCACCCCAAGAATAAGAATAGGGCAATTCAAATGATATAGTATTTAAAGGACATGGAGAAAAAAAAACTTCGCGCATACTATAGAGCTGGTGTATGATAAATGGGAACGTATTTGCGCAGCTAGGAGGGAAAAGGGTGCGGCCCTATTCAGCTGCTACTGAACTCATAAGCGGACATTTCTGTTTCCCAGGCCTTCGACACTTCTTTCCGATTTGATAAGAACTTATACAAATTTAGACGTTTTATTGTGTAATGAATAAGGATGTAGTTGTGGGGAAATGTTGCGCAAGAACAGGAACCTTGCCGATTTTTGGATTCGGCACGGACGGAAATGTGCTTTCGGCCGAGTCAGAACATTTCTGTGTGTTTTATGAGTAAATTGAGTTCATTTTCCAGCCTAAATTGTTTTTCCTACTTGGCAGGGGCTCTAAACCTACTTATCATTTACAGCCAATCGTGCTAATTACTGTAATGTAAGTGGTAGTACACTTCCTCTTTCAGTTAACAGCCATAATTTGACCAAATTTAAAATGATATCCGCAAGGTAATAAACGAACTGAAATATAGCGTATAAATGGCCAGGCATGCATAGAATTCACGGTATTAAAAAATCAGCAAATTTTCGTTAATATTTAGCACTTACAGAAGTAAACAACGTAAATCAACTTTTCTATCGCCGACATTGTTTTTTCCTCGTTTTCTCTTTTTTAACACTTAAATGGTAAACACAACCTGATCGTGTCACCTCACAAAACCGGCATTGAATCAAAGGAAAATCACTTAACTCCGTAACTTCTCGGTTACTACAATAAATCACTTAAGAAAACTTTCTTATTCTTAGATAACAATTTCCTGCCGGTTCTTATTTGGCTCTCGGTCTTGGCACATAAAAGTCAGTCATCAAATATCAGAAAAGAGGTACTATAAAGTGAGCTCAGAAATTTGTGGAGGAATCACACGGAGCGCACAAGTTGCTGTTTACCGCACTTTTCTAGACTGTCTTGGATGGCGTTCGCCATTCGACTGAGCACTGAGCCAAGCGCTAACTAGCTATTCACCAGGAGGTACACTACACATTATACGCCCTGGCCAAATATAGTCTTTTCAAGTTGAGAAGATGAAATTTCGGCCTTTTCCCGGACTGAAATGAAATAAAACATTTTCACCCTCGGCACCCCCCCTAAGGGATCCTTACTTAAAAGAGGGGTGTAAAATGTTCAGTGTCATAAAATCTAATGATTTCGGGATTTTTAGAATCGATTTTTTTTTTTAAATGACGAAGCTCTATGGAAGTTCCTGCCCGCCTTTATAATGCACACGAAGATTTAAATAAGCTTGGGCTGTTTTCTCCCTCCAAAACACTGAAAATCTTCTGTTGTAGAGCACGACTTTTGACAGCAAAAATAATTAGTGGTTCACGAATTTGCACCTGAAGTGGCGCAAAATGTGTTGACCAAAGTTAATGGCTCGGTCCCGCATCACTTATTCAGCTCATGCTACCCGGAGCTCCTGCAAACAATCAACGGAACCAAAAAAATGGAGAATTCATGAAATTTTCGCTTAAAGTTTGCTGTTTCAATTGGAACATATAATTTTGTGCTAATTGCTCCGGCAATCAATCGTGAGCATCACGAACACAGTAGCATTGCTGAGCTGAGCTATAGTATCTACCCCAGTTTTCAGCTCCACTTTAGGTCCAGCAGCTGCTCTTCTTCGCCTTCTTGCCCCCGTCTCATCGTAAATCCTATAGATAACCACAAACGAAAGTGAAACTTATTTCTACATTATGATTTCTGCGCTGAAAGTGGATATAGGAATTAAGGGCGCATGATAATGTCCTCCTTCGTGTACCTACCTTATATCCTGGATATGGAAAAACAAACATACACTGTCAAAATGGGCTTTCTGAAGGTATAGCGAAAGGAAATATGTAGAAAATTTAGTTATAAAAAAGGAAATGATTTTTTTTTTGCTTTTGGGCCTTGAGCAAGGCTATGTAGATATTTATTTTCCTTATCCCTACTTCAAATTTCTGTTTCAATAATACTTTTTCTACACCGAAAGCAAAACCTGGAGGAAATGAGAAGAGTTTTATTTTATTCTTTCCCTTAAATTTCTACGCGGAGAAAGCTTTTGCAGTGTCAATTGAATTTATTCGCAATGAAATGCAAAGAACTTATGAAATAATGGAAAATATGTGTTGTCAACGTACTCTATGGTGGAGAAATATATCCTCAGATATGTATATTAACACTTCAGGCATTTTGATTTGAGTTCCATGAGCGTCTTTAATATTGTGTGACCTATAAAGGTTACATCTGTTTCCTGTAAAAAATTTTTGCAATTTTTATCGCTTAATGATTTTTATGTTAGTGAGCTTATGATACTTATTAAAAAATATTGTTGCATACTATTGATGTGTAGTATTGATGCATTTGAGATTTTGATACCATACTATCGTTCATGTAAACCTTAACCTCGGATTTATTAGGCGGATATAGCAAATGAGCCGCGATAGAATTTGAGGCAGCTACAACTTTATTATTCACGATTGCAGAAAGATGGGATGTCAAATGAAGTTGTGAATATTAGCATACTGGAGATGAGCAGAGTTAGACTGAACGGAGTAGATTTAAAAATGGAATTCCTGGCCTTCGAATTTGATTTAAATTATTGTTTATTTACAAATTCATCAAGGCTGATTACTTAAGGCTATATTAGACGGCAAATGAATTTTGATTTTACTTGGGGTTTGTTTTAAATTTTTCTTTCGACCACATTTCTTTCGATTAAATTCTTTTCTTTATATTTTTATAATTTTATGTTTTATTTTCACTTCATATTTTCATAATTGTTTTGCTTATGAATTCGCGTGTTTTGTGTAGACTGAAAAAACATGAGGATCGCGACGAATAACTTGGCAAATTGACCGACGATTCGGAGTATCAAAACGTGGAAGATTCCAACGATGCTGATTTTCGACCACCTGGCTGAAAGCCAAAGTCACGTCGGAATTGAAAATCCACTACGGGCATAAGAAAAGTTTTGCATAAATGGAAACACGAAGAAATCGTTTCTTTGATTGCGGCTGTCGGAAAGCGTATTTCAGTTTAGGACGACCCGGTTTGAACGAGAACAAATTGATGAACTTGGACCACTGATGCAGGGTTTGTCGAACGGAAAATATCAGCAGTAGTCGGCATCCGGCGAAAAATCGAAACGTCCCGGAAACGCTTAGGCGAACGCTGTCGCCGGAATCAGCCATCACCACCAGATCTTCTTGTACAGTGATACTGAGTAGTGAGTAGTGCTGTGTCCACCTTGCACACAGAGGATAGAAACACCGCATCAACATGGATCGAGTTGCATTTAATACTCTTACTGAGATATATATCTATCTCTCTAAATAAAAATGAATGGCTAAATGTGTTGCTAAGCGCAAAACTCGAGAACGGCTGGACCAATTCGAAATTTTTTTTTTCAAATATTCGTTGAAGACCTGGAAGGTTCTTATGAAGAGAAAAATTGGAAAAATCAATTCTAGCGATGGCGATCTGAGATCGATAAATCGAAGAATCGATGTTTTCGGGTCGTAAAGATCGATTTGAGCAATGAATCGACCAAAATCGACTTTCGATTCATTTACTGTTTGGTTTTATTCAAATAAAACAAAAGAGTACCAAACCATAATATAAAGAAAAAACATTTAAAATTTAATTAGTAATTTAATTTCTCTTTCTACGATATACAGTTTGACTTTGACAGTTTTTCAGTAGTTTCTTAATTAGTGCGTGTTGCGGGGGAGACACGTACATACAAATAATCGAAAACGATACGGCCTAATCTCGGAAAAAGCTAATCCGATTTCCATGAGACTTGCACGGGAAGGTTCAGTATTTGACGAGCGTAGATGAGGGTGGGGATGACATGTACAAATAAACGAAACGTGTGAGAATTCATCAATTATCGGGATCACCGAGATGAACAATCACACTCTAATTGCCGTTGGATACTATGTGGTTAAGGGATCATTATGGTTTATATCTTTCAAAAAATAGATTTTTTTTAAATTTTTTGAAAGCATATATCTGAAAGTATTGTGTTACAATTTTAGAGTAATCGGAACAGTCTAACTATATTATTTTGCGATCTTGACGTTCCTACTTCTACTAAATGAGCGCGCTTAAAAAAAACGTTAAACGTGTTTTTTTCAAAACTATGTTTTTCCGGTCGGCGACCGTAATTTCTCCGGAACCACTGAACCGATCTTCAAGACATTTTAACCTCATATTCTACATAGTAATAGCTTCAGCGCATTCTGCAACCAAATCAAAGTTTTGATTTTTATTATTTTTTTTGGGCCAAAAACAAACCTCATTTATTTGTTTTTTCTTTAAATGTCTGCCATTTTGTTATTTATCAATATAAATTTCCATAGAATGCGCTAGAGCTACTGATATACTGAACCTAAATATTTTTGGCTTGGGTTTTAGATGAGCCGCTTTAAAGTGATCAAGGTCGACAGAGACATACCAACTTTTTGAGGAGTTCCATTCACCCGTTGTTCATGTTATAAAAAAAGTAAAAAACTATAAATACAGATATTTTTTATGTTTTCCAAAAGTGTATTTATTGAGCTGAAAAAACCTAATATCAATATATATATTATAGTTTTTAATATAGTATTTAAGTAAATCGAAATTTTTTTTAATTTTTTTTGTACTTAAAAAATTAGTTAAACTTCTGTAGAATATGATCCTAAAAATGATCCAATTCGAAGTATTATGTCTATATAGTACATATAAGTAAAGCGCTTAAAGTATTACCGAAAGCAGGTAAGCAAGAGCGCTTCACTTTAAATGCCTTTTTCTCGAAACGCAAAATTTCGTGCGCCATGCAACGTAGCTCATCCAATTCTAAACCAATCTTTCTAAAATTTTGAGAAAATATTCTTTAACTTATTGGCCACGACGTCTTAGTTTTCTTTTAAAAACAAATTTAAACAATTGTTTATAACAAAATATGGAACTTTTATTTTAAAATGGTCTTGAATTTGCAATTTTTTTTTTTCTCTTCGTCATGTTGTGCGTTTTTTATGTTTTAACAATAGAAATTTAGCTTTTTGATTTTAGAAAGAAATTGAGACCTGAACGCAGCACGGCGCAAAACCGAGGACCCACTTGCAGCAGCTGTAGCGCCGCCATTTTGAAATATTTTTGTGTCAAAAAATTTTTAGCGATAGTTGAAAACGTATATTTTCAGATGTACTTTTTTCCTGTTTAAAATCTCTTACCAGTTCTTTAAAATAAATTCTTGAAAAAATATGCGTTTCCTTAACTTTCCCCCCTTAAGACACATCTAGCACCCCAAGATGTGTGTGTTAGAAGGGAGTGACATGTAAAATAATCGGAAGCGACACTTATTTACTAAAAGTCCAAGCAATGCCGGGCACACGAAGCTAGTAGCGTAATAAAAACATCTCCAGATCTTTGAATCGAACGTAATATCTGTTCTGTTTTTCGGCTGTTCAACATGGAAAGTGATCTGTCAAATAACATCTAAGTTACAAGCCTTTGTCAACCGGTGTCTCTGGAGCATCCTTAACATGCGGCGGTCATTACCAATAATAACCTACACAATACTCAGAATTTACTTCAATGTTGTATCTTTCATACTGTTTCATTCAAATATTCTTTGTTACGTTGAGGAACGGCTGCATCAGACAATTCCGACGTAGCATTACGCCTTTCAAAACTGCTGTTCCATTAGCCACCTTCCCTAAATATCGGCAATCGCACATCCATGTCTTTCACTTGAAGAAAATCATTCCACTTTAATTTTACCATAGATGGCTATCCTTTAACTAGACTTACAAAGGCTACGGACCTGAGCGTCTGCCTTAATTCCCAATTTACTTTCGAAGAACATTTTAATGCCATCGTTTTTTTCTGTTTCGTTAAGAAGCGGAAAGCATCGAAAGCCGAGATGTGGGAATTTATCCCACTAAAACCACCTTTCCTCTCTCGATTTTCTCATCGATAGAAATTACTTCGAAGGGCGGGTATTAGCACTGAAGGCTTAGATTCTTAGCAAAATCGGTTCTGCTGAATCGCTGGTTCTTCTATGTGTTTCCGCCCGTTTTAAGTTCACTCTCGATGTAACTAATAGTTTCACTTACTACATTCCAGATCTCGTGCGAGTGAAGCATTTCCAATACAAGCGTTTGTAACCTTAATGCGCCACTTAAAAACGATTGTAAATTTTTCTTCATCCTTACAAACCGTGGGCAGTAGAATAAAACATGCTCCGGGTCTTTATAAGTCTCTGCCCGAAGTGCAAATAATTACAATAACCGTCATGCCCAGTTGAAAACTGAGTAAGGTGGTAGTGTACATCGCCATGGCGAAGCGTTATTCAAGACTCGATCGTTGGAATTAATCTATGTGTAAGAGTTATCCCATCGCTCCTGATACACCCTTAAGATGTGAGCTCTATCTACTCGACGTCTCTCCTCAGTGATCTGACGGTCAGCCGGTCTGCATTGAAACAGTGCTGCCTTTCATCAGCCAAGATGTCCACGGGCGGCATTCCCGCTACCACATATGCTGCCTCATCCTACGTAGTTCTAAAGCCGCTGGCGACTCTTAAAGCACTACGTCTTTATACCTTTGTTAGTGTTTCTCTATAGCAATTCACCTCCAGTGCACAGATTGGTGTTACATATAATAATTATTTAGATTCAATAGTGTTAAGATGACCACTCTAGCTAGAAGTAGACTCCACGGCGGTCTAGGTCCTTCGATGTTTGGCATCATATTGCCTTATTCGCCTTTTCATCTGCATATTTCAATTGGTTTATAAAATTTAATCTATCATTTCATTTCATGATCCCCTACCCTGATTCTAAGAACTTTTTTTTTTCAACTACTGATTAACACGGCCTCCGACTTATGCTTTGCCAGATCTAGCCCGTGGATTTTCAACCATATTTTAATGGTTTGCATGCACTCGTTGGTTGCCTACTCTACGTCGTTGAGATGCTTGGCAATAACTGCAACTGATATGTCCTCAGCGAATTCCACTATTGTCGCCTCCAGTAGCAACGTCACCCTTAGAACATCGTCGTACATTATATTCCAGAGGGGGACAAGCACCGATTCCTGCAGCACTCCGGCGGTTATATGATATTCCTGTGGGCCTTCTTCTATGTCATAGCAGAGCTTTAAATATGTAAAGTAGTCTGAAATAAGCCTTCGAATATACAGTGGGATATTCAGTCTCTGAATGGATGTCATTATATGCCCCGAGCTTGGACAGTTAAAAGCATTTTTTATATTAAGAGTGATGATAGCGCAGTACTTATTAGTACATCTTTTCACATTCTTCCCCTCTGTTGCGTTTCCAGCCAGGTTAAGAATGTTGTTAAATGAATCAAAGGTGGAATACCCCACTCGAAAATCATATTGATGTTCCGACAGGCCTCCTGCCTTTTCTGCGATCGTTGGCAGTCTGCCGTATAAGAATCTCTCAAGCAGTTTCCCCATTGTGTCCAAGAAACATATTGGGCGCTATGAGGCCAGTTCTCCTTTCGGAAGCAGCACCAACAGCTGGGTTTTTCATGGCTTGGGGAATACCCCCTCTTCCAGACATGCGTTAAAAGTGGAGACAAACATATCTCGCCCCGTGCTTATTGCTGCCTATAGAACTATTTTGGGGACACTATCCAGCCCTGTCGGTTTATTGTTTCCAACCCCTACGGACACTCTGAAAATCTGCTGTTATCGCATTTATCGTTTCTGTTCCCTGCTCCTCCTCAATTGGGCTATGTAAGCTCCGCCCCACAGGTCGGCGTCTGGCTCAGCACACAGCTGTTTAAAGCATTCATGCTTGCTTTTGCGGATCGTTTCCCGTAATTTCGTCCTTGCAGTTCTAGAAACAATCCTGAGAGTTGCCTCTGACTCTGGTTCGCTGATCCAGGCTTGAGATTCAGGCAGTTTTTCAGCTAGTATTTGCCTAATTTTATCGTTCCACCAGTAGTTTGGCTACTGACGATTACGACAATTATGCCTTGGCATTGAGGCTTCGCAGGCGCTGCTAATGTTTTGGGCCGTTTACAGCCGTATGCGTAGACTTTTCCAATGCGGTTTTCGTTAGAATACAGCTTTCCTTCAGTACATAGGTGTATACGTCCTTATAAAACACTTTGCCACTCCACTGTGTTTTCCTACACATTTTGATGTGGCTTTGGTCCAATCTCCATTCTGTGGACCACGGATCAGTCTCTCGCAATAAGAAGGAGAATTCTCTCACCTGCATCTGCCACCAACTTGTTTAGCATGAGCTCATACTGTGCAATGGAGGCGCTTGCCGGAGCGTAGCAACTATAAACAGAGAGTCCGCCGATTATGGCTCTGATAAAGCCTTTTTTTGACGTCGCCATAATCTGTTGGAATGGATACCTTTCACATGTCCATATAGCAGATTACCCAGCTAAATTTGTTGCCCATACCATAATACTTAGGCGAAGACTGCCTGTGTTAACAGGTAATCTGTAACTTCTTAATGTCAAAAATACCAGTAGACGCTGGGTTCCGTGAAGAAATGGTCAAAAGAGTTTGATGACCTATATCACGAAACTTCTCTATTGTACTTTTGTCAAGCCTATTCTGGAATATGCCTCTCCAGTCTGATCACCCCTGTATGCGACACATATCAATCGCAAAGAATAAGAAGAGGAATAACTTATATTACAACCTAATGTTGATAGGGTTAGACTCGGAAAAAAACCATGTAGCTTCAAGATCCTTTTTATCCTTTTTGCTTTCGACAGAATTCGGTAGTCTTTAGACTCTTTTGAACTTTTGGCATGTTTTGATGTATCAGTTCCCTGTCCTGTCCCGCAGTCCCTGAGGAATCACGACTGCTTTCAGGTACCTTTTCATCGAACTAATTATGGGGTGAATGAGCCAATCACAGTATAGGTCGGCTTGGCGAGGCCACTTCCGTGCCAAAAAATTTTGAGTGGTTGAAGGGTAAAAGTCACAGATTTATGAATTCTATGGTTACCTGTATGCGAAACCCATCCTGCAAACCAAATTCTACCTTTCTAGAACTACGGGAAATACTCTAAAGACTTTGATGATCATCAGTGAGTGAGCGTCGAAATCAGCGAACTTTGCATATCAAGAAAATTTAAAGTAGCAGGGATATAAAAATTACCATATTACATGCATAAGCTTGGTGATTACATCCTATTCACGAAATTTGAGATCTAAAGTGTTATCCAAACCGAAGTTATGATGGTTCAATAATACGCCGCAACTCTTCGAGAAAAGGTCACAGCGTCTTTTGAGCTCGAATTGGCTTGAGTTTTAAATACAATTTCAATTTTATTAAAAATAACTAATAATAATAAAAGCAAAACAAAATGTGTAAAATTGACTATTATTAAAAGGGGAAAATGCAATTTTATATTCTCAGGCCTGTGTAATTAGTGCGGCAAAAAGTCCAGGCCCCTCTTTGCCTCACTAGATATACAGGCCTCTGTGTCTAACGGAGGGAATAGGAATCCGGATGTTCAAGAACGACAACAGTTCTGGTGAGTCAACAAATATCAGTAAGACGCCAAAGATAAAAGAACTGCGTGTCCAAAGAGATCAGCCCAAGCCTGTCCCTGTGCGCAGGCAGAATCAAAGAGTTATTCCATAGAAAGCCATGCAATGCACATCGTAGAAATCTGCTCACAGCCTCAATACGAGCAAAGTGTACCAACACAGGCCGAACGAAAGTAAAAAAAAGAAGTTTGGTGATAAAAGGATTGTTAAAATAGTTGAACCTTCATATAGAACTAACGGTGTCAAAGAAAAACAAATGTGGATCAGGAACAATACCAAGATCATTCACCCTGTCAAGTCTGCTTAGCAAGTTTTCACTAACAGAATAATAAAAGATCAATGGATCCTTCCTTCTAGAATACGAGACAAATGTGCATGTTCGCAATGCACCAAGAATTGAAAGACTGAAGATCGGAGTTTAGTACAAAATAATCATTAATGTCCGAGAATGCATGACAAATCTTAGCACAGCATAAAATTTTCGAGTTCACCAAGATGAAACACATGTCATTGGTAAAAATAATAAAAAGAAGTAGAATCTATTTGATCGGTTAGCAGAGAACGCGAGATCTAATATTTCCAACCAAACCGGAAGATGATAAAAATTGGAAAAAAGTACCATATGTATATATTAAACACTTCCGAAAAAGTAAAAAATATACTAAAAACACATAAAGTAGAGCCAGCATTTTTTACAACTAAAACAATAGGCCGTTTATTAATAAAAAATAAAATAAAACCGACAATACCGTGACATACAGTGAGAAGTCAGGTGTGTACAGTATAAATTGCTCATATTGCGGGGCTTCTTATATTGGGAAAACAACAAGGTCGTTAAAAACTAGGTTTAAAGAGCATGTGGCAGCAGCAAAGAGCAATAAAGGTACCTCAGGATTAAGTAAACACCTGATAGATACAGGACACACAACGTCAGTTGATAAATTAAAACTTATCCACAATATAAAAAAGAAAAATATTTTAGATCGATACGAAATTTACGAAATTTTAAAAGAAAAAATAAAGGTTCATCTTTGCTAAACGATCAAATAGATTTTAATTCAAATAGCCCTCTGTTAAAAATTAAACTGTAAAGTTAGCGTTCCTAAAAACAAAATCTGAGTGCAGCTTTGCAGAATAGAAGTTAGATGTTTTAGTTGCTTGATAATGCCCTAAAAAGGCGAAACAAATGTCGCAGCTCATATTAAAAAATAAAAGTTATCTGTAGAACATAAAACAAGTTTGGTTTAATTTTAAAAATGGTGAAAAAGTTGTTCTACCAAGTGCCTTCAAAATATTCAATTGAATTGATGAAAAAAAAGAAGTAGGCCTAAATGACATTCATGGGGTACACCAGAAGTGTCTGATATTTCATTAAAGAGAATATGTTCGGTCAGAAAAATAAGAAGATATCCATTGAACGAAAGTAGAGGGAAACCCAAATATGGTAAATTTGAAGACGTGCAACTCACGATCTATGGAATCAAAGTCCTTGCTGAAATCAGTCTAAACACAATCAACTTGTTTGCCAGCCACAATGGCAGATATATAATAGTGAGGGAATTCCACAAGATGCTATAATATTGTATGTGAACAGGAAAAATAGTAGACGATTTCCACAATTCAGGAAAAATACCGCAGGACTTGGACGAGTTAAATATATAAGGAAGGACAGCAGCATGGGACTGGCCACAATTTTTTAAGGCAAGTACAGGGATATCATCAGGACAGGACGAAAATTATTGGACAATTTCATAATGTGCGTCATAATCGAAGCATCGTTAAAGAACAAATCCTTAATCGATAAGGAGGTCGGAGGATAGTTCGTCAAATTATTAAAATCACCTAAACTACTAACACAGCTATTTATCGATAAGGCAGCTCCAAAGAAAGTGACAAGCAGATTAAAAAACTCCAAAACTTTATAGAATTAACACAGATGGACCGTCGAAAAAAAATCGCCTATAGATAAGGCCCCCGAAATTAAATTACAAGTCAATCCGTTCATCCGTTCAAGTTGTACAGCTGCCCGAGCGCTAAAAAATGTTGTTTCGAGAAAAATGCATTGTTCTCGAAACAACAGTTTTAAGTTATAGAAAATCGTTTTTTTAATGTTTGTTTTTGGCAACTTACATCTAGCCAGCTAAACTGACCAACGCCATCTATAGCCAAGAAAGGGTCAACTATGCGATAAGGATTCATTGGAATGTATGCCGGTATTTAAAGTAGCGGAGAAAGGTCGTCTCACAAGGCGCGCCCTGAGCGCCTCAGCTACCTGTTTTCCAGCCGGCGCACGGTTCTGCTCAATGCGCTGTAACTTCTAAACTACATCAGATTTTAAAAAATCCTTTTAACTACATATACTAGACATTATAAGGATTAAAATTATGTAAAAAAAATCGATTTTTTGAACGTCATGAACGGTAACCTCCGCTGAAGCCAAGACGAAAAATAATTGGATCCCTTAGATCGAGATACGATTATACAGGGTGTTTCAGATCGGACGTGACAAAATGAGTGAGTTGTAGAGCTTCACGATACTCGAGATAATTCTCGCTGTCGGTGCAAGTCACGATACCGAAACTGGTAGCGAGACCAATATCATTGGTAACAGTGCGATACCGAGAGCGAGATTGAGGTGACGAGAGTGGACGATATATTAGTTTTTATCATTTTATTGTGGCCATGTTTTTAAGTTGTTTCAGCGTTTATGTCGCTCCGAAAATTTTCAATTTTGTGATTTATGGGGCAAATAAGTATACACTGCTTTCCTCAATCGCTTCTTTCTACATTATTTCCTTCCTCAGATATTTGCGTTTTATCCCCAATAGTAAAGAATAGCCTTTGCTACTTTGTTTTGGCGAGGGGAATAAGAAGAAAATGCATATATATGTACATAGATATATCACTTGTCCTCCCTTTTTTTATCTTGCCGAGAGCGAGATCGGACCGAGACTGTCCTTTATCTCGCCAAGATTGTGACGAGAGCAAGATCGTCTTCACCTTGACGAGACCAAGACCGAGATGTGCCAAAGTCTCGGTCTTTTCTCGATGCCGTGAAGCCCTAGCTAAGTTGGTAGATCTCACCTAGCCAAACAAAAAATTGTATGGCAGGGAGAAGGGCAATCTCAGCCATTTGAAAGTTACAGGGTGATTCATAAATTTCAGTTTTTCATGGTATGCACATTACTCTTTTATTTTTATCTTTTGATCTACCCAACACAGCGACATCAAACAAACATTAAAAGACTACTATCCCAATGACCTTTCCAAAATTGTTGATCTAACTACTACCATTGCAGGTACACTCACTTCTAAAAGTGTACAAAATGGTTTGAGATTACCTAAGATTCAGCATTTTCAAAAATTTTTTCCGAAATTCGAGTAATTAGTACACCCTTTTTTATTTTTATTGGATTGCCCATCTTATTACCGTTTAAAAAAGGTACAACATGCCCGGGTAGGGAAAGGGTTTAGAAATTTATAAGTAGAAAACTTATTGCGAAATATTTAAATATCTGCAATTTAAAGAAACTAAACTCATATTAACTCTACAATCACTCACTCACCGCCACTTTGGATGCATGCCAATAATCTCCTTCTAAGTCCCTGTTTTAGGCGTATTGCAGCCAGCCTTTCCCGTATTTTCGTCGCTGCATTCCCAATTCTTCTAACTAAATCCTCCCTAGTGTTAACAGGGCTTGAATAAACTTCATCCTCCATTGTTCCCCATAACAAAAAAATCCAATAAGGTAAAGTCTGGAGATCTAGCAGGCCAAGGAATCGGTGCACCTCGTCCAATCCAGCGGTTAGGACATTTTTCATTTGTCAGGTCCGATCTCCTCTACTAGATCTGGCAGTGTATTCTCCAAAAAGTCCGCATAAATTTGACTATTGAGCACTTCCGGCAAAATAAATGGTCCTACCAAATGGTTGCCGATGATACCACCCCAAACATTGACACTGAATATCTGCTGGAATGAGGTCACCTATGTCCTGTGTGGGTTAATTTCGACAAGGTATGGAGGCTATTGAAGTTCGTGATACCATCCTTTATGAATTGAGATTCATCCGTCCACAGAATTCGCCTCTATAGTATATATATATATATATATATATATATATATATATATATATATATATATATATATATATATATATATATATATATATGTATTTTGGTGGGTAGGTCAATTGATTCCTGGCTTCCGCCTGTGAAGTGCGCCTTCTGAGTTAGAAGGGTTAATTCAATATATATATATATATATATATATATATATAACTCAGAAGGCGCACTTCACAGGCGGAAGCCAGGAATCAATTGACCTACCCACCAAAATACACAAAATTTTAAGGTGGATGAGGCTCCCACACCACATGCATAAAATCATTAGTAAACAAAAGCCAAAATACACCCAAACACAACAATCAGGGATGCACAGGCAGCTTAAGCCAAGTCAATACAAAACATACAAAGAAGGAAACTTTACGCCTTACAAAAAAAACAAAAACAAAAAAGAACAAAGACAAGTGAGTACAACAGGATGGTTACAAGTTATAAAGGCACCTCTTTAATGTTAACTTGTCCACGTTAGTGCTGAAAACATCACCAACACCATTAGCAAACCTACCCATGCGATTAACAGGCTCGAACATACCGTAACTAGTGCGCGAGAAAGCTATCTGAAAGCTCGAAGGGAATAGGACAGTTCTCTAGGTGATATTTTGGAAGAAAGTTCCGCACTGTCAATCCTTCCCTGCAGAAGCTGGTGTAGAAAAATTATATCGGCAACCCAGCGACGCTTCTCGAGAGTAGCAAGTTGTAGCAGTCCCAACCGATCACGATATGGAGGTAGAATAAAAGGGTCACTCCACGGCAAAGCACGAAGGGCCGATCTCACAAATCTACGCTGTACAGATTCAATACGTTTAGTGTGAGATCCATAAACGGAGACCAAACCGGACTAGCATACTCCAGCAGTGGTCTAACAAGGGATGTATAAAGGTGGAGTCTTATGTGAGGGCTAGGAAATTCCCTGGACCAACGGAGGATAAAACCCAGCATAGAGCTGGCCCTGGCAACGATATTATTAATGTGGGGGATGAAGTTAAGTTGCCTATCAATATACACACCCAAATCCTTCACTCCTTTCACCCGTTGAATACAAGTATCTTCAAACTTGTACTGAAAAGTACAGCAGGTCATAACCTGACATTTACCGATGTTTAATTTAAGATTATTATTGACAC
Organism: Leptarthrus brevirostris; assembly: GCA_964036015.1. NCBI lineage: Eukaryota > Metazoa > Arthropoda > Insecta > Diptera > Asilidae > Leptarthrus > Leptarthrus brevirostris. The sequence continues at coordinate 128,261,617 of OZ038371.1, read as the reverse complement.
ACCAGCTATAAAATATATGCAGGTCCGACTGCAATATCTCGCAATCTGCAAAAGATTTGATTGGGAGAAAAATCTTGATATCGTCCGCATAAATAAGAATTTTACTTCTTTGAAGCAAATAAGTAATGTCATCAATAGATAAGATGAACAACAGAGGCCCAAGATGACTACCCTGAGGAACGCCGGAAGAAGCCACAAAAGCATCAGAGAGCACGCCACGAAAACGCACTCTATAAGTCCTATTGTATAAATACGACTTAATCCATGCGATGAGTTGGGCCGGGAAACCCAACCTGACCAATTTGAAAACGATAATAGAGTGAGACAGCTTATCAAAGGCTTTACTAAAGTCGGTATAAATGCAGTCAGTCTGGCAACCTTCCAGAAATCCATCCACACTGCCAGACACAAACTCTAACAAGTTGGAAACCGTTGACCTACCCTAAATGAATCCATGCTGCCTGCTAGAGATTAAACCCCTACACCCAATAGACAATTGGGACTGGATCATCAGTTCGAAGAGTTTTGGAATGCAAGATAGTTTAGCAATAGGTCTATAGTTAACAATCTCTCTCCTATTCCCACTCTTAAAAATGGGGAGTAAAAATGAAGCCTTCAAGAATGTAGGGAAGCGACCAACCAAGAAGGATCGCCGGAAGAGTAAAAGTAAAGGACATAATAACACCGAAGAACACTTCTTTAAGACAACAGCAGGAACCCCGTCAGGGCCATAAGAAAAGTCTTCCGGAAGATCCAAAATATGCTTGTATAAGCTCTCCTCCGTGATAGATGGAATAGGTACGGGGGATATATTACTATTATTAATGTGCGAAAAGTTGCTACTTTCTGGATAAAAATCGGATGATTCAAATGCGCCCCTGAAGTATTCAGCAAATAAATTACAAATAACCTTAGAATCGTTACTGGAACTTAACCCGAATTCCATAGTCGATGGATAGTTATCAACCCTTCTCTTCATATTGACGTAATCGAAAAATGCACGGGGGTCAGAGAATAAGTTGCCTCTAAGGTTCAGTAGGTATTCTTCATATAGAGAACGAGAAAGACCTATGAAATGTTCGTGACAAAGAATAAATTCACGCTTAGAGTCTACACTTCCCACTCGCAGGTACCTTTTCCAGAGTCTATTTTTCCTATTTCTGAGAGTTTTTAATTCTCTGTTAAACCAGGGGGGAGCGGATTCTCTACTTCTAACCCGGACATAGGGGACAAACCTAGCGAAAGCTTCGTATAAAATGTCATAGAAACCAGATACGTTCCTGTCAATATCGTCACTAGACAGACAGGTATGGAAGTCTAAATCACCAAGATATTCATTCATAGCCTCAAAATCGGCCATTCTAAAGTTAAAACTAAATTCACATTCGAGATTATCGACACGCACGTCCGAGAGACAATAAAAAGTGACAAGCAATGCAGGGTGAAACATGTCCAGACTCGTCAAGGGAAAGAGGTTAGGTTCCACAAAAGTGAGTGTGGAGTTCGTATAGAACACTAAATCAAGCTGTCTACCCATATTGTTACTCACATTGCTCATTTGGCAAAGTCCTATGCAAGCCAAGGTGTCAAGGAATAGTGATTGTCCCTCAGTCAAGTTATGAGGAAGATAGCTATCGTCATCATCATTCACTACCCATCTCACGTTGGGTAAGTTGAAGTCTCCTACTAGGACAATTTCGTTCTTAGAACCCATCTGGTCATGAATAAAGTCGATATGCTGAATAAGAATGTCATACCGACTCAACCCATTATTATCGACGACATTGCCCATATCTGGAGGTATGTAACAACAAATTAAAAAGAGGTTGCCCGAATCGAATGAAACCTTTACATATAATGAGATATTCGGCATCGTAAACACCGCAGTCACACGTAATTAAAAATTTATCTTAATGGGGATAAAATGTGTGACTACGGCGTTTACGTAGCCGAATATTTTATTACATATATGTATATGTGTACATATACACACAATGGAGGTCCAGCTAGTACTACTAAGTCTTGTTTACAACTTTTAAAACGGCAGTGGAAGCCGTTGTTGGGTTTTACTTTTTTAACTTTATTTTTTATTTAAAACATTTTTAGTTTTTAAGTTGTATTTAGATCCCTTAGTATTTCTAATTAAGCAAGATGTCGGCCCACGCCGCTGCGCTGCTCGTAATATACCCTATGATACGCGGAGCATTCATATAAATCCAATGATAGCTCATTTGTCTAAATCTGATGAGTAGTTAAGGAGCTACGAGGTAATAGACCGCTCGCCATGTAGACTATGTTACGTGGAGTAAAAATTCCAATTCAATGACACCTCATTTGTCCAAATCTGATGAGGAGCTACGGGGGAACATACCACCTCTGGTCACGCTCCGTCCCGTCCTGCCCTGCCACCATTGCGCTACTCGCCATATAGCCTTTGTTACCCGGAACATTCATATAAATCCAATGACACCTCATTTGTCCAAATCTGATGAGTAGTTAAGTTTAGTTATATATACATACATAGACTGCTAAACTCATAACCCTCCTTTTTGTTTTGCTGTAGTCGGATAAAAAGTGGCCACGTCACAAAAGGGGGCCACAAAAATTCCTTCTAAAGTTCTAAATTTATTACAAAGTCCAAATATGGACCAACAGACCTCAACATCATCTGCAGTCCCTCTTTCTGACGCCGATGATGAATTAGAAAATGGAACTAATTTTGAAATAGGATCCCTTGTTGACTTATTGTTGGACTCGGTAACAATAGATGGATAAACTTTTATTTATTTACATTATTATTAAAAAAAAAAAACTTCTTCCGTAAAAATATATTATGTAAATAATATAAATTTAATAAGTTGACTTACTTTTTCAATATTCTTGTAAATAGAATTTATTTATTTATTTGTAATAATATTTCAAATAGTTGGTGTAAATGTAAGAATTATTTTAATGTTTATTTTAGTTTTTATTATTATTGAACAATTAATTTTTACCCCTTAAAACATAATCTGAATAAAGATTATATTTTTGGCATAGAAATGTTTGTGTTCGACCCATAGTGCATTGTTGAGAACGTCTTCTATAAAAGAGACATCGTTTTCTTCTAGTGTTTATTCTAATTATAAAGTTTTAGTCACTGTCATCATATACATCTACATCACTATCGTCTTCAAAAGTCCATCGTTCTAAAAATTCATTAGTTCAAAAGTGTCTAATTACTGCTTTACCTTCTTTCTCTCAGGAGAAACAACACACAAGTACCTTGCAGAGTAAAGGTTTTTAAAGCTCTGATAAAGTCCTCTTCCTGACCATTGAAAATTTCAGATAAGAAGGGATTTTTATACAGCAATTTTATATTATTCTAATTGTATTTTGGTTTAATACTTGTACAGTGAGGAAGTAAAAAACAGGTTTGTAATATATAGTTTATTGATATTTCTTCCAGGTGTGATTTTCTCTTATGTTAATCTACGCAGTTTTATTCCAGATTTTCTAAAATAGAGATTCGTCTGCATTATACATTTGACAATCAGGTATAATTTCAGTTTCCACAATATTGAGCAAATTATTCGGAAATGGTTGCAAGCTTGATAAAAGCCATGAATAGAGAATCGTTTTTAAAGTTTTCATATCATGCGCAGCTTGCACAGAACGTTTTCACCTGAACTTATTGCTTACCAGAGAGCACCCCGCTTGTTTCATACAAAATTTTATTTAGTATACTCTTTGCTTGCTAATTTATAAGTCAGAAAAACAACTTTCCTGATATCACCGGAATTAAATGTTGTCCGCTTTTTCTGGTGAATCTAAACCGATTGTTCGACAAATCTGTAAAGTTTCTTTTAAAAAATACAACTGAAGATAAAAAAGGCATCCGACTTCTTTAGAATATTTCTAATTTTTCTTACTGATATCACACATTATTGATAACCTTACTCCGTATGTGCGCTAATTGCTTTTCACTTATTTCATTTTTAATGCATTTAAAAGTTTACTTCTTTCAGGACAATGTTTTATGGCACGTTTTTTTTTTCTCTAGTTCCCGTAACCCTTTGCGGGCCATGAGGCGGAAAAAGGACTTCACCTGATTCAACACAACGATTGAAAGTGGACCCACAATTGAAGGTGGATTCCGAAATTACTCTGCAACCCACCTTGCATTTTTATCGTTATCAGTTGTCAACAGAAAACAACCAGGGGCCGCCGTCGGTGGGGTTTAAACCTGGGACCGCCCGAACGGTGGAACTAGGAAGGGCCAGATTCTGTGGGCTGTAATAAAATAAATCAAGGTACAGATTTAGAAGAAGCACGCTTTTGATATTTAAATCCTGTATAAGTCATTAAATATTTTGCAAAGAAGTATTTTGAAAACTGTCATATACAGACTTTTGTGAAGCAAAATTTTAATTGTAATTTTTTTAAGCCCCGTTAAATGGTAATAACTCTTTCACGATAAATCACATGGAATTTATCATCTGTAGAAGTTCTGGATCTTACGATAGTCAGTCTAAATTTGGAAAACAACATTACTAACTGGAACGTGTCGAATGAGCCCTCTCCATCAGATCATAAACACATAAGATTTGATATGGAGGCCCCTCACGTTCAGCTGGAAGCGGTCAGGGTTCCCAAGCTAACTAACTGGAAAATCTATCGGGAGGAGATCAGGACGAACATACAAGAACTCGATGACGCCCCGCTAGACTCCCAGGAGGACCTAGAAAAGGCATCAAACCAGCTCCAAGACCTGATCGTCCAAAGCTACGAAAATAATAATCCTGTTAGACACAGAGAGGCAGCCAGAGATGTGCCTTGGTGGAACAGGACACTAAGTAAACTAAGAGCTAAATCAAGAAAACTCTTCAATAAAGCCAAGCGCTCAGGAGCCTAGAACGAATACAAGCAGGAAAACCAGGAGGAAGATCTGTGAGGAGATTGATGATCTGCCTACAACAGCACGCCTCCAAAAAGTACTCTTAAAAGATCACTCCAATGGCATAAGCCTCTTCCAGAGGAGTGATGGATCATACACCCCTGACTCTGAGAAAACATTGAAATTACTCTTGGAGACACATTTCCCTGAGTGTTCAATGTCAGAAGAATACAGAGGAACTCAATCACTCAACGCGAGCTGTGTGTCAACACGCAGACGGAAGAGCACCTCGGGTAAAATCTTCACGGCGGGGACAGTAAGGTGGGCCATCAGCTCCTTTAAATCCTACAAATCTCCCGGTGGTGACAGCATCTTCTCAGCTCTCCTGCAACAGGGCCTAGATGATCTGTTGTCAACACTCATCAAAATATTTAGGGCCAGGTATCAACTCAGCTATATCTCCAATCTGTGGAGAGATGTAAGGGTAGCATTTATACCCAAGGGTAGGGGGCGACCAGCGGCTCAACCCAAGGCATATCGTCCGATCAGGTACGGTGCTCTCAAAGACACGCCGCTACACACCAACCAGCACGCATATCAGGTAGGCAAATAAACCATAACAGCACTACACAGTCTAGTTGAAAAAGTAGAAGATGCTGTCAATGGTAAGGAGTAACCGGAACATCACGGCCCTTTGTGTTTTCTTGATATTGAAGGTGCTTTTGACAACACGTCTTTCTCATCCATTTAGGGAGCGGCCATCGACAGAGGTATTGATCTGCCGACGGTCCGATGGATTGGGAGAATGCTGAGTAACCGGAACATCACGACTAGGCTGGGGGACAAATCGGTAACACTTAGGGCCACCAGAGACTTCAGGGTCTTCAGGGGGGAGTTCTTTCCCCACTTCTGTGGTCACTTGTTATCGATGATCCAGGAATTCACAATTGAGGTCAAATATCTAGGAGTGATTCTAGATCAAAGACTCACATGGAACCCTCAACTCAATAGGGTCACAGGAAAGGCTATGACTGCCCTATGGTCCTGTCGAAGACTCTTTGCCAAAACCTGGGGACTAAGGCCCAAAGTGGCCCTTTGGGCATATGAAACAATCATAAGACCTGTGGTCACTTACGCAGCTTTCGTGTGGTGGCTAAAACTAGAACAAAAGACAGCGCATGTGTAGCAGTTACGGGTGAAATGTGCACATGCCCCACGGCAGCTATGGAGGCTCTATTAGACCTCCTTCTTTACACCTACATCTAAAGAAGGAGGCTGCCTCAAGCGCAATAAGGCTGATTGGCACCAATCTTCTTTCAGCAGGTAATTGGACCGGTCACAGGAAAATCCTTGAAGAATTCATGGATGATCCGGTGATCAACTCAATCTCAGATGCCATGCCGAAGAGGCACAACTTTGATATACCATTCAAGTTGAACCTTGAGAGCAGAGATTATTGGCTCAAGAGCAGAAAAATCTTTGAAAAGGGATCCCTGGTTTGGTACACGGATGGATCCAAGATGGAAGACAGAACGGGCATCGGGGTCTACGGACCAAGATTAAGGCCTCACAAATCGCTCGGTTCTGCACCAACCATCTTTCAAGCAGAGATACATGCCATCGAACTCTGCGCACGTGAAATTACTAACAGAGGTATACGCGGTGCTAAAGTATATATTATGTCCGACAGTCAGGCGGCACACAAAGCTTTGGGATCCTACATTTTTGAGTCTAAAATCGTCTGGTATTGTCTCACTGCTCTTAAAGAACTGGCCCAGAGCAACGGCATTACGCTGGCATGGGTACCAGGGCACGAGGGCATTGAAGGCAATGAGGAGGCGGATCACCTGGGAAAAAAGGTGCGGATTCTCAGTTTATTGGACCCAAGCCATTCTGTGGCTACTCGAAAAGCCGACTAGCAATGCGTAGGTTTATAACCTACTCAAAACAGAAACCGAAAGAGCTGCTCTCACACAGCAGACCGGATTTAAGGCTGATAATAGGACTTCTAACTGATCACTGCCCCCTGGGCTACCACCTAAAAAAGTTAGGGCTGGCTGAAGATGACACCTGTCGCTTCTGTTTGGAAGAGGAAGAGACATCGGAACACATCCTCTGTCACTGTGAGGCCCTCGGCCGTATCAGGCTCAGACATCTTGGTGGGGCTTTCCCATCACCATCAGATATAGCTAAAGCAGCCCTTAAAGAGATTTTAGGTCTAATTAAAGAACTTAAGCTTGGCTGGGTAGCTTAATACTGAACCTGGATCAGGTCACAAAAGATCAACTCGGTCGAAGTGACTAGAGGATCCTGATATTCCTAGCTCCACTCTCTAATAATAATAATAATAATCATCATCTGTAATTGAACCATATTTATACCCCCTAACATTACATTTTATGAACACAAATCTGCTTAAGTTTCTTATATCCAGCACACGATTCGATTTTTAGGTTCACTTCTTCCTTATTGGTAATACCAGATTTACTACAAGCAAGGACTAAATCATTTTCCCAACCAATTTGAAGAGTAGTGTCTTCAATACTGGACGAGTTTGTTGTATTTAAAAAATTCATGCACGTTACTTTGTCATATTACGAGATGCATTCTAAAAATCTCCGAGAGCCAATGCTGTTAGTTATGTTAATTATCTTATAGCAAACATGAGGCAGACTTAAGGTTCGAGGAGCTCATGAGAACACTTAAACCGCAGATTTAATATTTAACTACTTCATCTGCCATTTATTATTACAATTATTTTTACCAAAAATTTATATTGTTGACCCAAGCCACCGATATAAATTAAATTGAAAAATGTTTACATTAAATCCACTGATTTAAATTTAAAATACGTTTGTGGCTGATAAAAAAAAAGACGAACAATTTTCTGTTACAAAACTATTTCAAACATTTTATTCATCATTATATGTACAAAAAATATTCCCCATCCCTAATATAATATTCATTTTAACTTACACCTAATTTTTCAATTAAATTTCACTTGGTGTACACATTCTCATGCTTTCGTCCCACAACTTTTGGGAAATATCATCCTTGAAGTCAACTTTTGACTTAGTTTGTTTTAAATTACGGATAAAATAACCAGTGCTGGGATTCTTTTCTTCACTGTTGACATTTTCAGTAGCGCAGTAAATAATATTTTGAGCTCCCTTAAAAAGCAATAATTAAACAAGCGATTAAAGGCTTACATTAAGAATTACCTGTTTTGCGGATCGCAACATTAGCCAAATTATAGGCGAAAAGAGGACATAGTGGTACCATCGAGGATTATAATCTCTGAAGAAATCTGTGTTGCAAAGGCCTGGACAAAGGACGTGAGCATCAAATCCGCGCTTATACAATTCGCGCGCAAAGTAAAAATTCATTAATTTTGAATTATTGTAGTAAGGGTTACTTCGCCTTTCAGGAATGGTGTTACCATATTTTCCAAGAGTTTCAAAGTCAATTTTTCCATGTTCATGCATTTTCGAAGATACCACTACTACTCGACTCGCATTGTCTTTAATATTATCCTTAAGAAGTTCAATCAATAAAAAATGCCCCAAATGATTCACACCGAAATGAATTTCATAATTTTCCTTTGTGTACTGATCATTTCTTACTGCAAGACCAGCATTGTTAACAATACAATCAAATTTTGGATATTCAGTTTTAATTTTTGACGAAAAGTCACGTATTGATTGAAACGACATTAAATCTAATTCTTCAAATACCTGGGAATAAGGAATTAATTGAGTATAATAAATTGTTAATATAAGTTATTATAATACTACCATTTCTCCTTTACCAGTAGTCTTTCGTATTCGGGCAATTGCCTCTTGAGCACGATCTGGGTTTCTGCATGCTAAAATAACCTTGCCGTCCCGCTGTACAATAGCTTTAGTTGCCTCGAAGCCTAAACCAGTATTTGCGCCAGTGATTATGTACAGCTTTTCCTTAAGAGAATACTTATTCCTTATCCAACCCCACTGATATTCCCTCAATTTTCTTATTAAATAAATAATGACAGCAGTTCCCACTGGGACAATCGCATAATAGTATGAATTCATTTTTTAAAGGTGAAATAATGTCGCACTCGTCTAAAAGGAAAATTTTTTAACAAATAATAACAATTGATACTTTTACGCTAAGCATAATGACATACGAAGTACATTAAATTTAGATTAAATTAAATACTTACTGCAGCATATTCATTTTTATGTATGTCAATAATGAACACATTCAAAGAAAATTATCTATCCCTTTAATTTTTTTTTTAAGTTTATTTAAAAGTTATTTAAATTTAGAAGTTTCGGCTGCACTACGGCTACTAGAATCGGAAACACCCCGCAGAATAAGTTTTAGATTAATTCTAACTAAACTTGCCGCCCATTCCTGCTACATTGGTCACCAATATTTGACATCTCAATAATCTAGAGCTATGGACCGGGGGCACCAAAGTTATGATTGGCACAAACAACATAGGCCTGAAAAATGTAATAAGAATGTTGAGACTTGATAACAGTAATTATTTAACATGAGTTTCTTCAGACTGCAGATTTGAGACACTATCCGAATTATTATCAACAAACCCACTGCATTTCAAATTCGTCGAAGTCCTTCCATCTATGAACTATGCTGACAATGCATGATTTTTATCCAACAGACCAAGTCACGCATATTCTGTTTTTTAGTATAGTCCATTAAGGTTCTAATGGGTTGCTGGAGAATGGACGGACGAGTTGAAGCCTTCTAGGATACGGCGATCCTCATCTGGATATTCTCAAGTATTAGTTACACCTCCAAGTGGTATCGACCGGGCAATGCATCCTAGAATGTAGCCAAGTAACTAATGCGGGAGGAGATAACCTCTTGAAAAATCACCCTAACGCCAAGGCCATGCAAGGGAGTCTGCACTGTTGTCGTCCCCTCTGCAGGACCCAAGGGTAATTGGGTCGAGAATGGCGTTTCCTCGGGCGCTTCTGTGGGAGTGGAGGTGGAGGGTATTGGCTGTACCCCCAACACAACAGAATCAGCCTTGGGGAAAATTACATTTCGAAGGTTCTGTGGCGGCTTTGGAGGCTGGCTCCCACAGCAGTCCTGGAAGAGGGCGCCATTGGCAAAATAATAACTGACACTTTCTGAGATGCGGCGGTGCTGAGACGGTAGACTCTAACGAGTTGGATATCTCCGCGGTACACGCACCAGAAGAAGATGCAGATTTGCCTTCCGAAGGGTTAGCTGCGGTTAATCCGGATGGAGTTCCTTGTCCTGGCTCTGGACTAAAGCTTTACGGCCTGGGACCAATTCTCCAATTACCGCCTAATCGATCGGACGCGTTGCGTGATCGCTCCTCAGTTAGTTCAATTTCTTCGCAGTATTTTCGTTTCGTGTGTTTTGTGCGTGTCTCAGCAAAGTGAGTGCCACTCTTTCCCGGTCAATAACATACCTGACACAGTTTCTCCTTGTTTACATTTTTGTCAGTGACCTTATTTCTCAACTGGCCGCTATTTTGCAAGTGACTCAGTTAGTTTTTTCGATTTTTACAGTGCCGGGAAATATTTTTGTTTTTCAAGCGGAAGTAACTCAGTTTGTTTATTTTGTTTTAATCTGGTATTACTGCAACCTGGTGTAAAGCCTTTTGTTTAACTTTTTATTGTTAATTATTTCCGACTAATTCCTCACGCACAAAATGGCCCTTTGCAAGTCATGCTCTAATGAGTTGCTTAACAATGGTGTTACCTGTGATGGCATCTGTGGAGGTGTTTTTCATGGCACCTGTCTTTCACGTGGTCTTTCTACATGTAAAGAGTGCTCCAACATTAAGCCCTGTCACGTCTTACGGCTCATGAAGGAGGTCGTTGCTACGCTCTCCACGGATCAATCCTACATCGCAGATAAGGTCAATGAGATCTCCACAAACTTTGCTGGACTGCAAATTTTGTCCGATGACTGCGCTAGTCTAAACTTAAAACTGGACAAGCTGCTTAAGATCGCTGAGGGTTTGACCAACGACTCATCGCTTTTTTCAAGCAGGATTTGCGAGCTTTCCTTAAAGCTGAGCGGCCTGGTCGCTTCCTTGGATGACCTCCGCGCTGGATCACCATCGCCTTCCATCGGCCAACCTGCGGAATCTATCATGCCAATCTTAGACGACATTCGGCGCGGTGTCCGGCACGTCAAGCGGGATCTGGATTCGTGCTCAACAGCCATTGTGAAGAACTTGGAATTAATTGGCTCAGTCGGCTCTGATATTAAGAGTTTAACCACTGGAATCTATCTCGGCCCCTCTTTTCCTCGGTCTGACACCTCAGATGGTTCTGGTGTGAATTCTTCTTCTTCTGGACCTGCATCTTCTGAAGGGGACTGCTCCACTCTCCGGGATGCAATTTCCGCAGTTCCGCCTCAATCTACCGTGAAAGTGATTCCTCCGCATTCCTCCTTGTTGCAGCCTGCTTCTGATGGTGATGCTCCTGTTGGTTTGCTCAAGCCCGTTATAGAGAATTCTTCTTCTTCTGGATCTACATCTTCTGATGGGGACTGCTCCACTCTCCGTGATGCAACCTCCGCAGTTCCGCCTCAATCCACCGTGAATGTGATTCCTCCGCATTCCTCCTCGGCGCTGCCTGCCTCAGTTGGTGATGCTCCTGTTGGTTCGGTCAAGCCCGTTATAGAGAATTCTTCTTCTTCTGGACCTACATCTCCTGATGGGGACTGCTCCACTCTCCGGGATGCAACCTCCGCAGTTCCGCCTCAATCCACCGTGTATGTGATTCCTCCGCATTCCTCCTTGGTACAGCCTGCCTCAGATGTTGATGCTATTGCTGGTTTGGTCAAGCCCGTTATAGAGAAGGTTGCTGATGTTGCCATCAATGTCTCTCCGCGAGTGTCATCCCAACCCACTTCCACCACATTTACGATCAACAAACTTGGCACCACCTGGACAGTATCGGAATGGGAGCAGAGACTAAAAAGGCTAGGTAGTAAACATTTATCTTTATCAAGCACAACTCCATTCCTTCTAAAGGGTGCACCTCATAACGCCAACGATTCCTGGGCCCACAGTTTTTTTTCCCGCAATTTTGGATTCACCCCCGTTAGCTGCCTGAAGTTACTCTCGTCAGACGAAGGGAAATCCAGCAACTTCAAGATCTTCATCCCAAACAAATATGTCTGGCTCATCAGTAACCCCTCCAGCAAATTCTTCACTCTCGGGAACATCACAATTTCTAAGTGGACTACGAAGTACGTTAAGTTTAACCCTAAGCCCTCTGCACCTAACCCTAAATTAAATACTAAAAAACCTAACCTTACTAACTACCCCAAACGACCTTCTCCCATACCTAAATTTAGTATTCACCCTAACCATAAGAATCTTAGAACTAGTAGCAACATAAGTACTCCTCACTCTTCCGCACATCTCACCATTAATCCTAAATCTAGTAATCCTAACTCCAATTGGCAGTTCAAAATGGGACTATTTCCAAATTTTAATCTAAGTACTCCAGTCAAGTATCCCAACTTTATATATTCTCACACCCTTAACCCCCCTGTTCCAGTTACACCGAATCCCTCGAACACGTCCATTCCAACCGTCAACCCAACCAATACTGTTTTGAGTTCCGTATGTCCAGCGCACCCACCTAACCATGCACTCCCAACTTCTTCCGCTTGCCCTTCTAACCTCAAGCCAACTTCTTCCGACCACTCCACCACCTCTGCTCCGATTTCCGTCTGTCCCACCTCTCCTCTATATACGCAAAACGTTGCACCCGCTACTTCCTCCGCATGCCCACCTAATTCCACGCCGTCATCCTCCTACACTGTCGCCCCGTCTCAAACAAATTCTACCTCCGTTAACCCGCCCATTCCGCTAGCCAAAACTCCTATATCCGAACATCATTCATTTATCGATCCCCTTCTCCCACCTACAGTTAAATTGACTTTGCGCTCTGCTGATTCTGGCGATGGACGATACCTCTTGTCCCGTTTACGGGACCGTCGCATTTATGACAACGTACGTCTATTTCTAGCCTATCTCCACGACAAACCGAACTCCGTCTGTGTTGAAGGTAAAACCAGCACCAACGTCATGTTAAGTATACAACAAGAAGGCCTGCCCACAGACCCATCAGTCTTACTCCAACTTTTCACAAAATACCATGAATCATTCAATATACCTTCCCATAAAGTTTCAGAAGATCTATCCACCTATGCTGCGTACGTCAGTTCTCGCCGTATTTCCCATCTTCAAAAAAGTCGTAACGACTCCTTAAACTACTTTCGTTCCTAACCCCCTTGATTTCCCTATTTCTGACTTCCCCTCTATTTCACCCGCGGTTTCCGATCAAGATCCTCTCCCCAACAGCTTGTCGGTCTATTACCAGAACGTAAGAGGACTTCGTACAAAAACATCCAATATTTTTCTTAACTCCCACAAATTCCCGCACGATATCTTTGCCTTAACTGAAACCAATCTAACACCAGGAATTCTCGACAACGAACTATTCCCTCCAAACTATACCATTTTCCGTGTCGACGGTTGTATAGGCACCAATGATCCACCAGGTCGCGGGGTTCTCATAGCTGCTCACAACCGTTATGACGCCACCCTGCTAAAGACCTCCGACTCTACAATATCAGAATTTGTGTGTATAAAAATAGCACTAAATAAGTGTCTTCTGTACATCCTCTGTTGTTACATTCGCCCCTCTCAACCTTTAGACGCCTACGAGCCTATAATTGAAGCGATCGATACCCTGCTTGAGAACGCTAACGCGTCCGATGAATTTATTTTATTGGGTGACTTTAACCTCCCCCGTATCCAATGGTCATTGTCCGAGGACTGTTCACACTTTGTCCCCCTTAACGCATCTTCGGCCAAAGAAGCCTTCTTTACCGATCAGCTCTCCGTTTCAGGTCTCTTTCAAGTAAGCGGAGTCAGGAACTTCCTGGACAGACAATTAGACTTAATCTTTTCTTCAGACCCAGTTAACTCGGCTGTCGCAGAAAGCAACCATCTTCTCTCCTCCCTCGACCGTCACCATCCTCCTTTGCTCCTCGTTTTCTCCTACGAACACCTTCATGCCGTTTCAGGCTCCGAGTCTTCTTTATCCTTCAATTTTCGTAAAGGTGACTTTGACAAATTAAATCACTTGCTCCTCAACTCTAATATTGGGGATATCCCTCAACATCTCCCAGTTGACGTCGCTTTAGAGGCGTTCTATTCGGAAATACACGCTTGTCTTACACAATCTATCCCTCTTCTTCCTCGTAAAAACTACTCCTCATCCCCCGTATGGTACGACAAAGAATTACGCTCTCTTCGCAACAGGAGAAACAAACGTTGGCAAACTTTTCTTCTAACCCAGACCGAGTCTGACTATTCTTCCTATCTATCTGCTTATACCTCTTTTTCTGAACGTTGTGATACCCTCTACCATGAGTACCTCCAACGGATGGAAACTAGCCTCATATCCGACCCCAAGCGTTTTTATAGCTTTATTAATTCTAAGAAGAAATCCAATGGTTACCCTTCCACCCTAAAGCTCGAGAGTACCTCTTCATCTGATCCTAAGGTTATCGCTAACCTCTTTGCACACTTCTTCAGTAAATCTTTCAGCGACAATTCTCTACAACCCGACCTTAACTATTTTGCATTCATGGACAAATGCACTCAAACATCGTTTTCATCTTTTGACCCTGATCCTGAACTAGTCGCCGCCAGTATTAATAGGCTTGAGGACGACTTTCACCCAGGTCCTGATGGCATTCCGGCCATTGTTCTGAAAAAGTGTGCCATACATCTAGTCCAACCCCTTACTTTGCTTTTTCGCCTCTCGGTCACTCAAGGGGTTTTCCCTCAATTATGGAAAAATTCGTATATTATTCCCATCTTCAAGAAAGGTTGCAAGAACGATGTGTCCAACTACAGACCCATTGCTAAATTATCATCCATACCTAAACTATTCGAAAAATTGGTCTATGATTCCATGTTCTTCCACTGTAAGTCTATCTTCTCACTCTCACAGCATGGCTTCCTCAAAGGTAGATCTACAACCACCAACCTTACTGACTTCGTCTCTAAAACCCTATGTGCCCTGGAAAACGGTAAAGATGCTGATGTTATCGCCACCGATTTTAGTAAAGCCTTCGACAAGATCTCCCATAACGTTATCTTGTTCAAACTTGATCGCCTAGGCTTCCCCCCCAGATTCATCTCCTGGATCCGATCCTACCTCAACAACCGTCAGTACAATATTCTTTTCAGTTCATCCATTTCTAACCCTATTGTCGCTCGTTCCGGCGTCCCTCAGGGCAGCCACCTAGGTCCATTGCTTTTTATCCTCACAATAAATGATGTTGAATGTGTCATCAAACACTCAGAGTTGTCCATTTATGCCGATGACATGAAAATAATCAAACATATCTCCTCCACTACCGACTCTCTTCTCCTGCAAGAAGACCTCGATTCATTCATCACATGGTGCATGAAAAACTTTCTTGAGCTCAATGTCTCCAAATGCCAGTCCATCTCTTATTCCCGCAAGCGTCTTACCGCCACCCCGAGAGTCTATATGTTAACCGACGTACCAGTCCCTATCGTTACCTCTTTGTGTGACTTAGGAATAATCTGTGATAGTGAACTCAATTTCCGTTCCCACATTGACAGCATAATTAACAGAGCTAACTCCGCGCTAGGGTTTGTGAAGCGCTGGTCTAGAGAGTTCTCCAATCCTTATGTTTCCAAATCTCTCTACGTCTCCTTCGTTAGACCTCTCCTTGAATATGCCAGCCAGGTATGGTCCCCTACACAAACAACTCACATTAATAGGATTGAATCTGTCCAGCGTAGGTTTATTCGCTTTGCTCTACGTGATCTTCCGTGGGTTGACAGATTCAACCTTCCTCCCTATGAAAACCGTCTGAAACTGATCGACTTACAACCTCTAAGCAAACGTCGTGATGTTTCCGACATTCTCTTCATTTATCTATTATTAACTGGTGCCATAGACTGCCCCTCAATCCTGCAATCTTTACCCATCTATACCAATCCCCGTAACCTTAGGTCCACTCCCCTTTTCCGACTCGATCGCCATCGCACAAACTACGGTCAAAGCGAGCCAATTACCAGGATGTTACGAAAAGTCAACGACCTTTCCTCTTTTGACTTCCATCTGAGTAATTCATCACTCCACAAAGCCTTATATCTTGACCCCGCCCATCTTGATCCTGATCGCCTACTTTAATTCTTCTTCCTTTCGCCTTCTGCCAGTTACCAATATATATAGCTCATATTGTAGCTTATACTTTTTATTTATTTATTCCTAATTATTCATTTATTATATTCTGTAGAATTAGTATTAAGTTATAGTTTGTATTTAATTTTTTATTTTTGTATTTTTTATGCAATAGCTTGTATTAAGCTTAAATAAATAAATAAATAAAATAAATAAAAGACCCTTCAATGCCGTAGGCTGCTGGATACTCAGTTGCCCCCACTAAGGGAGACTGGTAGGGGACGAAAAGGGACCCGATTCCATATGGTCTGTTTCGGTTAATCCCCAGAGAGGTGTTTTTAGTGAGTAAGAATCTCACACTACCCTGGTGTCTTTTGGAAGATTTTCACCTCTCCCACTAAAAAAAGGCTCTAATGGGTTCTTTTTATCTTATTTATTTTAGCAACGTCGCTAATTCTTAATTAAAATTATCTCTACATATTATAAAACGCAATATCTCTCTCTGTGTGTCTGTCCGTCAGTGCACTTATAACTGAAAACCACGGATCCGATTTACATGCTCTTTTTTTAGTTGATAGGACAAGTTTCAGTGTGTGTAACACACCCCTAGCAATCCTAGGGGAGTGGGTGGGAAGGAAATAAAAATAATTTAAAACGACACGTATTAAAGTCAAATTGTAGTTTCCAAGGTTGTTGAGGGGAATAATGATACTTCCGAAGCAGTCAGATGCTCTGGGGGTAAGACACCACCAGTAACCCTGGTGGTGGGGGTGGGAAGGTATTATCACGACAGGTATTAGTGTTGAATCCATAGTTTTCGGGGTCGCTGAAATGAATAATAACACCGCCGATGCTATTAGATAATGTGGGGGTAAAACACTTCTAGCAGGATGGGAAGGGAGTAACATACAACACCCCTAGTAGGGTTGGAAGGGAGTAACATACAACAATTATCGAAAACGACGCTCACTTATCATATAATTCTTATTTTGTAAATAATTGTAACCCTAATAAGGGCTTACAAAGGCGTATGGTGATTTTTTAATGAGTTTTAGTGGTAAAATATATAATAGTTAACTAAGCTGAATACGTATACCTTGATTAATATCTTTAAGAGTTTAATATTAATAAACGTCTAAGTAAAATTATAAGCTGACAACTTTTACGTTTATACCATATATGTAGTTAGGATTACAGATGAGTCATATTTATTGTCCTTCAGTTTTTTTCTATAAAGGGCAGGGGAAAAGTGGAGTGCTTCATAACGATACCATGTAAATTCCAATAACCAAATTATGAAGATATTTAGGTTAATGAAAGTTTTTCAGATACCCGGGCAAAGTGTACATATAATAGACGCTTATACTCTTTCAGAGGATAACAAAATTCACTCTTTTAAAAGAATATGAATACATCAATAAACTGCTTTTTAATTAAATTAATAATGTTCTCAGTCCTTATATATTTAAAACACCGATTCGAGCATTGAAAAATGTATTAGATATTGGATCAAACTTGATATGGTTATTAACATAAAATCATGTAGAATTGCTTTTTAACGAAATACAATTAAATAGTAGAACACGGACAACACTCTTAGCGTATAACTTGCATAAGTGCACTAAAATTTCAGGCACCTAATATTTTTGTCTGTTTTTCATACAGTTGAATTCAGAAAAGTACAGCTCGGCAAAGATCAAAACACGTATATGCCTACGTAGGTTGCTAATTAAATTTTTAAATATGGCAACACCAGTTTGAATATGTCAACTCTGACATTAGGTCTGTTCCCGTACCTGCAGAGATTATAAGCGCTTCGAAGAAAACTGCAGAATACTGCAGAAAAGAGTTCTCGTATTCACTTCTCCAAGAAGATTTTGCCTACGTCCAAATTTCCCCTCCTGCAGAAAATTTAAGAATTCTGCAGCAACTTTGACCAGCTGCAATATGCTTAAATCTTCTTTCTGTCAAAATGCCAACTGCCCAAACGTCAATTGAGTGAAATTAAAATTTTGTATTAAGGAAATGAAGTAGCCTAAGGAAGAACTGGGATTGTTTAGTTTTCATATATGGGAAACGATTTTTTTCTCAGCTGTCACTCAAAACAAGTTTTCTGCAGCTGGTCATTCCTGCACTGAAGTAAATTCACCCCCACCACATAAATAAGTAAACTGCAGCCAGCTGCAGCTCCAGAAGTACGGGAATAGACCTATTGTCATCGTAAAGTTTGACATTTTTAATGGCAATCGTCCTCAGTACGTTTTGTCATACGAGTGCTATTTGTGTTGTTTATAGGTACTTGAAATATTCAAAAAATTGAATTAAATCGTGAACATTTTCGCGCGATGATTTTCTATGACTTTCGACGTGGATTAAACCAAAAACATTGTGCCGATCAACTAGCTTCGGCTTTTGGTAATGAAGCACCATCTCGAGCCACCGTGTTTCGCTGGTTTTCCGAATCCAGTCGTGGTCGCTTCGCTACAGGACGAATTTCGTGAAGGTCGTCCTAAATCGGTTGTTGTGCCAGAAAAATTCGATATTGTGCGTGAACTGATATTGCAAGATCGTCAAAAAGATTTGTTGGCGTTGGATACCGCATAATTTGACAATCGCTCAAAAAACATAGGCTCGTGTCGATTGGTGCAAAGAAATGTTGAAAAATTCAATCGCGGTACTTCAAAAGACGTCTAGAAAATCGTGACAGGCGACGAATCATGGATATATGCATATGAACCCCAAACTAAGCAACAATCAACCGTATGGGTCTTTCATGACGAGTCAAATCCAACAAAAGTTGTTCGCGCACGAAGCACTTCGAAGTACATAGTCGTCTGTTTTTTCGGAATAATTGGCATGTCGCCACCGTGCCATTGCAGCAACGTAGAACTGTCAATTCTGAATGGTACACAACCATTTGTTTGCCAGTAGTGTTCGGAAAAATAAGGAAAACCAATCGCAAAAGACGAATAATTCTCCACCACGATAACGCAAGCTCTCACACATCGGCTCAAACAAGTGAATTTTTGAGCATTCAACACAAGGAATTGATGGGCCATCCGCCGTACAATCCTGATTTGGCACCAATGATTTCTTCTTATTCGCGCAGATCAAAAATAAAATCCGAGGTTAAAGGTTTTGCGACGCCTGAAGAAGAGGTTGATGCGTTCAAATCACAGGTTTTGGAGGTACCTCAATCAGAGTGGAAAAACTGCTTCGAAAATTGGTTCAAACGCATGTAAAAGTGTTTTGATCTTCATGGATAATATTTTGAAAAACAATAAAGCCAATCTTAAAGCTTAAGTAGCAACCCTCATATATATGCAATTCAATAAATGTACCATTGCACATGTTCACTGAACGTATCATTAAATAAATGGGTGTTATTTTATATGACTGTTTTTTTCTAATTTAATATATATTTATCGCTGACCAGTAAGTAATAGTTTACAAATTTTTTTAAATATTTAATTATATGCCTTTCGTTTTATAAATTCCTCGCATTACATGGTAGATTGGTTCTATAAAACTAGCGTTTAAATTAAAAATGTGTAAATCGAGTCTTTCTTGGTGAGATGTTTCTAAAATTGTCAAAATCGTGTAAATGAAATCTAAGATTTGTTTGAAAATATCTTGTCATATAAATCGAACCTATGAAATTATATTTAACGAAGCTGGTTTTATTATTTCAAGTTGTGTGATTACTAAATCTCTATGGAAACAAACTATCTTCAGAGGAATTAAGAAAAGGAGGTAAATGAGATAGTAGTTAAGTCGTTTTTTCGCGGAGGTTTTCTCTGATTGGTTTTTGCCCGGAATCTCACACGGTTTGTTTTAGCGCGGAACATTTTCTAAGCCACTTTTGCTCAGACCTTGTAGATAGGTCATTTTTACTCTCAGCGTGTCATATAATTAGAAAAGGAATGGCTATTATTCTTTTGTGTCAGATTAAAGAAGAATTAGTTGCATGTTTGTTTAAAAGCGTCGATGTGAAAAAAAATTACTTCTTAAGCACTGTAAAGTCCACAATTGTTTGCATTTTCTTCACCAAATTAAAAGGAATGTTTTTTCACCCAAGTTTGGAACTATATTTAGGAATTATATTTTCTGTAATGTTTTCTCTCATGAAAAGACAAAATAAGTGAAAAGCTGGAGCTGCCATCTCAATGACTTTCCCGGATTACTTATTGTGTTAAAGTGTCCTCTTTTGTCTGTTTTTTTTTCAGACAATATAATATTTGGTAGAATTTACCCGCACTGACCACTGATAAATGGCGTTAAATTGTTTAGTTTGATGAGAGCAAAATTAATTAATTTATTAAACTACGCATCCCATCCTTCTCAAATTCTGCACACTTCTGTTATACATAAATTACGAGGTAACAACGTCGAGATTTTGTATTTTTTATTATTATAATTAATTTTACAACAACAAATTCGCCGATTTTTATCAATAAATTTTCATAAAACATTTCAAAACATTCGTCTTTTTTACTTCTAAAAATTAAAAAATCAATAAAATAAACAAAATCTCGACGTTGTTACCTAGAGAAACTCATAAACTAACGAAATCTTTTTGAGTTTTTGTAAACATATGATCCAGTAATGAGTGATGATGATCACCGCAAAGTATCTTTTTTTTGTTTATACAAAGATTTCCTGTCAGTCGCTTAATTCAAAATATTTTTACCCAAAAATTTAACAGAAGATTCTTGAAATGTTGTACTATTATGTTCTGAACTTAAAAATAAATTCATATTTACCATATTTTTTTGTTTGTTTATTTAAAAATTTGATTAAAATATTGAAAATTATTTTCGGTTTACTGCCACTTGACCACGGAAACTCCGACTGTTTTTGCACTAAGTGAAACCAAGGTTGTTTTCGATTCTGTTATTAATCAATATCACATTCCTGGTTTTTTTTATATATATATGATGTTGCCAAAGCTCAGGGGATGCCCTATGATGCTAAAGCACAGCCTTGGCAGGAAAGGAATTAAGGTTGCGGGAAATGGTTATCACTTAGTGCCGCTCTTCTCTCCCCAAAGAGGAATCGCAGGTCATATTGGAAATGATGTGCCTTTCTCCCATCTCACTCAATTCTCTTCTACTAATACAGAATTTAATAATGTTTGAATTAAATTTGAATTCTATAGGCACATCACTAATTTCTGCGAATATGTCTAACACTGACACTATGTGTTCCTTTGATAAGCTCTCTTCTGATATTGATAAGATTTTGGAAATGTCTCCCTCTTCTGAAATCGTTCTTGCTGGCGATTTCAACGCCCACAACACACAGCGGCTCAGGCATTCTTCTACCACTAGCCCGTCTGAAAGGCACGTCGAGTTATTTAGTGAGTCCTTTAATTTACAACAACTGGTTGAGTGTCCGACTCGCGTTAACCAAAGCACCGACTATATCTTGGACATCATATTGTTTGGAATGCATCGCTTTATTCCTCCTAGCCTTAAAAACATCAAAACAACTAACACCATTTAGTTCAACAATGACGTTTCCATAACCATTAAAAACAAAGAAACAGCCTTCCAGGCATATAAATTGTGCCCTTTAGAGGAATTGAGATGTATCTATAGATATGCGCGGAACATTCGCAAGTTCGATTTCGACCGGAGCATTAGACGGAAGGTATTTTCTACTTAAAAAAGTAGTAAGGGCTTCTGGTCTCTAGTAAAAACCGTAAAGAACAATTTCACCTGTTCGTCAGCACCACTCCTCATTTATAATGGGAATGTTTTTACATGCTCATTGATAACGGCAACCTGTTTGCTGCTTATTTCTACTCGCCACCATCATCGCAGTGTCCATCTCCATCACAGTGTCCGAAGCAACTGGGCCTATATATATATATATATATATATATATATATATATATATATATATATATATATATATATATATATATGTGTTACTATAGACCAATTGCAATAACTTCGGTATCGTCTAAAGTTTTTGAATCACTCATCAACTCTCAGTTGACGAAATATCTAGATAATGTCAATGATTGACAATACAGTTTCCGCGCAGGCCGCTCAGCCGGAGACTTACTAACTTTGGTGAGTTCGAAATCGTCGCTCTTGAAATTTCATAAGCTTTTGATAGAGGCTTGCATGCTGCCTTTCTTGCCAAACCTCAAGCATTTGGTCTGCATCCTTACTTCGTTAAATGAATAGAAATTGTTTATCAGGCCGTTCAATCCGTGTAGTAATTGAGGGAGTTACATCTGATCCCTACGAAATAAAAGCCGGTGTACCTCAGGGTTCATTCCTTTCACCAGCCTAATTTCTTCGTTTTATTAATGACCTTTCATCTTTTGCTCACAATCCGATTCACAGTTTCGCAGACGACAGCACCCCTGATTTCGCATACTCTTCTGATTTTGAATTCTCGTCGTTGCGCTACATAAATCACCCGAAAACGCATGCTTCGATCATTAAACAACGACATTTCTTTGATCTTTGCTTGGGACAGAGCAAATCGTGTTACATTTAATGCATCCAATGCTGTTTATTGTCTCTTAAAAAAGTCCGTTCTACCCTCAACTTATTTCAGTCGACGGAGTGAAGAATATACTCAATTTTCACTCTCTAAATATCTTGGGTATTGAGATATCCAGCAATCTTAGCTGATCTTATATTTTACTCGAAAAGTCGGCTGTCAATGCGCATCAGGTCATGGGAGGACAACTGCAAGCACTCACACTGGACAAATATTTCAGGGTTAAGCCAATCATAGAAGTTTATAATCTACTCAATACAGAAAACAGAAGCGCTGCTCTCAGTCAGCAGACCAGATTTAAGGCTCATGACAGGACTTCTAACTGTTCATTGCTACCTAAAAAGATGGGACTAGGTGAAGAAGACACCTGTCGCTTCTGTTTGGAAGAGGAGACAGCGAAACACATCCCTTGCTACTGTGAGGCCCTCGGCCGTATCAGGCTCACACATCTCGGTGGGGCTTTCCCATTACCACTATATATAGCTAAGGCAGCCCCCAAAGAAGTTTTATTTCTAATTAAGGAACTAAAGCTTGATTGGGAGGCTTAAGTCTGAATTAGGTTCATGTCATAAAAGATCATCTTGGTCGAACTGACTAAAGGATGATCAAGTCCTTACATTCACACCTAATAATAAGGGTCTTAAAATGTACAACAGTATGCCGAATGAAATAAAATATGAAAGTACCTTTATCGCTTTCAAAAAGAATGTTGTTAAATTTCTAAAAGGTAGTTACCGGATCTGCATCTGAATTTTTACTTAGACATAGATTGTAAGAAAGACTCTAAAGCAATACTGCTGCTAATAAATATTATTTTTGTATTATTATTACTAATATTTCAAAAACTTTATAAGAGTAGCCAGTTTGTATAACTCTCGCGTGAATATTTGCTCACTTTATGATGTAAAACTGAATGAACTTGTTGTTTTGGGCAACAACATCTCCCAATCAAATCTATTGCTGATTGTGAGATTTTGCAATCAGAGTTGCCGTTTTTCTATGGGTGTTGCTGCAACAGTAATCTTAATCTGAACATTGGGAAATATCAGCTTATGTCCTTCGCGAGGTCTCGCAGCCGTACTTTTCAGTACATGTTTGAGGGTACTGGTATAAACCAGGTGGAAGGGGTGAGGGACTTGGGAGTATATCTTGACTCCATCTTTATACGTTTATGGTTAGACCGGTGCTTGAATATGCTAGTCAGGTTTGGTCTCCATTTTACAGATCCCACATTAAACGTTTCGAGTCCGTGCAGCGCAGATTTGTGCGATCGGCCCTACGTTTTTTGCCCTCTTATTCTGCCACCATATGAGGAGCACTTACGGTTACTACAACTTATTACACTCGAGAAGCAGCGTTGCGTTGCTGATTTGATATTTTTGCATCAGCTTCTGCAGGGAAAGCTAGATAGCGCTGAACTAGCTTCCAAAATATTGCCTAGAGAACTGTCCTATTCCCTACGCAATCGATCCGCTTTACAGAATGCTTTTGTGCGCACTAATTACGGCGTGTTCGAGCCTATAAACCGCATGCTAATGATATTGGAGACGTTTTTAATAACAATGTGAAAAAAGTGACACTTAAAAGGAGCATCTACAATTTGTAATTCATTCTGTTGCTCGCACTTGTTTTTGTTTTAATTTTTGTTTTGTTTTTTTGTTTTTGTTTTTTTGCATTTTACGCCTTCTGTATTAGAAGGGAAACTCTATTATTATTATTATAAATCGCGTGTGTAGAGCCGTGAATATGTGTCCTCTTTTTGACCTGACTCTTACCAAGGATTTGCTGTAACGATCTCTGTTGTCTCTGCACCGCTGATTGTTGTGTGTAGGCGTGTTTTAGTTTTTTAATTACTAATGTTTTTTTCATGTTGGTGTGGGAGCCTCATTCGCCTCAATATATTCTTATATTCTGAGAAGTGCGCCCTCTGAGTTAGAAAGATTAATTCTATTTATTTTTTTTTTATTTTTAACAATTTCATTTACAGTTACGTGACTGCGCGTGAGAAAATACTCACGATATCTACCATTCATGAAAATGATTATATCTGTTATCTTGGTGACTTCAACTTAGGTCGAATAAGGTGGCAATGGGTAGAGGATGATAAGGAAATCGTACCAACTAATGTTTCATCGGAGCTCGATTCAGGTTTAGTACAGATCAATACTATTTTTAATATGTTCAATAAACTTCTCGATCTTGCATTTGTAAGTAGCGACTTAGGGGCATCTGTATCTGAAGTTCACTATCCTTTATTGCACACTGATTTCCATCATAAAGCTATTGTAATTGAGTTTTTATTTCATGATTTTTCAAAACTTGAACGGATTTTTCACTCATTTAAGTATGACTTTCTACATGCTGATTATGATAGTTTAAATACTTATTTTGTAAATTTTGATTGGAATGATATATTTCTTAATCTGAACAGGAGGCATACAACAAATTCTGCGAAATTTTATATGACGAAGTATCTCTATTTGTTCCTAAAAAACCAAATTGTAATAACAGTCACCCACCTTGGTATAATAAATCTCTATTGCGATTCAGAAACGCAAAAAACAAGGCCTACAAGTTGCTTTCATCTGATAAATCTAGTAGGAATCGTGAAAATTTTAAAAGATTACGAAAGGAATACGAGTTCCTGAATAGATTTCTTTACAGGCAATACATAAATTCAGTTGAATCTAGTATAACAAGTAACTCATGTTCCTTTTGGATTTACTTGAAGAATAAACGGAATACTTCTGGGTTTCCGAGCATTATGAGGCTAAATAGCAAGACATCTAACTAGTTTGCAGAAAAAATACAAAATTTCAATTTTTTCAAATGAGGATGTAGTTGCTGCAATCAAAAATCTTGATAATAACTGTAAGCAAGACTGGAGGGTTTTCAAACTTGTTTCTAAAAGAATGCGTTGAAACAATTGGTTTCCTTTAACTTTATTGTATAATTTATCTCTGGGTTCGGGTGTATTCTTGGATTCGTGAAAGATTTCTTGCCTTGTCCCGATCTATAAGGCTGGAAACAGAAGCGATATTGAGAATTACCGCGGAGTATCGATCGTGAACGTTGTACCTAAGTTGCTGGATGCGTTGGTAACATCTAAAATTACACTGCTAGTTAAAAACTTAATTGTAATGTGTAAATGTGGAGATCTACTGTTTCGAACTTAGCCTTGTTTACTAACTTTTGTGTACAAAATAATGAAAATGGTAATCAAGTAGACGTACTATATACCGATACTTCTAAAGATTTTGATAGAGTATCAATTGCAATTTTGCTGAAAAAAATGAAAGGACTAGGGTTTCACAGTTATGCTTTTGTTTGGTTCCACTCTCATCTTACTAATCGCAGACAACGTGTCAGAATAGGGAACATGTATTCTAGTGTTGTCTTCGCATTTTCGGGGGTACCACAAGGTCGCCATCTTGGCCGGGTATTACTTCTAGTTTTCATCATTGATATTGTTAATGTGTTATCTTTTGCGAAATGTTTAATATATGCTGATGACAATTTTGCTTTTGCTTCAATTCATTCGAGTGAAAATTGTATGCTTCTTCAGATGGACCTGAAAAGCTTGACTCATTGGTGTGATCTAAACAAGCTTTCTTTTAATGTAAAGAAGTGCAGAATTATGACCTACCATAGATGCTCTACTCCTATACTCTGGGATTATGGTATTAATGGTGTCAGCATTGAGAGAGCACAAGTTTTCAAAGACTAGGGCGTTATTTTTGACTCAAAACTTACTTCCTCAAGACACAGACTTCATTGTGAGTAAGGCATTCAGGCTGTTAGGTTTTATTAAAAGAAGCACGAAGGGATTTCGTAACCCCTTTCCAGTAAAGCTTCTCTGCACTTCATTGATAAGATCTGTATTGGAATATGCAGCGGTTATATGGAGTCCTCAACATAATGTTCGGAAGACTAGAATAGAATCTGTGTAGAGAACGTATTTGCGTGTCTTATTCATAAGGGATATTTTAACATATGATATAGACTGCCCTGAATTGTTATCTCTAATTGGTCTTTATGCACCAGAACGTACTATTCGTTCGCAAAAATTGTTGTACTATCCTGCTCATAGAATTTCTTATGCATTTTCTGAAGTTATTCAGTCATTTAATGAATTTCGCTGGTTTTTTGAATTTGATCTGCCTAGGAATGAGTTTAAGGATATCATATTTGCATTGACTAATAGAATTTAGGAGTCAAATTTATTTTTAAGTTAATTATTGGTGTAAGGCTAGTTCAATTTATTTAGTACTTAAGTGGTTACTGCTCAGTCTGTAAGATCATTGTTATCGGTAGACTATGAATAAATAAATAATATATCTGTAAAACAATAACGACGTTTCTCTTATTTAATTTGCATTCTTTACTTTGCTTAACTGCTTAACCGGTTTTTTCGTGCTATCTAACAATGCTTAAAATACATGGATTCCTTAAGTTTTACAAACATTACCTCCGGTTTTTATTGTCGTATTTAAACATATTATCCAAGAGTAATCCTTATACGTAAGTAAAGTTTATCTTGATAAAATAAAACCAGAATGTAGCATTCGCCGGAAGACGCAAGCACTTCCGGAAAATATACAACGATTCCTCTAGCAATAGAATTAGATTCAGAAATCTGAAAAATCCCTCCATAATAGATATGCGTTTAACAAGTTAATTTTTAAATTCTATTTATAATAGTATAATAATTAATATTCTTACCTCAGAAGTTTTCACAAAGTCTTTAAAGCAACTTAAAATCACTTGTCAGAAAATCTTGCTAAATAATTTTGTAAACACAAGTCATATATCAGTATTGCCAAGTTTTATATTTCGAGCTATAAAAAAAAGAAAAAAATTGTGTTTAAATATTAATTTTGAATAAAATTAACTTATTTTATCATTAAAAATATATATGTCTGCAATTAATTTAATGTATGAAGGCATTAGTAAAATTTTATACAAAAATGTTAAATTAATGTCGTGTACGGAACGCTCTCTAATAAAATTCACCATTCTACTGTCAACATAACAGGTTCACCAAAAAAGGCACATAAAAAAATTAACTTCACATCTCCCAGAAGTGTCGAGAAAAGTCATAATAATTGACAGAAGTCCAATAAGTTTCTGATATTTATCGATTTAAGGATTTATTATTTAGTAAGTGTTCACATAGAATTTTTATCTATTATGTAATTTATTATATTGTTCTATACAGAAACTCGTAGACATTTCTGGTGCATCAGCCTTCATCCCGTGTTTCAAGGCTAAGAAAAAAATGTCTCAACCTTTGATTTCAAACGGGTCTATTAATGCAATCGACCCGAAAAATACCAAAGATATAAACGATATAAATGAATTACAAAAAGAAGTCCCTATACAAATCCAACAACCACAGGCAAATCAACCAAACGTTCGGCATATACCCATTTTTGTTGAGGGACGTGACGAGCCTCTATTTAATAGAAATTTGGATACAACGACAGTAGATGCCCCAATAATTAGGTCGCCTTCTGTAACTAATGACATTCCACAACATGGTTCCATTTTTAGTCGCGCTAGAGATATTCCTGTAAAGAAAGTCATACCAGATTTTCATGCGGGCAGCGTCGGAAGGTCAAGTTCTCCAGCAAGGACAATTCCTATTAATGTGGTGCATGCACAGTCCAATAAGACTACTAGTAGTACTCCGCCCAAACAACCGACTCCGCAAAAATCGCCTTCACAACATTCACAACCGAAACAAGTACATTCTGAAAATATTGACCGAAGGAGCCAATCTCCAAAGCCTTTTCCAGTTGACCCTATCACTAAAATTCACAATATACAAAAAGAAATCCTGGACCTAATGGACAAAGTTGAACAATACGAAGGAGGTTCACGAAGGGATAAGGATTATATTTATTTGGACGAAATGCTAACTCAGAATCTCTTAAAGTTAGACTTAATTGATACGGAAGGAAAAGACAACATAAAAGCGGCTAGAAAAGAGGTTATTAATTGCATTAATAAATGCATTCAAGTGCTTGAAGCAAAATCAGAGAGTAAAAACATGTCCAATAATAACATTTCTCAGGAAAGTGCTTCGCAAAGAGGCGAAGGAAATACCGATAAGGAAAATCCAGATTCAAGTGGCGCTAGAGAAGGAAAGCAATCCGATGTTCAAGGATCTTCCACATAATTACCCGAAGCCTATTAGAAATTTACCACGTTATTCTCAGCTTCGGCAATGTTTAATAAGTTATGACGGCCGTTAGACCCACGTTAGAAGATTCGCAAAAAGTTCAAATCATGTTCCAAAGAGGCTTTTATTTGCCATATTCCAACGGGCAAATTAGTAAGAAAGTTGAAGTCCATGAAGATAATTACTTTAAATTCACTTTATTTGCACTTAGTATTCGTAAGGTTTTGTGATTTTATTTCTTGATATGTGCAGGCATGTTCAGTGGAAAGAAACACAAAAGTATATAGATATCTCCACTCAATTCTTTAGTTCAAATGAAATATGTATTCAATAAAATGCGAATAATTTAAACATAATAAAACTTTACTTACAATTTAAAAGTTGTAGTTTATTTAACATAAAAATACTTATTCTATCCTTATAAGTTAAGCTTGAAGGAAAATCCACTGTTTAATAAAGGAATGTTAAGGCAGTAATGTAGTGAAACTAACCACGTTCGCAAATTATTTCAACTGCATTCGGTTCCATTAAAATTGATTCCAAACATCTATGGACGGCTGACCCAAGAATTTCATCCAGAAGAAAGTTTACCAAGCTGAAATTGAACGTGTGTTTCCATAGTAAGATATTTATATCGTTATAAACTAGCTTAGGATAAAGTATATATTGTCATTTACGATTTCATAGTCTTAAATGAGAAAGCGTATGTTCGTGATGTTCTTGACCTGGATAACGCGTATTCCAGATAAATTTAAGTGTATATATTCTGAAAGCTGGAAAGGCTATATCCCGCAAACTTGGCAGGCCCTTAGGCTTTGTAAGTGTAGTTAAAGGACGACTATCTGTGGTAAAATTAAACCTGGAGTACCTGAGTATAAGTAATTTTCCTTTGGAATCAACACAGGGAATCGATGATGAGACCGCTAACATTGGAGATGTTATCTGACTCGCATTCGGGGAAGCGTGTCCGTTTCTTTGGACACACTGTTTGAAAACAGTATGCAAGCAGAGATGGATGAATTCTCGGCTGGAAATGGGGAAAAGAACCAGACAGCTATTCAGTAAAGCTAATAAACACCAAAGAGAGGAACCCGGGGAAGACACAATCAATTCAAGTCTGAGTGCCGAAAAGCCCCGAGGGAATCATGGAAAGTTTTTACTAGGCAAATTGAAAGCATGAGTGAGCCAGCTAGACTGAAGAAAATATTATCTAAGTGGAAAAGCCAATTGGAACATATCGAGAACTCGTCCAACATGAGGAAATCTTTTAAGAACTGATTACGAATAGCTTCGCGGGAAGCACCCTAGTGGATGCGGAATCGATAAGAGAAGACGCTACCCCTTGGAGATCCCAAGTTGGGATGGAAGAAACGAAGAAACTGAGTACTTTGAACAAGGCAAGATGGGCAATAAAATCTGTAAGCCCATATAAATCACCGGAAAGAGATGGGATTTATCCCATCATGCTACAGAAAGGAGGTAACAGACTATGGAACAAACTCGCCCAACTTTTTAGAGCGTGTCTAAAGTTTACCTACACTCCTAAAAATTGGAAAGCGGCAAAGGTAATATTTCTACCCAAACCATCACATCAAATGCTTATAGACCAATTAGCCTTACCTCATTCTTACTGAAAAGTCTACAAAGACTCTTAAAATGGAAAGTAAGGAAACAGATAGGCATGGACCAACTATCAAGTTGTCAACATGCATATATGAATGGTAGATCGGTTGATTCCGCTCTACATAGCTTGGTACATCAAGTGGAAAATTCATTGATGTATGAAGAAGTAGTGTTGGGCTGCTTCATTGACATAGAATGGGCCTTCAATAATATCAGAATCGATAAGATTCTCAGAGAAGGGGGCAGATCGCAGTATAATCAACTTGATCAAGTCCATGCTGGAAGACTGAGTCATAATTACAAGTTTCGGAAATGAACAATTGACGGCACGGGTAAATAGTGGGACTCCACAAGGTGGGATTCTTTCACCATTCTTGTGGCTGATAGTGATTGATAAACTACTTGAAGCCCTGACAGATAAAGGTCTCTACGTAATTTGTTATTCGGACGACCTAGCGGTAGTAGTCAGAGGTATGGGTGAGGGAGTTATGTGGAGGGGTACACAACTCCTCCTCGGATCTTCAATGTGAAATCGCAGCAATAGAGAACGCCGCGGTAAAATCTAAAACGATAGAGGGATGTAAACAGGCTCTCATGGAGTTAAGGAGACAAAACAATGTCACCCTAATATACGTGCCGGGGCAATGCGGTATCACAGGAGATGAAAAAGCGAATGAGCTGGCGCAGAGGGGCGCAAATGAGGACACTCCAATAATACTCAACATGAGCATACCTATCTAGGAAGCCAAAAAACAAATCGTGGAATGGGTAACGAGGAGACACAAAGAAAAATGAAAGGGAAACCGGGTGATTTTTGAATTATCCAATTCGTTAGGGGAATCAGTTGGCTTGACAGTGGATTTTAGGGTACTCTGCCGAGCAGGGGGCGTACAACGGGCCACTAAAGGCCTCAGTGCAAGGAAGACACACATCTTCCCCCTCATGCAAACCAACCAACCATGGTAAAATTAAATTGAAAGGAAGATCTTCTTCGAAAGACATAGATGTGCTCTTGCCAATGTTTAGGGAAAGGTTGT
Organism: Leptarthrus brevirostris; assembly: GCA_964036015.1. Lineage (NCBI taxonomy): Eukaryota > Metazoa > Arthropoda > Insecta > Diptera > Asilidae > Leptarthrus > Leptarthrus brevirostris. The sequence goes on along the minus strand of OZ038371.1, from coordinate 128,230,135 downwards.
TAATGAAACACCAATTCTGAAAGGCGTCCAAGTCAGAATTTAAAAGTAGGCAGCCTGCATTCTCTCAGAATCATTGATTCATCATTGATGTAAATTATGGCCCCGTTTATAAATACAGATTTGCGCAACAGATAAACAAAATGTATTGCTGAATTGTGCAGCTGTAGTGCAAACCTGCGTTTACGAATAATACCTATAAATAACAATGGACCTAGGTGGAAACCCTGTGCTATCCCGGAAGTGTTGAAAATAACATCAGACAGAGCTCCACGAAAAGAAATCCGCTAAGTGCGCTAAGTGCGCTAAGTACGACTGTATCCAATTTAGCAAAATCCGCAGAAATCCAAGTGGGGAGTGTTGTAGAATAAGAATTTGATGAATTATTCTGTCGAATGCGTTTTTTTATACGATATGGCCAAATCCTAGGGGACAGCCTTTTGATGCGTTAGCATGGCTTTGGCCGGAAGGGAATTACTGTAAGAGAAGTGAGGAAACTTGAATGTCTTGTTTTTGCATTGCTGTGAGATAGACAACAGCCCAGAGACGGAGTGGATTATTTTAATTTCTTAATAAAAGCTCACGGGGAGACCTGGCCTCGAACCCGGGATCCATGGCTTGGTGGTCGTGCCACTCAACGAATTGATCCAACTCCGTTGCTAAAGTCAGTAAAAATACCCTCAATATGCTTACTACTTTCAATTGCAGAAATCAAAAAAATTTACAAATTTCAGTACTTGTGGAATTCCAAACTACTAGAACTAGAATTATGCCGACGAAAAGGGATGGTTGGGATTTTTGAATGGAAGGTGGTTTAAGACCAACAAGAAATTAGTTTCAGTAGGTTGGTTTTAATTTAAGAATATTAATATTAGTAAGGGGGTCGTGAAGGCTTAACTTCGCCTCCCTACGTCATTTCGACCAGCTGAACTTTTGCAACCTGGCCCTATCTTACTGAGCCCAGTCTGAGGACCTTATTCGTGACTCTTAAAAGTCGGTATTCTCGCTGTAACTTAAACCGACATTTGTCGGTATATATCGACAAATATCGATTTTTGTTGTATTCTCATTGTCGTCCAGAGACGAAGTAAACTGCGGTAAGCTGACTTTCTTAGTCGATATCAAAACATCCGTGACAAAACAAGTGAGAGGAGATGGAAAATGAAAAAAAAGTAAGAAGACATATTCTTGCTTGTAATGTTTCAATAAATTTTTGTTTAAAAATTTTATTGCATAGAATAAAAATAACAAATAAACCGAACTTTGAGCGTTTAATCTCAATAATGGAAGACAATATGGAGATTGCTCGCGGGTTAACATTTTCCTGAGGATTTAACACCGACAAAAGCAAATACAATAAGATTTGGACCGACGTCACAACAGCTTTTAAAAGCTTAGGTCCTCCAATTCGAAGCACAGTAGCTTGGCAAAAAGTAACTATGAAATAATGAATAATAGAGAAAATTGTATTTCTAGGTATGGAGTGACTCAAAATTAAAAAAAAAAAAATTTTAAAAATTGGTGGCGGGTTAAGTACACTTCACTATCTTGCTCTTGTAGAAGAATGAGTTGATGTTTGCTTACAATACACAACAAGATCGCAGAAAATCGTTGAATGCACTGAGGAAAAAACCCACCAACTGAACGTTCTCAGCAGGAATAGCCGCAACGTGAACCACCTTCTCAACAAAAAGATATTTAAACCCTGATTTATATACATAGTTATTATCAGCTATTATCGATACAGTAGAAAATCTAAATACGGTGACCAATTGTATTATGGAGAAACTCCAAAATCCTAAAATATCTGAGAAACCTTTAAATAGATGATTAATATGACTTATACGCTATGATTTTATATATACATCATATTCGGCATATTAAATGTATTTGTGTCGTCTCTTATTTTACATCTTTTCAGCGTTACATTTTGACTTTGTTCTTGTTCAATACCAGTATCTGAGTCAGTAAACAACAATTCAAGAGAACTCACTCAGTTTTAAAACTTTGAATAAAATCGTAGTTTTAAAAAATTTGCTAAAACAAGTTATGCGTCAAAGACTCCAATATTCAATACTCGATTCAAAAGGTCTCAGAGCACGTTCGTCACCTCACCCGATACGAGAATACGAAAAGTGAAGTGAGGTGACACTGAAGTGAGGCTTGTCACCTAAGTGAAGTGACAACTAGGATAAGGATCGAAGTTAAGGTCTTTTATGTCCTATTATTAACCTGAAAGCCACATTTCCAACATCGTCTGGTCAGGCAAATGCCATTCCCAGGTGTTTGAGTCTTAAGCAGCCAAAGGTTTCACAGTGGTAGAGGATTGGCTCAGCCGTTTCGTCTTCTTCCATGCAGAAGCGACATGTTTTGTCTTCAGCTTTACGCATCTTAGCTCTGATTTACTGAGTGTGGTGTGAGGTATGTTCTTGTCCTCTGTTGCGGGTAATTAATAAACTTTTTCGCTTATCTCAATCCTTGCCGTTTTTCCCAGGATCTAATGTGTATCATGATCTGGCTTTTTGAATAACCAAAAATCCTTACGAGACCCATAAATATTGCTCCTATTCGTTTTTGTCAGTTCCTTAGTACATTAAGCCAATCCCCGTCTAGTTTAGACTCGAGGGTACTAGGAACATTTTTTGCTTGAGACCGCCCGTTTTTCCAAAAAGCCGCCGGCACGTCTATAAGGCCGATGTGCCTTTCTTCAGACGGGTACTTAACTTCTCCTGAGGATTCTAGATCTATTCCCTCCAGGGTAGGAGATTTCAGTTTTAGCGACCTTTCACGCCTGAAGGGAACAATAACTGTTTTGTTGGGGTTGGCACGAAGTCCCTCCTGACGGCACCAGATATAGACTTAATCTAGGGTCTCTTGCATTTGTTCAGAGACAAGGACATGCGTATCTGAGGTTAAAAAGCTGGCATCTGTTAGCTTAGCTAGCAGTTCGTCAACAACCAGTTATCATAAAAGAGGTGACATCGCCCTTCTTGGAGGCAGCTCTTGGTGGCCTTAATAGGTGACTCTTCTCCTAGGCTAGCTGTAATTTTTCCGCAGCTGAGCATTGCGTTGATCCAAATCACCGTCAAAGGTTCTATTCCCCTTTTGACGGGTACCTTTTCAATGGATTCAAATGAGGTGTTATCAAAGGCGCCTTCAATGTCCATGAAGACGGAGAGGACCGTTTGTTACTCCACAAACTCATGTCCATAATTTTAGCCCCGCCATTTTGAAATTTCTGAAGAAAAAAATGCGCTGAAAAGTGCTCGATATGTGCTATCAGGTGCAGCATTAAAAAAAGTATACAAAAAATATAATTTTTATAAGAACGTCCTTTTTTCAAGTCCAATTAGCCCCGCTACTTTATCAAAACCGAGGAAATTGTGCCGTAATGTGCTCAAGATATGCTGCCATGTGCAACAGAAAAAAAGATTTTTTTCAATTTTACGGGTAAATAGAAAATTTCCCAAAAATTTGGGCCGCTTTTTGGAGTTTTTGTAAACTGAAATAGTCATGTAAAGTGAGCTGCCCTTCCTCTCCTTCCCATTGGTTATTGAAAAATCAATGATATTTTATCAAAGTGATTATATCATTTAATCAATACTTATATTAACTTTAGAAGATTTTAAAATTCAAAATTTGCCAAATATTTTCAAGAGTTATTTTACTTATCCCTTACAACCCCAAAACTGAAACTGTCAGTAAATTTATCGAAAAACTACAACATAAAACGAAAAACAATATCACTTACTTTTCATCAGTAACAAAACGCCATAAATTCATTTGTAAATAATGTGTATCAACCTGGATTTGCTGCAGGCCAAATTTGCTAAATGTACGCAGGCGAATACATTCCAAAAGTGTCTAAAACAAAAATATTATTTATATTAATAGAAAGAGTTATTAATTTTAAGGAAGACGCTAAAACCTTCAAGCCAATTTTAATTATCCCAGTCATTATTGAAACCTTCGAAAATTCCACAGAAGTAAAAATCTCTATCCTTTCAGAAAAAAGCCGGTGAATATTCGACACATAACTTGACTCGAGATGAGAGGGTGTGTAATTAGACCAGTTCGATCGGAATTGTTGTTTCGATGCCGTTAAGTTACTAAAATGATTTTTTGCTTAGAAAAATATGTTTAATGTCATTAATTCAAACCTAAAATGCGTCTTCCGGCTTGAGTCACTACTTGCTGCTGTTCTGCTACCAGTTTCATATAAATTTGCAACAACATTTTCTATACAAGTCAATTCCTCAACAACTCGTTTCATTACAGCCCGAACAGATCGTGGCTCCAAACAATTTAACCAATCTCTTGTTTCAACGCTTTTGCGAAGCATCTTTAAGTTATAAAACACAAACTTCGCTACTGACACAAATAGAAACACAAAATTATCATCAAATACCTGAGAAATGTTTGTTCCTTGAAGTCGAACATACGAATCTAGCAAAGATTGTGCAGCATCTCTCATATCTGCGCAGACTTCAGTTTCATGTGTAAGCGTAGCACTATTTTCTGAGTCTATTTCGTAAAGATCATCAACAAGAGTTATCTAAAAATTATTAAAAATTTTATTACAAAACTTGCAATGATTAAGTCAATTATACCAAAACATGAACACCATTTTGTTCCATTTCTAGACACGTTTTCGATAAGACTAGTAGCAAATTTGGAGGGCTGGGAGAGTTCAAATCTCCAAATGAAAGCATTACTTTTGAAATGTGTCTTAAAAACCCTGAAATAAATTATTTTACCTTCAGAATAAAACTATTTTTTACCATTTTTGTTACCTATTAGTAAATTTTCTCTAATTCCTTCAACGCATAAAGTTCCTTTATAGTCAGCTTTAATATTAAAAGACCAATCCGTCTGAAGAAAAACAAGCAAATCCTGCAGAACTCCCTTAACTTTTTCGATCATGGAGATGTATAGTGAAGTTATGAGTTCATTCAAGTTTGATGCGCTAGTTAATAATAGAGATGTCGTTTAAAATAAGTCCGTGCTATTTAGGGTACAGTAGCAACTAGGAACCATTATAGTTTCGATCTGTCCGTACGTCCGTCTGTCTGTATGTCACAACAATCTCATCCTCTCACTTATAAACCTATTATGATGAAATTTGGTATACCGACGTAGATTGATGGCCCAACAACAGAAGTGAGATTTTTGGATAAATAATTTATTTGGATGTCCTCTTATATTTCCTATTCGAATACAAACAATGTAGCAAAACCAGTTTATCAAAAATTTAGAAATAACTCAACGGAACTCTATCATGTGCGTGCCCATTCCACCCTGAACCAATTTTATTTCACAGTACAGGAAAAGCAGTCGTAAATTAATTTATTCCAGGTAATAATAACTCGGTTACTTTTAATCACATAACCAAACGTTGTTGCAGAAGATATTCTATAGACAAAACTGTATATACGATTTTTGATGCATTTTCGCTTTATCAGTTGTTTTGACAGTTTTGAGTAAAAATTGAGGGTCAGACAAAAGTAAAGTTTTACAATAACTCATTCTGATTTGGAACTAGTGGTAGCATGAAATACTACTTACTTTATTAAGAGATAGTTTTTTAAATAAATATTCAATTTTACATAATATTCCCTGGGACGGAAAATATAATAACGGTTTGGAATGCATCGCTTTATTCCTCATAGCTTCAAGAACATCAAACCAACTAACACCAATTGGTTAAAGAATGACTGTTTCGCAGCCATTAAAAAGAAGGAAGCAGCCTTCCAGGCATATAAATTGCGCCCTTCAGAGGAATTGAGACGTATCTATACAGATGCGCGGAATATTTGCAATTCAGCAATTAGCCGGGCAAAGTTCAATTTCGACCAGACCATCAGACGGAAGGTATTTTCTACTCAAAAGGGTAGTAAGGGCTTCTGGTCTCTAGTAAAAACCGTAAAGAACAATTTCACCTGTTCGTCAACACCACCACTCATTTATAATGGGAATGTTTTTACCGACTCATTGGACAAGGCCAGCCTGTTTGCTGCTAATTTTGCTGCTAACTCGTACTTGCCACCTTCATCGCAGCCACTTCCATCTCCATCACAGTGCACTAGTAGGCAAAAGCCGCTACACTTTCGCACTCGGGAAGTTTTTAGAGTACTTTCGAAACTCGACGTGTCCAAAACTACTGGGCCTGATGGTTTCTCGCCCCTTGTTTTAAAATGCTGCGCCTCTGCTTTGGCTAAACCTCTGCGCAAATTTTTTCACCTGTCATATTCAACAGGAATATTTCCAAGTGTATGGAAACTTGCTCATGTCCAGCCGATACTTAAAAAAGGAGAGGTATGCGACCCCTCTAACTACAGACCAATTGCACTAACCTCGATCATATCCAAAGTTTTTGAATCACTCATCAACTCTCAGTTGTTGAAATATCTAGAAAATAACCATCTTATCAACGATTGCCAGTACGGTTTCCGCGCTGGCCGCTCAAGCGGAGACTTACTAACGGCTCTAACGAAGCGTTGGAATCATTGTCTCCATAATTTCGGTGAGTCCGAAATCGTCGCTCTTGATATTTCAAAGGCTTTTGATAGAGTCTGGCATGCTGCCCTTTTAGCCAAACTTCAAACTTTTGGTCTGCACCCTACCTCGTTAAATGGATAGAGAGCTTTTTGTCAGGCCGTTCAATCCGTGTAGTAATTGACGGAGTTACATCTGATTCCTACGAAGTAAATGCCGGTGTACCTCAGGGTTCAGTTCTTTCACCAACCTTATTTCTTCTTTTTATTAATGATCTATTATTCCTTACTCTCAATCCTACTCATAGTTTTGCCGACGACAGCACCCTTGATTTCGCGTACTCATTTGATTCTGTAATGAATTCACGTGGAAATGCTGCAGAAGTCAATCGGGAACGCATGTTTAGATCATTAAACAAAGACATTTCTATGGTCCTCGCTTGGGGCAGAGCAAATCGTGTTACGTTTAATGCATCCAAAACTCAATGCTGTTTAATGTCCCTTAAAAACGCCCAGTTCACCCCCAACCCATTTCAGTCGACGGAGTGAATATACCCAATTCACCCTCCCTTAAGATCTTGGGTATTGAGATATCCAGCAATCTTAGCTGGACTGATCATATATTTGCAATCGCTAAAAGTGCGATGAAATGTTTGGGTTTCCTACAGAGATGTAAGAAATATTTCACCCCACCCGACTTAGCGTTGATCTACAAGTCCCACATTAGGCCTAGTCTTGAATATAATTCCCATATTTGGGCAGGGGCAGGACACACCGCATTGTCCACGTTAGACAAAGTTCAGCGTAAGGCTGTTAAACTTATTGGCGATTCCTCAATCTCTGAGGGCCTTGACTCTCTGGAGCATCGACGGAATGTCGGTTGTCTCTCACTTTTTTATCGCTATTTCCATGGGCATTGTTCTAACGAAATTGCTAGCCTGATTCCTTGTAGACTCATTACAACGCGCGATACAAGATCTACAAGTCGCTCCCACCCCTATACTCTCCGGGTCAAATTTGGACGTACCGTCAAATTTTGGAAATCTTTTCTTAGCAGAACAACACGAATGTGGAACAGTTTACCATCTTCTGTTTTTCCCTCGTCTTATGAGCTTGAAACTTTCAAACGGGGTAAAAACCGACACCTCCTTCACTCAACCTCCTAACCCATTTCCCCCAACCTTAATTCCTTTCCTGCCAAGGCTGTGCTTTAGCATCATAGGGCATCCCCTGAGCTTTGGCAACATCATATTTAAAAGAGAAAAAAAAATTTCAAAAATGTGTCAGCATTATCTTCTTTATTCTTCTTCTGTGATAAGTGTTGTATGCATGATGCAAGTGTTGTATGATGATGATGAAAATCGATCAGCGAAAACCTTACATATCCTGATAATTTTAATGTAACCTCGGCAACAAAAATTTATAAGGACCGATTCAGTATGTGTTTGAAAAATAAAGGTCTAAGCAATAATATACTGTGTGGGGCAGCACGGACAACTATGACAGGGGTAAGTCCTTACTTGAATATCTAGTAAAATCAGAACTTTTATTATAAATAGGGGCAAAAAGCCAACTTTTATTAATAAAAACATAAAACAAGATATAAACATTACACTTGCGAACGGGAGGACTGTTGATGAGATTGAGAATTGGTACGTATCTGACGAGGTATCATTCTCGGACCATCGATGGATACTTTTTGAGCTAAGTGGCAATGTCAGAAATAATCCCCTGATTTTTAGAAACCCCAGAATAACAAACTGGGATAAATATAGAGAGATTTTAAACACAAAATTGTGTACAAGAAATGTTCCTTTGGAATCAACACAGGGAATCGATGATGAGACTGCTAACATTGAAGGTGTTATCAGACTCGCATTCGAGGAAGCGTGTACAAAGAAACGACTGAAAATAGAGTGGAAACAGAAATGGATGAATTCTTCTCTCATGGAAATGCGGAAAAGAACCAGAAAGCTATTTAATAAAGTTAATAAACACCAAAGAGAGGAACTCTGAGAAGAATACAAAACGGCACTCAGGCAATTCAAGTCCGAGTGCCGAAAAGCCCCGAGGGAATCATGGAACGTTTTTACTAGCCAAATTGAAGGTACGGGTGAGGCAGCTAGACTGAAGAAAATATTATCGAAGTCGAAAAGCCAATTGAAACATATCGAGAACTCGTCCAACATGAGGAAATCTTTTGAGAAGCTGATTACAAATAGCTTCCCGGGACGCACCCTAGTGGATGGGGAATCGATAATGGAAGACGCTACCCTTGGAGATCCCAAGTTGGGATGGAAAAGGAAGAAATGAAGAAACTGTGTACTTTGAACAAGGCAAGATGGGCATTAAAATCGTTCAGCCCATATAAATCACCGGGCAGAGATCAAATTTATCCCATCATGCTACAGAGGGGAGGTAACAAACTATGGAACAGACTCGCCCTACTTTTTAGAGCGTGTCTAAAGTTCAGTTACAGTTAGTTTCCTAAAAACTGGAAAGTGGCAAAGGTAGTATTTCTACCCAAACCAAATAAGACGGACTATAACACATCCAATGCTTATAGACCAATTAGCCTTACATCATTCCTACTGAAAAGTCTAGAAAGAATGGGAGGTAAGAAGATAGAATGGGAAGTAAGGAATCGGATAGGCATGAACCAACTATCAAGTTGTCAACATGCATATATTGATTCCGCTCTACATAGCCTAGTACATCAAGTGGAAAAGGCATTGATGTACAAAGAAGTAGCGTTAGGCTGCTTCATTGATATAGAAGGGAACTTCAACACCGTCAGAATTGATAAGATTCTTTATATGTAGGTTGAGGGAAAAGGGGACAGATCACAGTATAATCAAGTGAATCAAGTCCATGCTGGAAGACCGAATCATAATTACAAGTTTCGGAAATGAACAAATGACGGCGCGGGTAAATAGAGGAAGTCCACAAGGAGGGATTCTTTCACCATTCCTGTGGCTGATAGTGATTGACGAACTACTTGAAACCCTATCGGAGAAAGGTCTCTACGTAACTTATTATGTGGACGACCTAGCGATAGTAGTCAGAGGTAAGTTTGAAGAAAATTTTGGATACTAATCGCAGCGATAGAGATAGGAGCTAAACAGCTAATAGAATGGAGAGTAAGATCCTCTAGGATTGCAATATGCACGGATAACCAGGCGTCCATAAAATCTCTAACTAACGCCGAGGTTAAACCAAAACGATAGAGGGTTGTAAACAGACAACGGAGCTAGGGAGACAAAACGATGTCACCCTAATATGCGTGCCGGGGCACTGTGGCATCCCAGGAAATGAAAAAGCAAATGAGCTAGCGCGGAGAGGCGAAAATGAGGACATTCCAATAATGCTCAACCTGAGTATACCCATTCGTGAAATTAAAAAAGAAACGATGGAATGCGTAACGAAGAGGCACAAGGAAAAATGGGAGGGATCCCATATCGCCAGAAACAAAGCCGTTTTGGGAACTCTCAATACACATGAATCTGAAAAGATCATTAAGCTTAACAAAGCCAAACTGAAACTTCTTGTTGGCTTTGTGACAGGAAATACAAGACTAAGGGCGCATGCCATAAAAATGGGAAGGGCGAACACTAATCTATGTAGGGAATGTGGGGAAGAAGACGAGACCGTATTACACATTCTCGGCCAATGTCCAGCCCTTACGCAAAAAAGATCTAGAATCTTAGGAACATACTACTGCGAAGATTTTGCAGAAGTTAAGGGCTAATTAGAAATTTTTAATATTGCGATCGTCGATAAGGTAGGCAGAAACCTTAAACAAACATGCAGTGTTTTTTTAAATCACATGATCTTTGTTTTTTTTTTAACTTCGAAAGTAAAATAATTTTGCGTCTTCAGATTATTCGTTCTGAGGTTTTCTGAGAAATTGATTAATCAACAAAAGTAAGTAGAAGTCATTACTTGATTCGTAAGCAACATTATTTAAAAAAGTAAAAGTGGAGCACAGTGGGACAGAACTTTCTGACCACAGTTGGACAAGTCGTGTAAAACTTGTTCCTTATTCTTGAAAATGTTTATGAGTAGAAAATTTTTTTTTACTATGCACCGCTAACCATGAGTAAAATTTACTGACTTACAACCTTATCTTCGCATGTTTTTCACACATATGACCAGAGCGTCTATACTTCGCAAGTGCATTGTCTTGTGCGTGCTTTTTAGATCCTGATGGGCTCGGCGAAGTGTAAACTTTACAGCTTGAAATTGTGTGCGTTGCATTTAAACTCCTGTGAGTTAAATTAGTTAGTATTCTAGGGTTAAATAAATCTAGTCTATTTTTAAACTTCAGAACTTGGGGCAATTTTACAGCAAAATCTTTTCCAAAATCATATTTTTCTAATTACTAAGCTAATCCAGATAAAAGTTTAAACTTTTCAACATTACCTTAGACTTCTAAAATACAATTATTTATTTATATTTGCGTAAACAGGGAATAACTATGCGTAATCGTACACGCAAGACGGCTGATTTTGGGAATTTTCCAAAATAAAGTTTTATGATTGCCGTTAAAAAAGTTATCGAAGAAAAGTATTGATGCTGCGAACTCCAGAAGGATGCTCTCTTTCACAAATGACATCATATAATCCTCATTCTGTTGGAATTTTCTTCAATAATTTGAAAAAAATTCAAAGCGATAATGCTTGCTTGAAGGAACCAGCACGAATGTAGAATATTGATGAAACCGTAACTACAACGGCTCAAAAGCAAGGAAAGCCGTAAAGCAGCTTAACGCAGTGACGAGTAGTGAAAGAGAAACTCTTTTGACGACCTGTTGTTTCATCAGTGCCGCAGAAAATACCCTTTCACCAGCTATGGTTTTTTCTAAGAGTTCATTACAGAGCACCAGCGGACATATTGGGTTTAGCTAATCCGAGTGGATGGATGACAGCACAATTATTCTTTGAAGTACTGAAACACTTCATCAAATACATGTAGGCATCGATCGACAATCCTCAACTTCTGATTTTGGATAATCATGAGTCGTACTTATCAATCGAAGTTCTTGACATCGCTGTAGAAAATGGAGTTACTTTTCTGACTCTGCTACCTCACAGCTCTACAATCTATCATGTTGCGCGATGTGTCAATTGAACCTTCAAGCAAAAAAGGCAAATGATTATGCTTTTTCTGCAGGCTACACAGTTTCTGATCGCGAGGAACTGGGAACTGATACTTCTTCATTGAGTCCTAAAGCCGCTTCTGCAGCTTCAGTCCCAAATGACTCTTGCAATACCGCAAGAGTAACTCGTGCATCTCAAAAATCATTTTAAAGTGCAGAAAAATTATTAGGTTATCCTAAAGCAGATCCTCGGTAAAAGACACAGCACCAAGAAAAAAAGCCAGTATCATTGCCACTGATGTTTCAGAGCGAGAAAAACTTCGAGAAAAGCCTGAACGAAAGTCATCAAAAAAGAGTCGGGAGTATGAAATTTAAGGGTAAGGTGAAGGGAGATAGCTATGCAAGTTTCGCTTGAACGTTTGGGAGTTATAAATTAGAGAAAAAAAGAGATGATGGTAAGCTGTTGTAGATTCGCACTGTAGGCCTTAACAAAGTATCTAATATTTTACGGTACGTCCAAATTTAGATTATAGGATAATCAACTTGTAGCTAGTGTATTGCATGAAGGGAGAACTCTATGAGGGATAAGGGATTAATTTTGTGAGCACAGTAACCATCGAAATGGCGATAGAAAAGTGACATGATTAATGCAGTGAAATAAGCTTAAACGCTGCGCTTCGGACTTTATCTGAAGCTGATAATGCAGTATGTTTTGGAGGCTCTAGAGGCAATGCAAATACTACCAACAATGCAAGTCGCTATTAAACACCTCAGTGACGACTTGTTGTACCATGCGCAGAAAAGATGGGAAGGAACCACAACGTGTAGAATCATGATGGTCATATGAAAAAACTATGACCAAAGGAAAATTTATAGGTTACTCAGCTTAACTCTAGACTGGCCATTGTCTCACAGGTGTGCATTGCTACAAAATCGGGGTCTTGAACACCGTACTGTGCAGACACTATCAGGAACTAGAAAAAAAAACAATAGAACATTTTCTGTGACATTGTCCTGCGCTTGCAAAGGCAAGACACATATCGTTAGGCAGGATCTAGAGGAGGCTTCTAGGTGCAGAATTGGGAGTATTTTGAAATTCGCAACGGACGCGGGTACCTTTAATTTGAACAAAGGTAGCGCCTCGACAACCGTAGTAAAATATCTCTAGGATATGCGAGGCCCAAACGTGGTAACCCTATGGACCCGGAGCGGTCTATACGAAGCCGCCACTTTAACTTAACCTAATCTACCCCCGAGCATATATGGGAGATATACTCAAGTCAAGAACTGATATGAGGATTGTAGATTAGCTTAAATTGGGATGAAGTGGAATATTTCTTATATCTTTCCAAGAAACCTTCGCATGCTTTGCAAAGACTAATGGACAATAGTTAAAATTGTTAGATATCTCAATACGTATGATTTTTATTTAATGAAGGCAAGGTGCGAATATTACTTTCATCGGCAGAAATAGGGGACTACTTTTGAGGGATAATTGAAAACATTGATTCGTGGAAGCATTAAACAAGAGAGAATTTTTCTTACTCCAAGCAACTATCTGCAAAATGTCATTATTTAATCACCAATCAACATATTACATAGATTGACGTCTATACAGGGTGTTTCAGATCTGACGTGCCAAAATGAGTGAGGTGATAGATCTCATCTAGCCAAACTAAAAACTGTATGGCAGGGGAGGGCAATCTTAACCGTTTGGGAGTTACAGGGTGATTTATAAATTTCAGCTTTTCATGGTATGCACATCACTCTTTTATTTTTATCTTTTGATCTACCCAACACAGCGAGATAAAAAAAACGCTAAAAAACTACTATCCCAATGACTTTTCCAAAATTGTCAACAATGTTGATCTAACTGCTACCATTGCAGGTACAGTCACTTCCAAAAGTGAAACAATAGTTTGGGATTACTTAAAATTTAGTGTTTTCCCAAATTTTCTCAAAATTTCATGTAATTAGTACACCCCTTTTTTATTTTTATTGGATTCTTCATCTTATTACCTTTCCAAAAAGGTACAACATGTCCAGGTAGAGAAAGGGTTTAATCTTCTTTTGAATGAATAAAAGCGAAAGCAAACTATTTGAAGAGATTTCTGTTCAAATCTCATAATGCAACTATTATGAGATTTGAACAGAAATCTCTTCAAATAGTTTGCTTTCGCTTTTATTCATTCAAAAGAAGATTAAACCCTTTCTCAAAAAAATTGTGCACTTTAGAGACACTACTGGATTGCAGCAATCAAAAAGAAGAAATAAAATCGAAAAGTGAACATCCTTAGCGTTCGGTGAATAGCCACATCTCACTGTGGTAAAATTGAAGTCGCCAACTATCATGCAATCATCCATCGGCCGTAAACGTTCTACCAAAGTAGATGAGGTAGGTGGAATATATCAACACTCTTGACAGGAAAGCAGAGATTGATGATTTCCAACGTGAATATGATGAACATTGGAAAAAATTACCTTTTCATAAAATTCTACCAGAAAGACAAATTTCACTCGATTACAATCAAAGTTTTGCAAAATAACTGGTCAGATTTGTGCTTTATGGCAAAATTCAACTAGAGGAAAAAATTCAGTGCAGTGACGTACAGAAAATTAACGAAACATAAAATTGTGCAAGATCGCAAAAGAGATTAAGAAACTTTAAAATGAAAGGAATCAGTAACAAACAACCCACACACACAACCAAAGGCAAAAAAAAACAGAAATAAGTCAACAACTTATACCTTAATACGGAGAAACCGGTTCCCAAACCAAAATAAGAAATTAACTAAAAACTTGGGCAAGGAAACAGAGCTCAACTGTCAGATTCATAGTCATTCAAGTTGATAAAAAAAACTGATAATTTGATTACGCATTTTACAAAATTGAAAAAGTTAAACACGAAATTTTTTATAATTGGTTCTTTTCCGTGACGTATTTAAAAAATTATACAGGAGGAAAGGTTACAAGCAGCTGACAGTGAAAGTATACGCATTGACTTGATATGTTATCAGATAACTTCATCAAAGATATCGAAACGCCGCCGACACAACTAGTTTAGCTTCATATTATTTGAAAATATATATATGTGGGATCGAGGCTTCTCCATGAAAAAGAACTTTGGAAAGGAGAATCGGCAACGGCGCTGGTGGCCCAGTGGCTAGGGAAATGGAGTATCGTGCGCATGGTCTCGGTTCAAACCCAGCTAGCCAAATGTTTTTTTTAATGCAGATTCTCCGATGCCTACATATATATATATATATATATATAGAATATCAAGGTGTAGGGGATTTAGTTTAATGTCAAAGTCCATATTTTATGTACAGTGGAACGAACAAATGTTCTATTGTAGGCACAACAAAACTTAAATATAATAAATTTTCTCAGAAAAATTATTATCTTATTTACATACCTAGATTCACTTTTTGTAGATACAAGAGAGAGTCGTACAGAACTTAAACTATCAGAAAATTGTTCTCTCAGACATTTGCTATGCACTTCACAAAGCTGATGTGCCGCACTAATTATTATATCTATTGCCGTTCTGTTAGAAGAAAATAGTTAAAACATATTTGATTAATGAAATTTATAAATACTTATTGATATCAACTCCTCTACACAGGTTTCTCATTGCCATCAACCGTCTATGTAATCTATCCAATCCTCTCAACATTATTTGGGTATCCCTATATCCAGTTTCAGATTCAACTCGATCTTGTACTAATGAAAGGTATTTCTCCATGTTTTTATCTACAAACTCATTTAGAACCACAATTGCCTTGTCATTAAAATCATCACTGAAAACAATTTGATAGAATAAATTTAATTTATTAATTTAACCGTACTTTTCGGCTTCAATGTGTTTTTCCAGAAACATGTCATAGTAAGATGTAACCACTAAAGTTAAATCGTTTAAGAATCCTTCAATTCCAAGATCCACAAACTCAATCATATCTCTTTCTGTCTGATCCTTCAAAATAAAAAATGCAAAATATATTATCTATAGTTATATGTCAAATATATTTCTTGATTAGTACTTGCAACAAAACGGCTTGCTCATGAAGTCGCTTCGATGCACACTGAAGCATTTCGATGGCCAATTCTCCGGGCTTTTCATTAAGCTGAAGCAAAAGCTCTCCACTTTCAGTTAGGGATTTTGCAGAGGTACCAGATACTTGAAAATCCTTCTTTAGCCGTTTTTTAAGATCTTCAACAATTAACTCGCAATCTCTTTGTATCCCTTGAAAGGAGGGTTGATTACCATACTGTTGAAGAACTTTCTGAGCATGTGTATAATCCTGGACAGCTTGAGCATAATTGCCTTCATCAATCAGAGACTTTAATTTAGCTGGTAAAGATGAAAGGAATTGCAGTCTTTTAAGTAAAGAATGCTTTTCTGACAATCTGCATAGCTGAGATCTAGTCCCTTGCAAAGTGTTTGTAATTTGTTCACTAAATGAAGTTATTGTCGACATTTTATCAGCTAGTAAATTCATATCTGTCTCCATTTTTTTAAAATCGGTTTTCATTTTACGAATAGTATCAGTAGCAGAAATGAATTTGTTATAGTTTTCATAAACCAGTGTTTGCATATCACTGTGTAAAGTTTGAGTATCTTTCACGATACCTGCTTCTGAATCCATTATTTGCTTTAAGGAACATTCCTATAAAATAATTATTGTTATATTCTTTGGTCATTAGTAAAAGCAAAATAAAAATAATAACAGTTGATCGACAATGAGTAAAACCTTATTTACCTATACATCGGATAGATAAGCAAAACAATTTAGTGTAAGAGGATTTTTATTGAAAATTCCCGGCATTAATTTTGCTTACTGCACTAGAACACACAGCAAGTACTATATTTAATCATTTCTAATATCCTATCCTATATATCCGGAGGTCCTAGGTTCGAGTACCACTGTCTGTTGTCTGTTGACAGATTATGTTAAGAAGACCATGGGGTGAATCGGGTGAAGTGCTTTACGTAGGGAGAGAGAATATCGTATCCAAAGCATCTTAGTCGTCTAGAGGAGCGAAAGACAACATATCTGCACGTACTATTTGGTAATAGAGTGACCCAAAATTTCACCCCTTTAAGAAAACTCATGAATTCGATTCAAATGTAGTCTAACTGATAGCTTATGGTGATACTTTAAAGTACGCTAAATTTCAAGTTAAGCGCAGTTTTTGTTTTGGAGATAGGACGAGTCGAACCCGTTAGCTGACCTGTTTACGGCAACATGAATCCAATATTCTTGGCAATCTCGTTCATTACGTTCAAGATTCTCATATACGCAAAGTGTATCATTTTCTATGTAAAATCTTCCGTTCTTTTCGAATCTATCATTGTAGTTTTATCAAAAACGTTGTTCAAGTGAGGTATAGTCGATTTTACTAGAAAAAAGACAGGATTTTTGCTGATAATATTCGATTAATTGGTACTTTTATACTGGAGATTTGACAAATCTCGATAGATACTCCTCTTTGTATCCGACGGCCTTTGAATTAAAATGTAAATGTATATTTCTAAGAAAGATTAGGTTTTGTTATATCATTGAAATGTATTTCAATAATATGTCACGGTACTAATCCAGGACGAGGTTTATGTTTTTTTTCGTTTTTTTTTTCTATTTTTTTTCGAGTTTTTCTTTTTTTTATATTAATAGCAAGTATATTTAAGTATTTGAATCTGTTTCTTTACGTCACAAATACCTGGATTCGGTATATGAACTCCTTCATACTGTACATAACCGAGATACCAAACGATTGTCATAACATGGCTACAACAACCGACGGTCCGTCAACCACTTTCACAGGTACAGTAATAAGACAAGTCGTAAAATAGTAGGTGTACAGGAAAGTTTATACGGAAAATCAATTTAAAGCTTATATAGTAAAGTATTTCATTTACATTAAAAAGATATTTGTGCAAATCAATATAAATTTTGACTGCGCAGGTAAATAAAGGAACTCCACAAGGAGGGATTCTTTCGCCATTCCTATGGCTGATAGATTGATTGATGAATTACTAGAAGCCTTGTCAAATAAAGATCTATATGTTACGTGATATGCAGATGACCTATCGATAGTAGTAAGAGGTAAGTTTAAAGAAAATCTGGGATACCTCCTTCAAGAAGCAGTCAACACAGCAACTACATGGGCTCAGGGCTGCGGATTGAAAATTAACCCAGATAAAACAGAACTCTGCTGCTTTACAGAAATTAAAGAAGATAGTTCAACGCGGGCGACACCAGGGTCACCATAAAGAATAAGGCCAAATTTCTGGATGTGCTTATGGACGAGAAAGTAAATTGGGCTAGGTACCTACACGAAAAGAAAAACAAAGCACTAAGAGCTTTCTGGACGTGTATTTATTTATTTACAATATTTCATCAATGTGCTGATTACTGCAAAAAAGAACTAAACAATAAACTAAATAAAAAAAACTAAACAAAAACTAAATAAAAACTCTATAACAAATCATATAAAAACAAAGAACAAGAAGAGAATTCGCAAAAAATAAATTCAGAAAACAAAAGTACTAAAGTGAACAAAAAGCAAATAAAAAGTAAAAAGCACAACAAAAACCAAAAAGTAACCTCAACAAAGCTGACTCCTCACATGATTTCGCGATAGATGAAAATCAATGCGATCAGAAGCGGAATTAAAAAATCGCGACATCGACGTTATAGGTTCATTCAATCCATAATTAGTACGATGAAAAGGTAACCGAGGAAAGTCGTGATTCCTCAGGGAGCGAGCTGGAACCAATATACCAAAACGATAATGTAGAAATGCAATTGGAATAGTATGGGGATCATCACCTTACATCATAAAATGGATAAACACTTGTGTAATGAGACAACATGACACGCGGTGCCGTATTCTTGTGACAGCAATAGAGGTGGACAGAAACCAGAGAACCAAGTGCCACTGAAACTTCATGTTCAATGTGTGGCGCTAAACTCGGCGGCACGTTTACGCATGAATAAAATAGGGAAGATAAGGGGACAAATCACCCAACATGAAAAGATTGCTCAAATCTGTAATGCAGCGACGATTGAAAAAATATTCGGGGAAGAAAATTGCTGGGATTTCCAGACTGGTAACCTCAATATAAAGGTAAATCTTGAAGCTTGTTGCCCATCGAAAAAAGAATGGATCAACAAGTGTTATCCAAGATAACACCATAGCAATTTGCATAATTGCACAATAGCTCAAAAAAAGGGCGTAGCTGTGGTTTTGGAGTGTCATGTGAGGAACTAAACTTGGAGATATTCGGAGGGGCAAATAACATCTCGTCCGTTCTTCAGTGTGAAATCGCAGCGATAGAGATAGGAGCGGGGAGGCGAATGGAACAGGTGTTAAGATTCTCCAGAATAGCAAAACCGGCGTCAATTATATCACTGAACGTTAGAGGGATTCAAACAGACCCTAGCAGAACTAAGGTGCCAAAATGAGGTCGCCTTAGTATATGCTCCGGGATTCTGTGGAATCCCAGAAAATGAAGAAGCAAATGATCTGGCGCAGAAAAGCGCAAACGGAGAAACCTTCACAATGATCAATTTGTGTATTCCTCTCCAGGAAACCAAAAAACTTGGAAATGGGCTTCGAAAAGCATAAAGAGAGTTGGGAGGGATCCGAAACAATGAAGCATACAAAAGCGTTCTGTGAAACTCTCAATGCATCTGAATCAGAAAAAATAGTCAGACTGAATAAGGCCCAACTAAAAACTTACGTAGGCCTATGGACATGGCATGCATGTTTAATGGCTCATGCCAATAGAATAGAGGTATCGGACTCGTCTATACAGGGGTTATAGAGAGGAGGACAAGACCGTTTTGCACTTTCTCGGCCAATGCCCGGCCCTAACGCAAAGATCTCGAATCATGCGAAGATGTAGCAGAAGTAAATAGGATAGGATACAACTTCATTATTAGATTCGCTATGGGTGTTAGCTGGCTTGAGTGGACTTTAGGGAGCACTACCGAGCAAGGAGCGTACAACGGGCATTTTAGGCCTCAGAATTTAGAATGACTTGTACCTTCCCCCGGGAAAACCAACAAAAAAATTCGCTAGTTTTATCACACTTTCCCTCATGTTGTGAGCTTGTACTGTATTCGCAAGGCAAATTTGGTGAGATTCCTGGAGGTAGTCAGGGACAGGAAAGAGGAATATTAATCATCCAATGGAATTGACACTATACAACACCAATAGATTGGTACAAACTCAAGAAGATTCTTTATCGTTTAAGAAAGTGAGAGTTTATGAAGGCAAATGCAAAGGCAAGCAAGTACGGTGAAAGACGCATCTACTCCGTCCTACATTATAGGAGAAAATAGAGTTCGCGCCACAACAAAGAAATAGATCGAAAATACTCCTTTTTACTTCACTTCACAAAGGCGAAGATCAGAATTCTACAGATGGTTTTGAACGCTTGAGTGTTGGCAGTGATTGGGACCTCGTATTAAGTCCATAATAAACATGACATATTATAAATTGAATGCTGTCGATTTGTAGAGTTTTCTCTGTCTCGAATAGGTGCCTATAGCTAGAAGTGAGATGAATCTTAGTTCCGAAAGCTGGAAAAGCTTACCGTATAATAGCGAAAAATTATATATCAATCAACTTTTCCACCTTTAACTAGAGCTCTCAGTTGGAATCGGATAACCCGACAACCCGGGTACCCACCCGACCGGGTAGGAATCGATTCCTACCAAAAATTCGGTTCCAATCGGGTACCCGGTTCCAGACGAGTACCCGGTTCCAAATAGGAATCGATTCCATCAATGGAACCGGTTCCACTGTGAGAATCGAATCCGCCATCGGGAATCGATTCCGTCGTATGAACTGGTTAATAAGAATGAGTGAAATTGCAATAAAAAATTATCACTAATAGTAGGGAGTAGAAGGAATTTTCAATTTTTATTAATAAATCCTAAGTCGTATTTTGTAATTTCACTACAAAAAAATCAGTTATTTCCAAAGAAACTAGACATTTCCTTAGTGAAATGCAAAATTTCCTCTGTTGGCCTTGAAACTGAATCTGAACTGCATGATTTCAAGAGGAACCGATTCCTGTGACGGAATCGATTCTGGCGTTGGAACCGACTCTTATAATGGAACCGATTCTCCCTTGGAACCGGGTACCCGAGTAGGAACCGGGTACCCGACTTAAATCGGGTACCCGTGTGAGTACCGGATACCCGGGTAGGAACCGGGTACCCGCGGGTCGGATTTCTGAGAGCTCTACCTTTAACCTTAGTGTATTTGAGAGACTATAGCCTATAAAAAAAATTAACGCAGGTCCACTATACTTCGAAAACATTTATTGAGTTTGAAGGAATAAAGGTTTTTTAAACGACTTCCCAAAAACGAGAAGGTCATAAGTTCGGCGCGTATTTTTTATTTTTTCTAGGTATGACTTGGTATAATTGCGTATGATTGTTGTTTTGGTGTGTAGAGTACGTTCGCCGATTGGTACCATGTCAAAATTTTTGTAGTTGGGGTGGGTGTGGGGTTTGTTTATAATAGAAAAATGTGGTTCTTGTGTAGAGGTGGGATGTAATTATTTCACAATTTTACTTGGATAAATTACTTAACAGGATAAAGTTTTTCGCTCTTTACGAGTTAATTCAAAAATGACTACTCGGCTGCTACTCAGCTATATTTATTATGCCTAGCCTAACTCTAGAAACTTCATTTATAACGTTTTAATTATTCTGTAACATTTTATTCGCCATACCAGTCTGCTACAGGTTCGAATCGGCCTTAATTTCATATAGCATTGTATGCGTACTTGAGTTCTTGTTGTACACTGTAGACTTCATAATTTATGCCTATTAGAACTCTTTCACTGATACGAATGAACATGATTTTGCTCCTACTTGATTTAAGTAAGGCCTTTGATACCATCGATCACGCCCTGCTGTGCGCGAAGCTGAAACCAAGGCTCGAGTTTTCCTCGTCGGCTTATGACTTGATTTTTTCTTACCTTACTGACAGGACTCCGTGTGAAAGAGGTCTTTTCTGGATTCCTTCCAATTTCCAGGGGCGTTCCTCAAGGCTCAGTGCTTGGTCCCCTCCTCTTCAGTGTATTCATCAACGATCTCCATGAATGTGTCGGTACTGGATTGGTCCACCTTTATGCTGACGATGTACAAATTACCTTCTCCTCTGAGCTGGGGTAGCTGCATGCCTGTGAAGGATTGATAAATGGGGATCTTGAGGCGATTTGTAATTGGGCGACCTCCAACAAACTTAACCTCAACGATTCTAAGACGCAGGCTCTGGTTTTCTATCGCTTCCCGATTCGGGATCGCGTTGGAGATATCTGGTTAGACAACGTCCTTATTCCTCTTAGCCAAACATTCACTAGTTTGGGCTTAATTTTCGATGAGTGCCTTAACTGGACCCCTCACATTAGCCAAGTGAGAAAAAAGTGTTCTTCGCCCTTCGAAAATTATACTCTGCTAGGTCTTTCACTTCACAATAGCTAAGGGCTTTGTTGGTCAGGTCACTACTCATGCCGATAATTTGCTATGAGTGTGAAGCCTTTTCGGGGTGCAATGTAGGCCATCTGAATAGATACATCTTCTCGCTGGACAGGAGAGATCATGTTTCAGGCCCAACACACACATTCCGTGGGTGCTCCTTCTTGGATCTCCTCTCCCTGCCGACACTTCAGCTGCTTTACCGGGTTTTAAGCTCAAAGCTCCCCAGCTACCTGCTATTGCCGCCGTCCGTTTATGAAATCGATTACCTTTGGCACACAGGTACCTAGAGTCGCCGAGTTCCTTTAAAGCTAGGTGTCTTAAAATGTTTCATGGTTAATGACAGAAATCGACTCCTCACGCCTTTCCTTTTCAAGATGCTCTCTTTTTTCTTTTCTTTTTCTTCGTTCTCTGATCTCCCCTCCTAATATTAATATTTAATGTTACCTAGCAAATTTATCACGCTACTCACCTTTTAATATTACAAGTAAGCTTGTCATCTTAGTTTTTCATCCTTTTTCGCCTCTCGTTATTTTTCTCACAGGCTGGGTCATCGCAATTTTCGCCGCCACGGGGCAATGTAGTCTTTCTGTATCAATTATCTAGTACCCTAATTTACTGAGCTTGGTTAGTGTGGGGATGGCGGTCGACGTATGGATGTTTTTCATTACTTATAGTTTAGTTTTAGTGTTATTCTAGGATTAGTTACGCTATTTAGTTAACACAGTGATTGTACTCAGTTAACTCCTTTCTATTTGTATTTTAGTATTGCCTCCATTTATTTATAAGATAATGTTTTGTGCTTTTCTTCTGCAATCTTTGTTTAAGGCTCCTGAGCCTTTTAATTGTTATGTTTCAAATCGAATAGAGAATAAATTTGTCTGTCAAACACAATTTTACAGGGTGTTTCGAGTTCCCGTGACCTCACGTGGGGCATAGAGCGGGTGAAGAACTCCAAACGATTCGAGACAACGATTGCAAGTAGACCGAAAATTTAAAGTGGATTCCGAACCACTGACATTTTTCTTTGCAACATTCATGGCCTTTTTATCATAATCTGTTAATCTGGGATGGAGACATTATCACTTACTCCACCGACGAATTTACAGGATGTCACTCCTAATATCTGGTCTCACTCAAATCCTTGAAAAAACTAGTTAAATAACATTTAATTCCGAATGTAGGTTTGGCTCATTACACAGCTATTATAGTGTACTGAAAGATCTTTGATATCCATAATATAAAACCGAATAAAAGACTACATCCAAGCCTCTTCTATCTTATCAAATAATATAAATACGGCGACTATTACGTTATTTTTATTAAACTAATATTGCACTTTTTAATTATCTTAGCTTATTACTAGAAAGTGTAAAATAATCTGCATTGTTACCTTAAGCAATTTCTCTAAATATCTATCTGGATTAAAGTTTGGGCCATCCATATCATAAGGATTAGAATTTTTGTCACCCATTGCTTTATTTATATTTTATTATATTATTTTGGCGTAGGCAGTATTAAAGAAATAAGCAGTTTTTAAAAATTCTGGTAGTTTGTTTACTATTTTCGATAAATGTCAAATTTGACTGTCAGATAAATTCACCACTTTACTAGACACCGCACATTGGTACTGAAAGCAATTAGACTATAAAATATTTAGTCCTTAAACGCAAGATCAAGCTTAAAACAAAAATAAATATGAATTACGAAAACAATTACAATTTTATTAAATCTTTAAAGAAAACGCAAACCGAAAATTGCAGAAAACTGCAGTATGGCAGACCTATCTATAAAAATTTATGAATGGGTGGCAAAGACGTGGCAATGACGTTGAGAACTGTCACCGCATTTACTTGCCATTGCCACCGATTGTATTCATTTGAGCAAAGTTGTCCGTGCTGCTGTATTGATCACTTTAATATTTTACGATAAACTATCAAAATGAATGAAAAAGTTCTTTGTGCAGCAATCCTTGCTTCCATACTGGTTTTAGTTAACGGTGAATGTAAAAATCCGAAAATTTCTGTTGAAGGCTTCACCACTAAAGATGCCACGATAGTTAGCCAAATTGGTTATATCTCTAGCTTTACTGTTGATTGCGGAGAAAGTGTCGGACCAAGTCTATTTGCCGAAATTGATGGTAAGATTGTTCCTGTTGCACGCTCAGGTGAAAATACTTACCAGGTAACATTAATTAATAAAATTTGGAAGTTGCAATTCAAAATAATTTAATCTAGGTAAGTTGGAGTGAAGATGTGAAGAAATCTCGAAGCGGTAACATTCCAATCCGTTTATTTGATGAGGAAGGTTTCGCAGAAATACGAAAAGCTCAACGTGCTGGAGATGCGCTGAGTTCAGTGGAAGCCTTAGCCGAAATTGTATTGAATCATCCTGGAGCATACAAAGGGCCATGGGTAAATTCTGAATTAGTGGCTGCAGCTGTTTCTGCTTTCGTATCATACTTTGCTTTCAGTGCAAAAAGCAAAATACTTTCATAGAATAATGCTACTAAGTAGCGTTGATATTTTGTATTTATAATAAATTTGAACATGAATTTGTTTTATGGTTTATAATCGTTATTTATATGTTTATTTCATTCACTTATCATGACTTTTCATTGAACAAAGGTACATAGAATAGAACCAAACATTTTGTGTCTGTCTTGGGACCGCATGAATACAGTTTCTTCACGATAAATCGATTATATTTCTACATTGTTTATATGGTTAACTGTCAACTAGGGGAGAAAATGCAGGCAATGTTTGTGGATCCTGGAAGCTTAACTCTACAAAGTTTATTGACAATGAGGTTGAACGACTACCCTGGCGCAGCGCCGGCGGTGGCAGTTTGGTTTCAGTCTAAAACGAGAGCCTCTTAAGTCTACTCTCCTTTATACCATTTACAGATGAATTTGTTATTTTTTAATATAGAGAAGTATATCTCCCTTTCGCTGTCTTCTCTAACGGCGACCCTCCACCTGGTCCGGTTATGTTGCGACAGTGCAGACGATATTGAGCCATATATAGTAAATGCAACTCGAGGCTTGTTGATGCGAGACCTTACATCAAGCAATAAGGTAGAAAATATCAAAAAACCGTATCTGGATACTACAAAGACGAAAATTGCAAATGAGTATAAATATCTAGGTAGAATTGTGGTGTCGGAGTTTGAATGATGAATGCAATATTTGGATCACTGACGAATGGAACAGGTACCTAAAATGCTACATATAAAGTTTTTCTCTCCACAGTCAAGTTCATTAATTCAACTGAATTGTCCAGTTTCTGCGTAATTTTGCGTTCATGAATAGGCCCTTGCTCTTAAATTGCAGACTAACAACTCAAGTACCCGAAGCCTCTAATGGGGTATCGGGGGAAGAAGAACTTCACCCGATTCGAGATAACGATTGCAAGTTGACCTACAATTTACGGGGGATTACAAACCACCGATATTACTATGCAACTCTCTGGGTTTCGAACCTGGTATATTAGGAATGGAAGGCCAATTACTACATCGATGACTTAAGTACATACATTACCAACTCAATTGGTTGAGCTGTACATATTTTTTTGTCACAATTGCTCTACTTATCTTATTTATGAACCATAGACAAGGTCTTTTAAATGGCCCCATTGATAAAAGTCTAACGGATTCAGATCAGGAGATCTTGCTGGCCAAACACAGGGTCCGCTGCGACCAATCCATCTCGTTCCATAATTTTCGTTCAGGTACTGTAACACCTGAACCGAGAAATGGGCATAAACCACATATTTCTTCGCAAGGCTAGTGTAATATGCTCGTTTAATTCTTCTTCAAGGGGGCCACATAATAACTCCAAATAAGTGTTCCCATTAATAACGGGTAACTGAACTGGTCCCATTATTCGGCCACCAATAATTCCACCCCAAATATTTATTTTAAAGGAATATTGGTGCCTATTTGGGAGGATTGTCCTAGGATTTTCATCCGCCCATAAATGGAGATTATGGAAGTTAAAAACCCCATCTATTGTAAATGTTACCTCGTCAGTGAAAAGAGTTTTTGAGATAAATTCTCTATCACTTTCTTGCCGACTTAGCAACCATTCACAAAATAGATTTCTACTTGCATAATCTCTTTGCTCAAGGCCCTGCACCGGCTGGAAATGGTATGGGTGATACTGGTGCTTTCGCAAAATATTATGAACTGTGCTGTTTGATACACCAATCCTAACGGCAATTCTTCTTGTGCTTATGCGGGGATTGTCAGCAACTAACCCCAATACACGGTCTTCCACCCCAGGTATTTGCTGCCTGCCTCTGTTATAGGAACGGGCACGAAAAGACCCAGTTTCTGGTAACCATAAATAAGCAGCATGTCCACATACTCTTAATTTGTGAAGGAATTTTTAGCCATTATCTTTAATTCAAAATCGTAATCCGTATCCAAAATCAAATTCGTTATCCAATTATCGTTATCGTTAATCTCAAAAACCAAAACCAATTAAAACCCAAAAACAGCAAGCGAAATCGAAATACAATTCTTTAACTAATTCAAGCACAAGTCGTAACGAATAAACAAAACAACCCAAAGAACGCATTAATAGCTTAGATATAGATGCCTTTCAACAAGAGAATGACTACAAAATTTCTGTGGGGACGCTTCAAGGCACTCTTGATATTCTCGAGCAGCATAAAAATGTCAAGATTTTTTGATTGGCTGCAGGGTTAATAAATTTTTTGTTGTAAAGAGCTTCCTGAGAGCCTTATAAGGACAAAAAAATTGATATCTTTGGTGTAAAAATTTTACAGGATCACCAACACCAAAATTTTGTGCAACATTTTCCCAATATTCATGTTTGAAGTCCAATAACTTGGTACCATTAGAAAGGATAAAGTGTCCTCTTTCAAAAAAGCTTTATATGTTGGTCTAACGATGTCCCTGAAAGGACCTAAGAGCGAGAACACCTCCTTTGAAGGAACCAAAATTTTCAAACGCGATTTTGAAGGGGACGGGTTCATTTGTGGGCAGGGGTATCAAAGAAAATTTTGATCAGGACACTTCAAAGAATCCATTGGTATAGCATTTCCTACACATTTTCCGAACACCCTGTATATTCTCTTTAACTCGTAATTTCTCCTAAACTATTGGGGAGAATTTGATTTGGTAGCATTTGGAAGGGCCAATTCTTTCGCTTTTACCAGAGATAGAAATAAGAATGGGGTTGGTGCGACTGTCAGTGAAGCGGATTGGGTGAGTGGTGCGAGATGTTAGACGCTCGCGCATAACTTTATAACGCGTAAACTAATTTGGATCATTCTGGTGTTGTTGGTGGAGATGACTGAAGGTGTTGGATATATAGTTGGTAATGGTTTGCTGGCAGTAAGTATGAGTGAGTACAACAACTCATCTTAAAAGATGATACGATTCCGGCTTTGTGGGCAGTTTTTCTGAGTTACTAGTTATGTGTGCGGATAGCGTGGTTTGGTGGATGGACGCTGCAACATCAGCGCTACTTAAAGCGTATTTTTTCTTATTAAATTTAAAAAAAAAAAAAATTTAAACAAAGATTACATATATCCAATTCGACTAAGGTTTTTTTTTGTATGTTTGTTACGCGATCATTCATTATGAATTGATTTTGATGATTCTTTTTTTGTTTGGGAGGTCATACTTCAGAGGTGGTACCATGTCCAAAAAATTGTTGGTGGGGTGGTGGTTGAAACCTAACTTTGTACGCGTGGACCGATTTAGATGGTTCCTTTGCTGTTATATAGAGTATGATCCCCCTTTGCTTATAGGGGGATAATTTGGTTCTATCGTGGGGGAGGGGGAAGGAGAGGGGTAGTCTAATTTCGTAACGCTTAGATCAATTTCGACGATTCTTTGTCTGTTGGGTATAGTATGTGCCCCGATTGATACCGCGAGAAAAAAAATTTTGGAGGGAGGGGGGGGGATTTGAATTGTTCTTTTTTTCTTGTACAGAGTAGAAGACACTAAAAAGTGAAAAATAAAATAGTTTTTTAAAAAAATTGAACCGACTTCACAAAAAGCACTAAAAAGCATAAAATAATATTTAATTTTATATCTATTACGACATTTTGAAGTCGGTGCAAATTAAAGAAACAAAACAACTACCCAACCATAATCGAAGATACTATATAAATTTAGCTAAACGTTTCAGCTCAAGGGATCATAAAAAAAGGACGATTAAATACTTTTATTGCAGTTTGGTTTGTTTCTTTAACTTGCACCGACTTCAAAATGTCGTAATAGATATAAAATTAAAATTTTATTTTTGCTATTTAGTGCTTTTTGTGAAGTTAGTTCAAATTTTTTTAAAAACTATTTTATATTAATAAAGCAATAACTTGGTTATAGAAAATCTGTCTAAAAATTAAATGTCACTTGCAGGACAGAGTGGGCAATATTTTAAGTGAAGTCATACCCAATAACGCTTGGTTTATAGGATAATTGATACGAATAACGCTGAAAGATATTTAAAAAACCTACGGAATTAAATATTTTTTGTAATTTTTTGGTATCATAGCATTTTATTATTAATTCATAGTTCTGAAATGAAAGTAATGAATTAAACATAATTTAAGATGTTTGCACTGTTTTCCGTAATTTTGGGCGCTCAGTGCTAGAAGGACCCCACCCATAAACATTTAGATAATAAACATATTATATAAACATAAATAAATGAACAAAAATCTTATGTAAATGAAATATGAGTTGGGTCACTCTAGCACAAGCGCCTCTTTTAAGATTCTCTTAACAAAAATCAAAAATATTCTTATCTTATTAAACATTAGAGTTTACATTGTTAGAATGAAATCTCTCTCCAAATTATAATAACTCAAGGCTATTACTAAATTCTCGGAAGAGTAATGGATAATGTGTTGGTTTTCATCATGAGTATTCCACTTTCCAGCTCCATCAGCGACTGTTCTCTTTTGAGCCCATTTGGGCTTGCAGCGTAATGTTGGTGGCATAGAGTCGATCTTAAATTACACTTGCAATTGTTGTGATCGATTAGGGCGAAGTTCTTTCTCTGGTGAACTGAAGATTACTTATTTTTAAGTTTCTTTTAATACGTGGACATGCTCAAAAATACCGGGGATTAGCTCCCTTTTTCCATTTATTAGATATTTACTTGAATTTTACAATTTCTAAGTTTCAAAAAGCATTTTTTATTAAAAACAAATGTAATTGATGTTATAACAACGAAAACTGAGAAAAAATTAGGAAAAACTTGTCATAAAAATCCTACCACTTGCTAATTCGTTTTGAACCAATTCCAAATTAACATGCCATTTAGGTCAACGCAATTTCAATGCAGCATGTAAACGTGGTATGTCTATCCAAATATTAAGGTACACGCATTACAATAATTAACAGTAAAATGGGAAAATATGTTTTAGTTCACAAAAATCATATATACAGAATTTAGTTCTCTTCGTCTGAAGAAATATCTATCATGGCTTCAACTTTGGATGGGGACATAACATACAAAAAGTGTTCAGAATTGTCGCCCTCTTTACCATTTTCTTCCTGTTGAGGTTTGTTTTGATCTTGTTTCTTAATTTCTTGTGCTTCAATTGCTGATTCTAACTCATTTGCTTCTAAAATTTTTGATCCTTCTGCAGGGGAATTAGCATCATTATCGTTCGGAGATAAAGCGCCATTACTGCCTAAAATATTGCTATGAATTTCCGCAACGTTTTCTATTTGAATCTCTGCATCGTTTACGATTTTCATACATTGCATTTTTATTGATGCTTGGTACTTCTTTGGCATGGTGCGAACTGACTTAGCTAAGCTTAAGAAGAACATACTTGTTGAATCTAAATCCTTAAATCTAAGCATTGACTTATTTTTAGCCGCATTATTTAATAGAAGTGGTGGCGTGTCGAGTTTTTGATGCTCGGTAGTTGTATCTAAAATGTCCACGTCTTCATCAGGTGAGAACTTCTCTAAAACTTCAAAACCGAAATCGCATTCTTGTTTATATTTATATCCGTCGTCATATGAATCCTCCATCTTAAAACTGCAAGAAAGTCGTCGTTAGGTTAAATTTATATTTCGTAAAAAAGGAAAGATGCAACAAAGTGTGTATTATTATTAGGAGTGGATAAAGGACTCAAACATCCTTTAGTCACCCAGTCAAGCTTAAGTTCCTTAATTAGACCTAAAATCGCTTTGGGGGCTGCCTTAGCTATATCTGGTGGTGATGTAAAAGCCCCACCGAGATGTCTGAGCCTGATACGACCGAAGGCCTCACAGTGACAGAGGATGTGTTCCAATATAATTGTTATATATAAGTACTTATACTTAAGTAGTTTTAATCGGTATACTAGACTACCCATATTAGCGCTAGTGTTTGAGTTTTTTGTTGGTATTTTAATTTGTGCACCTGTGCATCTTGTCCTCAATATGATTTTAAGTACACTTACCGGCCAGCATTCTGAAAAGGTCTTAAAAATTCCATGTGTTCAAATTTGTCATATGGATCTTCCATTTTCATGCCTTGAGATCTAAATCAAACAATTAAAAAATACGTTTACTAATACTAAACTGTTTTCTTACCGCCCAGGACCTTGGAAAGGCCTTAAAAATTCCATATGCATTGCGTGTGCCCAATACTGATACTTCCTTGACGTTTTTGTGCCTGTCCTGAACGACCTCAAATATTTTGTGTAGCTATCGCGTAAGTTTTTCCATTTACGTTTGCATGCTTCTGCAAAACAAGATGAAAGATCGTAAGTACTTGTGTGTTGTAAAGTTTTATTATCTTCCTATAAATTCTTATTTTTTTAGTGGTCATGGATTTTACGTCAACTGACTGTACCGTGGGGTTTTTATGAAACATCGTAAATTATTAATTAATTAAAACTCAGTTTTACTTGTTTCAAACTTTATTTTTTATTCCGATACGCGTATTTCGGCTTATGAGGCCATTTTCAAGGGAGTCAAATACAAACTGTTTGTATTTGACTCCCTTGAAAATGGCCTCATAAGCCGAAATACGCGTATCGAAATAAAAAATAAAGTTTGAAACAAGTAAAACTGAGTTTTAATTAATTAATAAGTCATGGATTTTGTTTCCGAAAAGGTAAAATGTCCAGGAAGTATGTAAGTGGTCTAAATACAAAAGTAATATTTGGCACTTGAATCAAAACTTAGTTATTGTATTTTTTTACAATAAAGTCTAATTTATTTTTCCATATACTATATTGTTTCTATTCTTAAAACAGATATATTGACATATAATTTCTTTGATTTAGTATCGATCTAAGCGGATCAATTGAAATTAAAAATATCGAACCGCTCCGGAGTGGATTGTATTATAAAGTCTGGTATCGATCAGCTCCGAAATGTTCAGTGAAGTAAATAAAAACTGTGAACATTCGTGATTGAAATAAGTGTCTTAATTAATCCGCCGAGTCCGAAGACTCCGAAGAGATTCGGGCAAATGTGGCTTTTTTTTGTTTTTTGTTTTTTTTGTTTTATACGATGTGGCCAAATCCTAGGGGACAACCCTTTGATGCGTTAGCATGGTTTTTGCCGGAAGGGAATTAGGGTAAGGGAAGTGAGGAAAACTTGAGTCTTGTTTGCATTGCTGCGAGCTAGACAACAGCCCAGAGACGGAGTGGATTATTTTTTTTTTTTATTTCTTAATAAAAGCTCACGGTCATCTGGGCTCGAACCCGGGACCAATGGCATGGTGGTCTTGCCGCTCAACGCATTGATCCAACTCCGTCTTCAAAATGTTTTGCGGAAAAACGAATGGCGTGAGATTCCGGGCAAAAATGAGAAATGAATCAGAGAATCAGAGAAAAACTCCAGGCAAAAATGACTTAACTACAAAAAGTAATGCAGACTTAATTCGGTTAACCAATTAAGTCGATTTTGCCAGTAATTTTTCTCTGATTCGTTTTTGCCTGGTATCTCATGCGGTTCGATTTTGGCCGAAACATTTTTTAACCCACTTCTGCTCGGACCTTATAGATATGTCATTTTTACTTTCAGCCTGTCAAATAAAGAAAAAAAATTGTTAAAACAAGCTTTAATTTGTTGTTTTTTGAAAAACTTGAAAAATAAATTTCTCGATTTACAGCTTATCTAAATATTCCCCACAATAATAAACTATTCATTTAGCTTACTTCATTTAGCTGATTGAAATTTTGGCTTTAATATTTTACACCTTCAATAAACAATAAATTTTATAAAAGCATGTTACGCTCTTATATTCAAAGTGTATGAGCTTATGCATATGTCAAGGAGGTAAAGGAAAAAGGTAAAGAAAAAGGTATTTCGCCATCTTAAGGCTTCCGTCATATTGCGTTTAGAATGATGTCACGTAGCTCATCGAATCTTTTCACTTGATAAGCATGTCAAGGGGGTTGTGAAGAAAAAGGTAATCCACCATATTGTGGCGTCCGCCATTTTGGGATTAGATTGACGTCATATAGTTTATCGTATTCTACTCGTCGAAACCTTTTATTTGATACCCATATCAAGGGGTTCCGAAGAAAAGGGTATTCCGCTATCTTGGGTTGTTCGCTATATTGGATTTTTTTTTCTATAATAGTGCCAATGCTCAGGGGATGCCCTATGATGCTGAAGCACAGCCTTTGCAGGAAAGGAATTAAGGGTAAGGGAAATGGGTTAAGGAGTTGAGTGAAGAAGATGTTGATGTACGCCTCACTTGAAAGTTTCGTGCTTATAAGACGAGGGAAAAACAGAAGATGGTAAACTGTTTGTTCTGCTTAAAAAAAGATTCCCAAAACTTGACGATATGGCCAAATTTAACCTGGAGTTCATAGGGGGTGGAGCGACTTGAAACTTTTGTATTGCGTGTTGTGAGATATCCACCAGGTATCACGCTAGCAATTACGTAAGAACGATGGCTGTGGAAATAGCGATATAAGAGTGACAGACAACCGACATTTCGTCGATGTTTTAGAGAGTGAACGTTCTCAGAGATCGAGTCATCGCCAATAAGCTTAATAGCCTTGCACTTCGTCTAATGCGGACAATGCAGTATATCCGGCCGGAATTTTATTCGAGTCTAGGCCTGATGTGGGACTTTTTTTTCGCCACAGAAAATATATGGTCGGTCCAGCTAAGGTTACTGGATATCTCAATACCCAAGATATTTAAAGAGGTCGAATTGGGCAAATTCACTCCGTCGACAAAGATGGGTTAAGGTTGGGCTGGCTGTTTTTTAAGAAACAGTAAACAGCATTGAGTTTTGGATGCATTAAACATAACACGGTTTCCTCTGCCCTAAGCGACAATCGTAGAAATGTCGTTGTTTAATGATCCAAACATGCGTTCTCAGTTGCAATCCTATTCATAGTTTCGCATAGTTTCTGTAATGAATTCTTGTGGGAACTCTACACCACAAGAATTAATTACATTATCTATGCGAAACTATGAATAGGATTGCAAGTGAGAGAGAAAAGATCAGCGATGAAAAGAAGAAATGAGGTTGGTAAAGAAATAAAAAATCATAAATAAAAAAACAATAAAAACATCTAAAAGCGAAAATAAATTTCAAGGGAGCCCAGCCCGGTGCCTCACATGCCTAGGGGTTGCATAAAGGGTAAGTCCGCAGCTGCTTATAAATAGTAATAGATCCTGAATACTCAACGCTCTTCTTAAAACTATATATATTCTTTACTGCCGTTTCAATTTACACGTCTTTATAGCCACCTACAATTAAAAGTACTTAACCTATGTAGAAAACGTTTTCATAATCAGTACAACTATTGTGCAACCAAATACGTTTTCTTATATTTACGCCATAAAACCCATTACAATATACTCGTATCTACATATGAAACGAAAGTTCATCGACAGTAGCTGAAAGTAAATTAAAACATTCTAATAGTTAATTAAACACCTTTTTAAATTTGACTAGAACTAGAAATGTACAAACTAAATTTAAGAAAGTTAATAATTAAAAAGATTTTGCCGGCTTTACTTTCATTCATTGTAGCTTTTCTTTAAATATAAGAATAACTACCCAGGCACAAGTGAATTCGTACCCCTGCATCCCTTAACTTAATTATCTTTTATAAAAAGTAAAAGTAAATATATTTTAGAGAATTAAAAACAAAATTTAATATTCTCCGCCGACAAGTCATCAATAATACTTTCATCTTAATCAAATTTTCCCACTCATTCTTTATTAATTAATAATTAAAAATGATGCTGCAGTAACCGTCTCCCCCTTAATCCTACCAAATGCTCCGTAATGACCTTTACCCACCGAAGATGTCCCACCCTCCTTGACTACTCTTTGGACGGTTGCGTCCTGAGTAGGCCAGATCAGGTCAAGGATTTGGAAGTAGTTCTTAATTCCCGCCTATCCTTCGAGAACCACGTGGATTTCTTAGTGAGTAGGGCTAATTCCGTACTCGGCTTCGTGAAGCGGTGGTCTAAGGAGCTCGATGACCCTTACTTAACTAGGCTCCACTATTGCACCTTTGTCAGACTCCTCCTCGAATATGCTTGCATGGTATGGGACCCTTACTCTGCTGTCCACATCAATCGTATCGAGGCCATCCAGCGCAGATTCCTTAGGTTCGCTCTTCGGGGCCTTCCCTAGCGCGATCCTTTTTCTCTTCCCCCTATCATGCTAAACTCGAATTGATCTCGCGCGACTCACTCGAAATGTGGCGCAGGGTTTTTAAAAACACTTTTTTCTTTGATCTCTTGCAGGGTACAATCAACTCCCCCAAACTTCTCAATGATGTTGGTATTTGCGTCCCGGCCCCGTCCTTTGAGGAGCTCCGACTTTTGCCATGTTCCATTCCACCGAACACTTTACGGAATGCATGAGCCAATTGCTTCGATGTCACGCCTCCTCAACGAATGCTCTGCCTGCATCGAACTACGTTGTTCTAGGCAGCAGTTGAAATTTCAATTAAGGCTTTTTTTAAAATAACGTTTAGCTCTAGTTGTTGCCTTAATATTTTGTAAATTTCATTGTAGTAGCCAGCTTGGGCGAATCTGTTTAAAATAAATAAATAAATAAATTAATTATTTAATATTTATTGTTGCATGTCGGTGTTTTTATTTAATTACCGCTCGCAATTAGTGACTATCCCCTTCTGACGTGTTTATGAATCGCCACTTTAATTGCGTACAACAATTGCATTGCATTTTTGAAACTCGAACAACAAAATAATGGCTCCTGGATTATAATCTTCGTTCATTAAATTGGCCGGCATCAAGCCCAGATCTGAATCCCACCGAAAATATATGGGGTTTTATTAAGCAATACCGTCGATATCGTCCGCCCGGACAACGGAAATATTAATTTAGGATATTTCGAATCAAATAACACCAAACTAGTGTTAAGACCTAAGGGGCCATTCAAGTATTACGTAACGCAGTTTTTGAAGATTTCTGACCCCCCCCCCCCGGGAAACGATCCATAACAGATGATTATATTTACCTAAAAATGTCAATAATATTGCGCAAAATACCGGAATAAGAAGCAATGTAAATTAAACGAAATTTCAGCCAACTTTTGCCCTAATGTGTGTGCGTGAAATTCGTAAGTTCATGGCTTGCAATTTAGGTGGTTTTGCTTGACCGCAACGGTCGAACTCTTACTGCCTGTTTAGACGGTTCAATCTGTCTTCACCTCTTGTCACTCCTCAAAATGAAAATCTGTTCACACGTGTCGCTTTGAGTCGAGACGTTGCCATGGCAATCGGAATAAACGAAATGGATAATTCCAACACTTACCCAACTTTCCAATCAAATGCACCAACACGCCAATAGAAACAGTCACGTGACCAGAAAAGTTGACCGTGAGTCCACTTCAGATCGAGATGAACTTCATCCCTGCCCGAACTTGCCCGGCACCATAGAATTTAGTGATGAAAGTTCAATTCGTCGACTCGTCTGAACAGGCACTTAGAGTCCAAACTATATACTTCTGTATACTCAGTGATGCGACTCTTTTCGTATGTAAACAAAATATGTGTATTGTAGATATACCATTTAAACTGAGCCGTGATTCACGAGTTAAGAGTTAGGACTTTTAATTATAACAAAACCTTAATGTGCCGTAACGCGTTGCTTGACCACCCCCCATATTATAACGCACCGTAACATTTCACAAGACCCGCCTCCCAGCCTAACAGCGTTACGTAAAACTTGAACAGCCCCTAATTAGTACCATAAATGACCATTCACAAAAAGTCTACATACCAAGTACGAATACACTTGTTACTTGTGACAGGGAATACGAATACTTGTACCGTTTATTTGTAATTATCTAGTTGGTTTTATTTTATAACTTTAATTGTGTGTATAATTGCAGAAAAGATAATTGCATTAAAAATTGCAGGGATACGAATTCACTTTTGCCTGGGTAGTACTATAACAGATTTGAAATTATCCCGGTAAGTTGCAAATCGCCAAAATTTATTTTTACAGTACGTAGAAGAAAATTATAATTAATTGGGTTATTAATGAAAAAATAAAACTAATTCCTTCTAAAGAGTCAGTACACAATCACACAAAAGAATTTTTTAAATTTTAAATACCGTCAAGATTAAAAGTCGATAGTCCAATTTTCAGCTTTCAGTAAGTTAGCAAATCGATATAGTCGCCTACTTACTTCTTTCACATAAATTACGCAATTCCTCAGAAATCGATGAAATCGTCCATAAAAATGCAACTATTACGAAAACTCCGACCAAAACAAAACTGAAGAAGGTTTGAGAATCACTGGCTTAAAACATTAATAAGTAGTAATTGGAAACTTATTTATGCTTTAAGGATACACAAGTTATGTAGGTACCTAGTATAATCCCATCACTCTCTGCTCATGGATTACGATTTAATTATTTTATGAATAGTGCCAAATTGGAAAAGGAGTATGTTTTCATGTATTTTTCCAATCAATAAATAAATTATGTACATAATTTCAAATGAACGTATTAGAACAGAAGATTATCTTACCAACAGTTTGGCCGATTTCCTGGGCAACTTCCTTCCATGCATTCGCCTTCCTTTCCATATTTTTATAATCCTTATGGGTTGTGTCGTAAATTGCCTCATGCCGCTTGACCACTTCGATAAACTGAATAGTGTTTTCCATCACTAATGTTCAGTAATTTTTAATAACAATTAAATCAAACTGGAAGAATATTTATTCGACACAAATTAATCGACAACTACAGATGATTCACTGGTAAAGTTCACAACTCGTCTGTAGCTTTACTGTTGACCTTTTACCGCTGGCGGTACTCGGGATAATCGATAACGACAGAGGCGGCGGCGATACAACGACCACGACGCAGGCGGTCTACCCGTGTACCGCTGCTGGTATACGGGGGTGCCATGTGGATGTACCTGAATCTGGGCTGGACTGGCTCTGTGTTCGTCGCTGTAGGCAGCGGTATCTGTTCCAAGGGTTGCTCTGCCTGCCTGCCTGCTGCCTGTGTGCTTTACGGGCAAGGGGACATACAGCGGGAGGACTTGCAGAAATTTTTCTGTCAGTTTTTTTCCGTTCGGACAAGGAAAGGACATTTGACTATGAGGGGAGCATTAACAGCGGGTGACGTGATGCTGCTTCTGGTTGCTACTTGGGAAGAGTTTTTATTTAAGGAATTTTAGTTGTTTTTCGCCCCGCTATATGGGGAGGTTGGTACAGCTTGTGACCAATTTCTTCTAGAATTATGCCAGCGCCTTTGAAAATAGTAAAATCAAAATTAAGCTATTACCAACAAAACTTTGCAAATTAAATACGTATTTTACCCCAAAAAATGCGGTAATACTGAAACTGCCACAATTATTGGAAACGATCCCTATAAAGTTATCGTTTACAATTGCTTGCATTGTTCATGCTCATTTGTCGGTTGAAAGCACTGAAATGGAAATGCAGTATTTATTTTAATATTGAGTTTGAGTTACTGCGTTTGACTTGAACTTTCCGCTTTTCCAGATTTTATAAGGAACTTTGCTATTCACGTACTTTGTCTTGGTCTAATGAAAGCAACATT
Source organism: Leptarthrus brevirostris (assembly GCA_964036015.1). Classification (NCBI taxonomy): domain Eukaryota; kingdom Metazoa; phylum Arthropoda; class Insecta; order Diptera; family Asilidae; genus Leptarthrus; species Leptarthrus brevirostris. The sequence goes on along the minus strand of OZ038371.1, from coordinate 128,192,031 downwards.
TTTACATGTTCCAAAGCTTCATGTTAAGGACAAATAATCACAGAATAATTTATCTTTTGTGTATTAATTGTATTAACATAGTCCAGGAAAACTATACATAAATTTCTGCAAAGTTGAAAAAATTTATATTCAGGCCGAGAATTTAGAGGAAGCTTAGTTTTAACGATGGAGTTTTCAGCAATAAAAGTTCAGTAATAAATTGTAGCTGAGTCAATTCTCTACAAAAAAAAGTTTAGAGGAACTATTCCGCAGAAGTTATTATTCGTGAGATAAAGCGATCTAAAGGAAGACGAGTATTGCGCTTCACATCGCATCACCTAAGAGGTTTAGTACTAGATGCATTTTTTACTACGTGGTATCCCCAGTAGGCCTAATCCACGGTCATTGTTGTTGATATTTAGTTTAATGGTCCTGAACTCTCATCTTCATCTTCGAAATTCGAATCCACAGTCCTTAAACATTGTTCTAATAAGGACGAGATCCATCGTCTTGTAAATCTGACTCTTCAGTCTCCAAAATTTGTTCTAGAAGCGATGATGTTGATGTTCCAATCGCCAAAACACTAATTGAACGAACATCAGTCATGTTTAAGGACGAGCATAATTATTGTGAGAGAGGACATATATTTGTTAGTAATATGGATAGGAAGGGGGCCTGAAAACAGAATATATTTTCGCAAACCTAGGAAAGGAAAAGGAAATATCGAAACGACGATTTATTCATTCAAAGTTTAGCTTCTTATCCCAAGTGCCAAGACTCTATATTATTTTTGGACGCAATGACGCGTTGTGATACAACTTCTGCTCTGTATAATAAAAGAAAATTAAAAATATTGAAATTGTTCTGATAAATTGTGTCGAAGTCTTTTTGAGAGCTAACATATTGACATTTTTAATCATGGTTTACATTTCCTTCTCCCAATTTATAGAACAACAAAGACACTAGATTCAATAGATTTGCTAAGATATTCAGATTTCACTAAATCTGCGCGACTCAATAAACCTGTACAACTGCTACTCAACAACAATTTTATCGGGCTTATTATCAAATTCAAACATGGCTTGGAAATCATACAATTGATCCTGAATACTACAGATGGACATTGAAAAATAATATTTCAGAACCAATAACAACCCTACTCCAGGCCGCCCCTGATATACCACTAGATAAAATGTTTTTGTCACTGAATCGGTGAGTGGAAGGGTGTAATTCCAAAAATTTAAATTTTAGTTAGTATCCTTATATCAAGTAAAATTGTGTAGTATTAGAGATCTAATACTATACACTGCAATTTTTTTAATGGTCAGGTCTACTAATTTTATATCATTAGGTATATTAACTTGGAGTTATTATAAATTTGAATTTAAACCTAAACCGCGGATGGGGCTCTAAATGTCGTAAGGTAGGATGAAATTGCTTAATAATTTGTAGCCATTGTCATAGTCAAGTATGTGTAAATACTGCTTCCGAAAACGATAAAGAGGAAATGAACGGTTAAATGGATCCATTATCTCTTATTTGTTCGAAATTTTCGACACTGAAAAGTCAGATTTGAAAGGCGATGTAGATTTGTTTGATTTAGGAGATGAGAGTTTAGGAACATCGGCCTGAAGATCAACATCAATGGGCGTGGATTAGACCTACTGGGGATACCTCGTAGTTAAGAAAGGCACATCTAGTACTCAATCTCTTAGGTGATGCGGAAGAGAGTAATTAAGTCGGGTTGATGGGGTACTTTTACACAACATTTAAAACACTAGCTTAACTTCGTAATTCGTAAACCGATTTGGATGATTCTTTCTTTGTCGGCTAGAGTATGTTCCCCGATTGGTACCATGTTAACAAATATTTGGTGAGGTGTGCTGGTGGTGGGGGTAGGGGGAAACCTAACTTGGTAATGCATGGACCGATTTAGATAATTCTTTTTCTGTTGTAATGAGTATGACCCCCCATTGACAGTAATGAAAAAATATGTTCCTAGAGTGGGTCGGAAAGAGGGATGGGTAGTCATTTTTTTCATTTCAAACGGAAATTTTTTGAAAATTTGCCTTTAATTTTTTTTTATTTTCGGATTTAAAATAGTGGTCAATGTGTTTTCTTTCAAAAGAAATTTAAAACAGACAAACATATTTTACCAAGTTTCATGACCAAACGTAAAGCTCCTACCTGCCGTTCTATGAAAAAATTATACCTGCCTCCTAATTTGTTGATCTTTTTACTCTTTGTGTTAAAATTTGGGAGTCCTGTAAAATACTGGGTTTTTGAAAGTGCTTAAAAGGAAGCAAAAATTAATTAGTTAAAATATTTTCAAAATGTTCTCCGTCATTTTGAATGCACAGAAGAGCTCTTTTTCTCATAGATATTTCTAAGTCAATTGGTAGATTTTCTTTTATTTTACCGGCTTCTATAATTCTTGTTATGAGTTCATCTATTGTTGCAACTTCTACCATTTCTGTCATGCTCTCGCACAAATAAAAATCAAGTGAGGTTAAGTCGGGAGAACAAGCTGGCCAAGAAAAAATACCCCACCACCGCATCCACTTACCTCCATAATTTCCATTTAACTACTAAGATACGTTTCTTTCGCAATGTGCTGGCGCTCTATCATGTTGGTGAGGCATGTTCCTGTACAGGTACCGCATGGAAATGATGCAGCTCTTCTCTTCGTAATACTCTTCATGCTGTCGATGAATTCATCACACGCTATGCGCCTTGTACTTGTAGTAGGATTAGTTCTGCTTACCTAACGAATTATCTTCTCCATTTCCCCTGAAATTGGCGCAACATTGCCCTCCGCTTGATGAAAGTGTATGAACCCTTTCGGTTTATCGAAACTTTGAAACGACTTTTGAACCCAACTTTGTAACGCGTGTACCGATTTTGATGGTTCTTTTTTTGTTGTACAGAGTATGATCCCCCATTGCTAATAGGGGAAAAAAATTTGGCCTAGGGTGGGGGGAGGGGTAGTTTAACTTCGTAACGCGTGGACCGATTTGGATAATGCTTTTTTTCTGTTGGGTAAACTATGTACCTTGGTAAATACCACGAGGCAAAAATGCTGGTGGGGTGGGGGTGGAACCTAACTTTGTAACGCGTGGACCGATTTAGATGATTCTTTTGCTGTTGTAGAGAGTGTGATCATCCATTGCTAATAAAGGAATAATTTGGTCCTGCGGTGGTGGTAAGGGAGGGAGAGAGGTAGCCTAACTTCCTAACGCGTGGACCGATTTCGATGATTCTTCATTTGATGTGTAGAATATGTTGCCTCACTGATACGGCGACAACAATTTATAATTTGGCTGGTGTACGGAAGGGGCGTTACATAATTTCTTAATTCACATACCTAATTTGAAGATTCCTTTTTGTTGTGTATTTGCAAGATTCTTTCTTGTTGTATACGGTATGATCCCCCATTGCTACTCTTTGGAAAAATGTTGACCTAGGGTTGGAGTGGGGGGAGAGGAAACCTAACTTTGTACCGCGTGGACTGATTTAGATTATTCTGAATGCATAGAGTATCTATTGGTATTCTGACAAAATTTGTTTCTTATGATGAGAGTTGGAAGATGGGCGGCGCCTAGTTTCATTATGCATAAACCGATTTTGATTCGGTGTACAGAATACGTTTCCTGATTGATAAATGATAACAATTTTGTACCTAGAGTGATTACGATGATTTTCTGACTACAATAATTCTCTCTTGCTGTATAGAGAAAAGTGCCGAACTAGGGTCACGTTGAAAGTTTTCTAATTTACTAATTTTAATAAAGGATGACCGTGTCTAATTTCGTAACTTGTTGCCGGATTTGGATAATTTTGTTAGTGCACCCTGAAACTTTAGAAATTGTTTTTTTCGTACCAGCAGCATTCTTCGAGTCGTATATATGAAGACACTAAAAAATAAAATAGTTTTAAAAAAAATTTGAACCGACTGCACAAAAAGCGCTTAAAAGCATAAAATAATTTTTAATTTTATATTTATTACGACATTTTAAACTGGGTGCAAATTAAACAAACAAAACAACTACCCAATCCCAATTGAAGATAATATATAAAACTACCTGAAGGTGTCAGCTCACGGAATCATAAGGAAGGACGATTTAATACTTTTGTTGTAGTTGTTTAGTTTGTTTGATTTGCATGACTTGAAAATGTCGTAATAGATATAAAATGAAAAATTATTTTATGCTTTTTAGCGCTTTTTGTGAAGTCGGTTCAACTTTTTTTTAAAACTATTTTAATCTTAGAAGGGTATGTATTAGATGTACGTTTGGACACATTGGCCACTATTTTAAATCCGATCGAGACAACGATTACAGTTTTAAGTAGGTTCCGAACCACTTGTATTTTCTCTGTAACTATTGGCCTTTTTTATCGGAGAAAACAACCATTGGTCACTGCCAGATGGATTCGAACCTGCACCTCTGGATTGGTAGGCTGACACTTTATCACTTACTCCACCGACGTGTTCACCTTAGAATATATGAAGAGGAAAGGCCCTTATTTGTGAAACCTTATACGTCGGCATTTTTCTTTCAGACGAAGTGAGGACGGAGAGCTATATTGGCGCTTTATTCGTGAACTGCTAACATGATAACTGGAATTGTTCGATGGTTTGAAAATTTTTTTTAATATTGTGAAGTTTATAGTGATTTTTACTATCGTGTGTTATCTAATATTTATTTCCCTTTAGAAATTCTGCTTGTTTACTAGTACCATGCCCCCCATATTAATAGATCCTATAAGTTTTTCGATGGCTGTTTCCGTTTTAAAGATATAAGGATTTGAAATTATTATCATTTGCGTTACACTCAGATCCCGAACTGAGTTCCATACATTAATGTTTTAATTTTAAAATAAGAGGACGCTTTGCTATGTTTGACCAAGTAATTGGAATTCGAGATTAAATGTGACCACCACAAACAGCTTCCGGAACAAACAAAAAAAACAAAAAACAAAAATGGATAAATATTTTCGGAGCTTACCCATACATACATATGTTTTTTCTTTTCTATTAAGTATTTTTTCATAAATAATGTTTATGTTTATTTGCTTTTACTGTTATGTTCTTTTGTTCGATGTTTATGGTTTTACAAATTTCTTTAAATATTAATAAATATAAAGTTCAATAATATGATATTGAATATTTTAGGACTCCGATTAAACCTGTTTATGTAATTATACACTTTCGCGGTCATCCCCCCCAAGGCAGCCATCTGAGGCCGCTGCTGTTTATTCTTGCCACTGATGACATTGTCCCTATGACACTGCAAAGTTTTAATCTACGCAGACGATGTGAAGATTTTCTCATGCGTTAGAAACAGTCATGATTCTTCCTGCATTCAGGATGATTTGAATACCTTCAGGGGTTGGTGTGCCTCAAATGTACTGCAACTTAACCTGGATAAATGTGAGGTTATGTCATTTTCTAGGAACATCAATCAGCTCGTCTTTGATTATACCTTTGCGGAAACCACTATCCGTCGTGTGGAGTCCGTTACTGACCTCGGTGTAATGCTAGACAAAAAACTCGATTTCACTCTGCACATAAACCATATCGTATCTCGGAGTAATTCAGTCCTTGGTTTTGTTAAGCTGTGGTCAAGGGAGTTTTCTGATCAACAGACTCTGATTCACTTTTTTTTTCTTTAGTTAGATCAATTCTTGAGTACGCATCTCAGGTTTGGTCTCCTTGTTCATTCTAGACGCATTGAATCGGTGCAACGGAACTTTGTTAGATTCGCACTAACGGACCTCCCGTAGAATGATCCATTAAGGCTTCCTCCTTATGTTGATCGCCTCCGATTGCTTAATATGCGCTCGTTGGAGGAACGACGTAGAATTCCTGACCTACTATTTATTCACCAACTTTTGAACTTAAATATAGCTTAAAGAGATTGCCTTTACTACATGTTATCCATTCTCCAACTATGGTATGCATGAACCTATTAATCGCATGTGTAGAGCAGTGAATATGTGTCCTATTTTTGACCTGGCTCTTACTTAGGATTTGCTTAAACGATCTCTGTTGTCTGTGCACCCTTGATTATAGTGTTTGGGCGTGTTTTGATTTTTTGTTTACTAATTTTTTTTTGCATATATGCATATACAGTACAGTGTCATTGAATTATAAGCACCACTTCGAAAACTGATTTTAAGAATTTTATCAAATATATTTTGAATATGGCCAGTGTTACTCTCCCTATTCTTGGAATTTTTAAGTGTTTCACTGCTGTGCCCCGCATTCACGCCGAAAATTAACCGTTCATTGTGATGTCCTTAGTTAACAAATAATTGTTTGAAGTCATTTCCAGATAGTCCTTTGAAGAGTGCGAGTTTAACTGAATTTTTATACAAAGAATATTTTAGTGAAGTGAATTTTTGAAGTGATTTTTCGTCGGAAATTTTTATTTTGTCTTAAAATAAGGTGCAGAGACATTCTGAGAGGTAAATAATATATAACAAAACTAAAAACTTCTCAAATAATTTTATTTTCTATAAAAAAAAATCAAAACTTTCCAGAATGGGGAAAAAATCTGATATTTCTTCCGAAAAAAAGCTCCTATACTTGTTCTAATCAGGGGCAAAAGGCATAGCTACAGGGAAGTTTCCCGTTTAGGGCGTAAGTCACTGGACTGTGGTTCAATATGCGAAAAAACAGCCCAAGGGCAGCAGGATTTGCCCTGTAAACGGGTAAATTGTAAGAAACAACGGATCACCAATGTAAGGACGGATCGGAAAGTCATTTCAACCATGTTGGAACATTGCAGGGCGCCTTTCCGCGAAATACAAAAGATCCTTCAAGAAGATGGAGTCCAGTTATCACTACGTACGTTGAAGAGGCGAAGTGCAGAAGGCGGACTGAAATCCTATCGGCCGACAAAAAGGCCAAAATTGACAAAAAGGATGAGAGGACTCCGATTATATTTTGCAAAGCAGTTCCATAGTTTAACAATAAGCGATTGGGAAAAGGTAAATTTTGTATTCAAGCTGACATATCGCTTCTTTTACAATAAAACTGGAAAGTTTATCTACAAGGAATTGTTTCTATTTTTAAAGGTTCTGTTTAGCGACGAATCAACCCTGAGGGCCCCAACAGAATTAAATATTTCTGTACGGAGACGATCAGAAGAGAAGTACCACCCTTCCTGCGTCCAGGAAACAGTGAAACATCCACCTTCAGTAATGGTTTGGAGTGTGGTGAGCGGAAAAGTTGCTGAGCCCCTCTATTTTGTAGAGGGTTCAATGAATCAGCATCAGTACCTGAAGTTCTTAGGTGATGACTTTTTGCCTTATAAACGCTCTCTTAAGTCTGAAGGGGACACTATGACATTTATGCAAGATAATGCACCCTGTCATACAGATAAATCTGTAAAAAACGTTCTCTCCAATAACGATATCCGTACTCTTCCATGGCCACCCAACTCTCCAGACATAAACTCCATTGAAATTGTCTGGAGTGTATTGAAGCAGAAAGTATATGAAAGCAAAAATCCCACAAATGATATCCGTATACAAAATATACGAGAGGTATGGCAGGATTGTCCCCTTATCACTCATTGCATCAGAAGCTGTGTAGAAAGCATGCAGCAAGAATAGACAGTGTCATCAAGAGTAAGGGGGGATGGACAAAGTATTAGACATTTTTATTTTTTATACGACATATATTAGAAAATCTACCAATATATATAATTAATAAATATTTTGTGACTATACAAACGGAGGTTATATAATTTTACAACCCAAGTTTTAATATTTGAAAATTCTTGCAGTGGTTATAATTCAATGGCACTGTACTGTATGTTATATTCTGGTGAATAGGTCAATTGATTCCAGGCTTCTGCCTGTGAAGTGCGCCTTCTGAGTTAAAAGGGTTGATTCTGTAGAACAACAAAAAAAAATTATTTTTCAGACAGCGTTTGTTTGCATTGCCCGTGTTTACGTAAAAGAACTTTTACACGGAGTACACGGATCCATGTACTCCGTGTACGCAACGGTTCCGTCAAATTTTTATTAAACTTTCTGGGAGGAAGAGGTGTATTAATCGGGCTTTTAGTTGCTTTATTAACTGGGGGCTGCCCCCGCCAGGTTTGAATGCTTTAAAAAAAATTTTTTTTTCATTAATTTTCTTTTTAGTTATAAAGTTCGACAAATGACTATTTTTTTTTTAATTTGTCCGTTTTTTTGTGTAGATTACGAAAAAAATATGAGAAGTCGATTTGGTAGCGTAAAAAATAGCTGTGGAGGTTTATTTGTAGAAATTGAATTTTTTTCAGCATTCAAAGCCAAAAAACTATGAGAAATACTGATTTTTTCATATTTTCGTATTTTCTTTTTCATAAATCCGCCGTAAAAACGAATATTTAAAAAAAAATCATGGAGATTGGTCTAATATTGGATTTTTTATCGCCAAAAAACCAGGTGACCGCGAAAGTGTATAATTACCCCTGTTTATCCCGGAAAACTACTTAAGCCGCTTCCTTCGATTTCTAATTTTCACAGGTTTTACTGCACTTCGTTAATTTATAGTGCAAGTTAATAACATTGTCGTCGGTACTGCTATATTAATTCATCATTT